>OU744269.1:14800000-16115000 GCA_916610215.1 Omphaloscelis lunosa | reverse complement strand
CCTAACCTAACCCAGTATCCGTTCTAAGACGACACGATTAACATCAGCTCCGCGTAATAAATTCACGAAAAATAGACGCGTTGAGCTACGTGTGTAAAAAGTGCTCCTGTGTGTTAGTGAAGTGACGAAGAGCCGGGATTATTGTGGGCAACATCCTACGTCATCAGGTTGCGGAGCAGAACCCTCATAACTTTAGGGGTTAATAGCTCAGTAAAGGTTAGTGGAGTCGCTTTGCCTACAATTGTGCAGAAGACCGCCAGATAGGCCTATCCATCGGCTTCAAGAACAGTGAAATCGGATCACGGACCAGGGAGCTATCAGGTACCAAATATCGCCAAAAACACGTGGTTTGAGGTTAGAATAACCTAACATTTACCACCACGTGCTTTCATACACGAGGCGTGACGCACGTACAGCCATCCCTGGAGACTCCGAAGCCGGCCGAGGAATCATCTTAAGGTCTGCAGACCAGCGTGACGACTCCACAACGAACCACCAGGTAAGCCCTGAAGGAACTCCTCACCCCTTTAACCTACCCCCCCCGAGTTTGGGCTCATTCAACTTGGAATACCAAGTCCTAGCCACAGCCACCGGGCCACCCTTCATCCCCATCTCACCCCCCACTCAACACCTCCCCCCACACCTTTAGTACCATCCTACCCCCTCTACCTTGAGGCACCCCCCTCCACGTACGTCCAAGTACGTCCCCACAACCCTTCACCCCCTAACATCCCCACGGGACACCCCCCCCCCCCCCCCCAACCCCTCTCACCCCCCCTAACCTCCCCACGAGACCCTCTCCCCCCGACCCCCTCTCAGGGCTACCTCACCCCCCCTTGGCCTAACTCCGCAACCGTTGGAGTTACAAAGCCGAGTTTGGGCTCAATTGAAAGGGCATCAAAAGTTCCTTCATTTGGCCCCGTCAGATTTCTTCATTTCGGCCCACAATCGAAGAAACCACTCATCAACTTCGGAAACACCACGGGACACCACCATCAATACACACAAGGACTCACACCATCCGAGTTCCCGAACTCTGACCACCGAGTTCGGAAAGCAGATCGGGCTCCTCACTGGACAGCGGAAGCAGACCATCAGCTGAAGCAACCGTGAGTTCTTAGTTCCAAAAAAAAAAACACCAAAAAAAAAAAAAAACAAATAATAATAAAAAAAAAAAATAAAATAAAAAAAAAAAAAAATTACATAAAAAAAAAACACCGTTAACTACCTCAAATTGTTATTCTTGTAAACTATTAAATTATATTAAGTTACTTATAAGTTCACATCAATAATGTCTTCAAAATCATCCACCCGCAAGCCGACCATGGAAACCGTCTCCAAGGTGTCCAAGTCCCTCAGGGAGAAAGTTCTAAAAAATACCGCCAAGTCCGTAGCATCAGAAAAGGCGGCGTGTCCATCAGAGCCGCCCAAGGTGCCGAAGGCGACATCGGAGCCGGGTTCAGCCGGCTCGTTACCACCGTCAGTCGCCTCAACCAACTTCTCCGAGATTCCAGCCGCAGAGTGCACAAGAGTCTCGGAGGTTGTAATTCAATGGGAGCAGTGCGGTATCTCCCCCCCCCGTCAGATCATCTCAGACGAGGAAAGTTCGGTCGCGTCTTCCGCGGGTCAGTCAAACCGACCCGAGCGGCAGAGCCTCCTGTACCGAACACCGAGAAGGGGGACAGGAGTGGAGATGGACCTCGCTACAAGGGAAGCGAACGAGCTCCTGCAACGAGGTAAGGACGCGCTGGAGGCTGCGGGGAATATGCGGAGGGAATGTAAGACCTCAGCCCACGAGTGTCTCCAGGGCCTGTACGAGACAGTCCTCTCCCTTGCCGACTCCAGAGCCCGCCACAAATACAACCTCGAGAAGGAGCGCTCTCGACACGCACAAGAGCTTGTGCGGGTCGAGAGAGCTCACTCTCGGGAGTTGATGGCGTTCAAGGTCGAGCTCTCCCTGATGAGATCGGATCTCACTGACACAAATAGGGAGGCCAAGGGCATTAGGGAATGGCTGGGCCATGAGACCCTTGAAGCCTTCAAGGGAATCAAGGAGGCCAAAGACGAAATTAAGGCGGCGAGCCTTAAAAACATCCAGGAGCATGAGAGGACCAGGCTGTTAGGAGACAGAGCACCGGGGAATTCAAACTGGGATTCCATGGGTGAAGGTCTCAAACGCCTCGACACTAATCTCACCAGCGTGTCCAACCAGCTAGACGTGCTCCAAAAGGTGATAGACAACATCAAAGCCGACCTGACACAGCCAAAAGATGACGATACCAGCAGCCGGACGTCGGAGACGGGCGTGCTGACTACCATCATCTTCGAAGAGGGTGTCAAAAAATTACAGGCCCTCATCCAAGATATGACCAAATCACCAAAGACACCTCCCCCACCACCACCAGCACCACAACAAAACATCAAGGAACAACTGCAACCAATAGCAGAGAGACTGGAGATCGTTTCGGCGGACATCCGAGTGCTGCGAGACCGCGAACAGCCAACTCAGGCGCCGACAGGGCCCAGCCTGGATGCGGAACTCGCAGTGGTGGAAGTAAAAAAGACTCTCCAGTCTATAGAGAAAGGGGTAGCAGACCTGGGCAGAGCGGACAGACCACCGCTGCCACATCAAGGGCCAAAAACCTTTGCCCAGGTTGCCAACACGCCAAAGCCCCCGAAACCGAACACTTCTCAACCCAACCACACCCTGATCGTCTCGTCGACAGATCCCCGACACACTGGGGATAACGTGATCGAGAGGATCAGGACAGCCCTGGACCTTAAGAAGAGCGGAGCCCGTGTGGATACGGTCCGTAAGGCGCGGAACCAGAAAGTGGTCCTGAGGTGCGCCAGTAAATCGGACCTAAATCTGGTGAAAGCCCAATTTAAATCCAGCGGCGGGCTCAAGGTTCAGGAGCCCAAACCACAAAACCCCTTGGTATGCATCAAAGGCGTAATGTCCAGCTACAGCGACGGGGAGATCGTCGATCTTCTCAAGGTGCAGAACAAGGACGTTCTGCAAAACGTCGCTGTAGATGAACAGACCGCCAGGGTGCGTTACAGAAAGCGCGCGCGTAACAACCTCGAGTGCCATCCCGTTCTGGAGGTATCGCCGAAGCTCTGGCTGACCCTCACACAAGCGCGGAAGGTGCACGTGGGTATAAAGCGGTGCCCAATTGAGGACCAGTCCCCTCTAGTTCAGTGCTCTAAGTGCCAAGGATATGGTCATAACAAGTCCATATGCAAGGCTGAAAAAGAGACGTGTAGCTACTGCAGTGGCTCACACAACGGAAGGGACTGTCCCATTAGGGCGGACGGCCTACAACCCACTTGCACCAACTGCAAGTTAGCCCAGAAGACGGGAAGCGACCTGGCACACACGGCGTACAGCGAAGACTGCCAGGAACGCCACAAATGGGACAGCATAGCGAGATCGCGCGTCACCTACTGCTAAGGGCGACCAAGACAACACACCACAACCAGTCACCCTCCATAACTCAACTAGACCGACAGCGAGATTACCGTTCATCCAGGTGAATCTCCAACGCTCCAAGTTGGCCACAAACGAACTACATCTGGCGGCTCAGGCCAAGGGATTTTCTGTAGCACTAGTCCAAGAACCCTACGTAGGAAGGACTGGTGTTATGAAACAAAGCCCAGGCACCCAAGTCATCCAGTGCAGCCTCAACCGCCAAAAACCAGTAAAAGCAGCGATCGTCATCTTCGGCAGCAATATAGAGGTCATTCATGACCCTCAGCTTGTTACCGAGAATATCGCTGCCGTACTGCTGAAGGTGGGCCAACTTCGTCTGGGGGTGTTATCGGTCTATTTCGAGGGTGACCAGGAAATAGAACCTTATATAACCACTACACAGAACACCATCAACAAACTACACACAAAAAACATTCTGGTGGGGGGAGATATAAACGCCTGGAGCCAGTGGTGGGGAAGTATTTCCGAAAACCATCGCGGGGCGGCGTACAACTCTTTCCTCAACGAGAGGGATCTCCAGATCCTTAACACTGGTCAAACGCCGACGTTTGAGACATACAGAGGAGACAAGTGGTGTACCAGCATCGTTGACGTGACGGCCTGCAGCCTGCCGCTGCTGGGTAAGATCGATGACTGGCGGGTGGAAAGGAGCCTCACGTCTTCGGACCACAATTCCATCACCTTCTTTCTGCGCCTAGAAAAGGCCTTAGAACCTCTAAGGCCAACCACGACGCGTAGATATAATACTAAGAAGGCCAAGTGGTCCGAATTCACCACACACCTCAAGACCACCCTGGCGGAAAGTCATATCACACAAGCCAGTGTCTCAAGCGTCTCAAACCCAGAAGATCTGGAGACAATCATAACAGATTACACAACATTCATCCACAACTCATGCGAGGAAGCGATCCCAAAACTGGGGTCGCCAAAACACAACCACAATCCTATATGGTGGACTCCAACTCTAGATCGTCTGAAGAGAGATATGATGACGAAAAAGAGGAGAATCCGGAACGCAGCCGCAAGTCGGAGACAGTTCACCATACAGGAATACGTCACATCCAAAAACAAGTACATAACATCTGCTGAGGAAGCGGCCACTACAAGTTGGAAAGAGTTCTGCTCCAAACAAGACCGAGAGAGCATGTGGGACGGCATTTACAGAGTCCTAAGGAAGACAGCTAGAAGACAGGAAGACACCCTCCTGAGAAATACCGCAGGCTACACTCTTAGCCCGGAACAATCAGCGGATCTTCTAGCAAAGACCTTCTACCCTGACGACTCAACAGAAGCCGAACTGCCGTACCACACGACACTTAGGAGACTGGCTGAGGAGGAAACACCTCAAGGATTGTCAGCCGACGATCCACCTTTCACTGCCGCGGAGCTGGAAATGGTTCTCCAGAACCAGAATCCGAAGAAAGCTCCCGGCCCGGATGGATTGACGGCTGACATCTGCACAGCGGCAATAAACTGCGACAGGGAATTGTTCCTAGCGATGGCCAACAAGTGCCTGTCGCTGTCACACTTCCCTGTACAGTGGAAAGCCGCCCACGTGTGCATTCTCCGTAAGCCAGGAAAAGACGACTATACGAACCCTAAATCGTACAGACCAATAGGGCTGTTATCGGTTCTGGGGAAAATAGTCGAAAAACTCCTAGTCGGCCGACTTCAATGGCACTTCCTACCCACACTAAACACCAACCAGTACGGATTCACGCCACAGCGTGGCACCGAGGACGCCCTCTACGCCCTAATGGGGCACGTTCGTGCCGAAATTAAAGCTAAAAAGATCGTGCTTTTGGTTTCATTGGACATAGAGGGGGCCTTCGATAACGCGTGGTGGCCAGCACTAAAGAGACAGATGGTGGTAAAACACTGTCCGAATAACATTTACCAACTAGTCACGTCATACCTGGAAGACCGGATCATCAGGGTCAACTATGCCAGAGCGTCTAGCGAGAAGGGTACCACGAAAGGATGCGTCCAGGGCTCAATAGCCGGCCCGACGTTTTGGAACCTTATCCTAGACTCACTCCTACACAAAATGGCTAGTAAAGGGGTATTCTGCCAGGCCTTTGCAGATGACGTCGTCCTGGTCTTCTCAGACTTCTCCACCGGACCTCTACAGCGTTCAGCGAACGAAACGCTGGAAGTAGTATCGGAATGGGGCGTCCGCAATAAGCTGCGTTTCGCCGCGCATAAAACAAATGCGATGGTGCTGACGAAAAAGCTAAAGTACGACGTTCCGATACTCCATATGTCTGGTACGCGGCTGAACCTAGTCCAAGAGGTCAAGCTGCTGGGACTCTTAATCGACGCCAAACTTACCTTCAACGCACACGTGGCAGCTACTTGTAAAAAAGCCGCAGATATCTACAAACAACTAGCGTGTGCGGCGAGGGTGAGCTGGGGCCTCAACAGAGAAGTGATCAGGACGATCTACGTGTCGGTGATAGAGCCTATCGTGATGTACGCAGCGAGTGCGTGGGAGCCAGCAGCAGGAAAACTGATGACAAGGAATCAGTTTGAGTCGCTGCAAAGAGGCTTTGCGCAGAAGATCTGCAAAGCGTACCGCACGGTATCTCTAACATCGGCGCTAATTCTGTCAGGTCAATTGCCCCTAGACCTCCGGGTATTGGAGGCAGCGTCCCTATTCAAAATCAAAAAGGGACACTCAAGTGACTTCTTACCGCCGGGTTGCGAGCTGGAAAGAAATGTACACCACTCCAAAAACCCCCACCCAGCGGAACTCACCATAACAGAATACGTACGACTAGAGGACTCGACTCCCGGAAGCCAGGAACAACACCACCTAATCGGGCCCCAAATCTACACCGATGGCAGCAAGATCGAGGGGAAAGTAGGAGCTGCCCTTACCTGGTGGGAAAACGGCAAGGAGTCCAAGTTCAGTACGTATGGCCTAGAGCCCCACAACACGGTCTTCCAATCGGAAATGTACGCTCTCACCGAAGCTGTCAGGATGGTAAGAGAATCCAGCGCGGCCTCTGTAAGCATTCTGAGTGACTCAAGGTCGTCACTCGACTTGCTGAGGAGTCCGTCTGCCACTCACCACCTGGCACTCCAGATAAAGAGAAGCGTCCGTAAGATCCGAGAGGAAGGTCGAAGCGTGGGGTTCTTTTGGATAAAGGCCCACGTGGGAACCGCCGGGAACGAGAGAGCGGACGAGTTGGCCAAGGAGGCAGCTCTAAACAAAACAACACCGGACTACAACAAAGTCCCCGTATCGTTCGTCAGAAAGAAGATACGGGAGGGGACTATCAAGAAGTGGCAAGCGCGTTACGAATCCTCGAGTACAGGAGCGGTCACAAAAGTGTTCTTCCCAGACGTCCTAGCGGCGAAAAGAACACTCAGAGACTCAGTCCTGACACCGCTCCATGTACAGATCCTTACAGGACATGGAGGGTTCTCAGCGTATCTCCACCGCTTCCATCTAAAAGATAGTCCCTCGTGTGTCTGTGACCCAAGCTGCGACGAGACAGTATGGCACCTGCTCTTCGAGTGCCCGAGATTCTGCCAAGACAGAATGGAGCTGGAACAAAAGATCGACATCCAGCTTAGCCAGTCCATACTCCACACCATCATGGGGAGACCGGCTACAAGGACACCATTCTTGGCATTCGCGAGCAAGGTCGCCCTAGTCGCGGCGAAGGCCAACAAGTCGGACACTAGCACCTCAAGGAGGACCACACCACCATCTGTCCTAACACCAATCCCAAGTACTGACACATCAACACCAACAATAACCTCAACAACGACAACAATGTCTAATACGCAATTGACATCCACCACTAACACACAAATGACAACAACCACTGCATCAAGAACAACAATGACAACTCACCCACTAACAATAATTACATCTACAACAACAACCACTACCAACACACAAAGGACCGCACAAAACACACGCATCATAACACGTACCGTTACACAAGTCACACATATAAACACAAACACACAACCGGAGACAGTCGCGGCAACAGCAGAAGCCAGCCCACAGTCGGCTCCAAGTACCATGCCCATCACACAATTTCTGGCATGCGGAGGAGGCGGAACACCAAGCGTCCGACTGCGAGGAGTCGCTCTGTTCATGAACAGAGAGGCAGAGAGACTGGGTCTTAGCTTCTGCGTAGGGTCAAGCCGAGTAGGAGGCAAAGTCCACATTTCGCCGGGCCTTGCAGCCCTGATCAACGGGAGTACCACAAAAACGAGCATGAGAGGCAGCAAGTACGCCGCGCTGCCCCAAGTGGAGGTCGCCTCATACCGATGCCGATTAGTGCGATCCAAAGGGAAGACCATCGCGCTACTTGAGTGGAGAGAGGAGACCCCATTTGCTCAAGCGAGCTCAATACTCCAAGCGATCAGGGAGGCAGGAGAACACACGCCACTCACACCCCGGACCATAAGCGTGGACGCTATGGCGATAGGTACGGACAGAGGGGACGTCGCAGACCGCTTCGGCTGTTTGAGAGCCTCAGAACAGCATGAGGTAGTGGTCTATGAGGACAGAGGGGAAACTTTAAGTTTTCTCAAAACCCCTCGAGACCCCACAGCGAAAGCGACGAGCTCCACTACACCCGACAGCCAGTCCACTCTAAGCGGTTCGGAGAGGGCCCAACAAAAGGCAGCCGCCGAAAGGGCCGAAAAGGAAAAGGGCCAATACACCAGCCCCGAGGACCGAGACCGCTCGAGGAGTCGCCTTAAGAGCTTCGGCACTTTCCTCAGAGCACTGCTCCCAAACCACAACACATCAACTGCGAAACAGGAGACAGCGGTGGAGAGGTTCTTCAATAAAAAGCCCAAAGAACCTAAGGAACCAAAACTCTTACCAACCAGAGCTGACAAAGGGCAAGTCAGCCCTCCCATCCCTGCGATGAGTTCAGGTACCACAGACCACGTGAGGAGCGCCTTCCTTGAGTATGTAGCGATCGTGAGAGCGACCAAGCAGGTCAACCTCACGACATGCAGTAAAATCTGGCAGACCTTCCAACTAAACTCAGAAGGTCTACTAAGAGTACTACTCAAGGAGGCAGGAGCAGCCATATACGACAACGCCACATCCCAAGTTATCGCTGGGGAAATGGAGGGGTCGTATATGGCAGCCTACAGCGAGGAAAGTGGTTTCGTGGCCCTGGATGAGCAGGAAACGGAGCGAAGGGGTAAGACAACCTTCAACACCACAGGAGACAGCCCGATAGTGGTTACCGCCAAATGTACCAAGATAATGCTGGATGATAAGATTCTCGAAATGGCGAAATCTATTTCGGGGACTTCAGAAGACCTAGCACCACAGGAAGTTTGGGCGGTACCCAGTATCAGGTGGGTGAATGGAGTGCCGGGTTGCGGCAAAACAACGTGGGTGGTGAAAGAATTCGACGAAGAAAGGGACGTCGTAGCTACCACAACGACCGAAGCTGCCAAGGATCTCAGAGAGAAGCTGGAGCCGCGCTTAGGAGATCGCGTCAAAACAAGAGTACGCACTATGGCCTCAATCCTAGCAAACGGGTTCAAGAGTAATGAGAAATGCTACCGTCTCACGGTAGATGAAGCACTCATGAACCACTTTGGGGCTATAGTCATGGCAGTAAGGTTGTCTGGTGCAAGCGAGGTGGTCCTAATCGGAGACGTTAACCAGCTACCATTTCTGGACAGAGAGAACCTTTTTCAACTAAGGTATACCCGTCCAAACCTGGTGGCTGGCATCACCCAGGAGTTGTTGTGTACGCACCGCAACCCGATGGATGTGGCGTTCACACTAAGCGAGATATACTCAGGTATATACTCGTCTAAGTCATCACCATCGCAGATTCACTCCCTGAAGGTGGAAGGTTACACAGGTGCGCAAATACCGAGTACCGCCCCAAAAACCCTATTCCTGGTTCACACGCAAGAGGAGAAAGCTTCCCTCAGTAACCAAGGATATGGGTCTGGCGAAGGGTCGCGCACCCTAACCATACACGAAGCTCAGGGATTGACCTACGAGAACGTCATCATCATAAACACCAAAAAAAAGAGGCTCCAAATCCACGACAGTGTATCTCACGCAGTAGTGGCGGTGTCGAGACATACGGTCAGCTGCGTCTATTACACCGATGACGCCGACGACGCCACAGGCAGGTTTGCGAGGAGAGCGATGGATGCGCCGACTAAAATGGTCATCGAGTACAACTTAAAGATGGCCATGCAGCATCGAGACGCCGCGGTCGTGGAAGCCTTGCTCCGAGTAACGAAGACCATGGTCGGTAGCGGAGCCACCTCAATCCCATAAATCCCAACATCCTCATCCCCAAGTCACCCAAGCATCCAATATTAAAATAGATTAAAACAGTGTAACATAGCTCACAAGTAATAGGTTAATGAAAGTCGTAGTCTTAATTGAAAACATACAAAAAAAAAAAAAACCTAACCTAACCTAACCTAACCTAACCTAACCTAACCTAACCTTTTTTTTTTTTTTTTTTTTTTTTTGTCGCTGAGAAATGCATTACGCATCCCCGCTCGTGGGGGACGAGTCGGGGTATGTGGGACTCCCTGTCACTAATGACAGTATACCCACTAAAACTCAGCGGTGTTCCCACATCGCCGTGATGGGAGGGTCATGGGAAACCGGCTCAGCCTTGACTTCCACAGCCTTCCCGGCGCATGCCCGCCTAACTGGCCGGCCCCACATGCCCCCCAGGCTGAGGGGCTACGGGAATGGCCGGGAACACCTGGCCATTCCCGTCCGGCACTGGTGGAAGCCTGTGCAATACAGGCAAGGGTGCCCCCGCACCCGTTGCCTGCTGGCCTCCACCTGGGAGGAGTCGGAGATGACTTTCGAACTGACGTCTTCTTCGACCCCTCCTCCGCCTTCGGAGCGGCGCCGCGGCAGGATCGTCCTCCCGCGTGCGCTCCGCCGCCTCCTTCTGGGACATGACGTGTTCGCAGAAGGAGGCGACTGCCGCCCAGGACCTCTCATCCCTCAGCATGGCGTTAACCAAGCCGGGGAGTGAGAGGTCCGGTCCGATCACCGCGATGAGATTGCGGCGTGGCTCGGACCACGATGGGCACACCTCGAGGGTGTGCTGCGCCGCATCCTCCGCCGCGCCACAGTGGTGGCACGACGGCGTCTCCTCCCGTCCAATCCGGTGCAGGTAAGATCCGAAACAACCATGTCCGGACAGCACCTGCACCAAACGGAAAGAGAGGAATCCATGCGACCGCTCGAGCCACTCTCGCAGGACCGGCCCAATTGCGTCGAGGGCTCGGCGGCCGAAGACTGCGGCGGCAAGGTCCTCCGTCCAATGGACGACGATGGCGTCCCTCGCCTCCCGCCGAACGGCCTCCCGCTCTTCCGGGAGTGGGCGTTCTCCTCTCGCCCTCCGTCCCGCCGTCCATTCATATACTCTGGCGAGCACCCATGCCTCGAGTTCCCAAGGAGGGGTGCCGGCCAGAGCACATGCCGCCGCAAAGCTCACCGTGCGGTGGGCCCTCGCCACCCGCTGGGCTATGGCCCTTTGGGGTGCCCTCAAAGCGGCGGCGTTCTCCCTTCTTTGGAGTGATTGCTCCCAAATCGGAGCCCCGTAGAGGGCCATGCTCCTCAAGATGCCAGCGTAAAGTTGCCGGCATAACCTAACCTTTTTTTTTTTTTTTTTTTTTTTTTTTTGTCGCTGAGAAATGCATTACGCATCCCCGCTCGTGGGGGACGAGTCGGGGTATGTGGGACTCCCTGTCACTAATGACAGTATACCCACTAAAACTCAGCGGTGTTCCCACATCGCCGTGATGGGAGGGTCATGGGAAACCGGCTCAGCCTTGACTTCCACAGCCTTCCCGGCGCATGCCCGCCTAACTGGCCGGCCCCACATGCCCCCCAGGCTGAGGGGCTACGGGAATGGCCGGGAACACCTGGCCATTCCCGTCCGGCACTGGTGGAAGCCTGTGCAATACAGGCAAGGGTGCCCCCGCACCCGTTGCCTGCTGGCCTCCACCTGGGAGGAGTCGGAGATGACTTTCGAACTGACGTCTTCTTCGACCCCTCCTCCGCCTTCGGAGCGGCGCCGCGGCAGGATCGTCCTCCCGCGTGCGCTCCGCCGCCTCCTTCTGGGACATGACGTGTTCGCAGAAGGAGGCGACTGCCGCCCAGGACCTCTCATCCCTCAGCATGGCGTTAACCAAGCCGGGGAGTGAGAGGTCCGGTCCGATCACCGCGATGAGATTGCGGCGCGGCTCGGACCACGATGGGCACACCTCGAGGGTGTGCTGCGCCGCATCCTCCGCCGCGCCACAGTGGTGGCACGACGGCGTCTCCTCCCGTCCAATTCGGTGCAGGTAAGATCCGAAACAACCATGTCCGGACAGCACCTGCACCAAACGGAAAGAGAGGAATCCATGCGACCGCTCGAGCCACTCTCGCAGGACCGGCCCAATTGCGTCGAGGGCTCGGCGGCCGAAGACTGCGGCGGCAAGGTCCTCCGTCCAATGGACGACGATGGCGTCCCTCGCCTCCCGCCGAACGGCCTCCCGCTCTTCCGGGAGTGGGCGTTCTCCTCTCGCCCTCCGTCCCGCCGTCCATTCATATACTCTGGCGAGCACCCATGCCTCGAGTTCCCAAGGAGGGGTGCCGGCCAGAGCACATGCCGCCGCAAAGCTCACCGTGCGGTGGGCCCGCGCCACCCGCTGGGCTATGGCCCTTTGGGGTGCCCTCAAGGCGGCGGCGTTCTCCCTTCTTTGGAGTGATTGCTCCCAAATCGGGGCCCCGTAGAGGGCCATGCTCCTCAGGATGCCAGCGTAAAGTTGCCGGCATCGCGCGCTTGGCCCCCCCAAGTTGGGAAGCAACCACGAGAGCGCGCCCGCCGCCTTCAGCAGGCGCGACGACAGCCCACTAAAATGTGGGCCGAAGCGCCACCTGCTGTCAAGTACCAGGCCCAGATACTTCATCTGGGCCTTCACCTCAATTCTGACGCCCTCCACGAAAATGTGGGCGTCAGGTGGCTGGCGCTGCCGCGGGCCGTGGAAGAACACGGCCTCGGTCTTGTGCAGCGCCACCGTTAAACCTAGGCGGCGGATCCTCCCCGCGACCAAGGATCCGCCCGCCGAGGCCAAGTCGGCCGCCTCCCTGAAGCTCCCCCCCCGGGCGGTGAGGAGAGTGTCATCCGCATAGCAGATGACACTCGTGCCCCGGAGGAGAGTTCCCCGCAGGAGCCAATCACAGCCGACGTTCCAGAGGAGAGGTCCTAAGACTGACCCCTGCGGAACGCCAGCCCCAACGGCGTACCGCCGGACTTGGCCACTCCTATTTACCAGGAGGATCGCTCGATCCTCCAGGTAGTCGGCCAGCAGCCTGCGCATGTATTGAGGCACTCCGTGGAATCGGAGCGCCTCTAGGATGGTGGAGTGGGGAACGGAGTTGAAGGCATTGGCTATGTCGAATGACACGGCCAACAATCCGTCCCCCGCTTCCATCGCCTCCTTTACCTGGCCCTTAAGGCAGGCCAGCGCGTCCACCGTGGAACGCTCAGCCCGAAAACCGAACTGAGCGTCCGACAAATCTGGCCCTATACTCCGCAGGTGGAGCTTTAGGCGGGCAGCGATTATCCCCTCGAACATTTTGCTGACCTCATCGAGCAGAACGATGGGCCGGTATGCCGAGGGGGAGTCTGCTGGGCGGCCCTCTTTGCGGAGGAGGCACAACTGCCCCTCCTTCCACGGTTTCGGGAACCTTCCAGACGCAAGGCATGTGCTGAACAGGTCCCGAAACCTCTCCTTCATTTGAGTGGCAGCGATCGCCACCACTCTTGCCGGAACACCGTCGGGGCCCGGAGCTGTCTTCTTGGCGCGGATATGGAGGATCGCCGCGTCAAGTTCCGACTCCGTGACATGAGGGGCCTCCTCTTCTTCCTCAGCTGGCGGAGCTATCCCCCGCGGTGGGTCCATCACTGGTGGAGTGAAGTTGTCCCCGCATGGAAAAAGGGACTGAACCACCCCATCCAGAAATGAGGGCTCCAGGGTCTCAGCCACCGGGGGACCAAAGGGGCGCAGTTTGTTGCGCGCCGCCTTATATGGTCTCCCGAAGGGGTCGTTGTCGAGACCCTCCAGCAGCTCCGCTCTCGCCGAGTCTCTGGCAGCGGTGATGGCCCGATCGAGGACCATTTTTGCCTCCATGTAAACCTCATAGAGGTGGTCCTCGTTGGCCTGGTCCCGTCGACGCCGCCGGCGACTCCGCGTGTAGGCCCTTCTTGCCTCCACGCACGCTGCTCGAAGCCCCGCCAGCTCCGCCGACCACCAGTACACGGCGCGTCTGGGTAGTGGTCGGCGAGACCGAGGCATACTGGAGTTGCATACCTCGGTCAGAGACTCCCTCAGGTGCCCCGCCACAGTGTTCACGTCCAGGCCGGCAGAAGGCGGCGAAAGCCAGTCCTGGACGAACGCCGCCTCCGTTGCTGCCTCCCTGTCCAGGCGGGCGAGAGCCCACCGTGGGAACGGTGATCGCTCCGAGAGGGGCCGCGTCTCTCCGGGTTCACTGGTGGAGATGTCGAACCGCACGTAGCGGTGGTCCGACATAGTCTCCACCATGTCCACTCGCCAGTTCAACACGCGCGCGGCCAACGCAGAGGTGGCGAAAGTGACATCCACTATTGAGCCACCCTGCCGCCGCACGCATGTCTGGACGCTTCCTCTGTTCAAGAGGGAGAGTCCAGAGGAGGCTGCCCACATCTCCACTGCCCGCCCACGCGCGTCCGTGGCCCGGTTGCCCCAGGTCACCGACTTGGCATTCAGGTCACCCAGTACGGAGACCTGGCGCGGCGCCGCCCTGCTGACTACGGCAGCCAGGACTCCGAGATAGTTCTCGAAGTCCTGAAGAGGGCGGTTTGGGGAGAAATAGACGCCCACAAGGGCTAAGTCTCCCCACGCGGCGGCCACGTATCCCGGTCCCTTCTCTAAAAGCGAGAGGGGAGGGGAGTCTGTGGAAGACCGCGCCGCTAGTGCCACCGAGTCGTCCTCGTCACCCAGCCAGCTGCCGGGGATTGAGTAGGGCTCGGCGACCACCGCTACGTTCACCAACCACTCGGCCATGACCTGCACCAACAGGTCCTGGGCCGCTCTGCAATGGTTGGTATTCGCCTGGAGTATGCGGTAGTCGGAAACCATTATTCCGACATCGCACCCGTTTCCTCAGCTGCCACCGCTGGAGTTACAGCGGCGACGACAACGGCGGCGGCGGCGGTAGCAACAGGGCGAACCCGCGCCGGCACTATGCCCTTCTTCACAGGGGGCTTACAGCTCTTGCCCGTCATTTTGTGATCCGCGGGGCGGCCACTGGCGGCACACGCCGCGCAGTGTGGCGCAGTGGCGGTGCGGCAAGCGGCACTCTTGTGTCCCTCCTGCCCGCATTGGTAGCACGTGTCTCCCCAGTCGAACTTGGAGGGACACGTCGCTCGGGTGTGGCCGAACGCGAAGCACTTGAAGCAGCGAACAGGCTGTTCTTCAAGTGGCCGGACCACGGTTGAGCTGAACCCCACAAGCAGCCGTCCCTTGTTCGCAGCGAGGACGGCCCCAGCCGCGGCGACCGGGCAATCAATGCGGATGACGCCCATGCCGCGACGGCCGGGCCTGATGGCTCCGCCCTTCACTGCACCAGCGTCGCAGCCTCCAGCCGCCGCGATGGCTGCCACCACATCCTCTTTGGTGACCGAATCATCCAGATCGGCCACCTCCAAGGCTGCGGTCTTAACGGGCCTGACGACCGTTGCCGCATCCGCGATGACCTCTTGCAACTTTGTTGCGAATAGGTCCGCATTTGTGCCGCGCTGTTCCCCCGAAAACTCGAAAATTCGAGCCCCGGTTAGGGTTGGGCGGCACGTGATGTTGCTGATCCCCAGCCGGGAGGGATCAGCATTGGTACGAGCCCGTTTTAGGACGGACTCATACGTCTCGCCCCGCTTCAAGGCCTCCGCGGTGACGGTCACGACGACAGCCGCGGTTTTGGGGGGAACCAGCTTTCTCCCGCCAGCTGGAGCCTTTTTGGCTGCAGGACCCTTTTTGGCTGCAGGACCAGTCGCAGCAGGCTTTTTCCCCTTTTTGCCCTTTCCTCTCCTAGCCACTTTCGTCCACGGCTGGTTGGACAGGGTGGTGGACGGAAGAAGGGCGTCTTCCTCCTGCGAGTTCTGGGGAGCCGCTGCTGCTGGAGCAGCAGACGACCCAGACGCTCCCTCCGCGCTTGTTGTGGGGGTATGAGGAGCCGCCTTGGTCTTCTTCCCCTTGCCTTTACCCTTGGATGCCGGGTCTGCTAGAGGCGCAGGTTCTGGCTCCCTCGGCGGTGGTCTCTTGTCCGCCGCTAGCGGCGGGCGGAGCCGCCTTTCCGGCAAGAGCCGGTCCTCGATGCCTGCGAGGCAGGCTCTTATGAAGGCCCTCTCCTCCATAACAACCCCGCGAATTGTTGCCTCAAGGCTGGCAGAGGAGGAGGACGAGGAGCCTCCCACCACTGGACCTGGGGCAGATTGGGCAGGCCCGGCCGTGGCATCAGCCAGCTTCTGGTGTAGCTGGCTGACCTCCGCCTGCAGGCGATCCACCTTGGCCTGCAGCTGCCGTGTCTCGTCCGTGGCCGTCCGCTTCACCAGCTCCATAATGATGCCGTGCATGCTGGCGGCCCGGCATTTGAGAGCCTTCTGAAAGGTCCCCTTCAAATTTGAGGACTTTGAGGCGACCTCCAGGATCTCCTCCTTGTCCTCTTGCGCCATGCGCTCCAGTTCTGCCAGGGAGTGGTCGGCATACAGTACACTGGATGCACCATAGCCAGCCCTCGCCCTGGCAACTTGCGCCTGCTGCTCCTTGGCAGCGACCCTCTCCTCCAGGTCCAATTGGAGTTGCCTCCTTCTTGCCAGACTAAGCTGGCGCTCGGCGTCCACCAAGCCCACATCGTGGGTCGAAGCCGCAGAAGAGGTCGTAGCCTTTTTAGACTTCGACTTCTTCTTCGCCCTACCTCCGGTCGACTCCGAGGAGCCCTCGGACCTCTTCCGCCTGAAGCGGCTGCCTTCGGCCGCCGACGTGTCCATATTGGAGTCGTCGGAGTCCGACAACTCGTTTGGCCTGCTGAAAAAGCTGGCCGCAGATGGTGCGCGGTCAGCTTCCGACGCCGAAGCGCCGCCGGCGTGGCCCTGAGAAGGGCCGTTGGTTTGGCCCTGAGAAGGGCCGTTGGTTTGGCCCTGAGAAGGGCCGTTGGGTTGGCCCTGAGAAGGGCCGTTGGGTTGGCCCTGAGAAGGGCCGTTTGAATCGCCCTGGGAGGAGCGTTTAATAAAACGTCCAGCGGCGTCACGCATTGGCTTGTCCATCTTATTCGCAGACGTCCGCATTAAAATCTACGAATCACAGCGCACTTTAGCCGCCGGTCTGCCACTCCGTTACGGTGGTCAGACACGGCGTTGCCCGGGGGAAACTGCGAGGAAGTATGCACTGTGGGGGATCCCCCGGCATAACCTAACCTAACCTAACCTAACCTAACCTAACCTTTTTTTTTTTTTTTTTTTTTTTTTTGTCGCTGAGAAATGCATTACGCATCCCCGCTCGTGGGGGACGAGACGGGGTATGTGGGACTCCTGTCACTAAAGACAGTATACCCACTAAAACTCAGCGGTGTTCCCACATCGCCGTGATGGAAGGGTCATGGGAAACCGGCTCAGCCTTGACTTCCACAGCCCTCCCGGCGCATGCCCACCTAGCTGGCGGGCCCCACATGCCCCCCAGGCTGGGGGGCTACGGGAATGGCCGGGAACACCTGGCCATTCCCGTCCGGCACTGGTGGAGGCCTGTGCAATACAGGCAAGGGTGCCCCCGCACCCGTTGCCTGCTGGCCTCCACCTGGGAGGAGTCGGAGATGACTTTCGAATTGACGTCTTCTTCGACCCCTCCTCCGCCTTCGGAGCGGCGCCGCGGCAGGATCGTCCTCCCGCGTGCGCTCCGCCGTCTCCTTCTGGGACATGACGTGTTCGCAGAAGGAGGCGACTGCCGCCCAGGACCTCTCATCCCTCAGCATGGCGTTAACCAAGCCGGGGAGTGAGAGGTCCGGTCCGATCACCGCGATGAGGTTGCGGCGCGGCTCGGACCACGATGGGCACACCTCAAGGGTGTGCTGCGCCGCGTCCTCCGCCGCGCCACAGTGGTGGCACGACGGCGTCTCCTCCCGTCCGATTCTGTGCAGGTACGATCCGAAACAACCATGTCCGGACAGCACCTGCACCAGACGGAAGGAGAGGAACCCATGCGACCGCTCGAGCCACTCTCGCAGGACCGGCCCAATTGCGTCGAGGGCTCGGCGGCCGAAGACTGCGGCGGCAAGGTCCTCCGTCCAATGGACGACGATGGCGTCCCTCGCCTCCCGCCGAACGGCCTCCCGCTCTTCCGGGAGTGGGCGTTCTCCTCTCGCCCTCCGTCCCGCCGTCCATTCATATACTCTGGCGAGCACCCATGCCTCGAGCTCCCAAGGAGGGGTGCCGGCCAGAGCACATGCCGCCGCAACCTAACCTAACCTAACCTTTTTTTTTTTTTTTTTTTTTTTTTTTGTCGCTGAGAAATGCATTACGCATCCCCGCTCGTGGGGGACGAGTCGGGGTATGTGGGACTCCCTGTCACTAATGACAGTATACCCACTAAAACTCAGCGGTGTTCCCACATCGCCGTGATGGGAGGGTCATGGGAAACCGGCTCAGCCTTGACTTCCACAGCCTTCCCGGCGCATGCCCGCCTAACTGGCCGGCCCCACATGCCCCCCAGGCTGAGGGGCTACGGGAATGGCCGGGAACACCTGGCCATTCCCGTCCGGCACTGGTGGAAGCCTGTGCAATACAGGCAAGGGTGCCCCCGCACCCGTTGCCTGCTGGCCTCCACCTGGGAGGAGTCGGAGATGACTTTCGAACTGACGTCTTCTTCGACCCCTCCTCCGCCTTCGGAGCGGCGCCGCGGCAGGATCGTCCTCCCGCGTGCGCTCCGCCGCCTCCTTCTGGGACATGACGTGTTCGCAGAAGGAGGCGACTGCCGCCCAGGACCTCTCATCCCTCAACATGGCGTTAACCAAGCCGGGGAGTGAGAGGTCCGGTCCGATCACCGCGATGAGATTGCGGCGCGGCTCGGACCACGATGGGCACACCTCGAGGGTGTGCTGCGCCGCATCCTCCGCCGCGCCACAATGGTGGCACGACGGCGTCTCCTCCCGTCCAATTCGGTGCAGGTAAGATCCGAAACAACCATGTCCGGACAGCACCTGCACCAAACGGAAAGAGAGGAATCCATGCGACCGTTCGAGCCACTCTCGCAGGACCGGCCCAATTGCGTCGAGGGCTCGGCGGCCGAAGACTGCGGCGGCAAGGTCCTCCGTCCAATGGACGACGATGGCGTCCCTCGCCTCCCGCCGAACGGCCTCCCGCTCTTCCGGGAGTGGGCGTTCTCCTCTCGCCCTCCGTCCCGCCGTCCATTCATATACTCTGGCGAGCACCCATGCCTCGAGTTCCCAAGGAGGGGTGCCGGCCAGAGCACATGCCGCCGCAAAGCTCACCGTGCGGTGGGCCCTCGCCACCCGCTGGGCTATGGCCCTTTGGGGTGCCCTCAAGGCGGCGGCGTTCTCCCTTCTTTGGAGTGATTGCTCCCAAATCGGGGCCCCGTAGAGGGCCATGCTCCTCAAGATGCCAGCGTAAAGTTGCCGGCATCGCGCGCTTGGCCCCCCCAAGTTGGGAAGCAACCACGAGAGCGCGCCCGCCGCCTTCAGCAGGCGCGACGACAGCCCACTAAAATGTGGGCCGAAGCGCCACCTGCTGTCAAGTACCAGGCCCAGATATTTCATCTGGGCCTTCACCTCAATTCTGACGCCCTCCACGAAAATGTGGGCGTCAGGTGGCTGGCGCTGCCGCGGGCCGTGGAAGAACACGGCCTCGGTCTTGTGCAGCGCCACCGTTAAACCTAGGCGGCGGATCCTCCCCGCGACCAAGGATCCGCCCGCCGAGGCCAAGTCGGCCGCCTCCCTGAAGCTCCACCCCCGGGCGGTGAGGAGAGTGTCATCCGCATAGCAGATGACACTCGTGCCCCGGAGGAGAGTTCCCCGCAGGAGCCAATCATAGCCGACGTTCCAGAGGAGAGGTCCTAAGACTGACCCCTGTGGAACGCCGGCCCCAACGGCGTACCGCCGGACTTGGCCACTCCTATTTACCAGGAGGATCACTCGATCCTCCAGGTAGTCGGCCAGCAGCCTGCGCATGTATTGAGGCACTCCGTGGAATCGGAGCGCCTCTAGGATGGTGGAGTGGGGAACGGAGTTGAAGGCATTGGCTATGTCGAATGACACGGCCAACAATCCGTCCCCCGCTTCCATCGCCTCCTTTACCTGGCCCTTAAGGCAGGCCAGCGCGTCCACCGTGGAACGCTCAGCCCGAAAACCGAACTGAGCGTCCGACAAATCTGGCCCGATACTCCGCAGGTGGAGCTTTAGGCGGGCAGCGATTATCCCCTCGAACATTTTGCTGACCTCATCGAGCAGAACGATGGGCCGGTATGCCGAGGGGGAATCTGCTGGGCGACCCTCCTTGCGAAGGAGGCACAACTGCCCCTCCTTCCACGGTTTCGGGAACCTTCCAGACGCAAGGCATGCGCTGAACAGGTCCCGAAACCTCTCCTTCATTTGAGTGGCAGCGATCGCCACCACTCTTGCGGGAACACCGTCGGGGCCCGGAGCCGTCTTCTTGGCGCGGATATGGAGGATCGCCGCGTCAAGTTCCGACTCCGTGACATGAGGGGCCTCCTCTTCTTCCTCAGCTGGCGGAGCTATCCCCCGCGGTGGGTCCATCACTGGTGGGGTGAAGTTGTCCCCGCATGGGAAAAGGGACTGAACCACCCCGTCCAGAAATGAGGGCTCCAGGGTCTCAGCAACCGGGGGACCAAAGGGGCGCAGTTTGTTGCGCGCTGCCTTATATGGTCTCCCGAAGGGGTCGTTGTCGAGACCCTCCAGCAGCTCCGCTCTCGCCGAGTCTCTGGCAGCGGTGATGGCCCGATCGAGGACCATTTTTGCCTCCATGTAAACCTCATAGAGGTGGTCCTCGCTGGCCTGGTCCCGTCGACGCCGCCGGCGACTCCGCGTGTAGGCCCTTCTTGCCTCCACACACGCTGCTCGAAGCCCCGCCAGCTCCGCCGACCACCAGTACACGGCGCGTCTGGGTAGTGGTCGGCGAGACCGAGGCATACTGGAGTTGCATACCTCGGTCAGAGACTCCCTCAGGTGCCCCGCCACAGTGTTCACGTCCAGGCCGGCAGAAGGCGGCGAAAGCCAGTCCTGGACGAACGCCGCCTCCGTCGCTGCCTCCCTGTCCAGGCGGGCGAGAGCCCACCGTGGGAACGGTGATCGCTCCGAGAGGGGCCGCGTCTCTCCGGGTTCACTGGTGGAGATGTCGAACCGCACGTAACGGTGGTCCGACATAGTCTCCACCATGTCCACTCGCCAGTTCAACACGCGCGCGGCCAACGCAGAGGTGGCGAAAGTGACATCCACTATTGAGCCACCCTGCCGCCGCACGCATGTCTGGACGCTTCCTCTGTTCAAGAGGGAGAGTCCAGAGGAGGCTGCCCACATCTCCACTGCCCGCCCACGCGCGTCCGTGGCCCGGTTGCCCCAGGTCACCGACTTGGCATTCAGGTCACCCAGTACGGAGACCTGGCGCGGCGCCGCCCTGCTGACTACGGCAGCCAGGACTCCGAGATAGTTCTCGAAGTCCTGAAGAGGGCGGTTTGGGGAGAAATAGACGCCCACAAGGGCTAAGTCTCCCCACGCGGCGGCCACGTATCCCGGTCCCTTCTCTAAAAGCGAGAGGGGAGGGGAGTCTGTGGAAGACCGCGCCGCTAGTGCCACCGAGTCGTCCTCGTCACCCAGCCAGCTGCCGGGGATTGAGTAGGGCTCGGCGACCACCGCTACGTTCACCAACCACTCGGCCATGACCTGCACCAACAGGTCCTGGGCCGCTCTGCAATGGTTGGTATTCGCCTGGAGTATGCGGTAGTCGGAAACCATTATTCCGACATCGCACCCGTTTCCTCAGCTGCCACCGCTGGAGTTACAGCGGCGACGACAACGGCGGCGGCGGCGGTAGCAACAGGGCGAACCCGCGCCGGCACTATGCCCTTCTTCACAGGGGGCTTACAGCTCTTGCCCGTCATTTTGTGATCCGCGGGGCGGCCACTGGCGGCACACGCCGCGCAGTGTGGCGCAGTGGCGGTGCGGCAAGCGGCACTCTTGTGTCCCTCCTGCCCGCATTGGTAGCACGTGTCTCCCCAGTCGAACTTGGAGGGACACGTCGCTCGGGTGTGGCCGAACGCGAAGCACTTGAAGCAGCGAACAGGCTGTTCTTCAAGTGGCCGGACCACGGTTGAGCTGAACCCCACAAGCAGCCGTCCCTTGTTCGCAGCGAGGACGGCCCCAGCCGCGGCGACCGGGCAATCAATGCGGATGACGCCCATGCCGCGGCGGCCGGGCCTGATGGCTCCGCCCTTCACTGCACCAGCGTCGCAGCCTCCAGCCGCCGCGATGGCTGCCACCACATCCTCTTTGGTGACCGAATCATCCAGATCGGCCACCTCCAAGGCTGCGGTCTTAACGGGCCTGACGACCGTTGCCGCATCCGCGATGACCTCTTGCAACTTTGTTGCGAATAGGTCCGCATTTGTGCCGCGCTGTTCCCCCGAAAACTCGAAAATTCGAGCCCCGGTTAGGGTTGGGCGGCACGTGATGTTGCTGATCCCCAGCCGGGAGGGATCAGCATTGGTACGAGCCCGTTTTAGGACGGACTCATACGTCTCGCCCCGCTTCAAGGCCTCCGCGGTGACGGTCACGACGACAGCCGCGGTTTTGGGGGGAACCAGCTTTCTCCCGCCAGCTGGAGCCTTTTTGGCTGCAGGACCCTTTTTGGCTGCAGGACCAGTCGCAGCGGGCTTTTTCCCCTTTTTGCCTTTTCCTCTCCTAGCCACTTTCGTCCACGGCTGGTTGGACGGGGTGGTGGACGGAAGAAGGGCGTCTTCCTCCTGCGAGTTCTGGGGAGCCGCTGCTGCTGGAGCAGCAGACGACCCAGACGCTCCCTCCGCGCTTGTTGTGGGGGTATGAGGAGCCGCCTTGGTCTTCTTCCCCTTGCCTTTACCCTTGGATGCCGGGTCTGCTAGAGGCGCAGGTTCTGGCTCCCTCGGCGGTGGTCTCTTGTCCGCCGCTAGCGGCGGGCGGAGCCGCCTTTCCGGCAAGAGCCGGTCCTCGATGCCTGCGAGGCAGGCTCTTATGAAGGCCCTCTCCTCCATAACAACCCCGCGAATTGTTGCCTCAAGGCTGGCAGAGGAGGAGGACGAGGAGCCTCCCACCACTGGACCTGGGGCAGATTGGGCAGGCCCGGCCGTGGCATCAGCCAGCTTCTGGTGTAGCTGGCTGACCTCCGCCTGCAGGCGATCCACCTTGGCCTGCAGCTGCCGTGTCTCGTCCGTGGCCGTCCGCTTCACAAGCTCCATAATGATGCCGTGCATGCTGGCGGCCCGGCATTTGAGGGCCTTCTGAAAGGTCCCCTTCAAATTTGAGGACTTTGAGGCGACCTCCAGGATCTCCTCCTTGTCCTCTTGCGCCATGCGCTCCAGTTCTGCCAGGGAGTGGTCGGCATACAGTACACTGGATGCACCATAGCCAGCCCTCGCCCTGGCAACTTGCGCCTGCTGCTCCTTGGCAGCGACCCTCTCCTCCAGGTCCAATTGGATTTGCCTCCTTCTTGCCAGACTAAGCTGGCGCTCGGCGTCCACCAAGCCCACATCGTGGGTCGAAGCCGCAGAAGAGGTCGTAGCCTTTTTAGACTTCGACTTCTTCTTCGCCCTACCTCCGGTCGACTCCGAGGAGCCCTCGGACCTCTTCCGCCTGAAGCGGCTGCCTTCGGCCGCCGACGTGTCCATATTGGAGTCGTCGGAGTCCGACAACTCGTTTGGCCTGCTGAAAAAGCTGGCCGCAGATGGTGCGCGGTCAGCTTCCGACGCCGAAGCGCCGCCGGCGTGGCCCTGAGAAGGGCCGTTGGGTTGGCCCTGAGAAGGGCCGTTGGGTTGGCCCTGAGAAGGGCCGTTGGGTTGGCCCTGAGAAGGGCCGTTGGGTTGGCCCTGAGAAGGGCCGTTTGAATCGCCCTGGGAGGAGCGTTTAATAAAACGTCCAGCGGCGTCACGCATTGGCTTGTCCATCTTATTCGCAGACGTCCGCATTAAAATCTACGAATCACAGCGCACTTTAGCCGCCGGTCTGCCACTCCGTTACGGTGGTCAGACACGGCGTTGCCCGGGGGAAACTGCGAGGAAGTATGCACTGTGGGGGATCCCCCAACCTAACCTAACCTAACCTAACCTAACCTAACCTAACCTAACCTTTTTTTTTTTTTTTTTTTTTTTTTTTTTTTTTTTTTGTCGCTGAGAAATGCATTACGCATCCCCGCTCGTGGGGGACGAGTCGGGGTATGTGGGACTCCCTGTCACTAATGACAGTATACCCACTAAAACTCAGCGGTGTTCCCACATCGCCGTGATGGGAGGGTCATGGGAAACCGGCTCAGCCTTGACTTCCACAGCCCTCCCGGCGCATGCCCGCCTAACTGGCCGGCCCCACATGCCCCCCAGGCTGAGGGGCTACGGGAATGGCCGGGAACACCTGGCCATTCCCGTCCGGCACTGGTGGAAGCCTGTGCAATACAGGCAAGGGTGCCCCCGCACCCGTTGCCTGCTGGCCTCCACCTGGGAGGAGTCGGAGATGACTTTCGAACTGACGTCTTCTTCGACCCCTCCTCCGCCTTCGGAGCGGCGCTGCGGCAGGATCGTCCTCCCGCGTGCGCTCCGCCGCCTCCTTCTGGGACATGACGTGTTCGCAGAAGGAGGCGACTGCCGCCCAGGACCTCTCATCCCTCAACATGGCGTTAACCAAGCCGGGGAGTGAGAGGTCCGGTCCGATCACCGCGATGAGATTGCGGCGCGGCTCGGACCACGATGGGCACACCTCGAGGGTGTGCTGCGCCGCATCCTCCGCCGCGCCACAATGGTGGCACGACGGCGTCTCCTCCCGTCCAATTCGGTGCAGGTAAGATCCGAAACAACCATGTCCGGACAGCACCTGCACCAAACGGAAAGAGAGGAATCCATGCGACCGTTCGAGCCACTCTCGCAGGACCGGCCCAATTGCGTCGAGGGCTCGGCGGCCGAAGACTGCGGCGGCAAGGTCCTCCGTCCAATGGACGACGATGGCGTCCCTCGCCTCCCGCCGAACGGCCTCCCGCTCTTCCGGGAGTGGGCGTTCTCCTCTCGCCCTCCGTCCCGCCGTCCATTCATATACTCTGGCGAGCACCCATGCCTCGAGTTCCCAAGGAGGGGTGCCGGCCAGAGCACATGCCGCCGCAAAGCTCACCGTGCGGTGGGCCCTCGCCACCCGCTGGGCTATGGCCCTTTGGGGTGCCCTCAAGGCGGCGGCGTTCTCCCTTCTTTGGAGTGATTGCTCCCAAATCGGGGCCCCGTAGAGGGCCATGCTCCTCAAGATCCCAGCGTAAAGTTGCCGGCATCGCGCGCTTGGCCCCCCCAAGTTGGGAAGCAACCACGAGAGCGCGCCCGCCGCCTTCAGCAGGCGCGACGACAGCCCACTAAAATGTGGGCCGAAGCGCCACCTGCTGTCAAGTACCAGGCCCAGATATTTCATCTGGGCCTTCACCTCAATTCTGACGCCCTCCACGAAAATGTGGGCGTCAGGTGGCTGGCGCTGCCGCGGGCCGTGGAAGAACACGGCCTCGGTCTTGTGCAGCGCCACCGTTAAACCTAGGCGGCGGATCCTCCCCGCGACCAAGGATCCGCCCGCCGAGGCCAAGCCGGCCGCCTCCCTGAAGCTCCCCCCCCGGGCGGTGAGGAGAGTGTCATCCGCATAGCAGATGACACTCGTGCCCCGGAGGAGAGTTCCCCGCAGGAGCCAATCATAGCCGACGTTCCAGAGGAGAGGTCCTAAGACTGACCCCTGTGGAACGCCGGCCCCAACGGCGTACCGCCGGACTTGGCCACTCCTATTTACCAGGAGGATCGCTCGATCCTCCAGGTAGTCGGCCAGCAGCCTGCGCATGTATTGAGGCACTCCGTGGAATCGGAGCGCCTCTAGGATGGTGGAGTGGGGAACGGAGTTGAAGGCATTGGCTATGTCGAATGACACGGCCAACAATCCGTCCCCCGCTTCCATCGCCTCCTTTACCTGGCCCTTAAGGCAGGCCAGCGCGTCCACCGTGGAACGCTCAGCCCGAAAACCGAACTGAGCGTCCGACAAATCTGGCCCGATACTCCGCAGGTGGAGCTTTAGGCGGGCAGCGATTATCCCCTCGAACATTTTGCTGACCTCATCGAGCAGAACGATGGGCCGGTATGCCGAGGGGGAATCTGCTGGGCGGCCCTCTTTGCGAAGGAGGCACAACTGCCCCTCCTTCCACGGTTTCGGGAACCTTCCAGACGCAAGGCATGCGCTGAACAGGTCCCGAAACCTCTCCTTCATTTGAGTGGCAGCGATCGCCACCACTCTTGCCGGAACACCGTCGGGGCCCGGAGCCGTCTTCTTGGCGCGGATATGGAGGATCGACGCGTCAAGTTCCGACTCCGTGACATGAGGGGCCTCCTCTTCTTCCTCAGCTGGCGGAGCTATCCCCCGCGGTGGGTCCATCACTGGTGGGGTGAAGTTGTCCCCGCATGGGAACAGGGACTGAACCACCCCATCCAGAAATGAGGGCTCCAGGGTCTCAGCCACCGGGGGACCAAAGGGGCGCAGTTTGTTACGCGCCGCCTTATATGGTCTCCCGAAGGGGTCGTTGTCGAGACCCTCCAGCAGCTCCGCTCTCGCCGAGTCTCTGGCAGCGGTGATGGCCCGATCGAGGACCATTTTTGCCTCCATGTAAGCCTCATAGAGGTGGTCCTCGTTGGCCTGGTCCCGTCGACGCCGCCGCCGACTCCGCGTGTAGGCCCTCCTTGCCTCCACACACGCTGCTCGAAGCCCCGCCAGCTCCGCCGACCACCAGTACACGGCGCGTCTGGGTAGTGGTCGGCGAGACCGAGGCATACTGGAGTTGCATACCTCGGTCAGAGACTCCCTCAGGTGCCCCGCCACAGTGTTCACGTCCAGACCGGCAGAAGGCGGCGAAAGCCAGTCCTGGACGAACGCCGCCTCCGTCGCTGCCTCCCTGTCCAGGCGGGCGAGAGCCCATCGTGGGAACGGTGATCGCTCCGAGAGGGGCCGCGTCTCTCCGGGTTCACTGGTGGAGATGTCGAACCGCACGTAGCGGTGGTCCGACATAGTCTCTACCATGTCCACTCGCCAGTTCAACACGCGCGCGGCCAACGCAGAGGTGGCGAAAGTGACATCCACTATTGAGCCACCCTGCCGCCGCACGCATGTCTGGACGCTTCCTCTGTTCAAGAGGGAGAGTCCAGAGGAGGCTGCCCACATCTCCACTGCCCGCCCCCGCGGGTCCGTGGCCCGGTTGCCCCAGGTCACCGACTTGGCATTCAGGTCACCCAGTACGGAGACCTGGCGCGGCGCCGCCCTGCTGACCACGGCAGCCAGGACTCCGAGATAGTTCTCGAAATCCTGAAGAGGGCGGTTTGGGGAGAAATAGACGCCCACAAGGGCTAAGTCTCCCCACGCGGCGGCCACGTATCCCGGTCCCTTCTCTAATAGCGAGAGGGGAGGGGAGTCTGTGGAAGACCGCGCCGCTAGTGCCACCGAGTCGTCCTCGTCACCCAGCCAGCTGCCGGGAATTGAGTAGGGCTCGGCGACCACCGCTACGTTCACCAACCACTCGGCCATGACCTGCACCAACAGGTCCTGGGCCGCTCTGCAGTGGTTGGTATTCGCCTGGAGGATGCGGTAGTCGGAAACCATTATTCCGACATCGCACCCGTTTCCTCAGCTATCGCCGCTGGAGTTACAGCGGCGACGACAACGGCGGCGGCGGCGGTAGCAACAGGGCGAACCCGCGCCGGCACTATGCCCTTCTTCACAGGGGGCTTACAGCTCTTGCCCGTCATTTTGTGATCCGCGGGGCGGCCACTGGCGGCACACGCCGCGCAGTGTGGCGCAGTGGCGGTGCGGCAAGCGGCACTCTTGTGTCCCTCCTGCCCGCATTGGTAGCACGTGTCTCCCCAGTCAAACTTGGAGGGACACGTCGCTCGGGTGTGGCCGAACGCGAAGCACTTGAAGCAGCGAACAGGCTGTTCTTCAAGTGGCCGGACCACGGTTGAGCTGAACCCCACAAGCAGCCGTCCCTTGTTCGCAGCGAGGACGGCCCCAGCCGCGGCGACCGGGCAATCAACGCGGATGACGCCCATGCCGCGGCGGCCGGGCCTGATGGCTCCGCCCTTCACTGCACCAGCGTCGCAGCCTCCAGCCGCCGCGATGGCTGCCACCACATCCTCTTTGGTGACCGAATCATCCAGATCGGCCACCTCCAAGGCTGCGGTCTTAACGGGCCTGACGACCGTTGCCGCATCCGCGATGACCTCTTGCAACTTTGTTGCGAATAGGTCCGCATTTGTGCCGCGCTGTTCCCCCGAAAACTCGAAAATTCGAGCCCCGGTTAGGGTTGGGCGGCACGTGATGTTGCTGATCCCCAGCCGGGAGGGATCAGCATTGGTACGAGCCCGTTTTAGGACGGACTCATACGTCTCGCCCCGCTTCAAGGCCTCCGCGGTGACGGTCACGACGACAGCCGCGGTTTTGGGGGGAACCAGCTTTCTCCCGCCAGCTGGAGCCTTTTTGGCTGCAGGACCCTTTTTGGCTGCAGGACCCTTTTTGGCTGCAGGACCAGTCGCAGCGGGCTTTTTCCCCTTTTTGCCCTTTCCTCTCCTAGCCACTTTCGTCCACGGCTGGTTGGACGGGGTGGTGGACGGAAGAAGGGCGTCTTCCTCCTGCGAGTTCTGGGGAGCCGCTGCTGCTGGAGCAGCAGACGACCCAGACGCTCCCTCCGCGCTTGTTGTGGGGGTATGAGGAGCCGCCTTGGTCTTCTTCCCCTTGCCTTTACCCTTGGATGCCGGGTCTGCTAGAGGCGCAGGTTCTGGCTCCCTCGGCGGTGGTCTCTTGTCCGCCGCTAGCGGCGGGCGGAGCCGCCTTTCCGGCAAGAGCCGGTCCTCGATGCCTGCGAGGCAGGCTCTTATGAAGGCCCTCTCCTCCATAACAACCCCGCGAATTGTTGCCTCAAGGCTGGCAGAGGAGGAGGACGAGGAGCCTCCCACCACTGGGGCACCACCTGGGGCAGATTGGGCAGGCCCGGCCGTGGCATCAGCCAGCTTCTGGTGTAGCTGGCTGACCTCCGCCTGCAGGCGATCCACCTTGGCCTGCAGCTGCCGTGTCTCGTCCGTGGCCGTCCGCTTCACCAGCTCCATAATGATGCCGTGCATGCTGGCGGCCCGGCATTTGAGGGCCTTCTGAAAGGTCCCCTTCAAATTTGAGGACTTTGAGGCGACCTCCAGGATCTCCTCCTTGTCCTCTTGCGCCATGCGCTCCAGTTCTGCCAGGGAGTGGTCGGCATACAGTACACTGGATGCACCATAGCCAGCCCTCGCCCTGGCAACTTGCGCCTGCTGCTCCTTGGCAGCGACCCTCTCCTCCAGGTCCAATTGGATTTGCCTCCTTCTTGCCAGACTAAGCTGGCGCTCGGCGTCCACCAAGTCCACATCGTGGGTCGAAGCCGCAGAAGAGGTCGTAGCCTTTTTAGACTTCGACTTCTTCTTCGCCCTACCTCCGGTCGACTCCGAGGAGCCCTCGGACCTCTTCCGCCTGAAGCGGCTGCCTTCGGCCGCCGACGTGTCCATATTGGAGTCGTCGGAGTCCGACAACTCGTTTGGCCTGCTGAAAAAGCTGGCCGCAGATGGTGCGCGGTCAGCTTCCGACGCCGAAGCGCCGCCGGCGTGGCCCTGAGAAGGGCCGTTGGGTTGGCCCTGAGAAGGGCCGTTGGGTTGGCCCTGAGAAGGGCCGTTGGGTTGGCCCTGAGAAGGGCCGTTGGGTTGGCCCTGAGAAGGGCCGTTTGAATCGCCCTGGGAGGAGCGTTTAATAAAACGTCCAGCGGCGTCACGCATTGGCTTGTCCATCTTATTCGCAGACGTCCGCATTAAAATCTACGAATCACAGCGCACTTTAGCCGCCGGTCTGCCACTCCGTTACGGTGGTCAGACACGGCGTTGCCCGGGGGAAACTGCGAGGAAGTATGCACTGTGGGGGATCCCCCAACCTAACCTAACCTAACCTAACCTAACCTAACCTAACCACATCGAGTCGCTGCAGCGACAGAACACCCACCTGATCGGGGACCTCCCTGCAGATGATGTGAAGATGGGGGTCAAGTACCGTCGTAGGACGAGGAACCCCCATACGTCTCACATCATCATGCAGGTGTCCCCTTCGGTCTGGCAGAGGCTGACGCACGCGGGCCGAGTGCACATCGACCTGCAGAGGGTGCGAGTGCTGGACCAATCGCCACTGATCCAGTGCACCCGCTGCTTGCGATACGGTCACGGCCGTAAATTGTGCACGGAGCCCGAAGACCTCTGCACGCACTGCGGTGACCCCCATCTGAGGGTCGACTGCCCCTCGCGGCTGGCGGCAGAGGCGCCGAAATGCAAAAATTGCGTTTCCGCTAAGCTGAGCCACACGGAGCACAACGCCTTCGACAGCCAGTGCCCAACCCGTCTCAAGTGGGACGGATTGGCGCGGCTGTCGGTGGCGTATTGCTAAGGGCGAGCCAGCGGAAACAGGAAACGACTCATCCAGGGATTCCCGAATGCACTCGAGAGCCCGTAAGGATTACCGGGTAATCCAAGCGAATCTGCAAAGGAAGAACCTAGCAACCCAAGAACTCATGATCGTGGCTAGTGAGCGGAGGGTTGCGTTTGCACTGCTCCAGGAGCCGTATGTGGGCGGGGTTAGAAGGATGCGAGACTACCGGGGAGCGAGAGTCTACCAGTGCGCTGAACAAGGAGATGGAACTGTGAAGGCGGCAATAGCCGTCTTCGATCACGACCTTGACGTAACACAGTGTCCGAAACTCACCACCAACAACATCGTGGTGGTGAGGATCCGTACCAGCGCCTGGGAAATTGCAGTAGTCTCGTTCTACTTCGAACCAGACCAGCCCATACAGCCATACCTGGAGCAACTTTTGCAGATTCGCGAGAAAATAGGCCCCACTAGGATGATCATTGGTGGCGACGCCAATGCCAAAAGCACCTGGTGGGGTAGCCTGGTAACTGACACAAAGGGGGAGGAAATGTCGGGAACCCTGGAAGACATGTGCCTGCAGGTGCTCAACGTCGGCAACACTCCGACCTTCGACACCGTCAGAGGTAACACCTTGTACAGCAGCTTCGTTGATGTAACAGCCTGCTCAGCGGAGCTGCTGGACTTGGTGGAGGACTGGCGGGTCGAAGAAGGCCTCACGAGCTCGGACCACAACGGTATAGTATTTAAAATAAATCTTCAAAAATCTAAAGGAATTAGCGTTAACAGGACCACAAGAATCTATAACACAAAGAAAGCAAATTGGAGTCAATTTCATTCGAAATTGGCCCAATTAAAAGCTGAAGCAAATATAAATTTAACAGAAATTGGCAAAATTAAAAACAAAATAGAATTAGAACAGAAAGTAAACATATACATATCCAAAATTAAAGAATCTTGTGAAGATACATTAGATAAAATTAAAACCAACACTCAACTTACTATACCGTGGTGGTCCAAAAAGTTCGCCGAGTTGAGGTCGGAGGTAAACACGCTGAGGCGTCGCATTCGATGCGCCGCGCCGGTCCGAAGGCAAAAAGTCGTCGATGAGTACCTGCAAGCAAAAGCAAAATACGAGTCACTGGCAAAAAAGGCGCAAACAGAAGGATGGAAGGGCTTCTGTCAAAAACAGGACAGGGAAGGAATGTGGGAGGGGATCTACAGGGTCATAGGACGGACCGCCAAAAGACAGGAGGACCTGCCGTTGGTGAAGGACGGAGTGCCACTGAGTGCACAGGAATCGGCTCAGCTGCTGGCCGAGACCTTCTACCCGGAAGACCTAGAGGAGGGTGAAAATGCTGACCACCGCCGGACACGTGAAGCGGCCTGTCGTGTAAACGACTGGGCGCATGATGAACAACATGACCCACCGTTTACACTTCAGGAGCTGAAAACCGCGGTGGAAAGCTTCAACCCGAAGAAGGCACCCGGGGCAGACGGTCTCACAGCCGATATCTGTGCCCAAGCAATTTCCCGGGACCCAGGGATGTTCCTTGCACTGGCCAACAAGTGCCTGGAGCAAGGACATTTCCCTGGGGCCTGGAAAGTGGCCACGGTAGTAGTCCTCCGTAAACCCGGCAAGGAATCCTACACCGCCCCTAAATCGTACAGGCCAATCGGCCTCCTACCAGTCCTAGGCAAAATCCTGGAGAAACTGTTGGTTGCAAGGCTGAAGTGGCACCTAATCCCGCGGCTCAGTACTCGCCAGTTTGGTTTCATGCCACAGAGGAGCACAGAGGACTCCCTCTACACCATGATACAACATATCAAAGGGAAGCTGAGTGAAAAGAAGCTGATCACTGTTGTATCACTGGACATAGAGGGAGCCTTCGATAGCGCATGGTGGCCGGCTATCAGGACCAGACTGGCTGAGGAAAAGTGCCCGGTCAATCTTAGGAGGCTGCTGGACAGCTATTTGACTGGTAGGAGTGTCAGACTCCGATACGCTGGTGCCGAGTGTCGGAGAAATACGAATAAGGGGTGTGTGCAGGGGTCCATTGGCGGTCCGATCCTGTGGAACTTGATCCTCGACCCCCTCTTAAAGGGGCTGGAAGAGCGAGGCGTCCACTGCCAGGCGTTCGCCGATGACGTGGTGATGATCTTCGACGGTGAGACAGCATTGGAAGTCCAGGGGCAGGCCAATGCCGCCCTCGAGTATGTTCGGGTGTGGGGCATCCGAAATAAGCTGAAGTTTGCACCTCAAAAAACTTGTGCAATGGTGATAACCAAGAAACTTAAGTACGATGTCCCACTCCTGAGCATGGGCGGGGTAGACATTGGTATGTCTAAGGAAATCAAAATACTAGGGCTCACCGTCGACCACCAGCTCACTTTCAACTCCCATGTCGCAAACGTTTGCAGAAAAGCTGTTAACATTTATAAGCAGCTGGCACGTGCGGCAAAAGTGAGCTGGGGCCTTCACGCGGAGATCATCCACACGATATACACGGCAGCAGTGGAGCCGGTAATCTTGTACGCGGCAAGCGCCTGGGCGCCGGCTGCGAAAAAGATCGGAGTGCAGAAAAGCCTCAACACGGTCCAACGTGGATTCGCGCAGAAGCTCTGTAAGTCCTACCGCACCGTTTCGCTGAACGCGTCCCTGGTGCTGGCCGGGATACTCCCACTCGACCTCCGAATACAGGAAGCAGCCGCTCTGTATGAGGCGAAGAGAGGGGTGCCACGGCCGGCACTTGCAGGTAGGGAGGTGGAGCGGTTGGTGGCATTTGCAGAGACTCCGCACCCGGCGAAGCATGTGGCCATGGAGTTCGTGTGCCTGGAAGACCGGACGCTTGTGGACACCCACAATTCCCAAGCAGTCAGGTTCTTTACGGACGGCAGCAAGATTGCGGGCAAGGTCGGAGCAGCGCTGTCACTCTGGAACAGTGATGCCGAGATCAAGTCCGTAAAGCTTAGCCTGCCGCCGTACTGCACGGTCTACCAGGCGGAACTTCTGGCCATATGCGTAGCCACGCGCGAAATCCTCAAGCGCAAAGAGGGAACCTTCGGTATCTATAGTGACTCAATGGCCGCACTACAGACAGTCACAAACCAAGGCTCCCTCCACGCACTGGCCGTGGAGGCGAGGGCGAACGTTGCCGTGGCTTTATCCCAGAGCAAAGATGTATCCTTGTTCTGGGTAAAGGCACACGTAGGGCTCGAAGGCAACGAGCGCGCCGACCACCTCGCGAAAGAAGCTGCACTCCGGTCCAGGAAGAGGCCGGACTATGACCGCTGCCCGGTTTCATTCGTCAAGCGGCAGATCCGAATGGTGTCGCTTGACGAATGGAACCGGAGATACAAGAATGGCGAAACAGCCTCCGTCACAAAGATGTTCCTCCCAGATGCGATAGATGCCTACAAAATAGTTAGCAAACTTAAGCCAACCGGAGTACTTACACAGATTTTGACGGGGCATGGTGGGTTCTCCGAATACCTGCACCGCTTTAAGCGCAAGGCAAACCCATCGTGCATCTGTGAGCCGAATGCGCTCGAATCTATCCCTCATATTTTGATGGAATGCCCTGCATACGGAACGGAGCGACTGAATGTGGAGTTGGAATTGGAGACAGAGATAAATACGAATAATATAAGCAAATTGATGATAGATAGAAAGCTTCGAAAAATTTTATTGGAATACTGCACAAGAATAGCTACAAAAGTAATTAAAAGAAATAAAGAAGTATAAACCTATGCTTTTAATTTATAAGTTTATATACAGACAAAGCATAGAATAAATAATTAGATACTCAAGACGAAATAAAATATAAATACAAGACAATTAATAAAAACCACAGATAAAAAACAATTAATACTCGTAAAAACCCTTCTAAAATACTGTAAAATAAAAATAACAAAATTAATTGCAAATTAAAATAAAATCATTTTAAAAAAAGGTCTCTGACTACGTCAGGGGGACACTTAGAAAGGCAGGAGTGGGTTTTAGCCGGTAAGAGTCCGGCACTGCCCAGACTGGCTCACCAGTGAGGCAGTCTGGGCGTCCATGAGGATTTCCCACTCCTGCCAAAACAAAAAAAAAAAAAAAAAAAAAAAAAAAAAAAAAAAAAACCTAACCTAACCTAACCTAACCCAGTTCCCCCCCAGCTCCCGTGGCGGTCGGATCGTTTTGTGTGAGCTCCGCGTTCAAAAAATCGTTCGAACGGGTTTTTTCGCGTAAAATACCAAGTGTGATACGTCAAAAAAGTGCGCACTCGCGAGTTCTAAACGTGTGGATAAAAATTTTGGAAATCGGACCATCGAGTGGAACACCAGGTTCAAAAAACTGATTTTTAACCTCAAAATCAGCATTCCAGACGAAACGCTCCCCGATTTTCCGCGGTAACCTATGTTTTTCGGACTGCTGTTCGAAGCGCGCTAGAAGCAGCTATAATTAGGCGAAGTCCCGGATTTTTCCGGGCAAAACTCGCTGAGCTACAGGGGAAAAAGTGGAAACCACGTGCTCACGAGCTCCCGGTTCCCGACGTCTGGTAAATATTCCACCAGCTGAACAGTGTGTATTTCATCGAGACAAATTAGCCGACACCCTGATCGTCAAAATCGGAGCACCCCTCTGGAAAATAAAGGACTTTAAAGATACTACAAACTTTGACCGTATCCAGAGCTGGAACAAGAGCGATGACGTCCCTTTTTCTGGACTTCAAAAAATTGCTCACCCACTGAAGAATAAGTGTGCAAAATTCCAGAATTTTTCGACAGGTAATTTTGGAGCTACTAAAGAAACTAGTGTATAAGGAGAAACCTGTGACGTCACGATGAACCGAAGATACCTGTTACATCCTGTTCCCGGCAGTACCTGAACGGAAAAACTCTTCCGAAGAAGAAAACTCTTCGGAACCAACCCCCTAGGACGCGAAATTTCTGCACTAGGAGCCATTTGCAGAAAATTGTCAGCCACCCCCAACTTTGGCTGGTTCCCGAGGGCGGTTCAAGCAACGGAGGACCTCTGGACAGGCGGGACAGCAAGGACCGGTTCATCTCCTGCGGAACAAAATTTTTAGTCAGCAAGTAGGATTAAGGGTTAATTTTATATAGATTTTAAGCTAGAACAAGGGTCCCGGGCGGCATTACCGCTTAAGTTTGTACACCCCCTAGAGCCTCAGGGGAGCGAAATATCGTAAAAATAACACCAAATCGGTTCTCTTACGAGAACCGATCATAAGGTCGACCTCCCCGTAGACACCCTTAAAAACCACCCCCAACGAGAATTTTTGGAAAAACAGGAAAAATTTTGTATTCCTGATTTTCCAAAAAGAAAAGCAAGGGGCTTGCCAGAAAATTTGGGCCACGACCTATACCCCAATATTTTTCCCCGATTCGAGATCTCATTCCTAAGGGCGAAACCAAGCAAAAGTAGTTGGCACAAACCCACCCCTAACTTTGAGGGTGAATATTAAATTGACTAAGTGACCCACCCCTGTGGGACTCACGGGACCGGACGGCTCAACTAGCCAGCTGTAATCCAAAACTTCTCCCGACGAACTAGGATGATTAGGAAATTTTTGACAGATTATTAAAAAACACCCTTCCAAGCCGTCTGACGGCAAAGAGATAAAATTGTTTAGGTATTTATAAGCCAAAAATTTTTCAAAAATTGCTCATATCTCGGAAACCGTGCGTCCTAGCTCAAAAATAACAAAAATTTTCCACCCCCCTCCCTAACCTACCCCTCTCGCTCCGCGAACCCGAACCCCCTTAAACTCACCCCCCCCCTGCACCAAACCCCTAGGGTCCCAACCCCCTACCCCTAAAAACTTACTTTTAATTTCTGGACTTAGAAAAATTAGAGAACAAAATTTTAAACACCATCCAAAAATTTTTTATTTTATTTTCGTTAATAATATAGTATTCACATAAAGTAGCATACAGTATATTAAGTCCCTTTAGGGGTCGCAACCCCTAAACTAAATAATTTTATATCTCGTGAACGGAGAGAGCTAGAGAGACGGGGTTTTTTGCTTGCTATAGGGCTCGGTCTGGAGAAGTTTTTGGATAGAGTTTAGAGACTCTACATAGAGCCAAAAAATTTATTTTATTTTATTTTGTAAATTTTACGTCCAACTTAGAAATAATTAGACTAAGTATACTATACGGCATATAGTGACTACAGTAGAGTCGACCCTACCTAAAGTGACTAAATAAAAATTTTTATCTTCTGTTTTTACTTTTAACTGACACTATCATTAATAATACTTTAGGACATAAGTTGACGCAGCCAAGTGACTCTACATAGAGAAATTTTTCTTTAATTTATTTTACTATTTTTCTTTATTTTTAACTGTGTAATTTTACTAGCGGTCACGACAAAAGGGGTAGCTATTTACAACTTTTACAAATTTATCTGCCCCTCCGCATCACATTCCCAAAATGTTTGGAATTGGGCTCCATACGCCTATCAAAAAGCGGGTTGCAGTAGAGACCGAGAAGTCACCCCCAAAGGTGGCCGTCCGCAAAAGTACAGACAGACTGGAGGCCGCTGCAAAAGCAAGTGTAGAACCAGCAAGGACCAGCGTGACAATGCAGGCAGGCCCTGCAGAAACTACCTATCTGGTCACTAAACCAGCGGGAAACACTACAGCAGCGCCCAGGGTATCAACGGGAAATGAGGAATCCCCCAAAAAACTCTACGTCAGTAGAGCAGCGGAAGCGGCAGCCTGTCTGAACAAGGCAAAGGCACATCTGAGGGCTTCACGGAATCTGAAGACCGAAATTAAAGACGGCGTCGAAAAGGCACTTGCGCGACTCCTTGAACTAGTCAAGGAAGCTGAAAAGGAGCTCAAGTTGAAGGGAAATACAAAGGGAGGATGGGTGGATTTGGGAGTGGGGGCATATGCTGCTCCACCTCCCAACCCCACCCCCCCTCCCTCCTCTACCTCCGGCGAAAGCCTACTCATGGCGCGATTAGAGGAACACACAAACCTCATCCGGGAAAGCGGCAAGAAAATGGAAGAACTGAAGGCGACGATTGAGAGGCACGCTGAAAAGATTGAAAAGATAGAAACGCCTACCTACGCCGGGGTGACCGCGACCCAGAGTGACAGGGCACTGCAAAAGCGCACACTGCACTCGGTCGCGGTCACCTCGACCGTGGAGACGGAAACAGGAGAGGAAGTACTCGAAAGAGTTAGAAAGGCTATAGACGCTAAAGAAGGATGGGTAAAGGTGGAAAGGGTCAGAAAGGCCAAAAACAGGAAAGTAATAATGGGCTTTGGGTCCAAGGAAGAACGAGATAAAGTAAAGGATAGAATAGGAAAAGAAGGAGGCAGCCTCACCATCGAGGACGTGGAAAACAAAGACCCGCTGATCAGGCTTGGGGATGTCCTGTCAGTAAATACCGATGAGGACATCATCAAGGCTCTTCGGAACCAGAATGGGGCTGTCTTCCACGGTCTCGGTGAGGGGGAGGATAGGATAGTCATAAAATATAGAAGAAGAGCGAGAAACCCTCACACAAACCATGTGATTATAAGCGTGTCGCCCAGCGTCTGGAGGCGTGTGACGGAAAGGGGCTATGTATACATAGATCTCCAGCGGATTAGAGCGGAAGATCAGACTCCACTAGTCCAGTGCACGCGTTGCTTGGGGTACGGCCACGGCAGAAAGTACTGCCAAGAGACCGCAGACGCATGCAGCCATTGCGGCGGTCCTCACTTGAAAACGGAGTGCCCGGACTCGCTAGCTGGAGAGCCACCCGCCTGCAGAAACTGCAATAAAGCGAAATTAACGCAGACAGAGCACAACGCCTTCAGTTCAGACTGCCCCGTACGCCGCAGATGGGACGAATTGGCCCGGTCGACCGTTGCATATTGTTAACGCCAACGTTGCCACCACCACATATGGCTATATGCAAGCGAACCTCCAACGAAAAAGGCTTGCAACAATCGAGCTGATGCTCGAGGCTCAAAAATACTGCGAGCCAGACAAACCAATTGAGCCATACCTAGACCATCTTAGGGAAGTAGTTGCCAAAAATGGCCCTAAGCCCATAATCGTTGGAGGCGACGTAAATGCGAAAAGCACTTGGTGGGGCAGTCAGACGGTCGACCGTAGGGGAGAGGAAGTGTGCGGGACTCTCGGTGAGCTCGGGCTGCATATACTCAACGCAGGAGAAATCCCGACCTTCGACACAGTAAGGGGTGGACAACGCTATAGCAGCTTTGTCGACATAACAGCTTGTTCGGCAAATATCCTCGACAAGGTAGCAGAATGGAAAGTCGTCGAGGGCCTGAGTAGCTCCGACTACAACGGCATCGTCTTCAAAATTTTACAGACCAAATCAAAAGGATTAAAGGTAGAAAGAACAACAAGGATTTTTAACACAAAAAAGGCCAACTGGTCTGCTTTTCATGAGAAACTCACCCAGCTGAGCCAAGAATACAGAATCACAAAAGAAGAAATAGGAAAAATAACTAAAGTAGATCAACTAGACGAAACAGTAAACAATTACACAGAAATAGTAACAAAAGCATGTAAGGCAGCTATGCCAACCAAAAAACACACAGAAAAACTTACCTTGCCGTGGTGGTCGGAGAGACTCGAAAAATTGAAGAAAGCTGAAGCAACCAAAAAGAGGAGGATCAGATGTGCTGCTCCAGTCCGTAGATCCATCGTTGTCGAAGAGTACCTGCAACAGAAAGAAGAGTATGAATTAGAAGCAGCCAGAGCCCAAACCGAGAGCTGGAAGGAGTTCTGCTGTAAACAGGATAGGGAAGGGGTATGGGAGGGGATATATAGGGTTATAGGAAGGACATCGAGCAGGGTGGAAGATCCGCCGCTGGTAAAAGACGGGGAAGTGCTGGATGCAGAAGAGTCCGCCCGATACATAGCAGAGACCCTGTATCCAGAGGACCACCCAGCTGCGGACAACCCTCACCACAGCCGTGTCAGACTAGAGGCAGAATCAGTGAATGAAGGGGAAAATGGTGAGCCATACGACCCTCCATTCACTATAGCCGAACTGAAGGGAAAAAACAGAGATAAATTTTTAGACTACTGCACAAAGATTGCACAGAGGGCAATAGAAAGAAATAGAACAGCTTAAGAAAATATGCTTATAGTATATTTAGATATATATATATAAAGCATAGAAATAAGTACAAACATCATCAGCATAAGAGGTAGTATAAGAACAAATAGAAATAAGGTGATATTGTAAGAAAACTAAAGGTTAAAAATTGTATCAGAATAAGGAAAAAGTTGTGAAACAAATAAAAGGGCAAAATTGATTTTTATTCCCCCTAGATTAGAATAAGTAACAAATAAAATAAGAAAGAAAACCTAGATAGGCAGAATAGGGTAAAAACGGGACTCAACCCGTAAAAAAGAATGGATGATATGATGGATGCAGAAAGATAAAGTATGCGGCATGAAAGTACGAGAGGAAAACAAGCGAGAACTGGTATGACAAAGAGGATTAGGCTTAAGATAGACTCCGATAACGTCGGAGGTAGAGAGGAAAAAAAAAAAAAAAAAAAAAAAAAAAAAAAAAAAAAACCTAACCTAACCAACCAGTTGCACTCGGTCTGTCGAGCTGTAAGCAGCAAAAACCCACGCGCTCCGCACAAAAAATTACGAAATAATTGGTTTTTCTGATCCAATCGTGAAAACTGAGGTGTCGTTGGATGCGGAAACTTGTGCCGCAAAAAGTGCCGCGATCAAATTGTGTCGCTGAATTGTGCTGAAAAAGTTACAAGTGAAAAACCTCGATTTTAGAGGTTATAAGTGAATCATAAAAACTTCGAACGCAAACGCTGCGGAAACGAGAGCGGCGACCCCCTGTTTTTTCAGCGGAAAATTGTGGGCACCGTGGTTCCTGATCATCTGGATTACCTATAGCTGTCCTGACATCGCTCATTTGCGAGATATTCAGGTTTTTCGAAAAAACACGTGGCCTGAAAAAGCTGAAGGAGTGGAGCTGGTGATCTGAAATCTGGTGTCACCCTGGACCAACTCAAGATAAGGCGAGTGCAACTAAAATTAGAATTTTAAGTCATACACACATTTATATATGACACTTATTAGTTATCAAATTTGACCCCCTGTAACTCTGGACAGAAGTAAGATTTCAAGAATCTACAACTGCAGCCTGTTGCGCGCTTATTAGAGGACCTTAAGTTTTTAGTATCATATTTTTAGTATTAGTCATTTTAGAGTAATAATTAATTAAACATAAAAAACTTAAAATTCAAATTTTTACCCTCAAATATTGTCCAAAAATTAATGTTAAGGTTTTTTCATAAAGTAGGTTGTTAGCAGTTAATTACCATATTTTTTCCAAAATTTTAGGTCTAACCATTTTAATGATACTGATTTTTATATGTTTTTTGCTGATAAATCCCCATAAATAGGAAAATATTAATTTTTTACACCGGCATTGTCTTCAAATAGCCCATCAGGTCCTATTTAAGCCAAAAGTCGGCTTAGATAACTTCAGAGTTGCTGAATTTGGTAAAAGTCGGCCATTTTTGTATCAACGGATACTCACTTAAAATTGATATATCTCTGCAACCGCTTGACGTACGACTTTGCGGTTTTCAGTTAAGTGAGAAGCACAGCCTGTAAATAGTCTGGATAGTGTTTTCAGCCGTTTTCAGGCGAAAAAATTTTTCAGGCCTGAAACCTAATTCAATCGACAGAACAGGTAGAGCCGGTCTGCACACCGAAAATCCGGTCTCAATGCGACCTTCGGTTGCGGAGATATCGGCAGTTTAAACTGTCGTTTGACAGATCGGCGGCCATCTTGGCAAATTTAAATTTGACCTAACTCCTGAACCGATGGAGATAATTCAATTCTGTTTTTAAAATATTACTCAGGGGCTCAACACCTACTTCATCCCTCGGTTTCAGGAGAATAGGGGCAAAAAATTTTCAGGTTCCTGAAACTGGTCCCAGTTGTTAAAACAGGTCTAACTGAATCAAACGAGCCCAAACTCGGGTCTTCTACGACTCATACGACCGGAGATATCGCAGGTCAAAGATTGACTTTGACATTTACGGCGGCCATATTGGAAATTTAAAACACCCATATCTCTGGAACGGTTGGTCGTGGAGGGCTGGGGTTTCTTTCGTTGACTATTGCTGGACGTCCGCTGCTGGAGAGGGACTGTTTCGGAGGTTTTCGGGAGAAAAACTTTTTCAGTGCTGAAAATTAGTGCAACGGGTAGATCTCGTCGAGCACTTCGTTTTAAGCCCAAACTCGGGATATTTCGGCCGGGGCGTTCTGAAAATACAGCAAGTATCCAGTTTTCTGGCGGTGATATTCCCCAGTATCCGGAAATTTCGAACAGCTGTATCTCTGGAACCCTTGGAGCTACGGGACCGTGCTTGGTGTCTATTTTGAGGGCTCGGGGGGATCTATCTTTTGAGTCCACTAGATTGACTCTACATAGAGCACAGAAGTCTTTCGACTTCTAACCGCGAGACTCCTGGAACAGCTTTTCTTGGGGGGCGTGACTGTTTGAACAGAGTCCATAAAATTCGTAGGAACTCTATCAGTAGAGGAGACTGTCTCTACATAGAGACGAATGACAAATCATTGTATCCCTCACTTTGTGGTGGCTTCGTCATTCTCAGACTATTTCTCTGACCCGCTCCTTTGAGCGAAGGCTGGACCTGCCGAGGATTTGAAAATCCTGAGCATAATTTATTATATTGTTTATTTTTACTTTGTTTTATTTTTGCAATTTAACCTACATTATAACTGTGTTATCACGAAGGCTTTATTGAGCCGACCGCAAGTTTTCTCTTTACGACTGTAGTAGACTGGGACTTATTCCCAAGCTTTCTTGTTTTCTCTTGTTTGTTTTATTTTATTATTATTTTATTTACTTTGACTGCACGCATTTTTACACTGTGCGCAGACTACGACTGGACGGTCGTATTCACATCTGCATATTTTACATCCATCACTGACGCATTCCTCCGACCAGGATGATGCCTAGAACACCAGCAAAACCCATAGACGAAGTGGAGAAGCAAAAATCTCCCCCTCGGACACTGACGCTCTCGTACAAAACATCTTCACCAGGGACTCGAACACTCACGTCCAATGTCAGACGAAGCGTCGAGAATTTGGAAGCCGCGGCGTCAGTATCTCACCACCTGACTCCAGCTTCTGGTAATACAGAGGCTCAAATTCTACCAAGGCAGGTTCTGCCTACCCAACTGACTCGACTAGCGGAAGCTAGACAAAACGTAGTAAAGGCCAAAACGAACATCAATAGTTCAAGGAATTTAAAGGCGGACCTTAAAGCAAACGTGCTCGACGCAGTGGATAAATTATTCCAAATTATAAAGGACGCAGATGCCGATATTAAAAAGCTCCAAAAGACCGGGGAAGCAAGTGCATCGTTAAAAACTCCGACAACACCAAAGGAGATAACTGGAAAAGAGACCTCCGAGGCAAACGGGCAGATCATCAAACACTTAGAGGAACAGAGCCGGCTACTATTAGAAAATGGCAGAAAATTGGATGACCTGAAAGAAAAGATGGAAGAGCAGCACAAACAGGTCCTCAACACTCAAACGTATGCTGAAAAGGCGGCAGTCCGCTCCACCTTGCACCAACCTCCGCAAAATGCACTGCATTCAGTGGTCGTCACGTCTCAGGACGAAAAAGATACAGGAGACCACGTGCTCGCAAAGGTCAGAGAGGCTGTGAATGCTAAGGAGGGGTGGATCAAGGTGGAGAGGACTCGTAAAGGAAAGGACAGGAAGATTATAATGAGCTGCAACACGGAAGAGGATAGGCAAAGGGTCAAACAAAGACTGGAAAAATCAGGAAAAAACCTACTCGTGGAAGAGGTAAAAAATAGAGACCCACTCCTGAAACTCGCTGATGTCCTGGCAGTAAACACTGATGAGGACATCTTAAGGGCTTTCAGAAATCAGAACAGGGGCATCTTCCACGACTTAAAGGAAAACGAAGACAGAGTAGAAATAAAATATAAAAGGAAAGCCCGCAATCCACATACCAGCCACATCGTCCTCAGTGTATCTCCGGCTATTTGGAGAAGGGCGACAGACGCTGGAGCGGTCTACATTGACCTACAACGCATCCGGGTGCTGGATCAATCACCACTGGTACAGTGCTCGCGATGCCTTGGATATGGCCACAGTAAGAGGTTCTGCACAGATGCAACGGACCTCTGCAGCCACTGCGGAGAACCGCATCTTAGGGCGCAATGCCCAGAGTGGCTTGCAGGAGGCGTACCTTCTTGCAGAAATTGCACAGTGGCCAAAATCGATCGCAACGACCACAATGCGTTTAGCCAAGAATGCCCCGTTCGGAGAAAGCGTGACACCATAGCCCGCATGACTGTAGCGTATTGCTAAGGGCGTCCAAGAGGACAAACACCTGTACCGGGTGCTCCAATGCAACCTCCAACGCAAAAAGTTAGCTACAGAAGAGCTAATGATCGAAGCAACCAAAAGAAAGGTTGCAATAGCGCTGATCCAGGAACCGTATGTGGGTGGGTCGGAAAATATGAGGTCATACCGCGGTGTTGGGATATATCAAAACACCGGAGGAGGAACGTCTAAAGCTGCTATCGCTGTATTCGACACCGATCTAGACGTCACCCAACACCCGGAGCTCACCACAAACAACATCGTCGTGGTGAGCATAAGCACCAAAGATTGGTATGTAACATTGGTTTCATACTACTTTGAACCTGACCTACCCATAGCTCCGTACCTGGATCACATTAAAAAGATTGCAACAGCTAAGACACGGAGGCTCATTATCGGAGGTGACTCCAATGCTAAGAGCACTTGGTGGGGAAGTCCAGAAATCGACCACAGGGGGGAAGATGTGGCTGGTATGCTTCATGAGATGGACCTCCATATTCTAAACAAAGGTGATACCCCCACCTTTGACACCATTCGTGGCGGTAAACGCTTCACCAGTTTTGTTGACGTGACGGCCTGCACTATTGATCTGCTCGACCTAGTGGAGGACTGGGAAGTCGCTGTAAATCTTACGAGCGCTGACCACAATGGTATCAGCTTTGATATCAAACTTAAAAAATCGGCTGGGGCAAGTGTCAAAAGAACAACTAGAATTTATAATACTAAGAAGGCAAATTGGGAAACTTTTCATCAAAAATTTGAACAATTAAAATCAGAATACAATTTAGATATCGGGGAAGTTAAAACCATTAATACAGTTGTAAAATTAGAATCTTACATAAAAAACTACAATAAAGCTATCACAGATGCAAGCAACGTTTCAATTCCATTTAAGAAAAACATAGAGACACTTACCCTGCCATGGTGGTCAGAGGAGCTCGCGAAGATGAAGCAGGAAGTCACCACTAGGAAACGCAGAATCAAGAACGCCGCACCGATTCGAAAACAAAGTGTGGTGGACGCTTATAAAATCGCCAGAGACGAGTATGAAGCCAGAGCTATGGAGGCCCTGATCGGAAGCTGGAAGGAATTTTGCTGCAAACAGAACAAGGAAAACGTATGGGAGGGTATCTACCGAGTAATAGGGAGAACGGCAAAAAGGGAGGTGGACATACCCTTGGAAGAAGGCGGCATCACTCTGGATGCAAAGGGTTCAGTAGAGTTGTTAGCGAAAACGTTCTACCCGGAAGACCTAAGGGAGAACGATAACCGGATGCATAGAGAAATAAGGGACCGAGCATCAGTAGTGAACCTACAACAACCTGAGGGATCGAACGATCCCCCGTTCACAACAACGGAAATGCTCACCGCTCTGGATTCCCTAAATCCTAAGAAAGCGCCCGGTGCTGACGGATTCACTGCTGACATATGCAGTCATGCCATAAAGAGTGACCCAAAACTTTTCCTGGAAGTACTCAACAAATGTCTAGAGCTCCATTATTTCCCAATTATCTGGAAGGAGGCCACAGTGATAGTGTTGAGGAAACCAGAAAAGGAATCGTACAAAACTCCCAAATCGTACCGCCCAATAGGACTTTTACCGGTGCTAGGCAAAGTGTACGAGAAGATGTTGGTTGCCAGACTCAAGCACCACCTGCTGCCGAAACTAAACCCCAACCAGTTCGGATTCATGCCCCAAAAGAGCTGCGAAGACGCCCTCTATAAACTTATGCAACATGTGAAAACCAAACTGGATGAGAAGAAAATTACAACCGTCGTGTCTTTGGATATAGAGGGCGCCTTTGACAGCGCATGGTGGCCAGCAATTAGGGTCCAGCTGGCAAATGCGAACTGCCCACCAAACATTCGAAAGGTATTTGACAGCTACCTTGACCAGAGGAAGGTCACGGTGAGATACAACGGGGAAACCTACACAAAGGCGACCAGCAAGGGGTGCATTCAGGGATCAATAGGTGGGCCCATCTTGTGGAATGTGCTACTGGATCCCCTGCTGAATACCCTTGAATCTGCTGGTCACTACGTGCAGGCGTTTGCAGACGACGTCGTCATGGTATTCGATGGTCAGACTGCACAAGAAGTGCAAAGACACGCCAATGCCGCTCTCGAGCTTGTTCGGGTGTGGGGCATCGAAAATAAGCTCAAATTTGCGCCTCACAAGACCAATGCCATGGTAATCACGCGCAAGCTTAAATACGACACTCCACACCTGAACATGGGCGGGGTGAACATTGGCGTGTCCAAAGAAATAAAGATATTGGGTGTGACGTTCGACGAAAAGCTCACATTTAACGCACACGTATCAAATGTCTGTAGGAAGGCTATCAACATATATAAACAGCTCGCAAGAGCAGCGAAGGCGAGTCGGGGCCTAAACCCTGAAGTGATACGAACCATATACACAGCGACCATCGAACCCATCATTTTATATGCGGCGAGCGTTTGGGCACCAGCTGCCGAAAAACTTGGAGTGCGAAAACAGCTCGGGACTGTACAGAGGGGCTTCGCACAAAAAATGTGCAAGGCTTATCGCACGGTCTCTCTGAACTCAGCGCTGGTTCTGGCAGGAGTGCTCCCACTGGATCTTCGTGTACGTGAGGCAGCCTCGCTATACAGGATCAGGAAGGGGGCGCCCCTGCCTGAACTGGGGGACAGAGAGATCGAGCGACAAATGCCAGCAACAAAAGTGCCACACCCGGCAGCTCTTGCAAACATCGAGCTGACATGTCTCAGAGACCAGAACGACGTGAACGCAAATAGTACCTGTGCAGTTAAAATCTTCACAGACGGTAGCAAGGTTGGAGGAAGAGTCGGCGCAGCCCTGTCCTTGTGGGAGGGCGAAGAGGAAACTCGGACCGTCAAACTTTGCTTGCCGTCATACTGCACAGTGTACCAAGCGGAACTGCTGGCCGTCTGCGAAGCGACAAGGCGGATCAGGACACACGAGGCAACCACATTTGGAATTTACAGCGACTCAATGGCGGCACTACAAACGATCACTAACCTCGGCTCCCTCCATCCACTAGCAGTAACAACCCGCGAGAACCTTACGGAACTATCTCGACAGAACAAAGTGGTATCTCTGTTCTGGATAAAAGCACACGCTGGATTGGAGGGGAACGAAAGGGCAGATCAGCTCGCTAAAGAAGCCGCTGAAGTATCAAGAAAGAGGAAACCGGACTACGACCTGTTTCCCGTCTCATTTGCGAAGAGACAGCTTAGACTGGAAACGATTCGTGAATGGGACGCGAGATATAAATCAGGTGAAGTAGCCGGAATCACGAAGCTCTTCTTCCCGGATGTGATAGCTGCATACGGAGCGATCCGAAAATTCGAGCCGACATTCCTGAGCACTCAATTGTTTACCGGCCATGGGGGATTCTCCGAGTACTTATGCCGCTTTAAGCGCAAGGAGAGTCCCTCATGCATTTGTGACCCGGATGAAGAAGAGTCTGTTCCCCACATTGTCTTGGAATGCCCAGTGTTCGGACACGAAAGATATAAGATCGAACAGAAACTGGATACAAAATTAACAACAGAAAACATAAAATTTATTATGATGGACAAACGAAGGGAAAAGTTCATGGACTATTGTCTAAAACTAGTGGAAACAGTCGTAAAGAGAAATAAGTAACAAAAGTATGTATGATGACCATATATTATGAAATATATTGTAGGTACATCTTACACCAAAATAAATTAAGACATATTATTAGTAATTAAAAGTAGAAATAAGCATAGTTTTAGACATAAAATAAGCACTAGTTATTAAACTATATGTAAGAAAAATTGGGTGAAAAAGTTCACTGGGCATGGAAAACATAATGAATATGTTGGTGTTCTAAGCCCGAAACCCCAAAACACTGTTTGTTGTATAAATAGAAATAATATTAAATATAAGCATAATTCTAAGATCTTAATATTGTAAACATTATAACTTAACAAGACTACAACAGTAAGTAAGCAATGTAAGTGGCTATTGGGCATAAACTAAATAAAGATAATTGTGTATGGCGTAAATATGAAACCCAAAAAACAAAGATACAAGTAAAAAGTAGATAGACTAGACAGATAGTATAGACCGGAATCCCACCGGGAAAGCAGCATGACAGAGATAGAAAGAAAGAAAGATAAAGTATGAAGAATAAAAGTGCGAGAGGAATACTTGATAGAACTGGAATGAACGAGTAGCATTAGATAAAATAGGCTCTGATCTATGTCAGAGGAAGTAGCTCTTAAAAAAAAAAAAAAAAAAAAAAAACCTAACCTAACCTAACCTAACCTTTTTTTTTTTTTTTTTCTTTTTGTCGCTGAGAAATGCATTACGCATCCCCGCTCGTGGGGGACGAGTCGGGGTATGTGGGACTCCCTGTCACTAATGACAGTATACCCACTAAAACTCAGCGGTGTTCCCACATCGCCGTGATGGGAGGGTCATGGGAAACCGGCTCAGCCTTGACTTCCACAGCCTTCCCGGCGCATGCCCGCCTAACTGGCCGGCCCCACATGCCCCCCAGGCTGAGGGGCTACGGGAATGGCCGGGAACACCTGGCCATTCCCGTCCGGCACTGGTGGAAGCCTGTGCAAAACAGGCAAGGGTGCCCCCGCACCCGTTGCCTGCTGGCCTCCACCTGGGAGGAGTCGGAGATGACTTTCGAACTGTCGTCTTCTTCGACCCCTCCTCCGCCTTCGGAGCGGCGCCGCGGCAGGATCGTCCTCCCGCGTGCGCTCCGCCGCCTCTTTCTGGGACATGACGTGTTCGCAGAAGGAGGCGACTGCCGCCCAGGACCTCTCATCCCTCAGCATGGCGTTAACCAAGCCGGGGAGTGAGAGGTCCGGTCCGATCACCGCGATGAGATTGCGGCGCGGCTCGGACCACGATGGGCACACCTCGAGGGTGTGCTGCGCCGCATCCTCCGCCGCGCCACAGTGGTGGCACGACGGCGTCTCCTCCCGTCCAATTCGGTGCAGGTAAGATCCGAAACAACCATGTCCGGACAGCACCTGCACCAAACGGAAAGAGAGGAATCCATGCGACCGCTCGAGCCACTCTCGCAGGACCGGCCCAATTGCGTCGAGGGCTCGGCGGCCGAAGACTGCGGCGGCAAGGTCCTCCGTCCAATGGACGACGATGGCGTCCCTCGCCTCCCGCCGAACGGCCTCCCGCTCTTCCGGGAGTGGGCGTTCTCCTCTCGCCCTCCGTCCCGCCGTCCATTCATATACTCTGGCGAGCACCCATGCCTCGAGTTCCCAAGGAGGGGTGCCGGCCAGAGCACATGCCGCCGCAAAGCTCACCGTGCGGTGGGCCCTCGCCACCCGCTGGGCTATGGCCCTTTGGGGTGCCCTCAAGGCGGCGGCGTTCTCCCTTCTTTGGAGTGATTGCTCCCAAATCGGGGCCCCGTAGAGGGCCATGCTCCTCAAGATGCCAGCGTAAAGTTGCCGGCATCGCGCGCTTGGCCCCCCCAAGTTGGGAAGCAACCACGAGAGCGCGCCCGCAACGGCAACCTAACCTAACCTTTTTTTTTTTTTTTTTTTTTTTTTTTTTTTTTGTCGCTGAGAAATGCATTACGCATCCCCGCTCGTGGGGGACGAGTCGGGGTATGTGGGACTCCCTGTCACTAATGACAGTATACCCACTAAAACTCAGCGGTGTTCCCACATCGCCGTGATGGGAGGGTCATGGGAAACCGGCTCAGCCTTGACTTCCACAGCCCTCCCGGCGCATGCCCGCCTAACTGGCCGGCCCCACATGCCCCCCAGGCTGAGGGGCTACGGGAATGGCCGGGAACACCTGGCCATTCCCGTCCGGCACTGGTGGAAGCCTGTGCAATACAGGCAAGGGTGCCCCCGCACCCGTTGCCTGCTGGCCTCCACCTGGGAGGAGTCGGAGATGACTTTCGAACTGACGTCTTCTTCGACCCCTCCTCCGCCTTCGGAGCGGCGCCGCGGCAGGATCGTCCTCCCGCGTGCGCTCCGCCGCCTCCTTCTGGGACATGACGTGTTCGCAGAAGGAGGCGACTGCCGCCCAGGACCTCTCATCCCTCAGCATGGCGTTAACCAAGCCGGGGAGTGAGAGGTCCGGTCCGATCACCGCGATGAGGTTGCGGCGCGGCTCGGACCACGATGGGCATACCTCAAGGGTGTGCTGCGCCGCGTCCTCCGCCGCGCCACAGTGGTGGCACGACGGCGTCTCCTCCCGTCCGATTCGGTGCAGGTACGATCCGAAACAACCATGTCCGGACAGCACCTGCACCAGACGGAAGGAGAGGAACCCATGCGACCGCTCGAGCCACTCTCGCAGGACCGGCCCAATTGCGTCGAGGGCTCGGCGGCCGAAGACTGCGGCGGCAAGGTCCTCCGTCCAATGGACGACGATGGCGTCCCTCGCCTCCCGCCGAACGGCCTCCCGCTCTTCCGGGAGTGGGCGTTCTCCTCTCGCCCTCCGTCCCGCCGTCCATTCATATACTCTGGCGAGCACCCATGCCTCGAGCTCCCAAGGAGGGGTGCCGGCCAGAGCACATGCCGCCGCAAAGCTCACCGTGCGGTGGGCCCGCGCCACCCGCTGGGCTATGGCCCTTTGGGGTGCCCTCAAGGCGGCGGCGTTCTCCCTTCTTTGAAGTGATTGCTCCCAAATAGGGGCCCCGTAGAGGGCTATACTCCTCAAGATGCCGGCGTAAAGTTGCCGGCATCGCGCGCTTGGCCCCCCCAAGTTGGGAAGCAACCACGAGAGCGCGCCCGCCGCCTTCAGCAGGCGCGACGACAGCCCACTAAAATGTGGGCCGAAGCGCCACCTGCTGTCAAGTACAAGGCCCAGATATTTCATCTGGGCCTTCACCTCGATTCTGACGCCCTCCACGAAAATGTGGGCGTCAGGTGGCTGGCGCTGCCGAGGGCCGTGGAAGAACACGGCCTCGGTCTTGTGCAGCGCCACCGTTAAACCTAGGCGGCGGATCCTCCCTGCGACCAAAGATCCGCCCGCGGAGGCCAAGTCAGCCGCCTCCCTGAAGCTGCCCCCCCTGGCGGTGAGGAGAGTGTCATCCGCATAGCAGATGACACTCGTGCCCCGGAGGAGAGTTCCCCGCAGGAGCCAATCATAGCCGACGTTCCAGAGGAGAGGTCCTAAGACTGACCCCTGTGGAACGCCAGCCCCAACGGCGTACCGCCGGACTTGGCCAGTCCTATTTACCAGGAGGATCGCTCGATCCTCCAGGTAGTCGGCCAGCAGCCTGCGCATGTATTGAGGCACTCCGTGGAATCGGAGCGCCTCTAGGATGGTGGAGTGGGGAACGGAGTTGAAGGCATTGGCTATGTCGAATGACACGGCCAACAATCCGTCCCCCACTTCCATCGCCTCCTTTACCTGGCCCTTAAGGCAGGCCAGCGCGTCCACCGTAGAACGCTCAGCCCGAAAACCGAACTGAGCGTCCGACAAATCTGGCCCGATACTCCGCAGGTGGAGCTTTAGGCGGGCAGCGATTATCCCCTCGAACATTTTGCTGACCTCATCGAGCAGAACGATGGGCCGGTATGCCGAGGGGGAATCTGCTGGGCGGCCCTCCTTGCGAAGGAGGCACAACTGCCCCTCCTTCCACGGTTTCGGGAACCTTCCAGACGCAAGGCATGCGCTGAACAGGTCCCGAAACCTCTCCTTCATTTGAGTGGCAGCGATCGCCACCACTCTTGCCGGAACACCGTCGGGGCCCGGAGCCGTCTTCTTGGCGCGGATATGGAGGATCGCCGCGTCAAGTTCCGACTCCGTGACATGAGGGGCCTCCTCTTCTTCCTCAGCTGGCGGAGCTATCCCTCGCGGTGGATCCATCACTGGTGGGGTGAAGTTGTCCCCGCACGGGAACAGGGACTGAACCACCCCATCCAAAAATGAGGGCTCCAGGGTCTCAGCCACCGGGGGACCAAAGGGGCGCAGTTTGTTGCGCGCCGCCTTATATGGTCTCCCGAAGGGGTCGTTGTCGAGACCTTCCAGCAGCTCCGCTCTCGCCGAGTCTCTGGCAGCGGTGATGGCCCGATCAAGGACCATTTTTGCCTCCATGTAAACCTCATAGAGGTGGTCCTCGTTGGCCTGGTCCCGTCGACGCCGCCGCCGACTCCGCGTGTAGGCCCTCCTTGCCGCCACACACTCTGCTCGAAGCCCCGCCAGCTCCGCCGACCACCAGTACACGGCGCGTCTGGGTAGTGGTCGGCGAGACCGAGGCATACTGGAGTTGCATACCTCGGTCAGAGACTCCCTCAGGTGCCCCGCCACAGTGTTCACGTCCAGGCCGGCGGAAGGCGGCGAAAGCCAGTCCTGGACGAACGCCGCCTCCGTCGCTGCCTCCCTGTCCAGGCGGGCGAGAGCCCACCGTGGGAACGGTGATCGCCCCGAGAGGGGCCGCGTCTCTCCGGGTTCACTGGTGGAGATGTCGAACCGCACGTAGCGGTGGTCCGACATAGTCTCCACCATGTCCACTCGCCAGTTCAACACGCGCGCGGCCAACGCAGAGGTGGCGAAAGTGACATCCACTATTGAGCCACCCTGCCGCCGCACGCATGTCTGGACGCTTCCTCTGTTCAAGAGTGAGAGTCCAGAGGAGGCTGCCCACATCTCCACTGCCCGCCCACGCGCGTCCGTGGCCCGGTTGCCCCAGTTCACCGACTTGGCATTCAGGTCACCCAGCACGGAGACCTGGCGCGGCGCCGCCCTGCTGACTACGGCAGCCAGGACTCCGAGATAGTTCTCGAAGTCTTGAAGAGGGCGGTTTGGGGAGAAATAGACGCCCACAAGGGCTAAGTCTCCCCACGCGGCGGCCACGTATCCCGGTCCCTTCTCTAAAAGCGAGAGGGGAGGGGAGTCTGTGGAAGACCGCGCCGCTAGTGCCACCGAGTCGTCCTCGTCACCCAGCCAGCTGCTGGGGATAGAGTAGGGCTCGGCGACCACCGCTACGTTCACCAACCACTCGGCCATGACCTGCACCAACAGGTCCTGGGCCGCTCTGCAGTGATTGGTATTCGCCTGGAGGATGCGGTAGAACCTAACCTAACCTAACCTAACCTAACCTAACCTAGGTAGATACTTACCTAAAATTGTCCGTGCTAACCAAAGGCTTAGTTTTATTTAACGTTTTATTTCAAAAAGTAATAACAGCGTCACGGGTCGATCAATCATAGGCCGTAGACCCTTTTTTTAATTTTTTGTTATTAGGGCATCTCGCAGTTTTGACCACTAAGGTCTTGGCTGCTTAACCGGACTTTCCTGTGGGTGCCTTAAGCTGCTACACTCAAAGCCTCCAGCCAGGGGCAAAAAACTAAACTAAATTAAAACTAGGCGAACGCTCGCTAAGGGCACCCCCTGTGGGGTACGAGCCTCGGCTTAGGGCGTCGCTGAGGGGAGGACAGCAAGAAGGGACAGGCTGGATCAAAATTGGTTTAAATCATGATTATTATGCGGGGTAGTTTAAAGCTACGTGCTCAGCGGCAACAACTTGCTGGCACCTCGTTTTCGAGCAAGGGTCGGGGAGGAGTATAATTTACTCAGGGACACGGTCGCGGTCGCAAAGGACCTCGGCGGCGAGGTCGGAATGACGGGAGGCGTCTGTTTTTGTATATTGTACTGGTGGCCCTATTCTGCTCTTGGAGGAGTGTGATGGGATCATCAGGGTCGGAAAGTAAATGCCGCGGACGGCGGATCTGACTAATTCTAGAAGGGACATAATTAGCTGCTTCGACAACCAAGGGGTTACGATGTCTAGGAGCGGAGTCAAAGTAACGCTTGGACATGCGTTTTAGGAACTGGTGAATCGTAGGGATTTTACAGTCGAGATGGAGGATCTCGTTTCTGACATAGAAGGGAGCTCCCGTGGCTTTACGGAGGAAACGTTTCTGCAAGGCTTGCAACCTATGGATGGAATGGGACTTGGCGTGGGCGAATACTGCACCCGCATAGGTCATAATGGGTCGGATACAGCCGTAGACCCGTAGTGTGAGATTCTTTTAACCATGTCGACTTTTTCGCATCGACCGCGTTCGGCGCTCCGATTGGCCTTTCACTGGTGAAAGGCCAATCGGAGCGCCGAACGCGGTCGTTGCGTAAGGTCGAGATGGTTAAAAGCAACTCACACTAGGCCCTCTGTCTGTACTTCGCTTGGCAGAGGTTGGTAGATGAGTGACGATCTTTACATACCGAGACTCTTCCGTGCCTCGTGGTCCCAGCATTCGAAGATATTTGACAATCGTTACGTGTCGTCAGAAGCCCGAAAGACTGACAAGCAGTCTTACCAAGACGTATCGTACTCGTATAACCCAGGTATTAGGTACCTAGTGAAGGTCAGTACCCTAATTGCGTAATACACGATCAATCATAATTTGTTTCGATTTAAAACAGATTGCTAATCCATTGCTTTATAAGTTGGAAAACACATTGTGCTCAACAAGGTAAATAACGCAATGAATGTTGTTGAAGTGTCAAAATGTAACTAATTTGTCATAACTATTTACGAAAATAAATTACGCAATTAGGGTACAGATAGGTAGTCGGTCCATGTAAAATACTGGTATTCATTTAGCTGCATCCGGTAAGGCTGGAAGCTGACCCCAACATTGTTGGGAAAAATCTAGGCAGACTGGCAGACTACTACCAAAGTCAAATAAAATCATAAGCAAAATAGTTAGTCATTGTAATGTGACTCTTTTCTCATTGTTGTAAGGTATAAATTAGGATGTTTGACTAATTTTACAAAAAAATAATCATTTCTCCATTTCAAACTAAAAAAGTCCTCCCATATCAATCATTCTAACTTATGCCTTATGGCAAATATATAAGAATTACTTTGCATTGACGTACTAATGGATTGGCGGCACGCGTGGCGGCGGCGGCGGCGTGGTCAAAGGACTAGGTACATTTTGAAGCTACCGCAAGTCAGCCGCTCAGTAGTGGCTCAGTCCTGCGCCGCGTGGCTGCTTCTATGTGAAAGAGATGCGCGCAACGACCGCGCTTTTTTAGTCTTGTGGTCCGCGTCCGCGCGAATACAGCGCCTGTTTTTTTTTGCATTTTTTAACCGACTTCTAAAAGGAGTAGGTTATGAATTCGGATGTTTATACATATCTTTTTTTTGTTTGGTTGGGCTTATCTCCGTCGTTCTATTCTATTCTATTATATAGACGGATTAGCAAAATAATTTTTGTTTGAAGGGTATATTCCGAGGTGGTCCCACTGTAATTTGGTCACGATCTGATGATGGGATCCTGGACAAATCGAGGGAACTCTTCAAATATTACAGGCACACCTATACTTAGCTATTTGGGTATTTTTTATAATACCTGCCTAACTGGTGCAGTTGCTCTTGGAAAGCACCATTTGATGGAAGTAGAAATAGTAGAACTGATGATGAAGAACACAGACGGTTAGTATTTCACGGATTGTGATTCGATTGCTTTAATATTATGGTTGCCAAGCAATTTATGCTTGTCACAATACATTATGGAGAAGTGGAGCTGATGATAAAGTACCTGGAGAACTCCTCAACGATGAACGTCCCAGCATCGGGAAAATAAATATTTTGCAATCGGTGACGAGCAGTTCACATTAGGCTAACTTAGATAAATTACAAACTGAAAACTGGCTGAAAAAAAAATGGTGACACTCCGGGAGTACTGACAGGACTGAAAACCTGAACAAGATCGCCTTGGTGGTAGAAAAATACTTATATAGAATATGGGTCCGTAATCTTATTCAAATAAAGAGCACAATCGCGTTTACAAAAAAATAATACTTCCGAAACCTTTAAAGTAAAAATATTTGCATAGAACATTGATCCGTAACGTAATATAAATAAAGAGCACAATTGCGTTTACAAAAATCTCAAAAATGCCCAACGCACCTTTTTTTTTTTTTTTTTTGAGGGTGGGAAATCATCAAATAACTTCTCCCGCTCTGGGCGGAGCGGGAGGGCGTGTCAGACTCTTACTGACTAAAACCCACCCGTGTTCCTTCGGTTGCCCTGTCGCCGGGGGCCACGATCTCCCTTTCGGTTTTCTTCGCAACCCCGGCAGGCATCGGTCCTAGTGGACCCCTTCAATTATGCTGACATCTCTTTGAGGCGCGCGTGGAACACAACGCGCCGTCGACCCGGGCCTGGTCTTTATCGGACGGTGAGCCACCCATTGCTCACCGCCCGCAAGCCCGCGCCTACGGTGGCCGGAAATCGCCTCGCGATTCCCGACGCCCTATGCCCAACGCACCTAAAGAAGTTTTCATTTCAAAATATTTTGTCAAACATTTTTATTCGAATCTGCAGGAAGTACCTAATTTAGTTGGGCTTTTCAACATTAGTCAGCCAACTTGCCTGCCAGTTGGCTGACTGATGTATTGCAGACTGCAACTAGGGACACGGTATCGAATAGAAAGTATCGACACTATACTCATGAGTAGTATCGAAAAAAAATATCGTCCTCATAAAAGTATCGAAACAAAAGTATCGATACTTTAAGGTATCTAGTATTTTTCTTAGGGCTTAATGCGCATAGAGCTTAGGTCAATATCAGTCAGTAAATAACGTCAGTTTAACTTCAGTAGGGCAGGACATGATAAAACAAATGGTACTGATACACAAACTTAATACAATAATAGAAAAAGATAACTGTAACTTCAAACAAAATTAAATTATTTAGTACTTTAGGCATTTAAAGTTCCCATTCCTCCTCTATACAATCACTTAACAATAGAAGTTTATTGAGCCGTTTTGGAGGTAAGCGGTTTCGGATTTTTGTAATTGTACTTCCTGCTTTAGAAAATAATCGTTCTGAAGGCACTGACGTTACAGGAATTGATATTCTCGTGCCAATTTGTATAATTTTGAGAATACAACTTTCATATCATCCCATTGTTTCAAGGGATCTAAGGAAAGTGGCGAAATCTGTGCAGATAAGTAATAGCTTAATTCATCCTTATTTTCAGACTGTTATGAAGGTTGATGTGTGGTGAATGACTTGGTTTTTGTTTTATTTTTTCGTACTTTTTATGGTGACTCACGAAATCGGTGTTGTTTCGATAGAAGAATCAAATAATAGTCAAGCAAAATAATGATCAACCGTATTAATATAGCAGAAAACAAATACGATAAAATTAAATGACAACGGTGAACGATTGAGTTAATGAGTGATTGATTAGTGTAGTAAATGAATGAAGGAAAGGTTAGGAATTTAACTGTGAACGGAAGGAACGATTTCGAGCAAAGATCGATGTAATGTTTTAGAAGATTCAGAACGAGTGAACTAGATGGCGTTGCCATAACCATAAAAGCCGTAAGGTCGCAAGTTTTAAATGGGTAATTTCTAAGATTATACCCAATTAAAATTTAATTTCTTATTCAATACGATACTTGCCAAAAAGTACTCATTGTGTAAAAGTATCGAATGCAAAGTATCGAGTTTAAAAGTATCGGTTTCGAATGGAAATGTACTCGATACCACAAAGTATCGATACTTTTTTCGTGTCCCTAACTGCAACTCATAAGTATGTACCTATTTAAGACATTTAAAATCAAAAAGATCTATTCAATGCAAATATTGTTGGATGAAATGAATAAAATGTTTAACAATTTCAGGGACACTAAACGCCCATAGGCGTCATAAGTTCCTAACATAAAACTTATATCGTGTCTCGTTCAGTGTCCTAGAATTCGTTTATAAACAATTTATTTTATTTTATCACTATTGATAGGTACCTACTTAACTCTAAATAGGCGGGCAACGGGAGTTGAAATGGTCTGCATTTGTCGTAGGTAGGTACTTTTTAGCGGACGCGGTCTGTTGCGCGGGCGGCAGAGTAGGGATCCGCTAGCAGTCGAGTGCGTGATATCAGCTGTGCGAGAAACAGTTCTAGTACATCTGAATGCTGTGTTACATTACAAGTGCCAGGAGCTCACGCGCAGTTTCTACTTGCGACCACTAGACCAACGAGGCAGTTTGTTAGTAGTAAAGGGGCCGTGCACTAAATCTACTGATTTTGATCAATTTTGTTCATTGATTGTGAGAAAGGGAAAAAGAATTTAAACAAAACTATTATCAAATCATAGATAGTTTTGTTTAAATTCTTTTAAAACTCGAGTTCTTTGTTTTGCTTATGGCTGAAAGGGATTTTTCAAATAAATTAAGTATTTATGGAAAATCACTAATAGGTATTCGTAACAAGTTTTCTGAAAAATTACGCGAGACTGACATTTGATCATTTAGTTATAAGAAACTTCTTTTGATTTTGAAAATTATAAAATATCATTATATGGTCATATGGCTGAACCACTTTGATCAACTTCCATACAAAATATAGCAAAAAAATAATATCGAAAAATCTATATTTTTTTAAAATCCTGTCGTTCATGTATTTTTTCCTATTATTTAGCAAACCATATCAAGAAACTTAAAAATCAGACCTTGGCCTTCAGCTATCCTTGAAATAAAATCTAATTTTTAAATTTATTTATTTGATTTATTTTTTTAAATTTAAACAATATTTATATTCATTAAGTAAATCAAAGGCGAAATATACCATATTTTCGAGAGCGCAAAAGTGATGCAACTACACCTGACTGACAAGAATGATTTAGTACCACGAAAACTGTCCTTTTATAGTCAGATATACTTAATCTTTCAATTATTTCAAGCTTTCTCACAATTAAATAAGTAATTGACAAAAGAGGGTTTTTTTCGCGCACGGACCCTTAAGTACCTACTACCCTAATTAATACTATAAATGCGAAAGTGAGTTCGTTTGTTACGCTTTCACGCTAAAAGTCTGAACAAATTTGGATGAAATTTGGCATATGGGTACATAATGACCTGGATTAGGACATAGGATACTATTTATCCCAATATTCCCATGGGATCGAGACTTATGTGGGTGAAACCGCGGGGTGCAGCTACGAATTTTATAATTTGGTAACTCATTATCATTATTTACAATTAAGTTATCACCGAGTATATTTATGAACATCGGAGTAGGTATTTCTTAAATATCACGCCTGTAATCCCCAAAAGATTAGGCAGAGGTGTAGATACCTACTTATAGTACAGCCGCATTTCGCCAGTTATATGCGTATTTATTCATCTGTGGTATTATACCTACTTGTCATTATTGAGCATAATTTTATTAGAGTAGAATTCACGGAGATACGGAATTAGTTTGATAAGTAAATTAAAAGTAAGTAGGTACCTAGTAGTCAGTGCCAATATACTTACTCGTATGTTGTCAACTTTACGGGTGGTTAAATTAAGATGATTTCAATATGATAAGTACCTACGTAAGTTTCTACCTACTCATAAACAACAGGCCATAAAAACGGGCTGCAACCGAAAGTAAACTTTATACCTGTGTATAAATTAAGTTATTCTTACTAATTGGGAATCAAACGAGCTTACCTGTTAAGCGAAGTCTTGATTCTAATTTTACGAACGGTGATCTGAAATATAATTCGTTAAACAAAGTAGTAATTCTTATGCACAGCGTAGACATCGCGTTCGTTTAGATATAAAATATTATAAATTAATAGAATTATCGTCCTTGGTGGCAACACACGCAGGAATGTCACTAATTTTAGAGATCCTTATGATGGAGAACAAGCTCTGTTTTCTGTACAGAGTAGTTCCGCATACTTACATTCACTAGGTTTTCCTGGAAAAATAAGTGAATTAAGTAGACTAATTATTGCAGCTTTGGGGATATTAGCTAGTGGCGGGTGGGTAATTATATTTCAGATCGCCGTTCGTAAAATTAGAATCAAGACTTCGCTTAACAGGTAAGCTCGTTTGATTCCCAATTTTACTTCACGGCGATCTGAAATATAATTCGTTAAACAAAGTAGATGTTCAGAGTTGTCTGCAATAATTTAGTTAGTTAATAAATTACGGCATATTCTGATTTATTTGGTACTTTTATCATTCTTTCTGAATACAATATTTTAATTTTATGTAATTTAAGGTTGCCTTGTTTTATGTGAATGTCATGTACATCTGTAATTGGTATGTATATAAGTCCATACCTGTTAACATTTAATATTTAATGTACAATATATATATGCTTTTGGCGTATCCATTTTAAATAAATTCTTAATAACGTTGCTTAATTAATAGTGTTTAACTATTTTTCATCAGTAATGAGGTATAATCATCAACACAATGTTGGTTGGCACTGTGTCTATTTCAATTGATGCCAGCACTAAGTTGAGCTACTGTATGTTTTGTGCTGTGGGAGGTGAATTATTAGTATCACTCTCACTTCCTACCACATTTAACCCAGCTTGTGTTTATACAAATTTTATAAAGTTGTTCTGAATTAATATACCAGGAGGATATTATGATATGAATACTTTAAAAGTGTAAAACTGGGTGAACCTGCTACAGGGACACCTTGCCCAACCATTCGGGGAAACAAGGCGTAATGTTATGATGTTACTTTAAAAGTTTCCATGATTGAGAATAGCATTCTCAGATCTGTCTGTAAATAGTTAATTATTTGGGATACTGTTGTGCTTAATGAGTGAGTATTGAGTTGCACATTACATCTTGCTGTCAAGGTAAGTGTCGAGCTCAGTGAGTCTAGAAGATGAATTGTAAAGATTATCATTAGGGTATTTTAAAGAATGTCAGTTATCTAGTGATCTGAATAAGAGGCACCATGGCTGTGAAGTCCTTAGTAGTTAAACTTTCATAGGGTGTAACAGGATCTTTTAGCCCCTGAATGTTGTAAGCAGGGAGGTATTTTTGGTAAGCATTTGTGGAATTGTATTGTACCTAAATTGTACTGACAGGAACTGAGTTTTTTTTATTTTTTTTTGAAAAATGTAGTAGGATTTTTTGATCAAATTCTTGTGATCAGTTGATGTTATTTCCGTTTAGGTAAGTATATACTTTATGATATGGTTTCATTTCATTTTTGGATGGACTAGTTTTCCATAACTTTAGTTATTAAAGGTATTTTGGAAACTGAATTTCAAATACGGAATAGGCTTTTAACTTGTAAGCACCAATTAATATGGGCAGTATATTATGCCCTGGATAGGAGAGAGGTTTGAACAAATTTGAGGTGAAAGGGTCTATTTCAGATGCTTAGGGTTTTTCCTCAACGATACTAATTTCCATATGAGTTTCACATATTCTGCTAGCAGTAATTACTTGACGAGTTTAGAGCTAATCGAAACTAGATTCATTTTAGAAGTATAAAGATATGAACTCTTTTCCTTGACCTCATAATATGTCCAAAATTGGGATTGTGTAATGAGTTGCATTTTTAAGTGAGGGAGTTGTATAATTGAACTTGTTATGATGTGCACTTGGTGAGCAGATGGAGAGTTTTAGAGTAAAGCAATTTATAGATAATTCATTCATAGTACCTACATTTATTGTATTATACCTTATCTTGTTCATGTTCTACTCACAATCCATCAATACCTACGTTGTCCTCACAATGTTCTCCCCCCCTCCTTTTTTTTTTTTTTTGTTTCCTTGATAATTTCACTTTAGTGCTGCAATTATCATTTAAATCTACTGTTAAATATGTAGACTAGTAGTTGGCAATCAAATGATTAATTAGGTATTTTGATTTTATAAGCTTTGAATAAGATCACCCATTTCTGCCCAGCCCTTCGGGAAGTCCAGGCGTAATGTTAAATAATGCGACTAAGTTTACTAGCTCTTTTTTTTTTTTTTTTGTTCTTGTGTTTCAAGGTTTGTTTAAAGTGAAAAAAAATAAAACTTAATAATCAAGCCTAAAAAATAGCATTATTAGTTTTCAAGCCCAAACATTTAAACACACTTATAGTGGTATTTATTGGTATGTCTTATCGCAGTCTCGATATTTTACCAAATAAACAGTCAAGTTAGATTGTAAGAAAACCTTGTTTTCTGTAAGTGGCACTCACTACTGGTAATTTAGTAGGTAAAACAGAGATAAGAGACTATTCAAGTATGAAAAGTATTAGTAAATGTGTATGTAATTAACCCTTTATTGGTTATTTGGTAGGTAATGTTATCTTCCAGATAGTCCTAAGTGATACCCCTGTACCTATAGGATGAAATCATAATATGATTTCATAAAGGTAATATGGTATATTATACCTATCTATTTTGATATGCTAAGCTATAATTGATTAGTGTACAAGTTGTCAGTTTGTAACATACTTGTAGTTATTACTGGGATTTTTATTTTTATTTTCCTTCAGTATGATATTAGACAGTCTTGATGATTTTTTTTTTTTCATCATGAAACTGAATTTTCTATTTTGTTTGGGACTGACTGAAATGTATTTTTCTGATAAATTCTTTGTAGATCTATCTATTGTATTGTTTGTAAATGCATCTCAATATTTGATAAGTTCTTTGATGGTATTGAGAGGATCATCATCTACCCGGCCTTCTCCCAACTATGTTGGGGTCAGCTTCCAGAGAATGGCTTTGAGAGGTTAAGATATTGAATTTGGTAGGTATCAAATATTTTCTTATCTATGTCCATAGCCAATAGCAGAATCAGAGGAATATAGCTGCTTTGCCAGCATTTATTCCAGTATTGGTCTTCTTGAATTGTTATTTTGGAATATAAGCCGGGTTGTTGTTGAGGTCCACCATATAAATATTGATTTTTATTTTCAATGACAAAAATAGTTCATTTATTTTTCAGACATAGTCAATTCCAACCGATTAGATTATACCAAAACATCATAAGATATTGTGGTGGTGGTTTTCAATGGTGTGATTCCTGTTATTAACCCGTTAGAAGGATGTTTTATTTTGTTATTTACAAAAGTAAGTAAATCAACTAATGTTAAGTTATACATAGAACTGGTAAGTTTCACTATTATCATGAGAATGTCTTGTGGTTTTAATATTTATTGAATAGTTGTTATTGTTTTTGTTTGTAGCTAAAACATTGTGTACTCAAGTTTGTGATTGTTTCGGTTTGTTTATCAAATAGGATGAATTAAAGTTAATGTCAATTAGAGATTATATAACTTTTGTTCTGGTTTTAGTTTGGTGGCAGTGGGCATTGCCAGCTGGTTTTGCTGCATCAGCCAAGTTAATCAACAATTTGTGTTTGTCTTATGTTCTTCATAAGCATAGGGTCACACAGTGTTATTATTGCCCCGAAAAACGGACATCCCCTTTTTATTAACTTATTCGATAGAACAGGTTATTTTTAAAGTAAGAGTAAAATACCCGTGTGGCAATTTTGTCCCAATATGGAGATATAATTTTTTTTTTCTTTTTTCTATGGTTTCCATAAAAACCATAGAAATCGCAATTACTTTAGATCCAATGCGTTTTTGTTATGTTATTGATCGCAATTAATTGATGCTTTATATTAAGTAAATTACTAAGCAAACGCTCAAATTTTATCGTTGACATGTTGTGAGTAACATTGAATTTTATATATTTTCGATTTTATTTTTTTATGGGCTTATTTCATGTTATTTGGATTCAACATCGAGACAAAATGTTGCTTTGGTACTAAGAAGCACCGATTCAAAATATCATATCCAAATCTTATGGTGTTTAGAACTTACAGGATTTTGAAATTTAGGCTCTAGGGTTGGCAGAAGTATTTTTTAAGATGTTTTTTTTTATTGAATTTTTATGTTAAGTAATATTTAAAAACGTAAAATGTGTTTAAAATAAACAAAGGACATAATAACGTGGCCATGGTTATCTGAAAGAAGTTACACTATCATTGATTTTCACATTATTGTATAAATAAATAAAAAGTGAATTAAATTAAAATGAATAAACGGAATTATAATGCTAGTAATCCTACTAGTTTTATAATTGTACAATTTTTTTTAGCCGTTTAGGTATTTGTTTAGATATTTGTAAGTTTACGACGCGCGACGTTAAATACGTTTGATGTACAACATACAATAAACGAATTAAACTTCGTTTATCCAATGAAGGGCAATTTGTGGTACGGGGAAGGGGTCCGCCCTCGTTAGGCTTTAGTCAAAACCCTGTACCTATACATATTGCCTGGAGGAACGGGGGTGAGGCACCATGGAGCCGCAAAAGACCCATGGCGCCACTTCGCCTCAACAGGACTTGACCCGACCTGTTGAGGGATGTCTGTCCGGGCTCCGACCGGCTGACTTATTGCGAGGAGGGCGTGAGGGCGCCAACCCTCATGTTGGTCCACGAGTGGCAGTTTATGAAGCTGTGGATAACGCCACAGCCGGTGCTCTTCAGCCTCCAGGAGTATCCGCAAATACACAAGGAGAATTCACCAGATTAGAAGCATTTAATTTACTGACGAAACTAGCCAAGGAAGAAGGTAGTAAATTCCGCCCTATTGACGTAGATTTGACCAAAAGAACTGTTGCTATTTTAAGAGCGCTGAATATGCCACTATCGTATACAGATAATAAAGAAGTCAAAATTGTGATTTCCAATTTTACTGCCAGATGTGAAAACCTGTACAAAAAATGTAAATATTCCATGAAATTTTTCACCAAAAAACACCATAAATGGTTGAATGAAAACTTTAAAAGCGATTTTCCCAAAAATATTGTATCAGAAATGGAACAGGTCGATTTAGGTACTCTTCCAAATATACCTAGACTTTTAGCTGAACCTCACGATTCTGACTCCAATATTGAAACTTCTCAAGATTCCGCTACAATCTCCATTTCAGAGGCTATTCGTGCACCCGAATCTATTCTGGAACAAAATCTAACTACTCCGAAGCCTATTCCCAAGCCTGACGTTGTTTTTGAACCTGAGGTTATTCCCGAAACGAAGCCCCTTTCTGAACCTGAAACTATACTCAATACTACTGACCTTGTTTCCGAGTTTGAGGCTTACGAAACTGAGCCTTATTTTGAACTTGACTCTTTTCCTGAACCTAACCTTATTTCGGATTCTGAAACTATTTCCGAACTTGTGCCTATTTGCGAACCTAACCCTAATCCCGAACTTGACCTTATTTCAATATCTGAGCCTATTACCGAACTTGAACCTATTCCCGAACCTGGGTTTATTACAGAGCCAGAAGATATTATTGAATCTGAACTTATGCCTATATCTGAGCCTGGTCCCAGTTCAAAGTATAATATTCTGTGTGAAAGACAAAAGCGTAGATTACGAAGATCTCTTCAAGACTCCCTTGATATAGAGCCACAACCAAAACTAGTCAAAGTTTTTTCAAGTATCGTGGAAGCAGGTGGGCATAAATTACAGACGAGTGCATCAAAAAACCTTCAATTTGTGATTAACACTTGCCTAAAAAGTCCAACAAAGTCGACCAAGATAGCCACTCAAATACGGAACCATAAGCCTCACCCATATACCCCTGAAGAAGCATTAGCAATTTATATTGACAGAAAATTTACAGTTGAAACATATCACTTTCTTCAACAAGATTTAAAATCGAGGGGGTACCCCGCGTTTCCACCATATCAGCAAGTACATGTAGCAAAAAAATTATGTTACCCAACACCTCCAGTACAAGTGTCTGAAAGAGAGGCTTTTGTAACGTTGTATGGTCTGCTCTCCCACACTTTTTCAAGGCTCGTTATTTTATGTGAAGATGTTATTTCTTTACAATGTTCCCAAAGAAATACACAAAAATTAAACTGTACTTTAGAAGGATCTTGGGGATTTGACGGGAGCACAGGTCAATCATTTTATAAACAAAGCTTTTCCGAAGACCGAGAAGACGAAAACAGCCTGTTTGCCACCACATTTATTCCTTTACGAATAACTACAGATAACGGTCAGATTTTGTGGATGAACCCTACACCTCAGTCTTACAGATTTTGTCGCCCGTTACATATCCAGTACCGTAAAGAGAGTAAACATTTAATACTTGCTGAAAAAAAATGGGTAGAAGACCAAATAAAAGAAATAGACAGCATTTGTGTAAAATCATCAAAAAACCTTACATTAACAGCAAAAATTCAACTTTACTTGACCATTATAGACGGTAAAGTGCTCAATACAATCACTAACACTTCGTCACAACTAAGATGCCCATTTTGTAAGGCGACTTCCTCTCAATTTAATAAATTAGACATTGTGCTTTCTCAAGCCTCAGATGAATCGCTTATGAAGTACGGATTAAGTCCTTTGCACGCGTGGATACGTGTCTTAGAATTCTTGCTTCATCTAGGATACAAGATGCAAGTAAAAAAATGGAGGATACCTCACAATTCCCCGGAGCATATCATTGTGGAAGAAACTAAAAAAAAGGTGCAACAAGAAGTAAGAGAAAAAATGGGGCTTCTGGTTGATGTGGTGCGGCCCAATGCAGGCACCACCAACGATGGTAATACTGCTCGCATAGCATTGTCTAACAAAAACCGTGGAACGTTTGCAGAGATATTAAACATTCCTCAATGGCTTCTTGATGATTTATTTACAATATTAGTAGTTTTATCTTGTGGGCTACCAGTTGATACCGAAAAATTTGGGGATTTTTGTATGTCACTGGCTATTAAGTACGTCCAAAATTTTGAATGGCATCCTATGACAGTCACCTTGCACAAAATTTTAGTCCATGGTAAAGACATCATGCGAAACTCTGCAATGCCTGTGGGTTTACTCTCAGAACAAGCGGGAGAAGCAAGAAACAAGTTTTGGAGGTCTGACAGAGAGCATCATACTCGAAAGTTTGATAGAGTTACAACCATGACTGATTTGTTTAACCGGGCACTACTCACTTCAGATCCATTCATTTCAAATGTCAGATTAAAGCAAAGGCAAGCAAAATTGAGAAAGATGCCATTACCACCTGCCGTTCTCCAGTTATTAAAACCGTACGAAATACCAAAGGAAGATGTTTCGGCCCAAGATAACGACAGCTTAAGTGACGAAGAAGACGTTATGCAAAATCTTATAGAAGGGTGGAATGACAATAGCACTGAAGTTTTACCTACGGAAAATGATAATTAAAGAAGGTACTTAAGCAACTGAACTCTGTAAATATTTAGTATTTTACTTTAAAAATTTCAAGTTTTTCGACCAAGTGTTTCAGGCTGTGCGATAATAAGTAAAAAATGAACTTCGTCCCACCAAAAACATATATATAAAATAAGGGCCGAGTTCGGTACAAAGTACCTACACGATAATAAAATGGAAACCTAAATGAGTACCAAGTTCTAAGGAGGTAAAAAATAGTTTATTAAGTTCCTTGCTACTGATTATGCAATTTGGCAAGTATTCAAAGTATTTGTTTGTTGAGAGTTTTGCTTTAACGAAGGTAGGTTTAATAGTTTTAGGTGGTCTAAAGTAGCTCGAAATGGTTCGTGTAAGGTGTACTTCACCCTGTTTATCTCTGAACTTGGCTTGACATGCAATAAAGCATGAACAAATTATAAGTATGTAATTAACTTTTCAATACACTTCCTCGAAAACTGGTCCATAACGCACTACGATTAGGTATAACATGCAATGTATTTCACACGTGTGCGTTTTTTTCCATTTTCCCGCACGTGTGTGGGAATGAAAATTGCCACAGATAACTATACCTATACTTAGTTCAAATTGGTTCAATGCTTAATCTCAGGTGAATGTTTTTTTTTTAATTTTGGCAAAGCACTACGCGTCTTTACGCATGTTTATAAATAGAATATCATAGATAAACATGATTATTAGAAACTATTAGTTACTTTAGTTGTGTTTAACAAATTAATATTTATTTGTGTACTGAATTCAAAAACATAAAATTAATCTATTTTTTATATTAGGCTGTTTAACGGCTTCATACCTTTGCCTCTCCTTCAAACTGGCGAATGCAAAGCTCGAAAAAAAAAAAGAAAATTAAAATCATAGTTTCTTAATTCATGACAAAAATATTTTTCGTTATTTTATTTTATTTCTTCAAAAGTGTATTGAAAAACGTCGTTTGATACACGTGGACATTTGTTATTGCAGTTCTCGGCTCGAAAACATTCATTATAATTCCGCCTCGAATACAATAACAAACTTTCTCCACTTGTATCAAAATGTACTATTATTTGTATGTTTGTCCGATGTAAAAATAATAATAAGATTTAAGAATATTATTTGTAAAATTTTGTGGGAGTGGGCGTAAATATGTATATGTGTATTATTCTATGATATAAATAAAATTCAACATAAAATTATAACCTATAAACAAAAATAATGTTTTTTGTGAAGTGATGACCCTAAAATCAAAATTATCAGAATAAAATTTAGAAGTGAATAACTCTTAAACACCGCGAGATTTGGATGAGTTTTTTTTTTAAGTGATTGGTTGGGGTCTAAACATGATTTACAATAAATATTGAATCCAACTAAGCAAAGATACAACCATGATAAATCAAAATCTAAAAACACAAAAAAATCATATTCCTTTACATCTGTACTAGTTAGTACCCTTTTGTATTTTTTTTCACATATCTTTAACATAGTATTATTACACATAATAAAGAAAGGGGTAAAATAATGCGTATTTTTTTTTAAATTAATTAATTTAGAAAAAGTAAAAAAAAAAAACAAAATTTTTTTACTCGTGTTTGGTGTAAAATTGGCACACGGGTATTTTACTCTTACTTTCTAAATAATCTGTTCTATCGGATTAGTTAATAAAAAGGGGATGTCCGTTTTTCGGGGCAATAATAACGCTGTGGGTCAGTCACTGCTTTCCCTTGATAGGGGTAATAACCAGTACGGCTTGTTTCTGGAATATCTCAATCCCTTGTTTCCTCAGTTTAGAGGAATCTAAATGGGGTGAATAAGTATGGGAGCATGGAATAATACTTTGTATTATTCCAATTATGGTTTAGTCCATTGCACTTGTATCTGAAATCAAGAGTTTCCAGAGGTAGCATTTGTCGTCAGCCATTGTATCACAGAATCAAGTTTACAAAGTATATTGTGTATTTAACTGTATGCCTGTAAAAATTGCACAATCTTGCATTATTGTTTTAGTTTACAAAATAGATATCATTTATCAGTTTTTGGCAGGATAATTAAGCCACCTAGAGCTAGATAAGTCACTGAGTATCTCGTACACAGTGATATCTTTTAATTTGCTATATTTTGTTTGTTAAAAATGGCAATCCTCGATATGAAAGCTAGATCACATAGTATTGAGATAACATGCTATAAGCATCTCGCGCTAAGCATGTGCACACCATGTCAGATATGTGCCAGTTAGCAACATAGAATCAATGTTGTTGAGATTTTGTTTGTTAAAAATGGCAATCCTCGATATGAAAGCTAGATCACATAGTATTGAGATAACATGCTATAAGCATCTCGTGCTAAGCATGTGCACACCATGTCAGATATGTGCCAGTTAGCAACATAGAATCAATGTTGTTGAGGGTACCTTGTACTTGTTGATAACAATCTAGTTAGCGAGGCAGAATTCCACACTCACTATAGGAAGTATAATGCTTTTGCAAGTTTATAACACACAGACAGTGTGCAGGGTTAAGTAAGGGTGTCTCGCAACCTTCATGTTTGTAAATTAAAAGTATATAGAACCACTTTTGACAATTCCTTAGCCAAGATCATAGAAATGTGACTTACCCCTGGTGACGAGTACATACCAGCGTTAGCTATGTAGAATAACATCGCTAAGTGCATCACGTGCTACATTGGTAGTTTCATATTCAGCTGGTAACGTAGAATTAGCGTTACTGAGAGCATCTCGTGCTTACTGAAGGGGTAATGCTGACAAGCGCGTACCAGCTAGCTATGTACAGTTACATCGCTAAGGGCATCACGTGCCTCTCTGGTAGCTTCTCATCCAGCTAGTAACGTGGAGATAACGTTACTAAAGACATCTCGTGTCCACTGGAGAGATAGGTAATGCTTTAACAAGTTGTGTTGTGTTAATGTCCACCATAGTGCTTGTAAAACACTGTCAGTATCACGTACAAAGTGGTCAGTTAAAGCCATGCATTCTCGCACATTAGGATTGTGGGAGGCCTCCGGATCTAAGTACATCTAATGTGGGTCAGGAACTCAAGACTAAAGCTGCTTCTAGTTAGTTCTGATGAAGGTAATTTATCAGCTTTCCTGTTAATATCGTTGATGGACGCCTTGTCCGTCTCAGGTTTTCACTAACGATGCACTTATTGCACTTTCTATCACTTAACATAATTAACATTTGTTATTCTAGTAAAAAGTTCCGTAAACTTATTTTAAATGAATAATTTTAAGAGAGCAAATTTTTTCGTGCGATGAAAAAACGCGCGCGAAAGAAAAGTGGCATTCCTGCGTGTGTTGCCACCAAGGACGATAATTCTATTAATTTATAATATTTTATATCTAAACGAACGCGATGTCTACGCTGTGCATAAGAATTACTACTTTGTTTAACGAATTATATTTCAGATCGCCGTGAAGTAAAATTCACATAGATTGGAAACTAAATTAAAAAGTCTCGTTTTTTAAATAAATAGGTACTTCGTATAAAAATACCGAATTCGCCAGTTTCGTCAGTCGTACTTGTGTGGCACCTACACTACCTACGCTGAGGTACCTACTTAGGTTAGGTTGGGTTATGTTGACCGACCGGAGACTCGAACCTAGGACCCCACACTGAGCAAACACGCACAGACCAGCCTTCGTCTTCTGACGAAGATCGTCTACTACTGAGCTCAGCTCGGAATGCACCGCCATTTATACTTTCTAGGTGTCCTTTGTCGGTGTCGCGCTGCGAATCGCGCGCGATATCGCGTTAGTGTGAAAGGTGTTGCGTGGCGATAAAGGGTCTTTCAAACAGGCGCGACACGCGACGCGACACAAAGACACCGCTCGTCGCGCGACAAGCGGTGTCTTTGTGTCGCGTCGCGTGTCGCGCTTGTTTGAAAGAGCCTTAATATCGCAGAATCGCCACGCGACACGTCGCGCGACAAGTCGCGCTGGTCTGCACGAGCCTTTATGCTATCTGCACACGTAATTTTGGTTCGAATTTTAGTAATCCCATAAACTGGCCGAGGTCAAGCGCATGATGCGTGTTGTCTAACAAAAGCGACGGAAATATATATTTGTTTCGGTAGTGCGACGCAAGTACGCGACGATACGACAGTGTGTAAAGCGCAATACTGCGTTCTCTGTGGTGTGTGTGCCGTGTTGTTTACACATACAGATATACGGACTACACCGCGTGTTCACAGCAATATGATTCTTAACGTGCTTATAATGCACTTTTGAACGCTTACTGTACACTTATAATCGTGTAAATTAATGCGCGTGAAGTGAATTGGGGCAATTAAAAGAAAAAAAACGATGGATTCTTTAAAACCGATGTACATGCCCAAACAATAAGAAGTGGTCGGCAATAAAGACAAGATTTTTTAAAACTTTTTTTAATTAAATAAAGTTACAAATGTAAAAACCTAATAACGAGTGTGCCCAAAACATAACGGAGCCTCCGCCATAAGGAGTGATTTCTCCGAAACACACTTCCGCATAGCGTTCCCGTGGTCCTCGCAGCACTCGCCGGCGTCGGTCCTCTCCACACAAAGAGATTCTAGCTTCATCAGAAAACAATACTTTATTCCAGTCCTCCAAAGTCCATGAAGCACAGTTCCGAGTAAACTGAAGTCGAGCAAGCGGTCATCTCTTGGTTCTGTGCATCGTTTTCTTCCCGAACCGGGTCTTCTTTTGACCGAATCGGTCTCTTGATACCGTTGCCAAGTCCTCTGGACAGTTGAACGACTCACATTTAGACGCTGAGACACGTAAATTTGCGAACAACCTTCTTCAAGTAGGGCTATAATTTTACCGGCCCTTATCGCTTTATCACTCATATCAAAAAGTGGTATTTAATGTAAAAAGAAAGATTAAATTGTTTAATTTGCAGAAAATATTCAAAAAGTTTTAAAATATCGTAATCAGTTAAAAATCGTTTCAGCAATTCGCGCCATTAGTAAAGCAATTTTAGAATAATCCACAATAATCATAATTTTTCTTTTATTAATTTCAAATTTTAAATTTGGAACGTAAAGAATCATGCCAGGATGCTTCAAATAACATGTCAATACATCGTCAAATTAATAAAACCTATTTCTTGTTCTTCTTCATTGAAGTAGAGAAAAAAATCGAAAGTGCCCGTTTTTTTTGCAAAAGAGTTTATATATATATATATGTGTATATATATATATATGTCATTTATATAAATTAGAAAAAATGGCGGGCCTAGAATGGTGCCCGGAGCGACACCGGAAAGGATATTTCTAACCTCAAAAACAACCGTTTCTTCAGTTCTGGTAGTTAGAGAATTTTTATTACTTATACGTATTATTCCATTATCTAGAAAACTGCTGAACCGATTTTGATGAAACTTGCAGTGCTCCCTAAGTTGAAGTAAATGTCAGCTGTAGATCTCTTGGGTTCCTTAGGTGGCAGGATAAGGCAATTAGGAATTGGAATTGAGGAATTGTATACATTTTTTTTTTTGAGGGTGGGAAATCATCAAATAACTTCTCGCGCTGGGCGGAGCGGGAGGGCGTGTCAGACTCTTACTGACTAAAACCCACTCGTGTTCCTTCGGTTGCCCTGTCGCCGGGGGCCACGATCTCCCTTTCGATTTTCTTCGCAACCCCGGCAGGCATCGGCCCTAGTGGACCCCTTCAATTCTGCTGACATCTCTTTGAGGCGCGCGTGGAACACAACGCGCCGTCGACCCGGGCCTGGTCCTTATCGGACGGTGAGCCACCCATTGCTCACCGCCCGCAAGCCCGGGCTAACGGTGGCCGGAAATCGCCTCGCGATTCCCGTCGCCCAGTGGCGTGCACACAGTTTTAAGACAGGGTAGGCAGAAAATTTTACTCACCAAAAATACTGCACGTTAGTTTTGGTTCGTCGTCTTGTCGATTGATGATGTAGGTAATTGCGAAATGCCAGCTCAAATATCCATAGATTGACTGATTTTATAGACATATCAATTTACGGATATTCGAAGTGGCCTTTCGGCGCGTTTGTTTGATGTTTTGTAATGTTTATGTGATTTGCAAAATTTAAATAAAAGCAGTGAAAAGATGGTGGTGTGAGTATACTATATAAGATTGTTTTATTTGTATATTAAATCTACACGCCTATCTTTCTGTAAGAATGTCTGCAATATGGAATCGTAAAAGTTGGGAAGGCGTTTTATTTCCGTAAGAAGGTTTTTTTCTATTGAAATCATGGAAAGATCTGTAAGTCGTTGCTGGCCTTGTGTATTTCTTAAATAGGTGTGTATACGTTTTAGCGACGAGAATGACCTTTCGGTTGACGCACTGCTCGCGGGAACTGTAACAATTAATTTTGCCAAACGCAGCACTTCGGGAAAAACTGTATTTATGTTATTTTCGTAAAAAATTTCTATAATTTTGTAAATACTAAGGTTTTTGAATTCGGCAGATTTATAAACACATTTGAGCTCATTGATAAGGCGGTCTAAGTTAAAGTCGTATAATTTATAAACATTTACGAATTGCGATACTAGTTCAACCGGAAAATTGTCATTATATTTATTGAAATTTTCACATGAAAGTAGTCCAAAAAATTTTAACTCTTTCAGATTTTTATACCGGTCGCGACATTCGTTGGATATATTGTCTATAATTTCAATAAAAATTCGTTTAAAATTGATTTTTGCGTCCACAATATTACGTTTTCGTTTTGGCGGCCCTGTGATTATTTTTACTCTTTCAAAAATTAATTCAAACCTAGATCTGAATGATTCTAAAAACGATTCAAACTCGTTAATTTTTTTAATGCAATAAGTTACATCTGACGTCTTTTTTGCATAATTTCGTAAAGCACATCAGTTTCTGCGAATATTTCGTTAAACACATGGAGTAAAAACTGGAATTGAAAGTCTTTTAAATTATGTAACAAATACGAAACTTGACTTAATGTATCGCCATCCCAAGAGTCTTCGTTTTCAGCCATATCCTCAAATAAATAAATTAAATGTAAAGAAGAATTGAAAATTACATTTACAGTACGCGAATTGTAAGTCCATCGAGTGTCAGCAACGCGAGGCAATTTTTTCATATCAGCCATTTTATTATAGTGGTTTTGCCTTTTGGTACTATTATTAAAGAAATTTGCTAATGTTTTTATGAGATTGAAAAAACGTTTAGTTTCCGGAATACGTTCGCACGATTTGGAAAGTACCAAATTAAGGACATGGGCGGAACACCAAACGTATTCAGCAAGAGGACATTGCTGGCGAACCAGCGACTGAACGCCGTTCCGTTCAGATGACAGGACAGCTGCACCGTCATATGTCTGAGCTACTAATTTCGACAAACATTTAAATTCTGATAAAATCTGCAGTATGATGGCACTTAAAGTTTTCGCGGTGCGGTCGGAACTTACGTCAATATATTTTATAAATCGATCAAACACTTCTGACTTATGAAAATATCTTAAAACCAGAACTAGTTGCTCTTTGCCACTTACGTCTGGTGTTTCATCGACCATCACAGCTACAAAATCAGTGGAAGCGATTTGTTGTTTTATTGTTTCGATCATTACAGACGCTACACTAGAGATTAGGTCATTTTGAATACGATTTGATAAACCCGTAAATGAGCTAGTGCAATTTTGTAAATGGTTTTCCAACACTCCGTCGTATTTCGCGAGCACGTCGACCATTTCTAAATAATTGCCCTTATTCACTGACGAAGCTGATTCGTCATGTCCACGAAAAGCGAGCTCTTGTTTCCCCAAAAAGCAAACAATGTCAATTAGTCGTTGAAAAATATTTCGGTTCCGATCCACTTTCGCGTTATTTTTGTCAATGTCGATTTGTATCTGAGAGTTTAAACGCGTCTCTATACGATTTTTTCCAAAGGTGTGATATTTAAGGGCAGCTTCCAAGTGTTTTTCAGATTGTTCATGTTTTCTCGCGGCGGTAGGAAAATTATGAATATCAGCGTAACCGATGTCGTTCCAGACGGTTTTATTATTTGAAAATAGTAGACAAACGAAACAAAATAACCGATTACTGTGTATGCAACCTGTCAGCCAATGATATGAATCATATTGTTTTTTATGGAATCTGCGATTCACTTTACCTTTAGTTTGTATTAATTGCAAATCCGGTGTACCACGACCTATCTCGATAACTTGTTTTTTTTCACCGAAAGATAGTTTTGAAAACGCATCATGTTTTATTTTCTCAATCTGAACAAGTTTCACAGACAATATTATCCATTTTACACTCTTATTATCAACATTAAAATTCTAAATACCCGATAGCGTAGTCACAAACGTAACACACATCAAACAATATGGCGATTATTGACTTTTGAAAATAAGTAGTAAAAAGAGAAACATAATACGACAAAAAATTATGGTCATCTACTGTATAAAATTCAATAAAACAATGTTACTTTCTAAAATATTTGCATTGCATAGCAAACTTTCGTTCGGAAATGTTCGGTACAAGTCGTAATTTTTCGTGTTAGCTGTTTATAATACTACAAAAAGACACTGGCTTTTCATGCAGTTGTGTGCGTGATTTTTGTCATTGTGTGTCAGCAAAACCCACGTAGCTATAGGAACGCACACACATTAAATCCGCATGACCATGACAGCACACATATAAGTCACTAAGAGAGTAATAATTTGTGTCTTTTGCCGTGGCAATGGCGAGGCGCTGCTAGTGTAGCGCGAATCGATGATGCAAAGTTACTTCTTAGTCTTAATGATACCACCGGCACTCGATAGGTGGAGCTGATTTATGAATTAGGTATTTTTATCTTGTTTTGTTTATTGATAAAATAATATTAGATCTATTATCAGAACTAGGGTAGGCAGTGTCTTTCTGTCTTTATGGGCCGCACGCCACTGCCGTCGCCCTGGGCGTCTCCTCCTGCGGTGGTTAGGGGCGTGAGGGCGCGAAATTTGCCTCTCCCTCACGCGTTCCGCCTCCTCCTTCACGAGCATTACCGCTTCGCAGAAGGAGGTGACGGCCTCCCATTTCCTCTCGCTCCGTACCATGGCCTGAACCAGGGCCGGACGCGAGAGATCACCGCCGCCGATCGCCTCCACGAGGACACGGCGATGCTCCGCCCAAGCTGGGCAGACCTCCACCGTATGCTCCACCGTGTCCTCCGGGCGATCCACACAATGGTGACACCCGGGCGTTTCCTTCCGCCTTATCCTGTGCAGGAACCTCCCGAAACAGCCGTGTCCGGTGAGGACCTGCGTCAGGCGGAAGGTGAGGACGCCGTGGCGCCTCTTTAGCCACTCCTCAAAGAGGGGTCTTATCGCCGCAATTGTGGCGTGCCCAGCGCTGGGTTGCGACAATCGCACTCTCCATGACGCCATGAGATCCCGCCGGAGCTCTGTCTGCTGAGCCGCGATTTCTCGCGGCAGCGGAGCTAAGCCCCGGCGTCTCGCCTCCTCACGCCATTACCAAATGTGCGCGAGGACCTTTGCCTCCAGATCCCATGGCGAGGAATTGTATACCTGTATTTATGTCCATTACACTTAGGCGGTGGTTCACTCTTGGGGCACAGATCTCCGCCACTCTCTGCTCCGCTTCTAGTTTTCCGGCTTGTTCTCTCTTTGCTTGTTCCAGTTGCACGGGTCCACGAATTTGTTGGCGCGTTTTCTGAAGCGAAAGTGGTACGTGCAAAGCCAATTCGGGTCTTAAGGGGTTCGTCGTCTGCTAGTGCTGCGGTCTCGTGATCCTGATCTGTAGTTTTGCCTTCCCCAGTTGTTGTACCGGTCTCGAGTTAAGGCTCTCCAATCCCTTGATGCGTTCTCCTAGACTTCTTATTTCGGCGACTATGTCTGTCGTTTCTTTTGGTGCGTCTATTTTGCTAATATTATTTTTTGTTGTGATTGTTTCCATTATTTTGTCCGCTACCAAAGCCAGGATCTCCGTGTCTTTTGACTTTGTTGCTGCTAAAACACTACTCACAGTGTTGGGCAAGTGATTCTTCCACAGAACTGTCAATGTTTCGTCCGTGACTTTCCCTCGCGCCAGGTCCTTCATTTTCCGCAGCAGCTGCGACGGTTTTTAATCTCCCAGTTCCATTTCTCCTATAAGTTTCTGCACTTGTCTGGCTTCTGATTGAGCATAAATATTACATAGTCGCGTTTTTAGCGCCTCGTACTTTCCTGATGCCGGTGGGTCCAGTAATATGTCTGTAACCTGCGATAAGACCTCCTTGCCTAGTTTGGACACCACGACCTGGTATCTAGCCTCGTCGGATGCCTTTTGTGGGTTCAATGCCGCTTCTGTTTGTATGAACCATAACTTGGGTTCATCACGCCAAAAATCTGGAATGCGCGCTGATACTGAGATGCTGGTAACCTGCTGCTCCTCAATCGACACCTCTTTCACCTTTTCTGAGGCCATTGTGCGATTGCTCAAAGTATTTTTCAAGGCGCCTTCCACGTGGTAGTTGAGTCGCCCGGCTGAGTTATGTGTAACGCGATATCCTTTCCTGCTTGATCACGTCGGGGTCGCCAATGTAAATCTCTTGGGTTCCTTAGGTGGCAGGATAAGTAAATGAATATACGAACAGAGAATCCACTTGTGGTTTTATTTAATCTTCCAATAGTTACACAATGACACCTAATTATTACATGTGAGTTAACTCGCGATACGATAATACTGACCCTAGTGGGGCTCACGGAACGACTGGCTCTTGCCTGCGTCCTCTGCACGTTTTCTATGAATACTCGCTTACATTGCAATTGATGACGCTGTACGGCCGCTACATCAGCTAATAAAAAAGTCATGATTTGAGTGATAGTTTCGGAGAAATTCGTGGACAAACATACATACAAACATATACCTATAAAATTTTGTATATTTGGTTGGAGCCCTAATAGATTATCATATGTGAATTTATTGCAGTTTCAATAATATTACATACATACGTGTCGAGTTGAAAACCTCCTTTTTGAAGTTGGTTAAAAAAGGTGGAAATTTGTTTAAATTAGTCCAGTAATTCCAGTCATTACACATTTGTAATAACTACTAGTACATACATACCATTTAAAATAATGTTAAAATCTCTGTGACAGCCGTGAAGGCATCCGACAGGTTAGTTCTGTTCTGTGTACAGTTGATATGCATGTAGTGACGTCACCCTGCGCCGCTTAATTAGTTTTCACGCGCGATAAAGACGTTATCTCTATGGCTCAGCACGTTTGTGGTCAGCACATTATCAATGAATTATATTATAAATAACTGTCTCTATTATGTCTATTTCAATTCAACACTTCCCATTCACAATGCGGTTATTGGTGAGTTACTATATTTTTTATTTATTTAATGAAATTCCAGTGTTTTTTGGGTTCCGAATGAAAAAAACGAAACCCTTATTACTCGTGTGTCTGTCTGTCTGTCAGTCTGTGTGTTGGAAGTTGGTCTGTCCATTTGCCACAGCCGATTTGGCCAAATTATGGACCTATTAAGTTGAAAATGAATTTCTGTGACCCAAGCACGAACGTGTAACGTAAATAAATAAATTTTTAATATGGGCTTCACCTATGGGGGAAAAACAAGAAAATTGGATTTAAAAACACACAAAGTGAAGTGAGTTTTGTATTTTCGTTGTTTGCCACCGACTTCCGAAATTTAAGTTATTTTTCACTTTGTAGTATTTTTTCGGAAGTCCGTTGTTTTTTTTTTTGTAAAAATGTTTTTATTTCTCGCATTTTAGTGGGTTAGTTTGTAATTTATCTAAGTTACAATAACCTAATGTCAACTGCTTATCACCTTTTACAAAATATTGCTTTTCCCGATGCAGAGACGTTAATCGTTGAGGAATTTTCCTGGTACTTCACCATCAGCTCCACTTCTCCATAAGCATTGTGACGAGCATAAATTGCTTTGCAATCATATTAAAGTAATCGAATCGTAACCCATGAAATAGGTACTTATTATTGATTAGGTCCGGTCGCCATCTGTGGTCTTCATCATCAGTTCCATTTCACTAAAAGGTGCTTTAAAAGAGTTTCTTGCCCACTCTTCTCCATACGAAAACTACCTTTTGGAAGGGGCGACTAGAATCAATTATATATTCTGTAAATGTTGACGTTCAAAAGTGCCATACATGGGCTTATTTGAAATAAATGATTTGACTTTGACTTTGAAGAGAGCAACTGCACGAGTTACTATAAAAAATACCCAAATGACTATAGGTGTATCTATAATATTTGAAGAATTCCCTCGATTTCTCCAAGATCCTATCATCAGATCCTAACTTGATGACAATGAGACCATTTCAGAAGTATAGCCTTTCAAATAAAAAAGAATTTTGCAAATCCGTTTAAGTATATAATATATGACGGAGTTATGCCCGAACATACATTAAAAAAAAACATCCGAATAGATAATCGGTCGGTTAAGTCGGTTAAAAAATGCAAATTGTTAGAGTACCGTGTGAAATATCAAATGAAAGGACTTGTAAGAAATCTAAGGTCTTAAAATAACATGGTAAATCACTCAATATTGTGCGTACAAACTTACAGTTGCAGTTGGAATTTATGGGAGAAAATGTTTTTCAACTACAATGTTAAGAAAAAATTATGATGTGAATATATTTAGTAATCAGACTGCGCTCTCCAGAACGTCGCTCCATTTTTTTTTACGGTTCAAAAGTTATGACCAATTTTTGTTTTTTTCTATCACCTTGCATAGTGTTCAAAGAAATAAATCCTAAAAGTTAAACTATCAGGGCTAATAATTTAATTTTAATAAATGTTTTTTCTTATTGATCACGTTTTTTCTAGCTGCGTAAAAGTATTACAACAAGAAAGGCCCACTCTTCTAAAACGTCCTGAATAAAAAAAACAATATTGAGATCCCCGATAGTGATATTTTCTTAGACCACACAATACCAAACAAGCCCGCCGCACAGTGGGAAAATCGCGTATGTTTCGTCTCAAAACTCCGTATCTCAGTTGTTTCAAAACTAAACGAGCTGTAATTTTGCACACATATACTTGGATGTATAAAGATTAATGAAAATACTTTTAATTTTGAAAATTCTGATTATCAATTAATTATAAAATTAAATTTTTATAAGAAAAAATACAATTTTTTTTTTTTCCATAATACGGAATATACATAGTAGATACCAAACGAGAAAACAAAATATGTACAAAATTGAGCACACTCCTACAGATATTCATTGACAGCAAGAAGGGCTTGGCTTCATCTAAAAGTTCTTTCGATATTATTTCTGAGGTATTTCTCAAACTTAATATATATATGGATCAGAAGTGCATAATAAGGTATGGGACACGTCTTTATTGGTAGCCGCTTTTGAACACTTTTTAGAATGATGAATTTCGGGATTCTTGCGCGTCTTTGGACAATTGTCCGATAGGTAAAATAGCATAGTACGCAATGATTTTTTCAGCGTGAATAAGTATTTTATGCATGGAGGAAGACATATAGTACCTACCAGTTATAATTATTTACGTACAGTTGGGCTGTACTATATACGTATTCAACAACCTTTTTTAAATCAATAGCCATTCCAGATGACATAGTTTGTAGTATTATAATTATACATTCGTTTTATAAGTTCTACGTCTACTCTTGGGCACTGGAAATAGTAATGACGGAAACACAGCTCGGACATTTAGAGCAAGAGTAATTCTGAAAAAATATACGAGCTGTGTTTCCGTCATTACTATTTCCAAGAATTACTCTTGCTCTGCAGACATTATCTGCAGAGCAAGAGTAATTCTGAAAAAATATCCGAGCTGTGTTTCCGTCATTACTATTTCCAAGAATTACTCTTGCTCTGCAGACATTATCTGCAGAGCAAGAATAATTCTGAAAAAATATCCGAGCTGTGTTTCCGTCATTACTATTTCTAGTGCCTTGTCGAAGTTTATTGACACGCAGTCCCATTTCTTCCCTAATTCGCTTTTGCACCAGTTCTTTCTTTTCGTCTTTGTATTTATTTTATGTTCGGGTGTATTAGCTGACCATTTTTCAAAATACAAGTTATAGGAAATGTGTAAGATAATCTCCATTCTCCTACTCTAAGCATATAGTGTTGACAGTCCGTATTGAAATGAACTTTCGTTCACATCTCGTGTCCTAACTGCCTCTAAGTTATTTATTTGCCGAGGAGTACCACCACAAACTGTACAAGAAGCGCTTGAACGAGTTTCAGTTAAAACTTGTGCTACTTTACCATCAATAATGGTTAAAAATAGGTCCTGAGTAATTTCGATTACCTCACCATCCTTATTTATCAGGGAAGGCGACAGATTTTGTTTTTGATTGTTCATATCAGCCACAACAGACGTGGATTTTCAGGAGTTTCTTTGGCAAATTCTAACAATATATGTCTGCAATATTTTACAGATGAGCAAGTTTCATTCTTCCAAACAACAGTATTAGTTGTCTAATCTATGATAATAATGGGTACAAATGAAGCAATAAAAAGGTTTGCATCATATAAAATCGCTATCTTCGGCAAAACTTGCTTATATTCACTCTGCCCAGATAACCCGTCACAACTCCATTTACAGAATAGTTTCAACTTTCTTAAACCGTTTTTGTAAACTGAACCAATTAGTAATATACGTGCCACAGTATGATCCAACAAGTCTTGCAGATTGACTTTTGCACTTATGTTAGTAATGGTTATGCTCGAATCTGGTGGGTAACACATCTTTTTCACTTCAAGTAAATTTGGAAAAGAAGGAAACACTGAGCAGTTTTTGTCCGCCAAACAAAGTCGAAGTTTTCCATACTGTTCTTTGTTAAGGTCTAAGTCAATAAATGTCCATAGTGCTTCTTCCTTTGTAAAAGGTGTAACGTCTTCAGGGTTCTCAGTTACGTATTTAAGATAAAAAAATATCATTTCTTGATGCAGTTAATAATATAATAACGATTGAGGCCTCCTCCGTCTCACCCATAGATCGTAATTACTGAGCATATGCATTGAGCACACAGTCCGATCCGTACTCTTGTATCAATTCCATGTTTTTTCATTTTTTGTTTTTTCTGAAGATGCTTCGTATGGTTTCGAAGGTCTGCCACCACTACTTCCAGACGTATTAGGGTCATTAACACGAAATTGACCGTCTGTTTAAGCAAGTACTTACAACGAATGAATGTAACGTTAGTACATCTATAGCTAGCTATCGATATGTAGATGATCACACACACAGTCCACTCAAATGATTTTGTCAAGTTAGTTGAAATTAAATCTTCGCTACAAACACACGTCTATTTTTTTTTAAAAGTCCTATAAACCAAATACAACCTTATTGCTATAAACACCGTCTAACCAGTTGACGTTCTTACTTTCAATGCGTTCTTTTCTTTGAGATGCATTTCTCCAGCGTTCATTGAAATGAAATGAAATGAAATTGTTTATTCTGTAAATAGGATATCGGAATCACTTTTACACGTCATAGAAAAAATAAAAAATAAAAATAAGCTAGTTGAGTTCGGCGTTTCCTATCTGACTACTCTGAGAAGAAAGGCCGAAACAAACTCAGAGGTCACAGTATCTTTTAAAGTCCAGACATAATCTTGGTCAGGCCATATGAGGACCATGTAGATTAGTATCTGAAATGGTCTTTTGAGGAAAGAACCACACAGATTTGAGTGGACCTGTCCAGTCAGTGCAAGCATTTGTCAGTAATCGTGGAGCTCAACTAAGAACTTAAGGAGCTCAACTCGACGAACAATACCAAAGAAAGGACATTTGGCCTACCCAAATGTCCTTTCTTTGGTATTGTTCGTCGAGGCCGCATAAACTACTCAAACTGCCAGACCATAATTCAAACTAACTGAAAAATGAAAATAATATGATATCCACATAGTCCTCACATTCACAATAATTAATTAAAATAATATGATACTTTACAAAGTAATCATGTCATTTTGAATATCAATGTCAATGTGTATATAAAACTGGTATATTTTGATGATTTTACAAAATAATTAAAATGTTAAGTTTTATCACAAGGCTTAGCAGAGCAAGCAGCTCAATCCCATGCTTTTTTATCTTCTAAATATTCCGAAATTTTATAATACCCTTTTTTACAAAGTTTGGTTTTAATACAGATTTTAAATCTATTAATAGGTAAGTTTCGAATGTCAATGGGAAGTTTGTTGTAAAAGCGTATACATTGACCCATGAACGAGTTGCCTACTTTGTGGAGACGTGTGCGATGTACAGCAAGGTTGTGTTTATTCCTGGTATTTAAACTATGAATAACGGATATTTTCTTAAAATTTGATATATTTTTGTGTACATACAATAGGTTTTCAAAAACATATTGTGAGGCTACAGTCAGAATATTTATTTCTTTGAATTTTTCTCTAAGGGAGTCTCTTGGACCTAGGTTGTAAATGGCTCGCCTTTTCTGTAGAACAAAGATAGTATCAATGTCCGCACAGGTTGCCCAGAGAAGAATTCCATATGACATAAGACTATGAAAATAACTAAAATAAACAATTCTGGCTGTATCCACATCAGTTATCTGTCTAATTTTTTTAACAGCATAGGCGGCCGAACTTAGTCTTCCTGACAATTTTTCTATCTGTGGGCCCCATTGTAATTTACTGTCAATAGTGATTCCAAGAAAAAATGTCGACTCAACAGGGTCCAACTCTGTTCCATTTACTTGAACATTGGTAGATAGCTGCCTGATATTTGGCATTGAAAATTTAATGAGTTTAGTCTTTTTTTCTTTTAGTAGAAGATTATTTACATTAAACCAATGCACTACTTTAGAGAGTGCATCGTTAACTTGTTCAAAGTTGACTAACTGGCGTTTGATTTTAAAAATGAGGGAAGTGTCATCTGCGAATAATACTATCTTGTAATTATCCCTTATGTGATAAGGTAAATCATTTACATATGAATGAATGAATGAATGAAATGCACCGATCCCAGCGTGGTTTAACCAGACTCGATAAATCGAATGAACCCCAAGATTTGCACTAGCTCCTGAAGCCTCATGTTTCATAGGACTACATTGCATATCAAGGAGTAGACCGGGTGGCGCGGTAATGGTAGGGAAGACGTGCCCTTAGGATAAGGAGGGATTTGCGAGCCTACCGGATATGCATCCTTGAGTAAGCAATGGAATAGTGGAGAGACGGGTGTTATCTATGGATGGGCATCTTTTTGCGACGTCACCGCTATGTTGGTTCAGGTCCATCTTCGCCGGTGAGTATTTAGACGGGGTTATGCTGCTTTCTCGGCTCTTTTCTATATTGCTGCTGTACTGTGTTACATTTAGCTGTTTCTAAGTCTTCGTCAGAAGCTTCGCAGCTATCCATATTTTTTCGTTTCAGATTCGTCGTCGTGTTTCCTAATCGTTTACGTTTCTTGTAGATCTTGCTAGCAGCCTTCATAATCTTATGTCGGTCTGCAGTCGTGTCCATCAAAAAGTTGAATTCCTTGTCAAACGTCAAGTCCCGTTTAAGGTTGTCGTTCCATGTGTAAATAGGACGGCCTACTTTCAAAAATTTGGCCTTATAATGATTGCTGCGTGTAACAGGTGTGGTTGCCCCGCCTGTAAACGTGTGCGAGATAGCACATCCTGTGATTCTTGATGCGATATGTTACTGTTTTTCCATCTAAGATTTCGCGCAGAAGAAACCCCTGCAATTTTGCTTTCCCCTTGGTGTTTAATCTTATGAAGTATTGCCTGACATTATTTTACACGAGTATGTCTAGGTTATCTAGTTGTCTTCTTTGTAAGAATTTAGCCTTTTGGAGGTTAGCAAGAGCTATACAATGATCCCAAGAGTGACTGGGCTGAAAGATCAAGGTTTCCTGGGCAGCCGCTTTTAATACTCCAGTTATGGTACACCGTGGTATTTCGATGCTTTCATGCGTTGAGTCGATTCCTATGCTTTCCAGTTTTTTGGTTATGCAGGCTTTGGTGGATTTGATGTTGAGAACGGCATAATAACATTGTTCCTATTGTAATTGTATTGACATTTTATTCTACGTATATGTGATTTATCCTGTTGCAGTATTGTGAAATTTTATTTGATGTTATATGGGTTTATTAATTATTTTTTTTGTCGCCTCCAAGAGGTGCCATATGAGGTCCCCATTACAATCTCTCGTCCAGCGCGAATCCTAGGAAAACTGTTTGATTATTAAATTCCAGCTTCTCTCCATTCAATATGATGTCACATTCTTATTATTTCTTACATTCTTCTTAATTTAAATCTTATGCATTTGGTTTTTTTCTCATTTAGTACCAAATTATTTACCGCAAACCAATCCTGGACCTGAAGAATAGAGCTAGTCACAATGTCATTATTTTGTGACCCTCAGTCTATTTTATAGATCGATGATGGATGATTTTGAATTTTGAATTATGTATTGTATAATCATTTGTTTCTGAGAAAGCTTGCTGTTAGGAATACAATCTTGAATTTATTTCTATGTGCTAAGCAAATTCTGGCGTCACCGCAGTTATCCGCAACATGCGTAGCGAGGTCTAGGCGGACAGACACGTGGTCAAAATTTAGCCCATTATTTTTTATTTGTTGGGCTTCTTTGTTCATGGGCGCTATTTATTACCATTGTTAAACTATTGTTTGGGAGTCAGAACGCCGCACTGCAGCCGCATGTGCAGATTTCGTTTCGAGACAAAGATACACAATTTTGACAGGGCCGTGCGCTTGATGCAATTTATTAGTTACACTCTTCGTTTTTCTATAGAAATGTATCTTGTTCTGAAGTTTTTTCTTTTGTTGAATGGACTTAAGCTTAATTACATGTGCCTTTCGGCACAAAAACTCGGGTAAATTTTTCAACAAAAATCAAAACAAAAAAGGTTGCCACAGACGCGACTGTTTTGTCGGGCTAAAGAAATTGCCAAATGGTTAAGAGTAGTTTGTAGGAGTTAAGATTGATTGATTGATTGATTGATTGATTGTTTGATTGATTGTTTGTTTTGTTTTGAATGGTTGATTGTTGTTTAGATTGTTTTTTTTTTTGTTTTGATTATCAGCAAGCAAGAGGTTATAGCTCAGGTCAAGCTAGGAAGTTTTATGGAAAATATTTTTGTGCGAAATCAATACGGACCGACACTGTTAATTTTTTTAGAATCATACGTATCGTACTTATGTCTTCGTATGTTATTTTATTTTGCCATTCTACTTTTACTATTTCAAATACCCATAAACCTATAGCTTAAAAGTAAAAGTTAATTCTGCACATAATATCAAACCTCCCGACTTTGCCAGTCACTACGCTACTACAGATTCGCGCTCACAATTTTGTACCTTAATCTATCAAATAATATACCGAACTTTGCGACAGAATTATTGCCACGTAATCGAAATAGAGCCGAAAATTAAACTCAGTCCTCTTGGTCGCTACACTTACTAGAGACAATTCAAAATGCAAATCGTTTTGGTATCTGGATCGATCGTTAGAGTTAACGTTAACCTTGAGTTTGAAATATGGGAATTTGATTTACTGAATGATTGGTAGGTATTGAGTTTGTGAAATAGTGAGCAATGTGCATCTGTTGATGCAGTCCTACTCAGGTCGAGGTGTGTATTTGCAGAGAGAAGCAACGCCCTGAAAGATAAAGATATGGAGTGATCTCACTGGATTATCCTGGCTATGTTCAGTGGCCCTGGAACCTTCGGCAGACGATTAGATCCTCGTATGCCCCGGCACTTGCACTCCTGGCGAGCGCCTGGGATCGGAAACGCATGTAGGCCTAACACACCTCACTTTTGCACTATATGAATGTATTTATTTGTCGACACGTAAACTCACAGCCACATCAAACAAAATAAATATTATTCGATTTCGTTGACTGGCCATTAACGCGGCCCGGGCGCAAGCTACGCCAAACGTACAATAAAAATTAAGACGCGGACTTAAACAAAAAAAAAAAAAAGGGACGCGGAGCGCTCGAGACGTCCTTCCGCTGTGACGTCCAGTCAAACTCCCTGATAAGGTAAATCATTTACATAAATTAGAAATAAGAAAGGCCCAAGAATTGAACCCTGCGGAACGCCCATGGTGACCGCAGATCCTGCAGATTTCTTGCCATTAACATCGACCCTCTGGATTCTGTTGTTCAGATAAGCAGTCAGAAGGTCAAGAGCCTTGTCCCACATACCATAGTGGTACAGTTTCCTGGTGAGTGTATCATGATGTACGCAATCGAAAGCTTTAGACAAGTCGCAGAAAATGCCAAGAGCATCTTGCGACTCCTCCCAGGCCTCGAATATGCTCTTCAGTAATTCCACGCCCGCGTCTGTAGTTGAACGACCCTTTGTAAAACCAAACTGTTTATTGCTCAAGCTCAATGCAAGCTATTTCAATAACTCGCTCAACAGAGAGGCTCACAATATCCTTACGTTCTTTAAATTTCATATTGTTACGAACAATTATTAAAGAGCCACCACGTATCATATTAACTCTGCTGAATGAGCTGGCAACCTGGTGGTTGTTAAAGCTGAACATGAACTGGTGGACTTTCAACCAATGTTCAGTAACACATAGGATATCAATATAACTACAGTTCATGAACAGCTCCAATTCTAATTCCTTACCTATCACACCATGTATATATTGATGAACAATTTTTAGAGTATTATTTTCATTTATTTCTTTTTAGTACATATTGTTTACATTTTTAAATATTTTTATAAAAAATCATTTAAAAAAATATATAAAAAATAGTGGCCCATCGGCATCAGGAACAGGGTCCAAGATGCCGGTGGTCAGGGCTCTAGAGAAAGGAACCTCCTCACTATACGTGCCGTGTCTAGAAGTACTGCTTTCTGAATCAGGCCCTTGATCCAGCCATGCAATGAGAGCCTCCTGAGGTGTTGGTCGAGGCTCTTCGCTATCAGGCCATTAACGGTAACGATTATCGGTACAATGATTGCAGAGTCCACATCCCACATGTCGACAACCTCGTGTGCTAAGTCAAGATACTTGATTTTTTTATCTTTCTCAGCTTTCACGAGATTTTCGTCATGAGGGACAGCGATATCGACAATCATTGCACGGCGCTCTCGTCGATTTATCACCACTATATCAGGCTTATTGGCTACAATAGTCCTGTCAGTGATGATAGATCGATCCCAGTACAATGTGGTGTGTGGATAATCCTAGCTACTAGATTATGTCTATGCAATTATTCACCGTTAGCAAGACGAGAACAACCGGAAACAATATGTCGGATTGATTCACCGGGGTGGTGGCATGCCCGACAGATGTCAACCGTACCATCCTTGACAATGTATTTCCGATAATTATTCATCATGATAACTTCATCCATAATCGCACATACAAAACCTTCGGTTTCCCCGAAGAGGTCGCCAAAACGCAGCCAGGATACAGATGTCAAAAAGTCTACATCAGGCCCGTGGAGGGCCCGGAAAAACCGTCCGTGTAGTTCTTTGCCCTGCCATATTTCCTTACGATCGTTAGTATCAAGTACTGCAGGTTTGCGCCAGTTCTCTTTTGCCAAGGAGAGCGGGGTGAGGCCCTTGTCCACTGCGACCACATCTCGGTGCATACCCACGTTGGTTTGAAGGAAATAATCCCTGAGACTGTAAATCTCGCGGTTGTGGAGGGTTTTAGCATTTAGGAAACCTCGACCCCCGCACTTCCGCGGGATGTACAGTCTCATCACTGATGACCGTGGGTGATGCATCCGATTTGCCGTCAGCAATGTGCGGACCTTCCTATCCAGAGCGTCAAGTTCCGTCTGAGTCCATTTGAGTATGCCGAAAGAATACATCAAGACCGGCATGACCCAACCGTTAAAGGCACGCACCTTATTTCCGCCTGATAAAGGGCTATTTAACACTTTATTCAGGTGGCCAAAGAAGCGTTCCTTCAACGATTGTTTCATGTCGGTAACATTGATGCCTAATGCTTCCGACATACCCAAGTACTTGTAGGTCGGTTGAGGAGAGGGATCTAAGGTGTATTATTATTATTATGTCTTTATTTCATTTAAATACTTATAAATTATATTTTTAAATATTAGAACATATAAAATATAAAAACATTTAAAAATATAAAAAATAGTAGCCCCCCGGTATCGGGAACAGGGTCCAAGCTACCGGCGGTCAGGGCTCCGGAGAGAGGAACCTTCTGACAATGCGAGCCGTGTCCAGGAGTACCGCTTTCTGGATCAAGCCCTTGATCCAGCTGCCCAACGAGAGCCTCCTTAGGTGTTGGTCGAGGCTCTTGGCGATTAAGCCATTGGCTGTCACGACTATCGGTACAATGATTGCTGAATCCACATCCCACATGTCGACAACCTCGCGAGCCAAGTCAAGATACTTAATTTGTTTATCTTTCTCAGCTTTCGCGAGGTTCTCGTCATGCGGGACCGTTATGTCAATAATCATTGCGCGCCGCTCTCCTCGATCCACCACCACTATATCAGGCTTATTGGCAACAATAGTTCTGTCAGTGATGATGGATCGACATTGTACTGGGGTACAATGTGATATTTCCATTTTCGAGAACTGGGTCGGGCACATACCTGTAGTACGGCACTTCCGATTCCACAAGGTTGTACTTCAGAGCAAGTTGCTGGTGGATAATCCTGGCTACAAGGTTGTGTCTATGCAAGTACTCTTCTTTTATTACATTTATTAAGATTACTACAATTCGATGGGTGAGATATCAAAGAAGAACTTTTTGTAACATTTTGATGATTTAAACCAGTATTTAAATTTTCTTCATTTATTAAGCAAGAGGTTTCGTCTATTGTCCTAATTTCTAATTTAAATGATAATTAATGTCATTAGTTGTTGCCAAATTATTGGCAGAATTATTTAAAATGTCATGGCATTGCTCAAAAGAAGCAAGTTGTTTAGCCAAATTTTTGGCTGAAATAGAAAAAAAATATGATAGCGACACAGATATCTGTCCTTTGCAATAGTTAGAAAGATAGTACATAACAATATTATATCTATCTCTTGTCAAATATAAATTGTTACCAACATAATTGTTAGTGTCAACTAGATGGAACAGATTATTATTGAATGTCCAATTTTACAATGTTATATTTAATTCAAATCTTAGGTTATTTTCTTCCTGTGGCAAACTGTTATTATATGGAAATGTAAACAACACAATTTTTCTTGAACTTAGATTACATAATGTTCTATAATATTGGAGCAATTCTCCTTTGTTCACATTTCCCCTATTACCCATTTGAAAAAAAAAATAATAATGGAGTGTCCTGGATATTCATCTGTCAACAAGTGGCCTAAGTCCTTTCCAATCTCATCACCAAATAATACTACATCATTTTTTACAATTTGTTTATTTTGTTTATTTGAACGGTTGATAGCAGGAAATGTCAAATCAACACAGGGCTGCGGGAAGATGGTGTTGCATGTTGTCAATGAATGGTCCGGTGTAAGTACATTGGATGGTGTTTGACACTACTCACAGTTGTTTGTTTGTGAGTTTACCAGCTCATTCATTGCCAACTCATATTCCCTCATTAGATGTTCAGAGGTATTATATTTGTTAGTCATTGAACTAAGTTTGTCCTGTACGAGTAAATGGTGAAGTTCAGATTGCAAGTACTCTGTGTCAATGTTGTATTTCCTAGTACTTTGTTCCAAATTAAAAGAATACATATTTAATTGTTTAAGTAAATTTAGCCTTTCTCTATTAAGTTTAACATTTTTCATAAAGAACTTTTGTCTTTTAACCATTTTTTGTGTTTTAACAATGTATTTATTAATTTTAATGTATTTTTTAAGTTTGTTTTTACTGGTGACTACCCTCACTGAATGACATGACTTTGAATCCTCATCACCCGTTAAATCTAAAGTGTAAGAGGGGTTTATGGCAGAAACCATTGATGGAGCAATAGGCATCAACTCATTGAACAGACTTTGATTCAGCGAGGCGGTGATGTTATGGTTTGCAGTCTGAAGTTCTGTTATTTGACTTTGAGCCTCATGTAGCTGCTGTTGTAATAAATGTTTGTGATTTAGAGCTTGTTCATACTCTATGCTACACTGGCTGAACCCATCCACAACAAGTTGAAGTCTGTCCCGTTCTTCTATGGCATCAGTGTATTGAGTATATATCTGAGCCATTTCAATTTTCAACTTCCTATTCTTTTCATGGGCGCCAAAGAGCACCCTTTCATTGTCATCTATTTCCTTATTTAGTTGGTCACAGGACTCCTTTGAAGCCTTTAATTCGCTCAAAGCCTGATTGAGTTTGGACTCTTCGAGGCGAGCACGGCCGCTGCGAGTCATAATCATTATTATAACTTTAATAAGGAAGCGACAAGAAATTGAAAGAGAATAGATAGTTGTGGCAGTAGTTTAGAAATAATTAGTTTAACAATGAAAAAATGAAATTTAGATGTAAGTTAGAAGTTCTGTCACCAAACCAAACTAAGGTTATGTTTACGTTTAAATGTCATTGGCATCAATAGCCTTATGGTGAAATTATATTACGTAAACAAATAAATAGTAAAATATTAAGAATTGTACCTGATATCAAGATGACAATGCAAAATTCACTTGTGCCGGTAACTGTCACCGATTCAGATTGAAATATTTACACTTATTTTGCACTTTTTATGTGAATCTAATACAAAATACACACTACTATCCTATTTACTTAATTAGTAATTGGAAATAGGCCTTAAAAACAAATTAATTTAATAATTAAGATTAAAATTACAAGAACAAATTCAAATCAGCTGTTAGCTGTAGTGTTGCCACAGGAAGAAAAAAAAAACAAAAAAAAAACATTACATTTACATTTAGATACCAAACATTATAATTACATTTAGATACCAAGTTTCCTTGAATCAAATCAATCAATCAAATCAAAATATTTTTATTTCACATAGACCTACATGGGCACTTATGAAACGTCAGAAGCTAGGTGCACGGTTCCAATTGGTCGTTTCCTATGGAGAAGAGCCGGCAAGAAACTCCACGGTTACTCTTTTAAAAATAATTGGCTTTTACAATTTTTTCAAATAACAGTGTGACAAGGTATGGGAGGACAGTGTAGGTATTTCAATAAGTACCAGGTACTTAAGAAAATAGAAATGGTCAACAAATCTACAGTCCACTAAGCCTACAGTGTTCTCACATTCACAAAATAGAAAAGAATCTATACAAAAAATATATAAATTAATAAAAATAAAAACCTCTTTTAATTAAACGCAATTACATTATTGCTATTACAACTGTAATAAATCTGAATAATTATCATGTGCACAAAAGCCACTAATAAAGAGTTGAAATTAACTCGTAGCTATATAATGTCAAATAATACGATGAATATGTCAAGGATGAATGTAAAAAAATAAGATAATAATAAATATGGTAATTTGGGAGCAGTTAATAGACTCTTACATAATTATGCCGTTAATGATATACCAGGGAAGCCACATGTGCAGAAGGAATTATTGCCAAATTTCCTTGTCTTCAACATAGTCTTTAATTTTGTAATATGCTTTCTTGATAAGAACACGTTTGATGTGGGTTTTGAACTTCCCATCGCTAAGTTCTGTAACAGACTTTGGCAACTTGTTATAAAAGCGGATACTGTTTATAAGAAATGACTTGCTTGTTTTAGTTAATCTAAATTTGGGTATCACAATTTCATGTCTGCTACGTGTATTTATATTATGGAAATCGCTTCTTATTTTGAAAAGTCCTAAGTTTTTGCGAACATGCAAAATACTTTCTAAGATATAAAGAGAGGGCAGAGTCAGTATGTTAATTTCTTTAAATTTGTCTCTAAGGGACTCGCGAGGACCCATTTTATAGATCGCGCGGATTGCCCTCTTTTGTAGAATGAAAATTGAATCTACGTCAGCTGCCGATCCCCACAGCAGAATGCCATAAGACATAATACTGTGGAAATAAGCAAAGTATACTAACCTAGCTGTGGCTATATCAGTCAACTGCCTTATTTTTCTAACTGCATATGCAGCTGAACTTAATCTACCTGAAATAGTTTTAATGTGGGCACCCCATTGCAATTTTGAATCTAAAGTAATGCCTAGGAATATAGTTTCCGTTATTGCATCTAGTTCTTTGCCATCAAGTTTTAAATTTAGACCTACTTGAGGTACATTTGGTAATGAAAACCTAATACATTTAGTTTTGTTCGCATTAAGTAAAAGATTATTAGCTGCGAACCATTTTGAAAGAACAGCCAGACTATCATTGACATGTAAGACATCTGTATCTTTCCTGTCTATTTTAAAAATAAGAGAAGTATCGTCAGCAAATAAAATTATATCCGATAAGTTAGCCATCATGTAAGGAAGATCATTTATATAAACTAGAAATAAGAAAGGGCCGAGAATTGAACCTTGAGGCACGCCCATTTTAACTAGAGACCCCGTAGACGTCGCCCCATTAACGTTTACTTTTTGCTCCCTGTTGGATAGATAGGAAAGAACAAGATCAGCAGCTTGTCCACGAATTCCGTAGTGGTGTAATTTACAGATCAGTGTATTGTGGTCAACGCAGTCAAACGCTTTTGAGAGGTCACAGAAAATGCCAATTGCATCCTGGGACTTCTCCCAGGATTCCAAAATGTGGGTGATGAGTTTTACTCCTGCGTCAGTCGTCGACCTACCTTTCGTGAAACCAAACTGGTGACTATGTAAAATCCCATTTGAATTAAAATGTGACAACATCTGGTCTAGCATGATTTTTTCATATATTTTACTCAATGCTGGTAGCACAGATATTGGTCTATAATTTGAGGGATCACTCTTACTACCCGATTTGAAAATTGGTACTACTTTACTATGTTTCATTAAATCAGGAAACGTACCGCTATCTAAACATTGATTAAATATGCCAGTTAGAACAGGCGCAATTGTGTCAATGATATTTTCAAGAACCTTAACGGAAATCCCCCATAAGTCTTCAGTGTTTTTTATGTTAAGACTTTTGAATGCTTTTTTAATTGTGAAAATAGAAATGTGCTTGAATTCAAAACTTGGAATGTTCTTACTGTAGTGTTCTTTTAGAAGAGATTCAGCTAGTATAGATGATGAGGGGAGAGATTTCGTAACCTTTATTGGGATGTTGGTAAAGAATTTTTCTAGTGTCTCAGCAACTTTTAATTTATCTGAAATGGTTTCATTATCAATTTTTAAAAACAATTCATTCTGATCTCGCTGTTTTGTGTTTCCAGTTTCTTTGTTAATTACCTGCCACACAGTTTTTATTTTATTGTTAGAAATATTAATTTTGTTACTTATTAATTTAGATTTAGCTTGGGCGCAGACTCTTTTAAATATCTTAGAATAGTTTCTTACATAATTATGAATTGCTTGATCAGAAGTCAATGATTTTTCGTTATATAAATTATATAAAATATCTCTGCTTTTTCTAATACCAGGAGTGGCCCATTCATTAAATTTTGGTTTGGTATTGATTGTTACTGTTTTTACAGGACATGCTTTATTGAATTCTTGGCATACTGTAGAAAATAATGTACTGTAGTTTGTGTTGGGGTCTTGTGAATCAAAACTAGCTGTTGAAAGATTGCTAAGAACATTATTATTAAATATCTTCAATTTATTTTTAGTAAGTAGTCTTAACTGAAAAGTTTTATCTAAACGTAACTTTTTATCTGATTCAAAGGATATAAGTTGACCTGTATGATCAGACCTGACGCCACTAATTAGGGACCAATCTTTTATTTTACAATTAGTAAATACATTGTCTATGCATGTAGCCGAGGTTGCTGTTATTCTAGTTGCTACATTAAATATACATTTTAAATTGAAAGATTTAAACAATGAGATAAGCTTATATTTATCCGGTGAATTTACTAATAGATCAATATTTAGGTCACCACAAACAAAAACTATTTTATTATCTCTTATAAGTTTAGTTAGTATTTCTTCCATTATGATTAAAAATGATGACAAGTTTGAGGCTGGTGGTCTATAAACACATAAGAAAGTATGGCCTTCAACCTCTGCACATGCTACCTCACATAAGCGATCAACAGAGCAAGCAGTGATATCCTTCCTTTCCTTATATTTGAGAAAACTATTACATAATATCAAGGTACCACCCCCTAATGAAGACCGGTTGTACGCACTGGCAACTGAAAAATTATTTACATTAAACGACATTCTATCTGGTTTTAACCAGGTTTCACAAAAACATAAGATATCCATACAATATTAAAATTTGTCTATTAACATTTCCACGTCTAGGATTTTGCGAGAGATGCGATTTATATTTTGGTTATAGAGTAAAATATTCTTATTATGCTTCTCTTTTGTCGATTCTAAAAGTTTAAAGAATTTATTACAGCATTATTAGAAGTACTAGATAATGCTGTTTCGTCACTTAAGCTAATCTCAGTTAAAACATTCATAACTGCGTGTATATTGTAGGCTAATAAAGTAGCTAAAACATGCTTTTCTTAGGTAAGAACATCTGCTCCTGAGTCAACACAAAGTCTCTAACAAAATTGTTAGTATCAAAATACAATAAACGGTCACTATGACGACATGCCAAAATATGCATAAGGTTATTTAAACTAAAAATGTAGTTGTTATCTTGCTCATATAACTTATCAGAATATGGCAATGCACATAATATTAATTTACCTAATTTTAATTTAAGTAGGGTGTCAATACCATTAACTATGTCCCTTTTAGTGATGCTCAGACTGTTTCCAATTAAAAGAACTACAGTAGTCTGCTTATTCATTGGTGTATGTTTTATTTTATGAACAAGCTCATTAAAATGCAGGTTATGGTAGCAACAGTTAACTATAGTATATTTGGAGCGATTATTTAACAATGATCCAAAACCTGCTCCTAATCTATCTGAATAGACCAAAACATTACTTTGAGTGGAATTGATAGTTTCTAAAGTATGAGTTAAAATGGGTAAAGCTGTAGGAACAACATGCTGTGACATGAGAGGTGGCGGAGCGGGAGAACAACTACAGGTCAGATTGTTTGTCAGTGACTCACAACTCTCTGCATTGCACTTCACCAAATTCACCAACTCACAGTCCCCTTGCAAGCGGTCACTTAACATTTTTTGACTATACTCATACTTACAAAGGATTTCCTTAAGTGAATTTTCCCTGCTCAATAATTCCTTCTGAAGGTTCTGTATGTCAACATCATAAATTTGTACATACATTTAATTGTGTTTGTAAGTAGAAACGCTCTTTCCTAAGATTAATGTTACACTTATAAAAATTATGTGTTTTCATGAGTTTTTTGTATTTTTTAATATTTCTAGTGATTTTAATATATTTCTTGATTTTATTATGAATTATATTATGCTTGAATGTAGGAGACCACAGTAGCCATATCCTTTGGTGATAAATTGAAATTTTCTTGTAATTATTATTCTATATTATCCCCATTTATCAACAAATTGCACAACTCTCGTTTCCTACAAACAAATTCGCCCATTTTTCAAATCAGTCAACTTCTGCGAATATTTGAAAATAAGCAATAACTGCTTTTTAGGGCAACTGAATATCTGACCAACAACTGTAAATGTTTCAGGGTTCGCCTTCCTATTATTGACCGATGAAATAGTGCTATGTGCAAAAAGATAAGAAAATAATCATTTACACTCTTCCCATAACCAACCTGTTTTTAATTCGACAATAATAGATAATTGGTCATATTTTATCAAGTAAGGTGGTCAAAACTGTATCAAAACCACAAAAAAATATTAATAATACTCATCACTGTAATGAACTTTTTATCAATTTGACCGTAATAGATACAAACATTTATGAGAAATAAAACGAAATTGGAAAAAAAAAATTACCTCGCGATATGTTTTGATCCCGTATCAGAAAAAGCGCAAGTATACACAAAATTTTATTTTCTCCTTACATCATACTAATGTATATATACTAATGTATCTTAATACAATAAATATCTGGACAGCGGCAAGCAACGGTAAAGGGTAAAAGTCTCGTTAAAAAAAACACGCATCCGCTTTGTGTGTGTGTTGAGCTTTAACCGTGACGTTTATCGATGCATGTGAGAACGTTTTTCAACTACAAAATTAAATTTGTTTTTGGGATAAATTCATCCCAACTATAGAACCCTTCATTGTATGAGGTCCCACACGCACTTGGCTGGTTTTGTTTTAAGATAAGGGTGAATTAGGTGTTTAAGGAAAGATAATTTTTGCACGAGAATAACTGAACATCCTTTTTGTATGAACTTTGAAATTTGGACAAAATAACGTCTGCTAGGTCAGCTATACAGTGTGAGTCTGTATAATGTGCACATATCGAAATGAGGGAAATCAATGTTTAACTTTGTCGACGAAAAAAATATTTTCAAAAATCTAAATATTTTTTACGGAATTAAAAAAAAATAATTAAATTGTGTAACTTTTAAACTAAACGATCTATCGCAATGATAAAAACTCCATAATGATTGGAAGTAATTAGGCGTATAAACTACGCTTAATAAAAAATAAACGTTTTTTTTTTTCGCAAAAATCTGTTTTCAATTTCTCAATAAGACGCCAAAAAGAACAAAAACAAAGAAAAAATAACCGGTGGCACTCCAAGAGTGCCGACAGAAGTGAAAACTTGAAAAAAAAATCGCACCGATCTCTTTTACTCCACGCACCGCGGTAATCAACGATGTCTTTTTAATGGTCACAAGCTACGAAATCAATGGTTTAGTCCCATCTTAAAAACGCCCAACGCGTCTAAATAAATGTTTACTTCAAAAAACTTTTTATCCGTCGATAAAATTAATCATAGATCATTTCGATATGTGCACATTATTAAGACTCACATTATATAGTAAGTAAATAAATAATAAATGGGCATTTTTTCAATAGGTGCTCTTGGCGCTAGTGTTGGTGGCAAGCCGCGTGCGGGCGCGCCCCGAGCCGCAAGACTACGCCGATTATGGCGCCGGTGATAACAGTGGTGGACAATCAGGGGGAGACAACGGAGGAAACCAAGGTGATAACGACAAAGGAGGTTATCAATCAGATGGTAACGATGATGGGAACCAATCTAGAGATAACAATGATGGGAATCAATCAAGGGGCGACGATGATGAGAACCAATCTGAAGGTAACAATGATGGGAGTCAATCAGGGGGTGACGATGCTGAGAACCAATCAGGAAATAGTTATAATGAAAATCAGTCAGCTGATGACGATAATGGGAATCAATTTAGTGGCAACGAGGATGGGAATCAATCAAGTGGGGACGATGATGAGAACCAATCTAAAGGTTACAATGATGGGAATCAATCAGGGGGTGACGATGATGGGAACCAATCTGAAAGTAACAATAATGGCAATCAATCAGGGGGTGACGATGATGGGAACCAATCAGGAAATAGTTATAATGAAAATCAGTCAGCTGATGACGATAATGGGAATCAATTTAGTGGCAACGAGGATGGGAATCAATCAAGTGGGGACGATGATGAGAACCAATCTAAAGGTTACAATGATGGGAATCAATCAGGGGGTGACGATGATGGAAACCAATCTGAAAGTAACAATGATGGCAATCAATCAGGGGGTGACGATGATGGGAATCAATCAGCAAATAGTTATAATAAAAATCAGTCAGCTGATGACGATAATGGGAATCAATTTAGTGGCAACGAGGATGGGAATCAATCAAGTGGGGACGATGATGAGAACCAATCTAAAGGTTACAATGATGGGAATCAATCAGGGGGTGACGATGATGGGAACCAATCTGAAAGTAACAATGATGGCAATCAGTCAGGTGATGACGATAATGGGAATCAATATGGTGGCAACGATGATGGAAACAAATCAGGTGACGGTGATGGAAATCAATCAGATAGGAACGAGGATGCGAATCAATCAAATAATATCTCCGGAGACCAGTCTGACGAAACTGGCAACAAGCATCGCAATGGCGGCAATGACTCTACTCCTGATGCTTCTGACAGCGCCACCGACGAGCAGCGGCCGCCGTACGACGCGCACATCTTCAGCAAGTACGCCAAGTTTGGTGACCCTTAGACCAGCTGACGTTACTGCACGAAACCAATTCTATGTCAGGTGTCTTGTAACAGCATCAGCCGATGTAAACTTAGGGGAAGTGAATTTGAAGTAAACTGTGAATCCCTAGCATCAGATGGGATGACAGTTTACTTCAAGTTCACTTCACCAAAGTTTTCAGGGTGTGATTTTTATAGAATATAACGGCAGCTGTTGTTACGTTACTGCATGAAGCGCATTCCATGTCAGGCGTTGTCATTACGATCAATACAGACTATAACGGCAGCTGGCGTTTCTGCACAAAGTGCATTCCATGTCGGGCGTTGCCGTTACAATCACTTACACCTAACGCACAACCTCTATTCATTGATTAAAATAATTTTAAAAGGAAGACAGTATTTCATTTTCTATACTTTATTGGAATACCTAATTTATGTACAACATTGGAGTCATTTGGAGTAGAGGTCCCTAGTCAATCCGGACGAACGCAAGTGGAAATTATTATTTTTAAATTATTTTAGTAAATCGTTTATGCTCCAAGTATACATTTGTGACAGTATTTAAATTACCCTAGGCTGATAAAATTTTCATTTTCCCTAATTATGACAACATTAGTGTTTAATTCGGTTCCCCCTTAAGAGGAAGGGCCGCACTCCACCCCGTACGACCCTGTAGACCTCGTCTCTGGACTGGACACTGTCCCACTGATCTGATATAAGAAATGAATTCCCAAATAAGAAGTCCAATACCTAGTCTCATTAATAAGGCAAGGAAAGGATTGAAGGAGATTGGTAATAAGACATAGTTATGAAAATACATAGGATGTGATTTTAGAAGCTCAAGGAGTCTTCCTTGATCTAATGAAAGATAGTAAGGTAATACCACTTTTATATTATTCACTCACTGCTTTATTTGTATTAATACCTCTTGTAAACAGTGGTATATTTTTTTGATCAATATTATTTATTTTCTTTATTTACTCCATAGATATTTTGCACAGATAAATTGACAGCCGATGCCATAGATCAAATAGTATAATAATAATATCCATAGATTATACACTCCAGCGCGCGTCCCATCGCTTGTCACAATAGATTATATTATAATAGTCCACATCGTGGACAAGTGATGTTGGAACGTCGTGTCGGGTGTGCGTCGACTATTTTAATTTATTGAACAATAGTTTTGTTTTTCTTTTTTATTGTTTTATATTATTATTCTTATTGTTTTATTTATTTTGTAATCCCCTATTGGGATTTATAGGTCCGTAGATATGTCCGTGGCATCACAGCGGGCCCTATCAGAATACCAGCGCTGCGGTATTTATTTATTTTTAAATATCACAGCATCATGCTGAGATAGGGGCCTTTTTGGCCTCGCACAGGTCGTATTTTTTTAAATCTAATGCTCCTTTTTTATTTTTGTTAATGTTTGTTCCTTTTTTCTTATGTCTATCCTTTTTTATTATGTTTTGTATTTCCTGTGCGTGTCCCAAATAAAATATTTTCTTTCTTTCTTTCTTCTTTCTTTCTTTTTAAATCCGGGGACAGTAAAGACACCAATAATTATAGATCCGTATCCGTATTGCCGGTTTTTAGCAAGTTGTTTGAAAAAGTAATGCTTAATTAAATGCTCAATCATTTTAACACCAATAAAATCTTACATGATCAACAGTATGGTTTCAGTAAGGGGCGTTGTATAACTGACGCCGGTGTCACCTTATTAAAGCACATAATTACGGGGGAGGACCAAGACGCCATAGGAATTTTTTGTGACCTCTCCAAGGCATTTGATTGCGTCGTCCACGAAACTTCAATCTCGAAACTTGAGCATTACGGACTTGGAAAATTGCGCTTAGTTTAGTAAAATATTATTTAAATGATAGACAGCAGCAAGTTCAAATAAAATTAAATGGTGTCCATTCACTCGCTTTAAAAGTAAAAATGGGTGCACCACAAAGATCGATATTAGGTCCTTTACTCTTTTTAGTATATATTAACGATCTACCCCATTTGTTAAAAACCCAACCACAAATGGTGTTATTTGCTGACGATACTTCCTTAATTTTTAAAATTAATAGACGTGCATCAAATCTTAACGACGTAAATAACGCACGGCGGTCGCTTGCGCGCTTGGCCAGTTTGGTGAGGAATATTTTGGGGCTTTGGGGCATCCTTGGTAGTTAGCCGTGTGTCCAAATTGACCACAGAGTACACAACTTGGTGACTCTGTGCATTGAAAGCGGTCCTTACTCTCTCGTCCTTCGGACGAGAACAATCGGTTGTACCGTGCGCACCCAGACACTTGACGCATCTGGGAGTTGCGAAACAGTTTGCCTGAGAGTGGCCATTCAATTGACAGCGGTGACACTGACCAATGTTATTGGATTTTTGGAGCTTCTTTATAGAGATGCCCAAAAGGATGCGCCTAATGACGACGCGGGTTGGAGTTTCCTACGGGAGAGAATACCTGTGGAACGAATAGTTCCGAGCACGTAGGAGACGGGTCAGTTCCCTGAAGTCCGAAGACAAGGGAATGACGACTTTAATGCCCTGCTGAGTAGAGCGGGCATTGGTGTAATTGATCTGGTGATCAATACACATTTTGAATATTTCCGTCCATTTGGACTTATCCTGAATGAATAGTGGGGGAGGGGGACGTTGTTTCTTTTTAGAGTCCGAAGCGGGAGGAAAAGCCCTAGGGCTGGGAGGGCGGCTGGCTTGCGAAGAGGTTGGAGGTGGGGTGGGAGGGCGCGAGGTAGGTGGGGAGGGGATATTGACAGCCGCGACTGTCTTTTTGGCCTTATTGGCCTGGGAGGATGCTCCATTTTCCGCTTACCTCCCTTGACGACGACTTCATAGTCATCTTCAGAGGAAGACGAGGCTGAGCGAACGTCCTCTGAGTCTGGGAGCGGGACAAACGTGTCCATGCTCTCGGGTTTGGCGAGGTTTGCAGCTGCGGTGCGCACCTGTGTAGGGGCCATTGTTTTGGATACAATGGTGTCCGGAATAATGGCCGCAGAAACAATGGCTGCGACTGATTCAGTGGATTCTATTGTTGGGACGGACAATAGAGCCGGGATTTCTAGGGACGGCATTGATAATGCTGCCCGAGGAATGCCTTTTTCGGCCAAAGGCAGGAAGTGAGGGCTCTCTAGAACCTCGCTGAAGTCATCGACCGAACCATTGGACGGGAAAGGGGTAGGCTGAAATTTAGCCAGGGCTTTGCCATACTTGGCGATATTATGCGCGTCCTTAAAGAAGACCTCTTTGACGAAGACTTCAGCATCCGTTATCGTCGCGGAGGGAAAAACTAAACGAGAATAAATCTCATAAGAGGAGCCTACTAACCCTAATAAACCTACTCCCCGGGTGGATGGGCCCGGGGATGTGTGACCCTCCCTGTCGGGTGTAGACAGGGAGGAGAGTACTTATTGGTGAGCCCTAAGCTTGTAAACCCGTCGCCAGTCTTATTGTGCGAACGGGGCCCTGACTAGTCTAGCGCAAAGGGTTTAGAAACACCCTAAAGACACTAGGTGTGTAGTTGTGGACGGAAAATTATACACCAGAGCCGACTAGGTGATACCCCAAGGCCCGTAAACTCTGGGACCCGTCCAATTGACTGCTTCCCCCTGAATGGGTTTGGCGGGTGTGATTGGGACAACACCCCACTTGGCTTCATTGGCACCGTATGGTTTCCACTGAGGACCACGAAACTGTGGTTTTTGCCCAGAAGGGGCCTAGTGAATTTACACACACAAACGCGCTGTTAAAAAAACTGGATAGCCTTGAAAGAGGCACTTGGTGATCTTAGCCTGATCGTTTATCGATCGGAGATCGGATGTAGTCGGGTGACTAAGAGAATCGTTCCGTTGACGCAACAAAATAATAACTCAAGAACACTAAGCCGTGAGCGGGAGAACGAAACCACCCAACCGTCCGCGACCAGTGCCGAGCATCGCGTCAACTTCATTCCTGTCTCCTAAATTCCTAAAAACACCATTTCCATCTCAGCCCGTTTTCCGAATATTTGTCACAAAGACTTAAAACGATTTTTGCTTGCTTTGCCTTAATTGTTTCATAATGGCTTAAATAGGTCGGGTCTCGGGGACATTTATGATTAGCAGATGTGGCTGTAATAATGTCCGTTGCTTTGGGTCCAGGGATTGGAACCAATTGAGACGGAATAGCCAAAAGTTACAATTTATATATATTTTATTATAAAACATTCGATTTTGTTTTAGCACAAAATCGATTAGAGTTGCTATGATTCTAGCTAGCCGCTAGAATAAAAAAATAATTAATCCAATAATATAACTACAGTTATTGGATATTAAATAGTAACATGTAATAACTTATCATGCCTTTTGAAAGTGTGATTAAATCTGGCTCATAAGTTATTGTTTTAAATTTCAAGTTTGACTCTAGATTTCTATTTGTTAGTTGATTTCTATACCTTACTTTTTATTATAATCATGCAAGACCACGCTTGCTTGCACGTATTTCGAGAGCCGCGTGTTGTTTATCCTTGCTTTGCTTTCAGTCCTTAGAATTAAGGCTCTTTCAAACAGGCGCGACACGCGACGCGACACAAAGACACCGCTGTCTTTGTCTGCGGTTGTTTTCAGCGGTGACTTTGTGTCGCGTCGCGTGTCGCCCCTGTTTGTAGGAGCCTTTAGCAGGGCTTGTTTCCCATAAAATATAAATGGAATGGGTTTGTAAGAGGATCAATATTGTTTTACAATTTAAAAGAAAAAGGATATTTTGTTACTAATTAGGGTAACGTATCGAACTGTCAGACCATAAAATAGAGATTTAATGTGTTTCTAGGAAGCCCGAACCGTGTGTCGATTTTAAAATAAATTTAATACTTTGTTATTACAATCACACGTTCTAACGCGAGTCATTAGACATTATCGCATTTGTTACTTCTAATTGTTCCAATGATGTTCTTTTAATGTGCTCATTAAAATAGGTTTTTATTTTTATTATTTTATTTATCTTCTCTATAGATAATTTTCAATTTTGTTAATTTGAGAACGCTGTAGGCTTAGTGGACTGTAGATCTGTTATCCAATTTCTATTTTGTGAAGTACCTGGTACTTGTTGAAAGACCTACACTGTCCTCCCATACCTAGTAACACTGTTATTTGAAAGTATTGTAAAAGCCAATTATTTTTAAAAGAGTAACCGTGGAGTTTCTTGCCGGCTTTTCTCCATAGGAAACGACCTATTGGAACCGTGCATCTAGCTTCTGAAGTTTCATAAGTGCCCATGTAGGTTTATGTGAAATAAAACATTTTGAATTTGAATTTGCTCCAATAAATGTTTGTCGAAAATGGGATGCTTATCTTTTTCTAACAATGGCGGCAAAACGTAAACATCCGTAAACATCCCTGATGCACTACAACGCCACGGCAGCCACAGCAGCACTCTCAGTGCATTATTATACTGAACATGTAAGTCGCTGAATAAAGTAAAAAAAAACTTAATAAAGTGTTTTTTTCTTTTTGCGTGATTTAAATATTTAATATTGTATTTTAAAGTGTGTCATTAAAAAATTTAGCAATTGAATAGGTTATTTGATTATGCCAATTTTTTTGTAATAAAAAAATGAATGTTGATTTATATTTAAAACGGCCTGTCCCGTATGTTAACCTCAAATCTTGTATTTTGAATGCAGTTGTCCCGTAAAACCGGAAATCTGGTCTGGCCCTAGTCGCAGACCAAAATGGACTTGCCGGTCTCGAACTCCAAGCATTCTATGCGGCTGGTAAAAGCAAACCAAAAGCACGCAAGCCTGGTGAATAAACCGGTACCCGGAAAAAAGGCCGGAAGAACCCCTTTTTAACTGGTTCTACACGAAATTCGAAAAATATACCGTTTGTGCAGAACTCAACGATATAACTTGGTTGACTACAGAACATGATTACTTGAAACTTGATTACGAATTACGGTAAATTATATATATTTTTTACAAAAAATGCAACCGACTTTCAAACAACAAAGTGAAAAATAACTTTAATTTCGGAAGTCGGTGTCTTTGGATCAGTATTTTTGTTATTTGCCACTATAACTCGTTTTTGTGGGTTGGTTTGTAATTTGTCTAAATTACAATAGCCTAATGTCAACTGCTCATCACCTTTAAAAAAAATAGCTTTTCTCGATGCAAGGACTTTAATTGCTGAGGAGTTCTCCAGGTACTTCACCATCAGCTCCACTGCACCAATCAATCAAGCATCAATTGCTTAACAACTATATTAAAGTAATAAAATCGCGACCCGTGAAATACATATTATTGAGTAGTTCCGGTGGCCATCTGTGTCCTTCATTATCAGTTCCACTTTACCAAATGGTACTTTCCGAGAGCAAATGCACGAGTTTACTATACATAAAAATACCCAAATTGCTATAGGTGTGCCTATAATATTTGAAGAGTTCCTTCGATTTCTCCAAGATCCCATCATTAGATCGTGACCACATGACAATTAAACCAACTTGAATGTATATCCTTTCAAACAAAAAAATATTTTTTCAAATCGGTCTAGCCGTCTTTGAGTAATCGGGGAACATATATATAAAAATAAAAAAAATATTCCGACGAACTGTAAACCTCCTCCTTTTCTTGAAATCGGTTAAAAATTTACTTGCTTCAATAAAATTTAAAGTCAGTGATGCACTATGCAAAATGCACTAATAATATTTAATTATTAAGCTGAGGTCTGTGAGCAGCTTCTGCCCCACAAAAATCTGTTAATGTAGAGGTGACACTATTGAACTGTGCGTTTTGCTGGTCAACAGAATCAGCAGTGTTCTATTGTACCGCACAGAACGTGGGAGGAGAGGGTTACGCAAATGATAGGTACACACGACTACTAATCAACCTAGACTGTTTGGACTATTAGAAGTTGAACGCTGCAAATCGTGTGAAAGGGTGCGATATGTATTTATTATTTCATCCCACTCACGCACGTCGTTTGCAGAAGCGCGCGGCGCTTCTCAACATGCGGCGCTATAACTATAGATACGTATCATGTATATTATTTTGTAAACAAGTTGTGCGCGTTCAGTTATAATAATATGGGGTGTTTTTTTCGATTTGCGCTGCGCCTGTGAATGTGAACCAGTTCATCCGTTAGTTATTATCAATTATTATATATTTCCAGCTTTTCCCCGCGGTTCACACGCGTGTAATTCGGGAATCTACAACATGTCCGATTTTAATACAAATTTCCATCCCCTTTTTTATTTTATTATTAGATTTTATATAATCACTGAAGCACGTATTTCTCCATTACTAACAAAAAAATATTATTACTTAATATTTATTAAAACTGTTTGCCCCCTTCTTAATGACATAATAAAGCTATAAATACCTACTTCGACGTGATTTTGCCCATACATAGTTAGAAAACCGGAAAATATCTCATTGCCTAGGAAAAAACCTTACGATTATTGAAATGTATGTTTGTTTGTCTGTAAGTGTTTAACTAGTTTGTAAAAATAAAAACAAACTGTAGCAAACATAGATGATTTTGCCACTTGTCAAATGTCGACCGGGAATCAAACCCGAGAATCGACGGAAGGATATTGAATGAAAGTTGTAGTCGAGTAAAATAACACTGTATTTAAAACAAAAGGTCAAAACAAAAAGGAACATGTTAATATAAAAACTAGCCGACAGGTTGGTTAAAAATATAAATAAATTGAATTGTTGAACGAAGTTAGGTATAGGCCCATCGGTTTACGTAATTTAATTGATATCCAATATGACGCGGATGTCCGACCAATAGCTATTGTTGATTCTGTGTGGATATATTGTATTAGCACGCGTGTTAAAATTGATCGCGATGAACCCAATTCACAATTTTTCTTTTTTAAACGCTAAATAGCACCAACTCTAAATTTACAAATTAGCAATCTAATTAGTTAAAAAAGGCAGGTAAACTGTTTGTTGGTCCGCTCGAAGACCATCAAAAAGTGCATCTGTGTGCGTAGGCGCAAACGCGGCGCGGCGGTTTGCGCCTACGCACACAGATGCACTTTTTTTGGCTGATACCACGATACTCAGTGCCTTTCCTACTATTTGATTTACTTTCACAGCAAAAGTAATGAATTATTAGGAGTAACTTGAACCCATAGGATTATTTCCAAATGGTTCAACATTGATTACCTACTTGCTTTGCTTTTCATAGTTATGAATGAATGAATGAAATGCACCGATCCCAGCGTGGTTTAACCAGACTCGATAAATCGAATGAACCCCGAGATTTGCACTAGCCCCTGGAGCCTCATGTTTCATGTTGCTACATAGGCCATTGCATATCAGGGAGTAGACCGGGTGGCGCGGTAATGGTAGAGAAGACGTGCCCTTAGGATAAGGAGGGATATGCGAGCCTACCGGATATGCATCCTTGAGTAAGCAATGGAATAGTAGAGAGACGGGTGATATTTATCTATGGATGGGCATCTTTTTATGACGTCGCCGTTATGTTGGTTCAGGTCCATCTTCACCGGTGAATCTTCTGATTACGTTACGCTGCTTTCTCGGCCTTTTTCTATATTGTTGCTGTGCTCTTTTTTTAGGTGTTTCTATGTCTTCATCAGAAGCCTCGCTGCAATCCGTTTCAGATGTCTTGTAAATCTCGCTGGCAGCCTTCATAATCTTATATCGATTTGCAGCTGTGTCCATCCAAAAGTTGATTTCCTTGTCGAAGTACGTCAAGTCTTGTTTAAGGTTGTCGTTCCATGTATAAATAGGACGGCCAACCTTCTTAGATTTGGCCTTGTACTGTATTGCTGCGTGTAATAGGTGTGGTTTGCTGCGTCTGTGAACGTGTGCGAGATAGCACATCCTATGATTCTTGATGCGTTTGGTTACTGTTTTTCCGTCTAAGATTTCGTGCATTCTCTTTTGTCTTGGTTTATTTCTGGCATGGTTAATCAAGTCTCTCATGATAACTCTCTCATATCTTCTCAGTCTTGGCCTGTTAGCTTTGGTGATTGCCGAAACTTTCAAACCGTATATCATGCAAGGTACGATCACCATTCGATACATAAGTCTGGCTAGTTTCCAGTCCATTTTTGAGTTTATTATGAATAGTAATAGTGACTTTGCGTTTTTGGTGGCCTGTTCACACCGTTTTCTAATTGTACTTCTCCTGCTTAGTGTAGATGTTATATATGTGCCCAGGTATTTAATTTCATCGACCGTATGTAGATTTAATCCGTTCATTGACACGCAAGTTGTTTTCCGTTTAGCTATGGGGTCTCTAATTAATATTTTTGTTTTTGTTTCGTTTATTTGGAGGCCGACACTAGCTAGTAGGGGTTTAATGTTGTATACTATTCCTTCTAACGCTTTTAGATCATCTGTAATAAAGATGAGGTCGTCCGCGAATGATAGCATCAGGGGGAGTGAGATTTCATGATCTTGGTCTAGTTTGATTAATTGAGTTTCCTCTTCCAGGGTTCTGAGGACCTCGTCCATGACTAGTGTAAAAAGGCGAGGGGACAACGGGCAACCTTGTTTGACTCCCTTTCCTTTGATAATCCAACTGCTTTGCTGACCACACCATTTGATATGTGTTCGTTCATTCATGCAAACCTTGATTATCCTGTTGGTTAGTGGCTTGTTAGTTCTTTGTATTAAAATGTCTCGCAGTGCTCGGAGGTCGACGTTATCAAAAGCTTTTTCTATGTCCAAAGCGAGTACATAAATTCTTTTACCTGCGCGCCATTCTTCATCTAACACCCTTTTTAACGTAAATATGTGATCATCTGTAGATCTAATGTTTAAAAAGGCCACTTGGTAGTTGCCTAGTTCTTTTATTATTGCATCTAATTTTTTTAATACGTAGGAGGCGTAGATTCTGTAACCCGTATTGCAAACCGATATTCGTTGATAGTCATTGTATGAGTGAATCTTTAGGGTTGCTTTTCTTCGGAATCGGTACCTGCTCTGTTTCTAGCCACGTGTCGGGTGTTTCATTATGTGTCCAGGCTTTGTTCATATGCTTGGTGACGGCTTCCTGTAATATTTGGGGCATCGCTTTGTAGAGCTCGATAGTAATCGAGCTCTACAAAGCTGGTCTGTTCCGGGCGCTGTCCCGGACCGCATTTTGTTAATGATATCCATTACATCATCCACCGTGGGTCCTTCATTCGGCGCAACGGTTAACGGCTTTGTTATGTTAACCGTTGGTATAGGTGGGCCCTCGGATTTTTTTAGAATTTTCTCCCATTTTGACATTGGTATATACGCGTTTCTTTTCCGGCGTTTTGTTGTTTGTTTGTTTTTCCTGTAAAATAAATATAGTACCTGCATGCGTTTTGAAGGATGCTTTTTCCCCAGTCCAGTAAAGAAGGCACTGCACTCTTTGTTTTCTTCTTGGTGTTTAATCTTTTGAAGTATTGGCTTTTTTTTTATTTGGTTGGGAAATCATCAAATAACTTCTCCCGCGCTGGGCGGAGCGGGAGGGCGTGTCAGACTCTTACTGACTAAAACCCACCCGTGTTCCTTCGGTTGCCCTATCGCCGGGGCCCACGATCTCCCTTTCGGTTTTCTTCGCAACACCGGCAGGCATCGGCCCTAGTGGACCCCTTCAATTCTGCTGACATCTCTTTGAGGCGCGCGTGGAACACAACGCGCCGTCGTCGTCGACTTATCGGACGGTGAGCCACCCATTGCTCACCGCCCGCAAGCCCGCGCCTACGGTGGCCGAAAATCGCCTCGCGATTCCCAACGCCCTGGGCGTCTCCTCCTGCGGCGGTTAGGGGCGTGAGGGCGCGAAATTTGCCTCTCCCTCACGCGTTCCGCCTCCTCTTTCGCGAGCATTACCGCTTCGCAGAAAGAGGTGACGGCCTCCCATTTCCTCTCGCTCCGTACCATGGCCTGAACCATGGCCGGACGCGAGAGATCACCGCCGCCGATCGCCTCCACTAGGACACGGCGATGCTCCGCCCAAGCTGGGCAGACCTCCACCGTATGCTCCACCGTGTCCTCCGGGCGATCTACACAATGGTGACACCCGAGCGTTTCCTCCTGCCTTATCCTGTGCAGAAACCTCCCGAAACAACCGTGTCCGGTGAAGACCTGCGTCAGGCGGAAGGTGAGTACGCCGTAGCGCCTCTCTAGCCACTCCTCAAAGAGGGGTCTTATCGCCGCAATTGTGGCGAGCCCAGCGCTGGGTTGCGACAATCGCACTTTCCATGACGCCATGAGATCCCGCCGGAGCTCTGTCCGCTGTGCCGCGATCTCTCGCGGCAGCGGAGTTAAGCCCCGGCGTTTCTCCTCCTCGCGCCACTCCCAAATGTGCGCGAGGACCTTTGCCTCCAGATCCCGTGGCGGTAATCCGGCAAGGAGGCTCGCCGCCTCGCAGGAGACCGTGCGGTATCCTCGGGCCAGCCGGATGGCCATGACCCTCTGGGACACGTTCAACCGGCGGGCTGGCCGCAGCCTTAGTGAACGCGCCCACACCGGTGCCCTGTAAAGGGCCATGGACCGCACGACCCCCGCGTAGAGCCTCCGGCAGGAGGCGTTTGGTTCCTCTAGATTGGGTAGGAGCCGCTTCAACGCAGCCCCGGCCCGCTCCAGTCTGGGAGCCAAACGTCGGAAGTGTTCGACGAAGCTCCACCGGCTCTCGAGGACAAGTCCCAGATACTTCATCGTCGACTCGACGCCGATGTGAACCTCTTCCGCCATTACTTGGGAACCCGACGGTGGCGCATTCCAAGGTCCATGAAAACCCATGGCCTCGGACTTGTGCAGGGCCACCTCGAGTCCCAGCTGCCGGATCCTGTCGACGATTGTCGCAACCCCACGTGTCGCTAATTCGGCCGCCGCCTGTTGAAGTATTGTCTGACATTCTTTTACCCGATTATGTCTATTTGGGTTATTTAGTTGTCTTCTTTGTAAGAATTTGGCCTTTTGGAGGTTAGCAAGAGCTATACGATGATCCCTACAGTGACTCGGCTGAAAAATCAAGGTTTCCTGGGCAGCCGCTTTTAATACTCCAGTTATGGTACCCCATGGTATTTCGATGCTTTCATTCGTTGAGTCGATTCCTATGTTTTTCAGTTTTTTGATTATGCAAGCTTAGTATTTTATTTTAGTGGATTTGATGTTGAGAGCAGCATAGTAACAAAGTTTGTAATTGAAATCCTTGGTCAAAATTGTTGTATCCTTCTTTTGTGACTTGTGTTTGGTGCTGTCATCTTTGTTTATAATTCGACTTGTTCTTAGCTGCCCTTAAAATATTTTATGGTCGGATAAGGCCCTACCTGCCCATTTGCCTTTAATATAATTAAAGAGTTTTTCTGTTGCCTGTGGCGTAATAATCCAATTGTGATTTTTGCGTGCCCTTTGACCATGTTATCCTGCATGATGATCTCGCTTTTGTTGTTTCTACTTGTAGTTTTTCCCTGTTGACTATATTCATTAACATTTCCCCGTTGTAATTGGAATAGTCATGATGAATATTTTGGCGAATCAGCCCTTTGCGTTGGAAACTTATTGTATCTTGTCTACCAATATGGGCGTTAAAGTCGCCTAGGAATACTAAAGTACATTTCCTTGGTTTTTGTCTGATCAAGTTTAATTCACCTGTGAAGGATCTGGTTACTTTAGAGGTACAACTATTGATGTGGGAGTTAATTATTTAAAGCGGAGTATGTTTGTCACTTCCCCTATCAACATTAAGAGTAATTGACATCACGTCGGTATCGTTCTTCCTGCTTATTATTTCGATTTGGGCATCCTTTCTTATTACAATTGCAAGTCCTCGGTGAGCTTTACCTGCGGTTTCAGATAGGTGCCATTCGTAGTGGGTGGAGTTGTACGTTCCTAAGTTCATCCCTGTTTCTTGTAGGCAGGCTACGTGAATACCCCTATTTGAAAGTTCCGTATCTATTTTATCTTTTTTCGCTGGTTTTGAAGCCCCACGGACGTTCCAAGTTGCAATACGCAGGTCTAAGCAAGTGTACTTGGTTGCGGTAGAAGGCTGATTTCTAAGTATTGTGTATCCAGTGTCATCCGCAACTTCATCCGATATCGGTGTACGTAATGTTGATGCTAACTGTTCACGCGGTGTTAATGATTTAGCTAATTGGGGGCTGTTGCGGAATCGAGGTTTTGTAGATTGTCCTTGCTCGTCACTTTTTTGTATTTATTACCAACCGTTTTGGTATATTGTGGTGTTATGTTGTGGGTTGTTTCTTGCGTTAGACTTTGCAGGTTATTGTCGTACTGTTCGGCAGCGATCATGACCAAGCTATCCTAATGTTGGTCTTTGTAAAGGATATGTATGTCTCCGGGTACTGGAATGCCAGTAGGTGAATACACTAGTGTATTCTCGTGATTTATGTGCACATGCACATTTACGAGATAGAATTTAGCCGCGGCGATTAGGATGTCTTCTCCTCCTCAGAACGTCTCGTTAAACTGCGCGGTTATGTATTTTGTTATCATTTGTTTCTGAGAAATCTTGTTGTTATGAATAATATCTTCAATGTTATTTCTAATTGCTAAGCAAATTCTGGCGTCATCGCGGTTATCCGAAACATAGGTAGCGAGGTCTCTTCGGACAGACATGTGGTTGAAAGTCAGTCCCATTATATTGTTTATTTGGTGGGCTAACGCTCTATACAGACAATTCCCATCTTTTCTCATGGGCGCTATAATTACCTACCATTGTAAAACTATTTTTTTAAAGTCAGAATACCCCGCAGCGCCTCCCGTTGCCCGCACGTGCGAGTTTAGTTTCGAGACAGTTTTTATTTTTGTATAGAAATTTATGTTATTATGGAGTTTTTTTGTTTTGTTGAATGGATTTCAGCTTAAATGCTCATGTGCCTTTCGTCACAAAGACTCGGGTAAATTGCTCAACAAAAAGTAAAGCAAAAAAAGGGTTGCCTCGGACAAAAAAAAGGGTTGCTAGAGAAATTGCCAATTTGTTTTGAATAGTTTCTGTGAGTTAAGTTATAATTATCAGCATGCAAAAAGTTATGGATCAGGTCAAACTAAGAAGTTTTGTGTAAGATATTTTTGTACGAAATCAAAAGTGACACTGTTATTTTGTTGGAGTCATACAGTGTCTTATTTTATTTTGCCATTCTACTTTTACTGTGCACATATAATCTTATACCTGAAGCTTAAAAATATTTTTTTTTTGCGCGTAGCATCAAACCTCCAAACTTCGTCAGTCACTACTCAACTGCAGATTCACGCTCACGATATTATACCTTAATCTATCAAATAATATACCGAACTTTGCCACTGGACTTTAGCCACGTAATCGAAATAGAGTCGAGAATTGAACTCAGTCCTCTTGGTCGCTACACTTGCTAGAAACTATTCAAAATGCTAGTCGTTTTGGTATCTGAATCTATCGTTGGAGCCAACTTTATCGTTGAGTTTGTAATACTGGAATTCGATTTATTAACTAGGTGATCATTAGGTAGGTAGCTTATGAAATAGTCAGCTCCGCGCGTCTTTTGACGCAGTCCTAAGTTGTGTATTTTGCAGAGGGAAGCAACGCCCTGAAAGACATGGAATGAGCTCACCGGATTATTCTGGATCCGTCGTTGAGTGGTCCTAGAACCTTCGGCAAACGATTAGACCCTCGCTTGCCCTGAATTGCTCGCATAGGTTCAAGATTGACTAGCACACCTCACATTTGCACTGTATTAATATTAGTATTTATTTATCGACACAAAGTCACAGCCACATCAATCAACAAAAACACTGGTTGAGTTTGTTGAGCGGCAATTATCACGATGTTATTTTATGGCAGGCGCACGCCAAACGATACAAAAAATACAACGCGGAGCGCTCGAGACGTCCTTCCGCTACGACGTCCAGTCAAAGACCTTCTTGATTTGCTTTTCATAGATAGATAAAATATGAAATAAGGGTTTAAAAATTTGCTCCTTATTTTAATAAAATTATGACAATAAAACATACACTTAACAAATACACATACTTACAAATAACATACAACATTTACCTCTTATTGGCAAATAAAACTTAATTACTAATAAAAACACTAGCTATTTAGGTCCTATTCTATTCAGATACCTATATTTTTAACCTATATTTTATGCGAGCGTTGATAATTTATTATTATCGTTATCAAGCGCGATCTTAGGTGCAAACCGATAAACAGACAGCGCGCTGTCACGAAATGTAAAATAATTACCCATCTATTGTTGCGCGGCCGCCGGTCGGTTCTGCCTTGTAAAAAAAGATTTTCAAAATGGTAGCCATTGTCTTGGATGCAATGAGTCTCTTAGGTAATGATTAAATAATTTAAAAAAAGTGGTAGCACTCCGAGAGTGCCGACAGAAGTGAAAACTTGAACAAGATCGCCTTGGTAATAAGAGCACATTGACGTTTAGAAACAAAAATCTTCCGAAACCTTTATAGTAAAAATACTTGCATACAACATTGATCCGTAACGAAATATAAATAAAGAGCATAATTGCGTTTACAAAACCTTTAAAGTAAAAATACTTGCATAGATCATTGAACCGTAATTAAAGTGGAAATACTTGCATAGAACATTGTTCCGTAACGTAATATAAATAAAGAGGACAATCGAGTTTACAAAAATGAGTTGTCGTTATGGTGTCGCGAAATCAATGGTTTACTCCCATCTCAAAAATGCCCAACGCGCCTAAAGAAGTTTTCACTTCACTATTAAGCCCTTTATTCTGAATATCGAAGTTAACATTTCATATTATGACGGTGTTGAGGTTTTTTTCTTGCATAGTCCTCCTCTAGCATTTTCCATTACGTTCTGTCTGGCGCTACCCTTCTCCAGTGGTGTCCAGCCTTGAGGCTCAGGCCATTACTAAATGTTATCTATCAAATACATAATTATATTAAAAGTATATCACACACGGTTATCCCCATCCTCCTTCCATTTTTTTTGATAGTATAACCACCCTCTCGCAACACCACTATCAGCTGCCGCTGTTGTGGCGTCATTGATATTGGTGCAACACGCATTAGCACAGTAAAACACTAAGCCGACGTTCTCACGGATGTAATAAAATCGCTGCGGTTTCTTTTTGTGTAGAGTTGAAAATCCAACGCGCTGGGATGCACTGTCATCCCAGCGCGTTGAAAAAACACACTGTTAGATTTTCAACTGTCGGCGCTAAGCAGAGCGTTGAAAATTAAGTGCACGAAAAAAAATCGCCACAATTTTATTACGTCCGTGCGAACGTGGGCTTACAGTCTTAATTATAAAAATCTCGCTAATCACTGATTAGCCATTGTTTAGCTAAGCAATCGTAAAGTAACTAAGTTTATAAACAACACGGAATATAAAAAGAAAACACTGTCTATGAGAACTGACTGACATAGATAAATCATAAAACATTGAACAAGAGCGAATAGTTTCACTCTTGTTCAATGTTTTATGATTTAAAAATCTTTAGCAAATAAAGTGCATCTGTGTGTGTAGGCGCAAACCGGCTCGCCGCGTTTGTGTCTACGCTACAGATGCACATTTTTTTAGCCGATGATACTCAGTCCCTTTCCTACAATTCTCTGTATTGCTCGTAGTGTAGTTATGGATACATAGGGTGTCTAACTTGATGTGTGGCCGACTGTACCACGACTAGCGTGATGTAGATTGAGGACATTATTCCAAGGTGACACGCTTTATTTTGGCTTTAACGTGACGTCACTGTTAAAAAGATGGATGGAGAATATAATAAAAGAGGCACAAAACGGCTTTGTGAGCCCAACGGCCCGCCGCGCTGCCCGGAAGTGGGGCGCTACGCGGTGCGGGGCGCAGAGGTTGGGGGCATAACAAGATGTAACACAATGATACTTTTATATAAGGCTTTAGAATTAAAAAGCTTTTCGGCTATTTGAGGTGTCGGCCACACGCGCGGGTTAGTTTAGTCCCATCTTGGCACCCATGAATAATTTATTTATCATGCCTACGAAAAATTCCCATCTCGGCATCTTGCATCTTAAGCCATTGTTAGGTACACATCGAAAAATGGAAATTAAGTACCTTTGTAGTGAGTAAATCAACCTGATAATATTTTTCAAAAGTTACGTTTATAAAATAAGTTTTAATTTTAAAATACTAGTGTATAGTGGACAAAGAAAAATATATTTTTATAGGACTTGCACAAACAGGCGTCTGTTTTTTTTTTTTTTAGGTATGGCATCTCGTAGTAAAACTAGGTGAACGCTTGCTAAGGGCACCCCCTGTGGGGTACGAACCTTGGCTTAGGGCTTCAACCGGAGGGAGGACATCAAGGATGGGACGGGCTGGATCAAAGTTTTGATCATGATTACCTATTAGTCGAGGAATTTAAAGCTACGTGCTCAGCTGCAACAATTGCTGGCACACAGGCGTTTGAATCGCCCTAATTAGAGGCTCCAATATCTCGGTAGTCACTTGGCAAATCTTAATGCATGAACATGGTGTTTTCAAATGAATGTTTTTCAGTTCCTAGTACATATTGTAATATAAAGAAAGAAGAAGAAAGAAAGAAAGAAAAAACGTTTATAGGCGGTAAACATGACGCAAAAAAAAAAAAGTTTTAAATACATAAAAAGTTAAAAAAGTTGGGGAAGCATGCGTCACATCCACGCAAATCGGCTATCGCTCAGCATTATGCTACGACCCTATGCAAGACAGAGCCCTGCGCTGGTTTTCAGCGATAGCCGGCGCCGACGTAATGACGTCGACCGGTGCAGCAAACAAATATTTAGACGCTGTACCAGTACAGCATACTTAAAGAAAAATAATTTATTAAAATTAAATTGTGATTCAATATATTAAATAGATGTAAAAAACAAAAAGAAATAGACATACATTATTTTAAGTTACGAGAATATCATCCTCAAAAAGTTTTACGTTTCATATATTGGCAACATTTCGTCGCGTCTTATTTGGCGTGCACCCAACATGTACTAAATTGTGATGTAAGAAATTACAAAATGGCCAATGATGTAATATCACGTAATATGTTGTGTTATTATTATGCAAAAGTTACATGTCAGTGTTTTTGTTAAATGCGTTTGTGAGGGATTGTGAAATGAGATGGATCCAATAAAAGACAAAACCTTGGTAAACTGGAGTGTGACCCGATATGCCAAACATTTTTTAAAGAGATATGGAGCTTCGAAAACAGGAAGGCATGAAAAATGGAAGTCGTGTCACGAATAGAAATACAAGATAGAACAACACAGAGTATGTAAATAATATGATAATTGGAAGTTAATTTGAAATTAGATTGTAAATTGATGATTTTAAAAATAAATAATAAGCAATAACATGGACAAGTAATAAGGTCAAAATATAATTCAATAAATAGGTTGTCAACATAGGATGAGAGTGGACAGGGGAAACGCTACCAGCAGACCCAGCAAACAGGGGACCGAAAGCCATGCTGCAGCGCTGCTAGAGATCCAAAACCAAATACTGCAGGCCATAACCCTTGAGGTAAGCAACGAAAGAAAAAAAAAAAATCTATGTTAAAAACTTATTGTTCAGAGAGTTGTACATGCAAAAATAACTTCTTAAGTTGAAATTTAAAAGACTGTACTGTTTTTAGGCCTCGCATTGGCGGTGGAAGATCGTTCCAGCAGCGCGTGGCTGCAAACCTGAAGTTAACTCTGAATGCTGCAGTTTTATGTCGCTGCATGTTTAGTGGGCCAACCACCGAACGAAGACCATATTTGTAACGAGCTTGTCGCCAAGTGAGTTTTTCAAATAAATAGTGCGGCTTATGGGTTGTTACAATGCCAAACATTAAACTCGCTAAATGAAGCTTTCGCCTGGCAGCCATTTTTAGTGTCTTGAGTTGGTTTATGTATGGCGTCACATGATGCCTGCGAGGGACATGAATGCAGAAACGAACACAGGCATTCTGAATTCGCTGAATTAACCTATCTGACCTAGCAAGCAGACAGGGCCCATAAACAGTGTCACAGTAATTCAGCTTAGATAGAATCAGACTATCAATCAGTTGTTTTCTGAGTGGTATGACAAAATTTCGTATACTATATAATACCTTAAGCCTATAAAAGCAGTTTCTGAGTACTTTTTTAAATGAGCCTCAAAACGCAGCTCTGGATCTAGTATTAGACCCAGGCTACATGCCTGTTGTACTCGCTCAATTCTCTCCCCTTTAATTAGAATCTCTGGTTTAGCAGACAGTATTGCAGTAACTTGTTTTCTTGTACCCAGCACCATGAACTTGGACTTCAGTGGGTTCAGGACCAAAGAGTTTTCCTCAGACCAGGTCACCACCCTATACAGGTCCTCATTCACCTTTTGCACTCCCAACGCTGTATCATCACCTTTGAAAGAAATGTACAACTGGATGTCATCAGCATACATGTGATACTTGCAGTTTTGAAAAGATCCAGCAATATCGGCACTGTAGAGGATGTACAGCAAAGGGCCTAGAATCGATCCCTGCGGGACTCCCCTAGACACCTGGAGTGGAGGGGAAGACACAGTCGATCCGTCTTGCTTGTGGATCTGCACATACTGTGACCTACCAGTTAGATAGCTATTAAACCAATCCACAACGTCACAATCAAAGCCATAATATGTTAGCTTGTACAGCAGTAGATTGGTATTAGTAGCGTCGAAAGCCCGAGAGAAATCCAGCAGGACCAGGATCGACCCCTCCCCCCCATCACGTGCATCCAGGATATTGCCCACCACATCCATCAGAGCCGTCGCAGTGCCTCTTCCCTTACGGAAACCTGACTGAAATTCAGGGAGAATATTATTCGCCTCCAAGTATTCAATTACTTGTAGATACACTACACGCTCCAGAATCTTTGATAGGCAGGGCAGTATACTAATTGGCCTGAGGTCTTTCAAATTGGCTGGATCACTAATTTTAGGGATAGGCCGATAGGCTCTTGACTATCTTCAGAATTGTCTCCTGGTTGGTTGTAGTGAGCGAGAACCTGGCTGGACTGTGATTTTGAGAGCAGAAGTAGGACATTTGCGAGGCGTTATCATCACAATTTCCTGGAACATCCAAAAATGCCGCATTGATACTACCTGGGTTGTCGAAATGACTTGGCAGTAGCCTTTCTTTATGGTCTGGAAGCACATCTGACTTCAAATTACGCCACAGTAGTTTGGGATCCTTACTTTGATCATTGATGTTTTTGTGAAATATGCTGTCTTTTCCCTCACTAATGCGGCGGCGGCCTCATGCTTAAGATCCAGGTAGTACTGCTTGTGATGTGGTTCTCTAGTTTTGCGACATCTGTCCCTAGTCTCATCCCGCAGCTTGAACATCAGACGAATTATGTCAGTGATCCAAGGCGTAGGCCGCTTATAGAAGGTCTTTTTCTTGATAGGAGCGTGGAGATCAAAAAGCTGGAGCATGTATGAGCCAAAAGTATGTACCATGGCATCGACATCACTCACATCTCCTATAGTAGACCATGGTATCACGTTCAAATCACTATGGAGCTGATCCAGCATGATGTCTGAAAAGGAGCGAAACTCAACCACCCTAGGTTTAACCTTGGGCTTCTTAAAAACAGTTTCGCATGTAATGAAAGAGTGGTGGCCGAGCTCGCTGATATGGCTCACCTCAACATTTCGCGTTGTAGCATCAGTGCACACGATGTCGATGAGCGAACTACTGTCACCCACAAAGTGTGTCGCTGATTGAACTAATTGAGCAACGTTCAAGTAATTAAAAAAGTCCGTAAGCTGCTTTGATTTTGAGCTGTTTGCATCCAACAGATTAACATTTAAGTCACCCAACAGTACAAGGTTATCATATGGAGCTAATGCACCAATACTGGCAGTTATGGCGTCAAGGAAAAGCTCCAACTCCTGCCAAGGCGGACGGTATGCAGTGCCAATAAGAATCTTTTTTTTATTTATGGTCAGGCCCAGCCAGAGCTGCTCCACATCAGGGTGTTCAGGATGAGCTCTCACACGCGCGTTAACGCCATTCTTTATATAAAATGCAACTCCTCCGCCACGCCCACCTCGGGTGGTAACAGGTCGCGGTACGTGCCTAAATTTGTACCCAGGTACACTAGGAGCGCGGTCCTCTTCCCCTTTGCGTAACCATGTCTCATTGATAGCCATGATGTCCACAGAGTGGTTGCCCATGGCAATCAAGAACTCGTCCTGATTTGTCCCTAGAGAGCCTGCATTTAGTAGACCAAACTTAATATATTTACTGGGAGCCATCAGTGCTAATAGCTGTAGGTACTAGATATGGAAGTATGATGATATGGTACGAATGAATGTATGAAGGTGTTGTGTGGAGGTTCAGTTGGGCACTATAGTAATAATATGTAGTTATGATTAAAAATACTTTTAGTACATAATTAGGATTAAATAGATTAGGTGTAAATAGACTTTGTGCATAATTAAGATTAAATAGATAAGGTATAAATAAACTTTGTACATATAATATAAGTAAATATAGTGTAAGAGTAAAATGGTATGACGTGGGTACATAAGCTCCATACAAATCCGGACTATGGCTGAGCACATTATGAAAATGGTTGCGACGCACATTTCCCCACGCATAAAAAATAAAACTAATCACACATAAATAGACACAATAACGCAGTACGCACAATTAAGCAGTGTTATTTGCAGTACCGAAGACACGGGATAAGTCCTCCTCAGTGCGGATCCTCTGCGCCTTGTCTCCTGGCGTCTTCCTATATATAAAGAAATATGTATATGTATACCTACTGGTGTTTTGGTCATCAGACTTATCTGTGACGAATGCATCACAAAGTAACCAAAGAAAGAGCGAGATAGAAACAATTGGCACATTATGATGTGACCGGTGCACATAGGAGTATTTGACCCAAAAACGAGTAAATAAGTCAATGTATACAAAGTAAACAAATCCCGGAAACAGTTGATACATATTGGTACCGCAATGCATAGAGAACAAAAATCTACCGTCAATTATATTTTAATAGGCTTGCGTTAAGTTGTAGGTAGTCATTATCTTAGTACCTTGCAGCAAATACATAAATAAATGAACGATTTTGAAGTCCTTTTTTTTTGGTTGGGAAATCATCAAATAACTTCTTCCACTGTGGGCGGAGCGGGAGGGCGTGTCAGACTCTTACTGACTAAAACCCACCCGTGTTCATTCGGTTGCCCTGTTGCCGGATTTTGAAGTCCTTCATTTAGAACTTGTTATGTATGTGACAAGTGCTATGTAGGCGAGCGGGCTGCGCCCCGCCCCTCCCCGCGCCGGGTAGCAACTTCCAAGGATTAAACGAGTGTGCAACAGACTAGCGAGTTTGATTGAGAAGTGTCACCGTCCTTCCGCATATATACTTCCATATCTAACACGTGGCGACGAGCGGACTCACATTTATAGTAAAATGTCTACGGGAGCGACTTATGGGGTTCTTTCCACTTTTGACCACCAGTCGCAAGAGTGGAATAGTTACAAGTTGCGATTAAATCAGTGGTTTATCGCTAACGACATAACCTCAGAAACGGACAAAGCAACGATCAAACGGAGGGCGATATTGTTAACGTCATTATATGAATCAACGTTCAAGCTAACTAGTGACCTGGCGTTACCCAGCAAGGTGGAAGAATTACGTTACGAGGAAATAGTAAAACTCCTCGACGAGCACTTCACACCAAAAAGGTTCGGGTTTGCAGAGAAGTCAATCTTCTATTCGGCAACACAGCGACCAGGAGAAACGCACACTCAATGGGCGGCCAGGATAAGAGGTTTAGCGGCTCACTGTGCGTTCAAGAATTTGGAGGAGGACTTGCTAGACAAATTTATCATGGGCATGGCGGCAGGACGAGAGCGGGAGAAACTTTTCATGCAGGATCAACGGGAGCTGACCCGCGCAAAGGCCATCGACTTGGCAGAAAGCATGCGCTGCGCATGCGCTGCGCACGCGATGCCTCGTCGCTGGCAGCGTCGGGCACTAATGGCATCGGCGCAGCGGGCCCGGACGGCGTCTTCAACATTTCCAAAAAGGAAAAGTGCAGTGTGTGTGGATTCAATAATCACAAAGCAAATCGGTGTCGTTATAAAACCTATAAGTGTAAAAAGTGCGGAGATAAGGGCCATTTGCGTAAAATGTGCCCAAACGAGGGTAAAGTAAAATTCGTGAAGGAAGGGACTGTGGACGACGGAGGCGACGACGACGGTGAGTGTTTTTACAATATTCGGTGCGTGAAGGGGAAACCAATGACGGAGCGTGTAATGATCAGTGGTCTAGCTTAAGCGTTCGAAATCGATAGTGGGTCAGCAGTAAGCGTAATCTCAGAGAAAACCTAAAAATCGAATTTTAAACGATTACCATTGTCAGTCACCAACAAAAAGTTATTTAGTTATACGGGGGAAAATATTGAAACGATTGGAGTTGTTTATTTGCCTGTATCGTATCTCGGCCGAACGCATACGATGAATGTGTACGTAGTGCGTGCAGGCGGACCGCCGCTGCTTGGACGCGACATCATTCGTGAGTTTGACCTTGAGTTGGCGCCTACACATACACGTAAAGGCCGTGCTCGACCAAGCGCAAGCGGTATGCGAGTCTCCTAATTATGCCAATATTGAAAAACAACTCCTTAGCATGTTCCCTAAAGTTTTCTCAGGCAACCTCGGATCTTTTAACAAACATAAAATTGATTTACATTTAAAAACCAACGCTATACCGATTTTTTTTTAAAGCAAGACCGGTACCGTACGCGCTAAAAGAACGGATAGACAGGGATCTCGACCGATTATTATCGCTAGGCATTTTAAAGCCTGTGGAACACTCAGAATACGCATCACCAATAACAAAGTGGGAATGGACTCGCAATCACGATGACGCGTTTATGCGAATAAAAAACATTTTAGCCTCCGATAAAACATTAGCGCATTTTGACCCGAACGCCAAGTTAATATTAACTGTAGACGCATCACCAACGGGGCTAGGAGCAGTACTATCTCAAATAGGTGTTGAAGGGTTTGAGAGGCCAATATCTTACGCTTCGCGGACGCTGTCGTCAGCGGAAAAAAATTACGCGCAAATACAAAAGGAAGCAACTGCGATAATTTTTGGGGTAAGACGATATCATCAGTACCTATATGGTCGAACCGAGCCCTTCGTACTACGCACGGACCATACAACCAACCCCTGCTCGCTATATTCGGGCCCCACAAAGGCATTCCCGAAGTATCCGCCAACCGCCTGCAGAGATATGCTATATTTCTAGCAGCGTATAACTATACCATCGAGTATATCAGCAGCAAGCATAACAACGCGGACTATTTATCTCGGGCGTGCGGGGGTAACGGGGAACAGAGCAGAACGAAGGCGCCGGACGAACTCGTGGACTGCGAGGATCGCGCGACCTACGTCAACTTTGTAGTGGAGGGAGACCTACCGGTGACCCTAACCGACATGCGTCGCGAGACGGCTCGCGACAGTCATTTGGCTAATATCAAGCATTATATTTTAAACGGCTGGCCAAGGACAGTTAATGACGCAGGCTTAAAACCATTTTACAATATTGTCGTACACAGCTATCTTACGAAAAGGATATCGTAATGCGTGGACATAAAGTCGTTATTCCCTCATCTTTGCAAGAAAAAGTATGTACGGAACTACATAGTTCGCATTTCGGGATAGTGAAAATGAAGGCAGAGGCTCGCAAGCGGCTGTGGTTTCCTGGCGTAGACGCGGCGCTGGAGCGAGTAGCGGGTGCTTGTGGAGTGTGCTGTGCGCTGCGCCCCGCGCCCCCGCACGCCCCGCTCGCTCCATGGCCGTTGCCGCCGCACCCATTTTACCGTATATACATAGATTTCTTGGGCCCGTTCCACGATTACATTTTTTTAATTATTGTAGACGCGTATAGTAAATGGGTGGACTGTTATGATATGTCCTCAACGTATAATTCAAAGGCAGTTATAGGTAAATTATATGATTTTATGTCACGGTTTGGGGTTCCACACACGTTGGTGAGTGACAATGGTACATCTTTTACTTCATTAGAATTTAGGGAGTTTTGTAAACTTAACGGTATCGAGCATGTCCTATCTCCTGTTTATCACCCGGCCAGTAATGGGCAAGCAGAGAGTTTTGTGAAAATTGTAAAAAAGGGGCTAAAGGGTATAATTTTAGAAGGTTGTAATAAAAAAGCAATTCAAGGAAAAATTGCAAAATTTTTATTCGACTACAGGAACTCTAAAAATAGTACCACTGATAAAACACCCGCGGAGATAGTATTTGGGCGAGCGTTGCGCTCGCGGCTGGATCTGTTAAACCCGACCGCGCCGTCACCGTCGTCCACAGACCTAACACAAACCGTCGCACGCAATCAGTCCATACAGGCTAAATATTACCATGGAAAACACAGAACAGACTTCACAGACAACGAGAAAGTATGGATAGCCAAAAACACAAATAATAAAAAATACAGTTGGATACAAGGAATAATAAGAAAAAAAATCGGCAATATAATGTACGTGGTATACGTGCCACATTTGAGATGCGAAGTCACCAGGCATATCGACCAAATAAGGACAAGACAACACTCATCATCAAACGACGACCAGGACTGGGACCTAGACGTGGTACCCGATTTAGCGACGCTTGTCGCTAATCACCCAGACCCCATTACACAGCCAGGAGAGGGAGGAGGATCGGTAGCGGACCCCGGACGGGGAACTCTGGCGACTTCGCCGCGCGTCACGGTAACTCACAGGCGGCAGGAAATTAGTCCGACCTTCTCGACACCTACGGCAGCTCAGTCAGATGATGATGATGACAACGAACAATCGGAAACGACATAGGTTAAGTGTAGTTTTAGAGATAAATAGGGTAAGAGTATTGCCTAGCTCATGGGGAAGGGATGTTATGTATGTGACTAGTGCTATGTAGGCGAGCGGGCTGCGCCCCGCCCCTCCCCGCGCCGGGTAGTAACTTCCAAGGATTAAACGAGTGTGCAACAGACTAGCGAGTTTGATTGACAAGTGTCACCGTCCTTCCGCATATATACTTCCATATCTAACAGAACTAAAGTGGAGTCATTTTAATAGGTAATATTTGACGTCTGTCAGTTTTATCTTCATAGTGAGGTGACCTGCTTAAAAAAATCGATTAAAGTGAATGAATCAATACGGACTTGAAACATATGTGAATTTTAAAAATCATCAGGCGAATCGCTGTCCCGTTATTATTTTTTATTTCGTAAATTTAAGGAGCAAAATAAGACAAGTACATAATTTAACAAAAAAATTGCGTTTATTCAGTTGAACTATCAAAATTGTTGTTAGTATTGTCATCTTCATTACTGCTGTCAGCACTCAGAGATATTGTTAATTCATTTTCAATAATATTGTCTATTCTCACATCTCGTTCAAAATCTTGTAAAATTATTTTCTTTGTTTTCTCCACGACTTTTCTCCAGTCTTCTGTAGTGACTCTGCACACGCAGTTTGTAGGAGAGTCATCACTTTAGCAGTACTGAAGGGTGTTTTAGTATTGTTCCGCGCTGCATGACCCTTTATTTGTGCCCAAATAAGCTCGATGGCGTTATACTGGCATTTGTAGGGAGGCAATTGAATAACTTCGTGTCCATGCTCTAGGGCTAGTTCATCGATTACATAGCGGAGCTTGGACGGCTTAATTGCTTTTACCAGATTTAACAACTCAACTTTTAATAAAGTTGGACTTGCATCCACACCATTTCTTACCAGCCACGAGACAAATTTCTTACTTTTTAATTGCTTGAGTTGGTGGTTTATCAACTTGTACAGAATAATACGGTGCATTTTCCATTATAATTTTCGATGGGTTTTTTAAGCTGACTAGCAGCTTCTCAAACCACTCTTTAAAAACCTCAAAGTTTATTTCCTCACGGTAATCACTTGTTTTAGTTTAGAGGCGAATACGAGGAAGCAGTCTGGAATAAAACCTTGAGACGGTGATCCCGCGTGACATATAATAAGTCGGGCTCCTTTTCCCGATGGAACTTTTGAGGTGGAGGCCGCTGTATCATCAGTCCCATGTCCGCGAAACCGTATGGTTCGCATTCAACCATGTTTTGTCAATAAACACGACAATGTCCCAATCTGTAATTTTATTTACTTGACGTAAGAATGTTACTCTCTTCAAAATAATATCGTAGCGTTCTAGCAGTATTTTCCGCTTGTCAGATTTTTTAAATCTAAAGCCAATCGATTTCAAAACCTTTGATAGAGACGATTTACCGCCAAAAAATTAGCCTGCGTCTTTTAACGAACTCATTAGCTTTTCCAGTGTAGGATATAGATAATATTCATAAATGTGGTTGCGAATTGCAGCAGCATCAAAATTATCAACGCCAACAATTTTCTTGTACCTCTTTCTTTTTTTCAGTGTATGTAAAGTATTATCTTCTGAGCCTGATGGTCCGTATTTCTCTTTCAGAATTTGAGTTACTGTCCTCTTCGCTATTCCCAATGCTTCGGCAACGCGCTCTTTCGGTTGTGTCAATGGTAAAAGAGGCCCATCGTTAACTGATTCACGTTCAAAATAATTGTGCAATTTCACCACTAGTTCGCGAGATTGACTGTTTAGCGTTTTCCCCCGTTTCGAAATGGTAAGACTGTAATGTTGTTCTTGTTTACTAATCCTTAAGCAATCAGAGTCCAATTTATAGCCAAGTAAACGTAGTCAGTAAGATCAGTCCAATAAAAAAGCCGAGTCAGTTAAGAATAACAGAGAGCACACAAAAAACGCACAGTCAGTATTGGCGACATGACATGGCGTCATCGACAGGCACCGGTGCTGCCAGCAACATTCCACCTAAATTGTACCTAAAGTGGAGTCATTTTAATGGGTAACATTTGACAATTCATCAAAATTCAACGAAAAAATATATTATTTAATGCCCGCCGTTACAAGGTTACGTTGTTGAATTTTGATGAATTGTCAAATGTTGCTTATTAAAATGACTCCTTAAGTTAAGAATGGATTAAAGAACCATTTTTATGATGGATACTATTGAACCAAGTATGCACTATATGCATTACTCAATTATTTACGAAGATTCTTTAAGAAACCGCTAGTTTTTTCGTAAATTCTTGGGATTGATCTAAGGTGATAGAAAGATTTGCTGCAATATTGGAAGCGATTTCCACTGGGCTTTTTTTACTACTGAAAATTAATACTGAAAATTTTTCAACATTTTGCCCCAATACAGCATTGCTATATGTTGAGTTGTACTCTTGGCATCCCATGACGCCTACGGTACACAAGGTACTGATTCATGGTTCCCTTGTGGTTCAACATGCCCTGTTAACTATCGGAACCTTTGTCGGAAGAAGCAGGTGAGGCGAGAAATGAACACTTCTGGCAATTTCGCCAAAACTTCTCACAAAAGTTTTCTCGAAAGCAATGCAACCATCAAGACATTCTGAACAGGTTGCTATTTATATTAGATCCCATTATGAGTAGCATAATGCTGAAACTACCGAAAAATTCAAAGCCATTTAGCGCAGCAGCCATGGAAATGCCATTGCGGAGTGAAGATTCCTCAACTTGCCACGCCTCTATCAAATGACGAAGTTGAAATTAACGAAGATATGTATGAAACGAATAATTCTATCGATAAAGACGAGTGGGACTTGTCCTCTGAGTAATTATAGCTTAGAATTATTTTTTTTGTTTTATTACACTTTTTTCCTGGAAAACTAGCTTAAATGTGTTTCACTCTTTGCCATTTTCCAAGCCCCGTTAGTAAAAAATAAATTGTACTATCCATATTACTGTATTTTACTTATATGACATTTAAAACCCCAAAATAATTTTGTCCGTATTTTGGAATCACATGCGGCGGTTGATGTTTATTTCATAAAATGATCAATTCTACGATCTGGCCACAATATAATAATATACACAACTGTTGATTACTGTATTTTTTTAAGAATATTCTTTAAAGATTAAAAAATAATGTATACAACTGTTGATTATGCTATTTGCGCTGTAGCATGGTGCGGGTGACAGTTTCAGTAACATTTCGTTTCACTCTTGAAAGTTGCCGCGATTTACAATTTATGACTTAATATTTCAGTTGTACCACATTCGTAATATATTAAATAATTAATAACTGTAGTAAATTAAATTAAACCCAACCAGAATGTTCTAATCAAGAAATAAAATCAAATTGAATGAAAAATTAAGCAAAGTGTTATGCGTATAACGTAACGCCATAGACGTATTTAGTGATGGGATGTACTGCTACGATGGATAGTCGATATTTTTTATAATAAAAAACGTATATTGTGCGTAGGTCAATTTTTATTTTTAAAAGGTCTAATTATACAACAGAACATTTATAGGGTAAGGTTGCTTAAAAGGTTGCTAAAAAAAAATACATGTTATTCGTCTAAACTCATATCAGAGTCAGGAACATCTGAATTGTCACTCAATTCATCATCTGAATCTGTGACGGATATTATTAACGATGACTCAATTATGTTGTCAATATGTATGTCACGATCCCAATCAGACATAATGTCCCTTTTTGTTTTATTCACGACCTTCGACCAGTCTTCAGGTTGAACATTGTTGATGGCCTCTTGTAATAGGGCCAACATCTTATTTGCCGTAAATGGCGGCGAAGTATTATTTCTTGCGGCGCACAGTGGGCTGAAAATCGGCTTTCATAGACATTCGATTTTTTTTTCGAATTGGTCAAATTTTTTGATTGGAATTGTTTAAAACCATCATGACCTTGAGGTATAATTGGTATGACGTCATAGAACATAGTGGAAGATAGACTTTTGATTTTTTTTCAAAATACTTGTATGGGAATTATCATAAAATCTTCAATATCTCAGCTATCGCATATTTGCGCAAAAGAATTCTTTCACACAAAAAATCTCCTATTTTTTTGCCAATTTTTGATATATTTCACTTTTATGGCAGAGGTGCGATGAAAAAGAAAAAAAATAAAAATAATTTTATTATTTTTATTTCTTCATTTATAACGATTATAAATGAATTTAATTACGCATTAGAATAATATAACAAAGAATATATAGCACAATAGTCTAGGCCATCGTGAGCCGCTTTTTTAGTCATTGATTTTTATACTACCTAGCAGAAAAACAGCATCTTATACGTAAAAAAACAATTCTTAAATTGTTGACAACAAATACTCGACTTTATCGGAAGCCTGACCCTTTTAGCCTATAACAATTACCGAGAATTATTGCTAATAGGTACCTACCTATTAACTAATAGGTAGGTGATCACTGATCACCTAATTTAAGTTTTATTATGACAATGAAGGGTTTTTAGGCTAATTACTAATCGTTCTCCAGAGGAACTTACAGAATCACTGTGCAGGTGCCTAATGAGTTATAATCATTAGGGTTAATTTAGTTCTGTACAGATATCTCACAGGTATTTAAAGTGCAGTATTGGGAACAATTATTCAGTTCACATTGATTTCCCCTTGTGTTAACAGTGAAATTGTGCTTGCAAAAAATGGAGAGTTTATCTACTTACCTAGATTTCTTCATGATTTTGAAGAATTCGGGGAAGTACAGTGACAGCCTTGCACTATATAATGCTGTAGTTTCTCGTTTGAACTTAAATCTCTCCGATGAAGATAATTTAACATTAAAAGAATATTGCAGAAGGATTACACTAGCTATTACAAGGAAATGGAAGCAAGCCAACAGAAAACTGGAGTGTTTCTTAAAGGAACACAAAAACTGGCTTGAGACTGATATTGATTGGCCTAGTTGCATAAAAGTACCTGCTGCTTCAGGCATTGTGGATTCTGAAGTAAATGCCATATCTCCTCAACCTTCCACATCTACATCAGCAGCAATATCAGTTGGAACAATGACAAAAAGAAAGGCACCAACTCGTAAACCATTTCAAGATCTAGGAAAGAAACAAAAAAGAAGGAGAATTACAGATCAAGAAAATTGTGAGTCCAGTGAGATAGCATATGCTGCTATCATAAAGATGAGACAAGAAGGAAAGGAGAATATTGCTTCAGCACTAGAATTCATGTTGACAAATCCAGGAGCTGCTGATAAGTTCAATAATTTAATTCATCAATCGTTGGCCAAGCAAGTTTTCACACCCGAGAAGGCACTTGGCATATTTCTCTCTTTAAAATTATCTAAGTGGCAATATATAACATTGAGAGAAACAGCCATACGTGAAGGCGTAAAAGATTTGTATCCATCTTATTACAAAGTTCAACAGGCGAAATTACAATGTTATCCTTCCAAACAAACAATAACAGTGACGGATTCATCAGCAAAAATTTATCTTCAAGGATTATTAGATTTAACAGTCAAAAGAATCTTCGACAGTTTACCTGAGTGCGTAGAACAGAAACAGTTAATATTAATATCGAAATGGGGATTTGACGGTGCGTCTAGCCAGAGCAGATATAAACAGACAATGGACAGTGAAAATGATGATTCTAGTGTCTTCATGACATCATTAGTTCCATTGAAACTAATCAATGGCAGTGACACCATATGGAAAAACCCGAAACCCTGTTCTTCATCATTTTGTCGTCCCGTGCGATTTAGCTTCATGAAAGAAAGCAAACTGGTTGTCAATGAGCATTTAGACAGTATGAAAGAAGAAATAAAAGCGTTGAGACCGACAGATAGTGGCAGCAACAAGGTCACCCATGACCTTAAGATGACCATGATCGATGGCAAGGTCTGCACTTACATCTCTGAAGCCAAAGCCAGCTCAGTTTGCTATTTATGTTTGGCAAAACCTTCAGAGATGAACAATTTAACGGAAGTGTTAAAAAGGCCTGTTTCTGAGAATTTATACGAATTTGGGCTGTCTTCGTTACATGCACGCATCAATTGCATGGAATGCCTTTTAAATATTTCTTACAGACAAGATCTTAAAAAATGGATGGCAAAAGGGGAAGAAGATAAAGCTATTCTGCAGGCAAGGAAAAAAACAATCCAAGACGGTTTCAAGCGGGAACTGAACCTGATCATAGGTGTGGTTAAACAAGGCTCAGGAACAACCAACGATGGAAATACAGCACGGAGATTTTTTGAATTTCCGGAAAAAACCGCAGCCATTACGGGTCTGGATGAGAATTTGATTCGGAGATTTGCTGTTATTTTACAGGCTATTACATCAGAAGAAAATATATATATTGAAAAATTTAAAGAGTACTGCCTAAAGACAGCAGAGAGGTATTTGGCACTTTATAACTGGTATTACATGTCGTCAACTGTGCACAAGTTACTTGTACATGGGGCAGATATTATAGCTTGTAATGCAGTAGTACCAATTGGGTGTCTTTCAGAAGAAGCATCAGAGGCTCGTAATAAGGACTTTCGAAGATTTAGATGTCATCATTCAAGAAAAAAGAGCAGACAATGTTCTAATGAAGACATTCTAAACATGCTTCTTCTCACTTCAGACCCTCTCATTTCTTCAGTTAGACCAATTATGGATGTAAAGAACAGGAAAGCTCTCTTCTCTGAAACTCGGGATCTTTTGGATAACCTGCAAGAACCCGATGTCGAATTTTGCGATATAAATCAATTAGATTCCGAATCTGAATCAGAATCAGAATGTAGTGATTGTGACTAACAGTAGGTTAAGATGTTTTTGTTTATTTACTAACTTTTTATTAGTTTTACTTTTGTTAGTATTAATTTAGAGCATGTCTGTAAATAATCAATTAAATTTTATTTTTAGAATGTATTTAGATTTAGGTACTATTTTTGTTCTATTTTTTTTTATATAAAACTATTTAAAATTTAAATGTAAGTCATATTTGTAGTTGTATATTATATGTTTAACTGTTATTATACCCTAATGATAATAACCCATTAGGCACAGTGATTCTGTAAGTTCTACCTCTGGAGAACGATTAGTAATCAGCCTAAAAACCCTTCATTGTCATAATAAAACTTAAATTAGGTGATCAGTGATCACCTACCTATTAGTTAATAGGTAGGTACCTATTAGCAATAATTCTCGGTAATTGTTATAGGCTAAAAGGGTCAGGCTTCCGATAAAGTCGAGTATTTGTTGTCAACAATTTAAGAATTGTTTTTTTACGTATAAGATGCTGTTTTTCTGCTAGGTAGTATAAAAATCAATGACTAAAAAAGCGGCTCACGATGGCCTAGACTATTGTGCTATATATTCTTTGTTATATTATTCTAATGCGTAATTAAATTCATTTATAATCGTTATAAATGAAGAAATAAAAATAATAAAATTATTTTTATTTTTTTTCTTTTTCATCGCACCTCTGCCATAAAAGTGAAATATATCAAAAATTGGCAAAAAAATAGGAGATTTTTTGTGTGAAAGAATTCTTTTGCGCAAATATGCGATAGCTGAGATATTGAAGATTTTATGATAATTCCCATACAAGTATTTTGAAAAAAAATCAAAAGTCTATCTTCCACTATGTTCTATGACGTCATACCAATTATACCTCAAGGTCATGATTGTTTTAAACAATTCCAATCAAAAAATTTGACCAATTCGAAAAAAAAATCGAATGTCTATGAAAGCCGATTTTCAGCCCACTGTGCGGCGTAACCTAAAAATAAACGAACTTATAAAAAAAAGTATTCAAATAATCATCAATCAGCCTAATCTAGTATCTGGTAATGTTTTTAAACTAGGTACATGCTACGATCGGAAAGCTGATTTTTTTATAAAGCTTCAAAATGGGAATTGAAATTAAAAGCATACCTTTTATTTGGGCCCAAATCAGCTCAATAGCGTTATACTGGCAATGGTAGGGTGGTAGTCGAAGGACCTGGTGGCCTTTTTCTTTTGCCATCTCGTCCAGAGCATAGGTAGGAGTTGGTGGCTTATGGCGTCGGACTAAGGCAATAAGCTCCGTCTTTAACATTTTTATATCTGCTGTAACTCCGTTTTCACTCAGCCACTTCACCAACTCGCTTTTGCGGTTGGATTGGTTTGGGGGTTTATTAACTTGCACCGAATGGTAGGGTGCGTTGTCCATTATTATGGTCATAGGCTCTTTTAAATTGTTTAATAGACCTATGAACCAATCTTTAAATTTTTCGTAATTCATCTCCTCATGATACTCCGTAGTTTTTTTTGACTTAAAAGCCAGCAAACAATCAGGGACGAATCCACTTGCTGTACCTGCGTGACAAATAATAAGGCGTTCGCCTTTGCCTTCCGGCACTTTGGTACACGATTGTGCCGTATCGTCGGTCCAACTTTTACCCACTGTGTGGTTGGCGTTTAGCCACGTTTCATCCAAAAAGACAACTTTGCTCCAATCACTTATGTTTTTGGCCTTCCTTAAAAATCTACATCTTGCTAGGGCAATGTCAGTCCTATCCATAATAATCTTTCTTTTGTTAACTTTTTTGTAAACAAAGCCAATATCTTTTATAACTTGCCGTAGCGAAGTAATACCTCCTTTGAACAAGTCAGCTTCTTTTAATGATTTTAGAAGCTTGAGCAATGTGGGTAGCTCCATTCTTCTATAATAATCATAAATATGATTTCTAATAGCAACCTTAGCAAAATCATCCAAATCTGTGATTGGCTTCACCTTGGTCCGCTTTTTGTTGGGTGTCGATAATTTATTTTCAAACATCCCATCTTGGCCAATTTTCTCACGTGTTATACGCGAAACAGTATTGCGGCCAATATCAAGAGCTTCGGCTACTCGTTCTACAATATGATTCAATGGTAACAACGGTCCATTATTTTGTTGTTCTCTTTCAAAGTAGTCTCGGAGGCGAACAACAAGCTCCCTGGCCTGACTACCCAAAACAGTTTTTTTTGTATGCTTAGGCATGGTAATAACAACAAACTCAACAAACTTATAACAAATAACAATTTAACAAAAATGAAAACAAACAGTGAAATCGTAATACGTGTCACATTAAGTCACAATATAACGCGCTTGCACTCGTACTCGCACTCACAGCATCGCACGGGTAAACAACATGGCCGCCGCGCCGATGCACCATAGAGCAAAAATGTTGTCACGAAAAAAAAAAACATAAACCCGATTTTGATTATTTTATATAAGTACAAAGATAATTATGTAGCCATAAAACATTTATATTGACAAGTTTATACACGTAGCACACACGTAGTTACACTGCACAACTGAATAATACACTAATTTTCATAACAATATTAAAGAGAACTAGATTCACGCTGCGAGTATCGTTAGCGATAAAAATGAATTGCATAACCTCACATCCCTACGTGGTACTGACAAATGTCAACGTCATACGGGCAACTGTCACCCGCACCATGCTACAGCGCAAATAGTGTAGTGTATGTTTTTTTGTATGAAGAATAATAATAACTAACTTGCTGTGATTTTAGTATTTCAGATAGGCATTTTTAAGACAGTTTTTTTTAGGGTTCCGTACCCAAAGGATAGAATGGGAACCTATTACTAAGACTCCACTGTTCGTCCGTCTGTCTGTATGTCTGTCCGTCTGTCATCAGACTGTATCTCATGAACTGTGATAGTCAGATAGTCGAAATTTTCACATATGATGTATTTCTGTTGCCACTATAACAACAAATACTATAAAATTGAATAAAATAAATATTTAAGGGGCTCCCATTCAACAAACGTGATTTTTTTGACGTTGTACGGAACCCTTCATGCGCGAGTCCAACTCACACTTAGCCGGTTTTTTAAATATGATATTATTAAGTTACTACTCATATACATAATAAAATATACAATTCTGATTTATGTGATATTTTAAGACTGTAAATTAATGTACAGTGAACGCGTAATCAAGCGTATCATTTAGTACCAGTACCTATGAACTCCCATAAAATATGGGCGTCCATATTTGCCTACGTCCCTGTTGGCGACGACAAGAAAAACGACTGATTAGTAATTAAGAGTTTTGATTAAACCAAATAAAGACCATTTCACGTAGTCATTAGATATAAGCAAATCACTTGATTGACTCAAAACTGATTAAATTAAAACGTAGTTAGCGCCCTTTTTTTTTTGGTTGGGAAATCATCAATTAATTTCTCCCGCACTGGGCGGAGCGGGAGGGCGTGTCAGACTCTTACTGACTAAAACCCACCCGTGTTCCTTCGGTTGCCCTGTTGCCGGGGGCCACGATCTCTCTTTCGGTTTTCTTCGCAACCCCGGCAGGCATCGGCCCTAGCGGACCCCGTCAATTCTGCTGACATCAATTTCATAACATGTGAGGGTACTATGTACCTACTTTAAAGCTACCATTTACTAGGTACGTCTTTCATTGACTTGAATGTGCCCTTGCGGCTGAGAATATGTCATGCTCACTGTAATGTCTCGCTGACGGTGGCGTGTGTGTTGGATCATTTAGCTACCTTCAAAATGGTTGAGCTGAATGGTGTTAATCCTTGCGTCATGTTCGTGAACGGGCGCTGTCAGTAGGGACTGGTCATCTTCTAGCTGCCATGGCTTATTTTAATTTAATTTTTGAATTGTTTTATTTTTTATTACGGACGCTTTTATCGTTCTGCATTGTTCTCACATTTATAACTTTAACATGAATGATGTAACCAATATTTTGTAAACATATTGTGATTTAAAAGAGTGTCCATGGAGTTTCTTGCCCGTTCTTCTCCATAGGTACCTAATACGCTTTGGAATGGGCAACTAACTTCATCTTTCTGACAGACCGACCCCTTGACAATTCAAAAGTGCCTGTAATTGGTTTATTAGAAATAAATGTTTTGAGTTTGAGTTCCATTTCCTCTCGCTCCCTACCATGGCCCGAATCAGGGCCGGACGCGAGAGATCACCGCCGCCGCCGATCGCCTCCACGAGGACACGGCGATGCTCCGCCCAAGCCGGGCAGACCTCCACCGTATGCTCCACCGTGTCCTCCGGGCGATCCACACAATGGTGACACCCGGGCGTTTCTTCCCGGCTTATCCTGAACAGGAACCTCCCGAAGTAGTTAGCGCCCTAACACATCCCTAAACTAAAGGTAAACAAGCAAATCTGCTTACGAATCACATACAAATACAAGAGTAAATAATGGTATTGCCCGAAAACAGGTTTCAACTTGTCAAGAACACACAGTTAAATCACTAACAAACACCTACACACAGAATATGGTGTCGCCCACAAACAAGTTCTAGGATCAAGGCAAAAATGGTATCATTCAGAGAACAGGTTACAACTTGTCGAGAAACAAGTTCATTCTTGACTAGAAAATCCGAGTCTCAAATATCTATCATTGGTTATAAAATATAAAATGTATTAATTTAAGAACCACCCGCTACTTGTACCATAATAAAAAAAAAACTACTTAAGCAAAACTGAAATGTAAAACCCTAGCCCTCAGACAATAGCATCGCTAACTTTAGCGATGCACTAGATTCCCTCCCGGTGACAGAGTCAATGGACACTGACGCTCCCATCAGCGCCGCTTCCTCAAAGCGGCCCACTACCCCGTACAACTATGGCTCGGAAGAAGACGAAGCGGAGTCCACCGCTTCTTCTTCTTTCTCTTCCTCCTCTCACTCCGACGACGGTTTTATAACCGTCCGAGGAAAAGGAAGGAAAAGGAAGTATAAGAAGCAGAGCTCTACCCAGGCCAGCAAGGTCGCTGCGCTAGAGGACACCAATTCTGCTCCCTCTTCAACCGCACCTGCTCTCTCTTCACCCCACAAATCTCTCCTGCTACCCCCGCGACTTGCGCTACCGTAGCTTCCCCCTCCACTTCCCTCCCGATTGCGTCATCCTCAACTTGCGCTACCGTAGTTTCCCCCTCTACTGCCCTTCCGATTGCGTCATCCTCCGCGAAGGATACCCCGCGCCTTCCTCTAAAGAGATCCCTCTCCCGCCACCCTTGTGCATTCAAGACAAGGGAAAGTGGACGGACACATCGAAATGGTGTGCCGACCACAAAATTAGTTTCACTAGCGCCAGAAATACCCAGCAGGGTATTAAAGTCTCCGTCCCTACGTCGCGCGACTATAGGGACCTCACCCGACTTCTGAGATTGAGAGGTGTGTCATACCACACCTAATCTCTCTCAGAAGAGAAACAAATCCGCGTCGTGATTAAACGAATCCCACGCGAAATCCTCCCCTCCGAGATCCTCACAGACCTTCAGTCTCAAAAAGTCCCCTTTGACGAGGTTTATCGTATGCACCGCTCTAGAGGCGGTGAGCAATATGACATGATACTCGTCATCTGTCCGCCCGATCCTTCAAGTTCGTTCCCTGTGCAATCTCACAGGGTTCGAAATTGAAAAACCCCATAAGAGAGTGGCATTGTAGGTCAATGCCACCGCTGTAAACTATACGGTCACTCACAGAGGAACTGCCTTGCTACACCCAGGTGCGTCAAGTGTCTGGGCGAGCACGGCACTTCCGACTGTCCCCGTCCCAACGACCGTACTCTCTGTAACGACCTTCCCAGCTGCGTCTTATGCGGCAAACAAGGCCACCCGGCCAACTACCGCGGTTGCTCAAAAGCCCCTAAGGCATCTTCTCCCAAGCTGGCCAAGCGTTTAGACGCCTGCCAGCAAAAGGAAGCTCCCTCGTCCTCTTATTCCCTCTTCCCAATTGCCCCAACGACTAAGCCCTCAGAGGCCTAGTCCGTGGAGTTATCTCCACCACCAGCAGTCTTTCCCTGCCTTGGTACCCTCTCAATTCGCAAACTACCAACTCGTTCAACGTAATCACCTCAACCTTCTTGTCCTTCGTCTCCCCTCGCGCAAAGGCAATGGCCAATGAAATCCTCTTAGCTCATGGTAATCTCCTCCAGATCCAGGCTATCTACAATGCGTACCCGGACATTACGCAAGCCCTAACTTCCCTCGCTACGTAGCCTCTTCATGGATAATACGGTCTTAGCTAGGTTCAAACCCCGATCCCTAATAATAGGCTATTTCAATGTGAACGGCATTAGAAACGAACGCGAAGAGATCGTGACCTTCCTCCGCGATCATCAAATGGACATTCTTTTAGTCCAAGAGACTTTCTTAAAACCCTGTCATCGTAACCCATAAATTGCTAACTACCGGATAGTTCGCAACGACAGGTCACGATGCCATAGAAGTGGTACCCTGATATATGATATAAAAAGCAGCTTCACGGCATCCCAATTGACCCTCCTCCCCTCCCGCGATTAGAAGTTTTGGCCTGCCGCCTAGGTATGTCAGGCCACGAGCCAATCCACTCTCGTATCGGTCTATCTCTTCCCCAGTAACGCCTCGGAGAATTTCCAACTTCTCTCTGATGACCTTTCGATTCTACTCGCTATGAGTAACTCGCTCATTTTAGCGGGTGATTTCAATACCAAACATCTCTCCTGGAATAGTTCGGTAACCACTACAAGAGGCCAACACTTGTTCGACCTCTCAAACTCCCTGACCTTTGACGTCATCGCTCCGATGACTCCCACTCACTTTCCGGTTCAAAATCCAAACCATACCCCTGATATCTTAGATGTGGCGCTCCTTAAGAACGTCAACCTAAGGCTAGATTCAATAGAAACAATGAATGAGCTCGACTCTGATCACCGTCCGGTAGTCATGAAATTAGACCCCCGCATAGATCTCCCCGAACCTAACTCTCCCCCTATCACTAAAAGGATCAGGGACTGGAAGAAAGTAAGCACACAGCTGAAATCCAACACGTCCCCTCAATTAGACTCTATTCCCGACCTTTTCAACTCTACCGCTGACACGACATCCGCGTTCGACTCACTCACTGATCACGTGCAAACCGTCCTGAACGAATGTTCAAGGGAGGTTCCAGCGATGGACGACCATCGCTGGAACTTGCCGGACGATGTGCGTGCATTACTGTCTGAGAAGAACGCGGCCATTCGTGCCTATAGCAACTTCCCCTGCCCCGCAAAGCCTATATGCGCTATTTACAGATATCTGTAAAGACACGTATATCGGAGCTGCGTGACGCGGGCTGGGACAAGATGCTCGGCGAACTAGAGCCCACCCATCAGGCATTCTGGGAACTTCAGAGGAAACTCAGATCCCCTCAATCTTCTTCCATGCCCCCCCTGACCCGTCTCGATAAGACCATAGCCTTCGAGGACGTTGAAAAGGCTGAATGCCTGGCCGATTGCCTCGAGGCTCAATGCTCATCCAGTTCTCTGCCAGTAGACTAAGTTCACCTCCTAAAGGTCGACGCTGAAGTCGAACGTAGAGCCTCCCGTTGATGACCCTGATTATCCACTGCCTCCCGTCGCTCCAGACGAAGTGCATGACATTATCAAAGGTCTTAAAGCTCGTAAAGCTTCCGGTTCAGATGGCCTCACCAATAGGGTGATCCAACTATTCCCTGCCCACCTAATAATGCTCTTGACTACCATCTTCAATGGTGCCTTAAGCAACAACTTCTTTCCCCAGTCGTGGGAAGAAGCTACATTCATCGGTATCCCAAAGCCCGGTAAACCCAGTACTGAGCCTTCTAGCTACCGTCCCATCAGTTTGCGCAAGGTTCTCGGAAAAATCTATGAGAGGCTTATTTATTAGCGTCTCAGAGACTTTGCTGAGACCAAGGGCCTCATCCCCAACGAACAGTTCGGCTTTCAAACTGAGCACTCTAGCGTGCATCAGGCCCACCACATCATTGAGTTCTTAAGCGCTGGTTTCCAACGCGGCTCTCTGACGGGTGCAGTAGTTCTTCTACATTGCGAAAGCGTTCGATAAATTCTGGCACAACGGCTTATTATACAAGCTGTACCAACTCGGCGTGCCAGATCGTCTCGTACTCATCTTACGGGACTATCTATCGAACCGCATATTCCACTATAGTATTGAAGGAGCACTTTCCTCTCCCCGCCCTATTCGCGCAGAAGTCCCTCAGGGCTCTGTGCTAGCTCCCCTCATGTTCACGCTATTTACTAGCGATATTCCAAACGCCAGTAGAAGGGCGCATTTGGCTCTGTTCACAGACGATATGGCCATCTACTTTAGGTCTAGATCCCCCGACAATATCGCCCACACTCTCCAAGGCTCAGTCAATAGACTTGCTGCCTGGATTAGAAAGTGGCGCATAGAAGCGAATCCCGAAAAAAGCCAAGCGGTTATCTTTTAAAAACCACGCACAAGGCATAGAGACCCCCTCCTCCGACCCCTCACTATGTTTGGTAAGCAGATCCCTTGGGAGAAGCGAGCCAAATATCTAGGTGTTGTCCTCGATCATCATCTCACTTTTGCTGAGCACATAAAGAAGGTTCGTTCGCGAGCCGCTTTCGCTGTCGGTAGGCTCCATTCTGTCCTAAATGCACGTAGCAAGTTGTCACTCAAGTGCAAATTGCGAATCTATGCAGCGTCTATTCGTCCCATCATGACATATGCGGGTGCCGTCTTTGCTCATGCAAAACCCCACCATATCCATAGGATGCAAACCCTCCAAAACCGATTCCTCCGTAGGGCGACCGGCTCCCCCTGGTATGTTAGGAACCAGAGTCTCCATCTCGACCTTAAAATTCCTACTATCCACCAATTTTTAAAATGCCTTGCAAAGCGTTTTTTTGATTCCGCGGTCGAACATCGCAACCCTCTGGTTGTCGAGGCCGCCAGTTATGTCCCAAGTAGGATTAGCTGTATCCGCCGTCCTAGGCACATTCTCACCGACCCAGATGACCCCATAACCCTTCTCCAGGACAGCAATAGGGCCACAAGTACACTACACTAAGTACACACAGACGCCTCCCGTTATTCCGACCTCGCCGTCGAGGTCCTTTGTGATCGCGTCCGCGCCCCCGAGTAAATGATACTCCTCCCCGAACCTTGCTCGAAAACGAGGTGCCAGCAGTGGTTGCAGCTGTGCACGTAGCTTTAAATGCCCCGATTAATAATCATGATCAAAACTTTGATCCAGCCCGTCCCATCTTTGATGTTCTCCCTCCGGTGACGCCCTAAGCCGGGGCTCGTACCCCACAGGGGGTGCCCTTAGCGAGCATTCACCTAGCTTTTTAGCTTAGTTTGTATGCCCCTGGCTGGAGGCTTTGAGTGTAGCAGCTTAAGGCAACCACAGGATTGACCGGTTAAATAGTCATGACCTCAGAGGTCAGCTACGAGATGCGCTACAGAAAAAAAAAACCCTAGTTTTTTAGTGCGCGACTCAATATACCTCGATAGTGTTAATCAAAGTGGAGTTTAATTGCGAATCCCCTACAAGAATTGGTCCTTCTGCAGCCAGATTTGAAGAACTGAAGCCTGAGTCTGAAGATATGTGAAGATACATCGCTATTTGAAGACAAGCAGCGTTCTACGAGTAGCTTATGTATTACGTGAAGACTACATAAGTTACGGGAAGATTATTTCTACGAGCTGCGCACTAGACTCGTCACTTGGAGCCCTACGTGTGCCTGTGAATAATATTGCTGGGAATAGGCGACTTGGAAGATCGCTTATTCTCGAAGCCAGGCCCTCTACGGAAGACCTGTTGGTGAGCACACGACCTGCTGAGTAATGTGAATAGCTGGGAGGGACGACTACAAGCCACGCCGCGCCCTCTCGAAGCCCTACGTGAGCCCGTGAAGAATATTGCTGGGAATAGGCGACGTTTGGAAGATCGCTTACTCTAGAAGCTTAGTGTATACAAGACCTGCTGAGTGAAGTGAAAAGCTGGGAGGGACGACTACAAGATACGCAGCGCCCTCTCGAAGTCTAGTGTTACTCGAATCCCTACGTGTACCAGAGGTACGTAAACGTGTATAGTGAGTACATAGCGTGCGTGCGTAGCGTACGTGTATAGTGTTTTTTTTTTAATTTATAAAGGACACTGGAATTAAGTGTTAGGTGAACATTATTTAGTGAAGTGTTAACTGCGTGTGTCAAAGGATGTGTACGCCTACACATCGACACACTCCCTGCTGAAGGATTGTAATATGTAAACACTGGTAAGCCACTGAACAATATTGACAATAAATGCTGTGAAAGTGAATAAACAATGATGACGCGAAGCCGTAAAGGAGATAGCACGCGCTCGACCACGGAAGAAGAGACAACAAAAACGTCAGCTACCACCTCCGAGGAGGTGATGGATAGCAGCGCGCGTACTGAAGACACAACCTTGGTTGAGGCAGCTGATGCTAACATGATGGAAAAGAAAAAGAAGGCAAATTGACTTCAAATAAAGCAAGCAATAAGAAGAAAGAGCTAGAAGCCAGATTGGAATTAGAAAAACTACGATTGGAAAAAATTACCATGAAAATTAAGCTAGCAAATAACAAGTTAGAATTAACACGTGTCAACGAAGATGATACGGACTTGAGTGATGAAGAGGATGCTGCAACCAAAGCCGCTGCTGATAAGGCTACTGAAGCTTGGGTGTCAAGGTCAAAGGAAGCAGAGCGCGATGAATTAAAAATCAGAAAGGAAGCACCGCACACTGCAGAAACTCTGCCATCCACAACGATTCATACCAATCAGCTGGCTGAAGCGATAATGGAAGCATTCAAGGCCACGACAGACAGTAAAGCAACAACGATTATGCAAAGTGCGCATAAATATGTCAGCAAGTTACATCAATACATCGGCGATGCAAGAGATTGGATGGCCTTCAAAGCAACATACGAAGACTCACAGTTCTCTTCAGCGGTATTGAAAGCATGGGAAGATTAAGAAGAGCAATCAAAGGGAAAGCCAAGGAAGTCATGAAGTCCTTTCTCTACACACAAGTGGATCCAGAAGAAGTAATAACCGCATTAGAACGTCGATACGCAAGACCCACTTACCTAATAAGAAGCGAGATAGAAAACATGGAGAAGCTACCTCCCATGTCTAAAAATGCAAGAGAGTTGGTGCGGTACGCTGGAACCGTGGCCAATCCAGTCAGCGTTGTGAAGCAAATGAAGAAACAAAGTTACCTGCACTCGAGTGATATATCGAATCGAATAATTGAGAAGATGTGTATCTTGGTACCATTCAGATGGTACGAGCACAGACGATCCAAAGAAGAAGAAGATGATGAACCAATCCTCATCAGCCTTATGAACTTCTTCAACCAGATGGTGGATCAGTTCGAGATGCACGAGTTCATAGGAACCAAGGTGAAGAAAGAAGCATTGAAAGCCGTATGCGAGTTTCAAGTTCCCGCGGTGTGAACACTACTCGAGCCACACAGCACAGTGAAGAAAAATATTCATCGAACAAAGAGGATTTGGATGAAGAGCCAGCCGAAACACAAACAACAACAATTTATTTATGCAAGGACGACACAAAGAAGCCAGAGAAGATCGCCTGTCCTGAATGTGCAGGGGAACATGCACTATTGAAATGCAAGTTCATCAAAGTTCATCGACTCTTCCATAAATGAACGGTGGGAACAAGCCAAGCGAGTCTTCATATGTTTCAAATGTCTACTGGGACGACACAGAGGATACAATTGCAAAGCAAAACCGTGTGGAAAATGCAAGAAAGGTCATCATGTGTGATGCTACACCAGGAAGAAAGGATGAAGTCAACCACGCAAGGAACCCAAGCAGTAGCATCAATAGTAAATGTAACGCGGAAAATATCGAGAGCCTATTTGAAAATCGTGCCAGTAGAACTATGGGGACCAGATGCTAAAATGGAAGTCTACGCCCTCATGGACGAAGGATCAACAGTGACCCTTATAGAAGACGACATCGTGAACATGATTGGAGCCCAGGGTCCTGAAGAAAAATTAAGAATCGAAGGCATAGGAGGTCATCGAATGGATCAGAAGTCAAAGAAGATCGACATTAAGATCAGAGGGAAGTTCGAGAGAAACATAGAAAAGATGTCAGGATATACCGTGATGACCCTGAACCTATCCCCCCAAGAAGTCAGCGATAAGGATCTAGAAGATTGGTAGCACTAAGAAAAGATAGCAGAGCAATTGAAATACCCTAACGCCCGTTCCACTGTACTCATCGGACAGGACAATTGGCATCTCATTGTATCACAAGAAGTGAAAACTGGCAACCGAAGCAAACTAGTGGCCTCCAGAACCCAGTTGGGATGGGTCTTACACGGGACCAAATCAAGCAACAACGCTTCGGTACGAATAGTTAATCATCTGGTGATGCAGCCTAAAGGAAAAAATGATTACCTCGAGAAGATGATCAGAGACCACTTCGATATCGAAGCCCTAGGAGTCGCTGCAAAGAGACCATCCTGTGACATTGACCAGCGTGCTCTCGACGTGCTGGATTCCACAACGAAGAGATTGCCTGATGGAAGATTCAGCTCAGGCCTAATCTGGAAGATGGATAATGTAAGTCTACCTGAAAGCAGAACAGCTGCAGCGCGATGAATAAAAGGAATGGAGAAGAAGTTCTTAAAAGACAAAGAATTTGAACAAAAATATAAAGAACAAGTTGAAAACCTTATCAACAGCAAGTACGCCGAGGAAGTAACAGACGAACCTACCTCCTCAAGAACATGGTACCTGTCTCACTTCGCTGTTGTCTACCCTCAGAAGAAGAAGATGAGAGTGGTCTTCGACGCCGCATCTAATTCAAATAGGAAATCACTGAATGACGCAGTTAGCCCCTTAAACCCATCCCTACACTAAAGGTTAACAAGCAAATCTGCTTACAAATCACATACAAACACATGAGTAAATAATGGTATCGCCCGAAAACAGGTTTCAACTTGTCAAGAACATACAGGTAAATCACTAACAAACACCTATACACAGAATATGTTATCGCCCACAAACAAGTTCAAACTTGTCGGTAGAATCAAGGCAAAAATGATATCATTCAGAGAATAGGTTACAACCTGTCGCGAAATAAGTTCATGCTTGACTAGAAAATCCAAGTCTCAAATATCTATTATTGGTTAGAAAATAAAAAATGTATAAATTTAAGAACCACCCGCTACTTGTACCATAATAAAAAACTACTTAAGCAAAACTGAAATGTAAAACCCAATTTTTTGAGTGCGCGACTCAATAGTGATAGTGTTGATCAAAGTGGAGTTTCATTGCGAATCCCCTACAGTCCCGATTATACTGGTACTGTTATACTGATTAAGTTGTTTACTATACATACAACTGTTGATTTTTGTAATAATTATGTACATACATTATTATTACTGTAAAGATTTTAAAATGATTATTCATACGAGCCGTTGATTTTTGCATATATCTTAAGATTTCCCAAGTTACTGCCAAGTTAGAGAGAATGGAGCCATTAATTAGAGCGATTCGAGGGCTTGTCTGTTAAAGTCCCATAGAAATATCTTTTACTTTGTCCACAATACCCTAGTATTTAAAAAAAAAACATTGTTTATTAAGAGTTACTTTTGAAAAATTTATTTTCATGTATTTATTTATATATACTTTATTGTACACCACAAAAATACATTAAAAAAAAATTAATCAAACACTACAAAATATACAATGGGTGGCCTTATCGCTTTCCGCGATCTCTTCCAGTCAACCTTGGAATGGACAGTGATTTGCCTGGACATAAAATGGGGCTGTCGTTGGTGCAAATAATAAGTATACAATATACTAGAATAGATACAAAGATGTATAAATATCCTAAATAATAAATACGTAAATACATACATACTTACTAAATATATAAGCAATAAAAATAAATGAAAACTATAGATAATTACAGTAACGGAATAAGATCACAACGACAAGTATTGTTCCTTCACGAGTCTCTTAAATACAGGTAACGACTGCGCGCGTTTTATTTGAATTGGCAATGCATTCCACAAACGAGCGGCCTGGACAGTAAATATGAACTTGATGAACGTGATTATGGATTTAATCAATAATCAAGTCGATTTACTCACTAAAAAGATACTGTGTTTCCATTTTTCGATGTGTACCTAACAGTAGTTTATGATTGGGTGCCTAGATGGGAATTTTTCGTGGGCATGATAAATAAATTCATGGGTGCCGAGATGGGAAGGTGCCGAGATGGGACTAATCCCGCGGGTTTAGGGGCGGAGGGAAAGCTGCGACTCCTGCTACAGACTGTGAGGCAGAACAGAAGAACCACAGCGAACGCTTCCTTACTAGATGTTGTCGCCTTTTTTAATAATCCGCGGATATTCAAACTAAGAAAAATCATAATAAATTCCAGAATGAAACTCAAAGCATTTATTTCAAATAAACCAATTACAGGCACTTTGAAAGATGAAGCTAGTTGTCCATTCTAAAGAGTAGTAGGTACCTATGGAGAAGAATAGGCAAGGAACTCCATGGACACTCTTTTAAATCACAATATGTTTACAAAATATTGGTTGCATCATTCATGTTAAAGTTATAAATGTGAGAACGATGCAGAACGATAAAAGCGTCCGTAATAAAAAATAAAACAATTCAAAAATCAAATTAAAATAAGCCATGGCAACTAGAAGATGACCAGTCCCTACTGACAGCGCCCGTTCACGAACATGACGCAAGGATTAACACCATTCAGCTCAACCATTTTGAAGGTAGCTAAATGATCCAACACACACGCCACCGTCAGCGAGACATTACAGTGAGCATGACATATTCTCAGCCGCAAGGGCACATTCAAGTCAATGAAAGACGTAGGTACCTAGTAAATGGTAGCTTTAAAGTAGGTACATAGTACCGTTACCGTACCGTGCGTTAACGAATGTTAGAAGTAGTGAATGTCACGTTGTATTGAATAAGGAGACACTAGAATTCGTCGAAAAGACTGTTTTCCTGGGGATAACGCTTGACTCTAAACTACAGTGGGGTCCTCACTTAACATCACTTGCAGGGCGGCTAAGTTCAGCCGGTTACGCTGTTTGGAAAATCCGCCAACTAACAGACGTAGATTCCGCGAGACTGGTCTATTTTAGTTACTTTCATAGCATCATGTCTTACGGTATTTTGCTGTGGGGACGAGCTGCAGATATTGATTCTATCTTTATTCTGCAAAAGCGGGCCGTCAGAGCCATCTACAACCTCCGCAGACGCGAGTCTTTAAGGGAACTGTTTAAGAAAATTAACATCATGACGGTACCTTGTCAGTATATATATGAGAACATTATGTATGTTCGAAAAAATCTCCATCTTTTTAGTAAGATAAGTGACAGGCATAATTTTAACACTAGAAATAGGAACAAATTAGATCAACCACGTTTTAGATTGTCTAAAGTACACACTTCTTTTATGGGGTACTGTGTAAAATGTTATAATAAAATACCACTCGATATTCTTCAACTAAATGAGAAGAAATTTAAAACATACATTAAACGCACACTATGTAGACAAGCATATTATAAGATAGTTGATTATATCGTAGATAAAAATGCTTGGCTTAATGCTGGTCCTGCTCCACAGCCGCTTGGGCTCACTTGTTAAAATTTTAATATTTGGAAGAGCTGCTTACCCTTTAAAAAAAAAAAATTGACATTAGGAACTTAATGTTCATTTTTGTTTTACCAACTTAATTGTTGAATGCTCCAATTAAGTTATGACTTTGTTTCTTTTTGATGGTTAAATTCTTTTATTTTTTTAGATACATTGCAAACTATAGTTTTGTATATCTATATATATAAAAATGAATCCCTATTTCCCTTGGTCACGACATCACGCTAAAACGGCTGAACGGATTTGGATGAAATTTGGGATATGGATAGACCTTGACCCGGAGAAGGACATAGGATACTTTTTATCCCGATATTTTTACGGGATCGCGACTTATGCGGGTGAAACCGCGGGGCGCAGCTAGTTTTGTATAATTTAGAAGCATTTTTATTTTTGTAAATGTGAGACCATGGAGCCGTTTATTAAGTTATTAAGATGTATGTTAACTTGAAATAGCATGGCAGTTGAGAATATGTCATGCTCACTTAAATGTCTCGCTGATGGTGGCGAGTGTGTTGGATCATTTAGCTACCTTCAAAATGGTTGAGCTGAATGGTGTTAATCCTTGCGTCATGTTCGTGAACGGGCGCTGTCAGTAGGGACTGGTCATCTTCTACGAACGTTCTAACGAACTTTTTACTTCAACACAAAGCAACCGCTTTGTGTTGAAGTAAAAAGTTAGTTTCATTTTCGTGTCAAGACAGATAATTATGTCAAAAGTAGTATTGTGAGATAGTATTGAATCAAGAGAAACTAGAATTCGTCGATAAACTGTTTTCCTGGGGATCACGCTCGACTCAAGGCTTCAATCAGGTCCTCATTTAACATCCCTTTGAGGACGTCCAAGTTCAGCAGTTTTTTTTTTTATATGGCATCATGCAGGTCAACTTAGGAGGTTGTCGGCTGCTTAACCGAACTTTCCTGTGGCTGCCTCAATAAATTAAGGCCTCTAGCCAGGGCATAAAACTTAGAAACTAAGCGACTACACACTAAGGGCACCTCCTGTGGGGTACGGACCTCGGCGTAGGGCATCGCTGGTGGAGGACAGCAAGTTATAGGCTGGATCGGATTAATATTATTATAAGGAGAATTTAAAGCTACAGGCTCAGCAGCGCGAGCTGGCTCGAGTAAGGGTCGGGGCGGGGACGAACGGGGACGTCGTGGCGGGCCTTGACGGCGAGGATGAAACGACGGCGATCGATTTTTGTTTTTGTGTGCTAATAATAATAATATAAAAATAATAAAATAAAAACGCTGAGGATTCAAGGCTAGGTTATCGATTGAGGAGAGGTGGTCAGGTTATATCTCACCTCCTTTACATGGATGAACTGAAACTCTTTGCCCCCAATAATTTGCAACTGCTGGAGCTACTGAAGGTAACCGAAACTTTCAGTAGCGCCATCAGGATGGAATTTGGTGTGGACAAATGTGCGGTCATGCATGTTAAACGAGGGGAGATCGTGGAATCCGTGGGAACCCACCTCTCGGATTCCATACAACTAAGATCCCTCTCCTCAATCGAAACCTACAAGTATTTGGGTATGTCGGAAGCGTTAGGTGTCAACGCTGCTGACATGAAGCAATCGCTGAAGGAGCGCTTCTTTAACCGCCTGAATAAAGTATTAAATAGTCTTTTATCAGGTGGAAACAAGGTGCGCGCCTTCAACGATTGGGTCATGCCGGTTTTGATGTACTCTTTCGGCATACTCAAATGGACTCAGACGGAACTTGACGCCCTGGATAGGAGGGTCCGCATACTGTTAACCGCAAATCGCATGCATCACCCACGTTCATCGGTGATGAGACTGTATATCCCGCGGAAATGCGGAGGTCGAGGCTTCTCAAATGCTAAGACCCTGCACACCCGTGAGGTATGCAGTCTCAGGGAATACTTCCTAGAAGCCGACGTGGGGATGCACCGAGATGTGGTCACAGTGGACAAAGGCCTCACCCCGCTATCCTTAGCTAACGAGAACTGGCGCAAACCTATAGTAGTAGATACTAATGACTGCAGGGAGGTATGGCAGAGCAAAGAGCTTCACGGGCGCTTTTACCGGGCCTTACATGGGCCCGATGTAGACTTGTTAGCGTCCGTGTCCTGGTTGCGATTCAGTGACCTATTTGGGGAAACCGAAGGTTTTGTCTTTGCCATTATGGACGAAGTTATAATGACGAACAACTACCGGAAATATATTGTGAAGGACAGCACGGTTGACATCTGTCGGGCATGCCACCGTCCCGGGGAATCAATCCGACACATTATCTCTGGCTTTTCTCGTCTGGCTAACGGAGACTACTTGCATAGGCACAACCTTATAGCCAGGATTATCCACCAACAACTTGCTCTGAAATACAGTCTTGTGGAATTGGAAGTACCGTACTATAGATATGTGCCCGACCCAGTCCTCGAAAATGGCAATATCACGTTGTATTGGGATCGATCTATCATCACTGACAGGACTATTTTTGCTAATAAGCCAGACATAGTGGTGATAGATCGATTAGAGCGTCGCACAATGATTATTGATATAGCGGTCCCACATGACGAGAACCTCGTGAAAGCTGAGAAAGATAAACAGACTAAGTTTCTTGACCTGGCTCGCGAGGTTGTCGACATGTGGGATGTGGATACAGCAATCATTGTGCCGATAGTCGTGACGGCTAATGGCATAATAGCCAAGAGCCACGACTAACACCTGAAGAGGCTCTCGTTAGGCAGCTGGATCAAGGGCTTGATCCAGAAAGCGGTACTCCTGGACACGGCGCGTATTGTCAGGAGGTTCCTCTCTCAGGAGCTCTGACCACCGGTAGCTTGGACCCTGTCCCCGACACCGGTGGGTACTATTTTTTATATTTTTAAATGTTTTTTTTTTTTGTTTTTATATGAATATTTAAAAATGTAATTAATATGTTAAAAAATTAAATAAAGGAAATAATAATAACCCCATCGTCTTATCTCTACGTTGACGTCGTGGTGGGGCTTGCGCGAACAGGCCTGGGATAAGGAGCCTGACCAAGAGAGATACAAATACCGCCCAACAGCTCGCCACATGCTGCTATGTGGCGAGCTGTTGGGCGGTAGCGACCCCACGGACCCTATCTCCCGGGAGAAGTCTTGTTTTTCACCTCTGGCTTGCCTTTATTGGCCGGCTGGAGTGAACACTGACGAGGAACAGAGCTCCCACCTCATTCTTGCCTTAATTGGCCGGCTTGAGTGGAGATTCGCAAGAGAAAACGTGAAAAAAAAAATGATGATGTGTAACCTTTCCCGCTTAAGCGGGAAAGGTTACTAAATATATCCACATCATCATTTTATAATGGATTTCCGCAAGGTCACGCCTGAATCAGTTAACTATAGAGCAAACGTGCTCGGAGGAAGGAAGTATTCCAGTAAGATGCTGGTAGGGATCTTGACCGTACTTCCAGGATTGTCCTGATAGCCGTGGAATACCTCTCCACTCCTCATAAGCACCTCAAGACATGTTACCCCCTTGTCGCTACGACACTTTGTGCTAGCGACCAGATCTTCTCCCTAAGGTGCATAACCGAAAAACATCTAGCAAAGCACAAGAACGTCTATTGTGCTTTCGTTGATTTGGAGAAGGCCTTTGACAGTGTGTGGAGGGAAGAACTGTGGTCGACACTATCCATGTACGGTGTGGACTGGCGCTTGGTACGGGCACTGAAATCTTTACACAAGGATTCCAGTGCTTGTGTTAGGATAAATGAGACATACACGAACTGGTTCTGCATCTCGAGGGGTGTTTGCCCCGGTTGTGTAGCGTCACCGTGGCTCAACTTGTACATGGATAGTTGTCTGACAGATTTGAAAGAGAGTGAGTGCGGATTGAGGATGAATGAGTTGCCTGTCAAATGCTTTATCTACGCAGATGATCAATTTCTACTTGCTTCATCAACAGAACAGTTGCAAGACATGGTGATTGTGATGGATGAAGCATATAAGGTGAAAGGGATGAATATAAATGTGAATAAGACGAAGGTCATGGTGTTTGAAAGAGGAGAGAATGTATCGGTGTGTGATGTGAAAATAAATGATAAAAGTGTGGAGCAAGTAAGTGAGTTTATATATTTGGGGAGTCTATTTACAAGGGATGGGAAAATTGATGGGGATGTAGAAGGGAGAGTAAACGCAGGAAATAAAGCGAATGGGGCTATACATGCGATTGTGACCAACCAGTCGATGTCTAAAAAGGCTCGAGTGGCTGTTCATAATGGTGTGCTGGTACCCACGCTTATGTGTGGAAGTGAATGTTGGGTGTGGCAAAACAAGCATGAAAGTAGAATAAATGCTGTGAAAATGCGTTCCTTGCGAAGCATATGTGGTTTGTCTATGAATGATAGGCTGAGGAATGATATGATAAGACAGCGGTGTGATTTAAAAGAAGATGTAGTGACAAAAATTGAAAAGGGTATGCTGAGATGGTTTGGGCATGTTGAGAGGATGAATGAAAGGCGACTAACAAAATGTATTTACAAGGCTGATGTGAAGGGATAGGCCGGTCGGGGACGCCCTAGAAGGACATATACTGTCCTTATTGGTGATGATCTTCAGAAAGGCCAGGTGCATACTACTTGCAACCGGCAGGCATGTTGATGTAGGAACGTAAACGAGGCAAAAGGAGTATGTAAGGATCGTAGCAGGTGGCGTTCTGTAGTTTCTGCCTACCCCCATGGGAAGAAGGCGTGAGTTTATGTATGTAGGTTTTTATTTTTATTAATTTTTATATCTTTTGTATAGATTCTTAGACCTACACTGTCCTCCCATACAACAGTGTGACTAGGTAGTCACACTGTTATTTGAAAGAATTGTAAAAGCCAATTCTTTTTAAAAGAGTAACCGTGGAGTTTCTTGCCGGCTCTTCTCCATAGGAAACGACCAATTGGAACCGTGCACCTAGCTTCTGACGTTTCATAAGTGCCCATGTAGGTTTATGTGAAATAAAAATATTTTGAATTTGAATTTGAATTTGGGCGGTAGCTAGTGGGCTCAGACTTTGGCTTGCCTGGCTTGGGGATACCGATAACGGTTGCCTCTTGCCACTCTTGCGGAAAGATGTTTTTGATATTGATCATTGAAGATGATGTGCCATTGAAGATGGCGGTCATAAGCATAATGAGAGGAGCGGGGAGGGGTTTGCATACCTTGTTGGTGATACCGTCCGAGCCAAGGGCTTTCCTAGCGTGGAGCCCTTTAATGATGTCATGCATTTCGTCTGGAGTGATGGGAGGCAGATGATCATCAAGGTTGTCAACGGGTGGGAGGGAAGCTCTACGTTCGACTTCAGCGTCAACCTTGTCAAGGTGCGCTTTGTTGCCTTGTTGGGAGCTGGGAGAGCATTGGGCCTCTAGACTGTCGGCTAGACATTCGGCGTTGTCGGGACTGTCGAAAGCGACACTCTTGTCGGGACGGATTAAAATCGCTCTGCGACTACAGTGAGCCTATTTATACTTTTAAGCAACTATCAACGTCAAACAGCAACGACTGCCGGTGACATTTGTTTTACAATAAAGTTTAGATTTAATTAAGTAAAAACAATGTTATTACGTACAATATTTTATTTTTAACTAGCTGCGCCCCGCGGTTTCACCCGCATAAGTCTCGATCCCGAAAAATATCGGGATAAAAAGTATCCTATGTCCTTCTCCGGGTCAAGGTCTATCCATATCTCAAATTTCATCCAAATCCGTTCAGCCGTTTTAGCGTGATGTCGTGACCAAGGGAAATAGGGATTCATTTTTATATATATAGATTAATAACACTTTTTAAATACTTAAATTGTAAATTAAGCTAGGTAACAATTATTTTATTTGGATGAATTAACAGTAATAGTGTTCCAATTTTCTTTTCAATTAACAATACTTAATTTAATACGATTTTATAATGTCATGCTAAATCACTTATTTATTTATAGCACTGATTCGTGTTTCCTGTACATCATCAGCCGTTGTTGTGTGTTTGTTTTAGTTTGTGGTATTGTTTTTATTTGCCTACGCTATTATCTTATGTAAACGTTATGCGTAAGAAAAATCTACATCTTTTTAGTAAAAGAGGTGTAAGACACAATTATATCACTAGAAATAGGGACCAATAAGTTCAACCGGACTTCAGACTGGCTATAGTGGACTCATCCAGGGTTGTAACGGATGTTGTATAACAGATGAGGATGCGGATGAGGTTATCGAGATAATCGGGTTTGAGGATGCGGATGAGGATATGGATATTGGAAAGTTCCTTATTGAGGATGCGAAAATAATTGATTCCTTATGAGGGTGCGGATGCAGATATCGTATGAAAAACAGCCCTTGTTTTTGACAACTGACAGTGACACAATCATGCTACCGCTGCCACATGCGGCCGATCGCCTGTCATAGGACAGGGACACTGCGAATTCAGGCAATAGGAATGCCTCACTCACACCTCGGCACACACATTTAGTAATACTGATTTTTTAGCGAACAACGTAGGGTCACATCCCCATAGACATTATGAGGATGCGGATGAGGTTGCGGATGAGGATGTAGATGAGGATGCGGAGCTTTTAAAATCAAAAGTTGAAGAAGCGGATCTTTTGCGCATATTAAAATTTATGCGGATGCTCCGCAGTTGCGGATGCGGATACGGATATCCGTTACATCCCTGGACTCATCTTTCATGGGGTACTGTTTAAAATGTTACAAAAAAAATATCTCCCACGTACTTCAACTGAATGAGACGAAATTCAAATCTTCTATAAAACGCACACTATGTAGCAAGCATATTATAAGTTGGGGGACTACACTGCTGATATCAATGCTTAGCTAAATGCTAGTCCTGCTCCACAAAGGCGCATAAACTAATTTATAGCATTTGAAAATACTGTTGGAGCTGCTGAAGATTTAAAAACTATCTTTTCATTGTATAAATTCAATCCCTTAGCATTGTGACAACAGCATTCTAAAAATGATCGCTGCCAGACCGGACTGTCCCTTTTAAGGACACTGGGTGGGGACAGTCACAGGTCTGCGCAAATAATTAATTTGTAAAAAAAAAAAAAATAACAATACTAACCTACTTATTTAAGCACCATTGTTACTAACACCATTGTACGAACAAAATTATGGAACTTTGTCTGAAATAAAGTTTTATTTATTGTACGACGATAGTCTGTAGACTTCGTTCAAGCGTACGAATGATTGTTCTGTACACTTGGGATGATGGAAAGCCGGGAATGATGAATTAAACCGCCCGTGTTGAGTGTGGTAAAATCACTGATTTATTTTACTTAGCCAGTTTACGAAATGATCGCGCGTATGCAAACGCTGATGCAGCTTAACCTACTTAATGTTACGAAATGTGCGGGTTCACCGTACATACTGCCAACTGTAAAGGAGAAGACGAGGGAATATTTTAAACCTAGATGAAACCTAGTGTCTAAATACAATAAAAATGATGACTTAGGATAAATGATACAATTTTTCGTTGAAAGCTGATACAAAGTGATTCCAACAATATCTACTCTAAGTATTATATATATTTAACATTGAATTGTCTGATTTAGTTATGATATAGTTAATATTTCACCATAGGATAGGTCCCTTTATTTACACTTTCGGTTGTCTTACTTATATCACTGAACTCACTGATCACTGGCACTGTTTCACGCGCGCACTCAGTAGATCCCGGTCCTGTGAGGTCCGCTTGCGCCTCCACCCCCGGGGCTCGCTCGCTCGCCGGTGCACGTACCGCTAACATCTCAGGCTGCAGCGGTGCAGGTGCGGCTTGGCACTTACTTCTTATAATTAAGTATAAGCATATGCCACCTAAGCCGAGAACCAAGGCCAAGGTAACGTACACGACGGAATAATGGTGGATGTCGTGCACATTTAGTTGTGTAGAAGATTGTTCCTTTATATTGGTTATTTGGTCTCTAAGCTGATTCCACATATGGGTGTGGTTTTTCGGTACGTCGAATTCGTTGGGCAAGGTTGTGTTTATTATTGAGTTTAATATGGAAACCTCTGGGACTTCGATATTTGATCGCATGTTTAAATAGCGTAAGTAGTTGTTATGCGTGTGGATACTGTACGTATCCGATTTCAGTGTGCATCCATAACCTAGGTCAATGATACCACTGCCTCGTATAACTGTCGTTGTTGTGTCAGCAATACAGGAAATACGGAGTTCACATGACTCACAACAGGTGTAAAACCAGGAGTTTAAATGGTGTAAGTTGACCCAATAATTTTGGCACGTGGACACGTCTTGTTTACAAGCGCTCCTCATATTACTTACAGTGCGGATATCGCATAACGACTGTTTTATTCCCAGATTGTAAACAGATTTGTCAATGGAGCACAGTAGCCGATTGTTACTGATGATATGAAAGCATGCTTGTAGATCGCTATCTGATAAGAGAAGGCGAGGTCCTTTTGTATATTGTAGGCAATATATGGTGAGCTTGGGATAGTGCGAACGTGATTCGACCCTCTTTTCTGAGGGATAGGTATGATTCTATCTAACTCGAAGATATCGTTGCTCACAAGCGGAATCTTTATCTCTATAATAAGATAGCCTTCACACAGCGTTCCAGACGCCTTCATAATCTTGTACTGCTCGGATAGGTTTGATGACTCGATTGGGGTCATTAGATTTCCATGCAATTGCCCGGAGATTATGTTGATCTGACGAGCCAGCTATTCGGGAGTCAAATGGTAGGGGTCAATGCGACCGTGGCTGATGTCTGTCACGGTCGCATTGACCCCTAATGCGAATGCAACACACACTTATCAACAATAAGTGTGTGTTGGATTCGCATTAGGTTTGACAGTATGATACTCGCTGCTAGGGCGGATGATGTTACATAAATGCCGTTTCTGTTGTCCAGACGTACCTTATTGATTTCGTCCGTGATGTAGACTAGGAGATGCAAACAAAAGCATTAATAGAACACTGATGAAAAAAACTTGCAAAGGTTTTTGCTTTCATGGTCGTGGAGCCTTTTGCCTTCAACTTGATCTGATGATGGAGTGGAAGACTCGTCCCCACACTGGTTCATGGGTTTGGATGGAGATACCTCCTCATTTACAGGCAAGTATACAAGCTTGTTGACTGGACGCTGTATGGTGTTATTGCTTGTTTTGACCGTAACTACTCTCACATACCCGTCCTTTCCAGGATGAAGTAGGTGCACTCGTCCCATTGCCCATTTACCCGGAGGAACATTCTCTTCACGGATGAGGACGAAGTCATCGACTTCAAGGTTACGTCGTGCCTGTTGCCACTTGGTTCTGGTTTGAAGCTGCTGCAGATACTCTGATGACCACCGTTGCCAGATATTCTTTGTCATAGCCTAGACGAGTTGCCATCGCGCCTTTAGGGTTGATGATTCCGGATCAGTTTGAGGCCGTGATAAAATCGGTGCCCCAGTCAGGAAGTGTCCCTGAGTAAGGCAGTCGTCGTCTGAATTTTCCGTGAGTTGACATAAAGGTCTGGAATTCAAACACGCCTCTATTTGGCAAAGTAACGTCGAAAACTCTTCGTACGTAAGACGTTGATCGGCTATGACCCTTTTCAAATGATATTTCAGGCTCTTTACAGCCGCCTCCCAAAGTCCACCGGCATTAGGCCAGGCTGGTGCATTAAAGTGCCACTGGATGTTCTGCTCACTGATTTTGTTAAAGAAGTCCGGATTGATATTCTGGATAATCTCCTTATACTCCTTTTTCATGAGTCGATTAGCGCCTACAAAGTTTGTACCGTTGTCACTATACATGTGGCCGGATGATCCACGTCGGGAGCAAAATCGACGAAATGCTGCTAGAAAGGCGGCCGTACTCTGGTCTGAAACCAGTTCCAGATGGACCGCTTTCGTTGACAGGCAGACAAAGACTGCTACGTATCCTTTCGTTGTTTTGATCCCGCGGCCTTTATTGACTTTCAGTTCTACGTGGCCTGTAAAATCGACACCAGTATGCGTGAATGGCCTTGACGGAGTGACTCTGGCTCGTAGTAAGTCTGCCATAATTTGCTGTTGAATTTCGTTGTTAAATCGGCGACACTTAACGCACAGTCTTAACTGCCGTTTTACCGTCCTAATTCCGCTAATAATCCAGTGTCTATCCCTTATGTAGGAAAGTGTTAGTCGGGCACCACCGTGTAAAGTTGTTATGTGTGCCTGGCTAATGACAAGATCAGTAAGTCGACTGTGGCTTGATAGGATGATGGGATGCTTCGCCGATTTGCTTATACTGGCGTGTTTTAAACGTCCACCAACTCTTAATAAGCCATTTACATCTAGCCAAGGGTTTAAATTGCAAATCTTGCTTTTCGAACTCACGTGTTGTTTACACTTAATTTGTTGCAATTCTTGCTGAAATTCCTGTGATTGCACTTCTTTAATAATTAATTGGTAAGCGTTGTTTATTTCTAATAATTCCAGAAAACCATATGTTGCAATTTGTTTGTCGCGAATTCGCTTGATGAAACTTGACACCCAGCCAGTACTCCGCACAATTCGTGTCAACGAACTATAATTTTGCAGTAAGTCAGTAATAAATGTTACATTATTGTCCACTAAGGCTGTGTTCACACAAACCGCTTTTGTTTCTATTGTTGGGGACTGGTATACGATCTTAACTGCATCCTTCCTCTTGCAACCTTTTAGCCTTTCAGGCCCTTCCCACCACAAAGATTGGTTTAACAATTGATGAGACATTATGCCTCGGGTAGCACAATCAGCTGCGTTTTCTTCTGAGCTGACATGACTCCAGAATTCTGCCGGGACTATGTTGGTTATCTGCTTAACTCTGTTAGCTACAAATGGCTTCCATCTGGATATATCTCCGTGTAGCCAGCCCAAAACTATCATGGAATCTGTCCATGCATGAAGCGTCATTCCTATATTTGGTAAGGACTCAATGACCTTCTTTACAAGTTGGGATAGAAGTAGCGCGCCGCACAGTTCCAGTCTAGGGAGCGTTGATTTCTTTGCGACCGGTGCTAGCTTTGTTTTTGCAGCAACAATTGTCGATGAGTACTCGCCCTTATTGTTCTTGGTGACGACGTAAATAACGCAAGCGTAAGCTATGTCTGATGCATGTAATCGACTGTTTTTTTCTGTGTTACCTAAGAATCTTGGTATGCGAAATTTGTCGATGCAGTTGATATCTTCTTTTAATTTAAGCCAATAATCTTGCATGTCCTTTGGTAATTCTTGATCCCAGTTGGTTAATACTTCCGGTTGATTCTTCCGACAATAATTGCCGTTTTGTAATTACTACATTACTCTTAGGGATTACATGACTTTGGAACATGAATGTATCAGATAATGGGTTCCATTTTAATCCAAGAGTCTTTCTGGATTCGAGACACTTAAATTCGTAGGGACTGTTCAATTGGTCGGTTGTTAAATTCTGCAGGACTTCTGGCTTGTTACTTGAACATTTTCGCAGGTTTATTCCAGCACCCTGGAGCATTTTAATAAGTTGTTGTTGTAGCTCTTTTGCTTGATCAGCGGTATTCTGTCCACTCAGCAAATCATGTATGTAGGAGTTCTGCACAGCTGCTGCTGCTAGTGGATATTTCTCGGCATCATCTGCCGCGAGTTGTTTTAGAGTCCGCATAGCCAAAAATGGAGCTGCCTTGGTCCCGTACGTTACAGTGGTTATTTGATATTGATTCAATTGATATTTCATTGAATCTCTCCAAATTATCGTTTGCAGAGGCTGATCTTGCTCTCTAACGAGTATCTGACGGAACATTTTTTCAATATCCGCAGTGATTACATATTGGTATTGCCTCCAATTTATGATAAGTGCTAATAGGTCTTGTTGTAAATTGGGTTCACTGTACATTAAGTCGTTCAGACTATTACCCGATGTAGTTTTGGATGATGCATTAAAAACTACTCTCAACTTTGTTGTTGTGGAATCAAGTTTCCATACACCATGATGTGGTAAATAATACGCCTGATCGGTTATACTTTTGACTAGCCGCATGTGACCTAATTCTTTGTATTCGTTCATAAATTGTTTGTATTGACTTGAAAATTGTGTATTTTTAGACATTTTTGACTCTAATTGTTTAAATTGCGCTATAGCCTTAAACTTTGATGATCCGAGTTGCTGCTCAAAGCCTGGTATCATGGGTATCCCAACTTCATACATGCCATTATTTAATCGTCTTGTGGTGGTTTTGTAGAAATCTTCACAAAATTTATCACCAATAGTCACGTTTGATGATGATGAGTCGTGAATATCCTCCAACTCCCAAAACTTGGCTATTTCTTCAATGTTATTGATGGCGACATAACAGTTGAACTTTTTAACATTTCCTGATAGGATCCAACCCATTTTAGTTTGTTGAGCTATTGGGGCCTGCGCTGGGCCCTTGATAAGACCGCTTAATATAATTTCCGAATATACACTGGCATCCAGAAGAAGATCGATAGGTCTTGATACGTTGTACTCCGGGTCTGCTAACTGAAGATGTTGCAAGTGAGACCAAGGCTGTTTGCGAAATGATGAGTTCGGTAGGCTGCTTATGACCTTTGATACAACCAACGCCTGAGTCTTCAGGGTGTAATCTTCGTAGATGGACTTACAGGCTAGTGTTACAATTCCTTTGCTTTGTTTGGAGACTGGACCTACTCCTGAAATGGAGGCATGGTATGGTCGACGTTGCAGGCCTAGCATTTGCGTCGCATTTTCTGAAATCAATGAAATTTGGGACCCCTAAAGAAGCGCTCGTAATGTGACATATGTACCATTTCCAGATAATACAGTTAACGACAGCGTGGTTAACAGTATTTCTTCATTATCAGCTGCGACGTGATTGACATTATGCTGCGCCGGTGATGGCTGCACAGTAGCGCTCGTCGTCGCTGCAGTTTGTTGATGTGGTACACACGCATCATGCAGTAAAGTGTTATGTTCACTGTTACACCTTTTGCAACGTCTTGCGCTGTTGCACTCACTGTCAGGATGATAATAATGGCAATTCTTGCAATATTGATTCTTTGTTACCAAGGTCAATTTGTCACCCGGGGTCATTTTCGTAAATTTCCTGCAGCGAAATATAAAGTGACGTTTATAACAAATAGGAGTCTGGCCCTTGAGTAGCGACGACTTGATACTGTTTCTTGTAGTGGTTCCCATGATTTGTAGGTTTATCACGGTGTTGACCAGACTCCCGTTTCAAGGCAGGCTTCATTGTTTCTCTTTCTCTTCGGTGTAAGGGTTCTAGGGCTGTGAACTTGTTTTCGAGGAACGTCATAAATTCTGTCAAGGATGGGAGCTCCCTGGGTGATGTACGCGCCTCTTTGTAGTCACAGTAAGTCTCCTGGTCCAGTTTCTTACTGAGAAGATGTACTAACAACGGATCCCATGTATTTGTGTTCACACCAAGGTTGTGTATAGCGTGGATGCACTCCGTGGTGGTATCATATAACTGCTTTAACTCATGAGCTGTTTGTTTGGAGATAGAAGGCTGATTTAAAAATATCTCTATTTGATTTGTAAAGAGTATTTGCGCATTATTATATCGGTGATTTAAAATTTCCCAAGCTGTGTCGTAATTTTCAGACGAAATATGAAGATGTTGAATAAGGCGTTCGGCCTCTCCTTTGATCTTTCCTTTCAAATTTTGCATCTTCTGAGCCTTGGTTATTGTATTGTTGTCGTGAATAGCTTCTGTAAACAGGTCACATAATGTTGGCCACTGCGTGTAATGCCCCGTAAAAGTAGGAATCTCAAGCTTCGGCGTTGCCTGTTGTACATGAACCATGGACGATATTTTCTTATTTAGCGAATGCTTCGTATCTTTGTAGCTACGCTCGTACATGCTAAATTCATTCTCGTACGACGTATCCTTACCAAAGTTGATCTTTATCCTATTGAAGCCTTCTAATATTTCCGATTGACGAGCGCTTAAAACGGCCATCATGATTTAATAAAAGGAACAATCTTACTTGGACACTGACGAGTTGTGATACCAACTGTGGGCTGCTGACGCTGTGGGCAGTACAGAGTAGATTCAGCTCCACCGATGTCTTCTTGGACGATTCACTGATGGTTCACTGAATGGACTGAGTTGAACGATTTACGGAACTGTCGCGAAATGCTCAACGAATATAATCAAGTGTGTGGCTGCGTTTTCAACACACCTTGATCCATAAACCCGATGGATTGTTACGCGTGATCACAGAATCCAGCCGGTCCGATCCGGCTCGAAGGACCAAAAAAAATGTACGAAGATAGTCTGTACACTTCGTTCAAGCGTACGAATGATTGTTTTGTACACTTGGGATGATGGAAACCCGGGAATGATGAATTAAATCGCCCGTGTTGAGTGTGGTAAAATCACTGATTTATTTTACTTAGCCAGTTTACGAAATGATCGCGCGTATGCAAACGCTGATGCAGCTTAATCTACTTAATGTTACGAAATGTGCGGGTTCACCGTACATTTATTTTAATTTAATTTAATTGTATAATTGTATAACACATGTGTGAGTACTATGTACCTACCATAAAGCTACCATTTACTGGGTATGTCTTTCATTGACTTGAATGTGCCCTGATGGCTGAGAGTATGTCATGCTCACTCTACGTAATGTCTCGCTGACGGTAGCGTGTGTGTTGGATAATTTATCTCCCTTCAAAATGGTTGAGCTGAATGGTACTAATGCATGCGTCATGTTCGTGAACTGGCGCTGTCAGTAGGAACTGGTCATCGCTTAGCTGCCACGACTTATTTTAATTCAATTTTTTAATTGCGTTATTTCTTATTACGGACGCTTTTAACGTTCTGCATCGTTCTCACATGTATGATTTCAAATTCAAATTCAAATTCAAAATTCAAATTCAAATTCATTTATTCACGTATAAATAGAGTAAATACAATCGGTGGTTTCCATGTTACATTATTTGGTCTTATAATTCTATTTAACCTGTGGTATGGCATCACGAATGATGTAACCAATATTTTGTAACCATATTTTGATTTAAAAGAGTCTCCGTGGAGTGTCTTGTCCATTCTTCTCTATAGGTACTGCGCTTTGGAATGGGCAACTAGCTTCATTTTTCTGACTGACCGACCCCTTGATAATTCAAAAGTACCTGTAATCGGTTTATTTGAAATAAATGCTTTGAGTTTGATATGAGTTTTCATAGTACCTTATTTATCTGGCCGCTAAACACAACAGAATAATATGGAGTTTCATACAAACATTACCGGCCGGGCGTTCGCATTCGGCCAATAGGTATAGCATTTTGATTCATCTCGAAGAAGGTTGTCGAAAACTCTAAATAATGCTCGAATTTTCAAGCATGTTTAAGAAAAACCGGCCAAGTGCGTGTACGACCACTGGACCTAGCACAATGAAGGGTTCCGTAGGTGGAATGAATTTATCCCAAATAGAAACTTAACATTTTAGTTGAAAAACATGTTCTCCGATACATTCCAATGGCAAATGTAAGTAATATTGAGAGATATATAATGTTATTTTAAGACCATAGACTTCTTATAGGTTTTCCTGTCATCTATGGGTAACGAACCATTTTCTGTATTTTTATTTTAGGCTCAGTAGTTTCAGAGATCAATTTTCATGTACTTTTTTTAAAATATTTTTAAATGTGTTTATTTTAAAATTATAAATAAAATTATTTGAGATCCATGCAACAAGACCTTTAAAAAAAAAACTTATTTTCCTTCCAAAAGTGACCCTATGTTCAAAATGTATTTATTAACATTACACGTCCGTGTTTGGGTCACAGAAATACATGTGTACCAAATTTCAACTTATTCGGTCCACTAGATTCAGAGCAAACTGACTGTGACAGACGGACAGACAAACAGACAGAGAGACGCACGAGTGATCCGATAAGGGTTCCGTTTTTTCCTTTTGAGGTACGGAACCCTAAGAAGTACCTAAGTATTATACATTCGATTTTCGTAAAGGCATAGGTAGTAGTTTAATGAACATTAATTGGCAACACGAAACATCCGTGTGTTGTATACCAAAGCACCTATATGTTGTACAAAGACAAGTACGTATTTTAAGAAAAATACAAACCCGTTAAAAATAAAATGGTAGCTACCTACTGTGCCGAACGTATCCCCCTCAAGTGATAAATCAGCACACAATGGCAGTAGGGATGTGAAAAGAAAGATATTAATAAGCGCACATCATTCTCGGCGGTCAGTCGCTGACAAATCGCGGCCATCAATCTACCGCGGACGCGCACCTGAAGCGAGATGCGATGAAATTTTAGTGGTATGAGGAACAGGGTGTAAAGTCCACTCATTCACCATAGAAAAGGGAGGATCCTCCGACCAGCCGGGTGTTATGTCTGGTGGGCAACTGCCCGCCAGTTCTTTTTTTTTGTTTTTTTTTTTTCTTTAGGGCATCTCATAGCTGACCTCTGAGGTCATAACTATTTAACCGGTCAGTCCTATGGTTGCCTTAAGCTGCTAAACTCAAAGCCTCCAGCCAAGGGCATAAAAACTAAGCTAAAAAGCTAGGTGACTGCTCGCTAAGGGCACCCCCTGTGGGATACGAGCCTCGGCTTAGGGCGTCACCGGAGGAAGGATATCAAACATGGGACGGGCTGGAAACCCGCCGGTTGAAGTCGGAATCTTATATACAGGTCGTCCCACGGATATGCCACATGGAGGGAAAGTACCTTAAATATTGTAGATTGAATATTTTGCTGAAAGAAGACATTATTTTTATTTTAAAAACAATTTAAACTGCATTCACTACGTTATTCAGCAAAAAATAATACTTATGCTGAAAAGCCTTTCGACCGGCTACCGGATACCGATCGAAAGGCTTCATGATTATTTTTCTCGTGTAACGGGTTCGATTCCCGGTTCAACCATTTAATTATTTTAATATCTATGAAAGCAGTTTAAATTGTTTTTTAAACTCAATTCTTTCAGTCAAATGTTCCATCTACAATATTCAAGGTACTTTCCCTCCATGTGGCATCTCCGTGGGACGCCCTGTATATGTCGATCGCTCGGGAAACTAATTGCGCGGTGCAGGATTTGTGTGACGTCATGTCTTTGATGCGTAGTTCGTATGTGGCGGTGTAACCGCTACAAAATCATTGTCGGTCGGCGGCGAACAAACTTCAGCTGAAGTACCCTGTGAACCAAAAACACTGTCAATATGAAAAATAGTAAAGTCAAAGTCAAAGTCAAATTATTTATTTCAAATAGGCGATGGTAGACGTCAAAATTTACTAAATAATATAATTGATTCTAGTTGCCCCTTCCAAAAGATAGTTTTCGTATGGAGAAGAATGGGCAAGAAACTCCACCGTTACTCTTTTAAAATGTTTTACAATACTTTGTATAAGTACGTACCTATATTAGTTAAAAAATTATATGTGAAGACGATGCACCTAGAATAAAATAACTATACCACAATAGGTAAAAAGAATTCAAAATTAAGCAACGATAGATAATTTAATAATGTGATAGATACATGGTGCTCACATATTTACAAACATTGTAAAAGTAGATGATTTTCCATTTTTTTTTTTAAATTAATATGTCAGTGTGTGAGGAAGTAATAACAGAATGTAAAATCAATGTCATATAACACAAAATTATAAATTTTACAATTAAATTAGCAACCTGTTTGATTTTGTCTTGATTCTAAATTGTCCTATGGAGCAGGACCAGCATGTTTCCAAGCACTCTTATCTTGGATATAATCCTCTAATTTGTAATAATGCTTGTTTACAAAGTGCACTTTAATGCACAAAAAACTGAAGCTATCTTCGAACAATATTATATTAAGTACTACATATAAAAGATATAGGAACTACTGCACAAAAATCTTAAAAAAACTAAAACGAGACTTTGACAGGAAAGAATTGAGTGAGGCTTCAAATGACAATAAAAAAACTTGGAAGGTGATAAAGAGAGTAACTAATACAGATAAACCAAACATACCTAACACTGATTTATTGGCTTCTTCTACTTCACCTCAGATCTCGGTGGACAAAGTAAACAAGTTTTTTGCCAATATCGGCAAGGAACTAGCGGATAACTTTTCCTGTCCACCTGATAGTCAAATAATCCCACCAGATATTACCTCCACATCTTCACCTTTACAATCATTCGTCATGTTAGACACCGATGAGGTGGAGGTTGGGGAGGTACTGATGTCACTTAAGTCGGATTCTGCTATAGGCTGGGACAATATTTCAACTAGGTTTTTGAAACGTTATTCACTGATGTTAGTCCCCATACTCACACATATTTTTAATCTCTGTTTCCATACCGGCACTTTCCCCTTGTACTTCAAGAAGGCCATCATACACCCAATTCACAAAAGTGGGAGCAAAAAGCTTGTAAATAATTATCGTCCTATTGCAGTGTTGCCGTCCATTTCTAAAGTTCTAGAACGCCTTATCAATAAAAGACTTGTGACTTATATGGAAGATAAAAAGCTTTTTTCTCCCAACCAATTTGGCTTTAGACGCAATAAATCTACTAGCAGTGCTGTAATTGACCTAATCGACCATGTTACAAAAAATATTGACAAGAAAATGAAAGTATTATCAATATTTTTGGACCTAAAAAAGGCGTTCGACACAGTTTCGATTTCTGACTTATTAATAAAGCTGGAGGAACTCGGGATACGCGACCAATCACTTAACATCTTTAGGGACTACCTTTAACCGAACTCAGTGTGTAAAAATACAAAATTACCTCAGTAGAGAGGAACCAGTGATATTCGGCGTTCCCCAAGGCAGTGTGATTGGCCCAACCCTTTTTCTAATTTACATTAACCAATTATGTAATCTCAGTTTGGAAAGTGGACGAATTGTGACGTTTGCTGATGACACTGTCTTCACCTTCTCTGGCGACACTTGGGATGACACCTTCTTTTCTGCACAAAATGGACTAAATAGTGTTCTGCAATGGCTCAAAAGACACATTCTCACAATCAATACCAACAAAACTAAAATTTTTACGTACAGTTTACGAAATTCTACTCAACCTCCAAGTTCATTCGCTTTGGTAGCGCACTCATGTTTACTATCTGGCACTGCGACATATACATGTTCAAAATTGGAACGTTGTCGAACCATCAAATATCTCGGTGTGACTCTTGATGATGGCCTGAGCTTTGCACCTCATATAGAGCTGCTGACAAAAAGAATCAGAAAGCTAATTTTTGTCTTTAGAAGTCTTCGCCACATCGCAGAACCTCAAACTATTAGGTGTACATATTTTGCTCTTTGTCAGACTCTCTTAACGTACTGTATATGCGCTTGGGGTGGTGCACCTAAAACGGTACTTTTGAAGCTAGAACGAACTCAGAGAGCCGTGCTGAAAATTAGTACCTTTCGGTCCATCCTTTTCCCTACTGAAGAGTTGTATAGGAATTGTAAAGTCCTTACAGTCAGACAATTATTTGTATTGCACATACTACTATATCAGCATCAAAGAACTTCCTATGAAATAATCACCACAAGACGCAAAGACAAGGTATGTCAGCCCTTCCACTGTAAATATTCTTTTACAAGAAGATTTCCCTGTTTCCAAGGTCCTCATCTCTACAATAGTCTTAACAAAATATTGAACTTTTACTCACTCCCTATAATGTCATTTTTTTTTTTTTTTTTTTTTTTTTTTTTTTTTTTTCATTTCATTTCATTTCATTTATTCATTAACAATTAACATTGTGTAACATTTAAAAAGAAACTAAATAATTGGCTACAAACGCTAAATTACAACAACACAGAAAGCTTATTGTTAACTCAATATAGCTCCCGTTAAACCCCATTCTATCTCTCATTTGCTCATTGCACGCTACCATTACCCACAAATATAGGAAAACACATACACACAGACACACATACACACACACACACCCTCACACACCTCTACACACACTACACTACTCCACTCATAAAATTTCTCGATTTGTTTTTTTTTTTTTCCCTTTCCTAAATAGTTTATTTGTCTGTTTACCTGTGCCATATAATGAACCAGTTGCATAATTACAAAATGGCATGTATGTACCTGAATGCAATTAAGTAACACTCAATATAGGGTCGAGCCCAGCATCTTTAACACAAGTTGTCTTGGCAACTTAGCAAGGGTGCTGGTGTCGCCCCATTATTGTATAATATACTTTAAACTGTATGTACTACCATGTATTTAATGTAAAATGTAAAACTTGATGCAAATAAATTATTATTATTATTATTTTCTTTTATTTAATTTTAAAACATATTATTTACATTTTTAAATATTTATATAAAAAAAATAAAAAAATAAACATTTAAAAATATAAAAAATAGTAGCCCACCGGTGTCGGGAACAGGGTCCAAGCTACCGGTGGTCAGGGCTCCTGAGAGAGGAACCTCCTAACAATACGCGCCGTGTCCAAGAGTACCGCTTTCTGGATCAAGCCCTTGATCCAGCTGCCTAACGAGAGCCTCCTCAGGTGTTGGTCGAGGCTCTTGGCTATTATGCCATTGGCCGTCACGACTATCGGCACAATGATTGCTGTATCCACATCCCACATGTCGACAACCTCGCGGGCCAGGTCAAGATACTTAATCTGTTTATCTTTTTCAGCTTTCACGAGGTTCTCGTCATGCGGGACTGCTATATCAATAATCATTGTGCGACGCTCTCATCGATCTATCACCACTATATCTGGCTTATTGGCAACAATAGTCCTGTCAGTGATGATAGATCGATCCCAATACAACGTGATATTGCCATTTTCGAGGACTGGGTCGGGCACATATCTATAGTACGGTACTTTCGATTCCACAAGATTGTATTTCAGAGCAAGTTGCTGGTGGATAATCCTGGCTTCAAGGTTGTGTCTATGCAAGTAGTCTCCGTTAGCCAGACGAGAACAGCCAGATATAATATGTCGGATTGATTCTCCCGGACGGTGGCATGCCCGACAGATGTCAACCGTGCTGTCCTTCACAATATATTTCCGGTAGTTGTTCGTCATTATAACTTCGTCCATAATCGCAAAGACAAAACCTTCGGTTTCCCCAAAAAGGTCACCGAATCGCAACCAAGATACGGACGCTAAAAGGTCTACATCGGGCCCATGTAAGGCCCGATAATAGCGCCCGTGAAGCTCTTTGCTCTGCCATACCTCCCTGCGGTCATTAGTATCTATTACTATAGGTTTGCGCCAGTTCTCGTTAGCCAAGGATAGCGGGGTGAGGCCCTTATCCACTGAGACCACATCTCGGTGCATCCCCATGTCGGCTCCTAGGAAGTATTCCTTGAGACTGCATACATCACGGTTGTGCAGGGTCTTAGCATTTAGGAAGCCTCGACCTCCGCACTTCCGCGGGATATACAGTCTCATCACCGATGAACGTGGGTGATGCATCCGATTTGCGGTCAGCAGTGTGCGGACCCTCCTATCCAGGGCGTCAAGTTCCATCTGAGTCCATTTGAGTATGCCGAAAGAGTACATCAAAACCGGCATGACCCAACCGTTGAAGGCGCGCACCTTGTTTCCACCTGACAAAAGACTATTTAATACTTTATTCAGGCGGCTAAAGAAGCGCTCCCTCAGCGATTGCTTCATGTCAGCAGCGTTGATACCTAACGCTTCCGACATACCCAAATACTTGTAGGTTTCGTTTGAGGAGAGGGATCTTAGGTGTATGGAATCCGAGAGGTGGGTTTCCACGGATTCTACGATTTTCCCTCGTTTTACATGCATGACCGCACATTTGTCCACACCAAATTCCATCCTGATGGCGCTACTGAAAGTTTCAGTTACCTTCAGTAGCTCCAGCAGTTGCAAATTGTTGGGGGCAAAGAGTTTCAAGTCATCCATGTAAAGGAGGTGAGATATAACCTGACCACCTCTCCTCAATCGATAACCTAGCACTGAATTCTCCAGCAGTGTGCTTAGAGGATTCAAGGCTAGGCAGAACCAAAGTGGACTCAAACTGTCACCCTGGAATATACCTCGCTCGATCCTTATCGGTTCGCTATTCCTCAGGATATGTCGACATCCTGGATAGCGAAGCACCGTCCTCCATTGCCTCATACATGACATCAGGAAGGTGCGTAGAGTTGCGTCTACTTTATATAACTCCAGCACCCTCATGAGCCACGTATGTGGCACCGAGTCATAGGCTTACTTATAATCTATCCAACATGTTGACAGATCCCTTCGGGAACGACGAACCTGCTGGCTAATGGCCATATCGATGAGGAGTGACTCCTTAGTACCACGGGACCCGTTCCTACATCCATTTTGAGAGGTAGACATGATGGAGTTGGTGTCTATATGTTTGTTAATTTTAGCTCTCAAAATGGATGTAAAAACTATATAGACCGTCGGTAGACAAGTGATTGGTCTATAATTTTTGGGTTCCGCAGTACTACCTGATTTATGGAGCAGGTGGGTTATTCCTGTCGTTAGAAACTGTGGCAGCGACCCTGACTCTAAAGCTGATTGGAACTGAGAAGCCAAACGGGCGTGCGACCTTTGGAGCCACTTTATCCAAAAGTTGTGCAGCCCGTCCGGCCCTGGTGATTTCCAGTTAGGTAACGGACGGACTGCACGAGCTACATCTCGAGGACTGATGGTAAGTGCCCCCATTTCTGGTATTTGCTCGCACGCTCGTTCGATCTCCCTAGTCCAATCCCCTTCGGTGTGATTGATAGGCGCCGACCAGATGCTTCGCCAGAATGAACACATGGCGTCATCATCCGGCAGGCGCGTGTCAATCACACCTTGGTCCGGTCGCTCCCAAGCCCTGTAAACCCACCTTTCATCGCTCTGGAATGTACGATTCTGAGTGTACCGCTCCACTCTCCGCCTGTATCGTCGAATTCGGTTTGCCCATGCACAGATCTTCTGCTTCAAGAAGTCGATACGCTCTGTGACGCGGGACAAATAATCTCGAGAACTGATATCAGTCCCTGAGAATGCCCGCTTCACAAAGCGCATCACTCTAGGGCGAGTATTGCCCTCCCTAAAGCAGGTTAGCTTGCCGATGAGTACTCTAGCCTCACCAATACGACGCTCAATCCTGCACTGCCAAGCTGGTACAGCTGGTTTTGGTCGTGGAGCTCTGTCACTGTTGGGGAATTTGACATGAGCTACACGACATGCCGCTACAGCTGCACAGTACAAGATCGAGTGGGTATCGGCGAGGTCTTTACTGCCGTCAAAACAATTTGACAGCAGCGAGTCTAGAGTACACATCAGCGCCTTATTTTTCTTGTGCATGGGCAAACGAGGTAAATGTGGTCTGAGACCAGGCGGAATGGAACGGTACTCCCGGAAAGCATCGTCCAAAGCGCTCCTCAGTCGTGCATTGCATTGGGAACTCACGGATATAACCCCGTCATCATCCTCTTCACCAACGCGGTCGGGTCGCGGTGAAGAACTGGGTAAGTTCTGTAATTGCACCGTGACCTGTGGCGAAGCAGATGTAACATGGTTATTCCGTGATTCGAGGCGTAGTCGATCAAGGACGACGTCATCCAACATATGGTTACGCTGGATGACCCGTATTTGATCCGACAGTCGTTGCGCCGACACGTTGACAGCTGGTTCAAGCACCTGAAACAGAGAGAGCATTCGACCACGGTACGCAGTCAGGTTACTTCCCCCCTCTGTAGCCCCAAAGTATGCGCGCATGACATTTTCGTTGAAAGTTTGTGTCCACCTCATGCGCTGCACACTTCCACCGGGAGCGGGGACCCTATCAGAGGCCGGTGGGCCTCGGAGTCCTAAGCTGGCCGGTGGTCGGCCTCTTCCGCGCCGACGTGCTGGTGGTGGTGTCGTCGGCGGTGAGAAGTATTCGTCGCTCGAGCTCGACGCAACTGCAGCGACCGGTATCACTGGACTCACGTCTGGCGCAGGATCCGGCAACTGCGAGGCGGAGCTGAGCGACGAACCCGAAGATGTTGGGTGTGTGCTTTGTAACAATCGTCGTGCCCGACTTCGCGTCAGCATTGTATTGTTCTCTGTCTGTGATTTTTCTTCTTACATTAAGGTCTCATCTTTCGGTTTTGCTGTTAATTTTGGTTTTTTCAGGAATACATTTCACAACTGTGTGTCATATTTAATGAGTGAAAATCAAAGAAATCGGTAAAAATACTATAAATATAATACGGACAAAAAAAATTATGACAGTTGGCTTGACAGTCGGGCCACAGATTATTATTATTATTATTATTTTTAATATGAGTTTTAAATTTTCTTTCATTTAATTGCAATATGTCACAAGGTATTTTGTTGTAACATTTAACACAGTACCCCATAAAAGATGTGTGTAACTTTAGATAATCTGAAAAATGGTTGATCTAGTTTACCTTTATTTCTAGTATTAAAATTATGTCTATTACTTATTTTATTAAAAGATGTGCATTTTTAACCGACTTCAAAAAAGGAGGAGGTTCTCAATTCAACTGTATTTTTTTATATTTGATACCTCAGTACTTTCGACTGGGTGAACCGATTTTGATGATTCTTTTTTTATTTGAAATCTGGTACTTTTCGTGTGGTCCCATTTCAATTTGGCCTAGTTCTGATAATGGCATCCATGAGAAAACCTGAGAAAACCATATAAGTCTTAAATTTGTATTAAGTATATGCGCGACAAATGGGCGAATAATTCAATATCACGCCAACCGATTTCGATGATTCTTTTTTATAGTAACTCATGCAATTTTTCTTGGAAAGCACCATTTGGTGACGTGGAACTGATGATGAAGAACACAAATGGCCACCGGAATTACTCAATAATAAGTATTTCACAGGTTGCGATTCGATTACTTTTATATGGCTGCAATGCAATATATGCTCGTCACAATGCATATGGAGAAGTGGAGCTGATGGTTAATTAGCAGGAGAACTCCTCAACGATTAACGTCCCTGTATCGGGAAAAGCAATGTATTTTGTAAAATGTGATGAGCAGTTGAGATTAGGCTGTTGTAACTTAGGTAAATTACAAACTACCCACAAAAAGCGAGAAATAAAACCTTTTATACAAAAAAAAAACAACCGACTTCCAAAAAAGCACTAAAAAGTGAAAAATATCTTAAATTTCGTAAATCGGTGTTTTTGGTTTTAGTTATTTGCCACCGACTTCCGAAATTTAAGTTATTTTTCACTTTGTATTGTTTTTTGGAAAGATTTTTTCCTCACATACATAATATTTTCATAAATGAATTGGCAAGGTACCGTCATTATATTAATCCTTTTAAATAGTTTCCTGAGAGATTCGCAGCGACGTAGATTATAAATGGCTCTGACAGCTCTCTTTTCAAAATAAAGATGGATTCAATGTCAGCAGCCCGACCCCACAGTAAAATGCCATACGAAATAATGCTGTGGAAGTAGCTAAATTAGACCAAACGCGCGGTTTCTACATCTGTTAACTGTCTTATCTTTCTAACAGCATAAGCGGCCGAGCTTAGCCGCCCCGCAAGAGATGTTATATGAGGTCCCCATTGTAATTTAACGTCTAGCGTGATTCCTATAAAAACCGTTTGATAAATAAATTTCAGTTTTTCCCCATTCAATATGATGTCAAATTCGCTATTTCTAATATTAGGTAATTTAAATCTAATGCATTTGGTTTTTGTTTTATTTAGTACAAAATTATTTCCCGTAAACCAATCTTGGACTTGCAGAATAGAACTATTCACGTCTTCAAGATTTTGTGATCGTCGGTTTATTTTAAAAATAAAAATAAAATGATATGTCATCTTCAAACGCCATCTTCGGTTGATTTTGAAGTAATTGGGGTAAATCATTAATGTAAACTAAAAAGAGGAATGGACCCAATATCGAACCTTGGGGAACGCCCATTGCCATTTCAGACCCTAATGAGTTTACGCCGTTTACCTGAACTTTAACCTTTCTATCTTTCAGGTATGATTTAAGTAAATCAAGAGCTGTATTCCTAATCTCATTGTGCTCTAGTTTCAGCAGAAGTGTCTCATGGTCTATACAATGGAACGCCTTTGAGAGATCGCAAAAGATTCCAATAGCACCTTGTGCTTCTTCCCAGGCATTAAAAATGTTCTTTATTAGGGTGACACCGGCGTCAGTGGTACAACGCCCTTTGGTGAAACCGTACTGTTGTTCATGTAAGATGGAATTTTTATTAAAGTGAGGTAACATTTGATTGAGCATCAATTTTTCAAACACCTTACTGAGCACTGGCAGAATTGACACAGGCCTATAATTGTTGGGTTCTTTACTATCACCGGATTTGAACAATGAAGTTCCATTGTTCAAATCCGGTGATAGTACTTTACTATGTTTCATGAGATCCAGAAAGACTCCTTGGTCTATACTGGTGTTAAATATGTAAGCTAAATAGGGCGCAATGGTTTCAATTAAAGATCTACAGACTTTTACAGACATTCCCCAGATATCTTCTGTTGATTTAATTTTAAGATCTTTAAAAGCTTTTATAACAGCCTGGGGGTTTTTATGCTGAAACCTAAACTCCAAAGGGCAAGCCTTCACATTCTGTCTAAGTAAGGCAGCAGAAAGCGCGGGTGAATAATTTAAAGCTTGAGTAGTTTTAAGGGGAATAATAGCAAAAAAGTTATCAAATTCTTGAGCTATTTCTATATCTGAGTTAATGGGTCCATGTGCAGTCTCTAAATTAAATTCAGTATTTCGCTGATTTTTCCTACCTGTTTCATTATTTGCCAGATAGTTTTTATTTTATCATCAGCTGATTTTATTTTGTTGCTAATATAAAGAGCTTTGGCTATTTTGCACACACTTTTAAAAGTTTTTGAATATTTTGCAATTAAAAGTTTGTATTATTCATATGTTGCTTTAGGCCATAAAGTTCAAATAGCTTTTCCCTGCTTTTACGAATACCTGGAGTCTCCCAATCACTAAATAAGAACTTTGTGTAAATACTTTTAGTCTTTAGTGGAAAAGTGTCATTAAATTGCGTGTTTAATAGTAAAAAGAACTCGGCGTAGAACTCATTTGGGTCACCTATATTATTAAAACTCTGAACACATAATTTATTGGCCAAAGAATTATTTAATTTCTCTAAGCTTTTACATGTAATTGGCCTAAACCTTATTTGAATTTTTTGTAAAGGTATGTAGGAGCAAAATTTTATTTTTTGTCCACTGTGATCTGATGGCAACTTATTTACAATTTGTTTGTGTAGGTAATCACAATTACACAAAATATTATCTATACTAGTAGCAGAAGAAGCTGTCACTCGGGTTGGTTCAATAAAAACATTTGACTAATCAAATGACCTAAAAAGACTTAATAATGTGACAGTATTCGAGTTATTTTCTAATAAATTAATGTTAAAATCACCACATATGATTATTGACTTACTACTATTACTAAGTTTTTTAAATACATCTTCCATTACAGAATCAAACACAGATAGATTCTGATAACTTGGAGATCTGTATATATATATATCATATATAATGTTACGAGCTGGGTATGGGATAAATTTATTATTACCAATCAGACAATTAGATAACTTTATTAAACACAAAACACTTAAAACTTAATCACAAATTCACTACTGATCACTATTCGCTTAGATATCGCACTTCTAGTTCACTTCGATTCGCTTCGTTGTATCGCCTAAATCAGACTGACCCCTCGTGTTTTTTTTTTTTTTTTTTTGAAACGGGCATCTCGCAGTTTTGACCACTAAGGTCTTGGCTGCTTAACCGGACTTTCCTGTGGGTGCCTTAAGCTGCTACACTCAAAGCCTCCAGCCAGGGGCAAAAAACTAAACTAAATTAAAACTAGGCGAACGCTCGCTAAGGGCACCCCCTGTGGGGTACGAGCCTCGGCTTAGGGCGTCGCTGAGGGGAGGACAGCAAGAAGGGACAGGCTGGATCAAAATTGGTTTAAATCATGATTATTATGCGGGGTAGTTTAAAGCTACGTGCTCAGCGGCAACAACTTGCTGGCACCTCGTTTTCGAGCAAGGGTCGGGGAGGAGTATAATTTACTCAGGGACACGGTCGCGGTCGCAAAGGACCTCGGCGGCGAGGTCGGAATGACGGGAGGCGTCTGTGTTTGTGTATAGTGCTGGTGGCCCTATTCTGCTCTTGGAGGAGAGTAATGGGATCATCAGGGTCGGATGACCCCTCGTGTGTCGGCGCTCTGCTTTTATACCGCCAATATTCAAGAACATTCCAGCTATGTGTAGAACGGTTCCAGAAAAACATCAACAAATAAACATTACCAGGAAATACAAAAGTAGTAGGTATAAAAAATAATAACCTACTTGTACCGAATAAAGAAATAGGTACTTTATGCCCTCGGCGTACGGTCGAAATTACAATGACGAGTGTTTAGCCGCACAGAGACCATGTTTGATAAAACCGCGATCGTAATGTCAAATGTTAATTATTTGTTCACTTACGCGTCACTAGATGGCGTTGTACGATTTCGATCGATTTGTAAATCGCGGTGTTAAGATTTTCCAGTGTTAATATAGGGTCTTAGAATTTTTGATATCTTGTTAACCACTACAACCACCATGTATTCTACGTTGTAAGAACTACATCTGTGAATATACAAGTATTGAGTAAAAATTGAATACCTTTTTTTAATCTCAACCCCCGGTAACTAACCCCCACTATAGCGAGGGTTATTCATGGTCCTTCGAGCCGGATGTGGCTAGGGCTGATCCAGTCCAGCTAAATCAGGTGTGTTCTCCTACTGGACGGAGAATCATCAACCCCATACGCTCCTGCGGGTGATCTTGGATGGTGAGAGGGAGAGAGCAATACCGGATCCAGTTGCGGGAGGTACGGAGGAGGAGTACCAATCAGCAGCAAGCAAGCTGCAGACGACTAAGGTCGTAAGGAAGTGAGTGATAGTGCCGAAAATCGTGAGTACCTTGTGATTTCTTATGTGCCAAGCAAAAGTGAACTTTATTGCCTAGAAGATTTTAACTTTAACTTTCGACTAGAAAATTTGGAACTTAGAATAATTTATGTGTGCATGTTTAGACTTAGTTAGATTTAAGCCAAATTGTGTTCATACGGGGAACCTATGCCCGAGTTTTTTGTAGATTTTAGTGTCAAAGACTTAGAAAAATTTCTTTGTTTACATCGACTTGTAAAATTTTCGATACTTTTTTGGACTTGTAAAATTTTTTGAAACTCACTATAAAAGACTTAGAAAAATTTCTTTGTTTACATCGACTTGTAAAATTTTCGATACTTTTTTGGACTTGTAAAATTTTTTGAAACTCACTATAAAAGACTTAGAAAAATTTCTTTGTTTACATCGACTTGTAAAATTTTCGATACTTTTTTGGACTTGTAGATTTTTTTAGAAACTATTTTTTTGGTAAATTGTTTGGATTGCTAACTTTAAAATGTCTTTGCAATCACATGTTAAAGTACAGGATGATATTTACGCTCGGTTGTTAAGAGCTAAAAGTAATTTTAAAAAGTCGCCAAAGGATAGGATTACCAAGCAATATATAGAAACTAGGTTAGAAAGTGTTGAAGAGTTGTGGGCGCAATTTGGTTTAACACATACACAAATTGTGAAGGATTTTGAGCCTAAGGATTTGATATCTTCACCTTACACGGTAAAAGAAGTTTATTTTAATACTGAAGAATTATATTTAGATTTAAAATGCGAGTTGAAAACAACATTAAACAATATCAAGGGTAGTGATGTTTCTCCGGTTGCGGGGTCATCATCAAATAATGTTTCCGAAAGTAAAGGCACATACATAAAGTTGCCTAGAATCACTATCCCAACATTTTCGGGGAAATATACGGAATGGCCGACTTTCCGAGATTTGTTTGTATCGGCAATACATAAAAATAGCACTATTGATAATGTGCAAAAGTTACACTATTTAAAAAGTTATTTGACTGGGGAAGCCGAGCAGCTCTTACGTCATATACCAATATCGGAATCAAATTATGACAGGTGCTGGACTCAATTAGAGACCAGGTATAACAATAAGAAATATTTATCTCACTGTATTTTAAAAAGATTGCTCAGTCAAAAGAACATAGCACAAGAGTCAGCTAGTGCTTTGAAGGAATTAATGGATACAACATCCGACTGCCTAAATGCACTTTCTAATTTAAATATTGATATAACTTCATGGGATATTTTGATCATTCATATTATAACATTAAAACTAGATTCAGACACTAGAAAGGATTGGGAACTAAAGGTAACTAGCAACACTGATTCAGATAAGCTGCCTACATTCGAACAGTTTAAGGAATTTTTAACAAGCCGTTATAGGGCATTTGAATTCCTAGAAACTAAGCCAAGTAAAAATAATGTTAATGTTGTTAGTAAGGCAAAGGTTTTTCACACAGCAAACAATGATAATGCGGCCACGGTTTGTCCGCTTTGTAAAAACGATCATAAATTGAGAAATTGCAAGCAATTTGTTAGCCAGGATGTGGATACTCGGCGTAAGTTTGTGCAAGATCACAACTTATGTTTTAATTGTTTGGGGCACAACCACTCTGCCAGGTTTTGTAAGTGTACAGCCTCTTGTCAAGTATGTAAGCGGAGACATCACTCCCTGCTGCACCCTAAAGGTGAGCAGGAGTCTAAGGGAGAGAAGGGAAATTTGTCTAGCGATAGTTTTTCGCAGACGAAAGAACATACACACACGGTTGGAGTAGAAGCTGAAAACAAGGTAGTTACTTGTTTTTCGAAAGGTACAGCAAATAGCCAAGTCCTATTAGCCACGGCTCTCGTGAGGGCCGTATCGAAAAATGGGGCTACGTATACAATCAGGGCCTTGTTAGACCAAGGCTCACAAGCGTCTTTTGTTACAGAACATACTGTCCAGAGTTTAGGGTTACAGAAAAAATCTGCTAAAGGTTTAATAACGGGTATAGATGCTAATAACAAATTAAGCTTAAATTCGGTTGTCGAGGTTAAAATTCAGTCTAGGGTCGATCCATCGTTTGAACTTGTAGTCAAAGCATACGTTCTCAAATCGATAACGTCATTATTACCTAGTAGGGAAACGGTATATTTAGACTGGGCACAAGTTAAAGATATACAATTAGCGGATCCTAGATATAACACACCGGATAAAGTAGATATGTTGTTAGGAGCAGAAATTTATAGTCAGATTTTACAAAACGGGTTAAAAAAAGCTCCTGGTGGTAGCACTGTAGCTCAGTGTACCTCATTAGGATGGATTTTATCAGGAACGGTAGCTTCCGCTGCTCAGAGTACATCAAATATTACAGTGATGCATACTCACCTTGGTGATGATGAAGTCCTGAAAAAGTTCTGGGAATTAGAAAGGGAACCACAAAATAAGAAACCAATACTTACCGAAGAAGAAACAAGATGCGAAGAGATATTTAAAACTACAACTGTAAGAGACAATGACGGTCGTTACGTAGTTAACTTACCATTTAGAAGTCAAGATCCAAACTGTAAATATGGCGATGCAAGAAAGGTAGCAATTAACAGATTTTACGCATTAGAAGCTAAACTTAATAAGAACACAGATTTAAAAACAAAATATGGGGAAGTTATCAACGAATACTTACAGCTGGGACACATGAGGCCAATAACCAAAGCAGAAGAACAAAATCAACATGCAGTATACTTGCCTCATCATGCGGTCATACGGGATGATAAAGACACAACCAAGGTTCGGGTTGTCTTTGATGCTTCCTGCAAAGGGAAAAATGGAATATCGCTCAACGATGACCTAATGATTGGTCCAGGGCTGCAACCAGATCTGCGACATTTACTGATTCGTTGGAGAACTCACCGTATTTGTCTAGTTTCAGACATTATTAAAATGTACCGAATGGTTCGCGTGGCCGAACATCATACAGATTTTCAACGCATCGTGTGGAGAGACAACAAACAATCTGCAATTAAGGATTATAAATTACTCACTGTTACCTTTGGTACTTCTTCAGCGCCCTACTTAGCAGTTCGATCGATGCAGCAAGTAGCGTACGATGAAGGAGTCAAGTATCCACTAGCAGCTGAAAGAGTACTTAAGGATTATTACATGGATGATCTTATGACTGGTTGTGATTCGATAGAAGAAGGCATACAAATCTACTGCCAAATGTATGAGTTATTAGAAAAAGCAGGATTCACTTTACAGAAATGGTCAAGCAACAGCAGTGAATTACTTGAGAAGATCATCGATGAAAAGCACTCGTACAAGGGACAGGACGGGGTAGAAAGGGAGATCAACATAAAACAGGATGAAATATTTAAAACGTTGGGACTTACCTGGAACCGAAGCTGCGACACCTTTCAGTATTCTGTTCAGTTGCCTCTGCTGCAGGAACCTGTAACTAAAAGAAAAATGTTATCAGATATAGCAAGACTATTTGACCCTTTGGGATGGGTCGCTCCTGTGATCGTATTAGCAAAAATGTCAATACAAAAATTATGGATTTCTGGAATTGGCTGGGATGAGGAAATTCCATGTGAAATAAAAAAGGAATGGTTTACTTACCGGCAGGAGTTGTCACGTTTAAAGGAATTTTCTATTCCTAGATGGTTAAAGATGAAACCCGGTGACAGGCAGGTTGACTTGCATGGATTTTGCGACGCGTCAAAATCAGCATACGCTGCGGTAGTTTATGCACGGGTAGTTGATACTAACGGTAGCGTTCATGTAACTTTGCTCACGGCGAAAACTAATGTCGCACCAATAAAAACGGTGTCAGTGCCTCGGTTAGAGTTGTGCGGAGCAGTCCTCTTAGCAAAGCTGCTTTCTGAAGTCTCCGAAGTGATGGGAATCGGTAAAGGTAATTTGTACTATTGGACCGATTCAGAGATCGTGTTAGCGTGGTTAAATAGTCATCCCAACAAAAAGACATTCGTAGCAAACCGCGTTTCTGAAATTTTGAGCATCAGTGAACCACAGCAATGGAATCATGTTCAATCGAAAAGCAATCCTGCTGATTGCGCATCACGTGGTTTATATGCGTCGGAATTTGTAAATTTTAAGTTGTGGGTAGAAGGCCCAGAGTTTCTAAAGGATAAAAATAATGTATTTGGCAAACGCAAAGCGATTTCATCAACTAATATAGAAGAAATAAGGGTACATGTAGTAACAAACGATAATTTTATATGGAATAAATATTCATCACTTACCCAACTAGTTAGAATGGTAGCATATTTAAGACGTCCTTTAGAGTTGAGAAAACCGAAAGCTGAAAGAAAGAGTCAACAATTTATAACTGCAGAAGAATTAAGATTAGCATTGGAGACATGCATTAGGGTATGTCAAGGTCAAAGGTTTGAAGCGGTAATTCTGGATCTGCAAAAGGAAAGGCCTAAAAGAAAGATGTTTAAGTCTTTAAATCTTTACCTCGATTCCGCTAAAATCCTTAGGGTGGGCGGTAGATTGGAACGTTCCGATCTTGACTTGAATCGTAAAAATCCAATGTTGATTCCAAGTGATTCTTTTTTCACCAATCTTCTAATCGCCGACGCACATCATAGGAATCTTCATGGCGGTCCTCAACTAATACTTAACTACTTAAGCACGAAGTATTTTATTCAGGGAGCTAAGCGGTTGGTTACTGCATACGTGCGAAAATGTGTAATTTGTTTGCGTTATGCAGCATCCACAAAACCTCAATTAATGGGTCAATTACCACCTGCACGGGTTACACCAAATAGGCCGTTTAGGAGCAGTGGGGTAGATTATGCTGGTCCTATACAGTTAAGGGCATCAAAGGGCAGGGGTCACCATGCATATAAGGGATACATTTGTTTATTTGTCTGCATGGCGACTAAAGCGGTCCACATCGAGGTCGTAAGCGACCTAACGACAACGGGGTTTCTTGCTGCCTTTAAAAGATTTGTGGCAAGACGCGGTCAATGTCAGGATATATGGAGCGATAACGGTACAAATTTTCAGGGTGCCTCTAAGGAATTAGACACACTACTTCGCTCAGAAAATTCCGGTATAGCTAGGGAAATTGCTGCCGCATTAGCTACTGAGGGTACCACATGGCATTTTATTCCACCACATGCTCCAAACTTTGGCGGATTATGGGAGGCCGGAATAAAGTCATGTAAGAAACATTTAAATAGGGTAATAGGTAGTTCTACTTTAACTTTTGAGGAGATGTCCACCTTATTAAGCCAAGTAGAAGCATGCTTGAACTCTCGTCCCTTGTGTAGACTGACCGATTCGAACACTTTTGACGCCTTAACGCCAGGGCATTTTCTTGTGGGCGAACCAATTGTAAACGCGCCTGACCATAATTACGAAGAGGCGAATATTTCTAGTTTGAAGAGGTGGCATTTGGTCCAACAGATGACACAACATTTCTGGCGTCGCTGGTCCAACGAATACTTGACCACACTTCTCCATCGTTATAAATGGTCTAAACAAAATCCTGAACCAAACGTAGGGGATATAGTATAAATTAAAGAGGACAACTTACCTCCTTGTCGGTGGCTTCTTGGCAGGGTGGTTGAAAAACATCCAGGGTTAGACAATCTTACACGAGTGGTCACAATTCGCAGTAATGGTTCCATATTTAAAAGACCAACGTCAAAACTGTGTGTCTTGCCTATTGCCTAAGAATGTTGTTAAAGTTTAAGAGATAATTTAAGCATTGTTTAGAAATGTAAGTAATTGTTTATGTTTAAGATTACGTGTATGACATATTGTAAGGGTAATTGAAACTGGTTTATTTTCAAATTATATAAAATTTAACATTGGAAGGACATAATGTTGCACAATATGTCCTTGGTGGGCGGAATGTTTAGCCGCACAGAGACCATGTTTGATAAAACCGCGATCGTAATGTCAAATGTTAATTATTTGTTCACTTACGCGTCACTAGATGGCGTTGTACGATTTCGATCGATTTGTAAATCGCGGTGTTAAGATTTTCCAGTGTTAATATAGGGTCTTAGAATTTTTGATATCTTGTTAACCACTACAACCACCTTGTATTCTACGTTGTAAGAACTACATCTGTGAATATACAAGTATTGAGTAAAAATTGAATACCTTTTTTTAATCTCAACCCCCGGTAACTAACCCCCACTATAGCGAGGGTTATTGCTTATAAGTAGTTACCTACTTAACTTCAAACTAATAATAATGGAATGCTTCTCGAAGTTTTTAGCGCAAACACACTGTAATCCGTGCTTTCTCGAAAGATCTCGTACGTACGACGTAACACTGCCCCCTCCTTAGACATGCTCGTCCCGAGCATCATTAGCCCCGTAGTATCGGGCCAATCAGTCTACATGAACAATCTTAGGCGCACCTCGTAGACCCTTCTGTATTCGGTAGGTGACATCGTTGATCCTAGTCACGACTCGGTATGGGCCATCCCAATTTGCTTGCAATTTCGGAGACTTCCCCTTGCTCCGCACTGGGTTATGTAACCACACCAGTGAACCCTCGTCGAAACCCCTACTGTTTGCCTTGCGGTCATAACGGGTCTTCGTCTTCTCAGACATCTGTTGGCCGGATTATCGGATTTGCTCATATACATCATTCAACTTGTTACGCAAATCATTTGCGTAATCCGTTACACTACGTGGAGCATCAGGGGGAGCTCCAGTGATTAAATCTGCAGGCAACCGTAATTCTCTTCCGAAGTTCGCGAAGGCTGGCGTCACAGTCGTACTTTCGTGGACTGCGCTGCGGTAGGACAGTAGAAACGGCTGTATGTGCTTGTCCCAATCCCTTTGCCTGCTTTCCACGACTTTTGCCAGATATCTCTCCAACGTTTGGTTGAATCGTTCCACCATTCCATCAGATTGTGGGTGGTAAGAGGTGGTTCTGGTTTTGTAGGTACCCATCAATCGACAAGTTTCCTGAAATACTTGCGATTCAAAATTCCTTCCTTGATCGCTGTGTATTTCTAAGGGTACTCCAAAACGACAGAAAACTTCCTGAACTAATTTATCTGCGACAGTTGTAGCTTCTTGGTTAGGAATGGCGAAGACTTCTGGCCACTTTGTGAAGTAATCCATGACCACCAGGAAGTACTTGTTTCCGCTCTCACACTCTGGAAATGGTCCCGCAACGTCTAGTGCTATCCGTTCCCAAGGGGCTCCAACGTTGTACACTTTTAATGCACCTCGGCTGCGTGTGTGGGGTCCTTTCATGGCCGCACAACTGGTACATTTGCGACACCAGTTCTCCACATCATCTCGACAGTGGATCCAGTAAAAGCGTTCTCGAATTTTTAGTAGAGTCCTTTTTACTCCCATATGTCCTCCTGAAAATCCATCATGGTAGAGCCGTAGAACATCCGGTACCTTAGCTTTAGGGACAACCATTTGTAGATGACAGCTGTCCCCTCGAGCGTTTTCCCATTTACGGCACAAGACTCCATCCTGGATCACCAAGCTGTTCCATTGCGCCCAATAACTCTTCGTGATGGAACTCATCGCAGCCACATCACTCCACTTAGGTTTAGGAGCACCAGCTTTGACCCACTCGAAGATCGGTTTGATGTCCGAATCATTTTGCTGAGCCTGCTGTAGGGTTTCCTTCCATTCATCGGTGAGATCTGTTCTAAGCATCCTCACGGGTACTACTTCCTTAGTCTCTTGCCTGGCACAGTGCTTACCGTCTTCAGGACAAGGTCTTCTTGACAAGGCGTCTGCGTTACCGTGAGTTCTCCCAAGAAACCGACTTGCTAGGTGAGAATTGACGACCGTGTGAGAAGCTCCAGTATCCAACGTCAGTTTGCATGGTGTTCCGTTGACTTCACCTTTGATGGTCAGGCTGTTCCCATCATGTGCTTGCGAGATCAAGATTCTCGGGGCTCTTTCAATACCAGCCAGCACCCGCCCCCCAGTCCTGGCATTTACTCGTTTCCCTGCTGTGGCTGGGCAGTCACTTCAGTCACCCTTCCCTGCTGGTCTTCTCTCGGGGTGCTGCGCTTAGGACAGCTTGACCGAAGATGACCCCTTTCTCCGCAAGTGTAGCACCTAGGACTGTACCCTTGCGGCCGGTCGTGTACAGGTGATGCTACAACCTCCCTGACTCGGTGCGTTCGGTGGTCCTGCCTCACTGCCTCTACTTCTAAGGCATGGGCCAAGGCGTCTTTCAGCGTCTCATGATGCCCAAGTCTCACAGCGGCTCTAACTTCTAGGTCGCGTATTCCATCAACGAACGCTTGTACCAGATTCCCATCGATAAGTGCAGGGGCAGACTGGTATGCTTTCCGAACCAGCTTTTCAACTTCGAGGGCCCACTGCTGTAGGTTCTCGGCACTACGTTGAACACGATCCTTCAACTTAGCACGAAATACGTGCTCCAGGTGCGCGTCGCCGTATCTGGACTCTAACGCCTCCAGCAGCTGCTCGTAGGTTACATTCTTGCCGAGCGCCTCAAGAATGTTTAGGGCCTGGTCTCGGAGGCCCAAGGTGAGCGCGGTCATGGCTTGCGGTTTTGTCCATCCATTCGCCTTCATAACGGCCTCAAATTGAATTTTATAAGCCGACCACGAAGATGTGCCATCGAATGGAGGCACCTTAAAGCCCCGCGCTGAAGGTGCAGCAACTACTGAAGCTACCGTCACGTCTCCAGTCTTCAGTTCCCCCAAAGCCTTCTTCACCCCAGCGATCTGAACTTCGGCTTCTGAGAGGCGATTCTCGTGCTGCTGTACCTGATCCTTCATCACCTTTAGGTCTTTGCCAAAAGTTGCATGAAGATCCTTTATGAGGAGCATCTGCTCCTCTTGGCGGCGGACTTGCTCCTCTTTATCTCGCTGCAACTGCTCTTCCAACCGGCGAGCCTGCTCCTCTTGACGGCGAGCCTGCTCCTCTTGACGGCGAGCCTGCTCCTCTTTGTCTCGCTGCAACTGCTCTTCCAACCGGCGAGCCTGCTCCTCTTGACGGCGAGACTGCTCATCTTGACGGCGAGACTGCTCCTGTAGCAGCGCCATTAAAGCTGACAAGTCTGGCGCCATTGATGCTGTAGAAACTGCGGATGGGCCAGCGACTGGCACTGACGTAGGCTGGACACCACCCGGTGTCTGTGTTGGAGAATGTCCAAACCGCCTTTGGTCCATGTCCTGCTGTCGCTGACTCCTGGTACGGATACCGTCCGTGTCGTCCTTCGGTAGAATTGGCATAATTTATCCCTCACTTCTGACACCAAATTGTTACGAGCTGGGTATGGGATAAATTTATTATTACCAATCAGACAATTAGATAACTTTATTAAACACAAAACACTTAAAACTTAATCACAAATTCACTACTGATCACTATTCGCTTAGATATCGCACTTCTAGTTCTTGAAACGGGCATCTCGCAGTTTTGACCACTAAGGTCTTGGCTGCTTAACCGGACTTTCCTGTGGGTGCCTTAAGCTGCTACACTCAAAGCCTCCAGCCAGGGGCAAAAAACTAAACTAAATTAAAACTAGGCGAACGCTCGCTAAGGGCACCCCCTGTGGGGTACGAGCCTCGGCTTAGGGCGTCGCTGAGGGGAGGACAGCAAGAAGGGACAGGCTGGATCAAAATTGGTTTAAATCATGATTATTATGCGGGGTAGTTTAAAGCTACGTGCTCAGCGGCAACAACTTGCTGGCACCTCGTTTTCGAGCAAGGGTCGGGGAGGAGTATAATTTACTCAGGGACACGGTCGCGGTCGCAAAGGACCTCGGCGGCGAGGTCGGAATGACGGGAGGCGTCTGTTCTTGTGTATTGTGCTGGTGGCCCTATTCTGCTCTTGGAGGAGAGTGATGGGATCATCAGGGTCGGAAAGGACATGCCTCGGGCGGCGGATCTGACTAATTCGGGAAGGGACATAGTTGGCTGCTTCGACAACCAAGGGGTTGCGATGTCTAGGAGCGGAGTCAAAGTAACGCTTGGACATGCGTTTTAGGAACTGGTGAATCGTAGGGATTCTACAGTCGAGATGGAGGATCTCGTTTCTGACATAGAAGGGAGCTCCCGTGGCTTTACGGAGGAAACGGTTCTGCAAAGCTTGCAACCTATGGATGGAATGGGACTTGGCGTGGGCGAATACTGCACCCGCATAGGTCATAATGGGTCGGATACATGATGTATAGATGCGCAGTTTGCACTTAAGTGACAATTTGCTGCGTGCATTTAGAACGAAGTGGAGTCTACCTAGAGCGAAAGCGGCTCGCGAACGAACCGTCTTTATGTGCTCAGAAAAGGAGAGATGATGATCTAGGATAACACCTAGGTATTTGGCGCGCCTAGCCCTTGGGCTACCAATCCCTTGGGATTGGTTTGCCGAACATGGTGATAGGTCGGGGGAAAGGGGGGGGTCTAGTTCTCGGTTTAGAAAAGCTAACCGCTTGACTTTTGTCGGGATTTACTTCTATTCGCCATTTTCTAAACCAGGCGCCAAGGTTGTTGACAGCCCTTTGGAGGTTTAGCAGCATCGTAGCTGAATTTCCCTTACAGATGATCGCTGTATCGTCTGCGAACAGAGCCAACTGCGTCGATCTGTGTTTGGGGATGTCGCTGGTGAATAGCGTGAAAATGAGGGGGGCTAATACTGAGCCCTGAGGGACTCCTGCCCTTATGGGGCGGGGGGAGGAAAGGGCTCCTTCGATGCGGAAGCGAAAGGTGCGATTCGACAAATAGTCTCGTAAGATGAGCACGAGACGATCCGGCACACCGAGTTTGTAGAGCTTATAAATTAAGCCGTTGTGCCAGACTGTCGAACGCCTTCGCTATGTCGAAGAAAACTACGCTCGTCTGCCGGCCTTGGGTGAGAGCACCGCTGACTAGCTCGACGATACGATGGACCTGATGCACGCTTGAGTGCTGAGTTCGAAAGCCGAACTGTTCGTTGGGAATGAGGCCCTTGGTCTCTGCATAGTCTCTGAGACGCTTATAAATAAGCCTCTCATAGATCTTGCCTAGAACCTTGAGCAGACTGATGGGCCTATAACTGGATGGCTCGTTTTTGGGTTTTCCGGGTTTAGGGATACCTATGACAGTGGCCTCTTTCCTCGTCTGGGGAAAAATGTTGTTGCTTAACGCACCATTGAAGATGGTGGTCAAAAGCATGATTAGATGGGCTGGGAATAGTTGGACCACCCTATTGGTGAGTCCGTCTGAGCCGGGGGCTTTACGATTTTTCAGACCTTTGATAATCTCATGTACCTCATCTGCTTCGATGGGGGGCAGGGGAAAATCAGGGTCTTCAATGGGAGGGATAGAGGCTCTACGTTCGACTTCGGCGTCGACCTCATCGAGGTGAGCTTTGTCTACTGGTAGGGTACTGGGAGAGCATTGGGCTTCAAGACTGTCGGCTAGGCACTCGGCTTTGTCGATGTCATCGAAGGCTAATGTTTTGTCCGGGCGGACTAAGGGGGGCATATGGCCTGAGTGAGGGGATCTAAGTTTTCTCTGGAGTTCCCAGAAGGCAAGGTGGGTAGGCTCAAGGTCACTCAGCATCTTGTTCCAGCCCGTTTCACGCAGCTCCGCCATACGTGTCCTCACAGTTCTCTGTAAGTAGTGCATGTGGGCTTTGTGTGCACAGGGAAAGCTGCTGTAAGCACGGACAGCTGCGTTCTTCTCAGTCAGCAGGGCGCGCGCATCGTCCGGGAGTTTCAGGTAACAGAGATCTGTTGCCGGAACCTCCCTTGAGCAATCGCTCAGGACGGTTTGCACGTGCTCCGTGAGTGAGTCGATCGCAGCTGTCGTGTTAGCGACTGAGTCAAACTGGTCCGGAATAGAGTCTAGTAAGGGGGACGTGTTGGATTTCAGCTTTTCGCTTACTTTCTTCCAGTCCGTCACCTTTCTAGTGGGGAGAGGGTGGTTAGGGTCAGAGGGACCTATGCGGGATACAAGATGGAAGATTACTGGGCGGTGGTCAGAGGTAAGCTCGTGCACCGTTTCTATTGAGTCAAGTCGTAAGTTAACGTTCTTAAGGAGCGTTATGTCAAGGACGTCAGGGGTGTAATTTAACATATGGGGATAGTACGTGGGATTCATCGGAGCGATGATGTCGAAGTTAAGAATGGAAGAGAGTTCGAACAAGTGTCGGCCCCTGGGGTTAGTGATATTACTGTTCCAAGAAGGATGTTTGGCGTTGAAGTCCCCTGCCATAATGAGAGTCGCTCATGCCGAAAAGTAGCTGTAGGTCATCAGAAATAAGTTGGTAGTTTTCTGAGGCCTGAGCTGGGATGGGAGGGATATAGACCGACAATAGAGTAATCGGCGAGTGACCAGTCATGCCTAGGCGACAGACTGATACTTCTAGTCGGGAGAGAGGTGGAGGGTCCATAGGGATGCAATACAGATCCTTTTTATAGTAAATGAGAGTGCCACCCGCGTGACAGCGCGTCCTATCATTTCGAATTAAACGATAGTTAGCAATGGAGGGGTTTCGTTTATGGGGCTTTAGGAAGGTTTCCTGTATGAGGAGAAGATCTAACTGATGATCGCGGAGAAATTCCGCGATTTCATCTTTCTGATTAAATAAGCCATTGGCATTGAAAGTTCCTATCTTTAGGGATCGGGGTTTAAACCTTTCATAAGAGGCGTTATACATTATGAGGGTCTAGTGATGTTTTTTGATATGTCGTGGTAAACAGACGTGTCGAACAATTAATTAAAATAAACAAATAATCACTTGCGAAGTCGTGACCTAGTTTTTAGTGCAACGGCCGGTAATTACGCAAACTGTGTCGGAAATTAGGTTTGTGTAAAATGTGTTTTTGTTTGATGATGATTCATGATTAACAAGTAAATAACCTGTTTAACAATGGATGAGAGTCCCTTCAGCCGGAGACATAGGTGTGCCCACTCCCCGCCGGGTACACCCGTGCCCGCAGCCGTACCCACTGCTCCCCCTCAAGTGCCGAGTCAAAGGAATAATGACCTCGATGCTATACCGACGACAGAAGTTCAAAACTGGATGAGTAATATTGAACAGAGCTTGAAGGAGGTGTGCGCTATTGCCGCAGAAGGCAAGCTGAACTCTGACCAGAAATTACGCATCAATGCCCTTTGCCGGAAGGTTGGCCATGGGACATCGCAAATGGCCGTCCAGTACCAGTCCACTAAAGCAAAAGCCGTCCAATTCCACCATGCTATTATAAATTTAGAAAACAAACTTGACCTTTCGCAGCAGCTACAGGAGCTTAAGTCGAGAATCGGAGATTCATATAAACCGGCCCTAGTACCTTCCTTTTCTGATATGATAAAGAAAGGTGCCAACAACTACATCCAGCCAATTAACCTAAGTTCAGTGGCTATCTATCCGAACGACAAATTGAAGACCAGTGATGAAACAAAATCTCTGGTCCAAAAAATTATTTGCCCAGAAAAAATGCAACTTCACGTGAGGGGCCTGCGCAAGACTAAAAACGGCGGAGTGATTATCAGCACCGAAACGAAGGACGACATTGAAAAGCTCAGACAATCGGTGCAGCTCACAAGGTCGGGTCTAACCGTCGACGAGCCTCATAAAAGAAAGCCCAGAGTAGTCATCATAGGAGTGCTGACATCCATGACAGAAAATGAAGTCTTTACATGTCTATACCATCAAAATTTGGCCGAAAAACTTCAGGACTGCAGTCTTGAGTCATTTATGACCTCCATCAAGCTAAGCCATAAGTCAGGTAAGAAAGACACCGAGACCTGCAATTATATAGTAGAAGTATCTCCGCTCATTCGCAAAGCTCTAATGTCAAAAGAACGTGTTTTTGTGAATTGGTCATCATGCCCTGTCAGAGACTTCACTTTAGTCACACGCTGCTATAAGTGCCAGCAGTATGGACACGCTGCCAAGTCATGTCGACAGACATCTTACACCTGCGGCCACTGTGGTGATCAAGGTCACTCGATCAAAGATTGTCCAAAGAAGGCAAATGAACCAAAATGCGCTACTTGCTCGCATTTCAAAAAGCCAGACAAACACATAACAGGTGCTACTGACTGCCCGGCGAAAATAATGGCTGAGAAACGATACATTAATTCTATTGATTATGGAGGCGCCTAAGAGCGCCGTTTATAAGTTATTTTTAGACCTTATACTTATTTTTGTTTTCTATTTTTTTATTTATTATGATTAACACGCTAATTAATGACTTAGATAATTTCTCTGTATCTGAGTCAAAAGTTTGTGAAGCGGAACATTGCAAACAATATCTCTCCGACTATAAAACTCCGTTAACCGTACTAACACAAAATATTCGTAGCATATTTAAGAATTTTGATAGTTTTTGCACTTTTCAACAACGGATAAACATAAATTGTGACATAATTGTTTTGACCGAATGTTGGCTTGCCAAGCAGTATAACATACCACTAATCACGGGATATAATATGTACAAAAGTAGTATAAATTACAATCAAAATGATGGGGTGATAGTTTATGTCAGAAATCATCTCAATGTCTCCGTTGAGGAACCTAATATGGTCGACTGTAACAGTTTGTTAATAAAAATTGGATCAGAATTTGCGATATTAGCAATATATCGACCTCCTTCCTTTAAAAATATCAGCAATTTTACTAACTCTCTGAATGACACCTGGCAAAACCTGTCATCCTTCAAAAACACGATTTTAATTGGTGATATTAACATTAATATTCTTCCAGGACATACTGATGCATCTGCTCAGGAATACCTGAACCTATGCGCCTTTCATGGCTTGCTCCCCGCACACAATTTTCCTACACATCAAAGTGGCTCCTGCTTGGACCATATCATGCTTAAATCTAATTTCCCTTCACTTGCACTTGTTGTTAACTCAACAATAACCGATCACAATGCTGCTCTATTAATCATAAACTGTAAATTACCTAAAAACAACATTCGCACAATTTCTAAACTAAACATAAATAAACTTGAAGAAGATTTACGCGTCATCAACTTTGATCCAGTCTACAATTCTCCTGATCCGCAGTTTTGTATGTTGTACGTAATAGAAAATATACGACATGCAATTCAAAGAAATACAGACATATTAAGATTGAGCCGTAAAAATAGTAACATAAAACCCTGGATCACGACAGGTCTTATTCGTTGTATGAAACATAGAGATAAACTGCACATGAAGGCTAAATCTCATCCAGATAATGCAATACTGCAACTGTCGTACAAAAGGTATCGTAATTTCTGTAATGATCTTCTCAAGAAGGTTAAAAGCAACTACGATAAAACTGCACTGGAAAAGGCTGGAACAAATAGTAAACAGATTTGGAAATATATTAAAAATGTAACATACACCTCGAAACAAAATGAGTCATCTTCAGGTTTATTAAAAGCACACTCGACACCGCTGACATCTGCTAACTTAGCAAATAATTTCTTTGTTAACGTCGGAAAGAACCTGGCAGAAATAAATCGGGCTCAATCACACTTTCAAACAAGTACGCCTTTTGAATGTAACCCCACCTTAACATCCTTCGCCCTGCTAGATACTGACGAAACTGAGGTAGAAAGAATAATCATGACTTTGAAAGACGACTGTGCAGTTGGTTGGGATAATATATCAAATAAAATCATCAAACAATTCAAGAATATTTTAGTACCACCACTGACTTATATTTTCCAAATGTGCCTGTCTTTGGGTCTTTTTCCCGAGTGTCTCAAAAAAGCAGTTATTGTCCCTGTATACAAAACAGGCAGTAAACAGCAAGTAACAAATTATAGACCAATTTCTTTACTGCCTTCTATGTCAAAAATTTTGGAAAATATCATAAATAAAAGATTGTTTAAATATCTGGAGGATAAATCTATTTTGTCGGATCGTCAATATGGATTTAGACCTAAAGTTTCAACTGCCGATGCTGTACATCATCTGACTGACTATCTAGCTCAAGAACTTGACAAGGGTAACCACACAGTAGGAGTTTTCCTGGACCTCGCTAAAGCTTTTGACACAGTCTCCATTCCTATTCTATTGCGCAAGCTTGAGATAGTCGGCATAAGAGGCATTCAACTGAAACTTCTCAAAAGTTACTTAGACGACCGAAGCCAGTGCGTTAAGATTGGCAATGTTCTCAGCGCAGACGAAAAAAACACGCCCTTTGGTGTGCCCCAAGGAAGTATTTTAGGGCCTACTCTTTTTTTGATATACATAAATGACCTTTGTAATCTAAACCTAGAGCACGGCACTATAATATCTTACGCTGACGACACTGCCCTCCTTTTTTCTGCTGAATCGGAACATGAAGTCTACAAGTTTGCGCAACACGGTTTTAATATGGTAAATAAGTGGCTTCAACATAACTCACTAACCCTAAATGCGACTAAGACAAATTATATTAAGTTTTCAATGTCCAAACATACATCTGTTTTGCCCTCAACGATGTATGCTCACTCTTGTATGGTCCCTGCGGATTGCCTGCTTACGTGTCCTAATATTAATATAACTAATAAAATAAAATATCTAGGAATTGTAATAGATGAAACCCTATCTTTTAAACAACACATAGAAGCATTAAATAACAGAATGCGTAAACTAATATTCGTTTTCAAAAAACTACGTTATATTGCAGACCCAAAATTAATTAGGCAAGTTTACTTTGCTCTCTGTCAGTCAATTTTTACTTACTGCATTACCTCTTGGGGTGGAGCAGGTAAAAGTTTGCTACTACCGATTGAAAGAGCTCAAAGAGCAATTCTTAAGGTTTCTACTTGCCGCCCTTTCCTTTTTCCCACTAACCTACTCTATAAATCCTGTGAAGTACTAACAGCTCGACAGTTATTCATAATGAGCATCGTATTAAAACAACACGCAGCCCTCCCATATAGCACTGAATTTACTAAAAAAAGACGGAAAGACATAGTTTGCCCTACAAAAAGTACAAAACATGCCTTCGCAGCCAAATTTTTTGTCTTCCTAGGACCATTACTTTATAATAGACTAAATGCGAGAACTAACATTTATTCTCTAAATTATAATAATTGTAAAAGAACTCTTAAGGAAGCTCTTCAAAGTATGTCCTATGAAGATACAGAGAAACTATTAGTCGTACTTAAATAAAAAAAAAAAAATGTACTAATTAAGTTTAGCTAAGTAAGGATAGGTACTAAGATTTTAGCAAGTAGGATTTATTGTACTATTTACACCTTTTTACATACCTATTAGATGACTAGATTTTTATAACGAATGTGATTATTTAGAAATATTTATTATACCTTGCCTAGCCTGAAATACAGGATGACCTAGTTCAGGCACATAACATAATCGATTTTTTCGTAGATTTAAGCAAATTTGTATTTAGTGTTTTACCTTTTCAGCTGAATAAAGTTTTATTATTATTATTATTATATTATATATTATTAGTGAAGGATGTGAGGGCGGAGGTGATATCCTCGTATGCCAGGAATACATTCTGGATTTGCTCGAAGCAACCTGATTTCCTGGCTTCTACAATGTCTAGGGCCATTTGTTGAGCCCTGGGGGTACAGAAGGTCATGAAGGTGGAACTAATTATGCTGAATGCATTTTTAGCGGGGTCCGAGTAAATGTTATTTTTGTTAGCCACGGGAGTGGGAACGGGACGCGGGGTAACCGGGTTTACCTTGGGTTTAGCGGAGGTCGCGGGGGGAGCGCTACGCTGTGTAGGCGCTTGGGGAGCGGGGAAGCCGGGGGGAGGAGGAGGGCGGACTCTCGGGTCCATTAGGGAGTATAGCGGGGTGTGAGGGGGAGGGGGGCGCGGGGTAACCAGAGCCGGGAAGGTCTGCTGGTGGTTGTAATTAAGTTGAGACCACGGGCTAGGTCTCTGAGGGCTAAGCCTCTGAGGTATCTGAGAAGAGGGGAAAGGTTGAAAGACCTGTTGACGTTGCTGCCTAGCGTCTAGACGCTTAGTCAGCTTTGTTGTGTTAGCCTTAGGGGCTTTGGGACATCCGCGGTAGTTGGCCGTGTGGCCTTCGAGGCCGCACAGCACGCAACTTGACCCCTCGTGTGTCGGCGCTCTGCTTTTATACCGCCAATATTCAAGAACATTCCAGCTATGTGTAGAACGGTTCCAGAAAAACATCAACAAATAAACATTACCAGGAAATACAAAAGTAGTAGGTATAAAAAATAATAACCTACTTGTACCGAATAAAGAAATAGGTACTTTATGCCCTCGGCGTACGGTCGAAATTACAATGACGAGTTCTAATATTGTTTATAAGTAGTTACCTACTTAACTTCAAACTAATAATAATGGAATGCTTCTCGAAGTTTTTAGCGCAAACACACTGTAATCCGTGCTTTCTCGAAAGATCTCGTACGTACGACGTAACAATAACATGCTTATCAAGCACACAGGACAATTCAATGTTGTGTTCAACAGACAGTCCGATGATGTCTTTTCTTCCTTTCGATTTAATAGAATTTTTAATCAATATTAATGACCCGCCATGTATCATACATTTTCGCCTGAAATGGCTTACTACACAATAATTTTCATAATTAATTGACATCACTTGATGATCTTTTAACCAGTGCTCTGTTAAACAAATTACATCAAACTTGGTATTTTCTAAATACAATTCCATTTCCAGTAATTTTGAAGAGCAACCTTGGATATTTTGATTAAATAATTTTAAAGAATGTTGCACTCCCTTTGGTTTAACATTATGTTTAATATATTGCCAGAAGATACCTTTTTATTATTCTCTAATGATAATTGGTTAATTGAAGGGGTAAGTCCTGTTGTCTTACTGCCTACTTTAAAGAATTATCCGGAGTGACTTCCAAAACTACAACAGAAGAATCTAAAATGCCCGTATGAGTTCCAGCAGGAAGGGAATACCCTATCTGACTGGTAGTGGCCTCCAAGTATGTTGGTATTGTAGGTGGATCCTCCTTCGTACATGGTAAAACATAATTATTCACTATGCTGTTAGTATAACTAGACAACATAGATTCGTCACTAATACTACACTTTGTTATATTAGCTATAACCTCATTAATATTAAATGCTATCAACATAGCAATCAAATTTCTACATTCCCAAGACAGAGATAAAGTTCTCTCTCTGAGTTAACTTAAAACCACTAACAAACTTGTTAGTGTCAAAATACAATAATTTGTTACTATGACAACATCAGCCTGTGAATAGTATTATTCAACTTACAAATATAGATATTTTCATCATATGATAAAGTAACAGAATAAGGAAAAGCACACAACATAAGCTTTCCTACATTTAATTTTAATAAGGTGTCCACACCATCCACTATGTCCTTTCTAGTAATACCAGTACTATCTAGGTTTGTGTATACAATTCTTTTAATCATTTGTTTAAAACGTATGCTATGATAGCTATGATTGGTAAAACTATGGCTATGGCTATGGAGTAAAATTTCACAAAAATTCATCACAAAAAATATTGATTTATTTTTCTGTGACTTAACACAAGTCTCTGCTAGAAGAGCCAACACCGGAGGGGGCAAGTTAGGCTGAGGCTAAGGAGGTAGTGGTTGTTTTGCACAGCTGCATGAGAGGTTATTAGTCAGGGACTCAACATCTCAGCATTGCACTTCACCAAATCCAGTAGTTCCCCAGCCTCAAGCAAGCGCTCACTTACTTGCTGTTGTGAAGTCTCATATTTTTCAAAAATATGCTTCAGCAAGTGCTCCTTGTGTTATATATCATTATAGAAGAGCTGGATATCAGTGTCATATTTTTCCCTACATTTATCTACCTCAATATTAAAAGTATTTAAACTTTTTGATAGGACAACACGGTCCTTTCTAAGTGAAAGATTTTGATATTTGATTGCTTTCTAGTATCTGCAGATACAGCGTTTTGAATTAACAACGTTCATTCGATTTATTTAGCCTGTTTCATGTTATCGTATTCATAGTTTTTTTACTTTGTATGAAAAATACTGAGATATTACAAGGCGAATTACACTGTATCTACTTAAAACTCAAGCCTAAAATAGAAAAACACGGCGACTGAAGATGCAGTGTATTGCCAAAATAATCTTCGCGCGTTGCAAGATACAGTGTTTTGTCAAAACAAAGTAGAAGGGCTAGCGCGACTCGGGTGCGCCAATCAGAGCGAGGCCGGGCGATCGATCTCAATGATTATTGATCGATCTGTTGTTGTTGACAAATGCTTGCGCGCCGCGCCGTGATTAACAGATTTTGTTTGTTTCTGGAGTAAGTAATAGGTGAATTTATTCATGTGATTTTACGTTCTTGTCCAGGACAGCCAATCCCATACTGGGAAACAATTAGGTGCAATTTAGGTTTTTTCTGAGAAATTACTGTCGTAATCAAAGACACGTTTACTTTTTCCTTGATAACCGCAACGCACAGAATAAGAACAAAGTCCTTATCTCAGCTTTGGTACGATTAATGAATGATAAGATGACAGAAATTAAAATAGTAACGCCGCCGAACTAAGTATTTTGTGAGTGGTCACACGTTTATGGCTGCAGACACTGAGTATGCCGCTATTATCAAAAAAATCAAAAAGGCTGGAGAAATCTACGACTTCGACGATTTTTTACAAAACGTAAAGACGTCCCGAAAAATCATAGAAGTGGCTGTACTTTGTCACAAAGATATGATCGTCTATTGAAATGATTCGAAGCCAGCATACCCAAAGTTTTTAATATTCATAACCAGAAAGTCATAGAATTTAGAAGGGGGCATCTTTCCATGTTTGCTAAGAATTATTTTTGATGATAGAAAAACGAAGTACTCCATGGCGGGGGGCAAACTTCTTTGATCACCGCCTTCCAAAAATGAAGTACTCCATGACGGGCAGGCAAACTTCTTTTCTTCGGCCACTGCCTTCCACAAACGAAGATGACGGGAGGGGCAAACTTCTTTGATCACCCCCTTCCAAAAATGAAGTACTCCATGACGGGCGGGCAAATTTCATTTCTTTAGCCACTCCCTTCCAAAAACGAAGTACTTCATGACGAAAGGGGAAACTTTCTTTAATCACCCCCTTCCAAAAACGAATTACTCTGTGATAGATGGGCAAACTTCTTTTGGTCACCCCCTTCCAAAAACGAAGTACTCCATAACGGGAGGGGCAAACTTCTTTGATCACCCCCTTCAATATAGGAGGGGGGGCCCCCTGGTATTTTAGGGGGGGGGGGGGGCATTTGGCCCCCTCAGCCCCCACTTCTGCGGTCCCTGTGTAAGACTGACTTTGTGACAGCTAATTTGAAATAAAATATAAAAGTTGATTACTCATTTAATAAACTCGTTTGTTTTTTTTTGTCATTTCCCATGCATTTTGATCTATCAATTTACACCCATCTAATAAAAATACTGACTATAATTATTACTACCTATCATACATATCTAGGCCCTGTTTTATCAAGCCAATACACTGTAACTCTAAAATACAATGTATTGCCTTAACAAAGTCTGCCTTATCTGTAAATGTTAATAATTATTACTGTTATTTCTTAAGCTTTTGTAGTCTGGCTGAGATGAATGGAGTGGTGAATATGCGTGGGAGTAAGTTAGATGTAGTGTTGGCTCGGGAGGGTACCGAAGTAAACTGCGAGCATGTTAAAGGCACAGAGCTGGTTCCAATCAACTTGTACCACCCTCCGTTAGATATTGCGATTTCCATCTCACCGCCTATGGATAGTGAAAAATTGGACCCGAGCAACATTGATCGTAGTAGGGATTGGAACTTCGTAAAAGGGGACTACGCACTTTTAAGCGACCTTATTCGTTCTGCTCCATGGCAAGACGTTCTTCGCTGCAATGATGCACTCTCCGCTGTTGGTACATTTTACGGAATAATGTATAATTTATTTGACACTTCCATTCCAAAGAAGAAGAGAATGATCGCTGGAAATAGGCGGTATCCAGTCTGGTTTACTAAAGATATTATAAACGATACTCAGCGTAAAACCAAGCTACATAAAAAATGGAAACTTTCACGTTGTGATCTTACTTACACGCAGTTTAGTGCTCTGCGATTGGATCTTAAAGTAAGAACCCAGGACGCCTACAGATTGTATTGTAATAATTTAGAAAATAACATATGCAAAAATCCGCGACAGTTCTGGCAGCATGTATCCAGCCTGCGATCAAAGGGCGGCTTCGAGCCAAACGTGGTGTACAATGGTGAGACTTGTTCGGGTGTCAAAGCGGCCGAGGCATTTGCTCAGTATTTTGCTAGCGTGTTTCTGCCTGATACACCTGAGTTGGACCCTAGAAAATTAAATGTGAGTAGTGAGGGAGATAGCATTCCTCTTCCCTTTTTAACCCCACCGGATGTAGTTAAGGCTATTGCTAAACTCAAACCCTGTAGCTCGGTTGGCCCTGACAACATTCCAGCCTTTACTCTTAAGGGATGTCACGATATTTTGGCAGCCCCTCTATGTCATGTCTTTAACCTATCCCTCCGGTCCGGCATATACCCTGAACAATTGAAAACTTCGCGAGTCACTCCCATTCCTAAAACTAGTGAAAAACATCAGTAGAGGAACACAGACCCATCGCTATCCTGCCAACCATTGCCAAGGTTTTCGAACATATACTTCACGCTTTCATTTACAAACGCGTAAATATATCCTTATCTGATGTCCAACACGGTTTTCGGCCGGGTCGCTCCGTGAACTCGAATTTACTTATTCACGTAGACTACATATCCCGTTGCTTGGACATCGGTGAGCAGGTTGACGTTCTATATTTGGATTTCCGGAAGGCATTCGACAGAGTTGACAATGATGTGCTTTTGACAAAGCTGGGGCCATCGGCTTCTCGTCCGGTCTTCTTGAATTCTTTTCCGATTATCTGCGCGATCGCAAGCAATTTGTAAGACATGGCTGCTTCGAGTCCAAGCCTTACAATACACGCTCGGGCGTAAGTCAGGGATCCGTGTTAGGGCCGCCTCTTTTCCTGATCATGATCAATGACCTCATAAATAATATTAAGTTTGCCAAGTGCCTACTATATGCCGATGACCTTAAGCTAGTCGCACAAATCCGAATGGACGAGGATTGCAAGCTCCTTCAGAGTGATATTGACGCCATCTATGAGTGGAGCATTGTGAACAAGCTATTTTTTAATAGAAACAAGTGCTATGTCATGACATACGGTAGGGGGTTGCGGCCAATCCATTATGACTATAATTTGGGAGGTGAAGTAATTACTCGTGTCACCAACATAAAGGACTTGGGAGTGACTTTCGACCGCTGTCTGACTTTTAGAGATCACGTTTCTGCCCTTGCGAGGGAATCTTTTAGGCGCTTGGGATTTGTTTTGAGAAATGCTCGTGACTTTCGCAATTCAAATGTTATTAAGCTATTGTACACTGCTCTGGTTCGAAGCAAACTCGAGTCCAGTTCCTGTGTTTGGCACCCCTATACCGCGACCCAAACATTGATGCTAGAAAAGGTTCAGAAAACATTCCTAAGATGCCTCTTCCAAAGGTTATACCATTTCTTTCCGTACATGTACCCTACCAACTATCTTTTAGGGACATTAGGCTTTAACTCGTTGGAGGTGAGAAGAGGTCTTGATCAGCTCACGGTAGCCTGTAAGACCTTACGGGGACGTATCGACTGTCCAGAGCTCCATGGCCTTTTCTGCCGATTATTTGTGCCCGACAAATATATTGGACACCGTCAGAGCCGCCGGCACAATCTGTTTGCGCAACTGTCATGCAAGACTGTAGCCAGAGCCGAATCCCCAATTTGTCGTACCCTAAAGATGCTAAATGCCCTTCTGACTGCCAACCCTGAATGTGATGTGTTTGCGGATGAATGGAGTAAAATTATGCGTATATGTCTGGTGTTCTGTGAGAGAAAGTATGCTAGGGAGTCCACTGTTCCATGTTAGTTTTAAATTAAATTATTGTCAAGATTGTTATTCTTTCTATGTTAATTAATGTAATTGGTGTTGTACCGTTTTAATTAACTATAAATAAATAAATAAATAAATAAATAAAAAAAAAAAACAATTTCTTCTTTCGCTTCTGATGACTATTAGGTACGGCAAAACAAGTTATCGACGATAATTCATTATGTATTTTGTACATATATATATAGAGTCTAATATGATGACGGTACCTTGCCAATTCATTTATGAAAATATTATGTACGTAAGGAAAAATCCACATATTTTTAATAAAATAAGTGATAGACATAATTTTAATACTAGAAATAAAGATAAACTAGATCAACCATTTTTCAGATTATCTAAAGTACATACATCTTTTATGGGGTACTGTGTTAAATGTTACAACAAAATACCTTGTGACATATTGCAATTAAATGAAAGAAAATTTAAAGCTCAGATTAAAAGTACACTTTGTAAACAAGCATATTACAAATTAGAGGATTATATCCAAGACAAGAGTGCTTGGAAACATGCTGGTCCTGCTCCATAGGACAATTTAGAATCAAGACAAAATCAAACAGGTTGTTAATTTAATTGTAAAATTTATAATTTTGTATTATATGACATTGATTTTACATTCTGTGATTACTTCCTCACACACTGACTTATTAATTTTAAAAACATTAGGAAAATCGTCTAATTTTACTATGTTTGTAAATATGTGAGCACCATGTATCTATCATATAATTAAATTATCTGTCGTTGCTTCATTTTTAATTCTTTTTACCTATTGTGGTATAGTAATTTTATTCTAGGTGCATCGTCTTCACATATAATTATTTAAGTAATGTACGTACTTATACAAACTATTGTAAAACATTTTAAAAGAGTAACGGTGGAGTTTCTTGCCCATTCTTCTCCATACGAAAACTACCTTTTGGAAGGGGCGACTAGAATCAATTATATTATTCTGTAAATTTTGACATTCAAAAGTGCCATACATGGGCCTATTTGAAATAAATGTTTTGACTTTGACTTTGAGTCAGTGCGCACACGCCGAACCGTGGGGTGCATTATAAGAAAATGGCGAGCTCAAAAATCATAAAGTGTAAAACATGTAATATCGTGATTAGCGAGGTGTTGGCATTTGTGCAAAATAAGTTGGATGTTATGGACAATGAGAGCCTCATTAATATTTCTGCAACAAGTTTCTCCGGTGAAGATATCGATCAGGCAAAGTCGTTATTATTTGAATCTTTGTCGGCGGGCAAGCGTAAAATATCCAGACGTAAAGACAAGAGACATAAGGATCTGGAAGACATTATAACTCTGTTCAAGAATATAGACGCCGAGCTAATACTTATATTTGTAGCCAAAGAACTGAGCAAACTGCCTCCCGTAACCTTTGACCACGTTGACGTTACGGGGCTGCTTAAGGATTTAGTGCTCCTTAAAAACGAGTTAAAGCTTGTAAAGAGTAACTATGCAACGGTTGGGCAGTTACAGGATATGAAAAGTGAACTACATAATTGCAAATATTGGTCCATTGTGGGAATAGATGACTACAACGTAAACACATGTAGGCGCGGCGCATTTTGTATGGATAGCGGGGCAGTAGGTATATCACCTGTGATAAACAGAATCAAGGAGCCGACACAGAGACAAGACAACAGTGACAGCACACCACAAGTGCTATCTCCGTCATACATGCGCCCGGAGAATAACTCTGTAAACGAGACCGGTGTAACCGAGCGGGACACAAACATGCACAGTGTCGCGCCAGGTGGAAATCAAGGTGTGTCGATGTCGGGTAAATTGTTATCGCAAACAGCTGAGAAAGTACGTGCAATTTTACCGGTTTGTATCACGGATATGCCTATTGAAGTGTCTGAAAACACATTGACCTTGGCAGAAATCTTAAAAAAAGATGGCGATTTCAAGATAAATAAACCCAGCCCGGTTGGACTGTCGTTCAAAGAAATCGTCTACCAAATCGCTTTGTCAGTTAGAAAAGGCAACCACGGAACTTCTGAGTAATTTTAAGGCGGCTGACATAAAAGTGCCCCCCAATGTACATAAAGACACTGTAGAAGATGACATAGCGCAATATATTTATAGTAAAACGCAGGAAAGATTGACCCTTACTAGAATTAAAATGAAATACGACAAAGGGTACAACATAATTGAATTGTATGTATCGAAATGTAGAATGCATTTATATCTTGATGACAATCTATGGCCGGACGGAATAAAGTTCCGCCGTTTTGTGAGTATGAGAAAGGGGCTAGATGAGCAAAATTGTAATTAAACACAATCAAAGCAGCATACTGGTTAGTTTTAATTGCAAAAATGTGAAAAGGAATGTGGAATGTGTGCGATCACTGTGCAAGCGCGCGGACTTGATAGCGCTTCAGGAGACGTGGCTGGTGCCGCAGTATCTGCCTTTCCTCGACAGCATCGACGATAACTTTAGTTATACCGGAAAATCACTAAAATCAATAACATTTAATAATGCCGAATACCGAATAATAACGAGTCCTCGCTGATAGAGGACAAGGCACAAGATGTTAATACCTGTTTACTTTCTATACCCTTATCTCGCCTTGCTTTAGTTTCTATCAGAGATACTCGAATCTCCGAATTAAGAGTAGGCGGTTTTATAAACTTGCAGTTCACCGGTACCAAATATATATGTTTGAGCTCCTTGCGGTTCTCCTTAGAGTGACCGGAGGTAGCAATGTGGTTGAGGCTAATCACCAAATAGTTTTGAATTTCACTGCCATACTCTTTAGTCGAAGTGGGGTCCTTACCTGATATTTCCATTGACTCTGGGTCTAATTCGGGAACATCATGTTTAAGAGCACATTCAGGTTCACTCGTCTGCTCTAGAGTTACGAGTACCTACTTGCGCAGGGGACAGAGCGGAGGGCACGGAGCTCTATTTTTCTCCTAAATTCAATGCGAAATGGCGAGTCTGTGGGTGAAACTACATGTGCGTTAATGCTAATATCGAGAATCCAGTCTTGAGAGTAATTAAATCGCAGTTTTTGTTATTATTACCGACGAAAGCTTCTACGTTGGAGGATCTAGCTATATAGATAATGTTCTGAATTCATAGTAAGAGTTTGCGTGTCGATGTTCCATCAACCGCGTATGCCATCTCTTGGTAGCTCGCGAGAGCTTTCGTGAACCATGGGTTGGACACACTAGTTGTTGGTTTCAGTAAATGGCGTTCGTGTCAAAAATTTGGATTCTCGTCATCAGGATTCGTGCAAAAAATGCGAATCGTATTAACTGTTGCCACCACGGCACCACTCTCATCGAAGTTCAGCTCGTAATGAAACGAACCGAACAGTTCCGCTCCGTGAATAAATTAACGACTTACTTAACTGCTGACAATTTGAAATAATGTTTCCGTCTTCGACTACACTTGAAGAATATTAAAAATATTTGAGAGGCAGGCAGAAAGGGGCTCATTAATCTATCCGTCTGTAGGACGAGCGACACTTCTTGATATCAGCGTAATGTTGCCTTGATTATATATTAATAAACTGTTTATTTACCTTAATTTTCAGCAGCTTGTCGCAGTGATTAGCAGCTCATGAACATTTATAAGAAATTATAGTAGAGTATTGAAGATGTTGATGATATATCAGTCGTTGAGATGTAATAGTAGAATTTATAACCTGAACTAAACGTGAAGGAAAACATCGTGAGGAAATCTGGACAATGACTGATGAAACATTAGCCAATACACTTTCACGTAAATGAGCAAGCGTGGTGATTAGTGCTCGTTCTCGTATATGGAGGAGGTATTTGCCCTGTATAAATAAACATATGTGTTTAATAACGGGGTGGTGTGGCGGTGCAGCGATGCGGCAGGCGGCGCCGGCGGTGCGGCGTGTGATGGTGCGGCAGTGCGGCGCGGGCACTCGATGACTGTTCGCAATTAGCGGCGCGCCTCAAACAGATAGCAGTTTCACAATTAAAAGTTGTGGCGGTTCATTATGAGCCGCACAAAGTTCCGCACTTATTCATTTCAGACGAAGCTACTGAAAAAGTTTTCGTGTTAAAGAGTGGACGGGATTGCGAATTAAATTACATTTGGACCTCCACAAGCTTCTATCCCTGTTGTCGCTGGACAGCAATGTAGCGCCACTTCGGTCACAGTCATTTAAAAATCAACTTTCATCAGTGCTATGAGCAAAACTACTTCTTCAAATAGCATATCAAGAACATCGCAGGAGGTGCCATCTGCAATTAAAATCGAATTATTTTCAATATTAAAGTAATTTAAAACGGCATCCGCTTGAACTATGCGCTCGACGCGATGCGGCGAAGGCGGCTGCAAGCGAAAACTTAGCAAAGGCTTTATCATCAAATGGATCTTTCTCCGCATTATACAGACGCAATATTGAAATCCAATTTTGTCGCCGACGGCATCACCCGCTCCGCGAAATAAATAACAACTCCCCGCGGAGCACACGCCGCCGCCTTGTGTCGCGCGTGTGTCGCACTGTGTCGGCGTGTCGCAGTGGCTCCCATTGTGTTGAGACAGTGTGCAGGACGAGGTCGCCACAGCGCCACAGCAGTCGTCGTGAGAGTCGCGGACTCTTAATTTAATTAAAGCGATCGCGCGAGGCGTCGTGGATTAACGACAAGAAAAATTGACAAATGTAAACGTGTTATATGAGCTCACCGCGTCCTCGTGCAAGCACAACGTAGCGCCGCACTGCATCGCTCACCGACACCCGCGGGTAATCATCGTGATCTGGAACGATCTTTTGTAAAGTCGGATGGAAGATACATTATGTAACTGGGTTAAATAGAGCCCTCGAGTCGAGAGCGTATCTCGGCAATTTGGAATAACTGCGAGTCGTTTGATAATTAATTTCCGTTAAAAATTCTCAGTAGCAACGAGGCTGCATCGCACGCGACGAATAATTAAATGAAACAGCGCGAATTGATTATACCACCTCACCGCACCGCAACGCACCACTCCGCACAGCACCGCGCTGTACCCCTGCCGCCAGGCCGCCAACCCCGTGTTGGGCCGCTTGCTTTAAATTCATTACGTGAAACAATAGAAACGTTCTCAACCTTATCTCGTCCAATAAGATTTTCACAAAAAAGCGTCTTCAAAAAGAAGTGGCGGAGACCGATAATTACATCCCGTGGGAGCCTGCGGCGTGCGCGCAGTCGGCGAGGCGTGGCTTGGCGCCTGGCGTGGCATGGGCGTAGTGCAGGCATGGACTGTGAACTACTCGTAAACAATTGACAGCCCAGTCGCCCAGACGGTTGGCGGCCAGGTGCACGCCAACACATTATATACGCCGATATCGGCGGAGTATGGAACAGTGGACTCGTCACGGCGCGAAACGGCTCGGTACGATATGGCGCTTCTCGGCACGGCTCGGTGCGGTGCGGCATGGCGCAGCACGGCATGGCACTGTGCGGCACAGCTTGGCACGGCACAGCGCGGTACTGCGGATGGCAGACTTTTTTTCAGTTTGCGTATTCAATTTAGCGTCGCTCGTCCGGCTTCGTTAGTTAGTCTGTTTGGCGTCGCGTCGCGTTGCGACTCGTAACTCAGTAAATGGCATCTTGTTTAGCTCCCTGTGGATTTGAATAATAAAACTTTTTGACTAGATTAAAAGAAAACTCCGCGGTGGCATATTTGCTTAATAAATGATTTGATTCAATGAGCTCGACTCAACTGTATGGTTACGAGTACATTACAATTAAGTGAAAGAAAATTTAAAAACTCATCATTAAAAGTACTCTTTTTAAACAAACATATTACAAACTAGAGGATTATATATAAGAATGCTTGTAAACATGCTGGTCTAACTCCATAGGACAAATGAGTCTAGACAAATCAAACTGGTTGCTAATTCAATTGTATAATTTTACTTCACGGCGATCTGAAATATAATTCGTTAAACAAAGTAGTAATTCTTATGCACAGCGTAGACATCGCGCATAGACTTCGCTTAACAGGTAAGCTCGTTTGATTCCCAATTAATTATTATAACATTGATTTTACATTCTGTGATTATTTGAACTCACACACTGGCTTATTAGTTTTACTTGTAATATTTTTAAGAATACCTATCGTATAGGTACTTTTACAATGCTTGTAATATGTGAACACCATGTATCCATCACATTATTATTTTTTCTATCATTGCTTCATTTTTAATCATTTTTACCTATTGTGGTATAGTAATCTTATTCCAGGTGCATCGCTTTCACATATAATTATAATAATTAATGTATACAAAATATTGTAAAACATTTTAAAAGAGTATCTAACGGTGGAATTTCGTGCCCATTTTTCTCCATACGAAAACTACCTTTTGGAAGGGGCGGCTAGAATCAATTCTATTATTTGTAAATTTTGACGTTGAAAAGTGCCTTTTATTTATGTGCCTAATTGAAATAATTTATTTGACTTTTGACTTTGAGTGTCGGCGGGACGCGCGCTGCTCTACTGTTGTTCCAGAGAGCTCGCGAGCATCAGTCTGTACTTACTGGGGACATAGCTGAGCACTATATTGTGCATCAGTGAGGACGATCAACCTCGCTACCAGCGAGCTGATTAGCTAACATTTTTACATATTTATTGTGATGATGATGGTAGATGTCGCTACAACAGTTAGAAGCTGTGAACTAGGTATCGAATGTGACCGTAATCAGTGTGTGTTGTTATATCGAGCGACTCACAGATAGACAGACAGGGTTCGCATGAGCCCCCGCGCACCGCATGGGACGAGCTGCGTCAGCAGAACGATGCGACAAAAGATATGCAAATAGGGGCGCCGCGCCGGCCCCTGATTGAGCTCAAACACGAACACCGTATGTACCCCTGTATCCTCCCCGCCCCACCGCGCCCTACGCCTCTCTCTCCCGGCGCCCGCATCTCGGCGATCACACACTTATTAGGATCTGTTCAAATGATACGCGAAACTGTGTCGCGTGTCGACACTCGGCCTCACCGACAAGTACTATATAATACTTACACACTGTGACGATGTGCTTTCTGTGCCATTATAGCAATAAAATACCTACTAAGTAATGGGTAATGAAACACACGATTAGTTATGGGTTATGGACTATGGTTCATGTGTTCGTAGTACGTAGTACAAAGCTGGATTTTCAGCGCGCTAACAACGCAGAAATGTACCTAATATTTGTTGGCAATGAGCACATGCCCAAAAAGATAGCACACATGATGTTGATCACTAAATCATCACGTCACAGAGTAACCGAAAAAAGTGATTTGTGACCACTGAGAGGCTGCGACCTGCGTGAGGAAGACGAGGGGGATACCCGGGACGGAGGAGAGGCAGGACAATTAGCGACGATGAGATAAAACGTGCAAAGTCCACCAATGATTCCAGTTTTATAATTAAATGGTGCCGCGCGATGCGGAGCCACGGCGGCCGCGGACAAGGAGCGTTTCGAGAAATTGAACAACCGCAACATGTCCGTTGATTTCTAACATTCTTAGCAAGATTTAATCGCAACACTATTGCTCAATGCAATAGGGGGTATACAGGTTAGTACAACATTTGTTACTGGTCCAGTGGTCCAGTCTCGCTGACTCTCTGACTCTGGCGCTCAGAGGCGCGCCGCCCGATGCGTTACATTTTATTATCTCATAAAAAGTTTATGACGTTTTGAAAATTATAATTCAGATCATAAAAGATAAAGTGTTGAAGTGACGAGCCTCCTTATTGAGCATAGAATGAGGCACAGCGCGGTACCACACAACAAACACATTGCCGCTATATCCGCGACGTCAAGTAATCGCTTCTAGTATATAGTATTGTGAGTGACAACAACAAAACAATGTTAAGTGTCCCTGTATGTAACAGACAAGTGGCATAACATCAGCACCGTCCAGCGAACCAGTGATGGCCGGTGCTGTCAATGCCAGTCTGCTCATAGTCAAGGAACCATCATAGTTACTGCAGTTACCTCTTATTCTTACTACTCCTGGGAAAAGTCATCTCCAAAAAAGTAGCGGCAAGCTTCGGTCTCGATCGCACGACACACGACAGATAAACACTCGCTCTATATCGACACTCATCAGCACTAATTACTGAACCAACCTGTCAAGTGTTGATGTGACGTCACCAACATACCTGCCCCTCTCCACTTACGACGCATGATGTGATGTGTTCCGATACTGGCGTTACACGCGACTTAATTGTCTGAGGAGCGGTTATCAAGAGTGGCAAAAGATGTTCTGCTGTAAGTGGCAATAAACCATGCAGCTAGGAATTATTTTCGTGTAGAACAATGCTATGTTTGCAAACCTGCTGTGCTATATTAGCTAAGTAGGTACCTTTTAATTTAAACGATGATGTTAATAAACAATCATTCCAGTGCTGAATATAGTGGTAAGATCAGTCGCCGTTCTTAACACAACGAAGTGAACATTCGTGTAGCATTTATTTGTAATGATGCAAGCATGGCAATGTTTCACGGCAGAGCTGTGTGGCATGGCGATGTTGTGGCGGAGGCGTGTTGGTGGCATGTTGGTGGCGTGTTCGTGGCGTGTTCGTGGCGAGGCGGTGGCGTGTTAGTGGCGCGGCGGTGGGATAGCGGTGGCCGTGGCGCAGTCCGCACAGTATCAAACGGTTCGGTAAGCGGCGTTGATTAAAAAACTTCATCAACGCATCTCTTTTTAGTTTTCCACGGGGCGGATGCCTTCTTCCGCTAAACTTTGCTAATAAAAAGTTACTCCGAGTGCTTTACGCAGCACTTACATGCGCGCAGCCGACACACACACGCACAGACATAAGCACCTCCGCGAGCCACCATACTGAGCACACTGAGTACGCTGAGCACCGGCCGCCGAGTGCGAGTCTCTTACCCAGTGACGCAAAATCTTTATCCTGGCTAGTTGGTTGGCTACCGTTCTAACTATAATGATATCGGCCCCTTGTACGCCTTCCAAAGGTCCAGGACCCTAGGGTGCTGAGAAATGTCAAAGACGTAAAAAATTAAATAATAATAATAAAAATTATTTATTTTCAAAAAGCTTACAGACTTAACTTATTTGGTTAACAAAAAAGTTTACGGCTAGTGGTAAAAGGTAAGTACGGAGCGAATAATCTATGCTGCAGAAATTTGTAGACACTGGTGAGCCCTGCTTCTTTTAAACCATGATTACCTGTATCTTAAGAGACCGTATCCAGCTTTGGGGTTCTATGTTATGTTACGGGGTTTGGTTTCCGCACTTAGTTCGTCAAGTGGACCATAGCGGCCGTTTGGTGGTTATTCCAACCAGCCCACCTCCTTCCAGAAGTTAATTAATACTCCTGGTCTGTTCAGAACATCAGTGAACGATCTGCGTGACCCGAGGGTTTCTGTTCTAATCTGGGTGACGCTTGTGCATTTGAAGAGCACGTGCTCGACGGTTCCCTCAGTCTCCATGCACGCCCTGCACAGAGGACTGTCCGTTATGCCTATTGTGCGGAAGTGTTTGTTTAGCGAGCAGTGTCCCGTGATGGTCCCCGTCATCAGGCGCAGGCCGTTCCTGTCCAGGCTTAATAAACGCCTGGTTAGCCTGCTATCCAAAGATGTCATAGCTTCCTTGGATTGCCTGCAGCCTGGTGTCGAGGTCCACCAATGCTCCGCTTGTGTGTGGGTGAACTTCTGTAGCCACCTGCGTATTTGGTTGAAGGGAATTGGCACGATAGGCTCGGGTCCATAGACTGCCATGCAAGATCCTCTTCTAGCAAGTTCGTCAGCTGCGTCGTTGCCTAGTGATCCATTGTGTCCTTTTAACTATTGTAGTGTCACCGTGTTGCGGCTAGATACCGTTACTTGTTCTAGTGCATTGTGACATTCTAGTGTTAACTTTGAGGTAATTTTTTTTTTTCCGTAAGGATTGGTGAACCGAGGCGCTATCGGAGAGTATACGTATGTGAGTGTCTGTGACTCTCCTGGCTTCTATGGATTGGGCCGCTTGTATGATGCCCACACACTCTGCCGGATAGATGGTGTTGAACATTCCCAGCGGACGGGATATATTTATATTGAGATCGTGTGAGAAGACTCCAACTCCGGTACCAGAGTCGGTCTATGATCCATCGGTGTATTCTCTCAGCTCTTTCGGGCCTGAGTAGTCTTTGTAAGTGGCTTTGTCGCAGGGTGATGCCATCATTGGTCGTCGTTTGATCGCATCTTCCTTTATACGTGTGTGCTTGACTCTGGAGTCTTTGCTTAGGGTTCCTGATAAGTGGAGTCTAAAGGCGGCCAGGGCCGCCTCCTCCCGCACGATGAGGTGCAGAGGTGGCAGTCCAAGCATTGCCTGTAGGGCGGCAGTGGGTGTGGTTCTCATTCTGCAAGTGATTGCGACACAAGCAAACCGCTGCAGTTTTCCGAGATCTCTTTGGGCTGTACTCAGGTCTGTCCTGGGCCACCAGACCAGTGAGCCATATGTGATAATTGGTCGGATGACTGTGGTGTATAGCCAGTGGGTGACCTTGGGGCTAATGCCCCAATTCCTGCCGAGTAGTCACTTGCACTGACACAGGGATATGCTGGCTTTCGTGGTGATGTAGTACGTGTGTTTTGCCCAGTTCAGTTGTTTGTCCAAAAAGATGCCCAGGTATTTGGTTTCCGTTGAGAGGCTTAGGGTTGTTCCAAAGAATCGTGGTAGTTGTAGTGTCGGTCAATTTCCTCTTTTTTGTGAAGAGGATCAGTTCGGTTTTTGTAGGGTTCACTGAGAGTAATAAATAATAATAATAATAAAAAACGTTTATTTTCTCCACCACATAATGAAACATTTGCATAGTACATGATTGTGTACACAAAAAATACATTGATATTGTGGAGACTGGAGCCTGTACTAGGAATACCTGCTGGTGCAGAGCCTGGTGGTGCTGGTGCTGGTGGTGAGTTGGTGCTTGCTGCACCATTCCTCTACTAATTTCAGGGCTTGACGCATGAGATTGCATAGAGTGCTTTCGTGGGTCCCGTTTATTATTATGATGGTTATGTCATCAGCGTAGCCTACGGTGAAATAACCTTTTTCATTGTTTTGATGAGGTTGTCTGTTACCAGATTCCATAGAAGCGGTGAGAGGACGCCCCCTTGCGGGCAGCCCTTCGCAACGATGGCCCTTGTAGTTTCATTTACTGTGACCTGTTCAGCTCTCAATTTGAGCATATTGGTGATCCAGCCACTCAGGGTCGAGTCTATGCTGTGTCGGTCGAGGGCCATTTTTATGCTGTTAAACATGGTTTTGTCAAAGGCGCCCTCAATGTCAATGAAGGCAACCAGTGCTGAGCTTTTGTGGTCCACTGCGCATTCAATCTTAGAAACCACGCTGTGCAGCGCTGATTCTGTTGATTTGCCTGTGGAGTACGCGTGCTGTTGTTTGTGAAGTGGTTTTACCCGGAAAGGTCCGTTTCGGATGTACCTGTTACAGAATCTCTCGAGGGTTTTCAGTAGTAAAAAAGTGAGGCTTATTGGCCTATAAGCCTTGGGTTGTGTATAATCGGTCTTGCCAGGTTTGGATATGAAAATGACTTTCACCTCGCGCCATGCGAGAGGTATGTGTCTAAGTGCTATGCAGGCTCGATAGATCTCCACCAGCCATGGTGTCAGATGATCCACCCCCCACTGCAGCAGGGCCGGGAAGATGGCATCCAGCCCTGCCGACTTGTATTGCTGAAAGGTGTTGATAGCCCACTCTATGCGGTTATCACAGTTCTAACTTAACCTAACTTATTTCACTAAATGACTACACGACATTCAGGCATCTGATTAAACGTTGTGCTCAATGACTTGGCTAGTTGTCCTTCAGCTATTTAATTGAAATAATGGATTAGCGTTTAATGAACGGCCTAGGCGTCCAATTAGCTCGCTAATATAACCAGATGGCTGCGATATATATATTATGTACAAGTATGTAAAGGAAAAAATAAAAAAGTTGTGCAGTAGCTTAGTTTATTTAGTTTATAATTAGAATAAAGCAGGGAAACGGTTTAACGGGTGCATGTGTGTGTATATATGAGTGTATGTATATGAGTGTATGTGTGTGTGTGTGTGTGAGGGTGCGTGTGCTTGTGTTTGTGATGGTGTGTTAGGGTAAGTTGTGAAATTGGGTGAGGGTTCTTTGTGAGTAAATACTGATATATTTGGGGTAACCTGTAATGCTAGTTGTGTTGGGAATAATACATAAATAAATATTAGTAATAGGCGATGTATGTAAGTAGTGATTATGTTTGTGACTAATCCTGTTGAAGTAGCCATTCTGTCACCTAAGACTTTAGTTCATATCCATTTAGGTCGTTTAAATTCTTTATGAGCTGATATGCTCTTCATAAAAACATTGTATAAAGTACTTGTCATATTAATACCATAGTGTTGCTTACACAAACTGCTACCCGCGCTACCCTTTCCCTGAGCGTGTCTGCGTCTTACATTTTTTTGACGTGATTGTACGTATTCGTAGGTACATTTTTCTGTGTGGGGGAATGACGCAGGGTCCACGAACGAAGACGTTTTAAATAAATTAAGATGAGTCTCATCATAATTGTGATCCCGCGGGATCCGCGCGAAAGCTACGAGAACTTAATGCGGCGTGCATTAAGTTCTCGTCACGTTCCACTTCACGATCACGAGTTCTCTTTCACAGCGTCTGACTGTGAATACTCCGATTGTAATGATGTTACAATGTTACAGGCTACACGTAGTAAATGATCCGTACTGATTGGGTACACAACAAGATGTTTACAAATGCGTTTAAACGTTTACTTAGGTACTACTTCAAAACATTTAACAAAACAACCGATTTGCAACGGGTCGCAGGACGCGTCCGTTCAGTTTGGAATATCATAATTTTGTTATTATCAAATCTACGTCCGGCGAGTTATTATGCTAATGTGAGTGGATAGTGAACAGAAGTCCCGCCGAGCCCTTTTGTGAGCAGAACAAATTGTTTTATATTCCGTGGAAATTGGCGTCGAGAAGGCTCTGTGTGCGGGAGTGAGGGAGAGCCCCGTCCCTCCCCGGTGGAGCGGTTGGTGGCTCCGCGGCGGCGGATACTGACTGCGAACTCACTGATGACAGTTTTATGAACTCGACATTTACATTTAAATTGAAAGTTAGGATTTGGACGAACCGAGACTGAAAAAAGCCTTTTGTTCTAGACAGTACAGTACCGACCAAAAGTCCATAGGCAATCGCACAAAGCAATAGACTGACGCTTCGGTTTGACTTACGACCTTCTTCTATAAGATGTTACAATACTATTGATACACACACACTCACTTTGTCTGCAACTCATAGTAGTTCATAATTTCAATCAATATAGAATACGGCGTGCTAGCTCAGTGGATAACGTGCTTTGGTAAGTGCGATTATGGCGAGCCGAGCGAGGGTTCAAATCCCATCTGTGGTTTACTTGTAATTTTTAATAATTACATTCATAGTTTTTGTTATTTTTTAATAATTATTATTCATAGTTTTTGTTATTTTTTAATAATGACTAGTTCAATAATCATTCGTTTTTTGTTTCGGTCATCTTGTTCACATAAATATTAAGGTTTAGCAGGTAGACCACAGAAAACTAAGTAAATCATTTCGATTTCTGTGGGGTAGACAGACGCAGTTCGTTACGCGTATTCGCGACTGCTACGGTCTGTTCCCAGCCAATCTCAAAACTTTGTTGGTTCGTGGTTATTGTTGGTGACGAGTATTTAAGTATTAGCGGTGTTGTGGTTATTGTTTTCAAAATGCAGTCAAATATAAATATTGAAGGGAGATCAAATATTATTGCGCTGCGTAAAAGTGAATGTAATTTAGACAAATATCTAATGAGACCGGACTAAGTGTGAGTGTTATCATTTAAATATTTCATATTTTACTAAACATAAATCTTAATCAAAGGTATTGTTGATAGAACAGAGGTATTGTTGAGACAGAAGATGCCTTTAAAATTTTAAATTCATTATGAGGTTTAATTCGATTAGTGAATGATAAATAATTATTATGTGTAATAAATACAATGTTATTCTTTGTTCTAGAGAAATACTGTGAGGGTTAAGAGGAATGAGGAAGAGGCTTATTATCGAGCAGTAGCGACGTCAAATGATGGAGGAATATGAAACAAATGGTTTCATACCAACGAGATATTTTGCTGAATTATTAAACACGTCATTATGAACCGTTCGCTGTGCACTCTGAAGACTTGTATCACTGAAGACCAGCTAGGAAGCCGTTTTCGACAGAAAGGCATAAACAAGAACGTTTAAGTTTCGCACGATAATATTAAGACTTCAAGTGGGACACTGCTATATTTTAACCTTAAAATATTTACCGTACCAACTTAATAAACAACAGATTCGTTATTGCATGAATTTGTGGTAACGATTTTTTAAGCAAGTTACAATATGTTGTTTGTCGTATTTCTCGCAGATAGACCGAAAATGTTTAAGATTATTTTAGTAATATTATTATTTTAGGATTACAATTTGAGGTTAAGTTTCAATCTTCTTTTCGTAAAGAAAATGAATACTTAAGCTATAACCTCAATACCAACCAATATTTACTAAAGCCAAATAAAATGTAAAATAAATAATGTAAACAAACTGCCCATACTTTACCTTAAAATCACCTATTTTGTAAGTAGTTTTTTTTTACATTTTGATTACTTCTTACTATTACTTCGACCATGATCAAAGCTAACTAATAATAAGCTAGCTAATATTTATGGTGAAAAAATCAATTTAAAATTTAAAACATTTCATAATACAAATATGTCAAAATAATATAAATTACTTCTAAGTTTTTTGACATCTATTTCACATCTTATTGAGCTGACGTAATGACAAATAATTGTAGCAATATATTATCTATAAGTAAAATAAATATAACGAATACAATTTTTTAATTTTGCTATCACATATTACGTATTTTTAATTCTAAACCCTTTATTGCAATAACTGCATTAATAAAAAAGGCAGCAATAGTTAAGATATAATATTATTGCAAACAAAAATATTAATATTTGCAAAAACTGCACTGTGTTTGACGAGGTTGGAACCTAAGCCAGTTTGCATCTCAGACCAATGCTTAACGCGTTCTGCTATCTGCACACGTAAGTTTGATTTGAATTTTAGCATTGCCATAAACTGGCCAAGGTCAAGCGCATGATGCGTGTTGTCTAACAAAAGCGACGGAAATATATATTTGTTTCGGTAGTGAGGCGCAAGTACGCGACGATACGACAGTGTGTAAAGCGCAATACTGCGTTCTCTGTGGTGTGTGTGCCGTGTTGTTTACACATACAGATATACGGACTATACCGCGTGTTCACAGCAATATGATTCTTAACGTGCTTATGCACTTTTGAACGCTTACTGTACATAGGTAAGTAGGTACCGACGTGACAGAAAACTGGGCACCGCTCGACGGGACACGGCGGGCCTTTGTTGAATAGTTACTGGAGAACAACGTATAATGTAACCAGTGTTTTTCAAACCTCTATAAAGGGTTTGCGAGGCCTCAGTAAAAGAAAAAAAAAGTCTTTTTTTTATCTTTGTTTTGTTGCTTTAGTTTCCAGCAGATTTTCTTTTAGGTTGGTTTCCAACTTGCCTCATCTGTAGCTGCATTCAAAACCGTATATTACTCTACTGGGAAATCCCTCGTAGCATGACCCTCATAAACCCATCAAATACGACATAAAATTTACCAAAATATCCTCACAAATCCATCGTATCGCTTTTCCGTGGAGGCGTTTGGCGATGTAAAATGTCTGTTAAATATGTAATTAGCCAATACGTCATTATAAAAAATAATAAAAATGTTGTAGGTACGTATTTGATATTCGTATTTAAAATACAGATTATAAACAGTGGAGGGCAGGGTGTCGCGAAAGTTTTTTTTCATAGTAAGGGCGATACCATTTCTGTGTATGTGTTTTTAAGTGTTTGTTAGATACCATTATTTACGCATGTGTTTGTATGTGATTTGCAAGCAGATTTGTTTGTTTACCTTTAGTGTAGGGGTGTGTTAGGGCCACCTTTTAATTGACATTTAATTGACTAATTAATTCAAATAAGGCATAGCTATCAATTAGACTTTATACTATAGGAAATCAAAACTAACCCTATGCTATTAGCATAATAGGGATTTGCTTATATCTAATGACTACGTGATATGGTCTTTATTTGTTTTAATCAGAACTCTTAATTTAACAATTAGTCGTTTTTTCTTGTCGTCGCCAATAGTCTTCCCCTCAGTGCGTTGCACTCCATCTCGTTGAAGCAACGTTGCAGGTACAATCAGGACCAGGCGTGATGCTGGTCGGCGCAGGATACGCGCTGTTGTTCGCACGTCGACGATCCTAGTTCTTCCGTCTGGGCCGGGATGAGTGGCGGCTATTTTGCCGCGTGGCCACGAGTATCGTGGCAAGATGTGGTCCACGATCAGGACGATGTCACCCAATGTCGGGTCTCGGTGAGGACCTTAGTTGTAGCGAGGCGAGAGAGTTGGGAGGTACTCTCGCAATCACCTTAATCAGAAATGATGGACCAGGCGTTATGATGTCTTCCAGTTGAGAAAACCGATGGGTTCTGTGTCGTCTAAGGAGCCAAAGAAGGTAGCTCCACCTGATCGCTCGATGAGTAAATGATTCGAGGTCAAAGCTTCTTCTTCTTCTAAATCCGTGCTGACGGAAAAAAGGAGCCTCGAATTTATAACATGCTCGGCCTCTAGAAGCAATGTGTGGAGAGTTACTTCTCTAGGTTGCCGTTCGTGTAGCGTAGCTGCGAGAGCGACTTTTACAGATCGCATTATTCTTTCCCAGGCTCCAAATATTAGAGATGTTATGCTGTATTCCTTTTTTTTCAGAAAAATCCAAGGCTATCTCTGTCTTCTTCGTTAATTTTTATCCTCAGAAACGTTTCCTAGATGTCTGCGACGACGGCTATTACTTGTTGGCGGAAGCGGAGCAAAACACCGAACAGTGACTGTAGCAAATCGGGTCCAGCTAACAATGCATCGTTCAATGATTTTCTACTTGATTTAGCCAAGTTTCATCTTTTTCTTCTGGGGGTGTACAACGGCGAAGTGAGGCAGGTACCATGTTCTTGAGGAGGCAGGTTCGTCGTCACTTCCTCGGCGTATTCGCTGTTGATAAGGTTTTCTACTTGTTCTTCACAATTTCGTTCAAATTCTTTGTCTTTAATGAACTTTTCTCCATTCCTTTTAGTCGTGGCGCTGCAGCTATTTTGCTTTCAGATAGATTTTCATCGTTCGTCTTCCAGATAAGGCCTGCGCTGCATTTTCCATCAGGCAATCTCTTCGTTGTGGAATGCAGCACGTCGAGAGCTCGCTGGTCAATGTCGCTGGATGGTCTCTTTGCGGCGACTCCAAGGGCTTCGATGTCGAAGTGGTCTCTGATCATCTTCTCGAGGTAATCATCTTTTCCTTTAGGCTGTATCACCAGATGATTAACTATTCGTACCGGAGTGTTATTGCTTGATTTGGTCCCGTGTAAGACCCATCCCAACTGGGTTCTGGAGGCCACTGGTTTGCTTCGGTTGCCAGTTTTCACTTTTTGAGATACTATGAGATGCCAATTGTCCTCTCCGATGAGTACAGTGGGACGGGCGTTAGAGTATTTCAGTTGCTCTGCTATCTTTTCTAAATGCTGGCAATCTTCCAGATCCTTATCGCTGACTTCTTGGGGGGATAGGTTCAGGGTATTCACGGTATATCCTGACATCTTTTCTATGTTCCTCTCGAACTTCCCTCTGATCTTAATGTCGATCTTCTTTGACTTTTGAACCATTCGATGACCTCCTACGCCTTCGATTCTTAATTCTTCTTCAGGACCCTGGGCTCCAATTATGATCCTTCGCCCATGAGGGTGTAGACTGCCACTTTAGCATCTGGTCCCCATAGTTCTACTGGCACGATTTTCAAGTATGCTCTTGATATTGTCCGCGTTGCGTTTACTGTTGATGCTACAGCTTGGGTTTCTTGCGAGGTTGGCTTCATCCATTCTTCGTGGTGTAGCATCATATGATTGCCTTTCTTGCATTTTTCACACGGTTTTGCTTTGCAATTATGCCCTCTGTGTCGCCCCAGTAGACATTTAAAACATGTGAAGGCTTGCTTAGCTTGTTCCCATCGTTCATTTATGGAGGAGTCGATGAACTTCTTGCATTTCAATAGTGCATGTTCCCCTGCATATTCAAGATAGGCGATCTTCTTTGGCTTCTTTGTATTGTCCTTGCATGAACAAACTGTTGCTGTTTGTGGTCCGGCTGGCTCTTTATCTGAATCCTCTTCGTTCGATGAATGTTCTTCTTAACTATGCTTTGTGGCTCGAGTGGTGTTTACACCGCGCGAACCTGAAGTTCGTACATGGCTTCTAAATGTGTCTTTCTTCACCTTGGTCTCCGTGAACTCGTGCATCTCGAACTGATCCACCATCTGGTTGAAGAAGTTCATAAGGCTGATGAAAATTGGTTCATCATCTTCTTCGTTCGATGCTCTGTAATCGTACCACCTGAATCGCACCAGGATACACATCTTCTCAATTATTCGATTAAATATATCCCTTGAGTACAGATAACTTTGTTTCTTCATTTGCTAAATAACGCTGATAGTATTGGCAACAGCTCCAGCATATTGCACCAACTCTCTTGCATCTTCAGACATGGGAGGTAGCTTCTCTATGTTTTCTATCTCGTTTCTTATTAGGTAAGTGGGTCTTCCATATCGAAGTTCTAATGCGGTTATTACTTCTTCTGGATTCACTTGTATGTAGAGAAGGGACTTCACTGCTTCCTTGGCTTTCTCTTTAATTGCTCTTCTTAATCTTCCCATGTTTTCAATACCGCTGAAGAGAGCCTTTGAGACTTTGTATGTTGCTTTGAAGGCTATCCAGTTTCTTACATCGTCGTTGAATTGATGTAACTCGCTGACATACTTAGGCGCACGTTGCATAATCGCTGTTGCTTTACTGTCTGTGGCGGCCTTGACTGCTTCCATTATTGCTTCAGCAAGCTGATTGGTATGAGTCGTTGTGGATGGCATGGTCTCTGCAGTGTGCGGCGTTTGCGATTACTTCTGGCCTCCGGCAAGTACCCCATAATTTACTTTTAGCAGTCTGGATTTTGTTTTAAATGTTACACAACGATAAACCTGCCTCTTATTAGTGACGTTCCCTCCTAGAATTCAATATTTTTGTCTGATGTAACCCAATATCAGCCGGTTTCCGGCATTTAACATAGTTTGATGTGCGTCCTCTATTATTAATTCCTTCAGACGTCCACTGTGTGGCAGAATAATAGGATGCTGCATGTCATGGCTGATGTGTGCCTTTTTTAGTCTCCCTCCGACTCTTAAGATATCATTTTCATCCAGGTAAGGGTTTAATTTTAACATTTTGTTTTTTGAATTTAGCTTTACTTCTTGCTTTAAATCTCTTATTTATCTTCCAGCTGATTTCTGATAATGATAAATCATGCTTTTTTGCTTTTCTTTTGTAGGTCGTAATCTTCATCACTAATACTAGAATACGTGCAATTTTGCTGATCGATTGATATTTGCTTAACAGGTCTGTTATGATGCTTGATTCATAATTTGTAACAACGTGAACGTCTTTTTGCTTCTTTATTTCCTCGTTTGTTGAATAGATTGCTTGAATTTCTTTACGTATCGCCAAGACTGTGGTAGAATGCTATCAGTTATTTGAAGTGTTCTATTTGCTACGAACGTTTTCTGTTGACTTGGGTTTCCTTGAAGCCATCCCAATACGGCAGTGACTCCACTGCCGTATTGGGATGGCTCCAACAAAATATATGGTGGTTATGACCTGTTAGACAATGCTTGACTTTGGTCATGAGTTTGGCCAGCAACAGTGCTCCACATCATTCTAATCGAGGTAGTGATATTTTTCGTAGGTACTCATTTTGATTTAACAATTAATAATTTTTTTTTTTCTTTAGGGCATCCCATAGCTGAAGCTCTGAGGTCATGACTATTTAACCTGTCAATCCTGTGGTTGCCTTAAGCTGCTAAACTCAAAGCCTCCAGCCAGGGGCATACAAACTAAGCTAAAAAGCTAGGTGAAAGCTCACTAAGGGGTGCCCTTAGTGAGCGTTCACCTAGCTTTTTGAGGGGTACGAGCCTCGGCTTGGGGCGTCACCGGAGGGAGGACATCAAAGATGGGACGGGCTGGATCAAAGTTTTTTCATGACTATTAATCGGGGAATATAAAACTACGTGCACAGCTGCAACAACTACTTGCACCTAATTTTCGAGTAACAACGGTCGGAGAGGAGTATCATTTACTCAGGGTCACGGACGCGATCGCAAAGGACCTCGGCGGCGAGGTCGGAATGACGGGAAGCGTCTGTATTTGTGTACTGTACTTGTGGCCCTATTGCTCTCCTAGAGGAGGGTTATGGGGTCATCTGGGTCTGTGAGAATGTGCCTAGGACGGCGGGTACGACAAATCTTACTTGGGACATAACTGGCAGCCTGGACAATCAGAGAGTTACGATGTTTGACCGCGGAATCAAAGAAACGCTTTGCAAGGCGTTTTAGGACTTAGTGGATAGTGGGAATTTTTTGGTCGAGATGGAGACTCTCGTTCCTAACATACCAGGGGGAACCGGTGGTCCTACGGAGGAATCGGTTTTGGTGGGTTTGCATCCTATGGATATGGTGGGGTTTTGCATGAGCCAAGATGGCACCCGCATATGTCATGATTGGACGAATGCACGCTGTGTAGATTCGCAATTTGCACTTGATTGACAACTTACTAGTGCATTTAGGACGATATGGAGTCTACCGAGAGCGAAAGCGGATTTTCTGGATTGACTTCTATGCGCCACTTTTTAAACCAGGCAGCAAATCTATTGACTGAGCCTTGGAGAGTGTAGGCCGTTTGGTCGGCCGTATGGCCGTTTAGCGACAGTTTGGATAGAAATCAAACAATGTATTTAAGAAGGAAGGAAGGAATTAATTATTCTCATTTATTGATACCCTAACTATATACAAAATTACCTAGGTACAACTAGTGGACATTACTTAAATGATATTATTTATTAACAACCAATCAGAACACAGTTAAAATATTATATCAATAATCAGCGCGCGTTGCGCGCCCTCTGCCAACAGTCCAATTAACCACTAAACGCTCGAAGTTATAAATATAGGTGGCCAGCACTCGCTCCTACAGCTCAGTGTAGTTGCGAGCGTGGTGCCATGTGGATGCGCGCTGCTACAGTGCTCCCCTTCAAGTGAAACGTACCGGCCGTCTTATGACACGACCTGAGCGCGATGTACGCTCTGTTGTGATGTTTACAGGAACAGTGTTCTTCGCAGCAGGGCTGGAGCCTAGGGGTGTTACGTCACATGTGTCGTCTGTGCATGGCATGGAGAACGCAGGCTTGAGGTGGTCAGCTGATATAACTGCTTGCCTTCCCGGTAGTTAACAGTGAATGTTTTACTGCTTCGGCTGAGCACTGGATAGGGTCCGTTGTATGGTGGTTGCAGTGGTTTCTTGACTGCATCAGTTCGTACGAATACTTCCTTGCAGGTCTGTAAGTTTTGAGGTACGAATATGCCACTTCTGCTACTGGTGCGTGACTGTGTTGCTGCTTGGCGAAAAGTGCTAATTGCTGATCGTAGCTTTTCAACATTACTGTAGTCCATAGAATCTGGTTTCGAAGGCAAAAATCTCCTGGCAGTGTGAGAGCGTGACCGTAGGTAAGCTGTGCAGTACTGACTCCACTGTCACTTCTCGTTGCGGCTCGCAGTCCTAGCAACACTGTAGGCAGCGCCTCAATCCAACTGCTCGTGCTCAGACGTGCTATTAACGCAGATTTCATGCAGCAGTGCCACCTTTCAATCATTCCGTTGCTTTGTGGATGGTACGGTGTTGTGTGAATGCGCTTGATCCCAAGTAGTCTTGTTAATGCGTTGAACAAATTGCTTTCAAACTGACGACCTTGGTCAGTCGTTATTCGAGCTGGACATCCGAACCGTGCGATCCATCCTTCAAACACAATCTTAGCGACAGTGTCAGCTGTTATGTCTTGCGCGGCGTGTGCCTCGGGCCAGCGCGTCGCTCGGTCGATCATAGTGATGACGTAACGGTGTCCTTGAGGCGACGTACGTAGCGGACCAACGATGTCAACATGCAAATGTTCGAAACGGTGCGATGGTTCGAAGTTTGCTACCGGGGTTGCAGTGTGCCGGTGTATCTTCGCACGCTGACATTGGATGCATGTTGTCACCCATTTCTTCACGTCAGTGTTCATAGATGGCCAGAAGTATCTTGTTTGTATTAGCTTCCTTGACGTTCGCACACCGGGATGGCTGAAGTTGTGAATTGCGTTAAATGCCTTTATGCGAAATTCCTCAGGTAAATATGGACGTATGTTTTGTGTTGATGTCTCACAATAGATAGCGTGAGTCATCCCGGGCAATGTTATTTTGCGCATCTGGATATTTGATTGACGAAGTAAATCTTGTATAGCTGCGTCCTTTTCTTGTGCGCTTGCAAGTACCGCGTAGTCGATAGGAGTGGGGCAGTCGATAACTTCAATGCGCGATAAGGCGTCGGCGACAAAATTATCTTGCCCGCTAATGTGACGTATGTCATTAGTAAATTCACTAATGAATAATAGCTGCCTGGTGCGGCGGGGAGTTTCTGAGTCAAATGATATTTTCTGGAGCGCGTATGTTATTGGCTTGTGATCTGTATACACAATCAGTTCACGGCCTTCAAATAATTTTCTAAAGTGCTTCATTGCTAAGTATATTGCTTGTAGTTCTCGGTCAAATGTTGAATACTTTTGCTGCGCCGGCGTGAATTTCTTAGAGAAATAACCAAGTGCCTGCCACTTTCCTTCGACTTGTTGTTGTAGTACAGCACCTGCACACTTGTCCGATGCGTCACACATTAAGCCAAGAGGGGCTGCGTGCTGTGGATGCGCCAAGAAGGTTGCTTTTTGAATGCATTCCTTGCATTCTTGAAAAGCTTTAGACGTTTCTTCATTCCATATTATTTCGGTTTTGTCCCGTTTCTTTGAGTGCGTATTTTCTAAATACATGTGTAGAGGTGCTTGAGTTGCTGCGGCGTTCCGTATGTTTTCTCGGTAATTATTTATAATACCGAGAAAACGTCGTAATTCTTCGACATTCTTTGGTTTAGGGTAGTCGCTGATTACCTTCACCTTTTCTTGTGGTGGTTTTATGCCTTCGGAGGAGACGAAGTATCCCAAGAATGTGAGTTCTCTCTTGGCGAAAACACATTTGGCGGGGTTGATTGTGATACCGTATTCTTCCAGGCGCTGTAGTACGATTCGGAGGTTATCTCGAGCTGTTGTTTCGTCTTCTGCGGCCACAAGCAAATCGTCGACAAATGGGTAGACAAAATCAAGACCTCGTAGAACTTCATGTATAAATCGCTGGAATGTTTGACCAGCGTTCTTTAGTCCTGAGCACATGCGTGGAAACTCGTATAAACCAAATGGGGTTATAAGTGCTGTCTTCTCTATGTCTTCTTCACGTACTGGTAGTTGTGAGTATGCTCTGTTCAGGTCCAGGGTTGAGAAAACTTGCTTGCCAGCGAGCTGATATGTGAAGTCCTTTATTCGTGGGATGGGATAACGGTTAGGCTTGGTAATGGCATTGAGTCGCCATATACTCGTATATCTCCATTTTTTACTACTACGTGGAGTGGACTAGCCCAAGGGCTCTTGCTAGACCGGCAGAGTCCCTGGCTCATCATGTTCTCGAACTCCTTCTTCACCTTTTCATAGCAATGCGGGGGTATAGGTCGAGCTCGGGCATGTATTGGTGGACCTGTTGTTTCAATGTAATGCTCGACTTTATGCTCCGGGTTGAGTTTCATTGATGACAAACGAGTGACGTTGGGAAATTCTGCCAGTATGTCTTGGAACGTTTGTTGAAGATCGATACTGCGTACTGTAGGTATGCTTGTATATCGCCCCGTTGCCTTTGAAGAAAGTTTGGTAGTGTTGTCGATGAGACGCTCATTCCTTAGGTCGACCAGTAGATTATGGTAGCCTAGGAAATCTGCTCCAAGTATTGGCTTGCTTACGGCAGCAACGATAAACTTCCACTTGTAGGGACGTCGTAGACCCAAATTGAGGTCTATGATTTTTTCTCCATATGTGGGTATTGTAATGTTGCATGTTTTTACTTACGGTTTGGTTGTTAAAATGTTGGTCTTTTATCATACGTTCTCTCTAGATAAATGCATGACCATTGCCGGTGTGTTAAATATTCCTGAGGCTCTGTATTTCATTGATTAATATTTTCTGTAGTTTTTCTTGTTGTGACACTTACCTATGTCAAATGTTAAACTGTCAGTTTCTTTTTATTTATTTTTTTCTGTTTGGCTTAGTCTATGATGTTACTTTTTGGTTTATATAGTTTCAATTATTTTTATTGATATCGCTAAAACATTGTATTAATTATAATTTATTTTTATATTATGATTGTACAAAATAACTACAAATTAACTATTGTTCTAAATTTTATTTATGAAATTTAACGCACTCCAAGGAGGTCCTATTATATTGGAAGAAACCACTGTTTGAAAATGGAAAAGAATATTGATTTTGGAAACGAGCTGAAGGGTATAAAAGCAGAGGCCGTCAGAAGCAACGGGCGATTCTATCTCGGATTCTATCTCGGATTCTATCTATCTCCGATTCTATCTCCGACTTTATAATAATAAAAGGGTCTGTCTCTCTTACAGTCCATCTTGGCCTACCCTGGCCATTCCGGGGCTCACCCACTCCCTGCCGGAGCCAACTCTTCCTTCCCTCGGAGTCATCGACCCGCCGAGGCCACCACCAGCCGTCAATCACTCCCTGCCGGAGCCTCCATCTCCCGAAGACTACCTCCCGGCAGGCCACCTCTGAGGCCTAACCTCCTAAACGTGCAGTGCCGATCAGTAGTGTTAAACTGTGTTTTTTTTGTACTCCCCTTGTATTTTTAATTATATTATAATATTCAATTATATTGTTATATTTTCCCTTACATTTTCCCCCTCTGGGAAAATGTAACGTTACAATTTGGCGCCCATTCAGCTTACCCACCCCCTCTTCCCTCTCTAAATTCTAAAACTAACCCACCCCCTCTTCCCTCTCTAAATTCTAAAACCAACCCACCCCCTCTTCCCTCTCTAAATTCTAAAACTAAACTTTCACAAGTTTTTCAATTATATTTTGGCGAACCTTTATTCATCACCTCATCCATTACAACCTTTACTCAACACTTCTTATACTGAACAACTCGTAATACTACACCCCCACACACACTACGATTACCATTGTAATCGTCATACATTCTTCGCTTGTACGTGTTAAAACCATCGTTCGTTCGTTGGTCATTTGCAAGTTGGGGTTTGGCTTACTTTACGACGTTCTATAGGAGAGTATCCTATAGACGTTACCACCTACTCTTTACTCTTTTCTTTACCTCACTACACTGCATCCCACACACTTGCACACCACTGCGGTTACCATACATTGGTAATCGTACCCAGTTTTCGCTTGTGTGTGTTAACTTGTCACTAGCAAGTTGGGGACTGGGACACTCCACGACGCCTGCAGGACAATATCCTGTGGACGTTTGTACAATACTGAACATTAATTTACTTTAATCATTACTCCATTTAGTTTGATTTGTTACCACGGCTAAATTACTTAAAAACTTATACCTAGACTAATATTTTTAAATCTTAAACAATGGATAATAGACCAATAAGATACTCGTACTTCAACAAACTTGAGCTTGAATACGAAGTTTCTATCAGAGCTGAAAGACCTGCTGAAACTTTGATAAATCGGAGATAATTCTATATATATATCGGAGACAAAAATAAATTGTTACAGTTTATACAATATTATTTATTATTTAGTTTATAATATTGTTTTAGTTTTTATTTTACTAAAGTTTTACAGTTTACACTGATTATGCTGCACTAAAATGGTTCCAAAATCTATCTAATCCTTCTGGGAGATTAGCACGTTGGACTCTTCGTCTATCATGCTTTGATTTTGATCTGAAACATAAGAAAGGAAAGGATAATTCCGTTCATGGGACATTCCGTTACAAAAGATTCAATTAGCACTAAATAGCTCTGTAAATGCTACCACAGGGTTCTTCTCCTTGATGTCTCTAAGAACTTTCATTTTTATTCATTTTCATAAGTGTAAATAATTCATAGGGATAAAACTTTTGGCGTTGTTAATTTTAGTTTTTATGGAGCGGTGCATAACTCGTTAAATAAGCCATTATGTCGAGCGGTACTTAACTCGTTAAATAAGCCTTAGTGTATCTATATCTTTTATTTTTAAATACTTACTTGAACTTAAACTTAGATTTAATTTACTTGTACTTGAACTTGAAACTCGCAAGGTTTTTCTTAAGCACTAATTGCTTGTACTTGAACTTGAAACTTGCAAGGTTTTTCTTAAGCACTAATGCTTTAAAACCTTGACTATTTTTCTGAAACAGGAAAGTTTTGTAAATATTAATTAAGTTTTTTGTTGGGTTTTAAAAAAGGTGCGGGTTACGACACCTAATTAAAATAAATAAGCCTTCGTAACTTTAAAAAATAATTCCTTGTGGAGTATGCGTCATAGAATGTGAACCATATCCCTTAAGAATGCTGGTGATGTATGATTGAGAGAGCACGAAAGGCGAGTTGTTGAAAGGTGTATGAAAGAGCAAGGTCTTGTTTACAACATCTAAATCTTTTCAGTTGATAATTTTCTTGGGTTATGGGGAATCATAATTGTAAGATAATACACACCAGATGTTAGTGTTTTCTTTCTTTTTAATTTTCAGTACCACTGTAAATAGTCTGCTAGATTTGCTAAGTAATGCCCTAAAAATTTTTTCATGAGATTCAAAAATTTTCCGGGGTTGTCGGGGAAATGTAATGTTGCATGTTTTTACTTACGGTATAAAGTAATCTGTAGTTTTTCTTGTTGTGACACTTACCTATGTCAAATGTTAAACTGTCAGTTTCTTTTTATTTATTTTTTTCTGTTTGGCTTAGTCTATGATGTTACTTTTTGGTTTATATAGTTTCAATTATTTTTATTGATATCGCTAAAACATTGTATTAATTATAATTTATTTTTATATTATGATTGTACAAAATAACTACAAATTAACTATTGTTCTAAATTTTATTTATGAAATTTAACGCACTCCAAGGAGGTCCGATTATATTGGAAGAAACCACTGTTTGAAAATGGAAAAGAATATTGATTTTGGAAACGAGCTGAAGGGTATAAAAGCAGAGGCCGTCAGAAGCAACGGGCGATTCTATCTCGGATTCTATCTCGGATTCTATCTATCTCCGATTCTATCTCCGACTTTATAATAATAAAAGGGTCTGTCTCTCTTACAGTCCATCTTGGCCTACCCTGGCCATTCCGGGGCTCACCCACTCCCTGCCGGAGCCAACTCTTCCTTCCCTCGGAGTCATCGACCCGCCGAGGCCACCACCAGCCGTCAATCACTCCCTGCCGGAGCCTCCATCTCCCGAAGACTACCTCCCGGCAGGCCACCTCTGAGGCCTAACCTCCTAAACGTGCAGTGCCGATCAGTAGTGTTAAACTGTGTTTTTTTGTACTCCCCTTGTATTTTTAATTATATTATAATATTCAATTATATTGTTATATTTTCCCTTACATTTTCCCCCTCTGGGAAAATGTAACGTTACAGTATCTCTGAATTATTGGCGGCGTATAACTTGTACGGCAGTGGGGTAGTTCGACTTCCTTTACGCTTCGGTATCACAGATATGTTTGCGCCAGTGTCGACCAAGAAATTTGTGTTGGTTTCCTTATCAGTGATGAAAAGGCGATATGATTTGCTGTCGACATTAGGTTCCGCCACTGCTAATGCCTGTTTTAGTTTTCCGTATTGTGGTCCTTGTTAAAACTGCGTGGTGTTGTGCAATGTTTTGCTTTTGCGCCGAATTTTCTGTGATAATAACAATAGGGTGATGGAGTTGATGAGCGAGATCTGTAGTTTCAACGCGCGCTGATTATTACAATAATCAGCGCGCGTTGCGCGCCCTCTGCCAACAGTCCAATTAACCACTAAACGCTCGAAGTTATAAATATAGGTGGCCAGCACTCGCTCCTATAGCTCAGTGTAGTTGCGAGCGTGGTGCCATGTGGATGCGCGCTGCTACAGCCGTATCGTCTGCGAACAGAGCCAACTGCGCCCTTCTACTATTATTGGGAATATTGCTGGTAAATAGCGTAAAAATGAGGGGAGCTATCACAAAGCCCTGAGGGACTCCTGCGCCAATAGAGCGGGGAGAAGAAAGTGCTCCTTCAATGCGATAGTGGAATACGCGGTTCGATAGATAGTCTCGTAAGATGAGTACGAGACGATCTGGCGCACCGAGTTGGTACAGCTTATATAATAAGCCATTGTGCCAGACTTTATCGAACGCTTTCGCAATATCGAAGAATACTGCACCCATCAGAGAACCGCGTTGGAAACCAGCGCTTATGAATTTAATGATGCGGTGGGCCTGAAGCACGCTAGAGTACTCAGTTCGAAAGCCGAACTGTTCGTTGGGGATGAGGTCCTTGGTCTCAGCGAAGTCTCTGAGACGCTTATAAATAAGCCTCTTATAGATTTTTCCGAGAACCTTGAGCAAACTGATGGGACGGTAACTAGAAAGCTCAGTACTGGGTTTACCGGGCTTTGGGATACCGATGACTGTAGCTTCTTTCCACGACTTCGAAAAGAAGTTGTTGCTTAAGGCACAATTGAAGATGATAGTCAACAGCATTATTAGGTGAGCAGAGAAAAATTGGATAATTTCTTTGTTTTCTTTCTTTCATCTTGTCCCAGCCCGCGTCACGCAGCTCCGTCTAACTATCTGTCTATCTGTCTATTGACGACCTTGGCTACTTCTGGGAATTCCCAGGAATATTCCGTTCATCAGTCGCTAACTGTCTCAAGTTCATAATTGCAAAAAATGGAAAAATGGAGCTGCTTTTGTGCTGTATGTTACGTTTGTCATTTGAAATTCTTGAATTTTTTGAGAAGGGTTATCTCTTCACATGGGTGTACTCAAATCTGCCTAAACATTTTTTCTATATCAGTCGTGAATGCGTACTGATATTGTCTCTATTTAATGATAAGAGACTGAAAGGTCTTGCTGTAAATTGGGCCCCGTGTACAACAAATCATTTAAACTTTTATTTGTAGATGTTTTTGCCAAATCATTGTAAACAACTCTCAATGCAGTTGTTGCACTATCTTCGCGCAATACGCAATGATGCGGTAGGAAACATTCCGATGTCTGATTGCAAGGCAAGGTTGCATGTGACCTAAGTTTTTGTATTCGGTAATGAATGACTTATAAGCATTGAGTAAAGAATTGTTTTCATGTAATTTATTTTCTAAATCAATGAATTGAGTAACAGTCTTATTTTTGGGCTGCCCCAATTTCTCCTCAAATTGTGGAACGAGTGGAAGTCTCACTACGTATTTTCCGTCATCCAAACGATTTGTTATTGTTTTATAGTATTGGATGCAGTCTTGATCTTCTGATGATAATGATTTTTCTTCTGTAACATCTTCCATCTCCCAGAATTGCTGAACGATGTCTAAATCAAATTGTATGTACGACCTTGCACATTAATTTAGTTTTCATATTTCCACACAGTATCCAACCAAGACGAGTCTCTTGAACAAGCGGAAGTGGTTCGGTTAATCTGCACATGCCCGTTAAAAGAATATTTGAATAGACGTCCGCACCCAACAAAATGTCTATGGGTCGGCTGATGTTGTACTCAGGATCTGCTTGTTATTCCAAAAATGGGCATGCTATTTTAGGGAATGAGTATGATAGTAAATATTTTGTTAGGTTATTCATGATGAAAACAGCGATACTAAATTGATACATTTTGATTCTTGAGCTTGACATACAGTATAAGCTCAGCATTCCTATGCAACTGTTTTGTGTTTCCCCTATGCCCGTGAATATGCGCCGTCACACCTGGATCGCTGCAATCCTAATTGCTGAGCAGCGTGATAAGAGACATTTGTGACCCCTGATCAATAAGAGGCCGTAGGGTTAGGTATGTCCCATCTACTTTCTGAACCTTTAGCAGTGCAGTTGAAAACAAAGTTTCTTGCATCATATTTTGTTGTGTCACGTGCGTGTTGCCTCGATTTGCACGTTCTTGATTAGAACGGATGTTGTTATGCTGTGTAGAAGGCGTCAAATTACCTCCTTGTTTTGATAATTCCTTTAAATACGATTCATTAAGCAATGTGTTGTGAAATTGGTTACATTCGAGGTAACGCTTCATTGATAAGCATTCTTTGCTCTTATGATCATATAAGTAGTTTTGGCAATAATTCAAGTTAGCAACATGTGCGTCATTGCAGACTGGACAGTTTGGCCAATTGTTTTGCAATTTCCTGTAACTTGCTGATTGCGAAATAGCCTCATTGCTTGAATATGATTGCTTGTGATGATAATTTTTGGATTCTGATGGTTTATTGGTGTTTGAAGAAAAGGATTTTTGATTATTGTTCTCCTGTTTTCTTCTACTTGCTTCCATGCTCGTGAACTTCCCCTCTAGAAAGGCTAGAAATTCATTCAACTCGAGTAGGTAATTCTCGAGGTTGTTTGATAGCTGCGTTGTATTCGCTGAATGTGTCCGAATCTAATTTCTGACACAGGATGTGCCCGATCAACGGATCCCACGCCACGTCTACGCCGAGACTCTGTATGGCATTCATTGTTTCAAGGGCAGTATCATGGATTCGTTTGATATGATTAATATTGATGCTTGCTGTGAAATTGGCATATTTAATAAAATGTTAATATGTGACGTGAATATCTCCTCTTGTTGTCATAACGATGGCTCAATATATCCCAACAAATGATATAGTTGTCTGAGCTGAGTTGTAGTTTTGATATTTTATTTCCTTAATATTGTTTAAAAAATAATGTTTCCGAAGTGAAAACTTCTTTATGCGCGTTGGGTATTTTTGAGATCGGAAAAACAATTGAACACGCGACACTATTACCTTTACCGACACCTCATTAAAAGTATTTCCTGCACAATAAAATTGTTCAAGGTTTCACTTCTGTCGGCACTCCCGGAGTGTTTTTCTTTCTTTCTTTCTTTACTTTTCATTTTAGAATTTTCTTTAGATCTTACCCTTTAAGTTTCAGTCGTGTGTAAATAGTTCCTTATCAATTATGTAGTATTTAAGATGTGAATGACGTCGTAAGCTACACATAAAGTGTCTTCTTTTTTTTTCACTACCTGTTTATGATATTTGTGTAACTGTTTGTTTTCCCGAATTAAATAAATAAATAAGTGCGGTGGCGTCTGGCTACCAGTTTACCACAATAATGATAACATTTTTCATTGCAAGCAAAGGACTTTTCACCACAGGAAAATATCGTATTCCTTACAAATTTTGTAACAAATGCTAGGCCAATGTTCGCAAGACGTTGACAGATATGACACGTCTCTCTCCTCGCTCACCGACTCGCCGCACACGCCTAGGAAAAAGGCTTCTTTAAATCGAACTACTCTTATATTTTTATTACATAATTTGACAAGTCATAATCATTTATTCCATTTAATTGACACTAACAATTATGTTGGTAACCACTTTTATTTGACAAAAGATAGATTTTGTATGGATAGGTACTATCTTTCAAAGTATTGTAAAAGACAGATAGCTGTGTCGCTATCATATTACTTTTCTATTACAGCCAAGAATTTGGTTAAACAAATTGCTTCTATTGAGCAATGCTATGACATGTCAAATAATTCAGCCAATAACTTGGTATCAAATATTGACATTGATAATAATTTAAATTAGAAATTAAGGCAATAGTGGCAACCTCTAGCAATAATGTACAGAATTGCAAAATAAAATCAAATAAAAGTTTAAAATCTGTAAATAGCCTGGTGCATCAAAATATTCAAGGATTTATGAACAAAGATTTAGAAGTAGAATTATTTATGAATTTTAACAGTATTGATATTCTTTGTATAACAGAACATTGGCTTAAAAGCCACCAGTTCTTGTTCAATTTTAATAATCACGAGGTAGGTAGTTCATTCAGTAGAGTTAATGCTGTACATGGTGGCTCATTAATTTTAGTTAGTAACCAGCTTAAATATAGAGACCGTAAGGATATTGTGAGCCTATCTGTTGAGCGAACAGTTGAAATAGCCTGTATAGAATTGGAGCAGTTTATTGTATTAAGTGTGTACAGACCCCCTTCAGGATTGTATGACTGCTTTGAAAAGGTAATGGATGAAGTGTTACACAAGATTTGTAACTCAAATAAGTCCATTATCACTTGCGGTGATTTTAATGTTAATTTATTAGAAAATTCAGGTTCTTGTAGTAAAATAATAAGTCTGTTTCAGTCCTACAATCTTGTAAACCTATTGTTACGTCGTACGTACGAGATCTTTCGAGAAAGCACGGATTACAGTGTATTTGCGCTAAAAACTTCGAGAAGCATTCCATTATTATTAGTTTGAAGTTAAGTAGGTAACTACTTATAAACAATATTAGAACTCGTCATTGTAATTTCGACCGTACGCCGAGGGCATAAAGTACCTATTTCTTTATTCGGTACAAGTAGGTTATTATTTTTTATACCTACTACTTTTGTATTTCCTGGTAATGTTTATTTGTTGATTTTTTTCTGGAACCGTTCTACACATAGCTGGAATGTTCTTGAATATTGGCGGTATAAAAGCAGAGAGCCGACCCACGATGAGTCAGTCTGATTTAGGCGATACAACGAAGCGAATCGAAGTGAACTATAAGTGCGATATCTAAGTGAATAGTGATCAGTAGTGTATTTGTGATTAAGTTTTAAGTGTTTTGTGTTTAATAAAGTTATTTAATTGTCTGATTGGTAGTAATTAATTTATCCCATACCCAGCTCGTAACACTATTTTTAGAGCCCACAAGAATAACCCCGACTAGTGCCACATGCCTCGATAATATTTATACAAATTTTATACCTAGCCACAAAGAAATAATAAATTTACTAGATTCTGATCATTGCGGGCAGAGGATTACTATCCCAAACCAAAACAACAAAGTGGCTAAAAAGGATATCACTGGTAACCCCAAAACTGCAAGTCGCTTGGAAAATTTTAAAGTTAAACTCATTAATAAATTACCAGTTTTGTCTATTCATGCTGATCCTAATTATCTATATGATGATTTTTTTCATATAACTGTAAGCAATTTAATTCCATCTTTATTCCTAAGACTATCTCGGTTAATAGTAACCCATCTTTTAGTGATTGGGCTACCTTTGGTATACATAAAAGTAGAACACGGTTTTATGAACTGTACAATGAAAGGACTTATGTAAACACAGCTGAATTTAATTTATATGTTAGAAATTATTCAAAATTATTTAAAAAAGTTTGTTGTTTTATTAATTAATTAAAAATATAATTAAAAATATAATATAATTAAAAATAGTAATAATGTAATTAAAACGACTTGGAATATTATAAATAGTGAAACGGGAAGGTCTAATAACCGAAATACTAACTATAGCCTGTCTATTAATGACAACATAATAAAATCAGACTCCCAAGTCGCCGCGGCCTTTGAAAATTTCTTTTCAGATATTCCCGTTTCAACTACTAAATCCCTAAACTCATCACCTTCTGTTGTCTTTGCTAAAGGAAAATGTTAATGTTTGTGATTCGGAATTTCTTGTTGAACATATTACCTGTAGAGACATAATTAAAACTTTTCACACTTTAAATGTAAAAAAGACTGCAGATCTGTGGGGTAACTCTGTAGAAGTTGCCAAGTCTATTATTGACATTGTAGCACCTACTTTAGCTCTTATCTTTAATAATTGTATCGACTGTGGGGAGTTTCCTGACCTAATGAAAAATAGTAAAATTATACCTTTGTTTAAATCAGGTAGTATATCAGACCCCACAAATTATAGACCTATTTCAGTACCTTTAGTAAAATTTTTGAGAAATTAATTTTAGAGCAATTGCAAAGATTTTTTAATAGACATAAATTATTACACAGCAAACAGTTCGATTTTACAAGGGGTAGTTCAACTACTGACGCCGGTGTTGAACTTTTAGGTCACATTTATAATGCATGGGAAGATAAATGTGATGCCTTGGGCATCTTTTGTGATTTGTCCAAGGCATTTGATTGCGTTCTTCATGACACGTTAATCAGGAAACTCCGCCACTATGGGATCCGGAACAGTGTTCTGGATCTTCTTACTTCATACTTGAGTAATAGGATTCAGAGCGTTGACGTTAATGGAAAAAGATCTCCCGGATCTTTAGTAACAATGGGAGTCCCACAGGGCTCAATTCTTGGTCCTTTCTTGTTTCTTATTTATATTAATGACTTGCCATACCTCATAAAGGATAACCATGATATAGTGTTGTTTGCGGATGACACTTCACTTTTGTTTAAACTTAAACGTCAGCAGCTAGTTACTGACGATGTAAAAACCCGCAAACTCAAAAGTAGTTCACTGGTTCAATGTTAATAATTTACTTCTGAATGAAAAAAAAAAACTAAGTGCATTAAGTTTACCCTACCTCATGTTAGGCAGGTGAAAACTAAATTGTTGATAAAGGGCGAAGAATTGAATCCTGAAGATAGCACAGTATTCTTGGGCTTAACTTTGGATGCTAAGCTTCAGTGGGGCCCACATATAGATAAATTGTCAAAAAAGCTAAGCTCCGCAGCATATGCTGTTAGAAAAATTCGTAATTTAACTAACATAGAGACAGCCCGTTTAGTGTACTTTAGTTATTTTCATAGTGTAATTTCGTACGGTATTTTGTTGTGGGGAAATGCCGCCGACATTCAAACTATCTTTGTTTTGCAGAAAAGAGCTGTTCGATCTATTTATAAATAAAGTCCGAGACACTCTCTCAGAGATAAATTTAAGGAGATAAATGTAATGACTGTGCCTTCTCAGTATATTTTTGATAATCTTTTATATGCCCATAAAAACATAAAATTGTTTAAAAAATACAGTGATATCCATAACATAAATACTAGGAACAAACACAAATTTGTTGTACCTACAACAAGGCTCAAGAAAATAGGTAGCTCCTTTAGATGTCAATGTATTCGCTTTTATAATAAACTTCCGAGCCACGTACAAGATCTAAGCCTTAATAAATTCAAATCATTTACTAAACGCAAGTTGTGCCAGAAGGCTTTTTATGCCGTTAAAGATTACATTGAGGACAAAAAGGCATGGGATTGAGCTGCTTCAATTTTATTATTTTTTTATATTTACTTTCGGAACTTTGTTTTTTTTTTTTTTTTTTGCTAACTTTATAATTATATACACAATGACATGAATATTTACTTTGTGAAGTATAATATTTTTTTATTATTGTGAATGTGAGGACTATGTGGGTCATATATATATATATATATATTTATTTATTTTTCTCAGTTACTTTTAATGATCATCTGGCAGTTGTGAGTACTTTATGCGGCCTACCCAAATGTCCTTTCTTTGGTATTGTTCATCGAATCATTGAGCTCCTTTTAAGTTCTGAGTTGAGCTACACGAAAACTGACAAATGCGTGCATGGAATGGACAGGTCCACTCACATCTGTATACTTCTTTCCTCAAAAGACCATTTCAGACACAAATCTACATGGTCCTCAAATGAAATGCTCTGACCAAGATTATTTCCTGGTTTTTATATACACATTGACATTAATGAATTTTATATACTTTTAAAGTATTATATTATTTAAATTATTGTGAATGTGAAGACTATGTGGGTCATTCCTTTTTCTTTTTGTTTTTAATTTTTTCTCACTTAGTTCTAATTATAGTCTGACAGTTTGAGTAATTTATGCGGCCTACCCAAATGTCCTTTCTTTGGTATTGTTCGTCGAATCGTTGAGCTCCTTAATTCTGAGTTGAGCTGCACGATAACTGACAAATGCGTGCACTGACTGGACAGGCCCTCTCAATCTGTGTGATGCTTTCCTCAAAAGATCACTCCAGACACCAATCTACATGGTTTTCACATGATCTGACCAAGATTATGTCTGGACTTTAAAAGAGACTGTGACCTCTGAGTTTGTTTCGGCCGTTCTTCTCAGAGTAGTCAGATAGGAAACGCCGACCTCATCTAGTTTTTAAAATATAATTGATGTGTAAAAGTGTTTGTACAAACCTATTTACAGAAATAAAATCATTTATCATTTATCATTTATCATTGACTTCTGATTGATAGGCACCAGTCGAGCTACTCGTACGCGCACCAGGCGCTGTCTGAACGGGGTACCACAGACAGCACAGACTGTAGACAGTCTCAATTTAACTTCGTCCTACTAGAAGGGTCACGTATGGAGGGTAGCGCAAGTTTAACACTCTGTGGCAGGAAATAAATCGCGGGTATTCGTAAAACAAACTAGTAGTTAGTGAATAAAAAAATGCAAACATATCGGGCGCGGTCCACTGATACCGCGCGTGTCGTCAAATATTTATGAATCACTCGCCGGCGCGGCGCGAGCGCATCACTACGTGTGCAGGCTGGTTTGATCACTAATCTGGTACTTACACTTACCTACTTACGTCTTAGTTTCTAACGCCTTTTCAAATCTTTGTTTCCAATTGATATTTTTCTTTGCAGCTTCATTTGTTTGATGGTCAGGGGGACGGAGATGAGGATTATTCCGGAGCTAATTTTAATAATTTGATATACTACAAAGACTTGTTACGGTGACTCTTTTTTAACCAACTTCTAAAAGGAGGAGGTTATCAATTCGGATGTTAGTTTTTTATGTATGTTCGGGCATAACTCCGTCATATATAGATGGAATTACAAAACATATATATTTTTTAAAGGTATACTACCGAGATGGTCCCATTATCATCAGGTCAGGATCTGATAATGGAATCTTTGAGAAATCAAGGGAACTCTTCAAATATTATAGGCACACCTAGAGCGATTTGGCATTTTTTTAAATAGTAATTCGTGCAGTTGCTCTCGGAAAGCACCATTTGTTGAAGTGGAACTGATGATGAAGACCACAAATGGCCCACCGGAACCACTTAATAATAAGAATATCACGGGTGGCGATTCCATTACTTTAACATGGTTGCCAAGCAATTTTCATTTATTATTTAAATAATATTTATTATCTTTAAGGTAAGTTATTTATTGAACGCTTTATTTTTTTTATGGGCCTGTGACACCTGAAATAAATGGTATTATTATTATTTTTCAAAGGTCTTTAACACATCTCGGGACTCTGGAAGGCGTACGAGGGGCCGAAGCCAATTTGCAGAGGCCCCTAAGACATTTTTAAGTGCTGAGGCACCAACAGACAATTATCCTTGTATGCACCATACAATTGCACCCAAGGACAAACCCCGGTTGGTGTAGGACTATTGCAGAATATGGAAACAAAACATATTGGGCTATGGATTTGGGTGGCTATAGTGGATTGGTTACCTGGAACTATGGAAAGACTATGGCCCCTGTCTGACCAATATTTTATATAAAATACACAGGAAAATGGCAGGGGGTATTCTATGTTACGGACTTTGGTTTCCGCAGTTAGTCAGGTCAGGTGGACCATTGTACGTGGGCTATTGCGGCCGTTTGGTGGTTATTCCAACCAGCACACCACCCTCCAGAAGTTAATTAAAACTCCTGGTCTGTTCAGAACATCAGTGAAAGATCTGGGTGAACCAAGGGTTTCTGCTCTAATCTGGGTGAAGCCTATGCATTCAAAGAGCACGTGCGCGTCGGTTTCCTCAGCCTCTATGCATGCCTTGTACAGAGGACTGTCCGTTATGCCTATACTGTTATGCCTATTGTGTGGAAGTGTTTGTTTAACGAACAGTGCCCTGTGATGGTCCCCGCCACCAGGCGCAGGCCGTTCCTGTCTAGGCGTAATAAACGCCTGGTTAGCCTGCTATCTAAGGATGGCATAGCTTCCTTGGACTGCCTGCAGCCCGGTGTCGAGGTCCACCAGTTCTCCGCTTGTGTGTGGCTGAACTCCTGTAGCCACCTGCGTATTTGATTGAAGGGGATTGGCACGATAGGCTCGGGTCCACAGACTGCCGTGCTAGACCCTTTTCTAGCAAGTTCATCAGCTGCGTCATTACCTAGTGATCCGTTGTGTCCTTTTATCCATTGCAATGTCACCGTGTTGCGGCTAGATGGAAGGGGGTGACTAGCACACTCAATAATGGGCTCTCAAAAACGGTCGCTAGCACAAAGTGTCGTAGCGATAAGAGGGCAACATGTCCTGAGGTGCTTATTAGGAGTGGAGAGGCTATCAGGACAATCCCGGAAGTACGGTCAAGATCCCTACCAGCATCTTACTGGAATACTTCCTTCCTCCGAGCACGTTTGCTCTAGCGAATCTCCACTCAAGCCGGCCAATTAAGACAAGAATGAGATGGGAGCTCTGTTCCTCGTCAGTGTTCACTCCAACCGGCCAATAAAGGCAAGCCAGAGGTGAGGAACAAGACTTCTCCCTGGAGATAGGGTCCGTGGGGTCGTTACTGCCCAACAGCTCGCCACATGCTGCCCTGCGGGTTTTTGTATCACCCTTGGTCTGGCTCCTCATCCCAGACTTGTTCCGGCAAAGTAAATTACCGGCACAGGCCTAGAGTTCGGAGCGCGGAAGCCCCACCACGACGTCAATGTAGAGATACGGTGGTGGGGTTATTATTATTACCTTTTATTTCATTTTTAAACATATTTTTACATTTTTAAATATTCTTATAAAAACAAAAATTAAAACAAAAATATTAAAAAATAGTAGCCCACCGGTGTCGGGAACAGGATCCAAGCTACCGGTGGTCAGGGCTCCTGAGATAGGAACCTCCTAACAATACGCACCGTGTCCAGGAGTACCGCTTTCTGGATCAAGCCCCTGATCTAGCTGCCTAACGAGAGCCTCCTCGGGTGTTGATCGAGGCTCTTGGCTATTATGTCATTGGCCGTCACGACTATCGGCACAATGATTGCTGAATCCACATCCCATATGTCAACAATCTCGCGAGCCAGGTCAAGAAACATAATCTTTTTATCTTTTTCAGCTTTCACGAGGTTTTCGTCATGCGCGACCGCTATATCAATGTGCGGCGCTCTAATCGATCTATCACCAATATTTTTATTATTATTTTTAAAAAAGTGGTGGCAGACAAAAGTGCCGACAGAAGTGAAAACTTAAACAAGATCGCCTTGGAGGAAGAACATTAGTCCGTAACTTTATCTAAATAAAGATCACAATAGCGTTTACAAAAAATCTTCCAAAACCTTTAAAGTAAAAATACTAGCATATATCATTGATCCGTAACGTAGTATAAATAAAGAGCATAATCGCGTTTACAAAACCTTTAAAGTAAAAATACTTCCATAGATTATTGATTCGTAACGTAATATAAATAAAGAGCACAATCGTGTTTACAAAAATGAGGTGTCGTCGTGGTGTTGCGAATTCAATGGTTTAGTCCTATTTCAAAAATGCCCAACGGGCCTAAAGAAGATTTCAATTTTAAAAAAAAAACCGGTCAGGTGCGTGTCGGACTACGCACAATGAAGGGTTCCGTAGTTGGGATGAATTTATCCCCAATACAAACTTATTAGTGTAGTTGAAATACATGTTCTCCAATACATTCCAACTGCAAATGTAAGTTTGTACGCACAATATTATGTGATTTTCCTGTAAATAATGAGTAAAGAGCCATACTTAAAAAAAAAAAAAACATTTAGTTCAGATAATTATAAATCCAAACATTTCACAAAAATTTAACATTAAAATTAAAATACTAAATACAATTCAATTTAATTCAATTCAAATAACCCTCTTAATAAAGGATCTCCATAACGGAGAAGAGATCCTGTCTGCTAAAGTCTTCAGAATACCGTTGCAGCTGCCACGAATTATGCAGATCAGAGATGCAGTCTTCTTGCGGATGACGGCATGAAATCTATCAGTGCAATACTGAACAAACATCCCCGATGCACTACAGAAGCGAGGCAGCCCCAGCATCATCTTGAAGATGTTATTATACTGAACGCGCAGGACATCTAGCGATCTTTTGGTGTGGCTGACCCAGTGATTTCCCGTATAAAAGCTTTGACAATATGCCTTAAATAACGTTATCTTAATCTGCTTAGAGCAGCGGGAGAATCTGCGGGCCAGCATGTTACCTCTGACCCCTAAAACCCTGCGCTCCCTTTCAATATCTTGATCGTTTTCGAGACCTTCGGTAATTAAATGCACCAGGTATTTAAATTTTTTGACACGATTAACGCAAAAGCCATTCAAAGTGATATTATGTGAATACCCGGGGCATCCACCTGCTGCCCTAAAGACCATATACTATGTTTTCTGGACATTTTATACAAGGCCATGCACACCAGCATAAGCCTCACACACTCTTAATACCTTTCCGAGACCGCTCACCATCGGACTCAGCAGCACCATGTCGGTAGGTGAACCCCGCATGCCGCAGATGCTCCACACTAAACCCATCGTGATCGGGAGATTTACCGCCTGTCATTCTCTTTAAAACGCATCTTACTTGACTAGCCGTAAGATGAATAGACGACTCCTCCCCCCATATTCGGGCTCAGCCCTAATAAATGACGCTGAAGGACGGCGAGCGCACCTTAAAATATTCTCCGAACAATATGAACTGAATTGCTTTTTCCATTCACACTCACCGGGAGGCCAGGCTTAACTTCATGCTTTCCAGTAGCTTTCCAGAAATAAGAGAAGTCCTTTGCCGATCTGTGTTTAGCCAGGATGTTCATCTTTAGCCGCTCCTGATTGTTTTGGCACCACTTCAAGCGACATTTGAATACTTTACGCGACTCGAGCATTTCGTCATATATTCATGACGAAATGCTCGAGTCGCGTAATACCTGATGGATAATACCTTTTTTTTTTCCAAATTTTAGGTCCAGTAGTTTCGGAGATAAGGGAATTGTAAAATTTTCATCGAATTTCTTAAATATCTTTAAAATTATATAAAAAACTAGTATTTGGGCGTTGCGCGAGCTGCTAGCAGCTCGCGGGGTCGTGTTTTTGAGGAGTATTTCTTACCCTTGTAAAATTTTGAGAATTGGACAGTAATCCTTAGCACTTATAGGATTTTGTAATAAAATCTCTTAAATATTTTGTACGGATTTATGTATGGACTTTTAAGTAAATCAACTGAATGTTGTTTTATTCCTACAGTTGATTTACATAAAAGTCAGTACGAATAAACTATAAAATAATATTCCTTGTAAGTGACTATCCCCCGAATGCTAAAACGTCATTCAAAATTTAAGTAGCACTAAAATTTAACAGTTACTCAAAAGTGACGTTTGGCCACACAAAATTTAAAGTTTAGGTTTAACTGCTCAAATTTTAAGCAGCCCTTAAATGTTGAGTGACGATTCAGTATTCGGGGGTAAGTAAATAATGAAATAAGTTCCTACTTTTATGCTTTTCAAAACTACTCTACCCCAGGGTAACATTTATTTATTTATTTAGCATGTGTATGGGAGTAAGCAATATTACCAAGGTCGCATTGATTTTTTATTTCCTGGTTCGATTCACTCACAAGATGTAATTTCCGCGCTACCAGAAGATTTGGTTCCTGGTGCGTTTTATTTCAAGGTATCCCCATTATAAGCATAATCCACCTAAACTACTCGATTTACATAACACTAAAACAAATCTAAACTTCATCTATATTAAGTATGTATTTCCCTCTGCCTCTGATGCATCAGGAATGTCTGCTCTAACAAATTTATCAATATCTATATTTTGGACAGGCCCGCCACCTTCAACCCTAAAACAAATGTGAGCGTGTGGTAAACCTCGCTTTTGAAACTCTATTACGTGCATCATATAAATACATTTGCCAAACCAATTACCACCTCGGATATCTCTAAATAATTCTGCTAGCTTTAAATTAAAAACTCTAGCACATACAGAAGGATTTACATAGCTGCTTTGAGTGGATTGTTGAATTTCTGGCCACTTGGGATTACAAGTAAACGTCAAGAAAAATGATGGGTTCCCAATCTGCTTACTATTGCAATAGCATCACTATATTTTCCTTTCATGTATCGCGGCCCCCCCGTAAAAGTGCTGGGCAAATAAACGCGACCTGGTACGAATCCCTCTCCCTGAATGGGTTCATCTTGACGAATTTGACGCGCGATTTCAATGCTCATTTTAACTTCTTGAAGTGGAGTGGACCTCAGTGCACTACTCGAGTTATGTTTTTGTAGACTTGATATAAAACGTAGGCGTTCTTCTATGATTCGGCAATGCATGTCAACTAACCATTCTTCCGATAGCCTGCCTATTTATTTGAATGAGACACAAAGTGTGTACTCTTTCCATGTCCGCATCCGCACCTAACCTATATGAGATGTCTTCGCTGAGTTGATTTTTAAAAGTGTCCCAGAAAGACGCGACTGGAACACCGTTTACAGCCAAACAAACGAAGAAGCTACGAAGGCGTGGTCCCGTTAAAAAGTTTGATTCTTCCAACATAGCTCTTTCGTATTCGACTTCGTCATCGGCAAGACCAACTATTTTAGCAGCTTCCCGAAAAGTTTTACAATCGGGACCACCAAGAGATTTTAGATCGGTGTAACTACGACACGAGAATTTTTTTAATAGAATTCTAAGATAAAACTGTTCACCTCTGTTAGGTGTGACCCAAAATAGACGCGCGACAAGCTGACCCTTTTGTCTTTTAGTAATGAATTTAAGATTTGATGTTTCAAAAATTTCCGTATTTTTTGTTGAGGGACGCTTGGAATGAACAATGTACGGTTCGTAAAAGTCCAAGTAGGTCAATGAGTCAAATTCGTCTCTTACGGGGCGGTTAAAATAGGTAATAAGGTCCGAACCAGCTTGTTGCGCGGCTTCTACTTCAGTGCCTGGTTTAAAATAAACGGTTTGTTGATTTTCTAAATGCACTGACAGCTGTTTGACGTTGGGTTCGCGCGCGGTCACATCGAATTCTAACGTCCTCCAAGCGGCGTCGCTGGAGCCTATATAACGTTTTGTGACATACTGCTCTATTTCGTTACTTTCATGTTCTTCCGGTACGACAGCTACGCGCGATTCGTCAGGACCCTTAGTGATATATTTAAACAAATACTTAACGACCGTGCGTTTCGAGGAGACCTCCAAGTTGATATGAGCATCGTATTTTAAAAGAAGACTTGCGTTATAAGGAGCTACCCAAGTATCATTTACAATTACATCGTTACCGCGATATTTTATAGTTGCTTCGTTTTTACTGTCTCTACACAAGTTAATAAATCCTTTTTCATCAAAAAAAGTGGTGGAAAATGATTTTGACCAACTCTGGGCCCCTTGATATGAATCTGAAAAAAAAATGTTCCAAGTCTCTTAACTTCCGAGATCTACCTAGAGGGGGGGAGAAGGGGGCAAGGGGGGCAACTTTGAAAAATGGATTTTACTTTTCCGAGCCTCTTCTATACGAATCCGTAAAACAACAAAACACGGGACTCTTAGTTTCCGAGATACGATAGGGAGGGGGGAGAGTGGGGTGGAAAAGGGGAGGTTTGGGATTTTTACCATACTCGTGAGAGTTACTTCTATACGAATCTGTAAAAATATACCCACCTCCACCTTCACCATCTGGGAGAACAATTATGTCAGTGAGTGGTAATCGAGCTTTATATAGTATAACTAGTATTTGGGCGTTGCGCGAGCTGCAAGCAGCTCGCGGGGTCGTGTTTTTGAGAAGTATTTCTTACCCTTGTAAAATTTTGAGAATTGGACAATAATCCTTAGCACTTATAGGATTTTGTAATAAAATCTCTTAAATATTTTGTACGGATTTATGTATGGACTTTTAAGTAAATCAACTGAATGTTGTTTTATTCCTACAGTTGATTTACATAAAAGTCAGTACGAATAAACTATAAAATAATATTCCTTGTAAGTGACTATCCCCCGAATGCTGAAACGTTACTCAAAATTTAAGTAGCACTTAAATTTAACAGTTACTCAAAAGTGACGTTTGGCCATACAAAATTTAAAGTTTAGGTTTAACTGCTCAAATTTTAAGCAGCCCTTAAATGTTGAGTGACGATTCAGTATTCGGGGGTAAGTAAATAATGAAATAAGTTCCTACTTTTATGCTTTTCAAAACTACTCTACCCCAGGGTAACATTTATTTATTTATTTAGCATGTGTATGGGAGTAAGCAATATTACCAAGGTCGCATTGATTTTTTATTTCCTGGTTCGATTCACTCACAAGATAGTAATTTCCGCGCTACCAGAAGATTTGGTTCCTGGTGCGTTTTATTTCAAGGTATCCCCATTATAAGCATAATCCACCTAAACTACTCGATTTACATAACACTAAATCATATCTAAACTACATCTATATTAAGTAGGTATGTATATCAAAAACTAAAGATATTAGAGGCCTAATCCACCTAAACTACTCGATTTACATAACACTAAAACAAATCTAAACTTCATCTATATTAAGTATGTATTTCCCTCTGCCTCTGATGCATCAGGAATGTCTGCTCTAACAAATTTATCAATATCTATATTTTGGACAGGCCCGCCACCTTCAACCCTAAAACAAATGTGAGCGTGTGGTAAACCTCGCTTTTGAAACTCTATTACGTGCATCATATAAATACATTTGCCAAACCAATTACCACCTTGGATATCTCTTAATAATTCTGCTAGCTTTAAATTAAAAACTCTAGCACATACAGAAGGATTTACATAGCTGCTTTGAGTGGATTGTTGAATTTCTGGCCACTTGGGATTACAAGTAAACGTCAAGAAAAATGATGGGTTCCCCAATCTGCTTACTATTGCAATAGCATCACTATATTTTACTTTCATGTATCGCGGCCCCCCCGTAAAAGTGATGGGCAAATAAACGCGACCTGGTACGAATCCCTCTCCCTGAATGGTTTCATCTTGACGAATTTGACGCGCGACTTCAATGCTCATTTCAACTTCTTGAAGTGGAGCGGACCTCAGTGCACTACTCGAGTTATGTTTTTGTAGACTTGATATTAAACGTAGGCGTTCTTCTATGATCTGGCAATGCATGTCAAGTAACCATTCTTCCGATAGCCTGCCTATATCAGAAAATCGTGGCTCCGACAATAACAAGCAGCGAACGTATTTCGCTTGAGTTAATTTATTTCCGTTATTATCTACTTTGTTCGGGTACCAACCCGCATTACCCTCAGGATAAAATAGTGGATACTGAAAACTTTCATATAACGGATGCATTATATCTACAGTGTGCGGTTTCCTATCACCGATTTTCCAAACTGCTATGCAATGAGGTATAAAATTTTCGCGTTCTGTACCTACTAATAATGGCCGCGACTTCTTTACCAACAGGTAAATCTCCTAAAATGTTACCGTGGATTGAGCGAGACGTTTGCTGAAATTTAATAAAGGCCTGATCGGATGGTTCCCTACTTAATCGTTTAAAACATTCGATAAACGGATTGACGTTATGTAAAAAGTTAGTTATGCAACTAATTACCTGCCTATCAAGTTTCATATTTGCAGCTATTTGCTCGCGTTCGCTTGTATCGTTAATGTATAGTCCTAAATTATTTACGCTACCAGTGTAAGCTAAATCAAAAACTCTATGATAGACTCGACCTTGAATTTTAAGAAAAGATATTCCCGTTGGTTGTTGGTACCCGTGAGAAACGCCCAAGGCACTGAAGGCAAATAAATTATTGTAAGCTCGCGGTCTACTCAGAAAAGACGGGTGAGAGTAAAACTCCTCGGTTAACGGAATTAAATTTTGTATGTTGTACGCGCCCGACCCACAACACCATTGTTTTCGAAATTTTTCTTCTTCAAACAGACGCGCATTACAAGATGGACACCTAAAAGTGTCTGAAGAAAGCAAGGACGTTTTTTTTAAAGAAAATAATTTTATTACGTCTAACTCAGCGTCCCTCTTCTGTGCTATAGGTTTTTAGATTGACGTAGTGGTATGTCAATACGACGGCTGTTTTTATCATATTTGTCAGTGGCTATTTGATTTATTTCAGGGTTCTGCTTGGTATAACGGTGTACAGCATCGCGATTAATTTCTGGATTTTCCTTGGTATATTTTTTAACGGTATCGCGATGAATTTGCGTTTTTTTTAAATTATATTTTTTAACCGCATCCAAATGGGCGTTTACTGTACTACATTTCCTGCCACGTTTTTGTTTTTTGGGTCGACCTCTCTTTGTTGACGCCACATGGGTGTCAACTACTACCGGTTCAGGGGTTTTTTGAAAATCAAGCAATATAGATTGTGATTCCGATAATTGACTATGATCTGTTGATGCCGGGCATTCGAAGTCTATTATAGACTCGACAGACGCTGGCAATGGCAATGCAGATCCTACAACTAAATTTTCAATTGTTTGATAATTGAGAACGCGTAGTCTGTGTATTGAATACTGACCTACACCTATATTTCGCAATAACAGCAATCTGGCTAATTCGCGAATCGAATAACATTTAAACAAACGTGCTACTCCGCATGTAGAATTTAATTTGTTATATTCATCTACTGCGTGACTGTTAAATAAATAGAATGCACTATCGAATCTCCAAAAAGAAACTGTATAGTCTTGCCCGGTAAATACCACGCTATCCGTCTCATCATTGTGGTTTGCGTCGAAAACATTGGATTCAATTATGTTTGCAAGAGTTAAAATACCGTATTCATTTTCTGAAATTTGAGGAAATACTCCATTTTTAATCCAATTGGCGGTCATATTTTCAATTTGAGCTCTATTGTTTCCGACGACAATCTCCGTAGGCAATTCCTCGGGGTTCAAAAATATGACACCTTTCGGTAGAATTGGTTTAAGCGACATATATAAAGTGTCTCCACTTTGGAGAATGACATCGATATCATGACAAGTCAGATTCCGATGTCTGCAAACTGACAATACTGACGCGCAAGCGGACATTGCCACGCATTGAGCGTTATTACCCTTATAATTGCTACTCCCTTGGTGTGTAGTTCCTAAAACATTAACAAAAATACAAGGTCAAGTGCAAGGTAGATATAATGTTACAAGAGGGAGAATATTTTGTAATGACAAAAATCATCTACACCACCCTTTGTAAGGCAAAGCGTCTTTTTTGTCCCCATTGATTGGATTAATGGGTTACAGACAGCTCGCTGACAGAGACGACAGTAAGCAAAGAACAACATATTTATTTTTATTTACTGGGGAACCTGCTTCCAATTTTTAACTTATTTTTATTATGTATAGCGGCAACCGAAATCCACATTCTTGATCATGAGCTGCAGCCCGCTAACAGACAGATGGACAGACGGACGAACAGCAGTCTTAGTACATAACAAGATTCTGTAGTTTTTACCCTTCAGGTACGGCACCCTAAAAATTAATAATGTTTGTATGTTTTACCTCTAAACTGTCTTAAACAATTGATCAGGTTGTGAAGAAACTGGTAGGATTTTAGAACGCGAGGGTTTCTGGCACAAAACAAAATTTATAATATAAAAAAAAATATGTATTTCCCACTAATTTTTTGTGCAGTACATTTAGGAGCAGAACAAAGGAAAAAACCAAAAACATTATGTATGCATTAAATATTCGAAAAATATCTATTTCACATTGTAGCACAGGATGACATTGAACTGACTGCAAAATGAGCTCAAAAGTCTGCATGGCTAATAATATGGTGTCTCTTATAAGCATTATTTCAAGCATGATCAGTACCTAATTATGTCAATTTTCTAAATTATTTAAAAACAAAACAACAAAAAAAATATCCCTAAGTATATTAGCTGGCTGATGATGAAACTGCTTTTTAAGTACCTATAACTTATTAATTGATATGTACTTACGTACTTAAATTAATCAAACATTAATTGTGATAGCATAGAATTATTTGATGAAGGAGCTATAAGATCATATATTTATACTTGAATACTATTTCAGCAGTCTCGACATTAGTAGGTAATGACGCTGTCGCAAACTTGCGATCGTAATAATACCTAATAACGAAAAAATTCAGTTGCAATAACGACGCTCGTGAGAAACGCAAGTCTCTACATCCAAGTTAGCGAGCCAAGATGTACAATAACTTGAAATATCGGTACCAATGATAATAAAAGTAAATCGGTACGGCAGCGAAAAACGAAAATAAAATCTCTTCTGACCTGTATAAAAATGTACTCTGTGCAATGGACAATGGTATTTTCTCAAGCATTTTTTATTGATAGCTAAGAGTACAGTACCTCTGCTTTGTGGCTGAAGCTGCTACCCCACTGGATATACTTCTACATTCACGGTCAGTGGCTCGTCTTTGGAGCGGATTTACAGACGTCTGAGTATCTACGAAATGATACTGGAATTCGACAAGTTTGAAGAGATGGCTGTAGGAGCTGCATGAAACATTGGTATTCCGTCAGGATACAGAAATAAGCAGATTCAAGGGATTTTTCATTTTAATCATGCGGATTCCTTGTGTCGTACCATACCAAAGCTTTGGGAAGTAGTGTGTAGCGAGCTGTTCACACTAAAAAGAACCTCCGACCTCCACGGAGCTGGGGACTACCAGTAAAAGAATGACAAAGGACAAGCAGAAAATCAAACTGAGTGAAATAGTGTAGTGTATGTAATATTGATAAGATTCTTTCAATATAAATGTATGTAATCGCAGTGTTCCAATATTTAATATTACCGTACTATAGTTGTAAGGGATACACAGCAGAGTTATTACAAGTTTAAGTGACACAAAAGAAATGCTTGTGTGCAAAATAATTCCAAAATATTCAATTTATAATGTTATATCGAAGAAAGTAGTTAACCAATCCTATATTTTTTTTGTACCAATGGCAAATTCAACCAAATTAAATTTATTATTAAATCATTTAATTCAAGCAACAAGACTCGATAGTGTTATAAACAATATACTTACAAAAAATTATGTTAGTAACACACTAACATAGTTACCATTATTCATCTCATTCTTCCTATATTAAAAATGCAGAGTGAAATTTAATTTTAACGTTGATTTTCATGTTAGTATTTCAATAATTGATAATTTTGCCTTGTTTGAAGAAAGTATTTGTGTATATTATTATATTTATTGATACAGATGTTTGTACTTTAGTATTTTTTTGTATTATAATTAAATGATGTGTGTATTATTTATTGTCTTGTTTAAAATGTTTACATAGATAGTATAGCTATGATGTAGGTACTATGATATGTAATATTCATTACTTGTGTGTTCTGCACTGAAATAACTGTAATGTCCTATTTCTTCACATTTTATGCAAATAAAGATACATAGGTACATGTATACGACCTTCATTTTGCCTTCATTACATGTTTAATACTTTACTTTTAAGCTAGATTTTAAAATATGTGAGCGGCTTTTTAGTTGCAACCAATTAATAATTTAACGATTACTATCTCTGTCTCTATGTCTGTTATCGTGGACCGAGCCTGACTAAACCAACTTGTTCATGTGATTGGCAACTGTGAGATTGTTCAATCTTATATGTTAGTAAGTACCTTGGTTCCATAATCAATTAATCACACACTGGGGGGTGTGAGGATGAGATTCTAAGGAGATGTGCTAACACAACATCTGCCGTTGATAAGCTCAAAAGAGTCTGGGCCAATCATAATATCACCAAAGCCACAAAAGTCCGCCTGCCGAGAAGTTTGGTTTTTCCAATATTTCTCTACGGCGCAGAAACATGTAGGTACAGTTTGCCTCAAAGATCGACGCAAAATAGATGCACTAAAACTTGTTGTCCATGGGCAAGTAAGGCTAAACGCTGCAACACAAACGTCCATGGTCCAAAGCTCCCGAGACGCCAGTACCTAGATTTGGAAGCCTGCTAATAAGGTTACGTTATTCACTTAACAGAACTATTCAGAAACTCACCAGAAATAAGACATTCTGAATATTCCATAGCTGTGCCTCCGCGACGCGGAACAGTTGATAACTCTTCAGTACTTGCTCGTTTCATGTTGGAAATTGATTATTTTGATAATAATTATCAATCGATATCAACTTGCAACTTGCAATAAGAAACCTCGATTCACGAGTTCACGACAGAAGCAGGACGCTTCATATTGGCGCTCTTTTCAAGTTTTATTTAAAATTCAATGTCAAGTTCAAAATTCAAATTGATGGACTCTATGGTTGATTGTTTGATTGTTGGAAATCATAGATTTATATCTATGTTGGAAATATGTTAATCGACTCTTTTTTTAAATAGGTCATATTTAAATGATTAATAATTTCTCAATTATCTCAAAAAAAATATTACCATATTTTTTTGAGACCTAGAAAACAGGAAAACTTTATTTTAAAAGTTCGTTAATTATCCATAGTTTAATTTTTAACCGGCGAAAATTTCCCCGGCTTAAACGTACCCTAAGCGAAAACTTATACCAGCGGACGACCGTAAACGGAGCAGATTAAATTTTAGTCAGATTAATTTTTCACCTCGCGGTGTGCTTAAACGGGGTGTTTGACGTTTAAGCAGTCAATTTTAAACTGAATAATTGACTTAAACGCACCCCAAACAAAAACGCTGTCCGCCATGTTAGTATTCCTCCCCCCTTCGCTCCACTCGGTCTCGCAGGTTCGCTCCACTCAGGACCTACCTACCACCGGAAAGCTATCGTGACCTTATCCCTACGCTACGCTACGCTTCGCTTTACCGCTACCTAGTTTCCGAGATACGATGGGGGGAGGGATGAAGGGGGGGAGAAAGAAAATGTTCCAAGTCTTAACTTCCGAGATCCGCCTAAAGGGGGGAGAATGGTAGGAATTTTGAAAAATGGTTTTTACTTTTCCGAGCCTCCTCTATACGAATCCGTAAAAAAACAAAACCCAGGAGGGGTGAAGGGGGGGAGAAGGGGGAGTTTTGAAAAATGATTTTGACCAACTCTGGGCCCCTTGATATGAATCTGAAAAAAAAAATGTTCCAAGTCTCTTAACTTCCGAGATCTACCTAGAGGGGGGGAGAAGGGGGCAAGGGGGCAACTTTGAAAAATGAATTTAACTTTTCCGAGCCTCCTCTATATGAATCCGTAAAAAAACAAAACCCAGGAGGGGTGAAGGGGGGGAGAGGGGGGAGTTTTGAAAAATGATTTTGACCAACTTTGGGCCCCTTGATATGAATCTGAAAAAAAAAATGTTCCAAGTCTCTTAACTTCCGAGATCTACCTAGAGGGGGGAGAAGGGGGGCAAGAAAACTAAAACAAATCTAAACTTCATCTATATTAAGTATATGTATTTATCCAAAACTACAGATAACTAACTACAAACCTTTTTCCACACCACCCGAACAGGTAAGGTTTCAGGCGCGTTTTTTTTTGCGTGGTATCCCCAAGAGGCCTAATCCACCTAAACTACATCTATGTACCTACATACATTATACTACACTTCCCTAAAATCAAAGTAGCTAATCATATTAAAATATTTTTACTTGATATTAATAAATAGGCCTAATCCACCTAAACTACATCTATGTACCTACATACATTAATACATTATACTACAATTTTCTAAAATCAAAGTAGCCTAATTACGTTAAAATATATTTTTTTAATATTAATAAGTAAACTGGATTAAATAAATATTATGTTAGTGTAGGTATGTTAGATTTTAATAGCAAATAATATATTTCCACTTAACCATCACTCTCTAATCATCTTATTTTCATTCAGTTTCGATCACGCAGTAGGTAGGTATACTTACATATATTATTACTTTTAGGTAAGATAATAAATTATTGTAAATATTATTACGAAAAACTAAAAAACAAAAAAATAAATTAGAAAATAATTATTAAATAGAAATAAAAAAATAAGTAATACCTAAAAATAAATACTCTGTAAGTCAGTGTCATTGACAAGTGTGATATAGTATGTTATATGATAAAAGTTATACAAATACGTTCAAATATATTCTTAAACTATTACAAGTTCACAAGATTCACAACATACTTCTACAACGTTCTCTTATTATCCTTCTTTTCACATATACACACACACATACTTCTCCTTGACTTCATTCATAATCCTTTCAATCAACATTTTACATACTGCTTGCTAGCAATTTCACATAGGTATACACACACATACTTCCCCTTGATTTCATTAATAACCCTTTCAATCAACATTTTACATACTAATTGCTAGCAATTTCATTTAAACACACACACATACTTCCCCTTGATTTCATTCATACATAACCCTTACAATCATCATTTTACGTACTAATTGCTAGCAATGGACATAATACGGACTATGTGCGTGCAAAGTGTATGTGTACATGAAAAATAAATAAATATAAATCTATGATTACAACAAATTGTCATTGATAATCATGGCAAACAAACACTCCAACCCAAACTATTCGTCAATTATAAATAAATAAAACGGAACGTAAGGTAGTTCGAGATGAATACGTACCCAATGCGAGATCGTTATTGAACCATGTTACTGGTCAGTCGAAAATCTGACCGACTGTTGATCGGGAACGGTTGGTTGCCCGGTCAACCGAATGATCTGTAAGCAGTTAGGCTTTGGATTTTGATCAATCGGCTTACTGCCGAGAACATGCTCTGGTTGGTGATGAAGTCAATAGAACCAAGTGATTGTGAATTCGTCGTTGAGGTGAGTTGTCGTACCGGTGATGAGGGGTCAGTAAAGTGTGGTCGGTGTCGGTTGATTGCTAGGATGTCTTGCATTGTTTGTGGCGCGAAAGTCAGGATGAGATTCGATGTCAAGTTGTGGATGCTATCTGACTTGTGGTGGATCGGTCGGGACGGATGATAATTATTTCCGTTAACATAACATGGGTATGCGGCATGAAAGTTGAGCGCTGACTTGAGACCCCGTGACTGCGCGGTAAGGATAATCGCTATCGCACAGTTCACATTGGTCTCCGCTCACCATCCTTGCAGATATGATTTGTTGTCTTATCAGTAATAAGTTGCACTGGCAAAGGTGTAGGTAGAGTCATTGGTTCATTCATTCATTCAATTGGTTATTTTCTTTGTACTGGAATAAAAAGATGATGGGATGTTGGTTGATTGCTGGGATGTCTTGCGTTGTCCGTGGCGCGAAAATCAGGATGGGAGTCGATGTCAACTTGTGGATGCTATCTAGCTTGTGGTGGATCGGTCAAGACGAAAGATATGTCCGTTAAAATGGGTAAAAGTTGTTGTCTTATCAGTAATGAGTCGTAGTGTGCAAAGGTGTGGGTGGAGTCATTGTATTGGTTGAATGAGTTATATGGCATGGAGTTATGAGTTATATGGCAGATACCGAATGTCTTGTTATTTTTTGCTAAAAAATAAAATAATAATAAGCCGTGGACAGCTGTAATGCATGAAGGTGTGTGTGCTGTAGTAACAAAACTGTTATTAGTATGTATATTTAGGTTAAGGTATTTTATCTATGGGTCTTTGTTACCTGAAATAAATTGTTTATTATTATTAAATAGGTACACCTAAAGTGTAAACTAAATAGAATATTAATCTTGCATGATATTCTTTTTAGTATACGGTTAAGTTGTGAAATAAATTAATAAGCAGACCAAAAAATGTATGAATCAAAATGTAACTATTTTCAGTGACACGCGAGTACAAGTGCTTCAATATGCAATTCTTTTTCTTTTTAAGTTAGTTCTTTAATAATATAAGTTTTGTAGGTTCCATTCAAAGATATAGGTAAAAAAATATAGGTAAATATAAAAAATCTGACCCGTCTCAATTCAAAAGGCCTTTACACTTTGACTCGGTTTGGAAAGTTTTCTTTATGAACCACATTTGCAATATGCTTTCTAGCGTTTTTCTTAGCTAACTACTGATATTTTAATATGTATTATAGTTAAAATTTATAAAGAGCAATTATAATAACTAAGTAAGTATAGTGTACATATTAGTTCGTTTTTTTTTTGTTTTTTTACACACATGACTCTTTTTTTTTTGCATGCTGTTTTTTTAATACATGACCCATTTTTTTGCATGTTTTATTTTTTGTTTTGCATTTTTTTTTTTTTTTTTTGCTATACCTATATTTTTTTTTACAATCTTGTGTCTTCTGTTCATGGTCAAAGGATGATACGAATTGAGCATCGTCGTCGAAATAGTAAAAGCGTATCCAAAGTTTATGTCTATGATTCGAAAGAATGTTCTGCGGATTCTGTTCTGTTATCCATGCAACTTGAATTTGGAGTGCGTTCTATCAGTGATCTAGAATGCGTCATGATGAAATTGCTATGCGTAGATTGTAACGACATGAATGTCACCGTGTAAATTTGCAGAATAAGTAAGTAGACTACTACGGCATCAATGGAGTTCCATCCAGATCTCATATTCTATGCTATACAAAAATCAAGGCTGATGACGCAACTAAAAATATATTTGTTTGTGAAGTAATATAGTGGTCAGGTTTTGTGGATATTCTGCAGAAAGCGACGCCTGGAACACGTTTTTAGATTCTTGTTTTCAAAATTTAAATTCAAAGCTGGATCACGTTGTTACAATTTATTTTATGAAATGTTTTTTCAAATATGTTAAAACAAGTTTTCGCATAGTTCCATCAAGATTCGGAAGTTTCATTTGAATTTGCTTTTATGCGACGACGGTTAATCAATTTTTTCTTTCTTCCAAACAATTTGTGTATTTTTATATGCAATGTAATCTACATCAGGATATCATCAGAATGGAAGGTAATAAATTATTTAATACATTAATAATGTAAATCTTTTTTCACATTATTGTCGATATTGTCAAAAAAAAAAAAATATTGTCGATAGAAATTTCGCATACAAATAGTTGAAAAGCGTTATGATAATTCAGCATAATTCAAACTACGAGCTTAATATCATGCTCAAAACTAAATGTAATTAAAATAAAAACAGTTTAAAAAAAATGGCGAAGAATAAACATTAGTTAAGACAGCAACGTTAGACATTGTATTTAAACTTATTTCATAAGAAGCAGAGACAGTTAAGTACTGAAAACTACGGTATTAATTATTTTAACACCTTATTACAGATTCAACATAATGAATGTACTTTGAAACAAACTAAGATAATTATGATAATAATTCATTATTATCTCAGTTCTTCGTTTACATAAAAATTTAAACGCTAATAGTTGGGGTTGAAACTGGAGTTTGTGAGAACCAGAATAAAAATCAGAATGAAAGTTGAAATAAGAGTCCAATGAAAGTTTTTAGGCTTCTTTCATGCGCAGCTTAAGAGTAAAAATAAAAGCGACAGTTAGAGTAACAGTAAGAGACAGAGCGAAAAGATTAAGTGCGCCTTTTGAGGCTCCTTTCTTGCACGTGGTAAGAGAGAAAATCAAATTGAGAGTAAAAAACAGTGTGAGAGTAACAGGAAGAGTTAACGATGAAAAGATTGAGTGCGCCAATCAGAGTATAGTAGTGAAAGTAAAAGCCACAGAAAGTCATGTCCAATTTTCATTTTGACTGCCATTTTGATACTCCTTACTCTCTTTCTAATTTTCACATTTTTTTTCCAAATTCGACCTTTTTGTTAACATGAACCTTTAAGCAATACATATTTTGTCCGTCTGTTCGAATTTAAATAATTTCATAAAAATCTATTTCTATTTACATCATATAGTTTCAAATAATACGGCATTCTTGAATAATTAAAATTTGTCTTTTATTAAATACTCAAAATATAAAAGGAATAATTAAATTAAAAAATGAGTGTAGTTATTCTAAAAAGCTTTTAAACTGAGACGATGACGAATACATCACAAGAAACTGATTTTAAAAAAACCTTATAAAAAGAATAAGATTTGCATATTGATGAACATAATTCTCGCATGGTAATTAAAACAAACAAACACGTCATAGGTAGTACATACATCGCTTTACATCCCATCATCTTTTTATTCCAGTGCAAAGAAAATAACCAATTGAATGAATGAATGAACCAATGACTCTACCTACACCTTTGCCAGTGCAACTTGTTACTGATAAGACAACAAATCATATCTGCAAGGATAGTGAGCGGAGACCAATGTGAACTGCGCGATAGCGATTATCCTTACCGCGCAGTCACGGGGTCTCAAGTCAGCGCTCAACTTTCATGCCGCATACCCATGTTATGTTAACGGAAATAATTATCATCCGTCTCGACCGATCCACCACAAGTCAGATAGCATCCACAACTTGACATTTGGTATCTGCCATTTAAACCCACACCTTCGTGCAACACAGCAGTCCACGGCTTATTATTATTTTATTTTTCAGTAAAGAGTAACTAAGACATTCGGTATCTGCCATATAACTCATAACTCCATGCCATATAACTCATTCAACCAATACAATGACTCTACCCACACCTTTGCACACTACGACTCATTACTGATAAGACAACAACTTTTACCCATTTTAATGGACATATTCGTCCCGACCGATCCACCACAAGTCAGATAGCATCCACAACTTGACATCGAATCTCATCCTGACTTTCGCGCCACAAACAATGCAAGACATCCTAGCAATCAACCGACACCGACCACACTTTACTGACCCCCCATCACCGGTACGAAAACTCACCTCAACGACGAATTCGCAATCACTCCGTTCTATTGATTTCATCACCAAACGGAATATGTTCTCGGCAGTAAGCCGACTCTGATCAGAATCCAAAACCAACTACTAACAGATCGGACAGTTAACCCGGCAATTACCCGCTTCCGATCTACAATCGGAAAGATTCCCTACAGACCAACATGGTTCAACGGATCTCACACTGAGACGCATATCATCAAAAACTAACCTCTTTGATCCGTTAATTTATTTATAATTATAAACAGCTTAGACCAGAGTTATTATTCGACATAACGCTCAATGTACATCTGCTACAAACACAGGTTATAAAATATTTATTTTTCACAGTTAGTGTAATGTAAATAATATATATGCCAACAATATATAATGTGAATGATGATATTACATTACTTAATTTAAAAAAGCTAAAACAAATTAAATAAAAAACGCTCATTGAATAGCAATGTCAACATGATTTAATGATTAACTTAATTGATTTGCCTACGAAGATCAGAGGTAAACTGTTTTAGACTTATTCAGGAAGCTCTACATTAATTAATTTATAGGAGCTCCGGTATTATTACATTTTTCGCGTACGGTTTGCCATCTAAAACCCGATCTTTGTGAATTAAAATTTTGATGTATTCCTTTTTGGTTGCTCGACCTAGCGCGACGTACAATTGCCCGTGACTAAACATGTCCGACCTAAGATCTACTCCGACCCGGCTCAGGGTTTGGCCCTGACTTTTGTGAATAGTCATCGCGTAAGACAACTGTAAAGGAAATTGACGGCGGCACATTTCGAATGGACTTTTGGGATCAATAGGACCCTTAAAAATAATACGTGGAATTAAATATTCATCTGTACCCGACGATTTTTGAACGGTAATTAAGCGTGGCGACGTACCTGTTACAATTACTTTAGTTCCGTTTACCAATCCGTCGTTAAAACTGAGATTACGCATGATCATATAAATACATCCTATTTTGAGCTTAAGATCGTGCTCTGGAAAACCTCTTGGTTGCATTCTGTTAAGCGCATCTGGCCCTAAAAATAATTCATCTGCATTTTCATTTTCGACTTTATCGATGGAGTAGAAATGCAGTGTTTCTCCATCTAACCGATCGAGTATTAAGTTATTTATTTCTCGAACGGCGTCGTTCCGTGTGCACAAAATTGCTCTATGTATGCTAGCACAGGATTTTATATTTAGAACGGGGAAAACCAAGTCAATCAAATCGTCTAATTCTGATACAATTTCAATACCACCTAAATCAACTAAATTTTAAATATTTTTGCCAATTACAAAAGGATGAGATGTTAATTTATTTGAGCCTAAATTTAATAAAAATTCTGCAAACTCTACGTCATCCCTGCATCTTTGCGAAGTAGCTAGGGAGAAAGATTTTATACTTTGCCAGATGCGCGATGTTTTTACTGATGCATTTAATATATCTGAATTAGTTTTTGCATTTGTAACTACAGGGGGAATTTGTCTAAAATCCCCTGCAAAGATAATAATTTTGCCACCAAAAATTTTATCATTACGCATGAGATCACGCAACGACCTATCCAGTAGATGAATCAAAAATGTGTGTGCCATAGGGGCTTCATCGTATATTATAACGTCCGCGTGTGATATTAATTCTGCTCTTTGCGTGCCGTTTGTGATATTCCAGAAGTCAGTATCGTCTAACAGATCTATGGGGAATTTAAACATGCTATGCGCCGTGGTCCCTCCTTCGTAGTTTTGCGCCGCGATGGCAGAACTCGCAGTACAAAGAACTACTCCGTTTAAGTTACCGCGTACGTACGCAAAAATAACTTTTAACAATAACGTTTTACCGGTACCCGCGGGACCATCAACGAAAATCGCGGTATCATTAACGTCACGGAAGTCAGTATCGTTACAAAGTTTTACAACGTAATCAAAAATACAATTTTGCTCTCGAGACAAGCGAGGAATCCATTGATCTGTAAAATGTTTCAATGATTCGCGGTTGTGTTCTACGCGTTCCCTGCCTAACTCGGTAGTGGTATCTTCGATTTCTGGCAAACCGTGTTGTTGTAACGTCGATCCGTGTTTCCGAAGCAACCTATTTATTTGAATGAGACACAAAGTGTGTACTCTTTCCATGTCCGCATCCGCACCTAACCTATATGAGATGTCTTCGCTGAGTTGATTTTTAAAAGTGTTCCAGAAAGACGCGACTGGAACACCGTTTACAGCCAAACAAACGAAGAAGCTACGAAGGCGTGGTCCCGTTAAAAAGTTTGATGCTTCCAACATAGCTCTTTCGTATTCGACTTCGTCATCGGCAAGACCAACTATTTTAGCAGCTTCCTGAAAAGTTTTACAATCGGGACCACCAAGAGATTTAAGATCGGTGTAACTACGACACGAGAATTTTTTTAATAGAATTCTAAGATAAAACTGTTCACCTCTGTTAGGTGCGACCCAAAATAGACGCGCGACAAGCTCACCCTTTTGTCTTTTAGTAATGAATTTAAGATTTGATGTTTCAAAAATTTCCGTAGTTTTTGTTGAGGGACGCTTGGAATGAACAATGTACTGTTCGTAAAAGTCCAAGTAGGTCAATGAGTCAAATTCGTCTCTTACGGGGCGGTTAAAATAGGTAATAAGATCCGAACCAGCTTGTTGCGCGGCTTTTACTTCAGTGCCTGGTTTAAAATAAACGGTTTGTTGATTTTCTAAATGCACTGACAGCTGTTTGACGTTGGGTTCGCGCGCGGTCACATCGAATTCTAACGTCCTCCAAGCGGCGTCGCTGGAGCCTATATAACGTTTTGTGACATACTGCTCTATTTCGTTATTTTCATGTTCTTCCGGTACGACAGCTACGCGCGATTCGTCAGGACCCTTAGTGATATATTTAAACAAATACTTAACGACCGTGCGTTGCGAGGAGACCTCCAAGTTGATATGAGCATCGTATTTTAAAAGAAGACTTGCGTTATAAGGAACTACCCAAGTATCATTTACAATTACATCGTTACCGCGATATTTTATAGTTGCTTCGTTTTTACTGTCTCTACATAAGTTAATAAATCCTTTTTCATCAGAAAAAGTGGTGGCTGTCTCACGTTTTGGAAAAAATTTTGAACATTTACTTTTCTCACTATCCCAACAAGGTAAATTAGTTCTGTGCGAGGGACCGCAAGGACAGTGAATCATATGATTCAAAACAGCTTTTCGTAATCTTCCCTCTGCCTCTGATGCATCAGGAATGTCTGCTCTAACAAATTTATCAATATCTATATTTTGGACAGGCCCGCCACCTTCAACCCTAAAACAAATGTGAGCGTGTGGTAAACCTCGCTTTTGAAACTCTATTACGTGCATCATATAAATACATTTGCCAAACCAATTACCACCTTGGATATCTCTTAATAATTCTGCTAGCTTTAAATTAAAAACTCTAGCACATACATAGCTGCTTTGAGTGGATTGTTGAATTTCTGGCCACTTGGGATTACAAGTAAACGTCAAGAAAAATGATGGGTTCCCCAATCTGCTTACTATTGCAATAGCATCACTATATTTTCCTTTCATGTATCGTAAAAGTATCGTATTCGTAAAAGTGGTGGGCAAATAAACGCGACCTGGTACGAATCCCTCTCCCTGAATGGTTTCATCTTGACGAATTTGACGCGCGACTTCAATGCTCATTTCAACTTCTTGAAGTGGAGCGGACCTCAGGGCACTACTCGAGTTATGTTTTTGTAGACTTGATATAAAACGTAGGCGTTCTTCTATGATTCGGCAATGCATGTCAACTAACCATTCTTCCGATAGCCTGCCTATATCGGAAAATCGTGGCTCCGACAATAACAAGCAGCGAACGTATTTCGCTTGAGTTCATTTATTTCCGTTATTATCTACTTTGTTCGGGTACCAACCCGCATTACCCTCAGGATAAAATAGTGGATACTGAAAACTTTCATATAACGGATGCATTATATCTACAGTGTGCGGTTTCCTATCACCGATTTTCCAAACTGCTATGCAATGAGGTATAAAATTTTCGCGTTCTGTACCTACTAATAATGGCCGCGACTTCTTTACCAACAGGTAAATCTCCTAAAATGTTACCGTGGATTGAGCGAGACGTTTGCTGAAATTTAATAAAGGCCTGATCGGATGGTTCCCTACTTAATCGTTTAAAACATTCGATAAACGGATTGACGTTATGTAAAAAGTTAGTTATGCAACTAATTACCTGCCTATCAAGTTTCATATTTGCAGCTATTTGCTCGCGTTCGCTTGTATCGTTAATGTATAGTCCTAAATTATTTACGCTACCAGTGTAAGCTAAATCAAAAACTCTATGATAGACTCGACCTTGAATTTTAAGAAAAGATATTCCCGTTGGTTGTTGGTACCCGTGAGAAACGCCCAAGGCACTGAAGGCAAATAAATTATTGTAAGCTCGCGGTCTACTCAGAAAAGACGGGTGAGAGTAAAACTCCTCGGTTAACGGAAATAAATTTTGTATGTTGTACGCGCCCGACCCACAACACCATTGTTTTCGAGATTTTTCTTCTTCAAACAGACGCGCATTACAAGATGGACACCTAAAAGTGTCTGAAGAAAGCAAGGACGTTTTTTTTAAAGAAAATAATTTTATTACGTCTAACTCAGCGTCCCTCTTCTGTGCTATTAGGTTTTTAGATTGACGTAGTGGTATGTCAATACGACGGCTGTTTTTATTATATTTGTCAGTGGCTATTTGATTTATTTCAGGGTTCTGCTTGGTATAACGGTGTACAGCATCGCGATTAATTTCTGGATTTTCCGTGGTATATTTTTTTACAGCATCGCGATTTATTTGTGGATTTTCAGTTGTATATTTTTTTACAGCATCGCGATTTATTTGTGGATTTTCAGTTGTATATTTTTTTACAGCATCGCGATTTATTTGTGGATTTTCAGTTGTATATTTTTTAACGGCATCGCGATGAATTTGCGGTTTTTTTTATTATACTTTTTAACCGCATCCAAATGGGCGTTTACTGTACTACATTTCCTGCCACGTTTTTGTTTTTTGGGTCGACCTCTCTTTGTTGACGCCACATGGGTGTCAACTACTACCGGTTCAGGGGTTTTTTGAAAACCAAACAATATAGATTGTGATTCCGATAATTGAATATGATCTGTTGATGCCGGGCATTCGAAGTCTATTATAGACTCGACAGACGCTGGCAATGGCAATGCAGATCCTACAACTAAATTTTCAATTGTTTGATAATTGAGAACGCGTAGTCTGTGTATTGAATACTGACCTACACCTATATTTCGCAATAACAGCAATCTGGCTAATTCGCGAATCGAATAACATTTAAACAAACGTGCTACTCCGCATGTAGAATTTAATTTGTTATATTCATCTACTGCGTGACTGTTAAATAAATAGAATGCACTATCGAATCTCCAAAAAGAAACTGTATAGTCTTGCCCGGTAAATACCACGCTATCCGTCTCATCATTGTGGTTTGCGTCGAAAACATTGGATTCAATTATGTTTGCAAGAGTTAAAATACCGTATTCATTTTCTGAAATTTGAGGAAATACTTCATTTTTAATCCAATTGGCCGTCATATTTTCAATTTGAGCTCTATTTTTTCCGATGACAATCTCCGTAGGCAATTCCTCGGGGTTCAAAAATATGTCACCCTTCGGTAGAATTGGTTTAAGCGACATGTATAAAGTGTCTCCACTTTGGAGAATGACATCGATATCATGACAAGTCAGATTCCGATGTCTGCAAACTGACAATACTGACGCGCAAGCGGACATTGCCACGCATTGAGCGTTATTACCCTTATAATTGCTACTCCCTTGGTGTGTAGTTCCTAAAACATTAACAAAAATACAAGGTCAAGTGCAAGGTAGATATAATGTTACAAGAGGGAGAATATTTTGTAATGACAAAAATCATCTACACCACCCTTTGTAAGGCAAAGCGTCTTTTTTGTCCCCATTGATTGGATTAATGGGTTACAGACAGCTCGCTGACAGAGACGACAGTAAGCAAAGAACAACATATTTATTTTTATTTACTGGGGAACCTGCTTCCAATTTTTAACTTATTTTTATTATGTATAGCGGCAACCGAAATCCACATTCTTGATCATGAGCTGCAGCCCGCTAACAGACAGATGGACAGACGGACGAACAGCAGTCTTAGTACATAACAAGATTCTGTAGTTTTTACCCTTCAGGTACGACACCCTATCAATTAATAATGTTTGTATGTTTTACCTCTAAACTGTCTTAAACAATTGATCAGGTTGTGAAGAAACTGGTAGGATTTTAGAACGCGAGGGTTTCTGGCACAAAACAAAATTTATAATATATATGAAAAAAAAAATTATGTATTTCCCACTCATTTTTTGTGCAGTACATTTAGGAGCAGAACAAAGGAAAAAACCAAAAACATTATGTATGCATTAAATATTCGAAAAATATCTATTTCACATTGTAGCACAGGATGACATTGAACTGACTGCAAAATGAGCTCAAAAGTCTGCATGGCTAATAATATGGTGTCTCTTATAAGCATTATTTATAATGATCAGTACCTAATTATGTCAATTTTCTAAATTATTTAAAAACAAAACAACAAAAAAAATATCCCTAAGTATATTAGCTGGCTGATGATGAAACTGCTTTTTAAGTACCTATAACTTATTAACCCTTAATTGGGCATGGCGTGTGTGGGTTCTACTCGGATTTATAAACCTAGTGGGAATTTTTTATTTAGGTATGAGATTAAAATTCTTTTTTTTGTTTTTATTATTTTTTATTATTAAAAAAAAAAAAACAACGTGGGAAATATACTCCTACTGCAAGTGTAGGGCTAAATGAAATGAGCTCTATGTGGGAAATAATCTACATGTTGGAGAATGCTGGTGTAGAATGATAATTCTCAAAGCATGGAGCAGCACATAAGGATACCAAACATATGGAACAAGAATATTTTGTCCTCTGCTCTTTTGCCCGAGTGCTACAGAATCGACACCTTCTATATTTACTAATGCGTGGCATATGTAGTTCAACATTTGATAAACGAGTCTCTTCTGGCACACCATAACAGCCCCCTTTTTTCGTTTTGAATACTGCAGCCTGCTTCTTTCTGCTACTAAAATTATCAATAAGTGCACGTGCAAGACGTAAACGGAATTCTTTATGGATGTTTCTTCGTATTGAATGAGTAGTCATATATACTATATATGAATTTATAATGGCAGCTTCCAGTAAAAACCAGAATATTCGGTGCCAATTTTTTCTGGATTTTCGACCTACAGGATAGGAAGACCTGTAATGGTCAAAAAAGTCAACTCCACCCATGAACTCTGTATATTTTTTTATGGCCAATGGACAAAACATATTTTTCTTTGAACCATCTTTTTGAGTCCTCTTTATTTCAATAATATCTTTGGGATTGAAAGCAGTAGTACACACAAATACATCTTTGGTGTCTCTCCATTTGAAAACTGAAAGCGGCGCCGAATATTGGTAAATAAATTCACCAGGTTTTAGTGTTGTCTCTCTAGATTTCTTGGTAATCAATTCTGGTAGGCCCTTTCTGTTTATGCGAACAGTGCCAATTGAAAATATTTTTTTTTCAAACAAAGCTGTCATTAGCCTCAAACTCGTAAAAAAATTGTCAAATACCAAGAGAGTATTTTCTGGCACATCATCTGCAAGATCTAATACCACCCGGTAACCTAAGTTTTCTTCAGATGTACTACCAACTTTACCTGTGTAAAATTGGAACTGGAACAGATAGCCACTTTTGGAGTCGCACCTGGCCCAACACTTGTACCCCCTTTTTATGGGTTTTTTGGGCATATATTGCTTCATGGTACTTTTACCTTTGAATTTGATCATAAATTCATCCATGGACTGTGTTTGAGATGATGTGCAAGCTTCAGCAAAGGTCTCATTTAGTTTTTGAATGAGTGGTTGTATTTTACACAGTTTGTCATAGTTGGGGGATGTTTTTGGTAGTTCTGTTCTTATGTCAGATATATGAAAATTTTCAGTGATTTTTTTGAACCGTCTTAGGGTCATGACACCAGAAATAATTGGGTTTTTATAAAACACATCTGTGGACCAATATAGCTGGCTATCAGAAATTGGATTGATTGACATCAGTATCATCATACCTAAATATGCAGAGATCTCTTCCTTTGTGACATCTTGCCATCCATGTGATCTTTTTTCATTTGCATATATGTTTGTATTTTCTACAATTAAGTTTAGCATAGATTCCGGAAACATGTCCAAAAAGTAATCTTTTGGGGTACTCCTATTAGTATATATTTTTCTTACTTGCAATGGCTTGTCAAATGAAGGGATATTCAAGTCTCCAACAAATGTGGTACATAAACGCTCTCTATTTTGCATCTCAGAATAACTTGGTCTCGGAGTATTTGATGAAAAGTTTCTTCTTTCAGGAGGCATATTCAACACAGGCTCCTGCAGATTGGACTGTGTATCTATTATGTCCATTGCTTCATTGTTCATTTGAATTTGTTGAAATACAGTACTTACATCTAAGCTCCTGGTAGAAAACTGTTCATCAAGAGGCTGAATAACTATTTGAGAGCTTGCACTGGCAACAGGCACTCCATAAGGAATGTAAGCATGTGGGGTACATTCAGGCCTGTTGACAAGTACTTGTTCATCTGCATATTGCACAGTTTCAGTTGCATCTGCATTTATTTCACCTGGAAAAATACAGGTACTATAAAACTAAGTACTGAAAAAATTATATTCTTACCTAATTGTTCAAAACATATCTACTTACCACTCAAAATAGTAATCAAGTCCTCTTGGGAAAATGATTTTTGAATTTGGTCTAACATTGTATTCATATGTGATACATCATCTACTAATGGATGTTCATCTTCACTAAGGTGGTCAGATTCGTCGTCTTCTGAAGACATCAATATTGACAGTGCCCTTTGCACATTGTCTCCCTTTGAGAGATCTAGTATTTTTCTCTGAAACACATAATTATGTTAGTTGTATATTTTCGTATTAGCTAAAATTAGAGTCTGTTGTGGTCTAAAGTATTATAGTTCCCACATGTTTTGAAGCTCAATAATTACACTGATATTGAAACAATCACAAAAAAAAAACATTGATATCCATAAAACAACTCAAAACCTACAAATAATACTAAGTCAAATAAACTTACCACATTTTTCCGCGACATTATAATTTTATTTTGTATTTGCACTATAATTTTGGCTCACAACTCAACGAACCCAAACAGCCGGTTTTTTGACTACCCACAGATAAAAAATTCTGTTACTTTCCGTTTCAACTTTGACATTAGGGCAAAGACACATTGTTTGTTCGTATAATAATTGACATATAGGTTAAATGCTCTAAGGGGAAGCATTCTCCTTTAGTCCAATTAAGGGTTAATTGATATGTACTTACCTACTTAAATTAATCAAACATTAATTTGTTCTAGCATAGAATTATTTGATGAAGGAGCTATGAGATCATATATTTATACTTGAATACTATTTCAGCAGTCTCGACATTAGTAGGTAATGACGCTGTCGCAAACTTGCGATTGTAATAATACCTAATAACGAAAAAATTCTGTTGCAATAACGACGCTCGTGAGAAACGCAAGTCTCTACATCCAAGTTAGCGAGCCAAGATGTACAATAACTTGACATATCGGTACCAATGATAATAAAAGTAAATCGGTACGGCAGCGAATAACGAAAATAAAATCTCCTTGATTATGGGGAAAAATAGAAAACATGGTTCAATAAAAATAGACTATAATAAAAAAAGCCTTATTTTGAAGGCACTATTTTACATGAAAACTCGTACTTAAGTAAGGCTACAAACGTGTAAAAAAAATTAAATATTTAAGGAAATTAAAATTTGCCTCCTTGCAACATTGGTTTAGTGTTAAACTTGTCAAGTCATTGGTTTTGACGTTTTGTTTATTTTGTTTCTGTTCTATTAACAATGGACCTGTATAAAAATGTACTCTGTGCAATGGACAATGGTATTTTCTCAAGCATTTTTTATTGATAGCTAAGAGTACAGTACCTCTGCTTTGTGGCTGAAGCTGCTACCCCACTGGATATACTTCTACATTCACGGTCAGTGGCTCGTCTTTGGAGCGGATTTACAGACGTCTGAGTATCTACGAAATGATACTGGAATTCGACAAGTTTGAAGAGATGGCTGTAGGAGCTGCATGAAACATTGGTATTCCGTCAGGATACAGAAATAAGCAGATTCAAGGGATTTTTCATTTTAATCATGCGGATTCCTTGTGTCGTACCATACCAAAGCTTTGGGAAGTAGTGTGTAGCTGTTCACACTAAAAAGAACCTCCGACCTCCACGGAGCTGGGGACTACCAGTAAAAGAATGACAAAGGACAAGCAGAAAATCAAACTGAGTGAAATGTGAGTGTAGTGTATGTAATATTGATAAGATTCTTTCAATATAAATGTATGTAATTGCAGTGTTACAATATTTAATATTACCGTACTATAGTTGTAAGGGATACACAGCAGAGTTATTACAAGTTTAAGTGACATAAAAGAAATGCTTGTGTGCAAAATAATTCCAAAATATTCAATAAGTATACAAAGCTCATCAACCAAGGTTTGAATAACTGAAACATGTTTGAAGGAGAATGACCCGTTTATTTTAAAGTTATTCCATTAATTTCTAATGTTATATCGAAGAAAGTAGTTAACCAATCCTCTATTTTTTTGTACCAATGGCAAATTCAACCAAATTAAATTTATTATTAAATCATTTAATTCAAGCAACAAGACTCGATAGTGTTATTAACAATATACTTACAAAAAACTATGTTAGTAACACACTAACATAGTTACCATTATTCATCTCATTCTTCCTATATTAAAAATGCAGTGTGAAATTTAATTTTAACGTTGATTTTCATGTTAGTATTTCAATAATTGATAATTTTGCCTTGTTTGAAGAAAGTATTTGTGTATATTATTGAATTTATTGATACAGATGTTTGTACTTTAGTATATTTTTGTATTATAATTAAATGATGTGTGTATTATTTATTGTCTTGTTTAAATTTTTTACATAGATAGTATAGCTATGATGTAGGTACTGTGATATGTAATATTCATTACTTGTGTGTTCTGCACTGAAATAACTGTAATGTCCTATTTCTTCACATTTTATGCAAATAAAGATACATAGGCACATGTATACGACCTTCATTTTGCCTTCATTACATGTTTAATACTTTACTTTTAAGCTAGATTTTAAAATATGTGAGCGGCTTTTTAGTTGCAACCAATTAATAATTTAACGATCATTATCTCTGTCTCTATGTCTGTTATCGTGGACCGAGCCTGACTAAACCAACTTGTTCATGTGATTGGCAACTGTGAGATTGTTCAATCTTATATGTTAGTAAGTACCTTGGTTCCATAATCAATTAATCACACACTGGGGGGTGTGAGGATGAGATTCTAAGGAGATGTGCTAACACAACATCTGCCGTTGATAAGCTCAAAAGAGTCTGGGCCAATCATAATATCACCAAAGCCACAAAAGTCCGCCTGCCGAGAAGTTTGGTTTTTCCAATATTTCTCTACGGCGCAGAAACATGTAGGTACGGTTCGCCTCAAAGACCGACGCAAAATAGATGCACTAAATCTTCTCCATGGGCAAGTAAGGCTAAACGCTGCAACACAAACATCCATGGTCCAAAGCTCCCGAGACGCCAGTACCTAGGTTTGGAAGCCTGCTAAAAAGGTTACGTTATTCACTTAACAGAACTATTCAGAAACTCACCAGAAATAAGACATTCTGAATATTCCACAGCTGTGCCTCCGCGACGCGGAACAGTTGATAACTCTTCAGTACTTGCTCGTTTCATGTTGGAAATTGATTATTTTGATAATAATTATCAATCAATATCAACTTGCAACTTGCAACAAGAAACCTCGATTCACGAGTTCACGACAGAAGCAGGACGCTTAATTTGGCGCTCTTTTCAAGTTTTTTTTTTTAAATTCAATGTCAAGTTCAAAATTCAAATTGATGGACTCTATGGTCGATTGTTTGATTGTTGGAAATATGTTAATCGACTCTTTTTTTAAATAGGTCATATTTAAATGATTAATAATTTCTCGATTATCTCAAAAAAAATATTACCATATTTCTTTGAGACCTAGAAAACAGGAAAACTTTATTTTAAAAGTTCGTTAATTATCCATAGTTTAATTTTTAACCGGCGAAAATTTCCCCGGCTTAAACGTACCCCAAGCGAAAACTTATACCAGCGGACGACCGTAAACGGAGCAGATTCAATTTTAGTCAGATTAATTTTTCACCTCGCGGTGTGCTTAAACGGGGTGTTTGACGTTTAGGCAGTCAATTTTAAACTGAATAATTGACTTAAACGCGCCCCAAACAAAAACGCTGTCCGCCATGTTAGTATTCCTCCCCCCTTCGCTCCACTTGGTCTCACAGGTTCGCTCCACTCAGGACCTACCTACCACCGGAAAGCTATCGTGACCTTATCCCTACGCTACGCTACGCTACGCTACGCTACGCTACGCTTCGCTTTACCGCTACCTAGTTTCCGAGATACGATGGGGGGAGGGGTGAAGGGGGGGAGAGGGGGGAGTTTTGAAAAAAACTAATTTTGACCTTCTCTGGGCCCACGGACATGAATCTGAAAAAGAAAATGTTCCAAGTCTTAACTTCCGAGATCCGCCTAAAGGGGGGAGAAGGGGGAGAGAATGGGGGAATTTTGAAAAATGGTTTTTACTTTTCCGAGCCTCCTCTATACGAATCCGTAAAAAAAAAAAACCCAGGAGGGGTGAAGGGGGGCAGAAGGGGGAGTATTGAAAAATGATTTTGACCAACTCTGGGCCCCTTGATATGAATCAAAAAAAAAATGTTCCAAGTCTCTTAACTTCAGAGATCTACCTAGAGGGGGGGAGAAGGGGGGCAAGGGGGGCAACTTTGAAAAATGGATTTTACTTTTCCGAGCCTCCTCTATACGAATCCGTAAAAAAACAAAACCCAGATTTCTTAATTTCCGAGATACGATTGGGGGAGGGGTGAAGGGGGGGAGAGGGGGGAGTTTTGAAAAATGATTTTGACCAACTTTGGGCCCGTTGATATGAATCTGAAAAAAAAAATGTTCCAAATCTCTTAACTTCCGAGATCTACCTAGAGGGGGGGAGAAGGGGGGCAAGGGGGGCAACTTTGAAAAATGGATTTTACTTTTCCGAGCCTCCTCTATACGAATCCGTAAAAAACAAAACCCAGGAGGGTGAAGGGGGGGAGAGGGGGGAGTTTTGAAAAATGATTTTGACCGACTCTGAGCCCCTTGATATGAATCTGAAAAAAAAAAATGTTCCAAGTCTCTTAACTTCCGAGATCTACCTAGAGGGGGGGAGAAGGGGGGCAAGGGGGGCAACTTTGAAAAATGGATTTTACTTTTCCGAGCCTCCTCTATACGAATCCGTAAAAAACAAAACCCAGGAGGGGTGAAGGGGGGGAGAGGGGGGAGTTTTGAAAAATGATTTTGACCAACTCTGAGCCCCTTGATATGAATCTGAAAAAAAAAATGTTCCAAGTCTCTTAACTTCCGAGATCTACCTAGAGGGGGGGAGAAGGGGGGCAAGGGGGCAACTTTGAAAAATGGATTTTACTTTTCCGAGCCTCCTCTTTACGAATCCGTAAAAAAACAAAACGCAGGAGGGGTGAAGGGGGGAGAGGGGGAGTTTTGAAAAATGATTTTGACCAACTCTGGGCCCCTTGATATGAATCTGAAAAAAAAAAATGTTCCAAGTCTCTTAACTTCCGAGATCTACCTAGAGGGGGGGAGAAGGGGGGCAAGGGGGGCAACTTTGAAAAATGGATTTTACTTTTCCGAGCCTCCTCTATACGAATCCGTAAAAAAACAAAACCCAGGTTTCTTAATTTCCGAGATACGATTGGGGGAGGGGTGAAGGGGGGAGAGGGGGAGTTTTGAAAAATGATTTTGACCAACTCTTGGCCCCTTGATATGAATCTGAAAAAAAAAATTTTCCAAGTCTCTTAACTTCCGAGATCTACCTAGAGGGGGGGAGAAGGGGGGCAAGGGGGGCAACTTTGAAAAATGGATTTTACTTTTCCGAGCCTCCTCTATACGAATCCGTAAAAAAACAAAACCCAGGTTTCTTAATTTCCGAGATACGATTGGGGGAGGGGTGAAGGGGGGAGAGGGGGAGTTTTGAAAAATGATTTTGACCAACTCTGGGGCCTTTGATATGAATCTGAAAAAAAAAAATGTTCCAAGTCTCTTAACTTCCGAGATCTACCTAGAGGGGGGGAGAAGGGGGGCAAGGGGGGCAACTTTAAAAAATGGATTTTACTTTTCCGAGCCTCCTCTATACGAATCCGTAAAACAACAATACACGGGACACTTAGTTTCCGAGATACGATAGGGAGGGGGGAGAGTGGGGTGGAAAAGGGGAGGTTTGGGATTTTTCCCATACTCGTGAGAGTTACTTCTATACGAATCTGTAAAAATATACCCACCTCCCCCTTCACCATCTGGGAGAACAACTATGTCAGTCAGTGAGTGAGTGAGTGAGTGGTAATCGAGCTTTATATAGTATAATAATAATAATAATAGGTTTAAGATTCTCGCAACAAGCCCTTTCATTTAATATGTCACACGGTACTGTAAGCAAAACTTTTTTTTAAATTTTATTGTTTGCCCCTCAAAAGTGATCCTTAAATTCAAAAGTCATTTATTTACGTTACACGTTCGTGTTTGGGTCACAGAAATACATGTGTACCAAATTTCAACTTAATCGGTCCATTAGATTCGGAGGAAATTGGCTGTGACAGACGGACAGACAGACAGACAGACACACGAGTGATCCGATAAGGGTTCCGTTTTTTTCCTTTTGAGGTACGGAAGCCTAAAAATCGTATTATGAGTAAGTAGGCGTATCTTTAATAGTGAGTATTTGTAGATACAAATGGATAGTTATGAAGTTACCTATAATTTATGTATTCGCTTATACTATAGTAGGATTTACAAGGAAAAGCTTTAATTTATTGATAAAGATGTAATATTTATTTAAATTCTTTATTATTTCAGGCAACTTTTATGGATATGACAAAGGTACTATTTGTGTGCATTTCTAGTTGCGGTATTGGTAATTTTAGTCTATTTTTATATCTTAAAATATATTTCCTTTGTATGTCCTCTCTTTTTCTAAATAATTCTGGGTACTTACGCACGAACTTACAAACTTAAAAAAAAACTTTTTTACAAAAAATGCAACCGACTTCCAAACTACAAAGTGAAAAATAACTTACTTTCGGAAGTCGGTGTCTTTGGATCAATATTTTAGTTATTTGCCTTGTTTGTAAAAAAGTATTTTTTTTCGATACGACTGAAGATCGGCGGGTCTACCCTTTATAGCAGAACTTTGTATGTCATAATATTATTTTGCATGACAGCGCATAGCATAAACTTCATTTTGCAGAAAATCGTTTGGCATACACTCATTTATAATACATTAAAAACGCATAATTTTGTAAGTCAGAATCATCTTTAGGCATTTTCATATCCATAATAATTAAAAAGTAGAACCATCATATTGCAGAAAGTTCGCTGTCAGAATCGTCTTTTGGCATACATACATTTCATATCGATAATCATTAAAAGGTAGAACTATCATATCTCAGAAAGTTTACAGTTAGAATCATCTTTTGGCATACTTTTCATATCCATAATAATTGAAAGACTCATCTATCACATTACGGAAAATTCATAGTTAGGATAATTTTGTATTTCTTACCATTGATTGAACACTATTTTTTTTTCGCCACGGACTTACGCCGATAATGGTTATTGTTAGATCTTTCCGATTAGGCGTTAATCAAATTATTTTTACTTTTGCTATAGTAGGGGGTAGTTGTCATATCGTTTTATAGCGTTGAGCAAAATCAAGCTAAAGTATATTAAATATGGAACATTCTGCAGAAAGTAATGTAAAAGTGTTTAGATCAAGCAAAGGTGGAATTAAGTTAGAAATGGATGGATTTATTTACGAAAAAAATAAAGTGCAAAGTGACAAATACTATTGGTTGTGTGAATTGAGACGGAACAAAAAATATAATTGTAACGTAAGAATAATCACCATATATAACAGTGAAAGTAATAAGCATACATTGAAAACCAAAAAAATACTTAACCATAATCATGACCCTGATGTTATAAATTCAAAGGTCACCATATTGTAAATTTGATTAAAGAAGAATCCATTCATATCGATGGGAAAAAACCAAGTCAGATAATAAACGATTGCTTATCTACAATATCAGACGAGATTTCAGCACATTTACCAACAATCAAAAATTTAAAGCCAATTATATATAGAAATAAAAAAAGGGAAACAGCCAATTACTGAACCAGAATCAATAGATTTTCAACTCGATATGAATAAGTTTCATTGTGACTATTTGGAGAATGATTTGATTATAAAGGATCAATCAAAGAACGGACGTCGGATAATTATGTACACAACAAATAAATTATTACATCATCTAAGCCGATCCAAATATTGGCTTGCAGACGGCACATTCAAAATTGTACCAAAAATATTCCATCAACTGTATGTGATACATGTATCTGTATATCATAATGTAACATTTCTGATGGTACTTGCACTAATGACTAATAAGGATAAGGCTAGCTATGATACATTTATTGAAATGTTATTGGAATGTTGTGCATCCGCTGATATAATCCTATCACTCCGTTATATAATAATGGACTTTGAACAAGCGCCCCAAATTACTTTTAAAAATTATTTCGATAGTGTTATAATCAAAGGATGCAATTTCCATTTAGGGCAAATAATATACCGGAAAATACAGAAAAGTGGCTTCCAAAAACTATACGGTAATGATGCTAAATTTGCCATGGAAATGAAATGTTTATTTGCTCTTTCTTACTTATCGCCTAGTGATATACCAAAGTATTTTGATGAATGGCGCAAAAATATATCCCCTGAGGCGGACATTATTACCAATGGTTTAGCGATAATTATTAGGTCAATTTTTTCAAACTTGCCCACATGTTTTTAATTATTTTATTGAACAGAAACTTAACACTTTGAAGGACACTATACGCCCATAGGCGTCATAACAATAAAACTTCTATTGTGTCTCGTGTACTGTCCTTCAAAGTGTTAATAAACACTAATTCTGCAAGTATTCTCCTTCTTTTTCTACTGCTAGGGTCCAGCGCTCCTTAAGCTTCTGTACTGCTCTATACCTGCCTGCGATATTACCTTGCTCGATTTCGTTGGCCAAACATTCTTCTAGCTCCTCCCAGCGCTGGAATGTGTTACCACGAAGAGCGCTCTTTAAAATAGCGAAGCAACCGTAATCGCAAGGCGAAAGATCGGGCGAGTAGGGGGGGTGGTAGCCACTCCGCAATCCCTCTACTAAGGAAAAACTCCTTGATTTTATGCAATTTATGTGGCCTGGCATTATCGTGCAGGATCATTACTCTTTTAAAATTCTTTCCAGAAAACCAGGAGTCTGTATTCTTATTTAGGAAGTCACTGTATTAGTCTGCAGTCACCGTTTTGCCAGCTGGTAACAGCTCCCAAAAAGCCATCCCGTGCCAATCTAAGGCCAGAACAAGCATGCGCTTAGGGCCCTGAGTGTTATGAGCAGCTAAACGTGGTGCAGGATCATTTTTGGATAGCCAGTACTTGGAGTGCGTACGATCCTTAGGTGTCCTCAAAAACACCCAACTCTCATCCAAAGCTAAAGTCTGCTGAAGTAGCCGTGGATGTTTCCTCAGTAGCTGTAGATTTTGATTTGATGCTGCAATTCTAGCTGCTTTGTTTTCTGGGGTCAAGTCACGAGGAACAAATATACCGAGCCTCTTGGTCAATTTCAAATCATCAGATAAAATTCGATGAATAGTAGACTGAGGAATGTCCAACTTTTCGGCAAGCTCCATCTCCGACCAGTCTCTTTTATTCTCAAGTGCTAGCCGCACAGCTTCAACACGTTGATCGCGATAAGGGTGAAAATGGTGAGCCCCCCCTCTGCCTTTGCTAATGTCCCATTGATTTTCTTGAAAACGCTTCACCCAAAATTTTACAGCAGAAAGAGAGTAAGCAGTCTTGCCAAGACTTTGCTGCAATAATCGATGGATTTCGAAAGCGGAAGCCCCACCGAGTACGTGAATTTTAATAAATCCCCGCTGTTCAGTGTCGATCACAGACGATATGCCTCTTTGCCGATCCATGACTAAATGACGCGATAAGTTTTGTTTAGCTATCAAACGTCCGAACACGTCGCAACTTGTTAACGCACTAATAAATGCTTGGACTCTGGTACAACTAGCGACAAAAATATTTTTCAGTAGTCAAGTTTGAATGAATTGACCTAATATATTTGGGGAACAAATTCTTCGCCACCAAAATATCAGCATAGCCACTGGAGTACAAAAGATTTAATCGACCAGGATATCCCTAGAACACAAAATTATGCTGAATCGTGGCATCACATGATAAATACCATAGTGAGCGCAAATCATGTGGGATTCTATAATACATATATCAAATCAACTAATCAAAGAAATAAAATACTCAATCATAGAAATTAATAAACTAGGTACAGGCGCCCCAGTATCAGCAAAAAGAAAAAAAGTGTTGGATAAAAAGTGTCGCATAGAAATTATATTATATAATCAGTCAGATTACACTGAAACTGAGTTTTTGAAGGCAATAGGAGCTAATTTGAGATTAGTTTAACGAAAATTGTCTTTAAATTTAACCGACTTCAAAAAGGAGGAGGTTCTCAATTCGACTGTATGTTGCTTTTTTTTGTTTGTTACGCGGTTACTCCGCCAGTTAAAAATTTATTTTGAAGATTCTTTTTTTTGTTCGTTAGGTCATACTTCCAAAAAAGAAACTACAAAGTAAAAAATAACTTTAATTTTGGAAGATGGTGGCAAACAACGAAATTTCAAAACCAAATATACCAACTTCCTAAATTAAATTTGTTTTTGACTTTTTAGTGTCTTCTTTGGAAGTCGGTTGTTTTTTTTGTAATTTATAAAAAAAAACGTATTTAATTATCTTTCTGCATGTATTACTTTGTATTACTTACTGAACTCAATTAAACAGTTGAGTGTGAACATTTATGTAGTTCTTATTTACCTGTGAGAAGCATGCAAACATGCAAACAAGCTTACACCATGCATGCATCAAGCATGTAGCATGCAAATATGCAAAAAGCACACACCATGCATGTATGCATCAAGCATGTAGAAAGCAAACATGCAAAAAAGCACACACCATGCATGCAGCATGCAAGCAAGCATGCATGCAAGCAAGCATGCAAGCGTACATGTAAAGCGAGCGTTAAAACCACCTGCTCCTCAGCTCGCGGGCCGCCTCGTGTGCCAATTATGCCAAGTGTGTTATGCCAAATAAATTTCGGAGCATCAAAATACTGCCAGATAGAGGGAACCCAGATCGGCCGGGGTTAGGTTTCAATAAAAGTCTATAAAAGCATTCTCTCCTCGAGCTGGATCACACCTTAATTGAATACAGTCTCGTTACTTCGAGCCAGCAAGTTTCCCAACGATGACACTCTCGGTGAAACATGATGTTGTGATCGCACTATTCGCATATCCTTCATGAGTTAATAATGTTTGTCAGTAATCAATGACACATGTCGTATTCCCGTCACGCGGCACTGGTGTCAGCGGTGCGTCAACGGTAGTCACAAGGAGTCGCTCGTCGGCGCCGCCACCAATATATAGTAGCATCATTGCACAGCTTGTATTGCTAATAATTTCACGGCACATTACTCGTGGAGATGGCTCGCATTAATATCAACCATTTACTCTAAGTATATCGTTTGTTATCGAGTCCCAGAGTGAATGTAAGTAATATCGTCGCGCCTCTCTGCCACGCCCGCTGCTGTTCGAACATAGCGAGACACACGACACACACACGCGATGGTGGTAAGTTAGAACACTGAGCTTAAGAACCAGTTGGCTGAACTACATATACAGCATATGGACATACTTGACCAGCATCAACATCTCCGTCAACTGGTTTCAAATTTACAGCAATGTGGTGGCACCCTTGAACTGGCTTTGAGATGCATATCTGAACTAGAACTGGAATTAAGCAAGGCCCGAAACACAATAACTCATTTGGAATCTCTCAAAGCCAGTGAAGAGTCTGCGATCACTTGCAGTCTTTATGATGAGTTGGTTGGTAGCGAATCCAGATCCACATGTATTGAGTCAATTGTAACAATAGACTTAACTGATGATACTATCAATATAAGCAAATTGTTTACTAGTCACAATAAGATAAAAAAATATATATTAAAATTAATAGATGAATTAGAAAAACTCAGAAATCATTAAAACGACAAAAAGTTAACAAATTAAATACGAAACTTAGGCAAAAAAATCTAAATTTAATAGAAAATTTAAAGAAATGTAATAATGAATTACAATTATGTAATACCATGTATGATACCGACACTCAGCACCTACAGGATGAATTGTTTGTTACGGAATATGCTCTAAAGGACATCTTTAGTAAATACGAGGCTTCTCAACAAGACCTGAGTAAGCGCATGCAGGAAGCTAATGAGTTGGAAAATCTGGTCAAGTACGATGCAGAGAGGTATGAGTCTCTTAAAAATAACCTCTCTTTTAGCTGTGCCTGCTCCCAGGCAACCCAGCCTCAACTTGTTACTCCCACACCCTCAGTGGCTCAGCCAGTAGGTAGCTGTATTAGTGATGATGATAATAATAATAGTATGAATAATTTGATTAACACAAAATATGTATTTTCTGACAAATTTGGTCAAGGTTTTGGTAGAATATTTAATCAGTGTTCAGAACAATATGTTACAAATAATTGATTACCCGGCGCCAGTATTAGCCAATTAATTTGTAATATTAAATTGCCAAAAATAAACCCCGGTTCAACTGTTATATTATTATATGGGGATAGTTTAACTGTAAGAATAAAAACTTTTATACAAAAAAAAACAACCGACTTCCAAAAAAACACTACAAAGTGAAAAATAACTTTAAACCACACAACCCACTAAAAAGCGAGAAATAAAAACATTTAAGTATACACAAAAAAAAACAACCGACTTCCAAAAAACACTACAAAGTGAAAAATAACTTAAATTTCAGAAGTCGGTCTTTGGTTTTAGTTATTTGCCACCGACTTCCGAAATTTAAGTTATTTTTCACTTTGTAGTGTTTTTTGGAAGTCGGTTGTTTTTTTTTTGTGTATACTTAAATGTTTTTATTTCTCGCTTTTTAGTGGGTAGTTTGTAATTTACCTAAGTTACAACAGCCTAATCTCAACTACTCATCACCTTTTACAAAGTTATTGCTTTTCCCGATACAGGGACGTTAATCGTAGAGGAGTTCTCCTGGTACTTAACCATCAGCTCCACTTCCCCATATGCATTGTGACGAGCATAAATTGCATTGCAGCCATATTAAAGTAATCGAATCGCAACCTGTGAAATACTTATTATTTATTGAGTAAGTGGCCATTTGTGGTATTCATCATCAGTTCCACTTCACCAAATGGTGCTTTCCAAGAAAAATTGCATGAGTTACTATAAAAAAAGAATCATCGAAATCGGTTGGCACGATATTGAGTTATTCATCCATTTGTCGCGCACATACTTAATGCAAATTTAGGAGTTCTATGGTTTTCTCATGGATGCAATTATCAGAACTAGACCAAATTGAAGTACCAGCTTTCAAATAAAAAAAGAATCATCAAAATCGGTTCACCCAGTCGAAAGTTCTAAGGTAAATACAGTCGAATTGAGAACATCCTCCTTTTTTTATCGTTAAAAATGACATAATTGAATGTGTCAATTTTTTTTTGCTGGGAAATGATCTAATAATTTCTTCCGCTCTAGGTGGAGCGAGAGGGTGTGTCAGACTCTTTCTGACTAAAACCCAACCGTGTTCCTTCAGGTGCCCTGTTGCCGGGGGCCACGATCTTCTTTTCTGTTTTCTTCGCAACCCCGGCAAGCATCGGTCCTAGCGGACTCAGTCAATTCTGCTGACATCTCTTTGAGGCGCGCGTGGAACACAACGTGCCGTCGACCCGAGCCTGGTCCTTATCGGACGGCGAGCTACCCATTGCTCACTGTCCGCAAGCCCGCGCCTACGGTGGCCGGAAATCGACTCGAGATTCCCGACGCCCAGGGCGTCTCCTCCTGCGGCGGTTAAGGGCATGAGGGCGCCAATTTTGGCTCTCCCTCACGCGTTCGGCCTCCTCCCTCGCGAGCATTACTGCTTCGCAGAAGGAGGTGACGGCCTCCCATTTCCTTTCACTCCGTACCATGGCCCGAGATGTTACATCTCAATGAGACCAACAGTTGTAAATTTATTTTCTATGCCTTGCCTTATTCGGAATATTTGTCTGATAAGCAAAATAGGGACATTTATAATTTAAACAGGTTAATTTATAATAAGACATGTCGTCACTGTGACGCTATTTTATATTTTGATTTTAATCATTTTATTACTGAATACTCACTGACAAATTATAAAATGTATTGGCCACCTAGTTGTAGGAATTGCTAATCTTTTAGCATAGGTACAATATACACAGTAACACTGGTACTTGTAGTGTACAGTCGATTACTGTTAGTAGTGGTTCTAACACTACTTTTGATACGCCATATACACTCGAGAGCAATGAATCCGGGTCACTTAAAGAATCCTAAAAATCTCGGAAACTAAAAATGCTAGGTTAATGCAATAAATTGTATTTAATAGACAATGTAATACTCCTTAAATGAAGGTATTAAAACTTCTTAGTTATTGTAAAGTTATATCATAAAAAAATCAAATTTGAAAAAGGGCCACTTTCGAAGATGGAACTACGAAATTACAGCATTTGGTTTTGCTTTTGTTTGTAATCTGTCATTTATGTGGGTACATAAACCATGTTGATAGTGCTCTATATTCATTATTCAAGCTGAAATTATGTCGCTTACGCCTGAAGAATGCACCAGAATACTTACAATGCTGGAAACCGGCCGGAGTCAGCGCGATACAGCCAGGACTGTCGGTGTGTCGCTGTCAACAGTACAAAGAGTTCTCCGACGTTACGAAGAAACTGGTTCTAACCTACGCAGACCAGGAACGGGCAGAACCAGGTGTACCACAGCACGAGAAGACCGATACTTGGTGAACACCATGCTTCGAAATCGCTTTCTCACAGGAACTGAACTCACAAATCAGTTTCGACGCCTCGGAGGAAGTAACCCAAGTGCATGGACAGTAAGACGTCGGCTTGCTGAATCTAACTTAAAACCCCTTAGACCTGCAAACGGCCCTAAACTGGAGCGTGGGCATCGTATTTCAAGACTGAGATATGCCCAGAGCCACGTAAATTGGAGTATTGAAGATTGGTCAAAAGTTATGTTCTCCGACGAATCACAATTTATGCTCTACAAGCACGATGGAAGACACAGAGTGTATCGAAGACCAGGGGAAAGATTCAAGCAAGCATGCATCGAAGAAAAAGTAGCCTACGGTGGTGGGTCTGTACTTGTGTGGGCCGGAATTTCTTCTGAAAGTCGCACAGAGCTGGTGATTATAGAAAACGGCTCTTTAACTAGCGTAAGATATGTGGAAGAAATCCTCAATGATCACGTTGGTCCATTTATGGTCAATTTAGGTGAGGATGCTATATTTATGCATGACAATGCCCGACCTCATACAGGTAGGATTGTGAATGACTACCTTCAAGAGATGAACATTACTAGTATGGAGTGGCCAGCGCGCAGCTCGGATATCAACGAAAATCGAGCATGCTTGGGACGAGCTAGGCAGATGCGTAAAACAACGAAACCCTCCCCCAATCACGCTTCGTGAGCTCAAAATTGCTCTCACAGAGGAATGGGAGAATATTCCCCAAAATCGTATAAGGAACTTGGTGTACAGCATGCCAAACCGCGTAAACGCAGTAATGGAAGCACGAGGAGGCAATACGAAGTATTAAAATTCAAGAAAATCGTAATAAAGTTCAAAAATTTCATGTTTCCTATTTTTGTTTTAAGGAGAGATCAGCAGTTTTTTTCTTTATGTAATTTTGTGTTAATAAAATGTATGGTGACTCATATTTTTTTTACTTTCATTTAAGGAGTATTACATTGTCTATTAAATACAATTTATTGCATTAACCTATCATTTTTAGTTTCCGAGATTTTTAACATTCTTTAAGTGACCCGGATTCATTGCTCTCGAGTGTAGTTTAAACCAGCGTGGTCGGCAACCTTTTGGCGGGCAAGGGCCACAAGGTGGTAAAATAAACTAAAGGCGGGCCGCACTTGTGATATTAACCCCCTAGAAGCACAATATACCTCCGTATAATTGGTCCTATCCCATTGAACAAAAAAAAATGCTATTTAAAATTGTTAAAACATACGGAATTTAATTCCTACACGTAATACTTACATTATGTGTATATGTTTGGGCTTTATAGTTAGAAAAATAACTACCGTGAATTATTTAGAAATGAAAACTAAAAAGTGTTGGGGTTTTCTCGTCGTTGACGGATATCCTTACATATACATAGTGAGTTGAAAATTCAACAGTGCAATCATATTTTAGGCGTTCATTTAGAAGTAAGCTATGTATCCCACAGCCACCACAACACAACAAATAATAATATTTATGGTGTCTGCAACGTTTGTGTGGGTCTCGTCTACGCCATGTAATACACGCAGCACACTCGTGCCATAGTGTAGAAATGTACAGTATGACGTAATGGTCATACTGTACTACAAATTTTTTATTTATTATTTTCGGTAACGTTTAGGCACAAGCTTGTTTACGCGCAGTACACTAATTAGTAAAAACACTGTATATATGTGAGGTATGACAATCTTATCCTTACATCCTTACATATTATAAAACAAAGTCCCCTGCCATGTCTGTCTGTCTGAACGCGATAAATTCAAAAACTGCTGGTCGTGTTTTCAAACAGTTTTCACCAATGGACGGAGTGATTCATGCGAAAGGTTTTAGTGTATAAATCATTAAGATTTTGAGTAAATTGGCTGAAATTTGACGACTATTGTTGAAGATGTCGGAAAAAATCATGCCGGCTGGGAAGTTTATTGGCGTGCGCCGCAGAAATGGTAAAAGTGACATCAAATTTATGTTCTACAGTATTATTTATCTTAAAAAGTTCAACGACAAAGTCCGCAATAGCATATGTCTATCTTCTAAGGATGACCCACAATAAGCATTTTTATCTTTCAGAATTTAATAAAAATGTAATTATTACTTCCGAAGCTATTTTGACCGGTATTATATTAATCCTTATCTAATAAAATAAGTTATTTAAATTGGGCATTAATTTTAGATTAAAATATACCTTAGTATCATATCATTAAAATGAATCATTTAAAAGATAACACAGATTCAAAATTATGCGTAACTACATAATTATGGTTGACGGCAACGCGGGCGTAGCGGTATTAGTCAATAACCTTTCCTCGGCTATTAGGTATAAAATCCCGGTAGTACGTTCCCGTGGGATATTTTTTGACATCCACGCGGGCGAAGCCGCGGACAAAAGCTAGAAAATAAATAAAAAACTAATACATATAAATATGGCTAGTTTGACTATACAGACGTTACCTAATGCATAACTTTATTCAGTGTTTATTGCTAAGAGGAAAAGTGTGTATAAATTGTAAATTACATTAACGACTTTAAAACAAGGAGTTTCTCAAAGTGTTTTCATTTTGATAAATACCTTCACAGATAGACAATGGAACTATTCACTCGAGATAACTGTAATTGTATGTTTATGCTACGCCAGTGAAAATGGAATAATAAAATAAACTTCATTTGAAATGTTTACATCGATTTTCAGTGTTTTAGAGCAATGCAGTTGCAGGCCAAGGGCAGTGCATTTGTATCAATTAATGATTCGAAACAAAGTCTACCGCATGAATAGCATATATATAACTTCTCCGACATCAATAGTTGGACAGTTGTCCACCAGATACGACACCCATCTGTACGGGCACCTTGTCCGTAGACTGAGATGTTGTCTGTAGCTTATTGACGGGTACGAATCACACGGGATGTTTACAGGAAATAAAATCACTGTTTTGTGTCCGTTATTGATTGACTGATTTATTAGGAAAAACATTAGAATATATACACGTTAAGTAGGTGAGTTGTGGTGGGCGCGATAGCTTATTCAGCAGATGTAGACATGTAATCGGCGAATAAGCAAATGCTTATTGCGGTGAAAACTAAAACAATACATTTCCTATGGCGATGCTCGTACACATCTGGTCTGAGTGTCCTCCCTTTTCTTTAGAGTATAAGTGAACTTTACACCCTGTGTCTCATACCTCGAAAACTTATTAGAGAAAAAGTGTTTACTTTTATTATCATAAATATTTGATTAAAAAAATATTTATATACATATATAAGGTCCTATTAAAATAGATGGACAAACTTTCAGAAATCATTCAGACCACCAAAATAAGGACAATGCTAAAAAAAATTAAGAAAAACGCATTAGATACTTACAAGAAAAAAAAATCTGTTCCCGAAAATATACTAAAAATGTTGGTTATCCAATGCATAAACACGTCCGTGTCTTTTTTATCACATTCTGATGTGCAGGCCCACGTGAGCACGTCACCGCCCACGCCTCACACTGGTCCCGAATGATAAAAAAGTGGACATTAAGAAATTTTTGACAGAAGGTCAACGGATTCGGCTGATTTTTTTTTTGTAGACAGCTGATGCAATTACAAATCACTTTTATAGATTGAGTTTTTGCCAAATAAGCCGTATTTTCAGAGAAAAAAAATATTGAAATATTTTTTGTATGAAAGAAATCCTAATTTTGTCTTTATCTTCCAAGATTCAAACGTATTCAAAATAAAACTTAGCGCAGCTTGTAGAGGTGCTAATTGCTCACCACTTTGTCATAGACACTCTTCTGCGATTTTGTGCTCCTTTTGAGTTACAGGCACTTTAAATATTTTTTGTATGAAAAAATCCTAATTTTCTCTTTATCTTCCAAGATTCAAACGTATTCAAAATAAAACTTAGCGCAGCTTGTAGAAGAGCTAATTGCTCACCACTTTGTCATAGACACTCTTCTGCGATTTTGTGCTCCTTTTGAGTTACATGCACTTTAAATATTTTTTGTATGAAAAAATCCTAATTTTGTCTTTATCTTCCAAGATTCAAACGTATTCAAAATAAAACTTAAAGCAGCTTGTAGAGATGCTAATTGCTCACTACTTTGTCATAGACACTCTTCTGCGATTTTGTGCTCCTTTTGAGTTACAGGCACTTTAAATATTTTTTGTATAAAAAAATTCTAATTTTGTCTTTATCTTCCAAGATTCAAACGTATTCAAAATAAAACTTAGCGCAGCTTGTAGAGTAACTCTTACAAATATATGAAATTATCAGTATCAAATAAACAAACAAGGAAATCTCAAAACGTGTTCAGACATGTTTATGTACAGGTAAGTTATTGTGTGACTCGTATGTAAAATTTTTTTTGTATAGAGTCATTGCTTAATTACCCTATAAGTGACGATTTCGGCTCTATTTGGTCATCTAGTCGAACGCGTCGAAAACGCTGAATGATGAATAGGTATATAAATTGCAATTAAAAATTCCCTTTGTAGTTTTGCGGTATTTATGTAGGAGCACATCTTAGTATGTTTTATTTTCTCGTGACTCATCCAAATTGCAAGAATATTTGGCTCATTATCTAACTACCCCATTAAGTAATGAGGTAGTTAGGTAATGAGCCATTATCTAACTACCCCATTAAGTAACGGGATAGTTGGGTAATGAGTCATATATCAATAGTATAAGGGCAAGCGGAACCCGTTTTTGTTCATTACGCGTCTTGTGCTCGTAAAAACAACACAATTTTTTATCAACTCACCACATTGTAACTTTTATTTATTTGCCTGTAACATTTTTGTATCAAAATGACTACATTTGTGACTAATTTAGACATTTTTTCTTTTTTGAGTAATAGTGGGTGCCTTAAAAATAGTGATTTACTGTGTCAAACCATTATAAATCGTATTTCAAGTGAAATTCCAAACGAAGAGCTCAGTATTATCAAAAAGTTTTGCCAAAATTATACGTCAAACCTAGCTAGAAGATGGGACAATTCAGGTAGAAACGAAAGATTTGGTGTTAAAAACAAGGAGTGGTTGGAGTCTAAAATTTTGTGGCCAACTTTAACTTCTGTGAATTTTCCTATGTTGTTTGATCCAGAATATACCATAGAGGACATTTCAGTAGACGTAGAAGAGCATAATTTATCGTACGAAGAGGAAGCGGGTGCATCTACATCAGAAGCTACCACAAATACTCCCAGAACTAGAAATAAACGACCATTTGAAGATTTAACAAATAAGCAGAAGAAAAGACGTTCTTTGTCTCTTTTGGAGCATTCCGAAGAAGAGCTGTTCTATGCTCTTATTGCTAAACTTAATGAAAACGGGCGCACTGTTTGTTCTAAAGTTATTAAGTGCCTCTCAAATAAGCCAGAAAAGGTGCAAGAAGTAAGTGACTTTTTATATAAAGCTTCTGATAAATCGATTTCCGAGGAAGACACCTTAGCTCTTGCCACAGCATTGAGTTTATCAATATAAATGGCAATATCTAACTTTGAGGTCCATTTTAAGTACAAATGGCACAGCGGCTTTTCCATCTTACCAGAAGTTACTGTTGAAGAAGAAAGAATGCTATCCAGCAAAAGAAGATATTGTGATATCGGAGTCAGGAGCTAAAATTAAGTTACAGGCAGTTCTAGATTTAACTGCCGAGAAGATTTTGAAAGTGACTGGTTCAAATATTAATGGTGGTGTTTTGAAGCTAGTTAGTAAATGGGGCTGTGACGGAGCTTCTTCACAAAGTTGTTACAAACAAAAACCAACTGGTGACATATTTTCAGAATCTTCTGTATTTATGGTTAGTTTTGTGCCACTTCGCCTTATGAGTGACAACGATGTGATAGTATGGGAAAATCCGCGCCCTTCTTCAACAAACTATTGCAGACCAATTATGTTCGAATTCAAACAAGAAACAAAAGAATATATTCAGCAAGTAGAAGCAACATTACAAGAAGAAATTCAGAACCTTCTACCAACAAAGTTATTTGATGGCGAATTTGAAGTATTTCATGAATTGCATATGACGATGATCGACGGCAAAGTATGCACGGCACTTTCACAGACACAGTCTGCAGCCAATTGCAACATTTGCTTAACAAATCCGAAAGATATGAACAACTTGAACCTCGTTTTTAACAAACCAGAAAACCATGATATGTACAAATATGGTTTATCTTCACTTCACATGTGGTTGCGATGCATGGAATGTATTTTGCACATATCTTACAACTTAGATTTCAAAAAATGGGCGGCTCGGGGTGAGGACAAACTGCTCCGAAAATCAAGAAAAGAGTTAACGCAGCATGAGTTTTTTGTTGTAACTGGCTTAATGATTGATATCGTCAAACAAGGCTTTGGGACAACAAACGATGGCAATACAGCTCGACGGTTTTTCAATGATTACGAAAGGTCAGCTGAGATAACAGGAGTTAATGCTAATTTGATTAAGAGATTTGCTGTAATTTTGCAGGCAATATCTTCTGGGAGAAATGTAGATATTGAAAAATTTAGAATTTATTGCAGAGAAACAGCAGAACTTTATGTCAGCGAGTACTCGTGGTATTACATGCCTTCGAGTGTACATAAACTTTTAGTGCATGGTGCAGATATTTGCCAGCATTTTTCTTTTATTCCAATTGGTATGATGTCCGAAGAAGCCTCAGAAGCAAGAAACAAAGATTTTCGTTCAATCAGAGAAAAGCATACTAGAAAGATAGGCAGAATGCAAACAAATGAAGATATTTTACACCAGTTACTTATCAGCTCCGATCCGTACATTACGAACATAAGACCGAAGTTCACCAAAATTCAAAAGCAGCAGAGGTTTGAAGAAGCCGAAAATCTTCTAAAGGATGACGTTTCACCCAATGAACTCGATTTAGAAGATGCTGATGAGGAAGAAGTATACGTCGACATTGAGAATAATCCCCCACAAGATCCGCTAGCATAATTCACATTGTAACATACGCACGTTCATGTTAGTTTATTTAAGTTTGTAAGTTTGTAATCTAGTTTATTTAAGTTATTAAGTTTATAGGTACTGAGAAAAAATGCGCTTAAAATTAATTTATGTTCTAGTTTATTTAAATTTGTAAAATAATAGTTTACTTTAGTTATTAAGTTTACAGGTACTGAAAAAAAATGCGCTTTGTTTTATTTTTTGTGTTTGTTTTATTTATTTATTTATTCATATTATGTTGACGACAGCCCTAGCAAAGTATTACATTTGTAAACAAAGACTACCCACTGTTGGGGTAGTCAAATAAAAAGTTGTATTTTACATTTCATATGACTTATTAGGAAAAAATATTTAAAGTGCATGTAACTCAAAAGGAGCACAAAATCGCAGTTGAGTGTCTATGACAAAGTAGTGAGAAATTAGCCCCTCTACAAGCTGCGCTAAGTTTTATTTTGAATACGTTTGAATCTTGGAAGATAAAGAGAAAATTAGGATTTTTTCATACAAAAAATATTTAAAGTGCCTGTAACTCAAAAGGAGCACAAAATCGCAGAAGAGTGTCTATGACAAAGTAGTGAGCAATTAGCATCTCTACAAGCTGCTTTAAGTTTTATTTTGAATACGTTTGAATCTTGGAAGATAAAGACAAAATTAGGATTTCTTTCATAAAAAAAATATTTGAATATTTTTTTTCTCTGAAAATACGGCTTTTTTGGCAAAAACTCAATGTACAAAAGTGATTTGTAATTGCATCAGCTGTCTACAAAAAAAAAATAAGCTGAATCGGTTGACCTTTTGTCAAAAATTTCTTAATGTCCCCTTTTTTATCATTTGGGACCAGTGTGCGCCTGCCGCCTTCATTGTCCAACTCATGCCATTTCACTCTAACATAGCCATTCCGCACCGCGAGCGTCCGCCGCTTGCTTGACGTAATTTCAGTTTTTGTCGCGCAACGAGCCGGTAAAACATGCTGCACGAACGTGTAAAGGCTCTTTCAAACAGGCGCGACACGAGACGCGACACAAAGACACCGCTCGTCGCGCGACGAGCGGTGTCTAAAGAGCCTTTACGTGCGTGTGTATTGTTAGGTAGTTATGACAATCGACAAAAATGCCTTATTAGTTATTTTATTACGCGTACAGCAACCAAAAATAGTGAAAAGACACGTAATTAAACGCGCTCGCAAGTGCATCGAACAAAACGATTGGCATGTTCAACAATTAATGTAAATAAGTATCCACCTACCGGCGGGCGGCGTAGCGTAAGTAGTATTTTAATTCATTACTGTAAATAGGGCTGATTCTAATTTTTAACCTCGCCTGATTCAGTGTTTTACTGTTTTCGAACTTTAAATAAATAAAAATGATTCATAACACTACACTGTTTCACTGTGCGCTCGTTTGTTTACAACTTACTGCAATAGCTTTGATACTTTGATAACAGTTCAGCAGGCAATGAGACAGCCTTGTAAAGTGTGATGGAAAATTAGAATCTATTCTTTTCATAGGTACCTAGACGGTTCATAATCATGTGTGTTCGAGGAAAGTTTATTCACCCCCAATCGTAGCCTGTTCTCGAGTTGCGCGTAATTACCTACTCTCTTCTAATTTTCCGAACAACACTACCCTAAAAAGGTGATGTGTGTTCAACTGAAAGTTACTATGGTTAAATACAGAATGATGTTAACAGAACTGACTGGGTAGGTACTTGCCTACGAGCACGCGCGCGGTGCCGCCGGCGCGAGTGCAAGTACCTACCCATAATGGCTGAGTTTATTCTGATGTGCCAACAATTTATTATTTTAGGTCAAAATAAAATCACATTAATCAGTGTTTTTTGCTTGGATATCTTTGGTTAGGTTTGATATATATTATTGAGTCTCTAGCTTTCACATTATGTTTTACACAAAATAACATTAATACATCCTGAATTACAATATTGATATTGTATTTCAAGAATTGTCATATAATTTTCCTAAAGCAAATGTACTACCTATTTGATTTTGTATACTACATAGCACGAAGATTTCGCATCCATTAGAAAAAAGTCGAATAGCGCATGATGCGTAGTTTGGAATCGTACCCGTATCCATGACCTTCGTGTCAGTCAGATTTTAAATCCACCTTATTCCCAAAAAATTATAAGAAGGTACCTACTTATACTTATTTTTAATTATTATTCATTAGGTTCAAGTTTATATAATACCTACCTAATCTATCTAAAAAATACGTAATAGTAAAATAAATTTATATTAATAATTTCAAGTTGATCTACTGCATTGCTCTATTCTGTGACCCGACTTACTACCTACGCGAGATCGTGAACTCATGAGCGATGCTCTTGCCGCGCCCGTCACCCGCGCATCCAAATTTGTTTGATGGCAACCAACCAATTAATCCTTTAAGGCGGGGTTAACCCGAGCGCAGTAGGCATTCAACGCTTACTCCAGCCCCCGCAACGAATAGCGATACGTAACAAATTACGATGCGCGGGTAACGCGCGCGCCAAGCGCATCGCTCATAAGTTCACGAAGGACGTTCGCGTAGGTAGTAAGTTGGGTCACAGAAAAGAGCAATGCAGTAGATCAACTTGAACTGATTAATATAAGTTTATTTTATTTTTCTATTACGTATTTTTTAAGGTACAGTAGCGACCAAAAGTCCATAGGCAATCGCACAAAGCAATAGACTGGCGCTTCGGTTTGACTTACGACCTTCTTCTATAAGATGTTACAATACTATAGACACACACACACACTCACTTTGTCTGCAACTCATAGTAGTTCATAATTTCTATCAATGTAGAATACGGCGTGCTAACTCAGTGGATCCAAGCTAAGCGAGGGTTCAAATCTCATCTGTAGTTTGCTTGTAATTTTTAATAATTACTATTCATAGTTTTTGTTATTTTTTAAAATTACTTTTCATAGTTTTTGTTATTTTTTAATAATGACTAGTTCAATAATCATTCGTTTTTTGTTTCGGTCGTCTTGTTCACATAAATTTTAAGGTTTAGCAGGTAGACCACAGAAAACTAAAAAAATATTTCGATTTCTGTGGGGTAGACAGACGCAGTTCGTTACGCGTATTCGCTTAATAAAACTTTGTTGGTTCGTGGTTATTGTTGGTGATGAGTATTTAGGTATTAGCGGTGTTGGGGTTATTGTTTTCAAAATGCAGTGAAATATAATATTGAAGGGAGATCAAATATTATTGCGCTGCGTAAAAGTGAATGTAATTTACACAAATATCTAATGAAACCGGACTAAGTGTGAGTGTTATCATTTAAATATTTCATATTTTACTAAACATAAATCTTAATCAAAGGTATTGTTGATAGAACAGAGGTATTGTTGAGACAGAAGATGCCTTTAAAATTTTAAATTCATTATGAGGTTTAATTCGATTAGTGAATGATAAATAATTATCAATAAACAATAGTATAGGGGCTTTAATTCTTATACAGGTTGGGGATAAATCATGTTTTCAGTCGCCCCTTTAAATATAATGTCGAAAGAAAAATTCTGATGCACTTTATTATTATTCTTAATGTCGCGAAAATGACATTGTTGATAACCCATCGTACTTTGACCAGTTGCTGGTCCAAGATGCGTTTGTTTTTGCCAAACTTTTGAGTAGACAAGGCCGTAAGAATCTTCTGGTTGAACCTTTATGCTTGGCAATTTATTTACTCGAAAACCAGCAACTGCGTTTAGTACATGTTTAATTTCCCTAGCACAAAATCTTTAAACTGTTTCGAGGTGAAAGCTTTTCCAATCTGAAATTATTCGAGTCGGTGCTCCAAAATCACTTAATAAATTTCCAATAATATTGAATTGTTCAAGCAATGAGATATTTTGTAAACGTATCAATAACTTTTTGTACTTACATATAATCGATTCGAAAATATTGGTGACAAGCTAAATAGCCGGATATGTCATAAAGAGAGTACGGTTGCCACCAATAAAATTAAAATTATTTAGGAGATATCTCTACTGCATGTATAATACAATATATAACATTTACCTAAATCCCTTTAAGATTTACCATTGACATTGTTTTAAAAAAATCTTTATACTCTTACTGTATAAAAATATTATACCAATAAGGAATATTTAGAGGATAAGTCGATGGAACCTATCGCAATGTAATAATCATAATGACTATGTAATTGACATGGAATGTATTTGCACGCCATATCATGGCATGATATGCTGAAACCAAAATTACTGTAATATCTATTGTAACATATTCTTGCAAATAAATGTTTTTGATTGATTTGTTTTAACTATGGTTAAAATATAATCGTTACAACTAACACAAACGGTTCAAAATGGTCCAAGTATATAGCATGGAAATATGATACAATAAATAGCCCTTTACGGATTCTTGGCGTAGGTAATATCTTTTATGCATAATCTATTCAAGAAGCTACATAATTATATTGTATACATTTTTTTTATGTTCCTAAAATTATTGCAGAAAGGTAGGTAAATAATCAAAAATGGCAATTTTGAACTAAAAAGATTAGTATTCAAAGTCTTTAAAAAATATAGCTTGGTTGTTGACATTGCCAACCGTTGACAGCTTACAACTCTTGACCAGATGCTTGCGTTTTGTCATGTGTTGTTCAAAAGTTCAACACTGAATTAATCTCCGCTTTGTATAACAAAAATATTGCACAAACTAGTTCAGAAAATGACGCAGAGCTAAACAAGGTATTCTTCATTTTAAGATGTTGTAAACTAATTTCAAATAAAACAATGTATAGAAAACCGCCATTGTTCTTTTTTTCAAGACAGTTCTTTTGCTTTTGAGTATTCCATAAGATATACTATCTACTGCCTTTCGGGCATCAATTTCACAACTACATGACTTTCTAACAGCACACCTAGGTATATGGCTCACATACATGGCTTACTAACGGCACATCTAGATTAGTTACTAACAGCACACATACACGGCTGCATAGAATTACATAAGTGCCTACGTTAAACTCTGAACTACAGCTCACTTACATGGCTGCATAAGATTAAATAAGTGCCTACGTTAAACTCTTAACTACAGCTCACCTACATGGCTGCATAACATTAAATAAGTGCCTACGTTCAATTCTGAACAACAGATCACCTATATATTGGCATAAGATCACATAAGGCTTTCAACTTCAGCTCACCTACATGGCTGCATAAGATCACATAAGGCTTTGAACTTCAACTCACCTACATGGCTGCATAAGATCACAAGGTTTTGAACTTCAGCTCACCTACATGGCTGTAATTTACCTTACGCATACATCTTTATCTTTATTTTTAAACTCTGAACTACAGCTCGCTGCTATAAACTATACGCATACATCTCTATAAAGGTCGCCTACGTGGCTGAACAAGAGTGTAAGCTACATAGAACTTTAAACTATACTCTGACATCATTATCCATATTTTTAAATTCTGAACTACAGCTCGCCTACGTAAAGCTCACCTACATGGCTGAACTAGAGTTTAAGCCGCTTGGAAGTCTAAATTATACTCATATATATTTATCTTTAAACTGTAGTGCAGCTCGCCTACATAGCTGCAATAAACTATACGCATACATGTTTATCTTTCTTCAGCTCGCTTACATGGCTGCTATAACCTATACGCATACATCTCCATAAAGTTCACTTATATGGCTGAACTAGAGTGTAAGCCGTATGGAACTGTAAACTGTACTTGTATATCTTTGTTTTTAAACTAAACTACAACTCGCCTACATGCCTGCCATAAACTATACGCATACATCTCCATAAAGTTTGCCTACATGGTCGAACTAGAGTGTAAGCCGCATAGAACTCGTAAACTTTACTGGGTCTATCAATACTATACTCGCACATCTCTGAACAGCTCACTTACATGGCTGAACCCAAGTGCACGCCGCATAGGGGTCTACACTATACTCGTACATCTCTGAACAGCTCACCTACATGGCTGAACCCGAGTGCACGCCGCGTAGGGGTCTATACTATACTCGTACAACTCTGAAAAGCTCACCTACATGGCTGAACCCAAGTGCACGCCGCATAGGAGTCTATCTACACTATACTCTTATATCTTGAACAGCTCACCTACATGGCTGAACCCGAGTGCACGCCGCGTAGGGGTCTATACACTATACTCGTACATCTCTGAACAGCTCACCTACATGGCTGAATCCGAGTGCACGCCGCATAGGGGTCTACACTATACTCGTACATCTCTGAACATGGCTGAACATAAAATTTGCACTCCGAAATTAAAGGCATCTTAAGAACCTTGTGCAAATAAATAATTTTGAATTGCCACAATCAACAAAATCAATGCTGCTGTAAATACTTCAACTATTTTATTTATTCTTAGCCACTTGTGTGTCTATGGTCTAAATTAGTTTTCTTTTTATTTCTGGTCATTTTTTTTTTGTTTTTGGAATGAGTACAATGTGCAGTGGACAATTTTTAGTTGCTAATGTAATATTTTTTTTTTTTTTTTACATTTTCAACAGCATTTTTATTTCCAACATGCTGTTTATCAAACCATAACCAAACCACCAACAAACCAACCACCAAGTACCATCAACAAACTATATAGCTGCTCAGAAAATTCAGTGAACGGAATAGACTTACAAGCATCCTATTCAGATTATTCAAAGTGAAATCTCGTGGCGAAATTCCCAACATACACTCGCACAATTTCAAATGTATTTATTTTCCAATTTGTCTAATGCAATAATAGCTCTATCGAGGAGTTGCCTCGACCAAGAGCACCACGTGCACTGGTCGAACTATTTACTTATTGTTTATAATTAGTCCAACGCAACGATAACCTTGTTGAGGAGTTGCCTTGACCAAAGGTAACACGTGCATCGGCCCAACTTTTTACTTATTTTATATTATAATTAGTCCAACACAACGATAACCCTATCGAGGAGTAGCCTCGACTAAAGGTAGCACGTGCATCGGCCCAATTACTATGATTTAAATATTAACCATCTGGGGAATACGTCACAATGATTGCTACCGAATCATGAAACGAAATTATAACCACACTCACTGCTCACTGAACTTATCTGGGACAAAAATAATGAATAAAGTAAAGAATTCATAAAACTACTCACGATTTCACCTACATAAGGCTCGTGATTCTTGTTCTATGTTCTATGTTAGCCCACCTCCCTCCAGAAGTTAATCAAAACTCCTGGTCTGTTCAGAACATCTGTGAAAGATCTGGGTGACCCGAGGGTTTCTGTTCTAATCTGGGTGACGCCTGTGCATTCAAAGAGCACGTGCGCAACGGTTTCCTCAGCCTCCATGCACGCCCTGCACAGAGGACTGTCCGTTATGCCTATCGTGTGGAAGTGTTTGTTTAGCGAGCAGTGTCCTGTGATGGTCCCCGTCACCAAGCGCTCGCCGTTCCTGTCCAGGCGTAAAAGACTCCTGATTAACCTGCTATCCAGGGATGGCATAGCTACCTTGGACTGCCTGCAGCCCGGTGTCGAGGTCCACCAGTACTCCGCTTGTATGAGGGTGAATTCCTGTAGCCACCTGCGTATTTGGTTGAAAGGGATTGGTACGATAGGTTCGGGTCCACAGACTGCCGTGCTAGATCCTCTTCTAGCAAGTTCGTCAGCTGCGTCGTTACCTAGCGATCCGCTGTGTCCTTTTATCCATTGCAGTGTCACCGTGTTGCGACTAGACACCGTTACCTGTTCTAGTGCTTTGTGACATTCTAGTATCAACTTCAAGGTAATATATTTTTTCTTCAGCGATTGGAGAACTGAGGCGCTGTCGGAGAGTATGCGTATGTGAGTGTCCGTAACTCTCCTGGCTTCTATGGCGTGGACCGCTTGTATGATGCCCACACACTCCGCCTGATAGACGGTGTTGAACATTCCTAGTGGTCTGGATATCTTTATGTTGAGATCATGCGAGAAAACTCCGACTCCGGTACCAAAGTCGGTCTTCGATCCATCGGTGTAAACCCTCCGCTCTTTCGGGCTTGAGTAGTCGCACTGTTCTTCTGTAAGTATTATGTTGTAGTGCCTTTGAAAGTGGTGTGATTTCGGTGCTTTGTTGCAGGGTGATGCCATCATTGGCCGACGCTTGATTGCATCTTCCTTTATGCGTGTGTGCTTAATTCTGGAGTCTTTGCTTAGAGTTCCTGAAAAATGTAGTCTAAAGGCGGCCAGGGCCGTCTCCTCCCGCACAATAAGGTGCAGAGACGGCAGACCAAGCATTGCCTGTAAGGCGGCAGTGGGTGAAGTTCTCATACTGCTAGTAATTGCGACACAAGCAAATCGCTGCAGTTTTTCGAGATCTTTTTGGGCTGTACTCAGGTCTGTCCTGGGCCACCAGACCAGTGAGCCGTATGTGATAAGCGGTCGAATGACTGTAGTATATAACCAATGGGTGACCTTGGGGCTAATCCCCCAATTCCTGCCAAGCAGTCGTTTACACTGCTACAGGGATATGCTGGCTTTTGTAGTGATATAGTTCGTGTGTTTTGCCCAGTTCAAATTGTTTGTCCAAAAAGATGCCCAGGTATTTGGTTTCAGTTGAGAGGCTAAGGGTTGTTCCAAAGAATCGTGGTAACTGTAGCGTCATCAGTTTCCTCTTTTTTGTGAAGAGAATCAGTTCAGTTTTTATAGGGTTCACTGAGAGTTGGTGCTTGTTGCACCATTCCTCTACTATTTTCAGGGCTTGACGCATGATATTGCAAAGCGTGTTTTCGTGGGTCCCGTTTATTATAATGGTTATGTCATCGGCGTAGCCTACGGTGAAATAACCTTTGTCATTGAGTGTTTGGATGAGGCTGTCTACTACCAGGTTCCATATCAGCGGCGAGAGGACGCAGGCTGTCCTTGCTGCCCTTGTGGGCAGCCCTTCGCAACAATGGCCCTCGTAGTGTCGTTTACTGTGACTTGTCCAGCTCTCAATTTGAGCATGTTGGTGATCCAGCCACTCAGGGTCGAGTCTATGCCGTGTTGGTCAAGGGCCATATTTATACTTTTGAACATGGTTTTGTCAAAGGCGCCCTCGATGTCAATGAAGGCGGCCAGTGCTGAGCATTTGTGGTCCACTGCGCATTCAATTTTACCAACCACGCATGGTTCTTGTTACTTCTGACTTATAAAGAAAACGCTCTCTTCTTGCTAATACTTTTAATCCACACCACTGTACTATTTCACAATCGGACGACGACTAACTATCCATTACATTTTAAAATTTAAAACGACTTTTGCCCCACCCAGAAATAACGTTATTATCATAACCGTCATTTCTATGTGTTGCCAAAGTAAAACAATACACTCAGTTGGTATAGTGAAAATACATTTAAAAGTTTCTTATAATATTAATAATTTGTACTTTGACAGTGTTGCCACAGTGGATTTTATACATCGATATTAAAATAATACAAATTTTTAATTAAATCAATGAAATCACGACACTAGGCTAATAAACATTATAAAAACCATCCGGACCAACTTAGCGGGGTAAACTAACTATTTGATATTTGAAAATAGTAAACCAATAAAACATTTGTGCGCGTGGCGACTTTATGCACTATGGTATAGTGTTCAAATTCAACTATTTTACATACTTGATGCGGGTGGTAAATCTATTCCGCGAGAAAAAGCAACCATTATAACTTTTGCTCGCGTGGCGTCTTTATTTACATGGTTCAAATTCAACTGTTTTACACATATTTGCGGTCTGTAAATCTATTCGTTAGTAAAGTAAAATATAATACCTATAACGTAGGTATAATAATATTGTCTAAGCATCCTTCCCTTTTTTGTTTATTCAGCCTTCGCTCGCGATCGCTGGGTCTAAGCGATGACAACTTTTTTTTTAGATTTGCCCATTTTATTAAAAAAAATATATAGAACTAAGTACCTAATAAAAACTAACAATTTGAAAATGAATTATAATTATACAGGTACCTATTATTTTATTTACAAATTTACAATCAATTTTTGGCTCAGACAGTCACAGAACTTAGCGGGGTGCCGCGTTCGCAAAAATTGGCACACTTCCGACCTCCAACACGTTACGCTCGGGACTAAATGACACGGAGCGACCGCATGAAAAGATGAAAACGCTTGATTTTGGAATTAGTGGTATAGGTATTTTCATATTTCACATTATGTTGGCTGGTTTATATCACATTTTTTACGAACTTTATTATGGTATAAGTTTTATTATTCAAAGCCTAATATAACTCAAATAAAATATTAATGAGACCTTAATTTTGACGTGTTTTTGTGAATTACGTAATTGAACGCGCCACTGGCTTCTATTCGGTGTTGTTAAATACCAGAAACCGGACTACCTGTACGACAAGTTGAGTTGGATAGCGAGTAGACGAGAATGTGGGAGAAGGCAGTGCTCGCAGCAACTCTCGACTCAGTCTCATAGTACAGCAGCTTTTAGAGGTAGTTTCCGTTATGCGGCTTCTAAAGTGTGGAATAATCTGCCACCACCTCTTCGAGCAATAGAAACGATCGACACTTTTAGAAGACGCCTACGGCAGTACCTCATAGATGCGCGACGGATGCTAGACATGACTACTCTATTTTTGAATCAGTAATGGAAGAGGTTTTGACAGAACTTACTACTGAAATCAGTAAATCAGTATTTATTTGTGGTGATTTTAATATTAATATTTTGGAAAATAATTCAAGTAGCAGTAGATTATTAAGCCTCTTCAAATCATTCAATCTGTCAAATATGTTTTTAGAACCAACGCGAATAACTTCGACTACTGCTACATGTATTGATAATGCATTTTGTTGCTGCGACTATTTAGATAAAGACATTGTTATTTATCTCCCTTCTGATCACAGCGGTCAAACCGTTTTATTTTTAGTCTAACACACCAATACTAAAAGTGCTAATACAAACTCGACCAATAACATCAGATAATTTAAATAAGTTTAATAGCGCTTTAATCGGCAAGTTAAGTCATCAGGGTCTAAATATGTCCAATGGCAATATTTTGTATGAACAATTCTTTTCATTAGTGCAAACAGAGTTCAATAAGTCTTTTAAGAAAAAAACTAAAACTATTTGCCCTAAGTTTTTATTCAGAGACTGGGCAACTAAAGGCATCAGGAAAAGTAGGAAAACATTATTTGAACTGTATGGCCTTAAGCCGTATATTAACACGGAAACTTTTAGTAAGTATGTTGCTACTTACTCTAAAACTTTTAAAAATATCTGCAAAGCAGCTAAAGTTTCTTTCATTAGCAACAAGATTAAATCAGCAGACAATAAAATAAAGACAGTTTGGAAAATTATTAACAATTAAACAAACATGAACAAAAGACATAATGCAGATTACACACTAGACACTTCCCGCGGTCTCATTAACGATAACATCGATGTTGCTCTGGAATTTGCAACTTTCTTTACCAATATTCCAATTAAAACTACTGAAACTTTAAATTCCTCCCCTTCACTTGCTATTGATTTATTAAAAGCAAATGTTTCAGCTTGTCCTGTGGAATTTAAATTTAAACATATAAACTCTGTGGTCGTTGTAAAGGCTTTTAAGCAACTAAAGATTAAAATTACCGAAAATCTGTGGGCATGTCGACTAAAGTTTGTCAATCAATTATTGAGACAATTGCACCCGATTTAGCTTTAATATTTAATTTATGTGTAGATCAAAGGATATTCCCGGATTTAATGAAATACAATAAAGTTATTCCACTTTTATTCTTCTTTTTTTTTTCATTTCAAATCCGGGAATAGCAAAGACACTAATAATTATAGACCCGTATCGGTTTTGCCAGTTTTCAGCAAGGTGTTTGAAAAAGCAATGTTAAATCAAATGCTCAATCATTTTAACCGTAAAAACATCCTACACGATTAACAGTATGGTTTCACCAAAGGATGTTGCACAACCGACGCCGGTGTCACTTTATTAAAACACATCTTTAATACATGGGAACATGCACGAGATTCAATAGGCGTCTTTTGCGACCTATCCAAGGCATTTGATTGAGTAGATCATGAAACACTGCTCTTGAAACTTGAGCATTATGGACTGGATAAACATACGCTGAGCAAAATCATATTTGAAGCAAGTTCAAATAAACGGTGTAAATTCATTGGGTTTAAAAGTCAAAATGGGTGTTCCATAAGGCTCAATATTGCGTCCATTCCTCTTTTTAGTATATATAAATGATTTACCTAATTTACTGAAAACCCGACCACAAATGGTATTATTTGCTGATGACACATGACTGATTTTTAAAGTAAACAGACATGCACGGGAGCTTGACGACGTAAATAACGCTATGCTTAAGGTCCATAATTGGTTTACTATAAATAATTTGGTATTAAATGAGAAGAAAACTTCAACTACTTCTAACATTCGCGTTACCGAATGTTAGAAGTAGTGAATGTCACGTTGTATTGAATAAGGAGACACAAGAATTCGTCGAAAATACTGTTTTCCTGGGGATAACGCTTGACTCCAAACTACAGTGGGGTCCTCACTTAACATCACTCGCAGGGCGGCTAGGTTTAGCCGCTTAGGCTGTTTGGAAAATCCGCCAACTAACAGACGTGGATTCCGCGAGACTGCTCCATTTTAGTTACTTTCATAGCATCATGTCTTATGGTATTTTGCTGTGGGGACGGGCTGCAGATGTTGATTCTATCTTTATTCTGCAAAAGAGGGCCGCCAGAGCCATCTACATCCTCCGCAGATGCGAGTCTCTAAGGAAACTGTTTAAGAAAATTAACATCATAACGGTACCTTGTCAGTATATATATGAAAACATTATGTATGTTCGAAAAAATCTCCATCTTTTTAGTAAGATAAGTGACAGGCATAATTTAGGCCAACCACGTTTTAGATTGTCTAAAGTATACACTTCTTCACTGTGTAAAATGTTATAATAAAATACCACTCGATATTCTTCAACTAAATGAGAAGAAATTTAAAACATACATTAAACGCACACTATGTAGACAAGCATATTATAAGTTGGATGATTATATCGTAGATAAAAATGCTTGGCTTAATGTTGGTCCTGCTCCACAGCCACTTGGGCTCACTAGTTGAAATTTTAATATTTGGAAGAGTTGCTTCCCCTTTTTTTTAATTTTGTTTTTGACATTATGAACTTAATTTTTATTTTTGTTTTACTAAGTAAATTGTTGAATGCTCCAATTAGTAATGATTTTCTTTCTTTTTGGTGGTAAAATTCTATTAATATCTTAAATACATTTCAAACTATAGTTTTGTATAATTTAAAAGCATTGTTATTTTTGTAAATGTGAGACCATGGAGCCGTTTATTAAGTTATAAAGATGTATGTTGACTTGAAAGAGCATGGCAGTTGAGAATATGTCATGCTCACTTAAATGTCCCGCTGATGGTAGCGAGTGTGTTGGATCATTCGATTCCCTACAAATTTTTTGAGCTGGATGGCTCTGATGCACGCGTCATATTCGTGAACGGGTGCCGTCTGTTGAAACTGGTCATCTCTTATCTGCCAAGCCTTATTTTTAATCTTATATTTTCAATTGCTTTGGATTATTTTTCGTATATTGTTCTCACATATAGAAGCAACAAGAATGATGTACCCAGGATTTTGTAATATCTTTATTTAAAAGAGTGTCCTTAGAGTTTCTTGCCCGTTCTTCTCCACAGAGATCTACATTTTCGAATGGGCAATTAGCTTCAATTTTCTGACTAACTGACCGACTCTTTGACAGTTCAAAAGTGCCTGTAAATGGTTTAATTGAAATAAATGCTTTAAGTTTGAGTTTGACTATCATTACTGACAGGACTATTATAGCAAATAAGCCTGATATAGTAGTGATAGATCGATTAGCGCGCCGCGCAATGATAGTCGATGTTACCATTCCACATGACGAGAACCTCGTGAAAGCTGAGAAAGAGAAACAAATAAAATATCTCGACTTAGCTAAGCGAGGTTGTTGACATGTGGAATGTGAGCTCAGCTATCATTGTGCCGATTGTCGTAACGGCTAATGGCCTGATGGCCGAAAGCCTCGATCAACATTTGTCGAGGCTCTCGTTAGGCGGTTGGATCAAACGCCTGATTCAGAAAGCAGTACTCCTCGATACGGCTCGCATTGTGAGGAGGTTCCTGTTTCTGCAGCCCTAACCACCGATAGCTTGGACCCTGTTCTCGACACCGGCGGAACTCTATTTTTATATTTTTAAATGTTTTTTTTTAATACTTTTTATTTTAAGTAATATTTAAAAATGTAAATTAATAAGATTTAAAATGAATAAACGAATGAATAAATTAATAATTTACTAACATTGTTATAATTACTATTTATTAACAATGTATGGAATGTTTTATTCAGAAAATTAATATCGTCATCAACTGCATAGGTACCAACATCATCAACTCGGCAACCGCCATTTCAGCTGCGCACATAATCAGAAGCCGGCGTGTATGTCCTCTCGACATGCACTTCGATGACCTCGTTGGCCATTACCGCAATTGACGACAAGCCTCTGATACTATAAGATGATGTACGTACTTACAGTAGCAAGTAACATTTAACTTGATCGGAAAGTAGCATTTTTACGCGAAGTAAACTCATTATGTGCATGTTCCTTAGCTGCGGGTACGTCAGGAACATGGAACGGTAGTCTGCTTGCTCGCTCCCTGGTCCGCTCACTCCAGCCGGTGAGGAGCGGCGCGACTACATTATTCATAAAGCTTTTATTTGAGCGGATAGATTCCCTTTGTCTCGGGAGATCGGGAGCAGCCTAATGACGTGATTAAGCTCGATATAGGCACTCCGGGTGCGACCATCTGGCCAGCATTTAGCGGACAGTGATCAATGGGCAGTGTGCAGCATTTAGATAATCTGCGGACAGTGACCAACGGACAGTCGCGGAGTAAAGTGACTAAATTTTGACTAAAACTTAGTACTTTTTTGACAATGAAAAGGTACCTTTTTGTTGTAATATTGAACAAAGTCATGTAGATAGAGATATCACTTGACAAACACTAGTAGGACAATGATTTTTAGTACAATTACTTAATGTATTATTTTAAAAGATATACACAAGCAGTGATAGCCTAGTGGTGTGACCGTCGGATTGCCACGCCAAAGGTCTCGAGTTCGAACCCAAGGCTCGCACCGCTGACTTTTCGGATCCATGTGCGTATTGTATAACTATCATTGGCCTTAAAAACGGCAAAGGAAAACATTGTGAGGAAACTGGGCATGCCTGAGAAATATCTTGAAATATCTTGACGGCATGTGAGGCTAAAGGCACTTTCAAATAGGCGCGACACGCGACGCGACACAAAGACACCGCTCGTCGCGCGACGAGCGGTGTCTTTGTGTCGCGTCGCGTGTCGCGCCTGTTTGAAAGAGCCTTAAGTCAGAGGCCCGGTGGCATAAAAACTCTGACACCAGGTGAATCAGTAACCACACGAAAAAGAAAGAACATACATACAGTATGCAGATACATCGACGCGCAATCTGTTACCATGATTTAACGTTCTAGAACCATGTGGTACTCACTGAGTTCAAGATAACAGTTTATGCATCGATGTCCCTGTACACCCTTAATATCAACTTGTATTAATAGGTATCCTCATCGCCACTGTACCTATACTTATACTTCGAGCCGGTGTGAAGCTATGCAGTACACTGCTGCAAGATCTTTTGGCGCTCGAATAACGTTAAGAAGCATTTGGTACTGTTGATAAACATTATTGTTCAATTATTTTGTGGAATGTCACTGGAAATGTATTTAAAAAACAAGCTGGCGTCGTTAGTTTCAATTTTGGCCACGCGCCATAACACAGAATACAGATGATTCACTCCGCATTTTAGATATGAAGCTACAAGTAGGTACGTGGCGGGCTCGACTTGTAGAATTCAGTGGGCGTAACGTAATCAGAAGATAATCATAATGTAAGAGTTACGCGATATAAAGAGAGATTACTTTTAGGTGCATATAACTGTAGGTGATTAGCGCTGTGCGACCTGAATTGCAATTTATTGTGTCGTAGCAAGAGTATTTAAATAATTTTGCGAGGTGAACCATCTGTGGCTATAATAACCCTGTAGCACTATGTACAATCACGTCCGTAGAATCCGCCCTCGCGCCCGCTCTGCTCTTCACCGTGCGACATGGCCTCTTCGTCGTACAAGTTAACAATCAAAGCTGGCTCATTTGCATTATTCTTCCATCTCGAACTCAAACGCTTTGAATTACCTTCCTTTAGATGTCGGCAACGTTCGGTTGTTCTCGGAGATACTCGTCGGTGCTCGGCAAGGCGCATTTATTTGATCAGAATTGTGTATTTTTGTCGTTTGTGGAGTGATCGAAGAAGTACCTTTGAGTAACATTCGTGAAGAGTTCCCTTCTCTTCAACTTGTGATACAATACGGATGTGAGGAATATTGTCGGCCAGGTTAGTAGGTACAATCGTATTGATCACACGAGTGACTGCCGCGGTCCTAAGTTTGGTACCCGACTTCTGCAATGTTATTAATTCCTTGTTAGGAATTCTCAGGCATAGCCTTTGAGTCAATGGGCACAGCGCAGAAGAATCTAACGGACTCAGATGAAAAGTATCATTACAATGTTTGTGAATAAAAGTAAATAAAAATATTCCACGCCATTTTCATACACCTAAACACCTAGTGTGAAACTGACATTAAATTGGGAATCAAACGAGCTTACCTGTTAAGCGAAGTCTTGGTTCTAATTATACGAACGGCGATCTGAAATATAATTCATTAAACAAAGTAGTAATTCTTATGCACAGCGTAGACATCGCGTTCGTTTAGATATAAAATATTATAAATATATATATTTTTTAATAGAATTATCGTCCTTGGTGGCAACACACGCAGGAATGTCACTAATTTTAGAGATCCTTATGATGGAGAACAAGCTCTGTTTTCTGTACAGAGTAGTTCCGCATACTTACATTCACTAGGTTTTCCTGGAAAGATAAGTGAATTAAGTAGACTAATTATTGCAGCTTTGGGGCTATTAGCTAGTGGCGGGTGGGTAATTATATTTCAGATCGCCGTTCGTAAAATTAGAATCAAGACTTCGCTTAACAGGTAAGCTCGTTTGATTCCCAATTTTACTTCACGGCGATCTGAAATATAATTCATTGAACAAAGTAGATGTTCAGAGTTGTCTGCAATAATTTAGTTAGTTAATAAATTACGGCATATTCTGATTTATTAGGTACTTTTATCATTCTTTCTGAATACAATATTTTAATTTTATGTAATTTAAGGTTGCCTTGTTTTATGTGAATGTCATGTACATCTGTAATTGGTATGTATATAAGTCCATACCTGTTAACATTTAATATTTAATGTACAATATATATATGCTTTTGGCGTATCCATTTTAAATAAATTCTTAATAACGTTGCTTAATTAATAGTGTTTAACTATTTTTCATCAGTAATGAGGTATAATCATCAACACAATGTTGGTTGGCACTGTTTCTATTTCAATTGATGCCAGCACTAAGTTGAGCTACTGTATGTTTTGTGCTGTGGGAGGTGAATTATTAGTATCACTCTCACTTCCTACCACATTTAACCCAGCTTTTGTTTATAGAAATTTTATAAGGTTGTTCTGAATTAATATACCAGGAGGATATTATGATATGAATACTTTAAAAGTGTAAAACTGGGTGAACCTGCTACAGGGACACCTTGCCCAACCATTCGGGGAAACAAGGCGTAATGTTATGATGTTACTTTAAAAGTTTCCATGATTGAGAATAGCATTCTCAGATCTGTCTGTAAATAGTTAAATTATTTGGGATACTGTTGTGCTTAATGAGTGAGTATTGAGTTGCACATTACATCTTGCTGTCAAGGTAAGTGTCGAGCTCAGTGAGTCTAGAAGATGAATTGTAAAGATTATCATTAGGGTATTTTAAAGAATGTCAGTTATCTAGTGATCTGAATAAGAGGCACCATGGCTGTGAAGTCCTTAGTAGTTAAACTTTCATAGGATGTAACAGGATCTTTTAGCCCTGAATGTTGTAAGCATGAAGGTATTTTTGGTAAGCATTTGTGGAATTGTATTGTACCTAAATTGTACTGACAGACAAACTTAGTGTTTTTTTTTTTTTTTTTGAAAAATGAAGTAGGATTGTTTGGTCAAATTCTTGTGATCAGTTGATGTTATTTCCGTTTAGGTAAGTATATACTTTATGATATGGTTTCATTTCATTTTAGGATGGACTAGTTTTCCATAACTTTAGTTATTAAAGGTATTTTGGAAACTGCATTTCAAATACGGAATAGGCTTTTAACTTGTAAGCACCAATTAATAAGGGCAGTATATTATGCCCTGGATAGGAGAGAGGTTTGAACAAATTTGAGGTGAAAGGGTCTATTTCAGATGCTTAGGGTTTTTCCTCAACGATACTAATTTCCATATGAGTTTCACATATTCTGCTAGCAATCATTACTTGACGAGTTTAGAGCTAATCGAAACTAGATTCATTTTAGAAGTATAAAGATATGAACTCTTTTCCTTGACCTCATAATATGTCCAAAATTGGGATTGTGTAATGAGTTGCATTTTTAAGTGAGGGAGTTGTATAATTGAACTTGTTATGATGTGCACTTGGTGAGTTTTAGAGTAAAGCAATTTGTAGATAATTCATTTTTTTTTTTAATTTTTTTTTTTTCTGTTGGGCATCTCGCAGCTGACTTCTGAGGTCATGACTACTTAACCGGTCAATCCTGTGGTTGCCTTAAGCTGCTACACTCAAAGCCTCCAGCCAGGGGCATACAAAACTAAGCTAAAAAGCTTGGTGAACGCTCGCTAAGGGCACCCACTGTGGGGTACGAGCCTCGGCTTAGGGCGTCACCGGAGCGAGGACATCAAAGATGGGACGGGCTGGATCAAAGTTTTGATCATTATTATTAATCGGGGAATTTAAAGCTACGTGCACAGCTGAAACCACTGCTGGCACCTCGTTATCGAGCAAGGGTCGGGGAGGAGTATCATTTACTCGGGGGCGCGGACGCAATCGCAAAGGACCTCGACGGCGAGGTCGGAATGACGGGAGGCGTCTGTGTCTGTGTATAGTACTAGTAGCCCTATTGCTCTCCTGAAGGAGGGTTATGGGGTCATCAGGGTCGGTGAGAATGTGCCTGGGTCGGCGGGTACGGCTAATCCTACTTGGGACATAACTGGCGGCCTCGACAACCAGAGGGTTGCGATGTTTGACCGCGGAATCGAAATAACGCTTTGCAAGGCGTTTTAGAAATTGGTGGATCGTGGGAATTCTAAGGTCGAGTAGATAATTCATTCATAGTACCTACGTTTATTGTATTATACCTTATCTTGTTCATGTTCTACTCACAATCCATCAATACCTACTTTGTCCTCACAATGTTCTCCCCCCCCTCCTTTATTTGTTTCCTTGATAATTTCACTTTAGTGCTGCAATTATCATTCAAATCTACTGTTAAATATGTAGACTAGTAGTTGGCAATCAAATGACTAATTAGGTATTTTGATTTTATAAGCTTTGAATAAGATCACCCATTTCTGCCCAGCCCTTCGGGAAGTCCGGGCGTAATGTTAAATAATGCGACTAAGTTTACTGACACTTTTTTTTTTTCTAGCTCTGGTATTTCAAGGTTTGTTTAAAGTGAAAAAAATAAAACTTAATAATCAAGCCTAAAAATAGCATTATTAGTTTTCAAGCCCAAACATTTAAACACACTTATTTATAGTGGTATTTATTGGTATGTCTTATCGCAGTCTCGATATTTTACCAAATAAACAGTCAAGTTAGATTGTAAGAAAACCTTGTTTCTTGTAAGTGGCACTCGCTACTGGTAATTTAGTAGGTAAAACAGAGATAAAGAGACTATTCAAGTATGAAAAGTATTACTAAATGTATATGTAATTAACCCTTTATTGGTTATTTGGTAGGTGATGTTATCTTCCAGATAGTCCTAAGTGATACCCCTGTACCTATAGGATGAAATCATAATATGATTTCATAAAGGTAATATGGTATATTATACCTATCTATTTTGATATGCTAAGCTATAATTGATTAGTGTACAAGTTGTCAGTTTGTAACATACTTGTAGTTATTACTGGGATTTTTATTTTTATTTTCCTTCAGTATGATACGGTGGGATTCTTATTGCTCTAGATGGGTTAGACAGTCTTGATGATTTTTTGTTCATAATGAAACTGAATTTTCTATTTTGTTTGGGACTGACTGAAATGTATTTTTCAGATAAATTCTTTGTAGATCTATCTATTGTATTGTTTGTAAATGCATCTCAATATTTAATAAGTTCTTTGATGGTATTGAGAGGATCATCATCTGCCTGGCCTTTTCCCAACTATGTTGGGGTCAGCTTCCAGAGAATGGCTTTGAGAGGTTAAGATATTGAATTTGGTAGGTATCAAATATTTTCTTATCTATGTCCATAGCCAATAGCAGAATCAGAGGAATATAACTGCTTTGCCAGCATTTATTCCAGTATTGGTCTTCTTGAATTGTTATTTTGGAATATAAGCCGGGTTGTTGTTGAGGTCAACCATAGATATTGATTTTTATTTTCAGTGACAAAAGTAGATCATTTATTTTTCAGACATAGTCCATTCCAACCGATTAGACTAAACCAAAACATTATAAGATATTGTGGTGGTGGTTTTCAATGGTGTGATTCCTGTTATTAACCCGGTAGAAGGATGTTTTATTTTGTTATTTACAACAGTAAGCAAGTCAACTAATGTTGTGCTTGTTTTACATTTTCGCCATAGAACTGGTAAGTTTCACTATTATCATGAGAATGTCTTGTGGTTTTAATATTTATTGAATAGTTGTTATTGTTTGTAGCTAAAACATTGTGTACTAAAGTTTGTGATTGTTTCGGTTTGTTTATCAAATAGGATGAATTAAAGTTAATGTCAATTAGAGATTATATAACTTTTGTTCTGGTTTTAGTTTGGTGGCAGTGGGCATTGCCAGTTGGTTTTGCTGCATCAGCCAAGTTAATCAACAATTTGTGTTTGTCTTATGTTCTTCATAAGCATAGGGTCAGTCACTGCTTTCCCTATGATAGGGGTAATAACCAGTACGGTTTGTTTCTAGAATATCTCAATCCCTTGTTTCCTCAGTTTAGAGGAATCTAAATGGGGTGAATAAGTATGGGAGCATGGAATAATACTTTGTATTATTCCAATTATGGTTTAGTCTATTGCACTTGTACGTGAAATCAAGAGTTTTCAGAGGTAGCATTTGTCGTCAGCCATTGTATCACAGAATCATGTTTACAAAGTATCTTGTGTATTTAAATGTATGCCTGTAAAAATTGCACAATTTTGCATTATTGTTTTAGTTTACAAAATAGATATCATTTATCAGTTTTTGGCAGGATAATTAAGCCACCTAGAGCTAGATAAGTCACTGAGTATCTCGTACACAGTGATATCTTTTAATTAGCTATATTTTGTTTGTTAAAAATGGCAATCCTCGATATGAAAGCTAGATCACGTAGTATTGAGATAACATGCTATAAGCATCTCGTGCTAAGCATGTGCACACCATGTCAGATATGTACCAGTTAGCAACATAGAATCAATGTTGTTGAGAGTACCTTGTACTCGTTGATAACAATCTAGTTAGCGAGGCAGAATTCCACACTCACTATAGGAAGTATATTGCTTTTGCAAGTTTATAACACACAGACAGTGTGCAGGGTTCAGTAAGGCTGTCTCGCAACCTTCATGCTTGTAAATTAAAAGTATATAGAACCACTTTTGACAATTCCTTAGCCAATATCATAGAAATGTGACTTACCCCTGGGGACGAGTACATACCAGCGTTAGCTATGTAGAATAACATCGCTAAGTGCATCACGTGCTACATTGGTAGTTTCATATTCAGCTGGTAACGTAGAATTAGCGTTACTGAGAGCATCTCGTGCTTACTGGAGGGGTAATGCTGACAAGAAGGTACCAGCTAGCTATGTACAGTTACATCGCTAAGGGCATCACGTGCCTCTCTGGTAGCTTCTCATCCAGCTAGTAACGTGGAGATAACGTTACTAAAGACATCTCGTGTCCACTGGAGAGATAGGTAATGCTTTAATAAGTTGTGTTGTGTTAATGTCCACCATAGTGCTTGTAAAACACTGTCAGTATCACGTACAAAGTGGTCAGTTTGGAGGTCGAGGCTTTTTAAACGCTAAGACCCTCCACAATCGCGAGATATGCAGTCTCAGGGAATATTTCCTAGAAGCCGACATGGGGATGCATCGAGATGTGGTCGTGGTGGACAAGGGCTTTACCCCGCTCTCCTTGGCTAAAGAGAACTGGGGCAAACTTGTAGTGCTTGACACTAAGGACCGCATGGAGATATGGCAGAGTAAGGAGCTTCACGGACGCTACTTCCGGGCCCTGCATGGGCCTGATGTAGATTTACCAGCGTCCGTAGCCTGGCTGCGTTGTGGTGACCTCTTTGGGGAAACCGAAGGTTTTGTCTGTGCAATTATGGACGAAGTTATGATGACGAACAATTACCGGAGATTCATTGTGAAGGACGGCACGGTTGACATCTGTCGGGCATGCCACCGTCCGGGAGAATCAATCCGACATATTATCTCCGGGTGTTCTCGTCTAGCTAATGAAGAGTACTTGCATAGACACAACCTTGTAGCCAGGATTATCCACCAGCAACTTGCTCTGAAGTACGGCCTTGTGGAATCGGAAGTGCCGTACTACAGGTATGTGCCCGACCCAGTTCTCGAAAATGGAAATATCACATTGTATTAGGATCGATCCATCATCACTGACAGGACTATTGTTGCCAATAAGCCTGATATAGTGGTGGTGGATCGAGGAGAGCGGATTATCGCGCAATGATTATTGACATTACGGTCCCGCATGACGAGAACCTCGTGAAAGATGAGAAAGACAAACAAATTAAGTATCTTGACTTGGCTCGCGAGGTTGTCGACATGTGGGATGTGGATTCAGCAATCATTGTGCCGATAGCCGTGACAGCCAATGGCTTAGTCGCCAAGAGCCTCGACCAACACCTAAGGAGGCTTTCGTTGGGCAGTTGGATCAAGAGCTTGGTTCAGAAAGCGGTACTCCTGGACACGGCTCGCATTGTCAGAAGGTTCTTCTCTCTGGAGCCCTGACCTTGGGCTGGTAGCTTGGACCCTGTTCCCGATACCGGTGGGCTACTATTTTTATATTTTTATATGTTCTAATATTTAAAAATATAATTTATAAGTATGTAAATGAAATAAAAGAAATAATAAATAAATGGACCAAGTTATCTTGACAAATAACTACCGGAGACATATTATGAAGTACGGTACGGTTGACGTGTGTCGGGCATGCCATCGTCCGGGTGAGTCCATTAGACATATTATCTCTGGTTGTTCGCGTCTAGCTAACGGCGAGTACATGCACAGACATAACCAAGTGGCCAGGATTATTCACCAGCAACTTGCTTTGAAATATAAACTTGTAGACCGTGTGATGTGTCCGACCCAGTTCTCGAAAATGACCATGTCACGTTGTACTGGGATCGGTCTATCATTACTGACAGGACTATTGTTGCCAATAAGCCTGATATAGTGGTGATAGACCGATTAGTGCGCCACGCAATGATAGTCGATGTTACCATTCCACATGACGAGAACCTCGTGAAAGCTGAGAAAGAGAAACAAATAAAATATCTCGACTTAGCACACGAGGTTGTTGACATGTGGAATGTGAGCTCAGCTATCATTGTGTCGATTGTGGTAACGGCTAATGGCCTGATGGCCGAAAGCCTCGATCAACATCTCTCGAGGCTCTCGTTAGGCGGTTGATTCAAACGCATGATTCAGAACGCAGTACTCCTCGATACGACCCGCTTTGTGAGGCGGTTCCTGTCTCTGCAGCCCTAACCACCGGTAGCTTGGACCCTGCTCCCGACACCGACGGAACTCTATTTTTTAATATTTTTAAATGGTTTTTTTTTAATACTTTTTATTTTAAGAAATATTTAAAAATGTAAATAAATAAGATATAAAATGAATAAACAAATAATAATCATAACCCCACCGCCGTATCTCTACGTTGACGTCGTGGTGGGGCTTGCGCGCTCCGAACTCTAGGCCTGTGCCGGTAGAGTTAACTTTGCCGGAACGGGTCTGGGATGAGGAGCCAGACCAAGAGAGATACAAACACCCACAGTGCAGCATGTGGCGAGCTGTTGGGCAGTAGCGACCCCACGGACCCTATCTCTCGGGAAAAGTCTTGTTCCTCACCTCTGGCTTGCCTTTATTGGCCGGTTGGAGTGAACACTGACGAGGAACGGAGCTCCCATCTCATTCTTGTCTTAATTGGCCGGCTTGAGTGGAGATTCGCAAGATCAAACGTGCTCGGAGGAAGGAAGTATTCCAGAGATACTGGTAGGGATCTTGACCGTACTTCCGGGATTTTCCTGATAGCTGTGGAATACCTCTCCACTCCACATAAGCACCTCAGGACATGTTGCCCCCTTGTCGCTAGGACACTTTGTGCTAGCGATGGTTGAGCTGAATGGTGCTCCATTCAGCTCAACCATTTTCAAGGGAGCTAAATGATCCAACACACACGCCACCGTCAGCGAGACATTAGAGTGAGCATGACATATTCTCAGCTGCAAGGGCACATTCAAGTCAATGAAAGACGTACCTAGTAAATGGTAGCTTTAAAGTAGGTACAGTAAGCGTTCAAAAGTGCATAAGCACGTTAAGAATCATATTGCTGTGAACACGCGGTATAGTCCGTTGATCTGTATGTGTAAACAACACGGCACACACACCACAGAGAACGCAGTATTGCGCTTTACACACTGTCGTATCGTCGCGTACTTGCGCCTCACTACCGAAACAAATATATATTTCCGTCGCTTTTGTTAGACAACACGCATCATGCGCTTGACCTTGGCCAGTTTATGGCAATGCTAAAATTCAAATCAAACTTACGTGTGCAGATAGCAGAACGCGTTAAGCATTGGTCTGAGATGCAAACTGGCTTAGGTTCCAACCTCGTCAAACACAGTGCAGTTTTTGCAAATATTAATATTTTTGTTAGCAATAATATTATATTTTAACTATTGCTGCCTTTTTTATTAATGCTGTTATTGCAATAAAGGGTTTAGAATTAAAAATGCGTAATATGTGATAGCAAAATTAAAAAATTGTATTCGTTATATTTATTTTACTTATAGATAATATATTGCTTCAATTACTTGTCATTACGTCAGCTCAATAAGATGTGAAATAGATGTCAAAAAACTTAGAAGTAATTTATATTATTTTGACATATTTGTATTATGAAATGTTTTAAATTTTAAATTGATTTTTTCACCATAAATATTAGCTAGCTTATTATTAGTTAGCTTTGATCATGGTCTAAGTAATTAAGCAATAAATAAGAATATAAGACTAATCAAAATGTAAAAAAAAACTACTTACAAAATAGGTGATTTTAAGGTAAAGTATGGGCAGTTTGTTTACATTATTTATTTTACATTTTATTTGGCTTTAGTAAATATTGGTTGGTATTGAGGTTATAGCTTAAGTATTCATTTTCTTTACGAAAAGAAGATTGAAACTTAACCTCAAATTGTAATCCTAAAATAATAATATTACTAAAATAATCTTAAACATTTTCGGTCTATCTGCGAGAAATACGACAAACAACATATTGTAACTTGCTTAAAAAATCGTTACCACAAATTCATGCAATAACGAATCTGTTGTTTATTAAGTTGGTACGGTAAATATTTTAAGGTTAAAATATAGCAGTGTCCCACTTGAAGTCTTAATATTATCATGCGAAACTTAAACGTTCTTGTTTATGCCTTTCTGTCGAAAACGGCTTCCTAGCTGGTCTTCAGTGATACAAGTCTTCAGAGTGCACAGCGAACGGTTCATAATGACGTGTTTAATAATTCAGCAAAATATCTCGTTGGTATGAAACCATTTGTTTCATATTCCTCCATCATTTGACGTCGCTACTGCTCGATAATAAGCCTCTTCCTCATTACTCTTAACCCTCACAGTATTTCTCTAGAACAAAGAATAACATTGTATTTATTACACATAATAATTATTTATCATTCACTAATCGAATTAAACCTCATAATGAATTTAAAATTTTAAAGGCATCTTCTGTCTCAACAATACCTCTGTTCTATCAACAATACCTTTGATTAAGATTTATGTTTAGTAAAATATGAAATATTTAAATGATAACACTCACACTTAGTCCGGTCTCATTAGATATTTGTGTAAATTACATTCACTTTTACGCAGCGCAATAATATTTGATCTCCCTTCAATATTTATATTTGACTGCATTTTGAAAACAATAACCACAACACCGCTAATACTTAAATACTCGTCACCAACAATAACCACGAACCAACAAAGTTTTGAGATTGGCTGGGAACAGACCGTAGCAATCGCGAATACGCGTAACGAACTGCGTCTGTCTACCCCACAGAAATCGAAATGATTTACTTAGTTTTCTGTGGTCTACCTGCTAAACCTTAATATTTATGTGAACAAGACGACCGAAACAAAAAACGAATGATTATTGAACTAGTCATTATTAAAAAATAACAAAAACTATGAATAATAATTATTAAAAAATAACAAAAACTATGAAAGTAATTATTAAAAATTACAAGCAAACCACAGATGAGATTTGAGTGTGTGTGTATCTATAGTATTGTAACATCTTATAGAAGAAGGTCGTAAGTCAAACCGAAGCGTCAGTCTATTGCTTTGTGCGATTGCCTATGGACTTTTGGTCGGTACTGTACATAGTAGTCACACGTGTTATGAAATTATACAATGCTAAGGGATTGAATTTATACAATGCAAAGATGAGTAGTTTTTAAATCTTCAGCAACTCCAAAAATATTTTCAAATGCTAATCAATTAGTTTATGCGCCCTTGTGGAGCAGGACCAGCGTTTAGCCAGGCATTTATATCAGCGATGTAATCCCCCAACTTATAATATGCTTGGCTGCATAGTGTGCGTTTTATATAAGATTTAAAGAACAATGGCAAATCTCCTTACTTTAAATTGTCTGGAATTAAATTGAAGCATCCCGTAGTAAAAAATATGTCTAAAGATTCGGCGTTAGTAGCAGAATCTACAAGCGAATCTATTTTGATTCGGAAAAGCCGGAAAACAAAGACATCGGAGTTTGAATTTTTAGGTTATGAATGAAGTGAACACGACTATTATAGGATTTGTAACTTAATATGATAAAATGATACCAAACAATGAGCCAAACAAGAACTAATATTACGGACAAATGAAGTAAAAGTAATTGATTTTTTACTATTATGAAGTTTGTTTGGACGCACTTATCTCTGGATTTTCCAGTCTGATTTTAAAACTTATTTTTGCATATCGTAGCCCATTTATTGAGGAAGAAACCTAGCTGTATGACATCACGCTATGATACGGAGGTAGAGTGGGGATGGCTTTGCACATCATAAACTCGTAGTAATACTTACACTCACTTCTGCCGAAGAATCAAGATCCGTGCTGGTAGGTAGGTAACTATACCGAATATTAGGAAAAAAAAAAAAAACATTTTGTAAAACGATTTATTCTTCACCTTCTTCAAATATCTCGTCAAGAAATTCTGCTGGTGCTGAGATATATTCTTGATGTTTGACCCATCCCAAATACCAAACTAACGCACAAAGTCACGCAAAAGCAATATCGGAGTCCTATGGGCAAGCAGTAGTCACACGGGGCAATATCAATTAGTCCATAAACAGTCCAGGTCGGGTAGAAATAAATAGAAAACCGAATAAACACACAAAACACGAACGAAACGGAATACGCAGAGGAATCCTGTAGCATCCAACTGTCAATCGGTCACTGTCAAAGACAAAAGTAGAGCTGTGCAATTAAAATCGATTTAATGTAAAATCGATACAACGTTTAATCGATCCTATGCTCCTTTTATTTGGATTTAAAAGTAATATTACATAAAGATCAAATCAGGTTCATTAGAGATAGAATAACTGCAGTTCAATAATTATTTTAATAATTCAACCAACCCTAGAATGATCAATTGAATCGATCGTTCATTTAATAATCGATAAAGATAATAACATTCATATTGATTGTACGAGTATGTGTAACACCACTATAGATGAAAACAATTCGCGTATGTATCTCATTTTGGCATAAAGGCTTCGTGGCTATGCCATAAACATTAAAAAAAAAGCGTATCTCGTTCGGAAGCAGTTGATATACTTTTAATATTATAAATTAACTCCGGCTTTTACGAAATAAAGTGAAAAATTGAAAAATCATAAAAAAATAATTCAATTTGTTTCGTTTTTGTGATATTTACGGTCGCTAAAATAAAACCAGACAAAATTCGGCCCTTCTTCTTTCGTTTCATTCAGTTGAAGTATGTGGGGAGGTATTTTATTGTAACATTTTAAACAGTACCCCATGAAAGATGAGTCCACTTTAGCCAATCTGAAACCTGGTTGAACTAATTGGTCCCTATTTCTAGTGATATAATTGTGTCTTGCACCTCTATTACTAAAAAGATGTAGATTTTTCCTTACGTACATAATGTTTTCATAGATATACTGACAAGGTACCGTCATGATGTTATTATCTTTAAACAGTTCCCTTAGAGAGTCGCGCCTGCGGAGGCCATATATGGCTCTGATGGCTCTTTTCTGCAGAATAAAAATAGACTCGATGTCTCCAGCCCGACCCCATAGTAAAATACCATACGACATAATGCTATGAAAGTGACGACACGCTGGTCCTGGCGCAGGGGAGGTCGTACCAGGCGGCGGCCGACTTAGCGACACGCGGGGTTGCGACAATCGTCGACAGGATCCGGCAGTTGGCACTCGAGGTGGCCCTGCACAAGTCCGAGGCCATGGGTTTTCATGGACCTCGGAATGCGCCACCGTCGGGTTCCCAGGTAATGGCGGGAGGGGTTCACATCGGCGTCGAGTCGACGATGAAGTATCTGGGACTCGTCCTCGACAGCCGGTGGAATTTCGGCGAGCACTTCCGACGTTTGGCTCCCAGACTGGAGCGGGCCGGGGCTGCGTTGAAGCGGCTCCTGCCCAATCTAGGGGATCCAAACGCCTCCTGCCGGAGGCTCTACGTGGGGGTCGTGCGGTCCATGGCCCTTTACGGGGCACCGGTGTGGGCGCGTTCACTAAGGCTGCGGCCAGCCCGCCGGTTGAACGCGTCCCAGAGGGTCATGGCCATCCGGCTGGCCCGAGGAAACCGCACGGTCTCCTGCGAGGTGGCGAGCCTCCTTGCCGGATTACCGCCATGGGACCTGGAGGCAAAGGTCCTCGCGCACATTTGGGAGTGGCGCGAGGAGGCGAAACGCCGGGGCTTAACTCCGCTGCCGCGAGAAATCGCGGCACAGCGGACAGAGCTCCGGCGGGATCTCATGGCGTCATGGAGAGTGTGATTGTCGCAACCCAGCGCTGGGCACGCCACAATTGCGGTGATAAGACCCCTCTTTGAGGAGTGGCTAGAGAGGCGCCACGGCGTCCTCACCTTCCGCCTGACGCAGGTCCTCACCCGACACGGCTGTTTCGGGAGGTTCCTGCACAGGATAACGCCCGGGTGTCACCATTGTGTGGATCACCCGGAGGACACGGTGGAGCATACGGTGGAGGTCTGCCCAGCTTGGGCGGAGCATCGCCGTGTCCTGGTGGAGGCGATCGGCGGCGGTGATCTCTCGCGTCCGGCCCTGGTTCAGGCCATGGTACGGAGCGAGAGGAAATGGGAGGCCGTCACCTCCTTCTGCGAAGCGGTAATGCTCGCGAAGGAGGAGCGCCCTCACGCCCCTAACCGCCGCAAGAGGAGACGCCCAGGGCGTCGGGAAGCGCGGGTTGATTTCCGGCCACCGTAGTAAGGGCTTGCGGGCGGTGTGCAATGGGTGGCTCACCCTCCGATAAGGACCAGGCCCGGGTCGACGGCGCGTTGTGTTCCACGCGCGCCTCAAAGATGTCAGCAGAATTGAAGGGGTCCACTAGGGCCGATGCCTGCCGGGGTTGCGAAGAAAACCGAAAGGGAGATCGTGGCCCCCGGTGACAGGGCAACCGAAGGAACACGGGTGGGTTTTAGTCAGTAAAATTCTGACACGCCCTCCCGCTCCGCCCAGAGCGGGAGAAGGTATTTGATGATTTCCCACCCAAAAAAAAAAAATTAAAAAGGCTACGAAGTGCATAAATACTTAATGTAATAAATTAACTAAGAGTATAAAGCATAAACTAAATTAAAATTAGATAAATAAAAGTAAAATAGCATTTCAGCGGTTCTATTTGCAGACAACAAGTAGATCTTCTGTCTGTGCATAATCTATGTTTAGTAAATATTCAAGTAAAATTTTTTTACAGCTAAAGTAATTTAATTTGTAAATACTAAGTTTTTCATTTAATCTATTGTACAGAAATGGGCCTAAAAATGTAAAAAATCTTTCTACAAAGACATGTTTTGAGGTTGCATTAGATGTGCATACTATATCATTCCGTCTCTTGTTAGTATTGTCAGCAGTGTAGGTAAGCATGGTGTGCTGTTTTAACACTAAGTGCATAATGAAAAGTTGGCGAACAGTCAGCACGTTGCAGGATTTATATAGCAGATCTGTGGGAAAGAAAAAAGGATGGAAGTTTGCTACCTTTAAAATTGCTCTCTGAGCTCTTTTAAGAGGCAGTAGATATGTTTTTGGTGCGCCACCCCATGAAGAGATGCAGTATAAAATTATAGATTGACATAGGGCCAAATACACTGGTGTAATTTTGTATCAGCAAAAGTTCGCAATTTTTAAAAACATATTAATTTGCGCACTCTTTTAATTAGACTATCAATATGTATTCTGAAAAACAATGTGTCATCCATTAATTACCCCGAGGTATTTTATGCTGCCTGTTTTGAGGATAAAAGGGCAATAACACATATGTTGACTGGACGGTTTCCACATTGATGGGCATATAGATGAGGGTTAGTAGTGTTTAATTGAGGCTTGCGCATGGAGAAGTGTATATATTTTGTCTTGTCAGCATTTATTGTTAGTAAATTGCTTTGAAGCCAATTAGTCACAGTATTAAAACCTAGTTGAGCAATTTCGAACAGTTTGCTACTGGTTTCAGCGGTAAATATTAACGCCGTGTCGTCGGTATATGATATAATTTTTCCGTCTTTAATATTCAAATTACATAAGTCGTTAATATAAATCAGGAATAGCGTAGGGCCCAGAATACTTCCCTGGGGAACACCAAAACCATACTTTTCTGTTCATCGCTCATCGTTCATCGCTCGTGATATTATCTATTCTAACACATTGATATCGGTCACCTAAGTAGTCCGCAATAGTTTCAGCGGCGTTCCCCTTATTCCTATGGCCTCTAATTTGTTTAGAAGAACAGAAACAGACACTGTGTCGAAGGCCTTGGCTAAATCAAAGAAAACTCCTGCTCTGGATACCTTTGCCGAGTTCTTCTGAAATATGATCGGTCAGGCTATGCACCGCATCGGCTGTAGATAATTTGGCTCTAAAACCAAATTGCGCAGGGGATAAGATATTATTTTTTTCTAGATAGTTAACTAGTCTACTGTTTATAATTTTCTCAAATATTTTTGATAATGAGGGAAGTAACGATATTGGCCTATAATTATTTACTAAGTCTTTATTACCAGATTTATTACCAGATTTAGCGGTCACAATAATGTTTCGGAATCTGCTCAGCAAGAATTTTCCCAACATTGACAAAGAAGTTATTAACATTTTTAGCAGACAAGAGTGATGAAGTATTAGTAAGCAGTAAAATCGAATTTGATTAACGCTGTTTAGACATATTGGTGACGTTTTTAATATGTTTCCAAAGTTGCTTGGTATTGTTACCTGCTCTATTTAATTCATTTTTATCGTAATAATTTTTTAACTTCTTTAGGAGATTATTGCAGAAGTTCCTATACCTTTTATAAGTGGTTTGAATTATTAGATTATCAGGGTATCTCTTAGTTCTCTGATGAAGTTTATCTCTGTGTCTTATACACCGAATTAGTCCAGGAGTAATCCAAGGTGTAATATTATAAAGTTTCTTATGCACTGTAGAAGCTGTCGTGTTACGTAAAATTGCTTGTTGGACATATTTTATAAAGTACGATAAAGCCAAATTAGCGTCAGCAGTATTGTAAACTAGGCTAAAATCTAGGTTGCATAAATCATATTCGAATTTATTTGTGTTTAATTTTCTTTTGGTCTGGGGACGATTTAGCTTAGGCAGCGTTAAAACGGTAAATAGGACAGCATGATGATCAGTAATTGTTACGTTAGTAACAAGCGCAATGTATGATAGGCTTGTTTTAATCATCATATGATCGAGACAGGAGCCGCTCTGATGAGTATGGTGGCAATATGTGAGCGGGGAGAAAACCATGTTATGAGCAGATATTAAGATAATCTTGGGTCCCTGCATCGCAGTTTTCGGAGCCGATATTTATATTTAAATCTCCTGTTAGTATAACAAAGGTAACAAACAGGTACTGAAGGTAACAAAAACGTTCAGTTGCACCATCAGGATAGAATTTGGTGAGGACAAATGTGCAGTCATGCACGTAAAGCGAGGGAGGATTATGGAATCCGTGGGAACCCAACTTTCGGATTCCATACACCTTAGATCCCCCTCCTCAACCGAAACCTACATGAACTTGGGTATGTTGGAAGCATTAGGCATTAATGTTGCCGACATAAAACAATCGTTGAAGGTACGCTTCTTTGGCCGCCTGAATAAAGTGTTAAATAGTCTTTTATCAGGCGGGAATAAGGTGCATGCTTTCAACGGTTGGATCATGCCGGTTTTGATGTATTCTTTCGCCATACTCAAATGCAGTCAGACGGAACTTGACGCTCTGGATAGGAAGGGCCGTACATTGCTGACGGCAAATCCGATGCATCACCCACGGTCATCAGTGATGAGACTGTACATCCCGCGGAAGTGCGGTGGTCGAGGTTTCCTAAATACTTAAACCCTCCACAACCACGAGATTTACAGTCTCAGGGAATATTTCCTTCAAACTGAGTGGGTATGTACCGAGATGTGGTCGCAGTGGATATGGGCCTTACCCTGCTCTCCTTGGCAAAAGAGAACTGGCGCAAACCTGCAGTACTTGATAGTAACGATCGTAAGAAAATATGGCAGGGTAAAGAGTTACATGGACGCTTTTTCCGGACCCTCCACGGGCCTGATGTAGACTTTTTGGCGTATGTATTCTGGCTGCGTTTCGGCGACCTCTTCGGGGAAATTCAAGGTTTTGTCTGTGTGATTATGGATGAAGTTATCATGATGAATAATTATCGGAAATACATTGTCAAGGACGGTACGGTTGACATCTGTTGGGAATGCCACCGTCCCGGTGAATTAATCCGACATATTGTTTCCGGTTGTTCTTGTCTTGCTAACGGCGAGTACTTGCACAGACACAATCTAGTAGTACAACCTTGCAGTACAACTTTTTGGAGTCCGAAGTACCATACTACAGGTATGTGCCCTACCCAGTTCTCGAGAATGGTCACGCCACATTGTACTGGCATCGATCTATCATCACTGACCAGCCGACTGACAGCCGTGCAATGATTGTTGATATCACTGTCCCTCATGACGAGAATCTCGTGAAAGCTGAGAAAGATAAAAAAATCAAGTATCTTGACTTAGCACACGAGGTTGTTGACATGTAGGATGTGGAATCTGCAATCATTGTACCGATAATCGTTACGTTCAATGGTCTAATAGCGAAGAGCCTCCACTAACACCACAGGAGGCTCTCATTGTGCGGCTGGGTCAAGGGCTTGATTCAGAAAGCAGTACTCTTAGACACGGCTTGCATAGTGAGGAGGTTCCTCTCTCATAGTGAGCCCTGACCACCGCCATTTTGGCCCCTGTTCCTGATGCCGATGGGTCGCTATTTTTATATTTTTAAATGTTTTTTTTATAAAAATATTTGAAAGTAAGTACTTAAAAGAAATAAAGAAAATAATAATATTAACATTTTTTATTAATTTTCATTAATTCAGGTAGTTTTTTATGTATTTTTATGTACCATACATAGGGATTTTTAGAATGTATTTTTAGCCGAGAATATTGGAATGTCTAATGTGTGAGATTGTATCAATCAAATTAGTCAAAAACACTCACTTGCCTAGTCCAATCCAACAGAAAGGAGAGATGGGTCACAGCAAGCAGTACTGTGAGCCATATGGACCCGCGAGTTGAACACAAACACATAGCACCGCGCATCACGCAGGTTACTTGGGTTGCAACCTCAATAGTGATGGCGCGATAGATGACTTACCACTCAATAACGGGTTGTTGTATGTACAATGTACAGTGTGACCGCTAATCATAACTTATGACCGTCAACAGCCGCCGCGGCCGCTTGTGAACGTGACTTCTCAAGTATTTGAACATAGAGCGTGTCTCGTTGTTGACTTAGCTATTTTACGTCTCAAACAAGTTATTTGTATCTATGTAGGTTCATGTGTGTTATTGAAATTAATTCTCAATTCATATCCACTCGTGTACTTGTACAATGAAAAGGTAAAAGTTACACGTTCAAAGGTCTGCTCGGAGGAGTTTCGTAGGATTATGTGAGTAGGTGTAGGCTTCAAACATGATAACACAATTATTCAGGCATCGAGTTCTTCATAAAGAGACTTTCATGAGAAAGTTGTAATTTCTTATTCCTACGAGTCAAGGTGTAAAGTAATATAAGTTTAATTTTATTTCGATTGTAGGGCCTAGTAACATGTACTTATACGGTCGGAGTCTATTTTTATTTAAAAAGCAGGTGAATAAATATGTACTTTAAGTATATTTTTATTATTTGTTATAATCAACAATAATATCAGTGTTTTCCTTAAATCAATAAAAGTCTCACTTTCAAAAGGTAGTTTTCGTATGGAGAAGAATGGACAAGAAACCACCGTTACTCTTTTAAAAGGTTTACAATAGTTTGTATAGGTACGCACATTAGTTAAATAATTATATGTGAAGACGCAATAGGTAAAAATAATTAAAAATGAAGCAATGACAGATAATTTAATTATGTGATAGTGTAACGGCTAGGGCTGTACAGGGTAGGCTGCGCAGGCCGTTAACGGTTGTTACAACTGACGCCGGTGTCACCTTATTAAAGCACATATTAACGGCGTGGGAAGAGGCCCAAGACGCCATAGGAATTTTTTGTGACCTCTCCAAAGCATTTGATTGCGTCGTCCACGAAACCTTAATCTCGAAACTTGACCATTACGGACTTGGAAAACTTGCGCTAGGTTTAGTAAAATCTTATTTAAATGAAAGACAGCAGCAAGTTCAAATAAATGGTGCCAATTCACTCGCTTTAAAAGTAAAAATGGGTGTACCACAAGGATCGATATTAGGTCCTTTCCTCTTTTTAGTATATTAACGATCTACCCCATTTGTTAAAAACCCAACCACAAATGGTGTTATTTGCTGATAATATTTACTTAATTTTTAAAATTAATAGACGTGTATCAAATCTTGACGACGTAAATAACGTCCTACTGTAGGTCCAAAATTGGTTCACTGCAAATAATTTAGTATTGAATGGTAAAAAAAACTAAATGCACAAGATTTTCTTTACCAAATGTCAAAAGTAGTAATTGTGAGATAGTATTGAATCAAGACAAGCTAGAATTTGTCGATAAACCTGTTTTCCTGGGGATCACGCTCGACTCAAGTCTTCAATGGGGTCCTCTTTTAACATCCCTTTCAGCAGCATATGCTGTGAGAAAAATACGTCAATTTACTGTTGTAGATACCGCGAGGCTAGTCTATTTCAGTTACTTTCATAGTATTATGTCGTACGGTATTTTACTATGGGGTCGAGCTGCAGACACCGAGTCTATTTTTATTCTGCAGAAAAGAACCATCAGAGCCATATATGGCTTCCGCAGGCGCGACTCTCTAAGGGAACTGTTTAAAGATATTAGTATCATGACGGTACCTTGTCAATATATCTATGAAAACATTATGTACGTGAGAAAAAATCTACATCTTTTTAGTAAAAGAGGTGCAAGACACAATTATATCACTCGAAATAGGAACCAATTAGTTCAACCGGGTTTCAGATTGGCTAAAGTGGACTCATCTTTCATACTTCAACTGAATGAAACGAAATTTAAATCTTATATAAAACGCACACTATGCAGCCAAGCATATTATAAATTGGAGGATTACATCGCTGATATAAATGCTTGGCTAAACGCTGGTCCTGCTACACAAGGGCGCATAAACTAATTGATTACCATTTGAAAATACTGATGGAGCTCCTGAAGATTTAAAAAAACTAATTATCTTTGCATTGTATAAATTGAATCCCGTAGCATTGTATAATTGCATAATACGTGTGAGTACTATGTACCTACTATAAAGCTACCATTTACTAGATACGTCTTTAATTTAATTGAATGTGCCCTTGCGGCTAAGAATATGTCATGCTCACTCTAATGTCTCGCTGACAGTGGCGTATGTGTTGGATCATTTAGCTCCCTTCAAAATGATTGAGCTGAATGGTGCCAATCCATGCGTCATGTTCGTGAACGGGCGCTGTCAGTAGGGACTGGTCATGTTCTAGCTGCCATGGCTCATTTTAATTTTTGAATAGTTTCATTTGTGTTTTTTTTTTATTACTGACGCTTTTAACGTTCTGCATCATTCTCACATTTATAACTTTAACATGGATAATGTAACCAATATTTTGTAACCATATTGTGATTTAAAAGAGTGTCCGTGGAGTTTCTTGCCCATTCTTCTCCATAGGTACCTACTACGCTTTGGGATGGGCAACTAGCTTCATTCTTCTGACTGACCGACCCCTTGACAATTCAAAAGTGCCTGTAATTGGTTTATTTGAAATAAATGCTTTGAGTTTGAGTTTGATAGTAGAGGTAAAAGTAGGCAATTAAAACAGCTAGTAAAGTTAATACATAAAATTACATAGCACACTAGATGCAGCTAGGTTGCGGGTTAGATTGTTCTGCTCCGACCACTATCACAATAAAATAGGATGGGTACCGTCCTTGGTAGCACGTGTTGTACGTGGGGGCCTGCTCAGCACAGGTTCCGCAGTAGGCCGGAACGTCTGTCGTAAGCCGCTGGTAGTCAGTGTCGGCGGCACGTGGAGATCGTCAGCACAGGCTCGCGACGGTAGGCCGCAGGTAGGCAAACCTTCGTCAGACCTTTGGTAGCGTGCAGTATTAGGCAAGGGGTCTTTCCCTCAGCCCGTACAGAGAGCCCTGAAAGCGCCATAGGGAGCGCATGTTAGATGCGGTGCAAATATCAAAAAAGCAAGCTGCATGTGATGGGCTAGCTTCTTCCCGTTTTTAAGCCAAGGAACGGTGTGGGAAGCATGATAGGTGAAAGCTTAATTCATCGCAGCGGCTTACAGGCAGAGAGTTTACAAATGTAGCGTGGCACATTGACAGATGCAAAATGAGGTTAAGTATGGTGAACACGCGAGCATAAAACACAATGCAAATATGATCATAGCAGATGGCTCACTAATCGCTTGTAATAACACAGTGAGACCCTACACAGCCTAGGTGCAGTAGCAATACATACATGTTACAATCTCCTGTGCACCGGATAACCCCAGCCGTGCGTCCGACTTTGACACACGAGAAATCAGAAACTACATATGTGATGAAATCAATAAAGGTTAGCCGGTGCAGAGGGTCTAATATAATTACCAAACTAATGTGGAACTCACCCTAGGTCGGGACACAAGTAATCCTGATGGTCAAGGGATACCTTTAGCCTGGTAAGCAAGCAGAAGCAGAATTCGAAATGGCAGAGCGTCCTTAGAAAATTTGTGTTATGCCACGTTTTTAGTGATGTGGTTAGTTACTTACTAATTGCGATTTTTTAACATCACTCGACTAATTACAGTTGAGACCTCACACAACGCTACAATAGATACATGGTGCTCATATATTTACAAACATTGTAAAAGTAGACGATTTTCCCAAAATTTTATAATTAATAAGTCAGTGTATGAGGAAGTAATCACAGAACGTAAAATCAATGTAACACAAAATAAATTTTACAATTCAATAAGCAAGTTTGATTTTGTCTTTATTCTAAATTGTCCTATGGAGCAGGACCAGCATGTTTCCAAGCACTCTTATTTTGGATATAATCCTTTAATTTGTAATATGCTTGTTTACGAAGTATTCTTTTAATATGACTTTTAAATTTTGTTTCATTTAATTGCAATATGTCACAAGGTATATTGTTGTAACATTTAACACAGTACCCCATAAAAAATGTATGTACATTAGGTAATCTGAAAAATGGTTGATCGAGTTTATTTTTATTTCTAGTATTAAAATTATATCTATCACTTATTTTATTAAAAAGATGTGGATTTTTCCTTACATAAATATTTTTTTCGTAAATGAATTGGAAGGTACCGTCATAATAAAATACAATAGAAGTGTATATATTTAGTAACCTGTTCCGCTTAGCTATTTCTAAAGAGTCTTAAAAAAAACCCTGGTAGAAATCGACACGTGTTTCACCTCTAAACGAGGCATCTTCAGGATGACGATTGACTTGTCGTGAATTTGAACACGGCAGGTTGCCACACCAAGCGCTGAGCGCAGGCTGAGCCTTATCACCCGTCAAACCCACTCATATACTGCTCGCCCCACCTCGGCTCGGACCGTTATTAGCGCGATAAGAGGCAAACAATTGCAGTAAAGGTGACTTTGGCATACTCGTATTTAATTCATTCAACAGGGTAACGTTTCCTGTATTCTTTTTTACTATTTCTGACTATTTCTAAGCTCTCTAGTACTGACATTTTGAAGTCTCGCACGAAGGTTTGATGACTTCCAGCCTTCCGAACAAGCCGATTCTGTAAAGGCTTTAGGACCGTACGATGCGTCAGGTTATACAGACGACCGAAGAGTATAACCAGCCTCTCTGTTTAGCGTTTGTGGACTACGAAAAAGCCTTCGATTCGATCGAGACATGACCTGTGCTGCAGTCTCTTCAACGGTGCTAGATCGACTATCGGTACATCAAGGTGTTAAAGTGTCTGTACTAAAACGCCACTATGTCAGTCCGACTCCAGGACTAGACCTCGAAAACAATCTTCTGCAGCGAGGTGTGAGACAGGGAGACGTTATCTCTCCGAAACTGTTCACAACTGCATTGGGGGATGTCTTCAAGGTTCTGGACTGGAAAGAGCTAGGCATCAGCATCAATGACGAGTATATCACTAATCTTCGGTTTGCCGACGACATAGTTATCATGGCTGAGACCATGGAGGACCTCAGTACAATGTTCGATGACCTCAGTAGAGCCCCCGAAAGAGTGGGTCTTAAAATGAACATGGAAATGAAATGAAATTGTTTATTTTGTAAATAGGATATCGGAATCACTTTTACACGTCATATTAAAAAAAATAAAAATAAGCTAGTTGAGTTCGGCGTTTCCTATCTGACTACTCTGAGAAGAAAGGCCGAAACAAACTCAGAGGTCACAGTCTCTTTTAAAGTCCAGACATAATCTTGGTCAGGCCATATGAGGACCATATAGATTAGTGTCTGAAATGGTCTTTTGAGGAAAGAACCACACAGATTTGAGTGAACCTGTCCAGTCAGTGCAAGCATTTGTCAGTAATCGTGGAGCTCAACTCAGAACTTAAGGAGCTCAACTCGACGAACAATACCAAAGAAAGGACATTTGGGTAGGCCGCATAAACCCCATAACTGCCAGACCATAATTAAAACTAACTGAAAAATGAAAATAATAATGATATCCACATAGTCCTCACATTCACAATAATTAATTAAAATAATATAATACTTTACAAAGTAATCATATCATTTTGAATATAATTTTCAACAATGTCAATGTGTATATAAAACTGGTATATTTTCATGATTTTACAAAATAATTAAAATGTTAAGTTTTATCACAAGGCTTAGCAGAGCGAGCAGTTCAATACCATGCTTTTTTATTTTCTAAATAATCTGAAATTTTATAATACCCTTTTTTACAAAGTTTGGTTTTAATACAGATTTTAAATCTATTAATGGGTAAGTTTCGAATGTCAATGGGAAGTTTGTTGTAAAATAAGACAAAGGTCATGTCAAATGCTCATGTAACACCCACTCTCATGAAAATCGGAGACGCTTCGCTCGAAGTTGTAGACGAGTATATTTACCTAAGACAAACTTTCCAGCTAGGTAGGTCCAACTTTGATAAAGAGGTCAATTGTCGAATCCTACTCGACTGGACAGCATTCGGGAAGCCACTCAATATTTTCTCGTCCTACATATCGCAGTGTCTCAAGATGAAAGTTTTTGACCAGTGGGTGTTGGCAGTGATTACCTATGGCACTGAAACGAGGTCGCTCACAATGGGCCTTATCAGAAGGCTAAAAGTCTCCCAAAGGGCAATGGAGAGGGCTATGCTTTGAGTTTCTCTACGTGATTGAATCAGAAATGAAGAGATCCGCAGGAGAACCAAGGTAACCAACATAGCCCGAAGAATTACTAAACTTAAGTGGCAATGGGAGTAGGTTAAAATTGGGGTTTCCAGATCAGATAAGATCTGGAAACCCGCAATTTTTACCATTCGTTCATTCATGAGTGTTGTATTCAGAATCCTCTATTCAAAATGAGTGTTGTATTCAGAATCCTCTATTCAAATGAATGTTGTATTCAGAATCCTCTATTCAAAGTGAAGGTTGCATTCAGAATCCTCTATTCAAAATGAGTGTTGTATTCAGAATCCTCTATTTAAAATGAGTGTTGTATTCAGAATCCTTTTCTGCGGTTTCGCGGCCTCCGCGAATTTCGGGGATTTTCGAATTTGAAACGCATTTAAACTACAATTGTATAAATTGAATGACACATAAAATGACTGTACATAATTTATAGTTACTTAGGCTCCATTGCTAATAGCATTTAGTAGCTTATTCAGCAAACAATCAATCTATCCTGCTCTACTTTAGAATAATTTTATATTTTATCTTTCTTTTAAAAATAGATGTTTTGATTTGTCAACATAATCCATTCCTTTCACAGCGTTCAAATAACAACATTGAGGAAATTGTATGGTATATTGCATCCAAGGATCATCGTAAATCTCCCAATCTTCTATAACACCTCCACATGAGAAACATGCTGCTTTATCATTTACACCATTTCCACAATAAAAAAATCCCGCGTCAGCCATTTCCATTACCAATCTTCTCCTTGAATCAGCCGTTGCCCAATAGGAACGAAATGAAAATTCACGCATTTTATTTGTATTAAACAGGTCATATCGAGGATTGTATTTATTTTGAGACATGTTCTTGATACAGATAATTATAAATGTATAATGACATCGCACAGCTGTTACCATCAACTTATAACGATTAACATTTGACGGGATTGGTAGGGATAGGAAACTGTTACCTATTACCCAATTGTGAAAATTAAACAAGAAAAATATTTACTTCAAAAATGTATTATCTATACACCATTTATATAAACATATTACATTTTTTAAAGCACAAATTTTGTCATGATAAATACAACTATACACATCATGAGAATGTTCAAATTTATTGTACAAGCTTAATAAATTAGGACAACCTTCATCTTCTAAATTATTTATAATATTATTATTCGAAATATTTTTTAACCACAACACTTTTTCTAAACCTTTGGTGTAAACTTTTTTATCTCTTAAAATATCTGCAATCAAATTCTGATGATTTGAGTAAGGCACAAATCCGTCTCTCCAGAATATCTTTCTATTACGTTCAATCCAACTGACTTGCCGTTTTTCTGGTTTCGTCAAATCGTAAAATGGAAATGGTGGCTTAATTAAAAACACTTGAATTTTTTTATTGCATAATACAGCAATTTCTTTAATGATAAATTCATTTGTTTCTGTTTTAAAACCTTGAACATCTACAATGGCAGTCATGATAACCTGCGCACTATGTTACTCAGAGGTTTATATTCCACCAGTCGATCGTTAATAATTAAACAATATCCAGTTGTGTTATCTGGTATTGGCAGTGAACATTCAATCTCCAGCCGCACATCTACAGGGCCTGTTTTCAAACTGTCGTTTTGTCTTGAACAGTCTATGACAAAGAGAGGAGCCTTGTCTTTGAAACCGACCAAATCAAGCAACGGGTCTGCAGGATAGTTGTAATACGACTGACGAAATTTCACATACATTTCATATAATATATTGTATTTTTTCTCGGATTTAAGCTTAGAGGCTCGTAAGGATAATACTGTGAATTCAAAAATAGTGTTACGTTGGTAACTTCACAGTGATCAAACAGAGAACTGTCTTTGGTTTTATTATTTTTTCTGTTGGTTTGCAAGCAAAAAATTACATATCGAGGTTTCTCTAATTGCGATGCAGTCTTAACTGACCAAGAATGTTTTGTAGTTTTAGGGAGCAAAGGATACTCGTATAAATCCCAATTTCGAAACGCTATCTGAATAGGTTTATCTTTTTCCAAGTGTTTTAGTAGTGTCAGTCGTTCGCGGTCTGATACTTTTATATGTGGTACACGCCATTGCAATCTTTGTATATCTATTTGAAAATGCGCAATATCATCAGTCGCTATGATACTGTTTAAGTTAGAGTTACTTCTATCCAGAATAAGTTCATGTTTACAATTTATCATAATTTTATTGTAATCTTCCGCAAATCCTAATATCTTATTAAGAGGTACAATAGCACTAAAATTACCATCATTTTTTACTCCATTTATGTTCCAACCCCACAAGGCAGCAACTTTATTTTCTCCATCATTCATTGAAACGTATGACTTTATTGTGGACGTTATTCCAGAATTTTTAATACGATCTATTTCAATACCATTTATTTCGTATCTGATATCTTGAAACAAAAACATAACAGGGTTGCTACTGAACGTAATATTTTTTAATCGGTTTTCCATCTTTGTCGAAGAACTTTGCTTGGCCCTCGACGTAAATTGAACTGGCTGACGGTAACACGTATATGTCTTGTTGGTGTATGGGGATTCTGATTTCATCGTTTTCTCTAAAGCTGTTAGTGTAGGGATTGTATGAGTGGACTTCATAGCTTTCAATAGAACTATCGAAGTGGGGTAATTCAGTAATTTGTAGTATATTCATACTTTAAAACCTAGAGCTTTAAGAAAATCTTTATTTGCTTCACTCAATTTCTTCACTTTTTTCTTACGTCTATGCACCTTAATGGTCGTAGATGGAATAAGACGTTTGATTTTCACTGAAGTGTTTTTATAATATACTATCATTTTGTTTTTCTTAAATGAAGGCGTAATTGAATATGTTCTTCACCAAAGTCAATACAGTTACCAAGTTGATCAACAATCTTAACAGATATAGATGAAATTAGATTTTTGTTTACTGGAAAGTAAACAACGTTTTGCGGTATTTCTATGTACCGGTGACCTGGAGCGGTATTAGATACAAATTCGTGAATAAAATGAGTTGGTAATCCGTTGCAGTATGAACCGTGAACAAGATCACATTCGATTCTGATTACTGATAGATTGTTATTATTGATGGTCACATTTGGTCTAGAATTTAATACTGAAAAGTATAGCAAACCGCACTCGTACTGATCGGATAAATGTAGAGGTGGTTGAAAATACGAAACCAATTCAGATTTATTTCCAGAGGTGGTAACCGTAGTAGACATGCTTTCATACTGAAGTCTTAAGGAAGATCCTGTTCATTTTATTCATTGACTACACCAAAAACTCTTTAAGAACTTCAAACATAGATGTCCACAATTAAAGGGGTGATCACGTTGTATATTTTCATAATTATATTGGACTTTAGGCCCTACGTATTTTATAAATTCCTTGGGAGGTTTCAGATTACCATAACTGTCGAAATACTCAATATAATCATTATATTTTGCATAGGCTACCCAATGAGAACTAGGGTTTTTGGAACTATCTAAATTAATTACTCCACATTCTTTTACAAAAGGGCATTTAGGGAGCTCATCTCTCATAAAGGCACCTCTAAAATAAGGAATACTATTTCCATATTTCAAAATGTCAAAGTTAGTTAAGGCTCGTTTGGGTAACCGACATTATAGTTTTTTTCTTTCGATACAAAAATTCCAAGCCCATCTCTATGCGGTTTAAGGTGTAATCCTTTCCCAATGCAAAGCGCTTCCATTTTTCGTTGTGTCTCTTCGATTCATCCAACAATTTTTTAGCCATCTTGAATTCGTTAATGGTTTTAGCAATACCAGCTGCACCACCTGCTAAAGCCCTTGCCGCTGATAATCCCGCAAAAATAGGAATTAACGGCAATATTCCACCAGTTTTTGGTATAGGAATAACACGAGGAAGTTTAATAGATGAATCATTAGCTAATTCTCTGGCAGCGGCGATAGCCAATTCTATAGCCATCTTTTTACTTTTTGGTTTTAATTTTTTCATGTGTCTCTTGGTTTTAGAAATAACGTTTTTTAATTTACTTTTTAACCCTTTTCCAGATGTAACTTTTTGACAGCACTTTGTACTACTACTACTTTTCAGACCAGAACCAGTTTTAATTTTTGTCGACATAGCCCTGCTTACTAAGCGTGCTGCAAATTTTTCACCTACACTCGCATCCGAAGCAACTACTCGTTCTTTCGCCATATTTAACAAAATTAAATCAGCTTCGATCCTTTAAGTTTGATGATTTGTGATAGGCAATGTCGTGATCTTTGCAATATTCGTCTAATTTATTAATTCCGTTATCTCCTTGTATAACCCTTTTAATTAATTTTGTACCAGGATCACAATAACTGTATCCTGGTAAGTGTAATTCAAAAGGTAAGTGATTTATAATCCAATTGAGAAGACTACTCTCTCCAATACACATTATAAGACTGATGAATCTGGATTGAGCACTTTATTAAATACTTATAATTTGAATTGTCGTTAGTTAATGTTTTAATATTTATGATAATATATTTGATTTATCAATCCAACTATTTTCAGCTGAAGACAAACCTAGCCATTTTACTAAAACCCTGTTACCTTTTCTTCTAAGAACTTTCTCCACTAGATACACATTTGAATGTTTTGTTTTTTGAAGCTCTTGCGCATAAAATGCACCTAAAATAGGCTGACCTCTGATTGTATCTTCTATTAAGTAGGTGATAGGAGTTGTATTTTGTATCATTCGAATTTTAAATATTTCTGTAGACCAGTTGGGAGTGTAACCTTTTTCAAATGTTCCTTTGTACTTACTGATACGCACATAATCAGCAATTTTATATTTGCTTTTAATATTATTATTTTTTACTAACCTTGAATACCTTTCTAATACATATTTTTATTAATGTTATCCACATTAGCGGGAACTTCATCAATTGTCCGATGATAAGTGTGATTGTATTTGTGAATAACATCATTGAGAGTGTTATCTATCCAATTGTAGCTGCCTCTTAAACTAAATTGCTTATAGAGTTTCGATTTCAATGTCCTGATAAATCGCTCAACTATTGAAGCCTTTTTTGTTGAGAAGGTTGAATAATGATTAATGTGATAAGTTTTCATAAGCTTCTGAAATTGATTATTGTAAAATTCTGTTCCATTATCCGTTTGCAGATTTTTAGGAACACGCCCTTTATCCAATACTTTCTTAAAAGAGCTACATACATCATCTTTGGTTTAACTTTTTAGTGGAAAAATCCAAGCATATTTCGAGAATGTGTCAATAATAGCAAGAATAAATGTGTAATTTTTATTTTGCTTTGAAATTGATTGCATATCGATTTAGTCTGCTTGCCATAGGTCATCTATATCTTTCATAATAACACATCTTCGTGGAAAGTTCACCCTCGCATTTTTATGAATTTCGTTTACCACGTCAGTTTTGCTCATGTTCACAATTCAGTACATTTGTTTTGAATCCGTATACAATACTGAATGAAAATTTTATCATAGTGAGTTTTTATTCTTTAATAATGCCAGCTTCTTTCAATTCTTCAACTATCGATAAAATTTCATTATCATGGTTTGTGTTGCCAGCATCTCTAGAAGCAAATAATAATTTCAATCTCTCAACCAATTCGTTAGGGTCATCCCAATATACCAAATCAGTGTTATTTTTGTATTTTTTTAGGGTTGGTAAGCTTCCTCCAGTGTGAAATTTTTCATTTAACGATTCGGAAAATAATGGTTTGATTACTTCACGATATTTTATTCCCTTATCGCCTCTTATTTGCCCATCAGGATTAAAATCTCTCTTATGAGCATTTGTATAATGCAGCATGTCCTTATAGACAAGTCTATCTTTGCTCGATATTAATTTTAAATCAGGTTTTCTTCGAAGTAAAAGTTCTTTCAAGCCAGGAGATAAATTATAGGATTTGTCACCGACTTTAATTAAAATGACACTGTCGTCATTCAAACTATCGATTTTAGAAAATGAGACTACTGAATTACCCATTAGCAATGTTTTGTTTACACTTCTTATTCCAAACGGTATATTTACACCATCATAAATATCATGGATATCACAGCCCTCTAACGAAATTTCTAAATCATCCGGTATTTCTTTTGTAGGAGACTTTTTAAGCACTTGTGCAGAATTCAGTTTTGGATCGTAGCAGTCTTCAAACTTTGTAGATGAACTAGTATTAATGTCATCCAATTCAATATCGTCAGAATTTAGGGGTGATGTATTTTGTAAAGGCTTTATTTTTTCCTTTGATATATTCGAATCGACTAGTGCTTTAAGGGGATCTGTGACGGTTTTCAGCATTTTATCAAGTGACAAGTTCATAGAGTGTTCACGGTTCTTCATTTGTTTTATTTTATTCTTTATGGAGTCTACAGACTTCATTAATTCTATTTTAATATTCTTTTCCATGTTGTATTATAACAAGTGTGCTCAGCCAAAGAAGATATAATACTAAGTTAGATTTATATATTATTGATTTATATAATTACGCATTTTCGCTCAAAATTTAAAAAATACTATCTAAATTCTGTCTATACCTTCCCTTGTTTAATGAGTAGTCTTTGCAAATACTAACAAAGTTATATGGCTCTCTCCAAACTGTATTACAAATATTCTTGAATTGATCCCAGGACATATCAGAACTAACATGCTCTTCATAAATATGTTTCAAGTTTACATCGTCTTGTTTAAATATTATAAGAAAGTTTGCATTATCACGTAGCAACTGTTTCGGAATTTTAGAATATGTTTGACATAAATAAAAGCAATCGATTTGTTTATGTCTACATAGAGAAGTAATTACGAATGTTTATTTGATTTTCACATGCCACATCATCGAAAATAAACACAGAATTTGTTAGTGCTTCATGCGGGGCTATGACTTCTTTATTATCATTGAATTCATGAAACTTAACTTGATGCACTCTCCTTATAACTTCTCGGAGGAACCTGTATTTTGGTTGAAAGTTAGTTTTCGAGTACAGATAAAGATTTTGAAATTTTAGACCATTCTCATGTAACAATAAACTAAGCACTACGTTTGTTTTTCCACAATTTGAAGGACCACATATAATACAACGAATCGTATTTGGTAACAAAATGCTATGCCTAATGTGGTTATCAGAGTCACCAAGATTTATATGATTAACATTAAGTGATGTGTGTTGTTTGACCAACTTCATTTTGATTATTAATTCAATCTTACCCATACATAGATATATAAAGCATAAGTATGATAAAAAAAAACAAATGATTGAGATTAGTTTAAAGTTGTCATGTCAAATGTAAAACGAGCGTATTTTTTCGGTATACTTATTTATAGTGCTTATCCATTTCATTTTTATACTTGCTGTAAATAATCAATAAGTTAGTATGGTATTTATATTTGTAGTTAGTGATACTAAATATTAATAAAATGAAGAACACTGTAAGGCCATAATAAGAATAGAAAGTCATGCATCAGTTATAAATGTTTTATTCAGATATTACATAATTATTTAAATACGAAATTCAACACTACCACTCACTAAATTAATAATGTATGCTATACTTATGCCAATATTATAAACAAAGATTATAATAACATTATAATTTATTGATATAAACATAATTATTTGTATTTAGAAATTAGTTCTCAAAATAAAGTTTCACAGTGACCCCAAGGTAAAGTTTCAACTAGGTTAGTGAGTATTTGTCTCTTATCATCATTTCTATTTAATACTACTTTATGAATTTCTTGAGAGTACAGTACATGCTTGAGTGATTTAATTACATCCATTTTACATTTAAAATTGACATTATTTGCTAATGCTTTACTGTAGTGAGATAATTTTAAACGATTAGTAACAGCTTTAGATATTCCTTTTGCTTTTGTGATGCGAGTTTTTGAAGTGATTATACTATATAGTTTAGCTCTCAGTCCTACAAATTCGCTTATTATGTCACCCCCGAGTTCATCTCTAAATAGTCCTGGAATTTTAGTATTTACTCTTGGCATGCTGTAACAATTATCAGGCTGGAAATTACTTTTATCAAATTTCGCAACATAATTTTTTATGTCTTCATAAAAATCCTCTGTATTTACAAAATAAAGAAGGCTGTCTGTGTCTGTATAACACAGTCTTGCACGAGTCTTATATTTATTTTTAATAAAGTTGTAGTGAAATTTATACATATGTTCCTTTGCGAATTCTAGAACTGTAAACCCAATGTAGATAGGGCGATCTAATACAATTTTTTCAGGAGTTAATTGAATAGCAACAAAATTTTCAGAAAAGATCGCAATACTTTTCAGATTTGGTTTTGCAATTAATTTTTCAGCACCTTGGTACTTGTTAGTTTTATTATTGTAATCATCCCACATGGTAACTAATTTGACATTAACCTGTTTGCGTCTATTTTCAATAGTTTTTCCAAATATAGCATTATTAAGGAGTTTGAAAAAGTCTTTCTCAAATACGGTTGTCGAAGCTTGACGTAATGTAGTATTCAAATCAATATATTTTTGTAAATAATTTTCTTGTCTAAAAGTTAAAATACGATGATTTTTTTTCAAAATTAGTCCATTCAATAAACATGCCTTCAAATGAACATAATGTATTATATAGTTGAATTTGTCATATAAACTAGCAATTAATTTAGGTGTTTTGCCTCCAGGAGGTGTGAACCTCTCGGGGGCAAAAGGTAAATCACTATGCGTATTATGTAAACTCTCAGGATATATTAAATCAACTTCTAAAATATATCCATATTGAGAATCATCTGATATTGATAACACATTTATTGTTTTAATCTCATCGTTTGTCAAAAAACGGAAATCTGAAATAGGCATTTTCTTCGTCATTGCGTAACCATATAAATTGTTACAATCAAGATAAATCAAATAAGTTGATTTTTGAGAAGCATCATAATTTGGTAAATATTTATTATTAGCTCGGGCATGGCGAAGAGAACATTGTGCCAAGCCTCCTCATATTCCCTTTTCCAAAAATTCATACATTTCTAAACTATGAATTAATTCTAATTTAACACCTGTGTACAGTAGCATTGCATCCCAGCTTAAACTAGGTGCAGTAATGTAATACGTTGGATCAAGTTGATAATGATCGAGACAAGTCTGTCTAAATTTTTCGAATACGTCAGAAAGAAGTAATACATTGGTCTTTAAATATAAATCTGTATATTCTCCAAGTGATTTAATATTAAATGACTGCCAAATAGATTGTGCGTGTACGTATTTATCATCGCTAATATGTTGATAATTCAAACTGTTATAGAAACAAACTTTCGATGGAAGTTGAGTCTCGTTATATTTTGAATATGCATTCATATAATCATAGGGATAAATTCCTTTTTGTCGTAACAATGTTAACTGATTATAACTAATATCTGGAAATTCTTTTGATAAATTAATAAAGTCGGTTTCATTCAAATTATTTACTAATGTGCTTAAACTTGAATTAAGAAATTGATAAGAATCTATGAATTTAACTTGAATTGGCCTTGATTTTAATGTATTCTTAGTATAGAGTACTTTTGTGAATGACATATACGTTTCTTTGGATTTTGGTATAATTTAAAAGCACCTTCATACTTCGATAATTCTTTTATAAATAGGTGAGAGTCATAGCCGGATAGGTTATGAAAAATAACAGGCACGAAAGGGCAAACTCTTAACATTAAATTACTATGAGAGTGTGCTGCGCCTCGGTATTGTGATGTAATGTGATCATGATCTATTACTTTATCGTCAAAGAGCACATAATTACAGATATGACATGTAGTGGCATTTTTGTAATCCTTTTCTTGGGCCTTAGTTAAAAGTGTCATCGGTATTTTATTTAATAAGATACTGTGAATGTACTCCAAATCTCTTATTAAATATTTTATAAATACTTCTACACAATCAGATCCTCTATAAGTAACATACTTATTCAGATCCGTATTGTGTGAACAACAAATATAGTAACCAAAACATGAAGGTTCGTGAACCTTATAGGTACGAGTATTTTCAGTTACATTTATGTTGCAGTTTAGTAAAAGACTTTCAAAATCGGCGTATATAACGAAATTAATTTTTTGTTTTCTTTCGAAGTTCTTAAACTGAAGAATACTATTTTTTTCAGGTAATATTGTCAAAATCTTAGGACACTTATTATGGGCCCTATATCTCATTTCACTCGTGAAAACTTGTAAGCATGTCTCACATAGGTACATTTTACCTTTATGTTTACTTATTTGACGTTTGATCAATCTCAATAGATTTTTTATTAAGCAATTTTTACCTTTACCTTTCTGTTCAAAGTACAATAAATTGACATGCTGGTTTTTTCTTAAACTTGTCACATATAAAGGACCAGTGACCATGTTTTTATTATCTAATCCATATATATTAATACTTATGTGTGGATTTAAATTTTCTAATATTTTAATATGTTTACATGATGGGGGAAATGATAGACCATCTATATTTAAAACTTTTGAAAAATGTAGATATGAACTTGTTCTGCAAACATTCATTTGGGTGGGATATAACGCTGCGACAATACTCCATAAAAAGCAGTTGTTATCGCTGTTTTTAATATTTAAACAACTTCTAGTTTGTTTTATTACTTGCGGCAAATCTATATAGGTGCCACCTTTCAAAGGAGAGTATTTGTTAAGGTTAATTTCTAGATGACTTATAAATAAACAAGACCAACCAGATTCACGATGTTGGAACTCTGAGAGCTTTCTGTCAAATGTATTTATTGTTTTCAAATATAATTCATTTATATCTGTATTATTATATACAATTTCATATTTTGTGTTAAATGATTTAAGCTGTTGCTCATCAGATTTTGGAAGTATGAAATAAGCAAAAAGCTCAAAGTTTAATTTAACACAACTATGTTTTATCAAACAATCGTTAATTAGTCTTATGACCTTATGCCGATTATCCATTAGGAATTCCTCAGGTGCTAGGTATTCCATTGATGGATTCAGTTTGTAACTTATTATTCTCTTTTTAAAAGCCGTGGCTATTATATCGATATTTTCAATTTCAGTTTTTAGTATGCAATTAGATTTATGCAAATTCGTTCTCAAATGATACTGATATTCAATTTTAGGTATTTCAATGTGAAATTTTTGACATATTATTATATCATTGTTATTTGTTCTGATTCCGGGTCTAGGTGTAACTGTAAGAAAGAAAAAAAAAACCATGAAAATTAAATAAAATTTGATATAATATGAATTCCTATTAATACTTAATTTCTTTTTATATGCATAAGTATGATTACATGATTTATTTATATGCATAAGTAAGTACCGGCTAAGGTTGCAATTGCATTATAATAGATTTACACCTTAGATCTATTTATTCTTATTCATTTATCTAAGTATAGCAATAGTGTCTTCTATAATAATGTAATCGCAATCTGCCTATTATTTTTTACATAATTTTACTATTACTATTCTTGAAATACTAAGATAATATCTTAATCACTAGAAGACAGTAATACAAAAAGTGTATAAGTGAAAAGGCATGTGTTATATTGGGATAAGTGCCTACTTTTGTAATTAAGTATTATTTCAATAATAGTTACTTACAAATGTTGCTGGGCACTTAACATACTCTTTTCGTGTAGCTATAATAAAATTAGACAAATGTTGCCAAGCATCTGTATTGTCAAAGGTTTGATTTTTAAGCGTGACAATTGCTTGGCGCCACCTATTCATTGGCGGAACTTTCTCTATTTCAACGCACCGGTATATTTTCAAATCAATATAGTACGTTCCCGGATTGTTTTCGTGGGTTTGGCGCGAATGACCGTTTGCAAGGCGTCGTGTTATATATGAAGTTAACGGTGTTTTACCAGTAACTGCAGGGACCGCTTTCTCGTCGTCCTCGCTATCGGTTCCAAACAGATCGTACACCGTGCACTTGCTCGGTGGGATGGGTTTGATAAACGGCTTCTTTGAAGCTGATGGATGGGACGACACGGCAGGTGTCGCGGAAGTGGACGACCCTGGCACCGGACTTACTCTCGATGGTGACGACCACGAACCTCGTGCCGGCTCCGTCGTGCGAGTTGATGCTTGCTTCCTTTTATGCCCGTCATGCTTCTTTTTTCGAACCTGAAGTTCCTCGTCGACGTCGGAGGGAAAAAGGGTCTCGGCGTTTTCGTGCGACCTGAAATGGAGTGAAACAAATAAATAAATATTAATACAATCAAATAATGATTCATGCACATATCATTGGTGAGGTCACTTGTCACCTGCAGTCCGATTCTGTAACCATCTCACCGTGAAAACTTAGGTGAAGTGAGCGTGGAGTAAGCTGTCAATAGTGTCAATTCCTAGCAAAAACAAACTCACATCACCTAAGTTTTCACGGTGAGATTTTTATAGAATCGGCCGGCTGTACATTGTCGGTGTTATTAGTTGAGTACTAACATATGTTAAGACTATTGTTACTAACCCAATGGATCTCTGTTATCTGAATATATAATAATAAATAATATCCCACTTTGACATGTCAGGTAGGTACACTACTCTAATTAATTATTATTATTTTATTATTGTCTATCTATCTACACCTAATATTGAAATACATCTTTTTAGAATACTGAAACATAGCCATCACAGAAATAATACTCTATTAAACCACAATACTATATCGCGCTAGATTAGGGGGGTCGAACCCCTTGGCCCATAGCTGTTGCTGCAACTATATTCGATACATTGCTACTAAACTGCGATAGTAAAAATAAGTTAATATATATTTTATTAAAAAGTTACTTACATTTTCCTTATTGCACGTTGATTCTTGATAAGTACTTGATGTTGATCTGGAGCACCTGGTAGCTGAAGTGATGCTCCTAATTCACTCTCCAATATTTAAATAGCCGGGATCCACGTGAAGTTTTTCCATATATGTAATGCACGCGTGATCCTAAAATCCTGACACAGGACTTCTTCACGAGACAAATGCTTTGCAATCATAACCAAATCTACAAATCTCAACCTTAAATTATGATATCTAAAGTGTATATTAATATTTGACTAGGTATAGTAACTACAGTCCAAGTCCAAGTCTTACATACTAGTTAAACACCGCGACTTCGTTTATATAATATTTATTTTATTTTATTACAACATTAACATTATTACTATTAATTTATTATATACTAATATAACACAGTAAGAGAATTACCCGACTGTGTCAAGCAAAAGACGGTGACATTACCCGTGAACATTAAGTTAAGTTCTTTTGGTGATTTAAAAAGTATTAGTTTGAAGAATAAGATAATAATAGAAGGCAAAACTAGGCGTAACAATAGTATGTCGATATTGCTATTTTGTTTTCATCCATCTCCTTATAAAATTAGGACTTATATTGCAAATTAGACATACTACTTACATGCAACGGTTTTGAACGGTTTGACGGTCTTCTTAAGAAAAATGTATAAAAAAAATTACAGTGAACAAACGTACAGTAGTGTTTATTCTATCAATATATATTTATAGTAAGCAATAAAATGTTTGGTGCCGTGATGTCTTGAGGTTTCAATTTCAATCCATCTCCATAAATAAAATTAGAACTTACATTGCAAATTAGACATACTACTTACATGCGATAGTTTTGCTTGGCGAATCTTCTCAATAATAATGTATGAAAAAAGTACAGTGAACAAACGTACAGTAGTGTATATTTTATCAATATATATTTATAGTAAACAATAAAATGTTTGGCGCCGTGATGTCCTGAGGTTTCAATTTACCACACCATTTTTGTCCGGAATATCAACATCTAACAAAAAAAATTTAAGACTTTGAACTCTATACATTAAAATTAACATATATAAATTGATAAATAATTTTAAAGTCGATCATTCAATTTCTGCTCCTACTGAGTCCTGAGTCCTGACTGAGTAAAAACGGTACCTTTGCGTAATGTCGGTGAGTGTTAATATTTTCTTTAACTTTAACAATATATTATCCAACAATTAAAATATTACATTATTTTTATCTACAAATAAAATGTATTAATTGATTGATTATTGTAAACGGGTCAAACATACATAATAAGTCCTCGACATCAGAGTTTTCTATTCCTGATACAACACGAATTTAATTCCATTCTGTATTTTTATTTTAAGGACTCCGAAAACGACCTCTTCAACTTCGTTCCTATGAATACAGTGGTAGGACAGAAATACGAAAACCAACTGAATCTGGAGGGCCCCAGCAGCAAACAGTTCAAGAGAAGTTCAACAGCTGCATTCACCTCTTTAAAAAAACTTACGCGTGGTGCTAAAGTGATCAGGATCGAAGTTTATGATGTAGAAAATTCTCCTGATACCATAAGTTCGCTATGTAATTGTGATGCCGAATTGTGCGTGCAGCATGTAGTTAAAAACATATTCATGGATGATATTTATAAATCGGTTAAAGAAATTGCTGTAAAAGTATCAAATAATATGTCGTAAAATAAATCATAATCCTTATTCAATGATAAAGTATTTTTATTTTAACCTTTCACATAAGCACCCACATTCAATAGTTCTTTTACGTCACGAAGCGACATCATGTGACTTTTAAATCTTTGAGGGTAAGGTTGAAAGTCGAATAATTCACGTCGCTTCGTGAGATTAAAGAACTCTACCTACATTATAAAACACGTATAAAACTTAGTTGATATAGGTATGCACTCTCTAATACAAATAGGTATCAATGCTTCATCTACATAACTGAGATAGCGACGCAGTGACGTATATCAGAAATCCGATGTAAGACGACATCGGAGAATGTGTGAGCGCAATCAACTATCAGAATTTTAATGTGCTGAATGGATGAAATGATGAATGAGAAAAAATTGCGGGTTTCCAGGTCTTATCTGGTCTGGAAACCAAGAGTAACCATGGAGTTTCTTGCCGGCTTTTTTCCATAGGAAACGACCAATTGGAACCGTGCACCTAGCTTCTGACGTTTCGTAAGTGTGTGTTTCATAAACCTAAGTTTATGAAATAAAAATATTTTGATTTTGATAGATCAAGACCTCAATTTATTAAAGAAAAAAAGATTTTAAAATAAAACTAATACAAGTCTCATTTCAATAACTTGAATACAACATTCACTTTCAATAAAGGATTCTGAATACAACACTCATTTTGAATAGAGGATTCTGAAAACAACAGCCATTTTGAATAGAGGATTCTGAATGCAACCTTCACTTTGAATAGAGGATTCTGAATACAACATTCATTTGAATAGAGGATTCTGAATACAACACTCATTTTGAATAGAGGATTCTGAATACAACACTCATAAATGAATGAATGGTGAAAATTGCGGGTTTCCAGATCTTATCTGATCTGGAAACCCCAATTTTAACCTACTAATGGGCAGGGCACAATTCTCGCAGAACGATGGGACCGAAAGATTCTGGAGTGTCAACCGCGTACCGGAAGACGTAGCGTTGGCAGGCCTCCCATAAGATGTACCGATGACCTTGTGAAGGCCGCAGGAATCCGCTGGATGCGGGAAGCACAAGTCGGCCGAAGTGGCGGTGCTTGGGAGAGGCCTATGTCCAGCAGTGGACGACTTTCGGCTGATATGATGATGATGATCATACCAAACTCGAATCTAAATGCAATACTTTAAAACGTATAATCGCTTGCTTGCCAGCCTTCCGGGCGGTTCAACAAACAATAAAAAGATGTTTATTTTGTATTAAATGGTAAATAGTACGTAGAAAGGAAATACATAGTTACCATTTCAGAAGATAATAAAAAATGGTCATGGACACGGTATAGGTAATACTTGGCTGTGCGAGGCATGCTCAACTGCGGATATTCTGTCCAAGCCAATAATATAAAGGACAAGCTCGCGGCTCAAGTACCTGCCTACTTTGATCAGTGTTAATAATTTCTGTCCTAATCAGTAACATGAAAATAAGTCACTTTATCCTATTCAAAAATTAAATCATGAATTTGTGTAAAATGATACAAATACTCATCAAACGTAATTTTTTTGCAAAATAGGGTCGCGTGCTCCCATCACTCACGCCAAAAATAGACTGGCCGACTGCTATTTGAGCGCGATTACCTCCCCCGCGATCATTGCCGCTCTCGCTTTCTCTCTACGGAGACAGCCGTGTCAGAAAAAGACGGACGTTTGAAGACGAAATTGCATTTTATCACTATACACAATAATCAAAATTGATCGGTTTCTAAAAATCCTATACTACAGCGATATAAATAAATTAATTTACATTATTAAGAACTAAACGAAGAACTAACTTATTACCTACTAAAAATATTTCACCTGTAATTTGATATAGGTTGAGTTATATCACTTATGACTATGGTGGTATTTAATGCTGCTTATAATTAAGAGATAATAATTTGAGTTATATTTATCATTCACAACTGACAATTGTATGGTATTTTTTGTGTCACTTCATATAAATTGTATTAACAAGCACAGAGCTCATGTAATTATTATTAGGTAAATGTGTCAAGTATTACAAATCGAGATAGCCTTATTTACACGAACTTGTTTAAGTTTAGGCTTTAGTTCAGTTTAATATTACTAAAGACATATCACTATACACAAAAATTATTATCAAAATTAACCAAGAATGCAAATTATATCATTCAACACGAAGCTTATTTCCCGTTCTATAATAGAGAGAGTTAAACCGATTAGATAGAATAATTAACCAATTAAAAAACACAACTGCCCGTGGGATTGCAGTCGGGGGAACTCTTAGATTAAAAAGTGTTCCACGCAACGACACAAAGGTCCCCCGACTGCAATGTCAATTTTATTTATTTGTTTAGTCAGCGAGTAAATGAGTGACCTTTCGCTTTGTATATACAGATGAACAAATACAACTTGTTTATTACTTTTTAGTTCGTTTTTTGGCAGGGCAGTTGTGTCTTTTTAAATATTTTTAATGTTTATTTTATACATTTTAGTGTCGTTTTATTTTAATTTTAAAACCTGTCATGCTAGGCGGCTTTAATATTTAAGCACTAGGCGAGGGGTGGATGGCGTGGGGATGAAATGTTTGTTTTGCATGTTCTCCCTACCTATGTAAAATGCATGCCAATAAATTATAAAGTTTTGGTATGTGGCCATCAAGGCCTTCAATTGGATACCCATATTGTAATAAATGAAAAAAATATTTTATTTACACATTTGAATATGGAGCCATACTGCCGCCATTATGTTAAAAGAAGTGTATGCCACTCAAGATCGGCTGTCCAATTTCAAAACCTAGTATCTGACAAATTTAAAAAAATGTGTGTTTTTGCAATTTTCGACCTTATAGACCACTCTCCAAATACTAGGATAGCAAAAACTCCCAAAAATTAGTAAAAAACGAAGTTGCACAAAATCGGAAACCTAGTATCTACAGTAAACGTTTTCAAAGTGCAAAAATTACAAGATTAAAACATAGTATCTAACATCAACCATTTTAAAAACCTAGTAAGTGCTTGTAGTTACTTGGATATAAAATAGTTCATGTAGATACTAAGTCAATGAAATGGTTGAAATAAACGTCAAAACTCCCGCGTAACTTTAGTAAGTGAGAAGAAGTCGTTATACGTGTATGTTTTTGTCTATAAAAATGTATAAAAAACAGTTTTTTAGGTCGAAATTGATCTTGAGTGCTTTAAAAGGACAACATAGTGAAATGTAAGTACGCTTCAGTGTATAATATTGTCAAGGTTTTTTGTTTTTCAAGGTTTTTTATGAATAAAAGATCTAACTTCAAAATAATTACACAAGCATGTACGATTTGTTGGTAACTGGCGAGTATTTTGTTTTGTGTCTTGTTTTGTTTTAATGAATATGTGATTGCATGGTATTTTCAAGTTTGTCTTTTTTTCTATAACTAAAGTTTAAAGATACCGAGAAGAAAAATAACGTTATCCATTCAAATGCAATATTGAATGTTTAGAAACTGGGTATTACATCTTGCTTATGCACAAATATACTTCATTTCAATTAATTTTGCACAAAACATTTCTGTTATAGCTATGTTATGTTATGTTACCTCGGTTTCATACGTTTTTGCAGCACGAGGGTAATGATTAAATCACAGTTTCTACTGCAACCTACTACGTATACATATTATTATGCGCTCACGACCATTATCCCCGAGGGGGAGGTCACTATTCCTCTTTACTTTGGTATTATACAGGTTGACTCAAAAGTGCGTGGTTATATTTAAGGGTTGTGTTGGGAAGCTGATTAGAGAAATAATATTGACTTTTTCTCTAAATATTCTGGTATCTTCTAAAAACCGGCCAAGTGCGAGTCGGACTCGCACACGAAGGGTTCCGTACTATCATCTATCTTAATATTTTTTTTAATTTTTTTTTTTTAATTTTTAGTATTTGTTGTTATAGTGGCAACGGAAATACATCATTTGTGAAAATTTCAGCTTTCTAGCTATCACGATTTATGAGATACAGCCTGGAGAGAGACAGACAGACAGACACAGACAGCGGAGCCTTAGTAATAGGGTCCCGTTTTACCCTTTGGGTACGGAACCCTAAAAAATACCACTAAAACCCTTAAATATGACCACGCACTTCTAAAACACCCTGTGGATACCTAGTGCTACAAAAGAACGTTCTCTAAAGTTATTTCTATTTTCTTTTTGTTTCCAACACACTAGCAACGTTTTGGTGATGGCATGGCTTTATAAAACATTTTATTTCAGAATAAATGAAAACACACATAGTAAAAACTTTATTACAGCTTATGTCAATGAACAGAAGGGAGTTTTGGCAAAGTTTACCGATTCATAATAATTCAGTTGATTTAGTTTTTGGTGGACAATTATTAATAAGCGAATAGTTAATTTAGTTTTTTTATTTGACTGTTTTCAAATATTTTGAGTGATTATTTTTTGATTTTTTAATGTGAACAAATATAAGTGTTTGGTTTCCGATTATCTGTTTTGTTTTTTTAATATTTTTTATTAAAACTGCTTATTACTGGCCATATTTTATGTTGTTTTATTCTGTAATGTTTCTTACTAAGTTTATAAAATTGCATTTAGTTCCTACTCAGTAAATTTCAGACCTAAATGAAAACAAAGCAAGTGATCTTACTAGGTATTTAATTTGCGTTTAGTGCCCACACAGTATATTATAGAACTAGATGAAAACAAAGCAAGTGATCTTACTAGGTTTTGAAATGATCACACTCAAAAAGTTTGGTCTAAGAAAACAATTTTTTTTTTTAGTAACTGCTTCTCTACGCACATATTTTGTGATAGATGCATTAAAACTACTTTTTTATAAAGCCTGTTATGTACCTCAAATTTTGCAATCACTTCCAAGAAGGTACGGCTAATATTATTGAAACGGCACGCTGTCAAAGATATGAAATCGTTTTTCGGCTCTCCTGTAATAGTTTTATGGAGATACTGGGTTTTGATATTTCACAGCCGAGATGATGTAAGGATTCTAACATCAAAATCTGTCGAGGCATTTTAAAGTTATGGTGCCACAAAGAAACTCACATACATACACGAACCCTGAAAATATTACACTCCTTTTTGGGCAGTCATGTAATAAGGACCTATTTCAAGCAAATGACATGATTGCCACTTAAAAAAATAATTGAAAATTGTAGGTATATAATGTCAAATAATGAAAAAATTATGTCAAGGAAGTGTGTAAAAAAAAGTAAAATAAAATAATCATCGTAAATTGGGAGCAGTTAATAGATATTTACATTGTTATGCAACCATAGATAAAACTAGAAGTGGTTTGAAGTGACTTCTGCATCAAATAACTAACCGTTGGGTACGTGTATATCAAAGTAGGATGTGTGAACAGCACAGGGCTCACATGCGAACAACACAAGATCAAATGGTGTCAGTAGTTAAAACAAGGTAGATGTCAGCGAGTCTCAAGTCGCGACTTTCCTCGCGTATTTCCCGCGGCTTAACGAAATATTTGTAAATGTATTCACAAAGTTGTCACTCGGCGACACAACGACACAGCGCTCACCGCGCGATTGAAAATTTAAATAGTGTACAGTTTGATAATGACGTCATGCTTTGCATCCGCAGCATAATGTATTTACCACGACATTATACTCTCTCCTTGTCCGAGACGGTTTAACAGTGTAGTCTACGACTTGTGCTCCGGCATTGCTACAATATTTAAAGCTCCCATCCAAAAAACTCTCTTCGTATTTCCGAACGCACCTGTCAACTTCATTACGATTTTGTGCACGGCGCTGTCACTGCGCCTCCGCAACTAAAAATAGTTTTTTGTGTAATTAAGTAAGTTTTAGCATTAAAATAGAATTTTTCCAGTGATTAAATTGCCCTATTCAATTATACAGCTGTGTAAAATAATATTCCAAAGGCGAAAAACTCGCAAAAAGTGTATTTGGTATGTTAGGTGAACGTTCGTTTTATCATTATTTCCAACAATAACAATTTTTGGAAATTTCGGTAAGTTATTAATTAATATGTTCATAAAATGTAAACAATGAACATTTTGATTACCAATCAAATGACGTTAACGGTCAAGCAGTTGATAGTGATTCAGACGACGAACAGGTTCATGAGGTTAATAACGAAGAAAATATTGCTGTACCAGAACCTGAAACGAATCGTTACAATTTAAGAGACAGATCAGCACTACAAACGCCACAACGGTATGATGACTTCGTACTGGCATCAGTTGCTGAGGTAGAAAATTTGCCAAGCGATCCGGTGACTTACAAACAAGCATTGAATTCACCTTATAAACAAAATTGGATCAAGGCCATGCTAAGCGAAATACAGTCACTAAAAGAAAATGAAACATGGGACTTGGTGGTATTACCTAAAGGACGAAAAGCACTACCATGCAAATGGATTTACAAACTGAAAACGAATGCCGATGGCTCAATTGACAAATTTAAAGCCAGGGTAGTAGTCAAAGGATATTCTCAACAAGAAAGCGTCGAATACGACAAAACGTTTAGTCCTGTGGCTCGTCTTAGCACTATACGAGCAATCATAGCAATCGCTGCTAAAGAAAATTTGAATCTACGTCAATTCGATGTAGCAACAGCTTTCCTTAATGGCACAGTTGAGGAAGAAATCTACATGCGTCAACCTGAAGGTTTCAACGATGGAACAAACCGGGTGTTCAAATTGAAACGCAGCCTGTATGGACTCAAGCAAGCGCCACGATGCTGGAATTCATGCATAACTGAATACTTGAGAAAAATTGGCTTCAAACAATGTGAAGCAGATCCTTGCTTGTACACCAGAAACAGAGGACAGTGCAAACTCTTGATCGGATTGTACGTCGATGATGGACTTTTAGCATGCAATACTACATCTGCAGGAGATGAGTTTATCAAGGAACTACAAGCTCGATTCAAGATAACTACAAAACCTGCATCTTATTTCCTAGGCATGGAAATAAAGGCCGAGAAAGGCAGAATCACACTATGCCAACAAGTCTACACTAAAAAGGTTTTGGAGAAGTTTGGCATGATGAACTGCAAACCAACGCCAACTCCAATAACAAAAGAAAATCTTGACGACAGTGATGAACCTGGTAATCACGCGTCAGATTTCCCATATAGACAGGCTGTTGGAGCCCTTAATTATCTAGCAGTAGGCACAAGACCAGATCTAGCATATGCTATCAGTAGAGCTTCAAGAAATTTGGAGACACCAACGGCTAAAGATGTCTTGTTATTGTTACGTCGTACGTACGAGATCTTTCGAGAAAGCACGGATTACAGTGTGTTTGCGCTAAAAACTTCGAGAAGCATTCCATTATTATTAGTTTGAAGTTAAGTAGGTAACTACTTATAAAAAAATATTAGGACTTGTCATTGTAATTTCGACCGTACGCCGAGGGCATAAAGTACCTATTTCTTTATTCGGTACAAGTAGGTTATTATTTTTTATACCTACTACTTTTGTATGTCCTGGTAATGTTTATTTGTTGATGTTTTTCTGGAACCTACTGGGTTCTACACATAGCCGGAATGTTCTTGAATATTGGCGGTATAAAAGCAGAGAGCCGACACACGATGAGTCAGTCTGATTTAGGCGATACAACGAAGCGAATCGAAGTGAACTAGAAGTGCGATATCTAAGCGAATAGTGATCAGTAGTGTATTTGTGATTACGTTATAAAGTGTTTTGTGTTTAATAAAGTTATTTAATTGTCTGATTGGTAATAATTAGTTTATCCCATCATAATAATATGTTTACCCAGCTCGTAACATTATTAAAGAGAATCTTCCGCTACTTAAAAGGAACGATTGAAAAGGGTTTAGTGTACAAATCAACCATCGAGCAATCGCATTTGGTATGCTACTCAGATGCTGACCTCGGGGGTGATCAAGAAACAGGCAGATCCACAACCGGTATGGTTTGCCTACTGTCAGGAGCGGCTATCAGTTGGAGAAGCCAACGTCAAAAACTTACTTACACAAACCAGTGCTATATCTCGGTCGAGATATAGCACTGGTTTTTGTAACTTGGCTAAGTTCTTTAAAAGACTGTTCAGCCATACAATTTCTTGTGCAGTTTCACTCGCAGCGATTATCTCAGCTTCGGTTGAAGAGAGAGAGACCACGCTTTGACGTTGGCTTCTCCAACTGATAGCCGCTCCTGACAGTAGGCAAACCATACCGGTTGTGGATCTGCCTATTTCTTGATCACCCCCGAGGTCAGCATCTGAGTAGCATACCAAATGCGTAGATTGCTCGATGGTTGATCTGTACACTAAACCCTTTTCAATCGTTCCTTTTAAGTAGCGGAAGATTCTCTTTAATAACAAGACATCTTTAGCCGTTGGTGTCTCCAAATTTCTTGAAGTTCTACTGATAGCATATGATAGATCTGGTCTTGTATCATTCATCAGCGTAGTTAGAGTCGTCGTTCTTTCTATATTTTGACTTCTCCTTATTTTTCTTCCAGCAGACAGTACAGATCTTGTGTGTCTTCTTTTGGAATATGTTTCTACCTGATTTGTTACAAATTTTCTAACTCAGCAACTGATGCCAGTACGAAGTCATCATACCGTTGTGGCGTTTGTAGTGCTGATCTGTCTCTTAAATTGTAACGATTCGTTTCAGGTTCTGGTACAGCAATATTTTCTTCATTATTAACCTCATGATACTGTTCGTCGTCTGAATTACTATCAACTGCTTGACCGTTAACGTCATTTGATTGGAAATCAAAATGTTCATTGTTTGGTACAGGATCAGCTTCTGTGTTATTTTCAGTGAGGTCGTTTTCATGTGTATCGTCCGAAAAATCTATTTGTACTGTAGTTTTGCCTGTTGCAGGAACCGAATCATTGATATCGTTTTCACTCTAGGTAAGGTTGTTGACGTTGTTTAATGTGTTTGAGTAATAGTTGTTCTTTATTACTTTTACGTCTTTTGAAATAATTGTCTTACGTTTGGACGGAATGTACACCCTATATGCTTTGCTGGTGTCAGAGTAACCAACAAACATCCCTGGTATTGCTTTTGAAGCAAATTTATGGCCTTTAGGTCCTTTCTTCAGTACAAAGGTTTTGGATCCAAAAGACTGTAAATGGTTTACACAGGGTTTTCGTAGTACCCATAACTCGAAAGGCGTTTTATTTTCGATGCTGCTTTTTATGCTTCTATTGCAAAGATAGTTGGCCGTGCCAACGGCTTCTGCCCATAGTTGCAACGGCGCTCCTGCGTCTATCAGCATCGCCCGAGCCTTTTCAATCAGCGTACGGTTCTTCCTTTCGGCTAATCCATTTTGGTGGGGGTGTAAGGTGCGGACAGGCGTCCAGCTATTCCTTGTGCTTTTAAATAGCTATCAAATTTTGCATTGATGTATTCTGTCCCGTTGTCCGTTTGTAAGCATTTTATATTATTGCCAGTGAACTTCTCTACTTCGTGTTTGTATTCCTTGAACTTGTCTAGAACTTCTGATTTGTTTTTCAAGAAGTACACACGTCCGTATCGACTGTAGTCATCGACGAAGGTGACAAAGTATCTATTGCCGCCCACAGAAGGTGTACCGATAGGGCCACAGACGTCACTGTGAACTATTCCTAGTCGTTCTGTTGTTCGAGGAGTTGTACGTTTACGAGAGCAGGGAACTGCGGTCAGTTTTGCTTTGATGCATGTTTCACAGTCTGACAAGTTGTCAGTTTTGTTAAATTTTAAACCAATAAGTGCGTCATTGTTAAGTGCTGTGTGAAGATCTTTTTCGTTCATGTGACCAAGTCTTCTGTGCCAGTCTAGTAACGAGCCAGGTTGTACGTTCGTTGAACTTATGTTAGGCGTCGCTGCGAAGCTTCTATTTATTTTTGGCGTTTGCACGTAGTAAAGCCCGTTGATTTTGTTTGCAGTCAAAAACAGTCTTCCAGTTTTGTTCCGTATGAATGCTTTATCCTTAATGAACTTTACTGAAGCTCCATAGTCGGTCATGCTCGGCACTGAGAGTAAGTTAGTGGAAAGTGAAGGTACAAAGAGTGTATTTTCCAAGTGGATTTTTCCAGATGTGTTTTGAAATGTAACTCTGCCTTCCCCTTTGATTTCGGTCGAATGTTCTTCAGACGCGAAGTTTAATTTTCGAGATACTGATTTCAATTCCTTAAAATAGTCTTGGTGTGGAGTCATGTGAGAGGTGCAACCGCTGTCTAGTACCCAGTCGGCTCTATTTGAAGACAGGTGGCATTCATCAGCGTAGTTAGAGTCGTCGTTCTTTCTATATTTTGACTTCTCCTTATTTTTCTTCCAGCAGACAGTACAGATCTTGTGTGTCTTCTTTTGGAATATGTTTCTACCTGATTTGTTACAAATTTTGCAGCAAACGTAGAGTGCATAGTCCTCGTTGTCTTGTGAACCAGTGGCATGTTGCGAATTGGTACTGTTTTCATGAAGAGCGTCACTTTCTTCTATAATTTTGATTTTAAGTTCTTCGGGTTTTGGTAGGACGTCACGTGATTCTATTGCTACGCGAAAGTTATCATATTTTGGCGAAAGGCTCTATAGCATCATGATGGTTAGTAGATCTTCATGAATGACTACGCTCATGTCAGCCAGTTTGTCCACCATATCCATGAACTTGTTTAGGTGTGCGCGAACATCGTTACCTTCAAGTTTCGTAAGGATCAACTGTTTGAGAAGGGATGCTTTGCGCGCAGGACCTTGACTCGCATATATCTCTTTCAGTTTGTCCCGTAAAGCTTTTGCGGAGGTGCACTTTTTAATTTCTCTCAGAAGTGAAGGAGCGATTATAAGGATCAACTCACATCTCGCTTGTTTGTCTCCTTCGATGTCTTCAGCACTTGCGTTTTCAGCTAGGGGAGCTTCTACATATTTCCATAAATGTCGTTTTACTAAAACTGCTTCGGCTTGTATTACCCAAGTGTCGTAATTATCTTGACGTAGTGGGTCAATGTGATACGTAGTTTTCGGCATTGTGTCCAAAAACCGATCATCCATTTTCCTTATGTTCAACAACGATCGTCATTTGTGTGACGATGAGAAAAAAAAATTTTTTTTCTTCAGTCTTCACGCTCTGCTACCATATTAACTTTTATGATGTGAATCATAAATAAGAAAACTTGTTGATGTTGAAAAATATTTGTTTTATGTATTTTAAGGATTATAATGGGAATATTAAAAAAAATAATGAACTGAATAAGATATTTTTATAAATTGATACATGGACGGCAGCCCCTTTAATCGGAGCGCGAAGATGCGACGCAGCCCTCCACCGACACCGACCCCGGTACCGACACCAGCACCGACATCACCCCAACAACCAAGACAGGACCAAGATGAGAAAGTTGAAGTTGTCTCCACTCCGGAGATTCAGAACTGGATGGGGTCTATTGAGCAGTGCCTAAATGAGGTCTGTGCTATTGCTTCTGAAGGAAAGCTAAACGCTGATCAGAAGGTTAAAATAAGCAATCTTTGCCGGAAAGTTGGACATGGAGTTTCGCAAATGGCTGTTGTTGTTGTGTGTGTGCCAGTCACTAAAGCAAAAAGCCATACAAACCCATACCTCCCTTAAAACCATGACCGATGCTCGAGACCTATCAGATTGTTTAATGGAGATGAACCGGACGATTCAGGAGTCCTGTACGAAGCAGGAAGCAACTTCTACATCTTTTGCAGCTATGGTGAAGAACGGCTCCAAAACCTCTGTTCGTCCTAATACTCTTAGCTCCGTGGCCATTTATCCCAGTGACAACTCAAAGACTAGTGACGAAACCAAGAACATGATCCAAAAAATCATATGCCCTGGAGAAATGAAACTGAAAGTACGAGGCGTACGAAAAATTGGAAAAGGAGGACTCATAATCAGCACGGAGACCACAGATGACCTAGACAGGCTCAAGCAAACAGTCCAACTCGCTTCGTCAGGTCTTACAGTCGACGAACCTAAAAAGCGCAAACCTCGCATTATAGTAATAGGAGTACCTTCATCAATGGCTGAAAATGAGGTTTATAAATGCATTTATGAACAAAACATAGCCGAGAAACTGCCCACTATATCCCTAGATACATTTCTGACCTCTATAAAACTAAGCCACAAATCAGGTAGGAAAGATGCTGAGAATTGCAATCTTATTATAGAAGTTCCAGCTGTCATACGTAAGGCCCTCATCACTCAAGACAGATTATTCATAAATTGGTCGTCCTGCCCGGTACGAGACTTCACACTGGTAACAAGATGTTACAAATGCCAGCAGTACGGTCATGCAGCCAAAACATGCAGAATTGCTGCCCCTACGTGTGGACATTGTGGTGAAGAAGGACACACTGTTCAAGACTGCCCAAAGAAAGCCGGTGCGCCAAAATGTGCTAAATGTTTGCGTTTTAAAAAACAAGCCAACCATAAGACGGGAGACGAAGATTGCCCGGCTAAAAAAGCTGCCGAATATAGGTACATCAACTCGATCGATTATGAAGGCGCCTAAGAGCGCCACATACTTGTGTATATTCTAGACGTAGTTTATTATTGTTATTCTTCTAGTTTAGTATGGATAATAACTTAATTACCGACATAGATAATACATTTTTAACTGTATCAAAGACGTGACGTTGAGGATTGCAGACAATATCTTTCCGATTATAAAAAGTCACTAACCGTACTGACCCAAAACATTCGTAGTATTTATAAGAACATCGATAGCTTTAAAATTTTCCTTCATAGACTTAAGTTTGATTGTGATTTATTGGTACTAACCGAGCGCTGGCTAGCTAACCGCATCGATAACCTTCCAGTAATACCTGGTTACAACTTATTGCATACCAAAAGAAACCAAAATCAAAATGATGGTGTAGTAGTCTTTGTTAAAGAATCATTAAAGGTAACAGTCGACGAACCTACTTTACAAGACTGCGTGATTAATTGCTTAATTATCAAAATTGGTACAACCACAGCGATAATCGCTATGTATAGGTCCCCTTCCGTTAGAAACTTGGACACTTTTAACAATTCCTTAGACCAGATTTTTCAAGATAATCTTAGCTCGTTTAAGAATGTTATACTAACAGGTGATTTAAATATAAATATCGGCTCCGAAAACTGCGATGCAGGGACCCAAGATTATCTTAATATCTGCTCATACCATGGTTTTCTCCCCGCTCACATATTGCCTACTCATCAGAGCGGTTCCTGTCTCGATCATATGATGATTAAAACAAGCCTATCATATATTACTCTTGTTACTAACGCAACAATTACTGATCATCATGCTGTCCTACTTACCGTAAATTTAACGCTGCCTAAGCTAAATCGTCCCCAGACCAAAAGCAAATTAAACACAAATAAACTCGAATATGATTTATGCAACCTAGATTTTAGCCTAGTTTACAATACTGCTGACGCTAATTTGGCTTTATCGTACTTTATAAAATATGTCCAACAAGCAATTTTACGTAACACGACAGTTTCTACTGTGAATAAGAAACTTTATAATATTAAACCTTGGATTACTCCTGGACTAATTCGGTGTATAAGACACAGAGATAAACTTCATCAGAGAACTAAGAGATACCCTGATAATCTAATAATTCAAACCACTTATAAACGGTATAGGAACTTCTGCAATAATTTCCTAAAGAAGTTAAAAAATAATTACGATAAAAATGAATTAAATAGAGCAGGTAAAAATACCAAGCAACTTTGGAAACATATTAAAAACGTCACCAATCTGTCTAAACAGCGTGAATCAAATTCGAGTTTACTGCTTACTAATACTTCACCACTCTTGTCAGCTAACAACGTCAATAACTTCTTTGTCAATGTTGGGAAAATTCTTGCTGAACAGATTCCGAAACATTATTGTGACCAATTACTCTTCCAAAAACCAAGCAATAGCTGTAATCTGAAATCTTTTGCTATGCTGGACACTGACGAAGACGAAATAACCCGAATCATTTCTGGACTAAAAGTTGACTGTGCAGTTGGATGCGATAACATAAGCAATAAGGTTCTGAAACTCTTTAAGCATATTTTGGTACCTCCCTTGACACATATACTTCGAATCTGTCTATCCAAAGGAATTTTCCCTAGCTGTCTTAAAAAGGCAGTTGTAGTCTCCGTCTTTAAATCTGGTAATAAAGACTTAGTAAATAATTATAGGCCAATATCGTTACTTCCCTCATTATCAAAAATATTTAAGAAAATTATAAATAGTAGACTAGTTAACTATCTAGAAAAAAATAATATCTTATCCCCTGCGCAATTTGGTTTTAGAGCCAAATTATCTACAGCCGATGCGGTGCATAGCCTGACCGATCATATTTCAGAAGAACTCGGCAAAGGTATCCAGAGCAGGAGTTTTCCTTGATTTAGCCAAGGCCTTCGACACAGTGTCTGTTTCTGTTCTTCTAAACAAATTAGAGGCCATAGGAATAAGGGGAACGCCGCTGAACTATTTGCCGACTACTTAGGTGACCGATATCAATGTGTTAGAATAGATAATATCACGAGCGATGAACAGAAAAGTACTGGTTTTGGTGTTCCCCAGGGAAGTATTCTGGGCCCTACGCTATTCCTGATTTATATTAACGTCTTATGTAATTTGAATATTAAAGACGGAAAAATTATATCATATGCCGACGACACGGCGTTAATATTTACCGCTGAAACCAGTAGCGAACTGTTCTATAATATGTTCTGTTCGAAATTGCTCAACTAGGTTTTAATACTGTGACTAATTGGCTTCAAAGCAATTTACTAACATTAAATGCTGACAAGACAAAATATATACACTTCTCCATGCGCAAGCCTCAATTTAACATTACTAACCCTCATCTATATGCCCATCAATGTGGAAACCGTTCAGTCAACATGTGTAATTGCCCTTTTATCCTCAAAACAAGCAGCATAAAATACCTCGGGGTAATAATGGATGACACATTGTCTTTCAGAAAACATATTGATTGTCTAAGTAAAAGAGTGCGCAAATTAATATATGTTTTTTAAAAATTGCGAGCTTTTGCTGATACAAAATTAATTACACAAGTGTATTTGGCCCTATGTCAATCTATAATTCAATACTGCGTCTCTTCATGGGGTGGCGCACCAAAAACATATCTACTCCCTCTTGAAAGAGCTCAGAGAGTAATTTTAAAGGTAGCAAACTTCCATCCCTTTTTCTTTCCCACAGATCAGCTATATAAATCCTGCAACGTGCTGACTGTTCGCCAACTTTTCATTATAAACTTAGTATTAAAACAGCACACCATGCTTACCTACACTGCTGACAATACTAACAAGAGACGGAATGATATAGTATGCACATCTAATGCAACCTCAAAACATGTCTTTATAGAAAGATTTTTTACATTTTTAGGCCCATTTCTGTACAATAGATTAAATAAAAAACTTAGTATTTACAAATTAAATTACTTTAGCTGTAAAAAAATTATACTAGAATATTTTACTAAACATAGATTATACACAGACAGAAGATCTACTTGTTGTCTGCAAATAGAACCGCTGAAATGCTATTTTACATTTATCTATCTAATTTTAATTTAGTTTATGCTTTATACTCTTAGTTAATTTATTACATTAAGTATTTATGCACTTCGTAGCCTGAAACACAGGTTCAACCTAGTTCAGGCAATAAAGCAACTGTGCTATATTTTATTTATTAAGTTACTTATTGTAAATGTGCACATTTTTATAAATAAAAGATTTATTATTTATATATTTATTTATATTTATTAAATCGAGAGTTTTAGAAAAAAACATATATCAGTTACTTGACAACAGTCAGTGTCAGTACTAAACAAGTATTAAAAATAATAAATAAAAACTAAAGAGGATTGTTCCTCTTTACAATTATACAGCTGTGTAAAATAATATTCCAAAGGCGAAAAACTCGCAAAAAGTGTATTTGGTAAGTTAGGTGAACGTTCGTTTTATCATTATTTCCAACAATAACTATTTTTGGAAATTTCGGTAAGTTATTAATTAATATGTTAATTAATATAAAATGCGAAGAAAAATACTAGATAATTATGTCTAGTTTGGAATCAGTATATGAAACAAACATTGTTCATGTTTATATTTTGTTGCGTTCCTTTACGTTCATAATCGGAACCGCTTAATGCTAGCATTAACCGGTTATACACTTCGATTGACAAACAAAAACGCACGATAGCTACCGTGCGTTTTTGTCTGTCAATCGAAGTGTCAAAGTGAAAACTTTTCTTTGAAATTTTCAACTCAACAGACACGTTTCGATAAGATTTTTCTTTTTTTTATCGCTTCGTTTCAAATAACGTTAAATCGCGTGTGAAACTCATTTACAATGGGAAAACGGAAAAATGTAGAGGAAGAAGCTGAAAAAATCAGACAGAAACTGAAGAAATGGCAGAAACGATTAAAGAAGAACGAAGAAAGGAAAGAAGATGGATGTTTTACACCAACGGATTCCCCTATTAGCCGGAACCGTCGGGGCCGTCGCCATGGAACCCTCAACATCAAACGTGGACATGCCTTTGGCGATCTCAGGTACATAATCATACCTAATATTCAAATAGGTATTTAGCTTTAAACGCATGGGTGGTTGAAATATGGGTATTCTATTCACAACACCAAAAATACTGGCCTAAGAGCTATCATTATAGCGGGTAGACATTTCCAGAGTCAAGTAGTGAGCTATCACATGCAGAGGATAGACCTACTAACTAAATTGAGCGCTATCACATAGAGGATATACATAATAGCATATTTTACTTATAATTTTAACAAAAATACATGTATTGGCCGTAGTATATTTATTTTTATTTATTGGCTTACACTGCATATTAAACTTCCAGATGATGAAGAAGTGGCTGAAGAACTTCTCCTGGCCTGGGGTCCTGAATGTGCAAATACCAATGAGATAAGTGAGCCAATACATCCACAGTTAGCATCGAGATGGAAAAACATTATGAGAGAAGGTTTAAAGAAGGAAACCAGAGAAGAAATCACTAAAAAGTATCCTGACCCAGAACATTTCAGTACAGTAGCACCTTCCTTAAATCCTGAAATCAAGGCAATCATGTCTGAAATCTCTATAAAAAGAGACAATAGGCTTGTAGTAAGACAAAAGCAAACTGGAAAAGTCTTAACAGCCATAGAAAAAGCTATGACAAGTGTCATGAAGGGAAACTTTAACTCAAAGCAATTAACAGAATACTTCAGTGATGCAGCAAAAATCACTACAGACATATACCATCAAGATTTGATGTCAAGAAGGTACTTTGCACTCGCAGGCACCAGTTCACTGGTCAAAGACGCCATTAAAAACGAAAAGTCAGATGAGATGCTTTTCGGAAGTGCTTGTTCTGAGAAAATAAAATTGGCTCAAACAATTCAGAGAACTGGAGCCCAGATAAAAGAAAAACAGAAAAACTTCAGAAGCCCGCTGCCGTCTCAACAAAAACCTTTCAGCGGGCAGTACTAGTACCGACAGCCAGCAAAGCAGTACCCGAGACCATTCAAGAAGAGGCAGACACAGCAGAGGAAGCGGTCTCCACCACGCAAACAGCGTCACAATTAGAGGTACCTACATGCAGGCAAAACTAGGTTTTTTAATTTGAACTGGACGAAAATTACAAATGATCTAATTATCTTGCAGTGCATTAGTGGCTACAAAATACCTTTTGCTTCTGTTCCACCTCCAAATGAAGCCCATGTGCAAAATTGGTCAGCAAACGATGGACTCGTTATTCAAGAAGAAATTAAAAAACTTTTGGCATTAGGTGCAATTTCTGAATGTTCATATACAAATAATCAATATGTATCCCTAATTTTTGTTGTACCTAAACCAAATGGGACATACCGGTTTATACTTAATTTAAAAGGCCTCAATAAGTACATAAAACACCCAACATTTTAAATTAGAGGATTATAGAACAGCTTGCAAGCTAATTTCAAGAAATAGATACATGACTAAAATTGATTTAAAGCATATATTGGCAACAACCGGCCCGCGGGCCGGATGTTGGATTTGGAAAAAACTCAATTTAAAAAATATTACATTAGGTACTTATACTCACGGGAGTGACAGTGAGGCGCCAAACAGCAAATCCTTTGATGTTTGCGGCCTCACTCTTTGGAATCGCCGCCACTCGGCTTGCTCGATCAAATTCTTTGAGGTTTGCCGCCTCACGGGCGACACATCAAAAGATTTATTGCTTCTCAATTATTCTAAACTAGTTTATTCCAGATTATTCCTTCATTTTGTCTATATAAGTGGGTGGATGGCCCGAACGTTAGTTTTGCTCCGCGCGCAACAACATCTTGCGTTGCGGGCAATTGTTGACGCCCCTCACTTCGTGAGGAACGACGTCATCCAGCGGGACCTCGGAATGTGTGCATCTTGAGTGGTTACTAACTATAGTTTGTTATTAAGTTTATTGAACGAAAAGTAAACAAAAATGATGTCTGGTGGAAAGAAACGAAAAGTAGATACAGAGGGTCGCCAGTTTCAAGAAAAATGGACTGAAGAATTCTTTTTTATCTTGCACAATGGTAAGCTTATTTGTTTGCTGTGTAATGAATCCATTTCAGTAATGAAATAATTCAATATAAAGAGGCATTACTCAACTAAGCATGCTAAGCTGTACTCACTGACAGGCAGCAACAAATGTTTCATAAAAAAAGAACACAACTTGATAATGTTGTGAAAGCTAGTTTTATAGTTAGCTCAAAATTGGCAAAGGCATTAAAACCATTTGCCGAAGGAGAATTTATCAGAGAAGAGAAACTTCTAACATACAGTTAGAAGTTTGCAGTATTTTGTGTCCCGAAAAGAAAAATTAATTTGAAAAAATTAGTTTGTCAAGACGAACTGTTGTTCGACGTATAGAAATGATGGCTAATGATATAAAAACAACATTGACTGACCGTATAGCTGGTTTTGAATCATTTTCCATAGCATTAGACGAGAGCACCGATTTGTCTGACACAGCTCAACTGGCTATATTTACCTATTCGAGGTGTTGATAAGGAGTTCACTGTTACTAAGGAATTGCTTGCTTTACAGCCGCTTAAAGGAACCACTACAGGAGAGGATATTTTTATTGAAGTTCAAAAGGTATTCACAAGTTTTGGCTTGCCATGGTCAAAATTAATTGGAGTATGCACTGATGGTGCTCCTTTTATGGTCGGGTTACGTAAAGGTTTCATCGGAATTTTGAATGAAAAAGCAACATAATTAAATGTGCAAAAAGATGATTTGATAGTCCTTCATTGCATTATCCACCAACAGAACTTGTGTTCTAAGTCCATTCGACTCCAGAATGTTATGAATGTGGTAGTAAAAACCATCAACTTTATTTGATCCCGAGGTCTTAACCATCGTCAGTTCAAAGCGTTTTTGGATGAAATATCAGCTGAATATAACGACGTAACATATTATTGTGAAGTCAGATGGCTGAGCAAAGGAAAAATGTTGAAACGGTATTCAGACTTTATGAAAATAAAAGATAAACCACTATCTGAATTAAGTGACCCAAAATGGATATGTGACTTAGCATTTCTGGTCGATCTTACAGGCTATTTGAATGATTTAAATTTGAAACTTCAAAAAAAAGGACAGTTAGTAAATGATTTGTATAGCCATTTGAAAGCGTTTCAGATCAAACTACGCTTGTGGGAGTCACAGATGCTGTCTGGTAATAGTTACCATTTCAACACGCTCTCTGCGTATGAAAATATTGCTTATGCTCAATATGCTGAAGAACTCAAGTTACTGTCGGAACAATTTTCGAACAGATTTAGCGACTTCAAAAACATGGAAGACTGTTTCAGTTTATTTGCTACTCCTACAAAATGTAATGTTTAAAATGCTCCAATACACTTACAAATGGAGTTGATCGTCGGGATTCTGAAACATTTTGAGTGAAAAAAGCGGGTTTTTTTCGTCGAAAGTGGGACATAGTAAAAAAACGTATATTATCAGAAGTTTTATTTGAGTTTTAAATTACGTTTACGTGACAATAGATAGCAAAAATAGCCATAGAAAATGTATTTTAATAAAAATATGATATTTTAAATCAGATTTGGTTAGGTAGTTGAGTCTTCTTAGTCTTCTGAATAAAAAAAAACTAAATAAGCAAAAATAAGAGAAAAAAAGCGGGACATTTAATTTGGATTTAAAAATCGTGACGTCTGGCAACGCTGCCGTAGACCTACATATTTGATACTAGCTGTTGCCCGCGACTTCGTCTGCGATCCAGGATGAAATGTAGCATATGTCCTTCTCCAGCTCATTATGGTCTACCCATGTACCAAATTTCATTCAAATCCGTTCAGCCGTTTTGAAACAAACTCACTTTCGCTTTTATAATATTAGTTAGAAGTAGCAGCTCTTAAAGCAAAATTAACAGTTATTCAACATAATATTTACAACTGTGAATAAGGGACGACCCAACTATTATTCACAGAAATCTGTTGCCCACGCACCCTGACTTCACCCTGCAGTGCACCCTGACTTCACCCTGCAGTGCAGCCTGCAGTGCACCCTGCAGTGAATCCACCCTGTTGTGGTGAACGTCGTCGATATAATGGATATCCATTTCACCTGTCACAGTTTGTTCTTTTATTGCACGGGGATATTTCTTCGCACAACGATAACCTTGCATGCATGGAGAGTCCCTGTTTATAGTGCCGCAGGGGCCATGCACCATGTGTGTTTTAACATTAGCATACAATAGAGGATCTTCATCTGGATTTGGAAACTCTGCACTTATTAACTTGTCGATGTCGTTGGACGCACTTTTTCAAGCAACCAAAGTAGAATGTGTGCATGTGGCAAACCACGTGTCTGCCATTCTACGCTGTACATGTAACACAGAGTTTTTCCAAATATGCTTTCTTTAGTTAATAGGTCCATCATTAACTTCAATTTTAAAATGGAAAACTCTTGCTATCAAATCATGTCGATCGAACGAAACTTGTCCTGCACATAGTTCTCGAGTAATTTCATCCCATTTTGGATTTGTCGTGAACATTATAAAAAGATCAGGTCGACCATATTTCCGAACGTAGCAGAAAGCGTCTTGAGTATGCTCGTGCATATAACGGGGACCACCGGTGAAACTGGAGGGCAGAATAACTAAACGGCCTAAGTTTTCTATTTCTGTATCCTGCTGCATAGCTACCCGCAAATGCACGTATTCTTCAGCTCGTAAACGCCTGAAGCAATCAATCACTCCGTTTCAATTTTAGCGTACATATCAGCAATAAACTGGCTAAATAGACCACGAAACCTTTGTAGATAAATGAAACGATTGAGTCTGATTTGTAGAAGATAAGAATAAAATTGTTGAGCTGAAACTTTTTTATTTAAATTTATTTTTCTTGTGGCAGGTTGAACTTGATTAATGGCGAAGTTATAACCATCATCTCCATGGCAATAAATTAGAGGGTACTGCAATGCATCGTAAGATCCATGTGTTTCATAAATGCGTTGCAGGCGATTATCTTGTGTACGTAACACTATGTTTTGTACACGCCGCTCACATTCTTGATCAGCCAAAACCACTGCAACTTCATTTGTTACTGGAGCATTGTATCTGCCACGATGTCCAGTAGCGGGACGTTTATCAGCATCAATCACAAATTTATAACTATTACTTTGTCCAGGGGGGATAGATTCTAATGCAGATTTAAAACTGTGTACGTAGGGATTTACTTCATGCAACATACTTTGAAGCAGTGAAATCAGACTATTGTTCAATTGTGGAAAAATTTGGTTTCTAATATTTGCCTGATCTTGATAATTCGATACGAAATATATTTGGAGAAACTTGGGATCATTTTCAGGCAATAATGAACCAATAAGGTGGTACACTTGGCCTTGCACTTTAAATGTTGGCATAAATGGGGCTTCTGAAATCTGTTTCGCACCAAAAGACGTCATTTGAAAGGCATTATTGTATGAACGGATGTTGTCCAAGAAATGTTTTGACTGTGGATGGTCACCGATTAGCAGTGATTTTAATATTTCTGGAGGATTTTTTAATATTTCAATATGTACTTTCCCACCTGAGCAACACATACCGTTTGTTTCTTTTTACCATTTAACAGCTTCACAAAATGTACAATTTCGAACCATACCTCCGATGGCGGAATATGTGGCGTAGTCAATCATAGGAGTATACGTAAATGCACTCCGTTCTTTATCAACCCAAGGAAGGTCGCCATGCCCTACGGCGATATCTTGAGACACATCCGATTCTTCAGATGATATCGACATTCTGTTCAGAGAATGTCGAAGGCGATCAGAATTCAAACGTTCGTTGCGCTCTTTTTCTGTCTCTTCATGCCGTACTCCAGCAATTCTTTCTGTCTCACTTTCTAACTGATTATGAATATTTTGTTGTGTGCGTGTTCGGGACAATGTATGATAATCTCGATCAGCAGTTAGTCGCGCATCACGTTCATCACTCGTTTCAAAAGACCTGTTAGTAGATGTGCGAATTCGCTGAGAACTCAAGCGTGATTCTGTATCGGTAAACGTCTCCGACTCGCGAGACAATGCGTGACGTTCACGATCAGCGGACAGTCGCGCATCATGTTCCGCACTTGTCTGTAGAGACCTAGCAGCAGATGCGTAGATACGCTGAGAACTCAAGCGCAATTCTCTATCAGTGAACGTCTCCGACTCGCGAGACAATGCGTGACGTTCACGATCAGCGGACAGTCGCGCATCATGTTCCGCACTTGTCTCTAGAGACCTAACAGCAGATGCGTAGATACGCTGAGAACTCAAGCGCAATTCTCTATCCGTAAACGTCTCCGACTCACGAGACAATGCATCACGTTCACGATCAGCGGACAGTCGCGCATCATATTCTTCACTGGTCTCTAGAGACCTGGATGTAGATGCATAAATACACTGAGAACACAAGCGAGCTTCGCGATCCGAAGAGGTTTCTACGGAGCGAGTTGCAGCCTGATGTTCTCGAACAGCATCAAGTCTATCCTGACGCTCTTCGGTAGATTCTTGGGATCTTATGATCCTCAATCTTTTAGCTCCTTTGGAACGTTGGGAAAGATTTGACCTCTTTCTAGTCATGGTTATAGTTTTATTCTGAAGATACCTGATCAATTAAAATCTAAGTGACTGCTCCCCTGCGTTACCGGGTAGGCTACCGTGTCACGAAGATAAATGGAAAAGGAAATTGGATAAAATAAAATAATAAATGGGAGTTTTAGCCAGTAGAGTCAAATTTTCAATGATTCATAGAATTTTCATCGAAAATCAGTCCTAAACTGTTACCGCCTTCACCGCGTGGAGGTACTCCCAGCTTATGTTATTTTATAATTATACAGTGAAATTAGTGATAGCTTTGATTTCCACATCAGGGGTTCCAGATCTACAATCTTTATACGTCAACAGAGAGTGCTCATCAGGCTGAACAATTCTTGCTAAGACGTCATTCCTATATATGTTATAGTGTAGCTGGGCTGTTGGAGTTCCACATCAGCTGTTCCAGATCTTCAAATTTTATACGACAACAGAGAGTGCTCATCAGGTTGAACAACACTTGCTAAGACGTCATTCCTATATATGTTATAGTATAGCTGGGCTCTTGGAGTTCCACATCAGCTGTTCCAGATCTTCAAATTTATTCTCTTAACAGAAAATGCTTATCACGTGAAACAATTTTTGCTACAGTACCATTTTTGTATCTCTTATAGTTTAGCTGGTCAGGAAAGATAAATTATAGCCTATATGTTGCCCAGACTTAATACCTATACAACAAAAAGAAAATAATTCAAATCCGTCCAGTAGTTCCGAAGATTAGCGTGTACAAACAAACAGACAAACAGACACACAGACAGATTCTTTTTTTGTTTCGTGCTCTATTACTGTTTCTAAACCCCCCTTAATTTTTTTTTTAAATATTTTCAATTTACAGACAGTTTTTTTACTTTTTTATTATATGTATAGATTGACACCTCCACAATTTCCTGTGAAAAAGGGTCTTGACAGACTGACAGACAGACGGACAACGAAGTAATCCTGGGTTCCGTTTTTTTCTTTTTGATTTACGGAACCCTTACAAATAAAAAAATATATAATAACTGGAGCAGTTTTCACTTGAAATCGTTACATATTATAAAACAAAGTTCCCCGCCGCTTCTGTCTGTCTGTCTGAACGCGATAAACTCAAAAACTACCGAACCGATTTTCAAACGGTTTTCACCAATGGACGGAGTGATTCATGCAGGTTTTAGTGCATAATTCATTATAGTTTTGTGTAAATTTGCTGAAGTTTGACGATTATTGTTGAAGATGTCGGAAAAAATTATGCCGACTGGGAACTTTATTGGCGAGCGCCGCGGATATCGTAAAAGTTACATAAAATTTATGTTCTACAGTACTGTTCATCTTAAAAAGTTCAACAACTTAACTCATTGGAGGTGAGAAGAGGTCTTGATCAGCTCACGGTAGCCTATAAGACCTTACGGGGACGTATCGACTGTCCAGGGCTCCATGGCCTTTTCTGCCGATTATTTGTGCCCGACAAATATATTGGACACCGTCAGAGCCGCCGACACAATCGTTTGCGCAACTGTCATGCAAGACTGTAGCCAGAGCCGAATCCCCAATTTGTCGTACCCTAAAGATGTTAAATGCCCTTCTGACTGCCAACCCTGAATGTGATGTGCGGATGAATGGAGTAAAATTATGCGTATATGTCTGGTGTTCTGTGAGAGAAAGTATGCTAGGGAGTCCACTGTTCCATGTTAGTTTTAAATTAAATTAATTTCAAGATTGTAATTGTTTCTATGTTAATTAATGTTATTGGTGTTGTACCGTTTTAATTTACTATAAAAAAATAAATAACAAAAAATCCGCGATGGCATATTTCTATCTTCTAAGGATGACCCACAATAACCATTTTTATCTTTCATAATTTGATGAAAATTCTATTGTTATTTCTGAAGCTATATTGACCGGTATCATATTAATCCTTATTCAATAAACTATGTTACTTAAATTGAACATTTTATTAAGATTAATATATGCCTTGACATAATTTCTTTTAAATAAATGGTTTAAATTAATTTAGTAGATTTATCGACTCATTAATTTAAGGTTGATCCGCAGTAGTAGTCCGCGAAATTCAAATTTTATTACGTTTTTTGCCTTTTGCAGGTCAGTTTCAGGTTGTATTTTGATCAAAATATGATTCACGACTAAAAGAAATATGTAATTATAGAATAAGAATCATTAGTAAATCTCTCTAAGTTAGATTTGTGCTATAAGAACTTTACCATAAGAGATTTGTTCAAACGGAACAAATATAACGTAGAGAAAGGGTGCAGCGAACAGTGAATGGTGACGAGATATATAAATCAGTTTATCAAAGCTGGTTACCGAGACGCACGACCACGCTTCCAGTAATAGGTGGACAGGTACTCGCGACAATCCTGTCAGCGCTAACGAGCGAGCACAAAAACCTCTCACGTGCTACTATAACTAGTCTACTCTCGCCTTCAGATGCGCGGCGACGCTAACCGGATTCCTTGCACTCGCCAACAGTAGCTGATGTATGTATATACGGTGACGTTTATTAGACAAAAAATAAATCATCGTAGAATATCATAACATGACTGCCTCTTTGGTCAAATGGTCGCAAAGCGCTACTGCTGAGTATGAGATACTGGGTTTAATTCCCGGGTCGGACTAAATGTCATTGGGATTTTCCATCTAGAATTACAGTAGCAGCCCGGAGTCGGAATTTATACCCAGTTGATAGCGATAGGCGCGCACCCTAGTACGTCGGATTCAAAAATTGTAGTACACCTCTGCCTAACCCCTTGGATAATACAGAAAAGATGTTACCTATATTAATATAACATAACATCACGCCTGTAATCCCCGAAGGGTTAGGGGTGGGTTGGGTAATATATATTATCAAAACAAAAGAATGATATGTTAATCTAGTTGTACAGAATCGTCACCAGGTGAAGTCGATCAGTGAGTTATGGTAAGAATTCGTTGTTGCAGTGACAGCTGTTGCCGCGACTTAATGACGTCACTGGTTTAGTAAACAGCTCATTCGTTATTTGTATCTCAACTTAAAGACAGTAAGTAATCTTCTTTGGCAACGGTGGAATTCTCTGCCAGAGTCGTTCGATCGACTAACAAACACGTATCCACAGAGTACATTACTTGTGTGTGTTACAGTCAAGTGATGTTATTGAGTGATTTGGTATAACCTGAGGCTGTTGTGCCCAAACTTAGCAAAGTCAAAGTGTCGCCAAGTATTGGGCAACTCTCATCGAAACACCCACTATTATTGATTAGCTCGAACATTGTTTGAGCAACAAACTACAATGTAACTAAGATGTTGAGCGGAGGGGTGGAGGAGGGTTCAATATAGTGAGATATTTCCTCTTAATATCGCTGAGTAGGAATAAATCTCGCGCGCATCGGTGCGGTGGCGGCGGTCGTTGGGTTCGCGCCACAGAGCATGCTCTACAGTCACACAACTCCGAACAAACACTGAGCACAAAGGGGCAATTTCCGTATTATAACAATATAATACTGAATGTCGCTGAGATGAGATTGTGACTATATTTTAAATGTTTATAATTACGAGAATATACCCGCAGATATGCACCGGTTTATTGTAAGAATTATTATTGATACAATTTGCCGTAAAAAGTCGCCACTTTGATGTATTACCGGAAAAATAACAGAGCCAGATTAAACGGCGAGTCTTAGGCTTACTGGGGGTGCACACGCGGATACCGTCCCTATCTGCACGATTTACGAGTCCATATGGCGTGACACGCGCGCGGACACTCGGTCCACCGTCACTACCGGCGCACTAAATTCAGTTCTATGTAAATAGTTTTAAGATCAGTTTTCGCAGTGCGTCTGTGATACGATCGGAGAATTCAGCTATTATTCCGTGGGATGACTTTTCGTGAATTTACTATTGCGAGGTTTTGTTCGTAGCGATTGTTTATGGCAGATGAAGGCGGGAGTCGATATGCTTTGGGCCTTTTTATGTTCTGCCACCAGCTTACATTACCGTGTTTACGGATTATCCCTCTCAGCGGATAGAAAATACGTCTGTAGCTTTTGCGTATGAAAAATAAACGATTTATTTATGCGGCATCCGGCGCTCTCCTTAACCTACTCCCCGCACCCCGCACCCCGCCGTCCGCAGATTATCTTTTTATCGAAACATAATGCTGCCCGTTTGAGGGGCTGAAGGCTCGTGGAGTTAACTAATAAAAAGTCCGATGTAAAATATTTTATTCACTGCGAGATAAAGTTTTCAGAAGAGATTTTCTGCCCGCAAAAAGCCGGCAAAGTTGTGGGTGAAAAATACTGGCGATTGTGAATAGTTTTTGTTTGTTAATTGTGTAGCGGCGGGTGGGGGCAGACCAGGACTACTAAGGCAAGTTGGGGTGCAGCAGGGCAAAGTAGGGCAGTTGAATTAATTAAATAAATAAAGAGATTTGAACGACGCTTTATGTTTAGATTTCCACTCAACGCTACGACACGAAAGCATAACACATGCTAAAGTGTGCTCCGAACCTTTCAAAGTGATATGTATGTATGTAAAGCAGAAAACTGTACTTGACTGCTACGACATGATAATATGACTAGACATGACGTGCTGCAGGCTGCTACGAATTGATGCGCTGTCATCTCCACGTTTATTGTCATCCATTGCGGGAGCGGCGCAAAGCGGTGTCGAGCAGTGCGGGCAGAGCATTGTGGGCGGAGCAGAGTTGGCGGTGACAAAAATTTATATCAAAAGCCATTTAAGTAAATTAGGCTGAGAATCAGCACTTTTTGAACGTCAACATTTCATAAGATAGTCCCCAAAACGCCCGTTCTAGACAATATGTAAACTGTTGCGTCCGTTGTACCACGTGCTTAATTAAATAAGCCCAGCGAAACTATTAGAACTGAATCTAATAGTTTCGCTGGCGTCTAAAATTCGCAGCTCAAGGAGCGCGCTAAACACTTGTTCACGTTCTGTGTTTAGATGGAACTACGAGAAATTCTTTTTAAATACTTTGTGCAGTCTTACACTGTACATGTTTTGCTGACGCGGTGGCTTGCACCAGACGTGCGTCGTTTTATAACTATAAATATACATACATTACAATAAATCAGCGAGTGCAATTATTGCTACGCGGTGACTAACATTAGAGAAAGGAATCGTCAACAGTATTGCTTGTAGCCACAAAAATACGTAATAAACCAAAAAGGAACTAAGTGGTCTTTTCTCTACACGCTTCAACCTAAACAACAACTTTAACAACAACAATACTGCAAGTATACAAACCGTACATTTTATGGTCCTTCGAGCCGGATATTTGGTGTTGTTGTATCTCTTTATGGTAGCGGATCGGTTTAGCTGGTCTCCCAGAAGCGGGTCACCCCAATTAGATTGAGAAGTCTCAAAATATTGTAACCGAGATGCAAGGGTGCTAAGTTCCACTGACCATTTCAAATCAAGGAAGATAACGATTTCAAGATTTGAAACGAAGAAGACTACAAGGAACGTAGTAACCTTCGTAACACGATGCAATGCTCTCCTGTCACTATCAACGACGTGAAGCATCATTATGGATAAACGAGAATTGCAGTCAACGTGTTTCGAGAACATTAAAACATTATGGTGCTAACTTAAATCTTTCGATAAGTACTTCTGACATACGAGATGTTTACCGCCTAAATACAAAGAATGCAATAAACAAACCATCTTGGTCAACTTTACGACCGTCATCTTGAAGGAAAAGATCGTTCATTCAATTAAATCTTACAACCGAGCCAACAATAATATATTTAAGTCTCTTAGAGACTCGGCAAACCCTGATACCTTGAAAATGGTATTCTATGCCCTGTGCCAATCCATTATTGGGTATTGCATTACCGTATGGGGTAGTGCAAATAAAACTAGTCTAATCAAAGTGGAAAGAGCACAGAGGGCTATACTGAAAGTGATGTTACGAAAACCATATCGTTATCCTACAAAGCAACTATACTCGGATTGCAAGGTACTAACAGTCCGTCAGCTCTTCGTGCTTCAATCTGTCCTCAGAAGACACGCTACCGTCCCCCCGTCTGATCCCAAAAAGCGAACCAATATTCCTCCAGGCACTCGGCACAAAACTTCTTTTGCTAGACACCAATATTATACAATAAGCACACAAATTTACAAAAAAACTCATAAAGAACTTAACATACTCGACCTAAATAGATATGAACTAAAGTCTAAGATGACAGAATGGCTACTTCAACAGGATTACTCACAAACAGAATCACTACTTACATACATCGCTTAATATTAATATATCAGTGTACACTCACAAGCTACCCTCACCCAATTCCACAACTTACACTAACACACCTTCAGATACACATACACACCCCTACACCTACACACACACACACATACATCCACACACACATACATACACCCACACACACACATACACATACATACACACATACAAACACCCATCCTCACACCCCCATGCTCCTTAAACTCTTTTGCCTTTCTTTATTTTAATTATAATTATAAACGAAACAAACTAACCTCATTTTAAATCACTAGGTAGATCGACACAACTCACAAGTTGTATAAATCTTATCGCAATCAATCATTTAGCTGAACACTGTCTCTTGAGATACAGGTAACCCTAGTTTAAGAGGCAGGGCTCACGAATTATATTGTCTACAGATTTCTGCAGCATGGTTTATTATTTGCTCTGTACTTACATCCTACCGCTAGCTGTTAATAATACCCTTTTGTTAACCAAGTTATTTAAAGTCTGTAATCTGTTTTTGGAAATAAATAAATTTTATTATTATTATTATAACAAAGTCAAAAAGCTATCAACCGCTAAAATACATATAAATGGCCCTGATGTCCTTGTATACATATCAGAATATCTCACTTACAGAGCTAAGCGCCTGTACTTTTTAGCTTGAGATTTCTCAAGAACAAATGGCTACACCTTCTGCTGGACTACGCACACTGCACAATTTTAAAATACGCATGCTTAACTTTATTTTATATATTTTTATGGAAATACACATCTTGCGCTCTTGTCTCTCTAACACACATATCTCACACATGGCGTACCCAGCATACATCAACTTGCTTTCCTGCCACTCTCATTAGCTCTCTGAAAAAAAAAAAAACAGTTTTCCAAACTACAAGTAAAAAACTTTTTCTATTTGACAGCAACAGCGGTCAGAGTCCGGTCATTATGCCTTCTACTAGCACCATAATTATCTTTTACCGCACTTGTGGATAATTTACATAAGTTTATGGATTCTGTAGAATCCCTAAATGTATCTCGATCCTTCGTGTGCTCGCCAGACCAATGCTTACAGCAATTGCAATCCACCAAGCAAACGCTAAACACTTTGCACGTAAACATTCGAAGTTTGAACCGGAACTTTGATGGCTTAAATGTCTTCATACACTCCATGGATGTTAAGTGTGATGTAGTTATTCTTTCCGAGTGCTGGTTGAGTAAAGTTTCTGACATCCCTGTTTTGGACGGTTTTGCCTCAGCAAGGTCTGTGTTTAGTAACCAAAACGACGGTGTTTTAATCTTTATTCGATCCGAGTTAAAGTATAAGATTACTGAACCTTTTTTCCAGGACGCTTACTATCTTATTTTAAGGTTAGACCTAGAAGTTGCGATTGTGGCAATATATCGATCACCTTCAGTCAGAAATATTGAACATTTCGTTAGCTCCTTGAATGACACACTGACCTCCCTTTCATCGGTGAGAACAGTAGCAGTGATTGGTGATTTAAACAATAATATTCGTCCAGGAAATAGTGATCCAAACTCTGAAGAGTATTTAAATATAATGAATGGCATTTCATGGGCTTCTGCCAGCCCACCTCTTCCAAACACGTATTGATAACTGTCTGGACCACGTCTATCTTAAATCGGATAAGCGTTCGACAGTACTAGTTCTAAACTCGTTCTTTACCGACCACGCACCTGTTTTGTTTTGCCTTGAATCTGTCTCTTTTGTTGAAAAACCTAAAAGCATGATCCGCCAGATTAATGTTCCGGGTGTCATTAATCACTTAGAAAGCTCGGACTTTTCTAGTATTCTGAATAGCACAGACCCCAATTAAAGTGCGGAGCTACTCATTTCCATTTTAACAATTTCAGTAAACGAATACAGCATATTAAAGAAAGTACCGCACAAAAAGAGAATTATTAAGCCATGGGTCACTCCTGGTCTTTTGAGATGCATACGCAATCGTGATAAACTTTATTTAAAGTCAATGCAGGATCCTGAAAATCACATAGATAAACTAACTTATTCAAGATATCGAAATTATTGCAATAACCTGCTAAAGACGATTAAGTGCTGATATGAACAGAATGAGCTCCAAAAGGCCAGTGAAAATCCCAAGGCAACTTGGGATATCATAAAGTCCATAAGTTATAAAAATACCATACCCACAAGTAAAACAGGGGATCTCCTTAATATTTGCAGTGATCTGATGCCTCTGTAAACTCTATAAATAATTACTTCACAAATGTTGGAGGCAATCTTGCTCAGAAGATACCCGCAGGGCAACTCACTAGTTCTGCTTGAGACCGACGTTGCTGAGGTAAACAGTAAAATCACGGAATTAAAGCATAACTGTGCTGTTGGCTACGATTGTTTACCTGTTTCAGTTATTAAATCTGATAGGCATGTCCTCATCCCCTCAATCAGTCATGTATGTACTCTGTGTTTGTCAAAGGGCATCCATCTTCTCAAACGCCTTCAAAAAGGCATTAGTTTCACCTTTATTTAAGGGCGAGGATGGATACCGTGTCGAAAACTATAGGCCTATATCAGTTCTCACGATCTTGTCCAAAATCTTAGAAAACATCTTAAATAAAAGATTACTGAATTATTTAGGGCACAATAATGCAATTGCCTCAAATCAATACGGCTTCAGGAAAGGCAAATCAACAGAGGATGCTGTGCTTGAGCTATCAAATCACATCACTAAGAATCTAGACACCAGGACTAAAACAATAGGTGTATTCTTAGATTTAGCCAGGGCTTTTGACACGGTCTCTACTCCCATCCTCTTACACAGATTGGAGGCTCTAGGAATACGAGATGCCGCTCTAAGGATTTTTTGTGACCACCTCACTAATCGTAGTCAGCGAGTTAAGGTTGAAAACTACACTAGCGACGATGAGTATTTATCTTTCGGAGTCCCGCAGGGCAGTGTGCTGGGTCCTACGCTCTTTCTTGTTTACCTAAACACGCTATGCCAACTAACTATATCAGACTGCAAGATCCTTGTCTATGCTGATGACACTGCACTTATTGTAAGTGGAGATACCTGGGCTTCTGCCCCCCGCTCGGCTGAAATCGCTCTTGGTATAGTGATGGAATGGCTTTCCTGTAATCTGTTAACATTAAATGTCTCCAAAACCCACTATGTTACTTTTTCAGCGAACTCTTCCACACAGCCTAGCATTCCGGATATAAAAGCTCACAATTAATATCGACTTTCTTTAAGATTGTCGTTTAAAACGTTCGTCGAGGCAATTTTGGCCCCTTCCGGGCAAAACCACAGTTTCGTGGTCCTCGGTGGATACCTTACGGTGCCAACGAAACCGAAGGGGCGTTGACCCAATCACACCCGCCGATCCCCTTCAGGGTTAGGCAGTCAATTGGCCGGGTCCCAGTGTTCGGCCTTGGGGGGTCTCCTAGTCGGCACTGGTGACAGTTTTCGCCTCCACAGCGACTCACCTAGCGTGGTCGGGTATATCGATACCCTTCACACTAGACTGGATAGGACCCTGTTGCACAATAAGATAGGTGTGAAGATATACAACCTTTATATATTATCGATGGTTTGTTGCTTAGCAATGTTTGTTATATTTGTCTTGTCACTTATTATAAAAATAAAAAATATGCTTTCTACATAATAAAACAAAGTTTTATTAAAACGTTTATTACTGCATCTACGGCAACTAAACAATTATAAGCTTTAAGAATACAATAAAAGTTTAACATGGTAGCAGAGCGAAAAATGTAAGATTAGAAGAAAAACGAAAAGGTAAAAATTCAAAATGTCTATTGTAAAAATTCCTTAAACCTAAAACCTTTAGGAAAAGAAAACTCTGATACATGGTGTATACATGCAAAAGCATATTTAATAAAAAATAAACTATGGGCATGTGTAAAAGAATACCCAAAAGTAGATGCGTCAAAAAATGATCTTGACGATGACGAAATGGCAAAGTCAGAGCTAATGTTGTTGATAGCGCCTTCTGAACTAAAACAGATTAAAAACTGTAAATTTGCCAGAGATGTGTGGACGACTCTTGAATCCATCTATGCTAGTAAGGGTCCAGCCAGAAAGGCTACCCTACTAAAACAACTAATATTAGCTAAACTAAAAGAAGGTTCAGATGCATGCGAGTATTTAAAGAAATTCATGGATACTATAGATAAATTAAAAGATATGGATATTGATATCAACAGTGATCTGTTATCAATCATGATGCTCTATAGCCTTTCTTCGGAATACGAAAATTTCAGGACTGCAATTGAATCACAAGACTCGCTTCCAGACCCTGAAAATTTAAAAATTAAAATTATAGAAGAGAGTGATGCACGTCGTCGTGACATCCCTAGTACTAGCGTAAAGAATGATGCTGAAGAAAGTTTCAACACTTTTTGCAAGATTTGTAAAAAGAAAGGCCATGACTCGTCCAAATGCTGGTGTAAAAATAAGAATACAGACAAGAAAAATAATTATAGGAAGTCTAAGAACAGCTATACCAAAAAAGACGATAAAGAAACAAACCTATTCAGCAGCTACTTCATAAATGACAAAGCCCAAAAATGCTGGATACTTGACAGTGGATGTACGTCACATATGACATTTTCGGATAAGCCTTTTATTGAAATGAAGAAAATTCAAAGGAAAAAACTGCAGAGATAAAAGGGTTAGGGCCTGCAGAAATAGAAATTGAAGAAGGAAAAATTCGAATAACTGATGCACTTTATGTACCAAGTTTGTGTGCTAATCTTCTATCTGTTGGGAAAATGACAGATAAAGGACTCACTGTTCTATTTACTAAGAAGGCAATAATTAATGATCACAAGCGAGGAGTACAAATGCAAGCAGTGAGAGAAGACGATGGTCTATATTATCTCCCAACGAAAAATAATAATGTTGACAGACATAGAGCCAATGCTACAGAATATAGTAATGATGTAGCAAAAGAAGTGGAGTCAGATGCTATTAAACAATGGCACTGTAAAATGGCACACATGAGCGAAAGGGACTTGAAGCTCGCCTTAAAGAATGAAAGCCTGATTGGATTCGATTTCAACTGTAATAGTTCTTTAGGTGAATGCGAAATATGCATAGAAGGGAAATTGAGCAGAGTGCCTAGCAAGAAGAGTGACAAAAATAATTCACGTACGAGTCAGCGTCTTGAGATCGTACACAGTGACGTCTGTGGACCACTGAAACAACCTTCACTGAATGGCAACAGGTATTTTGTAAGTTTCATTGATGACTACAGTAGATACTGCCGAGTATACTTTATTAAAAATAAAGACGAAGTTTTACAAAAATTCATAGACTACAAGGTAGAAGCAGAGAACTTCACAGGAAACAAAATTAAATGCCTACAGACCGATAACGGTACGGAATATAGAAATTTGAAGTTTGACACATTTCTGAAGCAAAATGGTATAGCAAGAAGATTGACAGCACCGTACACTCCACATCAAAATGGAATCGCTGAAAGGAAAAATAGAACCCTTATAGAAAAAGCAAGATGCATGATGTTGGAATCAAAAGCGCCTATGTGTTTATGGGCAAAAACGGTTTGTACTGCATTTATTTAATTACTTGTCAAACCGAAGCGTTAACCAGAGTATTGAAAACCAAACACCATTCGAAAGATGGGCAGGTAGAAAATCCTGCGTTAATCATCTATATGTATTCGGTGCTAAAACGTTCATCCTAAAGAAAGGAAAACATGAACACAAATTAGCTTCTAAGGCAATTCCGGGTATGTTCGCTGGTTACTCGGAAGTTTCAAAAGTGTTTAGAATATACGTCCCATCGAAGAAAAGCATTCTTGTTTCCAAGGATGTTCGAATTTTAAAGAAAATGTTCTACGAAGATTGTAAAAATGTGATTTCTGTTCCTTTTCAAGAATTAAATGATCACAAGCGATCAAACGAGACTGACAGTGAACTGGATGAAACAGAAATATATTTAAAAGGTACTACAAAAGAAAATGCTAGTAGACAGCAAGCAGTCCAAGATAATGTTATTGCAAGCTCTAACGAGGTACCTATACAAAATGAAAATAACGAGTTGTTTTATGACTCTCTCGGGATTGATGACGGCAGTGAAACTGCTGATCAACCAAATGAAAACGACATAGATGTCGATGCATCTGTTCTTGTCCCAGAAGAGGAGGTCACAGAATCTTCGTGATAGATCACAGATTGACAGACCTAAAATATTTGAGGATTATGTTATGGCAGCCATGGATATGAATAATGAAACAGAACTTCAAACGTTTAATGATGCTATGAATAGCAAGGATAAGGTCAAATGGTTAGAGGCTATGGAAAATGAAATGGAATCATTGAAAGAAATGAAGACTTGGGAATTAGTCGACTTTCCAAAAAATCGTAAACCATTGCCATGTAAATGGGTTTACAAAATAAAGAACAATCCAGATGGTACAATTGAGTGATATAAGGCCAGACTAGTAGTAAAAAGTTTTTCACAAAAACCTGGCGTTGATTATCAGAAGACTTTTAGTCCGGTAGCCCGCCTCAGTACTATAAGAGCTGTCTTAGGAATAGCTGCTCGAGAAAACTTTTTCTTTTGCCATCTCGTCCAGAGCATAGGTAGGAGTTGGTGGCTTATGGCGTCGGACTAAGGCAATAAGCTCCGTCTTTAACATTTTTATATCTGCTGTAACTCCGTTTTCACTCAGCCACTTCACCAACTCGCTTTTGCGGTTGGATTGGTTTGGGGGTTTATTAACTTGCACCGAATGGTAGGGTGCGTTGTCCATTATTATGGTCATAGGCTCTTTTAAATTGTTTAATAGACCTATGAACCAATCTTTAAATTTTTCGTAATTCATCTCCTCATGATACTCCGTAGTTTTTTTTGACTTAAAAGCCAGCAAACAATCAGGGACGAATCCACTTGCTGTACCTGCGTGACAAATAATAAGGCGTTCGCCTTTGCCTTCCGGCACTTTGGTACACGATTGTGCCGTATCGTCGGTCCAACTTTTACCCACTGTGTGGTTGGCGTTTAGCCACGTTTCATCCAAAAAGACAACTTTGCTCCAATCACTTATGTTTTTGGCCTTCCTTAAAAATCTACATCTTGCTAGGGCAATGTCAGTCCTATCCATAATAATCTTTCTTTTGTTAACTTTTTTGTAAACAAAGCCAATATCTTTTATAACTTGCCGTAGCGAAGTAATACCTCCTTTGAACAAGTCAGCTTCTTTTAATGATTTTAGAAGCTTGAGCAATGTGGGTAGCTCCATTCTTCTATAATAATCATAAATATGATTTCTAATAGCAACCTTAGCAAAATCATCCAAATCTGTGATTGGCTTCACCTTGGTCCGCTTTTTGTTGGGTGTCGATAATTTATTTTCAAACATCCCATCTTGGCCAATTTTCTCACGTGTTATACGCGAAACAGTATTGCGGCCAATATCAAGAGCTTCGGCTACTCGTTCTACAATATGATTCAATGGTAACAACGGTCCATTATTTTGTTGTTCTCTTTCAAAGTAGTCTCGGAGGCGAACAACAAGCTCCCTGGCCTGACTACCCAAAACAGTTTTTTTTGTATGCTTAGGCATGGTAATAACAACAAACTCAACAAACTTATAACAAATAACAATTTAACAAAAATGAAAACAAACAATGAAATCGTAATACGTGTCACATTAAGTCACAATATAACGCGCTTGCACTCGTACTCGCACTCACAGCATCGCACGGGTAAACAACATGGCCGCCGCGCCGATGCACCATAGAGCAAAAATGTTGTCACGAAAAAAAAAACATAATCCCGATTTTGATTATTTTATATAAGTACAAAGATAATTATGTAGCCATAAAACATTTATATTGACAAGTTTATACACGTAGCACACACGTAGTTACACTGCACAACTGAATAATACACTAATTTTCATAACAATATTAAAGAGAACTAGATTCACGCTGCGAGTATCGTTAGCGATAAAAATGAATTGCATAACCTCACATCCCTACGTGGTACTGACAAATGTCAACGTCATACGGGCAACTGTCACCCGCACCATGCTACAGCGCAAATAGTGTACAGAATTGCAATTGGCGGACATGTTTACGAAGCCATTGTTTGGTCCAAGACTGAACATGCTAAGCTGTAGAATTGGACTTCAAGATTTGTCCAAGCTCTAAAAGTATCGTGGATGTGAAGATATACAACCTTTATGTATTATCGATGGTTTGTTGCTTAGCAATGTTTGTTATATTTGTCTTGTCACTTATTATAAAAAAAAAAAATTTGCTTTTTACATAATAAAACAAAGTTTTATTAAAACGTTTATTTCTGCATCTACGGCAACTAAACAATTATAAGCTTTAAGAATACAATAAAAGTTTAACAATAGGTAACGGGCCAAAGCAAGCTTAGGGCTCACCCATAGGCACACATCCTCCCTGTCTACACCCGACAGGGAGGGATTACACATCCCCGGCATACCCACCGGGGATTTAGGTGTAGGTTAAAACCGATAGGTAAAATTAGTCCCCTCGCGTAAATTCCCTCCCCGATTCCATCATGAAAGATTATGAAAGATGCCTTCAGCTCTTCATAAAATTCTTCCAGGGCGTCCTTGACAAGGAACCCTCGCTAAATCAAAAGTATGGAGTTCGGTTCGCCGCACTTCAAACTGTCTTACTTGGTCCTTCTGACAATAGCATCGCTAGCTTTAGCGAAGCATTAGATTCCCTTCCGGCTACAGAGCCATCTAGACCCCCTAGTCCGTCAGAGTCTATGGACACTGACGCTCCCATCAGCGCCGCTTCCTCAAAGCAGCCCACTACCCCGTACAATTATGGCTCGGGGGAAGACGAAGCAGAGTCCGCCGATTATTCTTCTTCCTCGTCCTCCTCTCACTCCGACGACGGTTTTATAGCCTTCCAAGGAAAGGGAAGGAAGAGGAAGAACAAGAAGTAGAGCACCACCCAGGCCAGCAAGGTCGCTGCGCTAGAGGACTTAGACTCTGCTCCCTCTTCACCCACACCTATAGTACCGACCCCTAAAATCTCTCCCGCTACCCCCGCGACTTGCGCTACCGTAGCTTCCCCCACCACCTCCCTTCCGATTACGTCATCCGTAAGCTGCGCTACAGTAGCTTCCCCCTCCACTTCTCGTCCGATTGCGTTATCCTCCGCGAAGGATACCCCCGCGCCTAACGCCAAAAAGATCCCTCTCCCGCCACCCTTGTTCATTCAGGACAAGGCGAAGTGGACTGACATATCGAAATGGTGTGTCGACCACAAGATAAATTTCTCTAGGGCCCGAAATACCCAGCAGGGTTTCAAAGTCTCCGTCCCTACGTCGCGCGACTATAGGGTCCTAACCCGACTTCTGAGAATGAGAGGTGTGTCATACCACACCTACTCAATCCCAGAGGAAAAGCAGATCCGCGTAGTGATAAAGCATATCCCACGCGAAATGCCAGCATCCGATATTCTTGATGACCTTCAGTCACAAAAAGTCCCCGTCGATGAGGTCCATCACATGCATCGCTCTAGAGGCGGAGAGTCATACGACATGGTCCTTGTCATCTGCCCGCCCGTAGAGGGCCACCACCCGATCTTTCAAATTCATTCCCTGTGCAAGCTCACAGGGTTCGAAATTGAAAAACCACACAAGAGTGGCATTGTCGGCCAATGCCACCGCTGCCAGTTATACGGTTACTCACAGAGGAACTGCCATGCTACACCTAGATGCGTCAAGTGCCTGGGTGAGCACGGCACTTCCCATTGCCCCCGTCCAAAGATTCGTTCCCTTTGTACCGACCTTCCCAGCTGCGTCCTATGCGGCAAACAAGGCCACCCGGCCAACTACCGCGGTTGCTCAAAAGCCCCTAAGGCCTCTTCTCCCAAACTGGTCAAGCGTTTCGACGCCCGCCAGCAAAGGGAAGCTCCCTCCTCTTATAGGATTCCCTCATCCCATTTGCCCCAACGACTAAGCCCTCAGAGGCCTAGTCCGTGGAGTTACCTCCACCACCAGCAGTCTTTCCCTGCCATGGTGCCCTCTCAATTTGTAAATTTCCCTCCCCCTCCCCTGCTCCCCTCCCCCGCCTTATGGATCTCCGTATTCGCGCCGCCGCGCCACCCGCGCCCCCTGCGCCCTCTGTGCCCCCTGCGCCCTCTGCGCCCCCGGCGCCCGCCGCGCCCCCCGCGAAACCCACGCCCGCTCCTAAAGCTACGTTCAAACCGTGGTTAGCCCCAACGCCTCCGTTGACTCGTTCAACGTTATCACATCAACCTTCTTGGCCTTCGTCTCCCCTCGCGCAAAGGCAATGGCCAACGAAATCCTTGCGGCTCATGGCAATCTCCTCCAGATTCAGGCCATCTACAATGCGTATCCAGATATTACGCAAGCCCTAACCTCCCTCGCTACTAAACCCCATTATGGATAATACGGTCTTAGCTAGGTTCAAACCGCGATCCCTTATAATAGGCTATTTCAATGCAAACGGCATTAAAAATCAACGCGAAGAGATTGCGGCTTTCCTCCGCAATAATCAAATCGACGTTCTCTTAGTCCAGGAGACTTTTCTAAAACCTTGCAATCGTAACCCATTAATAGCTAACTACCGGATAGTTCGCAACGATAGGTCACGATGCCATAGAGGAGGTACCCTGATCTACTATAAAAAGCAGCTTCACTGCATCCCAATCGACCCTCCTCCCCTCTCACGATTAGAAGTTTCGGCCTGCCGCCTAAGCATGTCAGGCCACGAGCCGATCACTCTCGTGTCGGTCTATCTCCCCCCCCGTTACTACCTCGGAGAATTTCCAACTCCTCTCTGACGACCTCTCGATCCTACTCACTATGAGTAACTCGCTCATTTTAGCGGGTGATTTCAATGCCAAACATCCCTCCTGGAATAGTTCGGTAACTACTACAAGAGGCCGACACTTGTTCGACCTCTCCCACTCCCTGACCTTTGACGTCATCGCTCCGATGACTCCCACCCACTTTCCGGTTAATGTAAATCATGCCCCTGATATCTTAGATGTGGCGCTCCTTAAGAACGTCAACCTAAGACGTTAATAGTTTCTATTGAGTCTTCAATAGAAACTATTAACGAGCTCGACTCTGATCACCGTCCGGTAGTTATGAGATTAGACCCCCGCATAGGTCTCCGCGACCCAAACTCTCCCCCTATCACAAAGAGGATCACGGACTGGAAGAAAGTAAGCACTCAGCTGAAATCCAACACGTCCCCTCAACTAGACTCTATTCCTTACACGACGTCCGCGATCGACTCACTCACTGATCACGTGCAAACCGTCCTGAACGAATGTTCAAGGGAGGTTCCAGCGACGGACGACCGTCTTTGGAGCTTGCCGGACGATGTGCGTGCATTACTGACTGAGAAGAACGCGGTCGTCCGTGCCTACAGCAGCTTCCCCTGCCCCGCAAACAAAGCCCATATGCGCTATTTACAGAGATCTGTAAAGACACTGTGACTGTACCTGAATTACCCTAGGCTGATAAAATTTTCGTTTTTCCTAATTATGCTAATATTAGTGGTTAGGTCGGTTCCCCTTACGGGGAAGAACAGTGCCCCTCCTTTCCGCACTGTTCTGTAGGGCTCGTCCCAGACTGGTCACCCTCCCACCGATATAAGATAGACTGGATTCCGATAATCTAAACTGCCTTGTTCCGATTGAATTAAGTTTAGGGAGGGAATGGATACAAGGCGAGACTAGTGTTAGGGATTTACAGTTAGTAAACATAAGTATTATAATATGAAGCTAAGAAGATAAGAGGGTATGCAAAAGTATATAATATAATATTATGTTTTAGTATTATAAATATTGGAACGCCAACGTCTCCTCCTCTTGCAGTTGAGCACCAATATCTGAAATACAGTCTTGGTAAGATGAAGGGATAAAGGGACCGTTACGCTTGCGCTTTAAATCACTATTTATAACTACGTTAATTTGTCTGTTTACGATGTACCCACTGTAGTGAGACCGGGAACCGTTTTACAACGTTTTGTCTCATTGTACGTGTTCTGCTAGACCTAACGCATAGAACCTCTGAGGGACGATACGATTTAACGGAACACGTTCCCTAAGCATTAAATAAATGTCTTACTCAATCCTATGACAGAGTACTGCGAAGTCACTGTTATTGAGGAAGGCAAGTATTGAGTGATTTTAATCGCGTACTTATATGAAAGACACCCTTACGGCGGCCTAGCCCCTTTTTATTAAGATAATACAAAACTAGCACAAGCGCACCGTAGACTCAGTCTCTAGCAGAATACATTACGATCGTACCTGGTGAACACCGAAGTGGTGGTTCGTCACTTCTCACTCCCTTAATCTGCCCATTTAGAGGATGCGGTGCGGCTGTTAGCGGCTTTGCGTCCCAATAGCGTGTCTCGATAAACAGTGACGATTTAGTAATAGTCCTACAGAACGGACGGGGTTTTTTATCGAGACACGGTCCCTAGCGTTCCTTGAACGTCTACCAATTCAGTTTGGGGTACTTGGTGAAGCCTACCCCCGCTCCCTGGGAATGTGCGTCAACAAGCCTCACGCAAAGTATTCTGTGGCGAGACCTTTTTGGATACAGAAATCATCACTAACGTTTGGTTGTTTTATAATGCAACTACGCATTAGCTTTATAGCCTAGTTCAGCTTTAAATGAGCTGTGAGTATTTATGGTTCTGCCTTCCAAATGTAAAGCGTCAGTTCAAATCATTAGTCGTCAATAGTCAGGAGCATTACTGCTCAAAGTCAAGTATGGTGGAAGGCCTTCACCATTTCCCTATAGCCAAATGCAAGTGACAATAATCTGCCGAGGTACTGATTAGGATATGGACACGTAATACACGGGAATGTAGCGTTAATTATAAAATATGATACTAAATAAGAGTTAGCTCGACATTCTGGAATAAAGTATCATTAACAGCTGGTCAGCGATATCACGTAACTGTTACCTATAATAAAAATACAATCAACTTGCAAGGATAATTGTAATGATGAGAGAATTAGATTACAACTCACTTACAAAGTACTGCACACATTACCAGTTTGGCCTCAGATTCAGCTCCCGCTCTCTCACCACCAGTCGCACCAACAAACACACACTCACTCACACATATTACATTAAGTACTAAATAAGTCTAATCTGGGCCTTAACCCAACTATATTTAACTTAATAACTAATACTCGTTATCTCGCGACAGCCCACTCGGACATGGCCTCTTGGTATTCACAAAGTCTACTAATTTAACTAGCCTAGATTCGGAGGTCCGCACCCTATCGTGGTCGAAACCCGATTGGTCATTCGTATTCACCATTCCTTCCAAATTCCTAAAAACACCACGTTTATCTCAGCCCCTTTTCTGAGTGTTTCTCACAAAGACTTAAGACGCTTTTTGCTTGCTTTGTTCCTTAATGGCCTGCATAGATTGGGTCTCAAGGACACTTATAATTAGCAGATGTGGCTGCAATAATGTCCGTTGCTTCGAATCCAAGGATTGCCAACCTTTGAGACGGTATAGCCAAGAGTTACAATTTATATATATTTTATTATAAAACATTCGATTATGTCTTAGCACAAAATCGATTAGAGTAGCTATGATTCTAGCTACCCGCTAGAATAATAAAATATTAATCTAATAATATAACTACAGTTATCGGATATTAGATAGTAGCATCAATGGCTTATCAATTTATCATGCCTTTTGAAAGTTTGAATCTGGCTCATAAGTTGTTGTTTTAAATATCAAGTATGACTCTAGATTTATATTTATTAGTTGATCCATATCCCTTCCTTTTTATTATATTTATGCAAGACTACGCTTGCTCGCACGTAGTTTGAGAACCGCGTGTTGTGTACCCCTGCCTTGGTCTCAGTTCTTAGAATTAGCAGGCTTGTTTGTTACCCATAAAATATAAATGAATAGGTTTCTAAGAGGTTCAATACTTTTTTCAATTTTAAAGTAAAAGGATATTTTGTTATTAATTAGGGTAACGTGTCAAACTGTCAGACCATAAAATATAGATTTAATGTGTTTCTGAGAAGCCCGAACCATGTGCCGATTTTAAGATAAATATAATATTTTGTTATTAAATAGGAGCAAATGGCAGTCACAACACGCTGTAATGTTGCATGTTTTTACTTACGGTTTGGTTGTTAAAATGTTGGTCTTTTATCATACGTTCTCTCTAGATAAATGCATGACCATTGCCGGTGTGTTAAATATTCCTGAGGCTCTGTATTTCATTGTTATTGATATTTTCTGTAGATTTTCTTGTTGTGACACTTACCTATGTCAAATGTTAAACTGTCAGTTTCTTTTTATTTTTCTGTTTGGCTTAGTCTATGATGTTACTTTTTGGTTTATATAGTTTTAATAATTTTTATTGATATCGCTAAAACATTGTATTAATTATAATTTATTTTTAATATTATGGTTGTACCAAATTAACTATTGTTCTAAATTTTATTTATGAAATTTACGCACTCCAAGGGGGTCCATTTGATTATGATTATGTTTGAAGAAACCATTGTTTGAAAATGGAAAAGAATATTGATTTTGGAAACGAGCTGAAGGGTAAAAAAGCAGAGGCCATCAGAAGCAACGGGCCATTCTATCTCGGATTCTATCGCCCATTCTATCTCCGATCCTATCTCCGACTTTACGATGATAAAAGGGTCTGTCTCTCTTACAGTCCATCTTGGCTTGCCCTGCCCATTCCGGGGCTCACCCACTCCCTGCCGGAGCCAACTCTCCCTTCCCTCGGAGTCATCGACCCGCCGAGGCCACCACCAGCCGTCAATCACTCCTTGCCGGAGCCTCCATCTCCCGAAGACCACCTCCCGCTGCAGGCCACCTCTGAGGCCTAACCTCCTAAGCGTGCAGTGCCGATCAGTAGTGTTAAACTGTGTTTTTGTACTCCCCTTGTATTTTTAATTACATTATAATATTCAATTATATTATTTATATTTTCCCTTACATTTTCCCCTTCTGGGAAAATGTAATGTTACAACGCATAGCGGAGCTGCGTGACGCGGGCTGGGACAAGATGCTCGGCGAACTAGAGCCCAACCATCAGGCATTTTGGGAACTTCAAAGGAAACTTAGATCCCCTCAAACTTCCTCCATGCCCCCCCTGACCCGTCCCGATAAGACCATAGCCTTCGAGGACATTGAAAAGCCTGAATGCCTGGCCGACACCCTCGAGGCCCAATGCTCACCCAGCTCCCTGCCAGTAGACCAAGCTCACCTCCTAAAGGTCGACGCTGAAGTCGAACGTAGAGCCTCTCTCCCTCAAATCAAATCAAATCAAATCAAATAAAGCCTCTCTCCCTCCCGTCGATGACCCTGATTGTCCACTGCCTCCCGTCGCTCCAGACGAAGTGCATGACATTATCAAAGGTCTTAAAGCTCGTAAAGCTCCCGGTTCAGATGGCCTCACCAATAGGGTGATCCAATTATTCCCTGCCCACCTGATAATGCTTTTGACTACCATCTTCAATGGTGCCTTAAGCAACAACTTCTTTCCCCAGTCGTGGAAAGAAGCTACAGTCATAGGTATCAAAAAGCCCGGTAAACCCAGTACCGAGCCCTCTAGCTACCGTCTCATCAGTTTGCTCAAGGTTCTCGGAAAAATCTATGAGAGGCTTATTTATAAGCGTCTCAGAGACTTCGCTGAGACCAAGGGCCTAATCCCCAATGAACAGTTCGGCTTTCGAACTGAGCACTGTAGCGTGCATCAGGCCCACCGCATCATTGAGTTCATAAGCGATGGTTTCCAACGCGGCCCTCTGGCAGGTGCAGTATTCTTTGACATTGTGAAAGCATTCGATAAAGTCTGGCACAACGACTTATTATACAAGCTGTACCAACTCGGTGTGCCGGATCGTCTCGTACTCATCTTACAGGACTATCTATCGAACCGCATATTCCGCTATCGTATTGAAGGAGCACTTTCCTCTCCCCGCCCCATTCGCGCAGGAGTCCCTCAGGGCTCTGTGCTAGCTCCCCTCATGTTTACGCTATTTACTAGCGATATTCCAAACCCATGTAGAAGGGCGCAATTCGCTCTGTTCAGATGATACGGCCATCTACTTTAGGTCTAGATACCTCGACAATATCGCCCACACTCTCCAAGGCGCAGTCAATCCACTCGCTGCCTGGTTTCGAAAGTGGCGCATAGAAGTCAATTCCGAAAAAAGCCAAGCGGTTCTCTTCTCGAAACCGTGCACAAGGCTTAGAGACCCCTTCCCCCGACCTCTCACTATGTTCGGTAAGCAGATCCCTTGGGAGAAGCGAGCCAAGTACCTAGGTGTTTTCCTCGACCACCATCTCACTTTCGCTGAGCACATAAAGAAGGTTCGTTCGCGAGCCGCTTTCGCTCTCGGTAGGCTCCATTCCGTCCTTAACGTACGCAGCACGTTGTCACTTAAGTGCAAATTGCGAATCTACGCAGCGTGTATTCGTCCCATCATGACTTATGCGGGTGCCGTCTTTGCTCATGCAAAACCCCGCCATATCCATAGGTTGCAAACGCTCCAAAACCGTATTCCTCCGTAGGGCCACAGGCTCCCCATGGTATGTTAGGAACGAGAGTCTCCATCTCGACCTTAAAATTCCCACGATCCACCAATTTCTAAAACGCTTTGCAAAGCGTTACTTCGATTCCGCGGTCAAACATCGCAACCCTCTGGTTGTCCAGGCCGCCAGTTATGTCCCAAGTAGGATTAGCCGTACCCGCCGTCCTAGGCACATTCTCACCGACCCTGATGAACCCATAACCCTCCTCCAGGAGAGCAATAGGGCCACTAGTACTCTACACAGATACAGACGCCTCCCGTCATTCCGACCTCGCCGTCGAGGTCCTTTGCGATCGCGTCCGCGCCCCCGAATAAATGATACTCCTCCCCGACCCTTGCTCGATAACGAGGTGCCAGCAGTGGTTGCAGCTGTGCACGTAGCTTTAAATTCCCCGACTAATAATAATGATCAAAACTTTGATCCAGCCCGTCCCACCTTTGATGTCCTCCCTCCGGTGACGCCCTAAGCCGAGGCTCGTACACCACAGGGGGTGCCCTTAGCGAGCGCTCACCTAGCTTTTTAGCTTGGTTTTGTATGCCCCTGGCTGGAAGCTTTGAGTGTAGCAGCTTATGGCAACCACAGGATTGACCGGTTAAGTAGTCATGACCTCAGAAGTCAGCTACGAGATGCCCAACAGAAAAAAAAAAGACTGAAGTGGTACAATAAAAAGTATCATAAAGTAGCGTAGAGGAGCAGTTTCTTTAAAAAAGTTATATGTTTTGTTTAAATTAGTAATAATAATTATTTGATTTAAAAGACTGCTTATGTTAAATGATAATTTAATAAATGTTACATTCGAAATGCCGTTTGGTTTTATTCAAAACTAATTCAAACTTTGTGACGTAATGGAATTTCTCAGTTACCATACCTCTTTCATACATAAATTTCTAGGTAAATGAAAGACTTTTGTTATTAAAGTTGATTATTTTTATGATAATAGATATTGTATCGTTCGATGAAACCATTGTTTTTCTTTTATATTTTTTTTTTTATGGGTGGTCTCAACTTTAATAACCCTCCTGTAAGGTCCCGTAGTAGTTGGTACCTTACACTTGTAGCTTTAAGTAAGAAGTGGTAAGTCAGTACTTGGAGTTAGGCGAGTTGATGTAAACACACACAGATTCGGTAACACTAAAGGTTTATTAGAGTACCGATCACAACAAAGTAAAAGTGGGTTGGATGCTAATCCGCGGTGTTCGCGTAAGTATGTAATTCGTCAACTAACTTAAAATCATATTAAACATTGTTTTAAATACCAAAGAGAAAAGTAGGTTGCTGCGTTTGCAGCCTGACGGAATGTACGTAAACCGTACATGCTCCCGAGGGAAAAGGCGGGATGAGCATCCAGTACATAAAACGTTTTAAAGTAAAAATTCCAAAACGCAATAATAAAAGTATAGACCGTATAAAAGTAGGTTAAGTAAGTAAAAATATAAAAGTAAGACATCCCAGAACGTCACAATAAAAAGTAAAGACAGTAAAGTAAACATTAGTAAGTAAGTAAAATTAAACATGTACACATAAAAACAATAAGCTTTACTGCTCCTCAAAGTGAAACAGTTGTTTCGGCCTCGCGTCGCTGTATAGTGGCTCCGGCGGTGTCGAATGGCGTATTTCTTGCATCTCGATTTCGACTTTGTTGTCGATTCCTGTAGGTTGTCTTGTAGGTGGCCTTTTAGTTTTCTTATGCCATAGTCTCCTAATCCAAATGTAGACAGCAAACGAAGCAGCTCCTCCCAACAGCAGAGAAGTCACAGAGTAGAGATATATGTCGTGACTCGATATATCTATCCCTTGTGGTAGTCTTTCCTGCTCTTTCTGCTGAATTATTTGCTTATCTATGTTTCTGATATTTATTGCAGATGTATCCAGTTCTGTCATATTCAGCTGTGCGTTTTTCCAACTTAGATCAAATAAATTGTTGATAGTCGTGTTAAGTGTAGGTACTTCAATATCCGCCTCCATGTGAAATTTGCTTCCTAAGTGGTTATAGGTGAATATTGTCGCATCTTTCTTTTGTAGTATGCATTTTGGTTTCAAGGCAATCACCCCAGTACCGTTGATGACTGCTGGCGTAACTTGATCGCTACATATGACGCGCATCAGCTGTCTGTCGCATAATGTAAACAACCACCAGTTAGGTTTATGTAATTGGATCCAAGTTTCTTTGCAAGTTACATCATTGATGACGCAGGATAATGAAGTTTGTTGACTGAATACCTTGGCCTCGCAAGGTGCGTCCTTGTCTTGTAAGCTAAATACCGGCTGACGTGAAATGCATGTGTACTCGTCTTCTCCGTATGGCGTGCATTGGCGCATGTCTTGCTCTTCCATAGTGATGTACGAATTTTTCACGAAGTTTATGGCGATATAATTGGAGAAAGGCTGCACGATTCTCAATTGTCCTTGTTTCTGGAATGGTATAGGTATTACCCGGTATATTTTGTAGTCCTCATCGCTCAAAAGTGGAATATGCAATTCGAAAAGTAGAAAGTTGTTTGTAATCCGAGCCTTGACATGGATTAGTTCGTAGATGTCACGGAAATCTTTTTGTATGTCCTTTATCGGTAAGGCTAGTCCCTGTGGAAGTTTTCCAGAGATGATGTTCAGCTGTTCTATTATTTGAGATGCAGGAAACAAGTGTGTATCCAAATGACCTCGATAAATGTTGGCGAGAGCATTCATTAGCATTTCTTGAATTCTATGCAAGTCGCTCAGAATTAAAGTTGATGATAAAGCGGCAGTGTTCACGTCATTTGCTGTGTATAAAATTTGTGCTCTGTTCTCAATTTTTGTGATTATGTTGCAAGTCTGATTTATGTAGGTTTGTATTGCGTGGAATTGTTTGTCCATAAATTCCGTATTGTTTTTAATTACATTGTTTTCAGCCTCTATGATCAAAGTTTGATTCTTCATCAACTGTAACAAGTAATTATCGTTGATTTGCAAGTTTTGGATATCCTTCTCGTACTTTTGCGCAAAGTCTTCATCCAAAACCCCGAAAAGTGTTCTGGCTAATTTTCCGATTCCATCAAAGTAGCCTCGTTTTTGTCGCGAATGCTGAGAAAGTAACATAGTGTTATAATTCTCAAGGTGATGCATTTCATGACGTAGGTGTCTGACAACTGCTTCGCATGGTGTAAACTCGTGCGCGATTCTTTGACAGAGTTTATCAATTTGGTTTATGTAGTCGTTCATGTTATTCGCAGCTTGCCAGTAGGACGTTAGGTTGTAATAGATCAGTAGAGTCCATTCATCATGTATAAGTTGCAGTTTTCCGGCTTCATCGAAATAAATAGGTTGATTGTTGGTTATAGAGGTCACCTTATAGTTGTTTGTTACTGGTGACGATTGTGCAGTTCCTAACATTCCTATTAAAGTTATAAGAGCGAAAGTCAGGAAACTGTACTTGTTGGTTCGCGTGCTCCTTTTTCTTCTTTGGTTTTCAGTTATTGTATCTTCTTCTCTTTTGTTATTTGTTGTTTCTTCGGTAGGTAGCAGTGTTTCTTGCTGTGGTAATGGAGTTAGTTTAACAGTGGGTCGTTTTATCACTCCAGTTTTTGTTTTAAGGGTGGCCACTCGTACTAGACCATCCTTACCGGGATGAGTTTCCATCACTCGTCCCATGGCCCATTTGCCAGGAGGTAAGTTTGTTTCCTTGATTAGGACCACGTCGTTTAGTTTGAGGTTTTGTACAGTTCTGTTCCACTTGCTTCTAGACTGTAAGGTGTTCAGGTAGTCATTGGACCAAGCTTTCCAGAATTGATCCAGCATGTGCTCCGTTAGTTGCCAACGTTTTCTCAGATCCATCTTTCTGTTGTCAGGCTCCGGTTGAGGTAGAGACAACGTAGCACTGCCAGTTAGAAAGTGGCCAGGAGTGAGAGTGCTGTAAAATTCCTCCGGATCTTCTGTTAGCTGACATAGAGGCCTCGAGTTTAGGCAGGCTTCTATTTTCGCTAGTAACGTAGTGAATTCTTCCCAGGTCAGTTTTTGATCCCCAAGAACCCGCTTCAAGTGGTGTTTTAATGATTTGACGGCTGCTTCGAATATCCCCCCCGCACTAGGCCAAGCAGGGGCGTTGAAGTGCCAATGAATTTCTAGTTTCCCAATCTCGTCAAAGAACTCAGGAGAGAGTAGCTTCTTGAAGTTACTGAAATCCTCTCTCAGTACTTTGGATGCTCCAACGAAGTTCGTGCCGTTGTCTGAGTACATGTGAGCAGGCGTTCCGCGCCTCGCGCACATTCTCTGAAGGGCCGCAATAAACGCTTCCGTGCTTAGTTCTGAGACTAATTCGATATGTACAGCTTTCGTAGCCATACAGACGAAGACCGCGATGTATGCTTTTGAGGTCTTCACTCCTCTTCCTTTGTTAAGTTTCACGTCTACGTGACCAGTAAAGTCAACACCAGTGTGAGTGAATGGACGGCTTGGTGTTACTCTTTGTTTTGGCAGATCGGCCATTAGTTGAGCATTGTCCGTAGAATTGTAACGATGACATTTCACACAGCGTCGTATTCTTCCCTTTACCGCCCGATTTCCAGAGACTATCCAGTATCGTTGCCGTATGTAAGTAAGGGTCAGACGGGCTCCTCCATGAAGCGTCATCGAATGTGCTTGGTCGATCAGTAGTTCAGTGAAGCGGCTGGAGTAGGGTACCACTGCGGGATTCTTCATATTTGCAGGAAGATCAGAGTGCTGTAGTCTTCCGCCTACGCGAATGATTCCCTTGCTATCCAGATAAGGTTTGAGTTTGTAAATGTTGCTTTTTGGTGACACAGTTTTATTTTGTTTCAACTGTTTGTGTTCTTGCGCAAACTCGCTTTGTTGAACATATTTTATTATATATTCTGCTGCGTATTGTAGGTCAGTTGTTGTTAGGTAAGTAGCGCTTGGTCGTAATTTTTGCTTTAGTGATGCAATATATCGCACAATTCGAGCAGTAATTCTTATTACTGAAGTCAGCGAACTGTGGTTCTTCAACAACTTGTAAACAATATTTTCAGTGTTGTAGTTTTTCGAACTGACGTCATTGGGTTCGACCCTGTTTGCTTCGCTTGTAGTAAAGTGGCAATTCACATTATGAGGTGTTTCTGTTTCTGCAAAGTTTTTCAGAAACATAGGTCCGTTCCACCATAAGTTGAACTTGACTACTTTGCTCGGTAGCAAGCCTCTCGAAGCGCAGTCAGCTGGATTAAGTTCCGATCGTACATAACACCATTGTTGAGGTGGAATTACGTCTTTTATTTTCCCCACTCTGTTAGCTACGTATCTTTCCCATCTTGAGAGGTCTCCCTGAATCCAAGCTAGCACCACCTTGGAGTCACACCAACCATAAGCTGATATCTCATGCTCCGTTAGTGATTTCTTCACTTTTTCCATGAGTTGGGAGAGTAGTAGTGCTCCGCATAGCTCAAGTCTGGGCAATGAAGTTTTTTGAGTAATCGGCACTACCCTAGTTTTTGATACTAGTAATGTGATCCTTGGGTCGCCCTTTTCGTCGATTACTCGGCTGTATATGACGCAAGCGTATGCCTTTTCGCTTGCGTCACAAAATCCATGTAGTTGGATATTTTTCTGCGTACTGCCAATCCATCTGTTTATTGTAATGTTTTTAATTAGATGTAGTTCTTTGTTTAGATGCCGCCATTCGTCTTGTAACTCAGTAGGTAGTTCAGCATCCCAGTTTATTTTAGTTAGCCACACCCTTTGGAATAGTAGTTTAGCTGACACAGTTATAGGCGCCAGCCAACCCAAGGGGTCGTATAGTTTGGATATTTGTGATAGCAGGTTTCTTTTAGTTAGTGGTTCGTTGTTGTAGTCGTCTATGGACCAGTTGAATCTGAAAACGTCATCTTTTGGATTCCAACTCAACCCCAACGTTTTCATTGATACGTCGCCTCTAAAATCAAATGTACTTTTCGATATTTGATCTTCGTCTAAGTGTCGTAGAAGCTCAGGATCGTTGCTTGACCATTTTCGCAGATTCATTCCGCCTCCCTTCAGTAGTTTTATGATCGATGTTTGAATTTCCTTTGCTTGTTTTGTAGAGTTGTGGCCGCTGATTAGGTCATCGACGTAGAACTGATTTAGCAATATTTCAGCGACCTTTGGGTATTTGTAGCCGTCATCGATAGCAAGCTGTTTGAGTGTTCGCATTGCTAGCCATGGAGCACTTTTTGTCCCATATGTTAATGTTTGCAGTTGATATTCTTGTAAATTGTCTTTTGGTTGCTCTCTCCATAGGATCTTCTGTAGATGTTGTTGATCCGGATGACACCATATGGAACGGTACATTTTTTCAATGTCCGCTGTGTAGACGTATTTATAGCCACGCCATTGTAATATCAATGCTTGGATGTCCTTTTGCAGATTAGGACCTTTTTCCATTACGTCATTTAGGCTACATCCACCCATGGTCTTCTGGGAAGCATTAAAAACAGCTCGTAGTTTTGTTGTTGTTGATTGTTCTCTCAGTACTCCATGATGCGGTAAGAAGATTGCATCTTTGGCGGGTGTCGTGTTTGAAAGCTTCATGTGACCTAAATCAATGTACTCGCGGATGAAATCTTTGTACATTGATGCAAGTTTAGGGTTTCTGTCGAATTTTCTTTCCAGTTGTAAGAATTGAGAGATTGCGATCGACTTTGAGTTTCCCAATTTTTCTTCATAACGAGGAATCAGTGGCATCTTTACAATGTATTTTCCGTCGCGATCTCTTTCAGTAGTCATTTTGTAGTAGTTTTCGCACCAGTCGTCTTTAGATGTGTCCTCAGTGTTCTGAATGATGTCTTCTGTCTCCCAGAATCTCTTTAAGTCGTTCAGGTCGACAAGAGCGACATGGCAGTTAAAAGTTTCTAGCTTGCCGCATAAAATCCATCCTAAACGGGTTTGCTGAGCTGTCGGCGTTTGGGCATCTCCCTTTAGGACCCCCTCTAATACAACTTGCGAATAGATATCCGCTCCCAGCAGCAAATCCACGCTCCTTGATAAGTTGAAGTCAGGATCCGCTAGTTTCAGACCTTGTAGCTGAGGCCAGTTTTCTTTTTTAAATGTTTTGTTAGGTAAGTTGTTCGTGATCCTTTTCATTATTAGAGTGCTGACTGAAAATGCAAAGTCAGTGCATCTTGATTTACACTCTAATTCTAGTCGTCCTTTACAATCTCCCGAAATCGTACCCACGCCGGAAATTGTAGCGTTCATCCTTTTTCTAGGTAGTTTCAGTCGTTGAGCCGCGTTCTCCGTGATGAGGTTTACTTGAGATCCTTGGTCCAGTAAAGCTCGTAACGTTATAAAGTCTCCTGTTGATGTCTTTACTTGAAGTTCTACTGTAGTAAGTAATATTTCCATAATGTAGTTGTTTGATAAATGGTTCGAACTATGTTGGTTTGTTGATGTTGAAGGTTGATGTTCCCGTTGTTGAGAACGTTGACCCATATTGTTCATATTGGAACTTGGCGACAGTTTTTGCGCTGAATAGTGTAACATCGTATGATGTGGTTTATTGCACTCTTTGCAAGTTTTGTTCGACGTGCATTCTGTGTCTCCATGCTTATACAAACAGTTTTTGCATATTTGTAATTTCCTTACTGTGTCATTCCGTTGCCGTGTGTCCATTTCAATGAACTTTGGACACTGCATGATCACGTGAAAACCGCTGCACAGAAGGCATTTACCGTATGACGCATGGTATATTCTTGATGTTTCTTTTCTATGTGGTTCATATGATGGTTTATTGGAGTTAAATTTCGTTTTGTTGCTGAATATTTGTTTATGCTGGTTAGATGCATCTTTTTGGTAACCCTTTGCTGCTTCCAACGCCATGAATTTGGTCTCCAAGAACCCCAAAAATTCACTCAGCTCCGGGACTTGCTTTGGATGCTCTAATTCTCTAGTGTATTCAGTATATGATGTTGAGTCCAACTTCTGTGCCATCAAGTACACGATTATTGGATCCCAGCTTGATGTATTTAGACCGATGTTATGTAGGCCATTCATGCATTCGTTGATTACGTCATGCATTCTCTTCAAGACAGCAGCATTGACCTGCTGGATGGATGGTAACTCCATCAAAGTATTCATCAAGTTCGTAAATTGGAGTCTCTTGTTGTCGTATCGCTGAATAAGAATATCCCAACAAGTTTCATAGTTTTCAGCGCCGACCAAATGTTGAACTAATCGTTCCGGCTCTCCTTTAAGCTTAGATTTTAAGTGTTGCATTTTCTGCGCTTTCGAAGAATTTGCATTGTTGTGGATTGTCTCCAGGAACATATCCTTGAACGTAATCCACTGACTGTAGTTTCCAGTGAATTCCGGTAGTTGAATCCTCGGTGCATAGTTTTGGTGGTTTACGCTTGTCCATAGTTTCGAGTTGAGAGATCTTTTCATGACATCGTACTGACGTTCTTTGTTGGCGAACAAGTCGTTGTATATTTCGTTTGACCCTTTCAAAATAGCTTCTAGCTCCCAGTGACATTTCTCTACAGTGTCCCACTTGGTTTTCAGGACGCTCAGGTGATCCTCTAACTCCCATTTTTCAGTTATGGAGTCAATTTCTATTTTGGACATCGCCCGTTCTAGTGCTTTAATGTGACATTCTTGTCGATCAAGCAGTTCCTTGGTCTTGGTATCTACTCCCGTAGGATGAGGAATGACAACTTCAGCTTGTTTTCCTTCCCAGACCAACAACCGCTGCAGTATATCAATCCTGGTGGATTCATACATATGTTTCGTCTTTTCATAAATGTTTCCAGTAAAATATTGGATTTCTTTGTCCTCTCGTTCAAGTAATACATTGTGTCTATTGCCAAAGTCTTGCCAGAGGTTTTCCAATGACACTAACCTTTGAGTCAGGTACTCCTTTCCTTTCCGAGACGCGCTGTCCTTTTGGTAGTTAGTACAGAGACGTTTGATTGACTCGAAGACTTCGTTTTGTGCAGTGATTTCGCTCATCTTGATGTAGTCGTTTCGGTAATCGAAAGTAGTAGTAGTAGTAAGATGTAGTAGTAAAGTAGGTATTGAAGAACACGTAGTTCGGTGTCTTCTAGTTTGTAGGCCTCGTATTGCCCGCAGTTCACGTTGTAGTCCGGAAGCTGTAGTAGCAGTAGTCGTAGTAGTAGTTGGCTTGTTGCCGCAGTTGAGTCTTGTTTTTCCGCTTGATTCACGAAGAAGTTACAAAGTATCCCCTCTTCGTTGATTGCTCAGAGCTCTTGTACTCTTTTTACGAATATGCGCGCTTTCTCAACTTGACTGGTGAGATCCGCTTGTGGAAGGCCAGCCAAGCCGATTCGCTGTCGTTCCAAGAGATACAATTACCCCAAACTGTGAAATACTCGAAGGACCATTAAATGTAAGGTCCCGTAGTAGTTGGTACCTTACACTTGTAGCTTTAAGTAAGAAGTGGTAAGTCAGTACTTGGAGTTAGGCGAGTTGATGTAAACACACACAGATTCGGTAACACTAAAGGTTTATTAGAGTACCGATCACAACAAAGTAAAAGTGGGTTGGATGCTAATCCGCGGTGTTCGCGTAAGTATGTAATTCGTCAACTAACTTAAAATCATATTAAACATTGTTTTAAATACCAAAGAGAAAAGTAGGTTGCTGCGTTTGCAGCCTGACGGAATGTACGTAAACCGTACACCTCCTTTTTGCTTCGTCATAGTCGGATAAAAAACAAAGGCTTCTTCTGTCTTATGTCAGTATTCCCTTTACTTGTTATTACTAAATAATGAATACAAGTCAAACAATAAAAGTGTTATGCAAAGTATTAGTAAAACACAAATATTCCAATAATTTATATTTACTCTGTCTGTAAATTCACATAAAGAACAGTGTTCCGTCCGAGCTAAGAATAAAAAAAAATCATTTATTTAGTTATATTCAGCTTCAGAGATATTGGTGGCAGGGACATCGACGCGAAAACCGTTACCATGGATTCAGTACATGATTCTGAACGTCCTGCGTTTAATTTATTCGTCGGTTATTTAAAAAAAATCAGCTGTCCCATACATTTTGACCGCGTAGGTATTGCACTTTTCTATGAAATAGTAGATTTTTTTTAAATAACCGACGACAAATGTTTATGCAGGGGGTTCACAATAATGTACTGAATTCATGGTAACAGTTTTCGCGTCGATGTCCCTGCCATCCTGTATGTCAGCATAGCATAGTATCGACCTCCTTCAAAACACAATTATGGTTATTAAGATACCGTGTATTGACACGCTGATTTATAAGATGTGGCTTGATACCATAAGTTATCTGCAGTACCAGATGAGAATCAACCGTAATCAAGCGGCAAGAAGTTTTATTATACATATAAATTATATTAAAATCCCGTCAAGCAAAATGCGACACAATACGCCGAAGTACTTCGGATATAAAGTATTATTACAAAGTATCTCCATTCTCAAAATACCTGTACATCCCCCCTTAATAAACTTCACGTAAGGCCGCAATACTGTTTAGAGTGTCACAATACATGAAAATATATGATAAGTTAAGGAAGTTGCTAAGACAAGCCTAACAATCCCTACGACTCTAAGCACTATAAGCCCTACAGCCCTAACCTATCATATACCTATATGATAGATAAATATAATAAATAAGTTCAGGATGTCTGCACCATGCGACCTGGTTACAAACGGAGAGTAGGCAGGATTTCCAGGTTCGGCAAGGGTACACTCACTGCCAGTACCGCAGACTCATGAGACTTATCAGAGATGGCTAAAGGTGTCTTGGCTACAGTGAGGGGTAATGAGACAAGAATATAAAATTCAAATCTGATTTATTACCAACATGTTACAGCTTATGTACTAAAATTTTTTAACACAATTATTTTTCGTTGGTAAACGATGCTATAGCAGCCGAGCGCTCCAAGCAAGAATAGTCCTTACAGTGTACAGATATGCGTTTCTTCGATAGTACCTAGGTAAATACTAATTTATACAAAATGCACTTGGGTACCTACTACTATAAAAATCAGACTAAGAAAAAATATCTTTATTTTCTTTATTTGCTGAGTTTAAAAATATGTAAACAATTAGTAGCTAACAAGGTAGGTAGGTATCTAACTTATAATATGTCATTAGGTTAATTACTGTGAGTAAACTTATTTTGTCTAATTTTATTTACTTTTATATCATCATCATCATCATCAGCCTATAGCAGTCCACTGCTGGACATAGGCCTCTCCAATTGCACGCCATTCAGCTCGGTTCTCAGCAACTCTCATCCAGCTGCTACCAGCCACCCTGAGAAGATCCACCATTTAGCCTGAGGACATCCTACCTTACGTTTGCCAATTCGCGGTCTCCACTCAAGAACACGTGTACCCCAAGGATCATCGGTTCTACGGTTGATATGGCCGGCTCACTGCCACTTCAGCTTGCTTATTCTGTGAGCTATGTCGACAACTTTGGTTCTCTGCCGGATCACCTTGTTACGGATTCGATCCCTCAGAGAGACTCCAAGCATAGTCCGCTCTATGGCTCGCTGAGCAACCTTGAATTTATGCACCAGCCGTACCGTGAACGTTGGTCATAACAGGCAGGATGCACTGATAGGAGACCTTCGTCTTTAGGCTCTGTGGAATACGCGACGAGAAGACTCGACGAAGTTTCCCAAACGCTGCCCAGCGTAGCTGAATTCTTCTGTTAGCCTCCCTCTCAAAGTTGTTCTTACCAAACTGCAGAGTTTGCCCGACCTAAACGTATTCTCGAATAACCTCGAGAGCACCGCCATTGACAGCAATCGACCCCGGAGTAACGTGTTCGTTGAACATAACCTGGGTTTTGTCCAAGTTCATCCGGAGACCAATGTGTGCAGAAGAAGTAACTAGGCCGTCCAGCATCTGCTGCAAGTCATGCAGTGATTCGGCCAGTATGACGATGTCATCTGCAAATCTCAAGTGAGAGATGTACTCGCCGTTGATGTTAATGCCACGCCCTTACCAGTTCAGCATCTTAAACACATCCTCCAATGTGTTAGAGAACAATTTCGGGGAAATTACGTCCCCTTGTCTCACCCCTTTACGCAGGGGGATGTGTTCAGTTCGCTGATCCTGAATTTGGATGGTCATTGTCGCGTTTTCATAAAGACATCTCAGCACTTGGATGAATCGCCAATCGACTTGGCATCGCTGCAGAGACTCCAAAACAGACCAGGTCTCGATAGAGTCAAAAGCCTTCAAAAGCCATAGTCCACAAACGAGAGACACAGTGGCCGATTATACTCATCGGACTTCTGTATAATTTGCCGCACTGTGTGAATGCAGTCTGTGGTCCTCGTCCTGCTGTATCCTCCTCGAAACCCAGCCTGCTCCGGTGGCTGAAACTCGTCGAGTCTTCTCTCTAGATGATTTGTAACGACTCTTGAAGACAACTTATAAACGTGGCTAAGGAGCGAAATGGGTCTGTTGTTCTTTAAAAGAGTCTTATCACCCTTTTTAATGAAGAGAATGAATTTTGTATAATTTAACCTAATTTTATGATTGTATGTGTAATTACTAGTATTGACCGATATCCATCCAATAAAACTTGTATGTGTGGTGCAAACTGTAAGTATAAGTTGGTTATTAATTAAAAAACGTCTGCGGTCGGCGGACCCCGTTAGCAACGAAGTTCCGCAGCCGCCCTATACTTAATACATTTTGACCTCACTATCGACTTTAGCGCCCTCGAAAACTCTGAAAACGACACCCATGACGAAACATTTTAAAATTTTGGCAGCTGCCATCTTGGATTTTTATTTCGACCAAATTCATACTTTTTCAGAGAAAAGTCGGATGGACCATAAATGCTCGCCGCCGCGCCGCCACAGCGGATTGTAAAGTGATATGTTAAACAAAGCTGCAACGGCGCAACGGCGCAACGTTGCAGTGACGGCGTAGCGACGGCATCGTAACACCAAACATTTTTACCCTACCATTTTTTTTGTTACGTGACGATTTCTACCAGTTTATTCACGTTTCAATAAAAATAAAATAGATCAACAGTGTCAGAAATATTACAATACAATTTAGCAAACAAATAAGTATGCACGTATAGCACAGTAAAGTACCTAATCGTCTAATATTGACAAAAAATACTCCGAACGAATTCCAAGAATTCCAACCAAGCACGTTGCGCTAGTGCGAGCGCCTGTCGGAGCGATATACACCTACAGTGAGCAATACTACCACGCACACATTGACACACAGAAACAATATTATAAATATTGTTTTTTTTTTATATTCCAGAAAAAAACAATATGAAAACATGTCATTTACGCTGTAAAAATGTGCGAGATTAAAATCGTTTAAACTTCATTTTAGGTAAGTTTTTTGGAAAAATAAAGACGTAGGAGCCTAGATTAAAGACTGTTTTAATCCGAATAACACCATAATATGGTGGATTTAGGTATTACGTTTGTAAGTATGGACAATTCATGCGTCACCGCATTCTTAATAGGTTGATTAGTGTAACGATAAATCCTTACATATTATAAAACCAAGTCCCCTTTTTTTTATCATCAAATAACTTCTCCCGCTCTGGGCGGAGCGGGAGGGCGTGTCAGACTCTTACTGACTAAAACCCACCCGTGTTCCTTCGGTTGCCCTGTTGCCGGGGGCCACGATCTCCCTTTCGGTTTTCTTCGCAACCCCGGCAGGCATCGGCCCTAGTGGACCCCTTCAATTCTGCTGACATCTCTTTGAGGCGCGCGTGGAACACAACGCGCCGTCGACCCGGGCCTGGTCCTTATCGGACGGTGAGCCACCCATTGCTCACCGTCCGCAAGCCCGCGCCTACGGTGGCCGGAAATCGCCTCGCGATTCCCGACGCCCTGGGCGTCTCCTCCTGCGGCGGTTAGGGGCGTGAGGGCGCGAAATTTGCCTTTCCCTCACGCGTTCCGCCTCCTCCTTCGCGAGCATTACAGCTTCGCAGAAGGAGGTGACGGCCTCCCATTTCCTCTCGCTCCGTACCATGGCCTGAACCAGGGCCGGACGTGAGAGATCACCGCCGCCGATCGCCTCCACGAGGACACGGCGATGCTCCGCCCAAGCTGGGCAGACCTCCACCGTATGCTCCACCGTGTCCTCCGGGCGATCCACACAATGGTGACACCCGGGCGTTTCCTCCCGCCTTATCCTGTGCAGGAACCTCCCGAAACAGCCGTGTCCGGTGAGGACCTGCGTCAGGCGGAAGGTGAGGACGCCGTGGCGCCTCTCTAGCCACTCCTCAAAGAGGGGTCTTATCGCCGCAATTGTGGCGTGCCCAGCGCTGGGTTGCGACAATCGCACTCTCCATGACGCCATGAGATCCCGCCGGAGCTCTGTCCGCTGTGCCGCGATTTCTCGCGGTGTCAAACCAAGTCCCCTGCCGTGTCTGTCTGTCTGTTTGTCTGTTTGAATGCGATAAACTCAAAAACTCCTGAACGTATTTTCTAACAGTTTTCATCAATAGACGGAGTGATTCATGCGAAAGTTTTTAGTGTATAATTCATTAAGATTTTGTATTGTGTTTCAGGCTACGAAGTGCATAAATACTTAAAGTAATAAATTAACTAAGAGTATAAAGCATAAACTAAATTAAAATTAGATAAATAAATGTAAAATAGCATTTCAGCGGTTCTATTTGCAGACAACAAGTAGATCTTTTGTCTGTGCATAATCTATGTTTAGTAAATATTCAAGTATAATTTTTTTACAGCTAAAGTAATTTAATTTGTAAATACTAAGTTTTTTATTTAATCTATTGTACAGAAATGGGCCTAAAAATGTAAAAAAACATTCTACAAAGATATGTTTTGAGGTTGCATTAAGGCTCTACGCGAAACAAAGACACCGCTCGTCGCGCGACGAGCGGTGTCTTTGTGTCGCGTCGCGTGTCGCGCCTGTTTGAAAGAGCCTTTTAATGTGCATACTATATCATTCCGTCTCTTGTTAGTATTGCCAGCAGTGTAGGTAAGCATGGTGTGCTGTTTTAATACTAAGTGCATAATGAAAAGTTGGCGAACAGTCAGCACGTTGCAGGATTTATATAGCAGATCTGTGGGAAGGAAAAAGGGATGGAAGTTTGCTACCTTTAAAATTGCTCTCTGAGCTCTTTCAAGAGGAAGTAGATATGTTTTTGGTGCGCCACTTCATGAAGAGATGCAGTATTGAATTATAGATTGACATACGGCCAAATACACTTGTGTAATTAATTTAGTGTCAGCAAAAGTTCGCAATTTTTTAAAAACATATATTAAATTGCGCACTCTTTTAATTAGACTATCAATATGTTTTCTGGAAGACAATGTGTCGTCCATTATTACCCCGAGGTATTTTATGCTGCTTGTTTTGAGAATACAAGGGCAATTACACATGTTGACTGAACGGTTTCCACATTCTTTTTTCTTTTTCTTTATTCGGGAAAATAAACAGTTATACACTGAAGTCTTATACTAAGGTACATATATGCAAAAGTTATAAATGTATAACCTACGACATTTTCCACATCATATTAAAAGTTATATCTAACAGTGCGCTATATTAAGCTATTAAAACAGAAAAGTAGTTAACAGTGAACTTTAACAGAGAAAGGCATGCAAACATCAGGTAAAAGAGAGAGGGAGAGAGAATGAGTAAGTATTAAACTAACTAGGTATTATAATCTAAAATTATCTTGTAGATTTGACTTTTAAATTTATGAGCGGTGACAGAAAAGAAGTCATTGTCTTCAAAGATCTCGTTATATTGATTAGTTAGGCGGCGTAGGGGTGCTCGTAAGCCTGCATTTGTACGGCAAGAACTCACTGCAAATAAAGGTCTTGCGCGCACCCCACGGCATATCGTTGATCTGGGTACTACATAACTAATTTTGTTGCGAATATCAATACAATCATAAGTATTGCACAAATCAAACAAGAACATCGTTTCTAACAAAATTCGTCTAGACTTTAAACTCTGCAGCTTATACTTTTTCAATAAATCATTGTAGGATGCATAAGTACGATAGCATCGAAAATGCATGGCCTTTAAAAACTTTCTTTGCACTTTTTCGACCATGTCGGAATATTTACCATAGTGGGGATTCCATACCGAAACTGCATACTCTAGCTGAGAGCGAACCAACGATTTATAAAGATATAGATACGTAGAGGATCGAGTGAATACTGTAGCCGTTCTCATAATGAAGCCGAACATACGGAAGGCGTTATTAACAATTTTGTTAATATGGGAATCTAAATGCAGTTTGTCATCCAGCAGAATTCCAAGATCACGGACCAGGGTTTCTCTTTTTAGGTTTTCGTTTTTTAAGGTGTAGGGATATACAATGATATTTTTGTTTTTGGAAAAACTAATAACATGACACTTGGATACTCTAAGTTGTAGTTTATTGCGTGTACAGTATGCAGAGAACGTATCCAAATCCTCCTGTAAGAGAGAGCAATCACGGTGATTTTTAATAGACCTAAATATTTTAATGTCGTCAGCGTACAAAAGTAATTTTGAATTTTTAAAACATGTATCGACGTCGTTGATGAATAAAATGAATAGGAGAGGTCCCAAAATGGAACCCTGTGGTACTCCGGAAGTAACATCTAAGGTGGCAGAGCAAAAACCGTTTATTACAACTCTCTGTGTTCTATTGCAAACATATGAATAGAACCATCGTAAGAGGTCCCCACGTATCCCATTAAATGCAATTTTCTGCAAAAGCAGTTCATGGTCAACCTTGTCAAAGGCTTTCTTGAAATCAGTATATATGGTATCAGTTTGTACGCGGGCATCCAAGTTGTTAAATAAATAATCTGCAAAGGTCACCAGGTTTGTCGCGGTTGATCTCCTTTTGACAAAACCATGTTGCTGTGGTAATAAAACTTTGTGAAGTAGAGGGTAAACTCTATCGTGTACTAATCTCTCAAAAACCTTTGACAAAGCTGACAGTATGGATATTGGTCGGTAGTTTTCGACGTCATGCCTGGGCCCTGACTTGTAGACTGGGGTTATATTTGCCAGTTTCCAAGCTTGTGGAAATATCCCTTGTGAAATAGATAAGTTAAATATGGTACACAATGGTGTACAGAGATTGGTGGCAGTGCTTTTAATAAAGATTGCTGGCAAGCCATCTGGCCCAGGTCCTTTAGAAGGGTCTAATGACTTGAGCCTACTCAGTACTTCATCCACTGAAAATTGAATGTGACTAATCAGCGAGCAGTTAGGGGAGCAATCGGTATGCGAGGATGGTACACTTTTTATAGTGGATGGCTCATAAACAGAATTAAAGAATTCAGAGAATACATTGCAAATGTCTTCTGGATTATTTGATGACTGATTTTTGTATTTCATAGTGGAAGGAATTCCAGTAGTAGATTTTTGCTTAGAAATAAACGTTTTAATGTTGTCTCGAATACCATCCTCTACAGAAATAATGTATTTTCTATATGATTCTTTGCACTCAGACTGAAATCTTGTGCGAAATAGTGAAAACTGCTCGTAGTCAGACAAATTCCTGTACATTTTCCATCTTTGGCTTTGTTTTTATGAATGTGTATAAGAGATTTAGAAAACCACACAGGAAACTTTAGAGACCTGCTTGCCAAAGGTACATGTTTTCTTATTATGCCAAAAATAATGTTATAAAAAGTGCTTATATACTCGTCAGGTGTTTGATCATTTAAAAACGTATCTTCCCAATTAATTTCTTTTAAATCTTGGTTAATGTTATCGTAATTTGCTTTAAAGTAATTATATTTTTTGATTGTCTTGCGAACCATTGAATTACTAGGTAATGAAACAGATATCAACACACAAAGTGGGGGATGGTGGTTATCTAACAGCAGTAAATAATCAGTGGGCGAGTATGTAGTGCAGTCGTCATTACTAATGACCAAATCCAATATTCTCCCATTTGGATTCTTTGCATTATTAAATTGATGAGCGTCGAGAAAGGACATGAACTGACCTAAGTAAGTGCATGTAGGAGAATTACCTTTACAAGTCTGAGCAGTTTATGAGGTACTCGCGGTGCACGTGATCCAGTCAATCTCGGGCAAATTATAGTCTCCTAATAGATAAAAGTGTTCAGGATTATTATGCCCAAGTATGGATTGTAATAAATCTAAATATTCAACGTATATACTTTCAGGTGTTCTGGGCGGTATATAGACTGCAGCAATTATTAAATTTCCATCTCGACCCGAGCATGGCAACTGTATTAGTATGTGCTCAATATGCGTATGTATTGTGGAACGTGGAAGCAATCTTACTGAGCGCAGTCCTTTTAATACAGCGACGAGAACGCCACTTCCGTCATTGATGGGCATATAGATGTAGGTTAGTAATGTTAAATTGAGGCTTGCGCATGGAGAAGTGTATATATTTTGTCTTGTCAACATTTAATGTTAGTAAATTGCTTTGAAGCCAATTAGTCACAGTATTAAAACCTAGTTGAGCTATTTTGAACAGTTCGCTACTGGTTTTAGCGGTAAATATTAACGCCGTGTCGTCGGCATATGATATAATTTTTCCGTCTTTAATATTCAAATTACATAAGTCGTTAATATAAATCAGGAATAGCGTAGGGCCCAGAATACTTCCCTGGGGAACACCAAAACCAGTACTTTGCTGTTCATCGCTCGTGATATTATCTGTTAGAACACATTGATATCGGTCACCTAAGTAGTCCGCAAATAGTTTTAGCGGCGTTCCCCTTATTCCTATGGCCTCTAATTTGTTTAGGAGAACAGAAACAGACACTGTGTTGAAGGCCTTGGCTAAATCAAGGAAAACTCCCAGGCTCTGGTTACCTTTGCCGAATTCTTCTGTAATATGATCGGTCAGGTTATGCACCGCATCGGCTGTAGATAATTTGGCTTTAAAACCAAATTGCGCAGGGGATAAGATATTATTTTATTCTAGATAGTTAACTACTCTACAGTTTATAATTTTCTCAAATATTTTTGATAATGAGGGAAGTAACGATATTGGCCTATAATTATTTACTTAGTCTTTATTACCAGATTTAAAGACGGACTACAACTGCCTTTTTAAGACAGCTAGGGAAAATTCCTTTGGATAGACAGATTCGAAGTATATGCGTTAAAGGAGGTACCAAAATAAGCTTAAGGAGTTTAAGAACCTTATTGCTTATGTTATCCCATCCAACTGCACAGTCATCTTTTAGTCCAGAAATGATTCGGGTTATTTCGTCTTCGTCAGTGTCCAGCATAAAAAAAGATTTCAGATTACAGCTATTGCTTGGTTGTTGGAATGGTAATTGGTCACAATAATGTTTCGGAATCTGTTCAGCAAGAATTTTCCCAACATTGACAAAGAAGTTATTGACGTTGTTAGCTGACAAGAGTGGTGAAGTATTAGTAAGCAGTAAACTCGAATTTGATTCACGCTGTTTAGACATATTGGTGACGTTTTTGATATGTTTCCAAAGTTGCTTGGTATTGCAACCTGCTCTATTTAATTCATTTTTATCGTAATTAATTTTTAACTTCTTTAGGAGATTATTGCAGAAGTTCCTATACCTTTTATAAGCGGTTTCAATTATTAGATTATCAGGGTATCTCTTTGTAGAAATTAATGTTTGATTGGTTTAGCACCAATTTCTGGGTTGGTTGATTTGATTGCTTTTATCGGACGGCGGGTAAATGGTTTGGTTATTGGTTTACGAACACTGGTTTAATGATACGCAAAAATATGGTTAAAAGATTATATTAGATACTACTGAACTAAGAAATGGTAAATCTAACATAAAGTAGCACTAAGATGGTTTGATTAGAGTTACGCGATTGGTATCCGAACACGCACTAACTTACGATAGTTGCGATACATGCATTTATGGAAATGCGCGCAGGCAAAAGTGCTGAGCTGTTCGGTTGCAAATATTGTACCGAACATATTCCCGAGCACAAGATGAGATAAAAGATTGTAAAGTACTTGCTCATCGAATCATCTTAGGTATATGCATGACAGGTAAATAATACAAAATAAACAACAAATGGTAAAATGTAAAAAATATAAACTATGGTTATCCTAATACAATGGTAACGAAGTAAGTATTAAATTCTAGTTGCACTAAAACTACATTTTTTAAACTAATGAGTCTTTTACTGTAAGTAAACGCTCTTTTGTCGCTTTGGGCAACGTAGCTCTTTGCGTTTTAACCGCACTACGCATAGCACAGGGCCATCGTCTGGCGAAATATGAATTAAGATCTATATGTTCACTTTCACTTTGCTGACGGTCAGCATTACTCTGCTTTCGCGGTTGCCCTTCACTGTTCACTCTGGTTGCTTGAGATGTAGTCGCCACAGATTCCTGTCTGTGGTGAGGCTACGCCCGGCTGGCCGTAGACTGCGAGCAGCAACTTGTTCTTCTCCAGATCCAGACTGCTGCCGCGCATAGGACAAGTCCCAGCAGTATGTACATGATGGTATATTGGTGGATGTCATGAACTGAAACATCATCAACCTCTGCTTTGGTGGTTTTCAGCGTTCTGATCTGATCTCCAAGAATGGATAGTGATTTATTTAGGCTCATGTCCTCTGGTAATGTGGTGTCCGTTGGTATTGCTATGTTCACAATATGATTTATCTGATCTAGCTCTGGTACGAGCATGTTTGATGAAAAGTTCAACTGGTTGGATTGCTGTTGTAAAGAATACAGTGTGAAATCTTTACTTTTAATAAAACATTTCTGAGTCATACTAATGACCCCTGCTCTAGTCAGCTGGCGAACAGTAACTTGATCGTCGCATATGATTTTGATGGGATATGTGTCACAGCAAAAATATAAGTATTGTGACGTTGAGTGTAATTCAACCCATCTATTTTTGCACGTTGTGGTTTCTGTTTTGCACTTTTTGTTTATTGGGCTTGTTTCGCAAAAGTTTTCATTATTTTCCAAATTTTGGATTGGCTTGAAGAGCTCACATATGAAAGATTTACCGTGATACAAGCATGTGTCAAGGTCATGTATGGTGGGTACGAAATATGCATCCTTTTTCAGGTTTACTGCGACGTATTCTGAGATTGGTGTTATAATTGTCATACTGTAATTGATCTGTTTCGGAACTGGTATTATTCTATATAATTGGAAACTTTCTCTTGCTATGAGCGGGAATGTAATTTCGAAAATGATATATTTTTCTGTGACTCGAGCTTTTGTTCTCAGTAACTTGTAGATGCGTTGGAAATCTGTCTCTATGTTTTCGATTGGTAGCGCTAAATCTTGAGGCATTTGTCCATAGATAATTTTGCGCGATTACCTGGTTCTTTTTCGGGTTCAGTACTTTGATGTAATGGTTGTTCTTTTGGTATGGTTGGTTCCGTTTGGTCTAAAGGTAGCACTGATAATTTAACTACAGGATGCTTCATGTAACCGTTTTTGGTTTTTAGAGTGACTACTCTGACAAGTTCATCTTTTCCTGGATGAACCTCCATCACACGACCCATTGGCAATTTTCCTGCTGGTAAATTATCGTCATGTATTATAACTAAATCACCCATGTTGATATTCTTCTGTTGTTTCGCCCATTTATTTCGGGTTGATAGTTGGGTCAAATTTTCTGTTTTCCATCTCTTCCATAAGTCGTCGAATAATTTTGTCACTAGATGCCACCTGGTTCTGGCGTCATCTGCTGTGTCAATCATAGTTAAACCTGGACGTGCTGATAGGAAATGGGCTGGTGTTAGGAAGTTAAGATCCTCTGGATCTTCTGATAACGCACAAATTGGTCGCGAATTCAGGCAAGCTTCTAATTTTGCTAATAGGGTGGTGTATTCTTCAAACGTTAGTTTTTGTTGACCAATCACGCGTTTGAGGTGATGTTTGAGACTTCGCACGGCTCTTTCCCAAAGCCCTCCCGCATGAGGCCAAGAAGGTGCGTTGAAGTGCCATTCAATTTGGAGCTCTGTTATCTCTCTAAAGAATGACTCGTTGTGAACATTTTGAAGATGGCCATATTCTTCTTGCAGCATTCTATTTGCTCCAACAAAATTGGTTTCATTGTCACTATAGATATGACGTGGAGCCCCGCGACGTGCTGCCATTCTGTTTATTGCGGCTAAGAATGCTGAGCTGGATAAATCTGAGACGAGTTCTAGATGGACGGCCTTCGTAACCATACATACGAACAACGCTATGTAACCCTTTGTCGTTTTTATTCCGCGCCCTTTGTTTGCCTTCACTTCCACAAAGCCTGTGTAGTCAACACCACAATGATAGAAGGCACTTTCCGGATTCACTCTTGATGATGGTAGATCACCCATGAGTTGATATTTTTGGATGGGTTCTTGCTTTTTACATATAATACACTGTCGTATGACTTTCTTTGTAGCTGAATATCCGCTGATTATCCAATAATTCTGTCGAATATTTGACAAAGTAAGGCGCGCTCCACCATGGTATGTTAGTTCGTGAGCGTATTGAATTATTAGCGTACTAAGTCGATGGTTGTGTGGTAGTATTATTGGATGTTTCATCTCTGACCTTATTTGTGCGTTTCTTAGTCTGCCCCCTACTCGCAGAATCTCATCTTGGTCTATGATAGGGTGTAATGGTAAAATTTTACTCTTCGAATGCACATTTTCATTCCTAAGTAATTGCTTTATGTCACTGGTAAACTCCATATGTTGCACAGTTTTAATAATCAGCAGTTTTGCGCGACGGAGTTCTTGTAATGTGAGATAAGGTTGACGGCCTGCCTTTACTTTAGGTAATCGTAGTATCCATGCAAAAACTCGTATTATTTTTGCGAAGGAATTCCTTTTGTATAATAAATGGTTGATAATATTAGGTATGGTCATGGTTGTTTCCTTGTGTATTTCCGCAACTACTGCATTTGATTGTTTCATCTCTAAGCTGGTTTCATAAATAGTTAGAGGTATTTCATGGTTTTGGAATGGTTGGATCCATGATGGCCCTTGCCACCACAAATCATGATTTTTTAATTGTTTGATTTTCAATCCACGACTGGCACAGTCAGCTGGATTTTCAATGGTTTTGACATAATTCCATTTTTCCTTGAGAATTATTTTGGTGATTGCTTTCACGCGATTTGAGACAAAGGGTTTCCACCTCGCCGGATCTCCCTTAATCCATCCCAACACTGCTGTTGAATCAGTCCAACAGTATACTTTCGGTTCATACGGCTCCAAGCAAGTCTGCACTTTTTGCATCAGCTGTGATAATAGTTGGGCACCCATTAATTCCAGCCTTGGTATTGATATATCTTTACTAACAGGCACCAATCTTGCTTTTGCGGCGACCAGAGTTACTTTCGTTAGCGTTATTTTGGTTAATGACGTTGCAATATATAACAGCGGCATACGCTTTGTTCGACGCATCACAGAATCCGTGTAGTTGCAAGCTATGATCTTTCTTTATTCCTAACCATCGTTTTACTTCAATACAATTGACGTCTTTTAATTCTTCTCTTAAGCTTAGCCACTTGATTTTGATATCTCCTGGCAGCGCATCATCCCAGTTAAGACTCGATGACCAGACACTTTGGAATAGCATTTTCATGGTGATAGTTAATGGTGTGAGCCAGCCCAATGGGTCGAATATTTTTGAGATGTCGGAGAGAAGTGACCTTTTTGTTGGTTTTGTTGATGATAAGGGCTCCAGTTTCGATTCAAAGGTGAATTTGTCCTGCTTCGGATTCCATCCTAAGCCCAATGTCTTCTTTGAATCTGCTTGTTTAAACTCGTAGATTTGTTGGTTCCGCAAATCTTTATCTAAGTCAGCGAGTAATTCTGGTTCATTCGATTCCCATTTTCGTAAATTAAACCCACCCTTGCTGAGTAGTTTGATGAGTTCTGTTTTAAGTTGTTTTGCTTGTTCTATAGTGCTTGCTCCGCCGCAGTAGTCGTCCATATAAAAACACTCTTCTAATGCTTTTGCTGCATCGGGGAAATTTTGTTTTTCCTCGGCAGCTATCTGTTTTAAACACATCATAGCCAAAAAGGGTGCAGGCTTTGTGCCGTAAGTTATGGTTGCAAGTTGGTATGTCTGAATGGGTTGTAATGGTGAGTCTCTCCATAATATTTTCTGATAGGACTGATCTTCTGGATGTACCATTATCTGTCGATACATTTTTTCGATGTCAGCAGTGTAGACAAACTGGTACTGTCTCCATTTTAGAATAATCTCTTGCAGGTCTTGCTGTAGGTTGGGACCTCGGAACATGACGTCATTCAAACTGTATCCTGATAATGATCTAGCAGACGAGTTGAACACAACACGTAACTTGGTAGTCGTTGTAAGTCAACGACTACCAAGTTACGTGTTGTGTTCAACTCGTCGAGTGCGCGCGAGTGACACAGTGGTGTGGTAGGTAGCACTCGGGTTTCGTACTTGTTGCTGACAAGGACGGCATCATATGGTTTAAGTTATGATACTCGTTCATAAATTTTGTGTATTCCGTTTTCAATTCCGGATCTTTTTGTAACTTTCTCTCTAAGTTGCGAAATTGTGCCAGTGCTAGTGGTTTAGTAGACCCTAGCTGTTCTTTGATTTCTGGTTTGAATGGTAGGCGGACTTGGTATCTCCCATTTTCTAGTCTTTCTGTTGTTGACAGAAAATATTGCAGACATTCATGATCTTCGGTGGACATTTCCGTCTGCTGAGTGATATCTTCATTTTCCCAAAATTTACGTAAATCGTCTGTATTGCGAAGAATGACGTTACACCTGTAGCGTGGTGTCATTGTCCCACAAAGTAACCATCCTAATTGTGTTTGTTGGGCTATTGGTTGTTCGTCGCTATCGCCCCTTAAAAGGCCACCCAAAGCTATCTGGCAATATACATTTGCTCCAAGCAGGAGGTCCACTGGTCGGCTGGTATTAAAGTCCGGGTCTGCCAAATTAATGTTTTGAATGTGCGGCCAAATTGGTTTTATGAATGATTTATTTGGTAAACTTTTTAAAAGATTATTCATTATAAGAACCTCCCCTTCTAAAGCAAACTCATTATAAATTGATTTTATTCGTATGGTAATTACTCCCTTGCAGCTGTTTTCTTTTTCACCTATGCCAAATACAGTTCCTTTGCAAGAGCTTCTTGGTATTTTCAAAACTTGAGCCGCCTTTTCGCTTATTAAGGAAATTTGAGAACCCTGATCAATCAAAGCCCTCATGGTATGGTATTCGCCACTGTGTCCTGGAACTTCCACTAGTGCCGTAGCTAAGAGTGTCTCGGACACGTCATCCCAAGATACATGGGTTGAGGCTGATGCTTGTTAATTATTAGTCACGCATGATGTCGCAAGTGTATGTGCAGCTTTATGATTTGGTTTTGCTGATGTACTTGGTCTAGTTTTTTTAACATAATTCATTATTGCATCATGCAATAATGAATTATGTTTACCATTGCACTTGCGACATGTTTTATTCGATAAACAAGTTTTATTAAAATGGTTGTATAGGCAATTTGCGCAACAGTTTAGTTGGTTGACAGTTTTCAACTTTTGCTCATTCGACATTTGCAAAAATTGGGGACACATCCATACCCCGTGGTCAGCGTTACACAATGCGCAGGTGATTGACCGCGACACATGTAACGATTTCGTATGGTTTTTCATGATACTTGGATAATTTTTGTTTGATGATTGCTGATTATTATTTGAACTATAATATTTCTTCTGGTTTGCTTGATAATTTTGGTTTTGTGGTTGAGTGTTTATCTTCTGGTTATTTGTTTCTTGTTTACGCCTTGATGCTTCTAGGGCGGTAAACTTGTTTTCCAAGAAATCTAGGAATTCTTGAAGGATTGGTAATTCCCTGGGATTCTTCACCGACTCAATGTATTCAGTGTATGATTCACTGTCAAGTTTTTGCGCTAACAAAACTACCAATAGGGGACCCCAGGTGGTGATATCCACTCCTAGGTTCTGTATTACGTGGAGACATTCTTTGGTGACGTCATGCAGTTTTTTAATTGCTCCGATGGTTTGTTGCTGCATACTAGGAATGTTAAGTAATGTGTTGACATGAGACGTGAAAATTAGTCTACTGTTACCATATCTGTGGTTTAGTATTTCCCAGCATACTTCATAATTCTCTGAGCTAATCTGCAGATGGTGGATCAGACGCTCAGCTTCTCTTGATATTTTGCTCTTTAAAAACTGCATTTTTTGTGCGTTTGATAAAGATGGATTTTTGTGAATGGCTTCTGTGAATAAGTCTTTTAACGACGTCCATTGATGGTAGTTGCCTTGGAATATTGGAATATCCATCTGTGGAGTAGCTTTGTCGCGATGCGATACAGACCACATTTTAGAGTTGATGGTTTTCTTCAAATCGACATACATTTTTTCATATCTGTTAAACTCTTCTTGGTTCCAGACATCCTCATCTCCGTTTTCACCTTCTATATCCCAGTGCAGGCTATCTATAGTAGCCCAACGACTTTGAAGAGAATTTAATGCATCATCGAACTCCCACTTGTTCTGCAGTTGGTCGATTTCTATGATATGTTCTCATGAAAGCTCTGAAATGGATTGTCTGCTTTTTTATCATTCCTTCTAGCTTGCTGTCTTCACGCGTATCCCTACGTTGCTGTTGCAATCTATGGTTTTCCGATCAGCTCCGTCTTTCTTGATGTTAGTGAGAAGTTTAACCAAGGAATCATAAATCTCCGTTTGGCTGACTGATAACTGCTCCATTATTTTCACGGTCAAATAACTACGCAAATGAAAATAAAGTGAATAAAATGGTTTGATCTGACCTTATATTCTCCTTACGCGACTGCTGCTAACTTGAAGTGCTGTTTCCTCAGCTTGAAGTCACTGCTTACCTACTCTACTCTCCCTACCAACTGATTCACACAAACACTGGTTAGAAGGTCCCGGCGCACAAACACTTCACTGCACTTCACGGACCTAGTTCCTTATGCTCGAAGGACCATGTAGAAATTAATGTTTGATTGGTTTAGCACCAATTTCTGGGTTGGTTGATTTGATTGCTTTTATCGGACGGCGGGTAAATGGTTTGGTTATTGGTTTACGAACACTGGTTTAATGATACGCAAAAATGTGGTTAAAAGATTATATTAGATACTACTGAACTAAGAAATGGTAAATCTAACATAAAGTAGCACTAAGATGGTTTGATTAGAGTTACGCGATTGGTATCCGAACACGCACTAACTTACGATAGTTGCGATACATGCATTTATGGAAATGCGCGCAGGCAAAAGTGCTGAGCTGTTCGGTTGCAAATATTGTACCGAACATATTCCCGAGCACAAGATGTTCTCTGATGAAGTTTATCTCTGTGTCTTATACACCGAATTAGTCCAGAAGTAATCCAAGGTTTAATATTATAAAGTTTCTTATTCACAGTAGAAACTGTCGCGTTTCGTAAAATTGCTTGTTGGACATATTTTATAAAGTACGATAAAGCCAAATTAGCGTCAGCAGTATTGTAAACTAGGCTAAAATCTAGGTTGCATAAATCATATTCGAGTTTATTTGTGTTTAATTTGCTTTTGGTCTGGGGACGATTTAGCTTAGGCAGCGTTAAATTTAAAGTAAGTAGGACAGCATGATGATCAGTAATTGTTGCGTTAGTAACAAGCGTAATATATGATAGGCTTATTTTAATCATCATATGATCAAGACAGGAACCGCTCTGATGAGCAGGCAATATGTGAGCGGGGAGAAAACCATGGTATGAGCAGATATTAAGATAATCTTGGGTCCCTGCATCGCAGTTTTCGGAGCCGATATTTATATTTAAATCACCTGTTAGTATAACATTCTTAAACGAGCTAAGATTATCTTGAAAAATCTGGTCTAAGGAATTGTGAAAAGTGTCCAAGTTTCTAACGGAAGGGGACCTATACATAGCGATTATCGCTGTGGTTGTACCAATTTTGATAACTAAGCAATTTATCATGCAGTCTTGTAAAGTAGGTTCGTCGAATGTTACCTTTAATGATTCTTTAACAAAGACTACTACACCATCATTTTGATTTTGGTTTCTTTTGGTATGCAATAAGTTGTAACCAGGTATTACTGGAAGGTTATCGATGCGGTTAGCTAGCCAGCACTCGGTTAGTACCAATAAATCACAATCAAACTTAAGTCTATGAAGGAAAATTTTAAAGCTATCGATGTTCTTATAAATACTACGAATGTTTTGGGTCAGTACGGTTAGTGACTTTTTACAATCGGAAAGATATTATTGTCTGCAATCCTCAACGTCACATGTCTTTGATACAGTTAAAAATGTATTATCTATGTCGGTAATTAAGTTATTATCCATATTAAACTAGAAAAATAACAATAATAAACTACGTCTAGAATATACACAAGTATGTGGCGCTCTCAGGCGCCTTCATAAAATCAATCGAGTTGATGTACCTGTATTCGGCAGCTTTTTTAGCCGGGCAATCTTCGTCTCCCGTCTTATGGTTGGCTTGTTTTTTAAAACGCAAACATGTAGCACATTTTGGCGCACCGGCTTTCTTTGGGCAGTCTTGAACAGTGTGTCTTTCTTCACCACAATGTCCACATGTAGAGGCAGCAATTCTGGCATGTTTTGGCTGCATGACCGTACTGCTGGCATTTGTAACATCTTGTTACCAGTGGAAAGTCTCGTACCGGGCAGGACGACCAATTTATGAATAATCTGTCTTGAGTGATGAGGGCCTTACGTATGACAGCTGGAACTTCTATAATAAGGTTGCAATTCTCAGCATCTTTCCTGCCTGATTTGTGGCTTAGTTTTATAGAGGTCAGAAATGTATCTACGGATAAAGTGGCTAGTGTTTCGGCTATGTTTTGTTCATAAATATATTTATAAACCTCATTTTCAGCCATTGATGTAGGTACTCTTATTACTATTTATGCGAGGTTTGCGCTTTTTAGGTTCGTCGACGGTAAGACCTGACGAAGCGAGTTGGACTGTTTGCTTGAGCCTGTCTAGGTCATCTTTGGTCTCTGTGCTGATTATGAGTCCTCCTTTTCCAATTTTGCGTACGCCTCGTACTTTCAGTTTCATTTCTACAGGGCATATGATTTTTTGGATCATGTTCTTGGTTTCGTCACTGGTCTTTGAGTTGTCACTGGGATAAATGGCCACGGAGCTAAGAGTATTAGGACGAACAGAGGTTTTGGAACCGTTCTTCACCATAGCTGCAAAAGATGTAGAAGTTGCTTCCTGCTTCGTACAGGACTCCTGAATCGTCCGGTTCGTCTCCATTAAACAATCTGATAGGTCTCGAGCATCGGTCATGGTTTCATGGGAGGTATGGGTTTGTATAGCTTTTTGCTTTAGTGACTGGTATTGAACAGCCATTTGCGAAACTCCATGTCCAACTTTCCGGCAAAGATTGCTTATTTTAACCTTCTGATCAGCGTTTAGCTTTCCTTTAGAAGCAATAGCACAGACCTCATTCAGGCACTGCTCAATAGACCCCATCCAGTTCTGAATCTCCGGAGTGGAGACAACTTCAACTTTCTCATCTTGGTCCTGTCTTGGTTGTTGAGGCGATGTCGGTGCTGGTGTCGGTACCGGGGTCGGTGTCGGTGGAGGGCTGCGTCGCATCTTCGCGCTCCGATTAAAGGGGGTGCCGTCCATGTATCAATTTATAAAAATATCTTATTCAGTTCATTATTTTAACTTATCATACACGCTAATACACTAAAACTAGGTCACTTATTTATGCAAGCGTTAATTTATTTTATTGATATTATGCATTGATGAGCACGTCTGTATGCGTTGAATGCAATATAATCTATCCATCACACATCACAATGCTCCTAAGTACCTTATTTGGAATGTCTGAATCATTTTGATGTTAGTCGGTTTAGTACAGCCCCACAGTTGGATCACATACGTACATATTGGCATGAGAATATGCTTATATAATAACATTTTGTTATGTATCGATAGGCAGGAATTCCGTCCAATCAACCAATAAATGTTTTTGAAACGCATGTCTAGTTCTTGTCTTTTCTTTTTGACGTGTGCTTTCTAGCGCAATTTCGTCAAGCGTTATGCCAAGATATTTAGCTGTGTTTGCGTATGGCACTTGTTGACCATTTATGAATATAGGGTGGTAATCACAATTTTTGTTGGTGAAATCAATGTGAAATGACTTTGATTCATTAAATTTAATTTTACATTTTTGTGCCCATTTATTAACTTTATTTATAGCGATTTGCACCTTTTTTAACACGCTTTTATTAGGTCGACCTGTATGTATGTAACTATGTAATCAAATCTAAGAAAACTAATTTAACCATCTTCTAAAGATCGTAGCGTTATGAAAATTGGCAGTTGTATGTGATTTTGATGACAATACAATAACATGGTACTGTCGAGCTGATCTGATGATGGAGCCGGAAGATATGAACTGGAACTTCATGATGGATGATCGTATCATAGCCGTGTTTGGACTTGTTAGAAAGGTCTTGTAATGAACTTTGACCACGATTAGGTTTCAAGGTCTGAATACAATAATATGGTACTGTCGAGCTGATCTGATGATGGAGCCGGAAGATATGAACTGGAACTTCATGATGGATGATCGTATCATAGCCGTGTTTGGACTTGTTAGAAAGGTCTTGTAATGAACTTTGACCACGAAATGAACTTTGACCACGATTAGGTTTCAAGGTCCAAGGTCTGAATACAATAATATGGTACTATCGAGCTGATCTGATGATGGAGCCGGAAGATTTGAACTGGAACTTCATGATGGATATTAGCATACGATGTATATTGACGTGTAAATGGGGTAGTAGCTTGTTAAAGATCCCACCCAAGCCAAGGTGAGAAACGTGCCGAGGGCTGAATGACATGAGGGTGGTTACAAATGTCATGTCGCTAGCTTCACCTCAGGGAACCGGGCGAAACCCTGTTGTAAGTAGCCTTGCTCCTCTACTCGGACCTCTGGGGGGGTTGACCGTTTAATTGTCCTATACTCGTGGGAATACTATGGTAAAAACGAAACAAAAAGAAACAGCAACACAAAGAAAACGGAGACTACAAAAAGAAAAGGAAAACGGTTTTATCACGGACATCGTCTGGCCACACTTTAGACGCGACCAAATGTATGAAACCGACATCCCGTCCATCAAAGTTAATTTCGGTAACGACGGCGAGCACCTAATTCAGCCTATAGGCATCCAATTCCCGGCTAAGTACAGCTACGGTACGGTGGAAAGGCGCATGTTCCCAGTGATTTTAAGTTGGGCATTTACCGTACACAAGATGCAAGGCTGTACGGTAGACCCAACGTGGTGTACTTAGGGTTCCGTACTTTTGCGGATGGACAGGCATATGTGACGCTAAGTCGAGTAAAATCACTTAGTGGTCTCCAGATTGAAGAGCTAGATTGTTCTAAGCTGACAGGTAAGACACCATGCAATACAGACGCACTGGCGGAGATGGAGAGGATGCGGGCTCATTTGTCTATTTAAACGTAAAAGTCATATAAAGTCACATAAATTACGGATCGTTCAAGTTGTCTCTATTTCTGGGCTGAAGTGTAAACTATGTGCTTTTAATTATAATATTTGATTGTAAAAGCGTGGGGCGCTGGAGCAGGAAAGACTTTCTTGTAAACAAATACACGAACAAGAACTCTACATTTTGCCACTGTTGACTGGTACTTTGAACAGACTGTTTAATGTAGAGCCTCCTACTAGTCGTGCTGCAACTCTAGTTAGAGCGCCGATCTCTGTAACCTGCTTCCCGAAACATCGCTTAACTTGATTTCTCAGCAAGGTATACAAAAAATCTTTCCTGTTCCAGCGCCCCACGCTTTTACAATCAAATATTATAATTAAAAGCACATAGTTTACACTTCAGCCCAGAAATAGAGACAACTTGAACGATCCGTAATTTATTTTTGACTTTTACGTGCACCTATAAAAGCGTGTTTTTTAGTTTTTTTTAAACTATTAATTTATTTTACTGTTTATTTGTGGCATGATCCTATAGTATCAGTAGTATCCATAATGGCAGTGTGGTCAGCAAAGGTTGCAATTGTATTATTTTCCAGCTCTGGTATATCATACGTGTACAACAGGTAGAGGACTGGACCCAGCACACTATCTTGAGGCACACCAGCTTTAATAATTTTCAACTAGGAATAGGCATCCTCGTGCTTTACTTGAAACATTCTATCGATAATGTATGATTCCAAAATATCGGAAAAATTATTGGGCAGCATTAGTCTGAGCTATCAAACCCTTATGCCGAACTCTATCAAAAGCTTGTGCCACATCTAAGAACACAGTGGAGCAGACTTTTTTTATCTTCAAGCGTTCTCTCAATGATGTTGGTAATTCTATGTACTTGGTCTATTGTGGAGTGTTTCTCTCTGAATCCAAACTGATGGTCAGGGATCAGGTTTTTCTTGTTTACAATAGGTTTTAGGTGTTTTAGAATCAATTTTTTAATCAACTTAGATAATGTAGGCAACAAGGAAATGCGTCTGTATGATGATGCTTCGTAAGATAGTTATCCTGGCTTTGCAATCATAATCACTTCAGAAACTTTTTACGGCTCAGGTACATGCTTTAACACGAATGCAGCGTTAATGAGACTGGTAAGTTTGACGATGGCTTTACGCGAGATATTTTTCAGGATTTCTTCCATAATAAGGTCATATCCTGGGGATTTTTTCAGGTTAATGTTCTGAATTTCCGTGGAAACTTCTTTCGGGGTCACAAGTTTAATTATCTGATCTTGCAGAATATTAGCAAACTGTAGGTTGTCTACAGAGGCGTCATTTGGCTGAGAGGTTTCTTCTAAGTGATCTGCAAATATTAGAGCTTTTTGCTCATTACTTATCGCCCATTTTCCGTTACCATTTCTGATAGGGCGACTTTGTGTAATCAGCCTTTTGAGTGACTTTGTCGCTTTCCAAAGAGAGTGTAGCTAGTGTAATATCAGTTTTATTAATAGTTTAGTGTAATATCACCCTCACATATAAATTACTTCACGTAGGGTATTTAACATTATTGTGTTCAAACTATTTTTTTATATGTTCCCACTATGTGTTAATTGCTTGTATATTTCTACTTAATCTTTTCGTAAGATTATTTAATAAAGTTTTATCTTGCGGGAATCTAGTTTGCTGCCATCTTTTTCTTTAAGTCCTTTTTTCAGACAAAAGGTCTATGATCTCCTATGGATATGTATTTCCTCTACATTTTTTCATAAGCTATGGTGTGTTGTTCCATGTACATTGTTGGATATTATTGCTAAACTTGTTAACTTCAGAATCGAACTGACCTTTACTTCTTAATTAAGTTTTTAGGTCAATAATGTTTTGTAGGTCTAAGCTAAAACTTTCCAAGTCTGTAAACTTGTTAACTAATGTCAAGTGGTTTTCTCTGAGTAATATATTATGACTTAATCGTAATAATATCGAAAAGTAATCGGAGTTCATATCATACCCTTCTTCCACATTCAGATCATTGGCTGATATATTCTAGACTATAAAAAAGTCGATTTGGTCTGGTCTGGTCGATTAGGTTTGGTCTGGTGGTGAGTCGGCCAGTATGTAGGTTTTCCAGTACCTATGTCCTCACAGTGCATGTCTTTAACTGCACTCAGAAGCTGTCTTCCTTGTGTTGTATTTAATCTCGATCCCCAATGAGTATTTTAGCGTTAAAGTCCCCGCCTAATTTAAATCTCTGTCCAAGGAGTCTGAAAAACAGTAAATATTGATTTTTGTTTATCGTGTGTCTTGGAAGGCAATATACAGCCGCTATTGTAACGTAAAATGTATTCGTTTTAACTGATATCGCCACAGCTTGTGTGTCTGGTTCCTCGAATTTACACTGTTCGTAATGACTTATATTTTCTTTAATAATAACCGCGCTACCTCCTCGGGCCATGTTATTAGGGTGCAGCGAGTTATAAACTTTATATTATAGCCTTTAAATTTTACAAACGACTGTTTAGTGAATTGAGTTTCAGAGATCAAACACTGATCAATATTTTCTGTGTCCAAGACCGTTGAAATTCCACATTTTAAGTGTGTTATTCATGATTGATTTTTTTAGTGCTTGTTTATTCTAATTTCTCTAGTGTCAGGTCAAATGAGGATATGCACTTCAATATCTGGTTAAGTTTGTCCTCAAGTCTCGATGGTTGCGTGCTTGGTTTTGCCGCTTGTGCATAAGATACACATTTAGATGTACGTGCAGGTTTCGCGGTTGTCTGTGCAAACTGTGCACTTGATTTTGATGTCTGTTGGTCGCTATTCCTGACAATCTGTTTAACGGCAAGTGTTACTGGATTATTTTTTGGGTTTCTGGTCTTTAACATTTGCATCTCCTTTGCAACTAAACACCCTCTATAGTAGGCTGGGTGAGGTAAGCCACAAAGTCAAAGTCAAATCATTTATTTCAAATAGGCCCATGTATGGCACTTTTGAACGTCAAAATTTACAAAATAATACAATTGATTCTAGTCGCCCCTTCCAAAAAGTAGTTTTCGTATGGAGAAGAATGGGCAAAAAACTCCACCGTTACTCTTTTAAAATGTTTTACAATAGTTTGTATAAGCACGTAAATTAGTTAAATAATTATATGCGAAGACGATGCACCTAGAATAAAATTACTATGCCACAATAGGTAAAAAGAATTCAAAATGAAGCAAAGGCAGATAATTTTATAACGTGAGGTACATGGTGCTTACATATTTACAAACATTGTAAAAGTAGAAAATTTTCCTAATTTTTTTAAATCTAATAAGTCAGTGTGTGAGGAAGTAATCACAGAATGTAAAATCAATGTCATATAAGTAACACAAAATTATAAATTTTACAATTAAATTAGCAATCTGTTTGATTTTGTCTTGATTCTAAATTGTCCTATGGAGTAGGACCAGCATGTTTCCAAGCACTCTTATCTTGGATTTAATCTTCTAATTTGCAATATGCTTGTTTACAAAGTGTACTTTAATATGAGTTTTAAATTTTCTTTCATTTAATTGCAATATGTCACAAGGTATTTTGTTGTAACATTTAAAACAGTACCCCATAAAAAATATATGTAGTTAAGATAATCTGAAAAATGGTTGATCTAGTTTATCTTTATTTCTAGTATTAAAGTTATGTCTATCACTTATTAAAAATATATGGATTTTTCCTTACATAAATATTATTTTCATAAATGGATTGGCAAGGTACCGTCATAATATTAATCCTTTTAAATAGTTTCCTGAGAGATTCGCGGCGACGTAGACTATAAATGGCTCTGACAGTGGACATACTTAGGTTTTTCTTGTGCAGGTTTGTTACAGTCAGCCGTGAGGTGTTTACCTGTGCATTTAACACACCTTGGCTCTTTTGAGCAATACTTTTGGGTATGACCATAAACCTGGCATCTCTTACACTGCGGTATTATTTTTGAAGTTTTAAGCGGGTGTATTTCAACTTTACAGCCTAGGATAAGGTTAATGCCGTATATTTTACTGACACCTTCATCATTCTTGAATGATAATATAAACATGTTCAATGGTTCTTTTGTTTGCCAGCTTAACTTGTTAATTGCATTTTCTATTCGGAATCCTTGCGATGTTAAGTCGTCGTTGATCCGATCCGGCAAGCAAGATGAATGCAATTTTTTCGCCACTACTCTTATTGGTCTGGTCTGTTTATCCTCGTATGAGTGCCACAGATAGTTATTTTCTATTAACCGTCGAGCAATCACTCTGTAAAACTCTTCAAATTTGGCATTTATTTTAACACTATTCCCATTTAACATTTTTGCGGTAAATGTTTCTGCTGGCTGAGATTCAGTCAAAAAGTCGTAGAATGTTTGATAATTCTTAACACCGTCTACTACGATTGGAGGTGGTACTAGAATTTGTTTTGTGGTTTAACTCTCTTTATTGTTAGGTTGCTGCTGCTGAGCACTAGTTTTAGGTTGTTGTAATGATGGTGGAGTGAGGGAAGTGTTCAACTTCCTTTTCATCCTATTTTTCGCTCAAATCCACCCTGCCTCTTCGGCGAGTTCATCCTCATGCGTGCAGTACTCAACGTCACTTTTAGCACGCTGAGCAGGTGATATGGTCTTACTTTCCTGTATCGCTGAGGATTCTTTTTTTCTTGTACTTTCAAGCATTTTAATTCTCCTTGAAGGCTTTGTTCCTGCAAGCTTTGTCCGTTCAGTTAACGTACCATTTGTTGCAGGTTTTTTCTGTCCATTTTTTCCTGGATGTAACAGTCATGCAACTGCTTTTCCAGGTCAGTTTTTATTTTAAAGGACTGTTTTGCAGCCATTATTAAATATTAAGGCGAGTGTGACACCTAATCAATTATAATAAACACTTCATGATGATTTCCGCACTTGTAACTGGGTCATCGCGGTGGTCCCGATAAAACGACATACACCGCGACGACGGTGTTGTGATGCGTCTGCAAAATACTCTTAACTAGAGCACGCGCGCACGATCAGTAAGTCCGTTCACAATTTTATTTATTTAAGTTCATTCCTATTGTATTCATTGTATTTTAGATAATTATGTAAATTAATGTTTCATTAAATGAATGAATGTACCTGGTACCTACTATTGTTCATGTGTAATGCCTACCTTAAAAAACAATTTATCTATGTCATAATTGCTATTCATTTTATATTAATTCACTCGTATTATAATAATTTTGCATGCCTAATATAAGGTAGATTGTGCAAGGATCACCCAAATTTTAACTGTTACATCTTATTTACTCTACCTGCAATCTATGCAAATAAATTTTTACTTTACTTTACTCAGACTTATAATCTAATGTTATGTATGAGTGTATGCATGTCTTACCCGCTGTAACCAACAAGAGATAGTTGCGTATTATTTTGCGAGACCTACTTTCCCATACTATCAGATACTTCTCATATTTCCCAGTTTAATATCAGAGTTCAGAGATCAATTGAAATCTTCTTATTTGGCGAAAGACGGGGAGTAGCCGCACATATCACTCTAATAATAAAATGCTCGTATTTGAGCAGCATGTATGTCGTGTCGTGTGTGTGCTTGGCTATGTCGTTCTCGCATCATGCACGATGGTCGTGTGTGCGACTGGATCGAAATGTAATACATATAACTTTCAAAGTACCGAGATGTTGACTCTACTTCTTTTCGTAAAAAAAAGGCGTCGGATTGGCGAGTTTTTAGGGTTCTGTACTCATGGCAATCTATTACTAGCCCACCCGGCTGTTACAGGGCTGTATCTTTTTAAACATGATAGGCAGCCATTTGGAAGTCACAAGAAAACATCAATAATTTAGGTGGTATGACATCTTTTGCAACAAAGCTGGTGTTTCTGGTATTCACAACACTGTGTTCTCACATTCTGACATTCTCAAAGTCAAAGTAATATATTTGCCAGTAACAAGGTACATAGGATGTTCATGTTCGAACCTCGATTGTCAGGAAAACGCTTTATAGTACTGCAGTAGGTTGTATTCACTCTCAATAATCACGGTCAATCACTTCCCAAGATCATTAGAACATAATGAGGCAGCGGCTTTTGATAATGTTCTCAACAATCTTATTAAATGTTGTGCTTTGATGGTAAATAATTTAGGCCTCTTCAAGTGGGTCAAAACAGGTTACAAAGTGAGGCTCGGAATATGCTGGTTATACCTCTGTCTTAACAGATTCAGACAACTTATATAAAAATACCACCGAACGGGCGCGCTAGTAATTTTTGCCTGCGACCCTAACCTAACCTAACCTAACAATAGAGCCCGCACGACAGCGACTGCGTCAAGGCACGCGTCTTTAACCTCTATATTTTAAAACATAATTCAGTTCTCCGAGTCGCGAGAGCGACACTCGGAGAACTGATTATGATGAGACTGATTATGTATGTACGCATTCATAATGAAACTATTCCATCGGAATGCGATGGAGTGTTATGCAGGCGCGCGAACGAACGCGTCGCTTCAATGCTGCCAAAGATAAATTGATAGCAACGCACCGGTGGCATGTTTATTTAAAGATCACAGTTAACACACACAGTTTATACTAATTACATGTAATATAATAATAATATTTTGTCGATGTTAGTCAATCCGATTAAGAACACTTGTATATTTTGACCCTTAAAACGCAGTAACGGTCTTTTTCTTATCCTAATTCCATGATACTTGTTTCATGTGCCAGATAGCCGTTCTACACAATGTGCAAAAAGGAGAGAAACGACTAACTTTGTGCTTGTTTGGAGAAAAAGATTTGCGCCAGAATACACATATACAGAATAATCTATAAAAAATGTATTTCCTTCTGAAAAGATTTTGTTAATGGCAGTATTCCATCAGACTTAGAATCAGACAGTAAGCAATGTGTTGTGTAATGTTGAACCATCACAGGCTGTGATTATGCACAGGCGGCTCCTGAATGTATAAGTTATTGCCAATGGACGTTCCTCACATCACCCTCATCGGAGCGCAGATGGTCTGTTTGGTAAAATTATCGACGTCTTTATTAAATCTTTTAATTAGTAGGATCACGATACACTGTTATTCGACAAGGTGATATTAAAATAAAATTGACTGTGAGATTTACATATACCGATAAAAATCTAACATGTCACCCAGTCCCAGAAAATGAAAAGTATGCGCTTTCTGTTACTTGAGCCGACTTTCGTAGAGCAGAAGACAGTTTTCAGCCACTGCACCAATAGAGCCATTCATTATAAACGATGTGTGTAAAGTGTCTCTTCCAATATTGTTGTCTGTTACGTTGAAGTTGACTAAAAGTATGTCGTGTTTCATTTGCAGTTACATGTCATCAAAGTTAATAGTTATGTTTTATTAAACGACTTCCAAAAAGGAGGAGGTTATATGTTCGTAGCGTATGGTTGTTTTTTTTGTCCGTCAATTGATGACCGATTTTGAAAATTATTTTTTTTGTTTGAAAGGGTATGCTATCGAGTTGGTTCCATATAAATTTTATTAACATTGCTTGAACAGTTTTTAAGTTAGCTTCAATAATACGTATTTTTTCCACTTAATATGTGGATGATACGATGAGTTCCTGTCACTGGTAGCAGGTAGTGGTATTCGAATTTGTGTGGAGTAGGTACCACAACTAAAAAGTGAAAAATAAAAAGTTTTTCCAAAAGAAAAACCGACTTCCAATTATTTTTCACTTTGTTTCAGTGTTTTTTTGGAAGTCGGTTGTTGTTTTTTTGTTGTAAAAAGTTTATAAGTTATAAATATACAATGCATGCACAGTAAATTAAGTTGTCGACAGTATGTAAAATGTCAATTCTTATAAAATTATGTTATAACGTTGCAGTTTTGATAGTGTGGGTAGTATTAAAAAATAACACAAATGGTAACGCTTGCACGCCGATAGCGGGGCCGCCTTCGCCGCTACTAACAACACGCTACTAATATAAAGCGAACATTTGAACGATCTCATTTGTGAAGCTGTTAGTTTTGACAAGCATTCTGATGAGTTCCGCTGATTACGATGAGAAGAAAAATTTCGGGCTTATCTATAGGTTTAGGTTGGAATTTCGTTGTTAGAAATGGGAGGAATTACTGACATTGGTGGTGGTTGCCTAAACTATGATTGCACGTCATTTGTCTGAGACGAAAAAATATGTGTGTTGATTGGAAAACCTACACCAAAACGAGTGGCTCTAATTTAGTGAAAATTAAAAAAAATAACTTTAGAGAACCTCCTTTTTTTGGTCGATTAAAAATAATAAAGAACATATATTTATTATTTTGATTGTTGCTGTTTATGTTCTTGTTTTTCAAGAAACTTTCATTATTATTCAGACAAGTAGTTGAAGTTTATAAATATTGGAGGGCATATAGCTATTCAATTGATGACTCAAGCTGTGCATTATGTTTCAAGCTCGAGTTCATCTGATTGTGGTGCAATTGAATAGAAGTAAATACTTAAAAGTTGCCAAAATATTACTGTTGTGAATAGTGTTGTAATATCGTTCGAGTCTGCCTCGCGTTGCTTCACTGAACAATCATGAACTTGCATTACATTTAATATAGAAGTAAAATTTATTTTATTTTATATTTACCAGACAAGCTATTTAGTAGTCAATTGTGAATAATTTCGATATTTGTTGTTTTTAGAGTTTTTTTACATACGAGCACTAGCAATAGTAACAGTAGTTTTACTAACATAGTTTGTAAGTAAACTGCTACTAACGATACGAGTCCATGTTACTTGAAAATAAATGTTTGATTATTTTATTATTACTACGCCACGCCATGGAGAAACACAACAATTATAACATAACTTCCTGCTTGTGATTCCCGAGGAGTTAGGCAGAAGACAAGCGAATACGTTCAGACTGGACACGGTGAAACACAAATGAAAGAAAAATCATCCTAGACAACTTGACTGTATCACCGAACAAATCAAACGTCGTGTATTTCATTATAAAGTTACTAGCGACCTGGCCCTGCTTCGCCCGAGTTTTACGACTTGACCAACTATGGAAAGGAGATGGAAAACGGTGGGCCCAAATGTAATAAGTTGAGATATGATCTAAAAAATTAGTCATATTTTTTATCCTTGAATATCAAAACTTACTTCAATTTTCAATCTGGAAGCGGAGAATTATGATAAAGATAGGTTTCGTGAGATTATCGATTAATTGAGTAATCGATTACACAATTACAAAATGTAACCTTCGCACTAGGTAGCACTAGGCAATTAACTCAAAGTAATTAAATGCACCATATATACTTATATACAATATAGTGCATTTAATTTAAATAAAACATTATTAATTACTAAAAAAACAAAAATAATGATGATCGATTTCATACCGATTAAAATTAGTTTTATATTTTTAGTCTATGTCACTGGCAGTGCATGTTTTGTGCTGGCATCAGCTGACTGACATTGACACTAGACAGTAGTGGTGGGTCGTTGTCGAGTTTTTGACGGATGATACCGTTTTCCTAACGACGAAAGCGGTTGCAGAAATCGGTTAAAGGACGAAACTTATCCAACATTGAATAGAATTGCGTTTACGTCAATTGCAGTCTCTTACAACTATCAACGATTTGAAATGTATGAAATGGTTTTTTCGCATCACGAAAGACGGCATTGGTAATACATTATTGACTGTATTTCATAGTAAAGTACCAATTTTCAAATCGGGTAGTAAGAGTGATCCCTCTAATTCTAGAACAATATCTGTGCTACCAGCGTTGAGTAAAATATATGAACAAATCATGCTAGACCACATGTTGTCACATTTTAAGTCAAATGGGATTTTACACAGTCACCAGTTTGGTTTCACGAAAGGTAGGTCGACGACTGACGCAGGCGAAAACTCATCACTCACATTGGAATCCTGGGAGAAGTCCCAGGATGCAATATGCATTTTCTGTGACTTCTCAAAAGCATTTGACTGCGATGACCACAATACACTGATCTGTAAATTACGCCACAACGGAATTCGTGGACAAGCTAGTGATCTTGTTCTTTCTTATCTTTCAAACAGGGAGCAAAAAGTAAAGGTTAATGGGGCGACGTCTACGGGGTCTCTAGTTAAAATAGGCGTACCTCAAGGTTCAATTCTCGGCCCTTTCTTTTTCTAGTTTACATAAATGATCTTCCTTACATGATGGCTAACTTATAGGATATAATTCAATTTGCTGACGATACTTCTCATAAAAAAAAATACCCACAATTTTATAAAATAAGTTTTCGAAGATAAACTAAAGATCGTACCTGAGACGCAAGCAGAAAACCCAAACCACCTGTTACAGCTAATTGCCACAAAGCGGTCCTCCAAAACGACCCCTAGTCGCTTTGGAGGACCGCGACGTAGTGAGCGCAGAGCGAGTCGGTGGCAGACATATAAAAGCGACAAGCCCCATAGCTTCAACAGAGCCCCGCCCTCGCGCTATCATGGTGCGCCTCGCTCGACGTGACCAGCGTGAAACCGTGTTGAACGACGCCCGAGTGCGACGCGACGCCACAACGGAGGATTTTGGACTCTCTGGGAAACCCGTACGCTTCTTCGTTAATGAGAGGCTGACCAGGTTGAATCAGCAGTTGTTTTGTCAAACAAGGGCTGCGGCGAGGATCCATGGATGGCGATTCGTATGGACGAAGCGCAGTCGCATCTTGGTCCGGCAAAAGCCTGGAGAATCCACCTACAGGATTGCATCTGAGGACGATATTGTACAGATTATTGGACCATACACGGACACTAATAAATAAATCATTGTTCGATGCCGCACAGTTTTTTGTAATAGTTCATAGTTTTGTTAGTTGTTCTTGTTTATTAAACATTGTGTCTGTGTGTCGTATCTGTCATGATCTGAAAAGGTGGGAATATCAAAGTGAGTACTGCAATAATACCAGGACCATAGTTATATTATTTACACATATTATTATCTACACACTAACAACAACATTATTTACAAATATTTTATTTGATTATTTTCAATTCATAATGATTGGGAGCATTATTTTAAAGGTAACACGATTATTCATTTAATACCAGAATTAAAATGTATGTACAAATATTATATAAACAAAAGGAATAAAGAGAAATATTATAATAAATATATGAATAACATACTATCATTACTATTTAAACACACCTATACAGCCATTATTCTTTGTTTATCATGACTGAGTCAAAACTATTAAAGTTTGGTTTATTCAATGCAGGCTCCCTGGTAAGTAACCAAGACGAGTTTCTAATTGCCATGTCACAGCACTCAGTGGATATAACGGCAATCAACTAAACGTGGCTGAGACCTGGGGAAGAGGGACGCGCGAATTAAGTAAGCGACAACGGAAGTATTTAAAAATAACTTTATTCCGACAGAGTTACAGCGAAACAGTAATTAATTCAATCTAACAAAATATTGATCTTATATACTAACTTAATTGCTAACGTAGTACATGCACAGCGTGATCAGATTGACGCATGTTCTAGATAATTATAAATGCTGATCGCGCAGTGGGGAAATTGGGAAATAATAATCTAGTAAATACTTATTGTCTGACAAAGCTAATATTGGTAGGTTGGGGTTCCTTAACTCCTCCCTCCCTAAGAGAGAAATTATCCGAAGGTGTCGCAGACGGTTTCGGAGAATTTCGACAAAAGTTTATGAACTGAAATTTATACATTATAAAGATAACTATTGCTATTACAATAACCACATACTCTAAGATGGTCCATATACTAATTTCTATTGTCACTGTTTGTGTCGTATCGTCTATTTCACTAAATTTTGCACTTAGTAACACTTCTTTCACATCACTGAAGTCCACATTTCTTAAATCCACTTTCTTTGATCTTCTCTGAATGTCCTGTTGTAGGTCTGGCATCTGGATCAATGGCAGCTGGAGACTGGAAACTGTAGTATTTGTGGTGGCGGCAACGATGACTTCGCCTATTTGTGTCTCGCATTGTTGGCCAGGTGTCACGATGTAGGTCCCAAGAATAGTGTACTTCAGGATTTCTGTATTGCAATTCTCGGTGATGATGAGATTTTCCTCTGAGTAAACCAACCATTGGTTGTCGGTTATTTTCTGTATCTTAGTTTTTTCTATTTCAATATGGTTCTGTATGCAGTTTTTGTAGTTGTTCTTCATCAGCATTATTTGTTCAATGCAGGTCTCGGTTGGAAACTGGGCTAAATTAGTTTCAGCGCAAAGAAATTTTCCATTTTCAATCTCAGTACATGGGCTTACCACGGGCATGTATTTCAATCTATTCACCATCAGGTAAGGATATTTGGGTATTATTGTAAAGGTATTTGGAGAATGGAATATAGGGATGGGTATAACCTTGTAATAATTATATGTTTCGTTATTTATTAGGGGAACTTCTAAAACAAAAACTAACTTGTTGTTATTTATATATGATTTAAGTATGATATTACGTTCTAATTTTATTAAATTATGTTTGCTTACTGGGTATATTGTTCTAGCATGTTTAGCAATGACTTCTAACGTATTATATAATTCTGTACTATTTATAATGGATTGGTGCAATGTATTCAGTTTGCTAAAGGCTATTGCCGTTTCAATCTCTTGTATGTTTTCGTAACAGGTCCGAAAGTTATTTAAAATTTGATACATAGTATTTAATATTTGGAAAAGTTTGTTAAACCTGAACTCATGTTCAACTAATTTTTCCATTTCATTGGTATGTAAACCCAAGTTTTTAATATTTGAATTTATTATTTCAGAGTCATTTACTAATTTATCAAAAGCTTTTTGCATTGATGATACTTTACGTTCGACCACATGCTCTTTGTTCTGTATCATTTGGATTTCTCTATCATATTTAATTGCATCGTCTTCATCTTTTGTTCTTATTCTATGTTTAACCTGATTTGTGAAGGTTAACGGAATATTTTCACAATAAAATATATCTTTGTATTCTTTACAAAGTCCCTCAATAACCGTTCGTTCTTCTGAATTCATATGATCTAACTGTAATTTGTCTAATTCTTTGTTAGCAAGCTGTCCACTTCTATATTATTATCTATGAAATTAACACTAACAGATGGGTCCTGTATGTATGGTTCCACTTGAAAAGGTCCCGTAACTACTAATTTTCTATTTTCATGGCTATAATTCTGAATAACAGTTGTTGCATAGCCTTCAATACACGTAACTAATGCGGCGGGCATTCGAATCCCTTCCGTAAATTGCTTAAAATCTAACACAGCTTCCCCGTTCAGTAAGTTGACTGGGAGTCTTACTCTAAGTTCACTACGAGATGGTAGATTATATATCTCTCTCATAGGCGGTGAATATATGATAGGAATATCAGTATTTTTTAAATGTAATATCTGATTTTCCATATTAATCTTTGCCTGTAATTGCTTCAGCAAATTGCTACCTATTAACCCATCATACCTATCGTCGACACTATAGACATAAAACTTATGGAACTCTTGACTTCCAAAGGTAACCGGTAATGGAATAATAGCCGTTTCACCATGAACACTCGATGCGTGAGTGCTAACAACTTCGAAGGGTTCATACTGTAAATAATTTTTAAAATATTTATTCGCTATATACGGGCTTATAAACGATCTAACACTCCCCGTATCTATCATAAAAACTGCCTTTAATTCTGGTATAACTATATGTGGTAAATTTAAGCGTTTATTACAATTTATTTTTATTCGTTCTCTAGGGTAGAGGCCGTTATGCAAAAATTTTCCCGCCCCGGGTTCTTCAGGAGAAAATTCTTGGCACTCATTGTACGAATAACTTGAACTCTGTTCATTATTATTAGAATTATTTATGTAATTAACACGTCGCGAACTTGCAGTACGCATGGTGACATCAGTATTCGCACCCGACGTAGATGCTTGCGCTGCAAAAGACGGCGTGCTCGGTGCATGTGCCGCGAACTGTTGGTTCGGTTGTGCAATCGGAACAAATGACCTACTTGACTACGGTGACGCATTATTGTTGTTTGTACGATTAAAATTGTCTTGATTTCTTTGAATATTATTATGTTGTTTATAATGTCTGGGCTGATGCGAATTGTTCGGTGTAGATGTGCTGTTTGTAGCACTATTCGGTACATGTGTACTTGATATGCTATGTGAATCTTTCTTTTGATTATTAGATTCAATTGCATTTTGGTTATTAGGCAAATTGGGTCTGTTATTTCTGCTAAAATTACGTCTGTCGTTTGTTTTCGACTCATAGACTGCCTGGAAGTTTTGTTCTTCTAAAACTATTTTTAATGCATCCTCTAACGTTGTGACGTCGCGCAAACGAACTAATCTAACTAAAAATGGCGGTAAATTAAACAAGAAAGCATTCATTGCTCTGTTACTATAAATGATTTGCTTTGCCTTACGTAGAGATTCATCAATGATAGTTTCTGATATTTTAGCAAATAAAACACTTCTCATCCGCTGTATTCTATGGCAAAAATCTAAATAACTTTCACCCTTATTTATTCTACACGATTCTAACTCCATTGTTAAACAATCCTCTGTGCGTGGATCACCGAAGTGTTGGTTTAACAACTTCTTCAGCTCGTCCCACGTACCTATAGCTTCTCTTTCGCCTACCAAACTGGCTGCTTCGCCTGATAACCTACTTGTTACTACATGAAATAAATATTCATTTTGGGCTGCGGTTCCTAAGAACGTAGACAAAATGTATTCACATTTTTTTATAAATAAAGGCAACATTCTAGTGTCGCCGCTGAATATTGGTATGATGTTAACCAATTCCTGTGGGACACGGGTTACGTTTTCCATTGTGAAAAGTTATGAAAGAAACAAACGCGGAGAAAAAAAAATCACACTAATGTGCTACTAAACTATCACTACTCTAAAATATTAGTACAATTAAAATCTATGCAAATATTATCACGGCGTTGTCCAATCCCTAATAATACACAAACACATAGACTATTACAAGGTTGGGATATAGATGGAAGAGCTGAGAGGAAGGTGAAAAAGATTTACTCACAATTCCGCAGCTAGCTCCATGCTCCCTGAATTACTGCTGTGGCTGGTCCTCTTCCGTAACTCGAAGTGGCTTCTTAATGAATTTATTTGTTCGGCGATCTCTGCTAAACCGTAGACACGGACGTCGGCTACTCCACGTAGAATTGTATACACGGCAAACTGACTACAGAGATCCTACCGGCTGCGCCAATTAAGTAAGCGACAACGGAAGTATTTAAAAATAACTTTATTCCGACAGAGTTACAGCGAAACAGTAATTAATTCAATCTAACAAAATATTGATCTTATATACTAACTTAATTGCTAACGTAGTACATGCACAGCGTGATCAGATTGACGCATGTTGTAGATAATTATAAATGCTGATCGCGCAGTGGGGAAATTGGGAAATAATAATCTAGTAAATACTTATTGTCTGACAAAGCTAATATTGGTAGGTTGGGGTTCCTTAACTCGCGCCTAAGGTTCCGGGGTATAGGTTGAAGCACGTGCCGCGCCCTGCGACTGTATGCGGGGGACGTGGCGGCGGAGTAGCGTTTTACATTAAAATGGGAGTTAGGGCGCGTGTACGACCACACTCGGAGCAGTCGGATGTGGAACAGATGTGGTTGAACCTAACTATCAATGGTAGAAAGTTGTTGATTGGCACTGCATACAGGCCACCCTCGTTTGAATTGTCAAAATTTCTGGATGGCATAACTGATAATATTAGCGCATTGGCACTTTACGATCATTTGGTGTTACTGGGGGATTTCAACGTTAATCTATTGGATATAAACAATACAAAAACCAAAGATATGATGGAATTCCTTATTATACCAATCTAAATCAGGTAGTACAATCACCAACACATTTTGTAGGCTATAGTAGTACTCTATACCAATGTGGGGGTTCGTAATGTACTAGTCAATCATATCAGTGAACTTGGTCATCACTCGTTTATTGTATGTAATACTGTCATAAAAAAGGGAAATAGAAAACCTAGGCTAGTTGTATATCGACCTCTAAGGGATATATTGGTGGATTACTTTGAGGTGGAACTGAATTTAATGCTATGGTTTGAAATTGGCACACTGGTAGATGTTAACAGTATGATTGAGCATTTTAATGTCTTTATCATCCATTTGTATGACTTACATGCCCCCATAAAGAGTAAGATATTTAGGGACCGTCCCACGCCATGGTTAACAGATAATATTAAATTAATGATTAAGCTGCGCGACGAGGCAAAAATAATTATAATAAGGACAAGCTTGATACTACAAAAAAATATTATTCAGATTTGAAAAAACAAGCTGTTACAGCATGAATGCAGGAAAGGAAGGTATACTTTGACAGTCACATTAATAGCCAGATAAAAAACCCCAAAAAGCTATGGAAAAATCTTAAACCTGATGTATTCTCAGAACATAGTGAAGGTATGCTCCCTGGACAATTTAATGACCCAGATGAGATTAATAAGGCATTTCTGAATGTACCAGGATAGTGAATACTGCCAACATCACAGCTGTCATACTTTAATATGAATAGGTTTGGTGAAACTCAATTTGAGTTACGAAATGTCAATGAGAAAGAAATTTACAAAATTATTAAGAATTTAGGGTCAAATGCTAAAGGGATTGATGGAGTGAGTCTGGATATGATAATGCTAACCTTACCCACCACCCTTCAGGCTATCACCACAATAGTAAATCAGTCGATAGATACCCACACTTTACCAGACTAAATTTAGATTATTATATTTATATTTTTTATAAGTCTTTAATGCTAAGTACTTTTGTCTCTTGAGACGTTTAGTATACACCCAACCGTACTTAACCGCCGGACAGGCGGATGTTAAAACACCGATTAAACTAGCAAACTCTTTAATAGTGGGAGTCATTTTTAGGGTTCCGTAGCCAAATGGCAAAAAACGGAACCCTTATGGATTCATCATGTCTGTCTGTCTGTCTGTGTGTCCGTCCGTATGTCACAGCCACTTTTTTCCGAAACTATAAAAACTATGCTGTTGAAACTTGGTAGTTAGATGTATTCTGTGAACTGCATTAAGATTTTCACACAAAAATAGAAAAAAAAAAACAATAAATTTTGGGGGTTCCCCATACTTAGAACTGAAACTCAAAAATATTTTTTCATCAAACCCATACGTGTGGGGTATCTAAGGATAGGTCTTCAAAAATGATATTGAGGTTTCTAATATCATTGTTTTTTAAACTGAATAGTTTGCGCGAGAAACACTTCCAAAGAAAAAAGCAAGAAAAGTATAAAAGTAAGTGTAAGTGGTAAAATGTGTGTCTGTAACTTCTAAAATAAGAGAATGATAAAACTAAAAAAAATATATGATGCACATTACCATGCAAACTTTCACCGAAAATTGGTTTGAACGAGATTTAGTTAGTAGTTTTTTCACGTCATAAATCGTAAACCGCAATTTACCGACCGCCGACCTCATCTAGTTTTTAAAATATGATTGACGTGTAAAAGTGTTTGTACAAACCTATTTACAGAAATAAAATCATTTATCATTTATCATTTACCTTTAATTCAATCAACTCAAATATAAAAATTAAAAAAAAAACATTTAATTACATAAACATAAATCTTATGCATAAACCGTGAACCATTTTTTTCTAATAATAAATCTGTAATAGCCTAAGTAAATAATAATTATAATTCACGCGGGGCGTGGCTTGATCGGTAGTGGGTGCGGAGCGCGCGGGGGGCAGGTTCCCGACTGCGCTTACCCGAGCCGGCAGGCACGTGAGGGCAGACGTCGTTGACACTCGTGCGCGCAGAGCTAGTTTTTCGTTATATTTGCGAATGTCAAACTGGAATATATATTAGCTTGTTTAGCTATCACAAGCCTATATGGGCTCGTATATTTAGGTATCTAATTATAATGTTTACTTAACAATAACTTAATTTTTTTTAAATACACTATTATTAAAACATCGATCAAAGTTACAACGAACTACAAGAACTTTTATATTATGTTACTTACTGCTACGGAACCCTTCATGGGCGAGTCCGATTCGCACTTGGCCGCTTTTTTTAAACTAATTTAGAAATATGTACTCGTTTATCATTCGATAAGGATAAAGACGTTTTATTAGTGTTATAATTTAAAACCTAGGAATTTAGTCTGTTGTGATGGTTGAAAAGAGCTTTTTTCGAAATTTATCACGAATCCTAAACATTATTACGTTATTTAAGCATTCAGTATAATTATGTATGGCCAATACATAAAAAATCGTCGGGTTATATAACCGATCAATAGCCGCGATATCTTAGGTGAGCTACAACCTCTCATCATTTTCGTAAATGTTCTTGGTGCCGATGATAAGCCGTAAGACAGCTTTGAATTCGTAACTTAAATTTTCACAGACTTCATAATGAAATTAAAATCTTAAATATTATGTGTGATGGATTAATTGATACCAATAAATATGATTCCTTTAAGTCGATCGTGGCCATAAAGTCGTTATGAAGAATTAATTTGCAAGCTTTTCTATAGTCCTCCATTTTAAAATGATTTTGACTTACGAATTTATTTCACAATTTTTAGTTTAAAATAAATCGTTTTCCGCGAATTGATTTTGAAGTTAAGAATATTTTAGAAATAAATAGATCTGCTTGTGGCTCACATTCATGTAATGCGCCTAATTGTAACAAATTTTCGAGCGCCACAGAAATATCTCTCTGTTCTTCATTCGTAAACGTGTTTGAGGGTACAACATGTTGATAAACTTTTTTAGAAAATAGTATCACGTAGCCATTTTTATTGGGGGAAGCTCGAGGTCGGGTCATCGTCGGCTGCGCCGGTATGCTGTCGCTGCTCGTGGATATCCTCCTCGCTCCCCCCCTGCTCGCCGAGACATAACGAGGGGGGCCAGTCCTGTTTCCCGAAAACCAAGACCACGCTGACGATGGTCCAGCTATGGGTGCGGGTAAAGACGCTGCCCTTGGAGCGGATTTTTTAATCAGCGATCCTTGTCGCTTAATAGCTTTAGAAGATCTTATGGTTTCTGAGAGCTTTTCTCCGAAAAGCGTCTTGTTTCTTTCGCGGTCTTTTATAAGTGGCGTAAAAGATTTGTCCAGACAGGGAGTTATGAGTTTTGTCCTCACCCGAGTTTCGGTATAATGTAGGTCGGTCAGGATCCTACAGCTATCAGAAAGAATCTTAATCGCCTGAATTTTATTATTTCCTGGGAGAAGCTGGGTAATAGCTTTACTAAGCGCGCGAATACCGAAGCCTAGTTGATCTTGTTTCAACTGTATATTTTATCACGGTTAATAGTAATTTCTGAGACCGTAGCCTTAATTTCCAGATTCAAAGTAGGCGCTCTAAGGAGTTTGCAGTTCTCCGGTATCTGATACTCTTTAAGTATTTTTTCCTTGAGATCCTTGGCAAGTCCTTTTTTTATTAAAGGAACCCAACGTTGCGCTAAAGTACGGTGTATGTTTTTGCCGTAAATCGGCTGTTCATCGGCTGCAAGCGCTGATAATAATTCCGGATCGAGCTGCGGAGAATTATCCTGCGCTAGTTGAATCGGCACCTTTGGAGTCATTTTAATGTTTTCTTGAATGTCATGAGATTCAACTGGAACGTGAAGCTGCGTCGCCGTGATATCATCTTGCATAGTTCCGTCGTCTGAAACGATCATTGTTTCAAATGTAAACCAACTGGCCAAGCTTTTTTTTTAAACTCTCGTGTTGAGTCGCATATATAACAAAATATCACTGTATATATAAAAGTATTGAAAAGTGAGTGCTTGTTGCCGCGCACAAAGAAAGAATGAGGAGCGTCGCCGCCGTTGCGGTGGGTTGGACGGAGCGCAAGCAGGAAGTTTTTCAATGTACCCTAATAATAAGTGCGAATTTGCCAGTACAATGAAAGTACTCAATGTGTCTATTATTTATCTGAAGAATGAAACGTACGTAATATAATTGTTAGTTTCAACTAGATGGAACAGGTTATTATTGAATGTCCAATTATACAATATCATATTTAATTCAAATTTTAGGCTATTTTTTTCCTGTGGCAAACTGTTATCTACTATATGGAAATGTAAACAACACAATTTTTCTTAAACTTAGATTACACAATGTTCTACATATAATATTGGAGTAATTCTCCTTTGTTAACATTTTCTCTATTACTCTTAAAAATGATTAATGTAGTGCACTGGTTAAAGATACATTTAATCATTTCTTTCATAATGTCAAATAAAGAATAACTAAGCATACAGTAATTTATTATGAAGTGTCCTGGATATTCATCTGTCAACAAGTGGCCTAAATCCTTTTCAATCTCATCACAAAATAATACTACATCGTTTTTTACAATTTCTTTAGATTGTTTATTTGAACTATTGATAGCAGGAAATGTCAAATCAACACAGGGCTGCAGGAAGGTGGTGTTGCATGTTGTCAATGAATGGTCCGGTGTAAGTACATTGGATGGTGTTTGACACTGCTCACAGTTGTTTGTTTGTGAGTTTACCAGCTCATTCATCGCCAATACATATTCCCTCATTAGATGTTCAGAGGTATTATATTTGTTAGTCATCGAACTAAGTTTCTCCTGTAAATGGTGAAGTTCAGATTGCAAGTACTCTGTGTCAATGTTGTATTTCGTAGTACTTTGTTCCAAATTAAAAGAATACATATCTAATTGTTTCAGTAAATTTAGCTTTTTTATATTAAGTTTAACATTTTTAATAAAGAACTTTTGTCTTTTAATTTTTTTTGTGTTTTATCAATGTATTTATTAATTTTAATGTATTTTTTAAGTTTGTTTTTAGTAGTGATTACCCTCACTGAATGACATGACTTTGAATCACCTGTTAAATCTGTAGTGTAAGAGACCATGGCAGAAACCATTGACGGGGCAATAGGCGTCAACTCATTGAACAGACTTTGATTCAGCGAGGCGGTGATTTTATGGTTTGCAGTTTGAAGTTCTGTTATTTGACTTTGAGCTTCATGTAGCTGCTGTTGTAATAAATTTTTGTGACCAAGAGCTTGTTTATACTCTATGCTACATTGGCTGAATCTATACACAACAAGTTGAAGTTTGTCCCGTTCTTCTATGGCATCAGTGTATTGAGTATATATCTGAGCCATTTCAATTTATACTTTCTATTCTTTTCATGGGCGCCAAAGAACACCCTTTCATTGGCATCTATTTCCTTATTTAGTTGGTCACAGGACTCCTTTGAAGCCTTAAATTCGCTCAAAGCTTGATTGAGTTTGGACTCTTCGAGGCGAGTATGGGCGCTGCGAGTCATTTATTAAAAGTTTACTATGTAATTGTTGGTGAAATTATGGTACATAAACAAACAAATATCAAGTAAAATATAAAGAATTGTACCTGATATCAAGATGACAATGCAAAATTCACTTGTTTATTTCAATCTGAACCGGTAACAGTTACCGGCGTAACTGTCACCGATTCATATTGGAATATTTACACTTATTTCTCACTTTTTATGTGAATTTAATACAAAATACACACTACTACCCTATTTACTTAATTAGTAATTGGAAATAGGCCGTAAAAACAAAGTAATTTAATCATTAAGATTAAAATTACAAGAGCAAATTCAAATCAGCTGTTAGCTGTAGTGTTGCCACAGGAAAAAAGGTATGTATATGTATAATCTGAATCTCGGAAACGGCTCCAACGATTTTCATGAAATTTAGTATGTAGGTTTCGGAGGCGATAAATTGATCTAGCTAGGTTTCATTTTTAGAAAACTCGGTCATCCAGATATTCTTGTATGATATATAGTAGTAATGTTACAGAATTAAATACTTACTTGCTTAAATATCTATTTAATTATAGAAATTCCATATATTCTGCAACGGGCTGTTCACCTGCCCAGTTGGTATTCGGTCATAAACTGAGATCACGGTTAGATTTAATGACACCGGCGTGGGCGTCTGTTACTTTCACCCAAAACGTCTAAAACAAATAGTGTTTACAGTCTAAAGAGTAAAATGACAAAACAATTAAATACTTTAGACAAGGAGACAACATATTGTATTTAAAAAACAACACAAATAAGCAAGAGAGTTGGATTAGAGGCGCAATAATTTAAAAAATGGACGAGTCGTTTATATTTTCCAGGACTGCAATACCTTGTTGAAGGTTAAAAAACACAAGAATCAATTAATAGTATTCCACGGCACAGCAAAAAATATTCACGGGTTGAGTGAAAGTCCTATTGAATTAGAAGATATAGAAACCTCAAAACAGTTGGAACCGAACCCGGCACCTGGAAGTGCGTCGGACACTGGAGGAGAAGGAAATAGAGAAAGTTCCACAGAAGAAAAAGTATTCTATTATGCAACAGATGCGACTTATGGGAATACTCCTGTGGAATTAAGTTAGCAAATAAGACAAACGGTTGACGGGAAGAATCAGAGAAATGTGCCTAGAGTAGATTATAAGCGTATTTATTAAAGTTTTTGATTTATGTTTTATTTTGAGAAGCTAGGGGAAGGAATTTTATATTATTTAATTTTTGATCTTTGGTTCTGATAATCTGTCATCTTGACTTGTAAAATAAAATGTCAGTGTGCTACTAGCTATCCATCACTTCATTTCTCCTTAACAAGTCCTAAGTCTTCACGCTTCTACAATATCCGCATACGTAGCAAAGAGCTTCAGTGTCATTAACACATCGTTCTGTACAGTTACCGCCAGTGAATGTGAGCACTAAAGCCCTCCACGGCGGTGACGTCACTCCTCATAAAAACTGTCTCTTCGCATAATGTGCTGTAGTCCCGATGCTCGCTCACAGCCATCAATATCACGCGAGGGATTGCGCAAATCCTCGCCCATTGAGCACAGGCTTCACAGGCCCTCGCAATCCCTCCGCGCTATTGAAAGGCCGATATTAGGCGTCGCCACCGCAGCCGCAGGCGAGCCTTACGAGGACGCCGTAGTCATTATTTGGAGTGTCCTCTTATGTCAAACATTTCATATTTATATAGCTACGTGAATAGAACTTATAAGATATGTTGTAATGTGCTAATGTGTTTCGTTTCCGTGACTATCGTACTAATTGATTTATTGATCTCATTGATTGCTGTCGTTTTCACATGCTCATGAATAACGTATAGGAGATAATTATTATACGTCGGATACGTAACCAACCATTACTTATTTATAGTCTTCATCACTTCTATTGATTGGATGAAACATTATCCAGCAATCGCGCTGGGTGTTCAGCGTCGAACAATAAAAACAAAACAGTCGGAGTTACGTCGACGACTTATTGTTTTAATTAAATCGGGAAAATAATAAATATTGCACGATATCGTGATATGCCGCGGGCTGTTGACGCGCGTTATCGTGAAATCGACGCTCCACAAATTAAAATACACATGTTAATCCATGCGGCCTGATAGTCCGGGGCCACAGGGGCCCGGGGTCGCCGAAGGGGGTCATCGATGACATAATCCGACAATCGAATGGATAAACAGAACGGATGCGTTAAAAACTGACTTAACTGTATAAAAACAAAATAAATATGGAATTTGTTCGATTCGATACTTGCAATTAATCGAAATACGAATATCCGGCTTGATCGAGAACACTTAATTCTAAATGTAATTACTTTTTGATATTCAATAATTGTTTGAGGGCGTTATTACTAGGGCGTTGAAGAGTTTTTATTAGAGTGTTAGATAGGAATGGGTATACCCTCAGATGGTACGAGGACTGAAACACCGGTAACTTGAGAATAGTGGACTGTATAATGGTAAGATTTTGAAGAGAAACAAACGGTTAACAATTTTCAATGAACTGGCGAGAATTAATATAACGTGAATGTTCTACGGTGGTCGAAGACGCAGTGGTGTGCCGGCCGGTGCGCGCGCGCTACCGAGCGCTCCCTCCGCGACCGCAGCTCCCGCCCGCGTTCGCCCGGTGCGGCGTGATATTCTCGATATGATATGCACCATGACGTCTTAAGTCTAAGACTTGTCTTCAATGATTATACTGGAAGAGGACAGATGGTGTTGTAAGCGCGTCGGACTATTCCCTTTTTCGTCCTTACGTCTGCGACTCTGCTTATTCCGTCCCTCCCAGGTATGAGACGTACGATACGACCGAGTGGCCACATCGGTGGTGGTAACTGTTGTTCTTTGATTACCACCATGGCTCCTTTTTCAAGCACCCCATTGGAGTCCGTCCACTTGGTTCTCTGTTGGAGGTAAAAGATATACTCGTTAGAGAATCTAGTCCAGAACTGTTGCTTCAGGTGCTCGATACGCTGGAAACGTTTCAGGCTGGAGATGTTCTGGTTGATGACTTGCGAATGCAGTAGGGATGTGAGATCTCCCAATAAGGAAATGTGCAGGAGTTAAAGGGTGTTGGTCTGATGGATCAGTGGAAAGAGGAGTGAGAGGACAAGAGTTCAGTATTGTCTCAAACTGAATCAGACACGTAGACATCTCTTCGTAAGTGAGATGTGCGAAGCCTAATATACGCCTCAGATGATGTTTTATGGATTTCACGGCGGATTCCCATAAGCCACCGAAGTGTGGATTGTATGCCGGAATATAGTTAAAATTGAAACCTGTATCTGCCATTTCTGAAAAAAATCTTGTTTTAGTATGCCAGCTAATTCGTTACAGGTGCCAATAAAGGTTGTACCATTGGCGGAGTTGATGGTCTTTGGTTTACCACGACGAGCAATAAATCTGTTGAGTGCTGCAAAGCTCCAGATGAACCGCCCTTGTGGCTAGACAAACAAAAACACATATGTATGACTTAACTAATCTATATCCTCTACCTTTGCGGTCGGCTAGGAGGATGGGTCCGGCATAGTCTGTGCCAGTCTCTAGGAAAGGGAACTCTAGCTGAACTCGTTCCTTAGGCAAATTACCCATGATGGGTTGAACTGTACCAGCATTGAATTGCTGACATTTTACGCACTTATGAACAGTTGATTTGGCAAGGTTTCTACCACCCAATGGCCAATATTCGTGTCTAACTGTAGCTAAGAGTAGCTGTTGACCAGCATGGAATAGGCGTAAGTGATATGTGTTAAAAATAAGTTTAGCTATGTTATGTTTGCTGCAGATAATGATAGGGTGCCTGACATTATAATCGTAGCAAGAATTATCTAATCTGCCTCCGACTCGTATAATACTAGACTTGATAAAAGGCGATAATTTCTTACGGTGATTTTTGTTTGGTAATGGTTTGCCTGATGAAAGTAGATCGTACTCTTCACGAAACATTTCCCTCTGAACTGTTTAAATTATGAAATCAGCGCTGTACGATAACTCTGAATTTTTAAGAGTAAGACTATGATTATATACTCTTTTAGAACGATTGATGAATCTAAATACGTATGCTAATAGACGTTGTAAATGTAAATAATTAGATGAATTATTAATTATAGTTTGAAATGAATTATTGTGTATATTAGAATTAGTGATAGGTAATGATTGATTAATGTTAATAGAATGTGATTTTAATAGTTCAGGTAGTATTGTGTTCATATCTGTGTTCGGCATTGAAGGCCAAAGAGCTGGATCTGTAAGTAAGAATGGAGGCCCTGACCACCACATGGAAGATTGACCTATGAGGTCAGCGCTCAGACCACGGTAGACAAGATCTGCAGGGTTGTCCTTGGACGGCACATAACGCCAGGTGTAAGCACCAAAGCCTTCCCGTATCTCCGAAACTCGATTCCTGACAGACGGCTTAAGCATGCTTGGTGTAGCAGACAGTCAACCCAAGACAATCATTGAATCACACCAAAATATGCATTTGTCAGGTTTAAGTGTTAACGACTCTAACACTTTTTCACACAACCTGGTCCCTAATAAGACACCGCAAAGCTCTAGCCTTGGAATTGTGGTCGACTTGATTGGTGCAATCTTACTTTTGGACGTAAGCAGATTTGTATGAACGGTGCCGCTACTAGTTACAGAACGAATGTGTATGCAAGCTCCGTAAGCCTTTTCTGAGGCATCTGTAAAAATATGTATTTCCACGGATAAAGGGCTATCAGATACCACCCAGCGTGGTATGCTGAAAAGATTAAGCTGTAGTAAAGTCTGTGTGAACTTCAGGCATAACTTTTTAATGTCTACATTAACCTCGTCGTCCCATGCACACTTGTCTATCCATAATCTCTGCAATATTATCTCGACCTCAATTATACAGGGGGAGACAAGACCCAGAGGATCGAATACTTGCACTACTGTGGAAAGTATGTGTCGTTTTGTGATTGTAGTATCTGTATGTTTAGGTATATAAATGGAGAATGTAAGACAGTCAGTATGACAATGCCAATTAAGACCGAGGGTTATACTTGGTTCATCAATACTTAAGCTAACTGTGTTAAGTGTGTCCGTATTTGTTGTTGTGGCTGTGGTATGAGTGGATGAATCCTGTGTGTCTGTAGTGACTGCTCGAAGTATTTGTGCATTGTTAGACTGCCACTTCCGAAGATTGAAGTGCACTCTTAAGTATGCTCTTGACATCTCTACACAGCGCTATAGTGCTCTCTATAGAGTCACTTCCTGACAGATAATCGTCGACCTAAAAATCATGCTGTATTGACTGTTGTGTATGTGTGTGCGTTGCCTCCTTTGCCAATTGAGACAAAGATCGTGTAATAATGAACAGAGCAGATGTTGTTCCGTAAGTAACGGTGTTTAACGTATAAGTTTTTAGAGGTAATGATGGATCAGAACGCCACAATAACGGTTGTAGATCGCTGTGATTCGTCAACTACGATTTGTCGAAAGAACTTTTCGATATCGGACGATATGACGTATTTATGCTGACAAAACCTAAACAATATGGATATTAAGTCATCCTGAACTACGGGTCCTATGCCTTGAATGTCGTTGAACGACTTACCAGAAGTTGTGACGGCTGATGCGTCGAAGACAACTCGAAGCTTGGTCGTTGTACTGGACTCTCTCAACACACCATGATGTGGAAGGAAATATGCATGAGATGAAGAAGACTGAGATACTTCGCTCATATGACTTAATGCTTCATACTCCTGTAAGAACTCTAGCATTATCCTTTCATGGCAACTGCTTGAAAGGTTATATTAATAATAATGAGTCAATTAATGTCAAAGTCAAAGTCAAAGTATTTTATTTGTTGAACATAGGTAGTATGGTACATGGTATACAATTTGCGTTGTATCACTATGTTTTGCCGTGCAAGGCGTACAAATTAGGCATAAAAAACTACAAACTAAATGAAACTGTTTCAAACAAGTAACGTCGTAAACAAGATAGAATAACAAGTGGATCGGACTTTTTTATTTTATGCTTCTATCCTCTAAAAACTCATTGATAGAGTAGTTAGCCTTTTCAATTAAGATTTTTTTAAGTTGCGATTTAAAATGGTTTATGTTGGTCATGCTTTTTAAAGTTTTTGGTAGTTTATTGAAACTTTTTGGACACATGCCGTGACAACTCCACTGCCAGCAAGGTCAGGAAAACAATTCACTTATTCAAGTCATTAAGGCATTCTGCTGACTTAGAGACTCTAAAAATGGTATACACTGCACTTTGCCAGTCCATCATCGGCTATTGCATTCTAGCTTGGGGTGGATCCGCCAAAACTAAGTTCCTTGAGCTGGAGCGTGCGCAAAGGGCGGTACTTAAGGTTATGTTGCAAAAGCCTTTTCGATATCCGACTCATGAGCTTTACACCGAGCTCAAACTTTTAACCGTGAGACAGTTATTTGTACTCAGAACCACTCTTTGGAAACATAGCCAAGTGCCGTTCCCAGACTCAAACAAACGTGGTCAAAGAATAGTTTGTCCAATTCCTGGTCATAGAACTGCTTTCGCCCGAAGACAGCAGTACGTGCTGAGCTCACTTGTCTTCAGAAATATTTGTAAGACCATCCAAATAGCAAAGTTAAGCAAACTCGAATCAAAGACTAAGCTGAAAGATATGTTGTACCTCTTAGACTACGCTCAAACTGAGGAATTACTAACTACTCATTCATAAATCACAGCATTCCATATTCATTCAACATTCATAAATCACACACGTAACACAGTCTGTACACCAAGCAAACAATTTGATTGTTCCGTCTTACGCCCGACACCACCATATTCACATATTTAGGCTCCTCATATCATACTCACATAACACAAAAACACACACATACACACACACATACACACACGCATACACACAGTACAAATAATCATACGTTTTCTAGACACATACACAGAATTCACCACACAGTAATTTCCTACTTAAATTTAACTTTTAAATGTAACTTTAAATGTAAGTTTCATAAGTTTCGTTTCGTTTTTTTGTTTTTATTTTAATTATTTTAATTTTTTCAACTTTGTTCTGGTAAGCAAATATATGTTTTTTCTTTCTAGAACAATAATAGATCATAATATGCCCTTTCGAATCATATCAGCTTACCAGCTCTCAATTTCCATAAGGTATATAGTGTCCAAGTGGCAGTAGAACACTGACTCCTAAGTCACAGGTTTTCCTAGTTTAGGAGTCAGGGTTTCAACTTTTGTACGCCTTAACTATTGTGAACTTACTAGATATTAAGCATATTGTAAGGATTTGTATCAATAAAGTATATTATTATTATTATTATTAACTCTTTGAGAAAAGTGCAGTATTGTGTTTTTTGATTTTATTTTATTTTTCTTTGTCTCAATTATATTTTATTTTATGTGTGCTTTGGTGACGTCTAGTATTAAGTTTTTCAAATTTAGACATATTCTCCTTAACAAATATTGATATTTGTTAAGGAGGAAATATAGAGGGATGGAAGCGTAAGTATTTTTAAACTAACGAAAAATGGTTTGCAACTTTCGGTGGTTTTTAACAAACATATGGCTCGAAGACATTGTTTTTGGGCCTTAAATGCCATTTCTCTATTGGTAGTGTTGCCCCAAAATATTATGCCGTAACGAAGAGTTGTGGAGACAATGCATGATATACAGTAAGGACAGTATTACAATAGTATTACCTTATTCAAATTGTGTAAAGCATAGCAAAATTGATGATTTTTTTTATCATATTCTCCATGTGTGTTTCCCATGTCATGTTTTTGTCTAGCCAAATACCTTGAAATTTGGTTTGTTCCGTTTTAATAATTAAAATAATGTCTTTTGAAATAATTTGTATTTTTATGCTTCGCAGATTGACAAACTACGTAGCGTTTTTAAAACTTTCTTGCGACGTCGCGCGCCTTGCGCTAATACTAAATTAATAGCCTACCGCGTTGCTAGCAACTTGGAAGTAGTACTTGCTGGCTGCTGCCCCGGTAACGCTCGCTTCGCTCGCTCGGCTGGCGCGCGGTTATTGAAAGTTCTAACTCAAACTCAAAGCATTTATTTCAATTAAGCCATTTACAGGCACTTTTGAGCTGTCAAGGAATTGGTCAATCAGAAATATGAAGCCCATTCCAAAGCGTAGTAGGTTATTATACCTATATTATTATACCTATGGAGAAGAACGGGCAAGAAACTCCACGGACACACTTAAAAAAAAAAATGTTACAAAATATTGGTTACATCATTCATGTTGAAATTATACATGTGCAAACAATGTAGAAAGACGTGCACGTTAGAAGCGTCCGTAATAAAAATATAAAACAAATAACAATAAAAAAAATAAGCCGTGGCAACTAAAAGATGACCAGTCCCAACTGACGGCGCCCATTCACGAACATGACGCATGGATTAGCACTCGTGCCACCATCAGCGAAACATCTGAGTGAGCATGACATACTCACAGCGCCATGGCACATTCAATTCAATGCAAGACATATTACCCCGTAAATGGTAACTCTTTAGTACAAAGCGCTCACACCAGTGCTATGCAATTATATAATACTAACTTTTGCTCGCGACATCGCCCGCGTGGATGTCGGAAAGGTCATTGACTCCTACCACTGCGCCTGCGTTGCCTTCAACCAAAATTATTTTGTCACGCAAAATTTATTCATATGAATGAAATGATGTCAAGGCATATTTTAATTTAAATTAAATGTTCATTTAAGTTAAAAAGTAGGATTCATATAATACCGTTCAAAATAGCTTCGAAAATAACTAACGATTTCCGCGGCGCACGCGAATAAAGCATATCGGCATGATTTTTTCCGACATCTTAAACAATAATCATCAAATTTCAGCCAATTTACACAAAACCTTAATGAATTTTACACCAAAACCTTCTGCATGGATCAATCCGTCCATTAGTTAAAACTGTTTGAAAATCCGTTCGATAGTTTTTGAGTTTATTGCGTTCAGACAGACAGAAAGACGCGGCAGGGGACATTGTTTTATAGCAGGTAAGGATACAGGAGATTGAGTTTATACAATGCAAAGATGGTCTTACAATCTTCTGCAGCTCCAACAGTATTTGCAAATGTTAATCAATTAGTTGTGGTTGTGGAGTAGGACCAGCATGGAGCCAAGCATTTTTAACAGCGATGTAATCCCCCAACTTATAATATGCCTGCCTGCATAGTGTGCGTTTTATACAAGATTTGAATTTTGTCTCATTCAGTTGAAGTATATGGGGAGGAATTTTATTATAACATTTTAAACAGTACCCCATGAAAGATGAGTCTACTTTAGCTAGTCTGAAACCTGGTTGCACTAATACCTTCCTGTTTCTTGTACTATAATTATGTCTATTACCTCTTTAACTAAGAAGATGTAATTTTTTTCTCTACATGGTGTTTTCATAAATATATTGACAACAACATACATGACATTCATGACGTTAATATCCTTAAGCAGTAGAGAATCACGCCTGCGGAGATATTATATGGCTCTGATCGCTCTTTTCTGCAGAATAAAAATTCACTGTCAAAAAACTCGATGTCTATAGCCCGTCCCCACTGTAAAGTACCGTAAGACATGATACTATGAAAGTAACTAAAATAGACTAGCGTCGTGGTATCTACATCAGTAAATTGACGGATTTTTCTGATAGCATATGCTACTGAACTTAGCCGTTCTGCAAGAGATATTAAATGTGGACCCCATTGTAGCCTTGAGTCAAGCGTGATCCCTAGGAAAACAGTTAAATCGACGAATTCTAGTTTCTCTTAATTCAATACTATCTCACAATCACTACTGTTGACATTTGGTAAAGAAAATTTCATGCACTTAGTTTTTTTTCCATTTAATACTAAATTATTAGCATTGAACCAATTTTGGGACTGCAGTAGAGCGTTATTTACGTCGTCAAAATTTGTAGCACGTCTATCTACCTTAAAAATTAAGGAAGCATTGTCAGCAAACAACACCATTTGTGGTTGATTTATTTTTTAATAAATGGAGTAGATCATTAATATACACTGAAAAGAGGAATGGACCCAATATCGAGCCTTGTGGCACACCTATTTTTACCTTTAAACCTAACCTAACCCATTTCACTCAGCATTTTTTTTATTTTTTATTAAACTATATCTTTAAAACTCTTGTCAGGCGTAAGCGATGTAGTATAATAGTTTGGAACCAGGGACGCGTGCGTCCACGTTTCAAACTATACACGAGCAGTACGCAAAATTCGTGTATACAATGTAATAACAGATTAAAAAATACAATGTATACGCGAGCAGTTTCCTATGGCTGCGTTCTGGCCTTGTATAGATTTGAAATACGCCACTGCGTACCCGTATAAAGTCTTTTCATACGAATGGCTGATACAGAATTACTGTTAAAGAATGATTCTATTTGATGGGCAAGTGGACTGTATCTAATGGGAAAGGTAGAAGGGACTCACCGATGCTCGCTGAAGAGAGCCGGCTGGCTCCGATTACCTGAAGATTTTATGCTGTGGGGCGCCCCAATTCTTGTTTCTTGATGATTTGGATGAGTATGGGTTGATGGCACACACAATTTGTCTTGAATATCACTTGATTGCAGTGTTTCACGATAATTTTTACGGAGTCGTTAAGTTTTGTGGTGAGATATGGCGGGGATCTCGGGGAACTGTTTGATCCATGTCAAAAACGTTAGGTGGCGCTGTGTGCGCAGGAAATGGTAGGATTTGAAAAGGGCGGGAATTCAAATGATGTTTTATGGTGCTTTAACATTATCTTCCCCCCCCCGCTGGCGAATTGATGAGACTGAGAAGTCTGAAGTGTAGTATATTTGTTCACAACAACCATTGCTTTGATATTATGATAGGATAAATATGATAATGCTGATGAATATATAAAACAGAATAGGTAATTGAAATGTTTTGATCACAATATGAATGTATGAAAAAATAAGACATGACTAGTCAGTCATATCTGGTAATGGGCACAACTTCACAAGTGGTCTTTTGAGCACACCTTGTGCAGTCCTGACCGTAGCAGAACGAGAAACGCCATCGCGTCCTGGGTGTAATTCGACGATTCTACCTAAACGCCATCGCAGTGGGTGAGTAGTCTCGTCTCTGATAATAACAAGCTGGTTGATTTTTGCTGGAGGTGAATCTACGGTCCATTTCAATCGCTGTGACAAATTTGTGAGGTATTCACTATGCCATCTAGTCCAGAAATCCTGGTGCATTTTCTGTAATAGATGCCAACGTGTCAGCCTACTCATTTTTGTGTTGGAATAGTCTGGTGAAGGCACTGATGTTAGGGGTGCTAATGTTAAAAAGTGCCCTGGTGTTAGTGCTGTTAGATCTGATGGATCCGAACTCAATGCTGATATTGGTCGCGAATTTAAAACTGATTCGACCTGTGTCAAAAGTGTGTTCAACTCCTCATATGTTAGGATTTGATCACCTATCACACGATAAAGGTGAGTTTTTACGGATTTCACCCCAGCTTCCCAAAGGCCGCCCATGTGTGGTGATCCTGGGACATTAAATTTGAAGTCAATGCGCTCCGATTCACAAGCTGAGCGCATGATTTCTGATAATTGTGACTGCGCACCTTTGAAATTGGTTCCACAATCGCTATGGATGATGTTGCAACGACCACGTCTAGCAATGAATCTGCGTAGAGCAGCCAAAAAACAAGAGGAAGATAAATCGCTGGCAAGCTCCAAATGAAGAGCTCTTGTTGAAAAACAGACGAAAAGGCAAAGGTATGCCTTTGTTGAACGCACACCTCGATAACGTTGAAACGTAATGTTGAAGGGTCCTGCATAATCACAACCCACAACCTGAAATGGTTTGATTTGATTGACGCGAGAATGTGGTAAATCTGCCATTACTGGCTGAAAATTTTGTGGCTTCATTCGGAAACAACGATAGCATTTTGAAATGATGTGATTAATAGCTCGCCTTGGTGACAAAATCCAAAAATTTTGAAGTAACAGATACTGCATTGTTTGCAGACCAGGATGTAAATTTTCGTTATGTGTGCACTGGATGATAAGTTGCGTCAAACGATGCTTGCGAGGAAGCAGGGCTGGATGTTTTGTTTCATAATCAAGGTTTGACTGAGAGAGCCTACCCCCCACACGCAACACTTGATTTGAATCTAAAAATGGACTAAGTTTTCTGAATGATTTTGATAAGACATGATTTGATCTCAAATGTTTGATTTCTTCACTAAATTCGGAATGTTGGGTATGTTTCACAAGTATCATGAGGCTATGATGAAGTTCTTGTTCTGTTAAATGACCTGTACACTTGTTTTTGCGCAGGGCGTTGATAAAACGATTGCAATATGTTAAAATACGTTGAATCTTCCTCAATGATGAAAATCTTGTTAATAAATGATCGATTGGATTAGTTTCTACTGCGTTTGACACGTTCAAAACGCAGGCACGTTGCTCACAATTCACCTCTGGATGTGGCGTCATGTTTGAATGTTGAGGCACTTTAGGCCATTGATCTTGATTTGAAGATAGCCAAGGAGGGCCAGTCCACCACAGGTCATGATTGATAAGCTCGTCAGGTGATAACCCACGACTCGCGGCATCCGCAGGGTTTTGCTTTCCTGGTACATGATTCCAAATTGCTTCTGGTAATCTACGCTGAATATTGGATATGCGATTGCCAACAAACGCCTTAAGATTTGATGAATTTGACTGGATCCATGACAAAACTATCATAGAATCAGTCCACGCATGCACACTCTCTATGGGTAGAAGTGTGCTGTACACGTTGATGATGTGTCTCATTAGGTCTGCCAGCAAAGAACTGCCACACAACTCAAGCCTTGGTAAAGTTCTGCGCTTCGTCGGGGAGACACGAGACCTCGCACTAACCAGGATGACCCGGTGTTGATGATATTGATTGGTAGCACGAAGATACACAGCAGCTGCATAACCAGATTCACTTGCGTCTGAAAACCCATGCACCTGATAAGTCACAGCATCGTCGGATGTGGCGCGGCGTGGAACGGGTTGATCCCATGATAAACCGAGCAACCACAAACGTTGAATTAAATGCTTTGCTAAAAATGTTAATGGTGTTAAAAGACCAATGGGGTCATAAATACGTGCCAGCTCTGAAAGCATGGTACGTTTGGTACACTCACGATTGATTTGATTCACTTGGTAGTTGAATACGTCCTCCTGGGAATTCCAGGCTAAACCGAGAACCTTGACAAAATTTCCATCACTATCGAATGTTTGATTGACATTTGGCACTGCTTTATGTTCTTCTGGTATGTTTTGTAATACAGCCGCATGATTGCTGGACCACTTTCTCAGCTCAAAGCCTCCAGCTGCCATGATGTTAATCAGCTGCTGCTGAAGAGCGACCGCCTCTTCGATGCTCCGACACCCTGTAACGGCATCGTCGACATAGATGTCCTCTAACAACACCCGAGCTGCAGCTGGAAACGAGCTGCCTTCGTCGCGGGCCAATTGATGTAACACACGAATTGCTAAAAATGGTGCTGATGATACACCGAAAGTCACACGATTGAGACGGTATTCTTGTATTGGCTCACTAGGGGAACACCTGAACAGGATTCTTTGAAAATCCAGATGTTCTGCTGCTATTCGGATCTGCCGGTACATTTGCCGGATATCCGTACAAAACACAATGGCATGAAGCCTGAAACGCAAAAGAATGTTGGTGATGTCAGCCTGAAGTTTAGCACCTATAAGAAGAGTGTCATTTAAGGATACACCTCTTTTATCCTTCATCGATGCATCGTAGACCACACGAAGGCTACGATCTGATTTTGATACGGCATGATGCGCCAAGTAAAATGCTGTAGGAGATTGACACTCAACTGCAGGGACCTTCTCCATCTGACCGCTTGATAGGTACTCCATAACATGTTGATTGTATTGTTCATGAAAAGCTGGCTTTGCCATGAGACGTTTTTCCAGCTGCACAAAGCGCCGATGAGCAATTGTGTACGCACCCTCAAAGGCCACTGATGATTGATCACGGAATGGTAACTGGACAATGTATCGTCCCTCACTGTCACGCTTGTGTGTTGATAGGAATATTTCCTCACAATGTATGTCATCCACCGAGTGAGATTGTTTGTTGTCCTCACACGGTATGCTGTCCAACTCCCACAACTTCTGAACGGCAATATCCAGATTGGCATCTATTGATACATGATTGATTGATAGAGGAATAGATGATGATGACTTTGATAAAGTTTTTCCCATGAGAATAAATCCAAATATGGTATTGATAGCTGTTGCTGCATGTGGACCACAATCAATTTTCCCTGGTAAAAGAATTTGAGGGAATATCTCTCCACCAATGAGGATATCCACCGGACGAGAAGAATGATATTTCTCATCAGCCAATTTGATATTTGATAAATGTTGAAAATTGTTGATGTCCACTGGATGGGTGGGCATGTCACCACAAATTTTGTCCAAAGTCACCGCTTCTGTTGTAAAAGAGGGTTCTGGTTTCCCAACTGGTCGGATTTCTAAGAAGACCTTACCCGTGGAAAATGCAGGAACGTCCCCTATACCTGACATAGGAGTTTGAGTTTTATACTGTGCCAACCCTAAGCGATGGACACATACCTTGGTGATGATGTGACTTTGACTACCGGGGTCCAATAATATACGGACCTTCTGAAAGGAGCCTCGACCGTCCTTGACCTCTACCTCAGCAGTGGCAAGCATCACAAAATGAGTATTTGATGTTGATCCTGCAGTTGTGTTTGATAATGATGTAACGGGTGTGATCACATTTTCCTTGGAATCAGAAGTTGGTGCTGGACCTTTCCCTGTATGAGAAACGCCTGGTTGTTCATGTTGAGAGTTGACAGAACTACTTGTCTCTCTCTTTTTTGTAAAGTGTAGAAGGCTGTTGTGCTTTTGTCCACATGATTTGCATGTACGCAATGAATTACAATTGGCTGTGATATGGTTTGACCGTAAACAGTTGAAACACAACTTGTTTTGTCTCACAAGTTGAGACCTCTCATGAGGAGATTCTGATAAAAACTTTGAACATAAGTAGAGAGGGTGATCCTCTTTACACACTACACATGATTGAGAAGGCGCTTGGGCCAAAAGCATTGTAGGCTTTGATTGGTTGTTTGAAACCACACGCTTGTTATTTTGCTGTTGCACAGCTGATGATGATTGATTGTTCACATTTAATGTTGAGCGTTCAAGGGCATTACACCTATCTACCAAGAATGTGGATAATTCCTTGAAGCTTGGAAAATCACTACTGGTATTGGCCAGCTCAAAAGCTTCCCGAGATGCCTTATCTAATTTTGTAAGCAACGAGTGGAATAACACAAAATCCCACTGTGTTGTTGGTAGCCCTAAAGATGTGAGCATTGATAAGTTCTCATTATAAAGGTCTAAAATTGAACGTAAGCTTTGAGCAGAACCGGAGTGCATTGCCTTCAAATTGTTGATCTGTTCCCAACACATGAATGCCAAATACCTCTTGTTGTTATAACGATTCACTGATGCTTTATATGCACTGATGTAGTTACCCTCACACACAGGAAACGCACGAATGATACTGATTGGATCCCCAGATAAGGATGTGATCAAATATTGAAACTTTCCTACATTTGATAAGTCCTTTCTGTTATGCACTAATGTGTTGAAAAGATCAATGAACCCTGGAAAATCTTTGAATTGCCCTGTGAATAATGGCAGCTTCATAGGTGGTAATTTAGCTGTTTTATTTTTTGACTCACTGGACGAAGTAGAAGTCTCCACCTTTGCTAACAAGTATTTACGCTTGGCCTCTAATGTTTCAAAGAACATATCATCGGCCTGTTCTTGGAATTTAAATTGAGCTTTTTGCACTTCCTTTTCGTCCATACCTGCTTTCTTGTACTCGCACATTAATTGAATCTGGGCTTCGTTAAAGGTTTCAAATGTTTGATCTACGCGTGAACACCAAGTTTCTAACCTATTTATTTGATTTGGGTCTGTTTTGCAATTTCGTGCGCAAATTACAGCATCCCCAAGGCGCTTAAGCGCCATGTTACGCTTAGATTCATAATGTGCGATCAATGCTTCACTCATTTTGATAATTAATTATACACTTTGTTATAAGAAAGCACTTGTTTACAAGTTTGATTCGATCGTTCGATTGGTAAACAAAATCACGAAATGATTGTATTTGAACTGATTTGAACGAATGAGTGAACACAACACACGCAAAACACACTTGATTGTCAGTGTCACTGTCTGAAGTTACACTAACGTCACTACGATAAATGTCACTTGTCTAAACTGTCGATCACAACAGTTCTGAAACAAGCTTCATAAACAAAAAATAGTCTATGGTTCGATACAATGATATTATGTTGGCAATAATTTTGTCAATTATACCAACCCAACAAACACGAATGATATGAGGAAATGTAGGTACAATACTGAACTGAAATGCAGTTTTGAATAAAACAATGATACACAATGAAATCCTAGTGTTATATGTTGCACCAAGGATTCCAACACAAAAATGATACTTTTAGGCGCTGTATGTTACACCTAAAACACACTATTAAAATGAAAATGACGGTGACAGACTGTTTTTTGCCGAACTCCGTCCACAAAATGTATATGATAACGCGAATGAGAAACGCTGATGACGAAACTCAGTCCCGACTGCGAACAAGTGAGCGTTTGGTAGGTACTTTGCTATGATGACTACCTACCACAATATGATTATGAACACAAAATGTTATGTTTGATCGAATGAGTTCCCGCGATGATGAATGATTTATATAAAATATGATTAACTTCGAAGTATGATGAAATACACTTGTTATATTGCAGAACAATTGACACCCGTAAATAAAACAAAAGCTATGTTCAAAAGTGAGGTTAGATGATAAAAATATGTTATAATTATGTTAAATTGAGTTATATATGAATATGATTGTTGTTGCAATTTGGTTTTTGCGAACAAATATGGCCGACCCCACAATTTTCACAATAGAAAAAATAGGATTACTGATACTATTTCAGCAATCCGGCTAACAAGGACCATGAAAAATGTTAAAGAATGATTCTATTTGATGGGCAAGTGGACTGTATCTAATGGGAAAGGTAGAAGGGACTCACCGATGCTCGCTGAAGAGAGCCGGCTGGCTCCGATTACCTGAAGATTTTATGCTGTGGGGCGCCCCAATTCTTGTTTCTTGATGATTTGGATGAGTATGGGTTGATGGCACACACAATTTGTCTTGAATATCACTTGATTGCAGTGTTTCACGATAATTTTTACGGAGTCGTTAAGTTTTGTGGTGAGATGTGGCGGGGATCTCGGGGAACTGTTTGATCCATGTCAAAAACGTTAGGTGGCGCTGTGTGCGCAGGAAATGGTAGGATTTGAAAAGGGCGGGAATTCAAATTATGTTTTATGGTGCTTTAACAATTACAGTTGTCGAATATACGAACAATTTAGGAGGGTAGTCACACGGTGTGTGTTACTTTTGTTCGAACATTCCAGTTATATGTAAATTGAACTGAGTAACAGGAAACGCAGTTAAAACGCAGCGTGAGGACTGTTGTTTGTCGCCAAATGCCTGACACTTGGCACGCACTGACACCCAGCGCGAGCTTATTGTTCCAACTCAGTGTTTTATCAATATTTTGCATAAAACATAATATAATGTACAAGTACGCTAATAAAATAGTGCCGTGAAATCTCAAACTCAAACTCAAAATAACCATCGTTACCAAGCCCAATCTATTGAACTCGTGAAACTAAATCATATGAGCCCAAACTCGAGGGGTTTACTAGTAGCCACTAAAGAGTTCCCACTATCCACCTCCTGGCTCCATCTCAGATCAGCGGCCAAAATTATTGTATTGTCATTGGTCCTTGATACTTGTGCAAATTTTCAAGTTAATCGAACGTCTTAAAGTTGGTGAAAATTACGTTGAAAATACTGTTATATAGATAGATACAGGTCAAGCTAATAAAAAATTTAAAAAAAAAAGTCGGTGGCTTCTTCACTTTGTGGTGTTTTTTTTGAAGCTAATTGGTTTTAGGGTTCCGTACCTTAAAACGAAAAAAGGAACCCCGATTCCCGATTAAGTTGAAAGGGATATCAACAAACACGGACGTGTAACAAAAATAAATAAATTTTGATTATGGGAGCTTTTCAGGGGCAAATAGTCTCATTTTTTAAGTGTTTTATAATCTGTACTGTGTGACATATCAAATGAAAGGCTTTGTTGCGAGGATCATTTTTTTTTTAATAGTTTTAAGATATTTGATATATTAGATATTTGAGAAAATATATGAAAATTGACCATTCCGCCCGTTTCTCCGAAACTACTGAGCCTAAAATTTGGAAAAAGATACAGAAAATAGTTCTATAGCTTACAGGAAAGAGCATCCCAGTTTCTCTGAATCTCTCAAAAGTGCTACAGTATTGGGAACAATAAAATCTCAAATCCTCTACAAATAAAAATCGATATAAAACTAGTTGCATTTCTCGACAGTATTCGTACTGATATAAGATTATTTGTAGCGTCTGATAGACGAACAGATAGCCGATGAGACGCGAAGTGATTCGCGTCTCATCGGCTGTTGTCGGATCACGGTATCGGAAATTCGAAGGAAATGCGAAAATCTTTACTTCCTAACGTCTTGTTACTCAAATTTATAGCCCCTTTATACCAGGAATTTCTCCTGTATTGTGGGTGAATTTACAAACATTTAAACTCACATACATAAACAGCCAGACCCGAAACAACTACTTGTAGGTCATACAAATATTTGTTCCGTGCGGGAATCGAACTCGTGACACGCAGCGCAGCAGTTAATTGCTTAAACACTCCTTCAGTCTCTTGGATGTCTTGGATCTCTCTTGATTCTTTCTTTCTTGATTCTTCTCGATTCTTATTTGTATGACAAACTATCGTGGACGAGAAAACACAGAATCGGTGGGGGCAGAAAATGTTCTCAACAGCTTTCCATCCCACAGCATAAGTCGGCAGCATTTAGAGGCAGTTTTCGCTACGCAACTACCAAATGCTGGAATAATATCCCTCCCCCCATAAAATATAGTAAAAGTTACTCAACTTTTAAATTTAAATTAAGAGATTTTTTCCAATCCACAGCCATTACTGTCACTGTCTCTAACAAAAACTGCATTAACCTTTCTGTCTGAACTGAATTTCTAGCCTAGATTGAAGTGTTACGCTGTAATTGCTGCTAATCTATCGCTGAAGTAATGAGTTGTTTTTTTTTTTCAATGTTAATGTAAACGAAGTAGGCTGGCAATCAAATCATTAAATAGGTAACACTTATAACTTTAACACATTGTGAAATAGTGCATTTTTACTTCACTAATTTTCTGCTTTGCTGATTTAAAGACCACAGTATAAATTGCCTCAATTTTTTTTTTAATATTTCCAAAAAGACATCGCTACCGTTGTAGTTTCGGGATCTCCATGTTTACTATGCATGGTCGGTGTATGGTGTGATGGCGTGCGCGTCCCGTGGCGCGGCCGTGGCGTGTGACGAGCCGGCGCGACGCTTCAACAATCTGTCATGAGCCAACTTACACAGGCTAGCTACGAACAGTAGGACAACTAATATAATAATTATTTTAAATCCACAAAAAAAGCACTTGATCTACAACAGCCATTCTAAACTACACGAACAGTCAGCGTCAAAAACATACAATACGAACGAACACATGCTAGTCGTTCAGATCATTTGAAACAGTCTGAACGCGCTTATATTTTTAACGCTGACGCATAGGGCTTTTCTTGAGCAGCGTACTTTTTATGTAAAGTGATCGAGTGACTTTCTAACTAGCATTACTTTTTAGATTATTTTTTCCATTCCTTCGCTATGAGAGACAAATCGTTTTGAATAACACGGCTTAGGACTACATTCATCGAAGTGATAAAAAAAATACTTATCACAAATGGCATTCTTTTGTAGTAGTGTTTCTGTTCCACGCAACACAATGTCCCGCCTCCCGCGGCGAGTCCATGTGATGTATGGCGATACGCACGCGAATATTTTACGCTGTTCTTAAATACAATGTAATGCGAACTGTGGCGCCAAACACGCCAACAAGATCTCACTCGGTTACTGAATAAATCATATATGAATGGTGGTGGACTTTTACCAAACGTGGGATTGTTACCAAAGCGCTTATAGATATAGAAATCACTTATATGTCATTATAGTTTTTTATAATGAGATGTATAAACGTTTAATATAATATTTTTCGATGCGACCAAAGAAAATAAATGGGCCCCCAATTAAATTAGAGAAAATCCATCGTTGAACTTATGTGCAACTTAACTGAACTTATGTGCAACTTATGAGCAACCGGCAGCAAGTTCGTCATGCTCCTTTAGAATGCTGCTTGCGGTAGCATCGGGGTTCGGGTTGCCTCCTTCCCTCAAATATGGCAAGGGGGGTAATGGCTGATCTTTGCGTTATGCTCGTGAACGGGTGCTGCTTGTAGTGACTGGTCGTCTTGCTGATCATGGTTTTGTTATTGTTACTAGTAATTAACTGTTTATTTATTTTACCTCAATGGTCCTAGTTTATCATTTATAACTTCTAGTTACAGTTTTATATAGCTTTATGTAAACGGGTGTGACTGTACCTAAATTACATAGCCATTATTCATTAAATTTTCATTTTTCCTAATTATGTTAATATTAGTGTTTAAGTCGTTTCCCCCTTGGGGGAAGGGTCCACCCTGTACGGCGCTGTAGAGCTCGTCTCCGGACTGGTCACTCTCCCACCGATATAAAAAATGAATTCCCAAATAAGAAGAGCTCCGATACCTTGTCCCATTAATAAGGCAAAGAAAGGATTGAAGGAGATTGTAAATACGACAGGAATTCATAGTTTTGAATTATATTAGAAGTGATTTTAGAAAGCTAATAAATAATAGAGGGATGCAAAGAATGTTATTATATAAAGTTGTGAGTGACCTTTACGTTAGCGGAACAGGTATTTGGTCAGTCATTACTCACACGATACCTCACATCTGCACTCAGAATACTCAGTGCAACACATCCATAAGTGACGCATTGCGTCGGCAACATGCTCTTTTGGAGACATGGTCCCGAGCAGTTCTTTCGAACTGATAAACGTGGCGCAGCGGCTTTCCCTGCGGCAACCGTGTGACCGGCCCTATCTAACAATGGGGCGGCTAGTTCCAGCGGCATGCGTCGGCATAATGCTCTTGAAGAGACATGGTCCCTATTAATCTTTGGACTGGATATAAGATAGATGTGTTGACCCAAGCCCCTGGAAGGTCACCCTTTCAAGCATATCTGCACGACACGCGTTCATGTCAGTCTGACCGAATTATTGGTCCGAGATATCGAATACAACATTCAAGAATTACTAGTTAATAGAGTTGAGAATCGAAACTCACGAATCATTATTTATATAATAGAGTTTTGGAAAATCTCTCTTAAAGCCCTTTTAATTGATCTGAGGCAAATGATACAGAATTCAAGATTTAGGTACTAGATAATAGAGTAGAGGATCATAATTCAAGAATCATTAAATTAATAGAGTTGATCCACAACTGTGAAGGGAGGGAACTTTGGGACTCCAAAGTTCCCTCCCTTCTCCACTTCCTAGTGTTTGAGCTGGGGAGAAGAAGTAGCGCAACAAAATCCCCAGCAACACGTCTCTGTCTGTTTAGTTACAAGAACTTCAAATATATTACCAGCCTTGGATAATTATTATTATGAAAAACTCACCCAGTTGCACCAACACACGCACACACACACACATATCTGGGCTTTAACCCAACTATATTTAACTTAATAACTAATACTCGTTATCTTGCGACAGCCCACTCGGGCATGGCCTCTTGGTATTCACGAATCCTTCTAACTCAACTAGCCTAGACTCGGACGTCCGTATCCTATCGTGGTCTAAAACCAATTGCCCCGACTTAACTTCTCCGTCCCCTAAATTCCTAAAACCACCACGTTCATCTCAGCCCCTTTTCCGAGTATTTCTCACAAAGACTTAAAACGCTTTTTCTTGCGTTGCCTTAATTGTTTCTTAATGGCCTGAATAGGTCAGGTCTCAGGGACATTTATGATTAGCAGATGTGGCTGTATTAATGTCCGTTGTTTTGGGTCCAGGGATTGGCAACCTTTTGAGACGGTATAGCCAAAAGTTACAATTTATATATATATAATTATAAAGTATTCGATTATGTTTTAGCACAAAATCTATTAGAGTAGCTATGATTCTAGGTAGCCGCTATAATAATAAAATAATTAATCCAATAATATAACTACAGTTATTGTATATTAAATAGTAGGATCAATGGCTTATCATGCCTTTTGCAAGTTTGGTTGAATCTAGCTCATAAGTTGTTGTTTTAAATATCAAGCATGACTCTAGATTTCTATTTGTTAGTTGATTTCTATACCTTCCTTTTTATTATATTCATGCAAGAACACGCTTGCTCGCACGTATTTGGAGAGCCGCGTGTTGTTTATCCTTGCTTTGGTTTCAATCCTTAGAATTGGCAAGGCTTGTTTCCCATAAAATATAAATGGAATGGGTTTCTAAGAGGTTCAATATTGTCAATATTGTTTCTAAGAGGTTCAATTAGGGTAACGTGTCGAACTGTCAGACCATAAAATATAGATTTAATGTGTTTTTAGGAAGTCCGAACCATTTGCCGATTTTAAAATAAATATAATATTTTGTTATTAAACAGGAGCAAATGGCAGACAATCACACTGGCACGACCTTTATGCCTGGAGGCTTTACTTAGATATTTCGTTCTGTTTACGTTTAGTTTATTTTTTACTTTTATTTCTGGTTGAGTATAGTTCTCTATTTTTTTAAATTGGTATATTGGCGTGTGCTAGCTAACATATGGCCAATAATTTATCATTTAAATTATTTTTCGTGCTGCATAATGTAAATTATTTTGCATACTATTGTAAAGAATCATTTTTTTTCTAACTTGAAGAGACAGAATATGATTTTATTTACTTTTTTTACATTATTTACAATTATCACAAACTAATTATAACTACCTACCCAATAATAATAATAATAATAATAATATCGGAGGTTACATGACAGATGTCACCTCCGATAAAACAATGAACGGGAAAATGAAGATTACTCTGTGATGAAGATCTAATGTTGACACGATTAGCAGCTCGACGTGCACGCCTACCACCTCCGGACTCGCCGCTCAGCTCCGCCTCGTCGCCGCCGGTACGCAGCCCCACTGTGAATGCTGTGATGACACCGGCCGCGGCAGTTGCGTCGAGCTCGAGCGACGAGTATTTCTCCCCGTCCACGACGCCACCACCTGCTCGCCGACGGGGAAGACGCCGGCCGCCGGATGGCTTAGGACCTCGAGGCCCACCGGCCTCTGATAGGGTCCCAGCTCCCGGCGGAAGTGTGCAGCGCATGAGATGGACACGATCCATTAACGAAAACGTCATGCGCTCATACTATGGGGCTACAGAGGGGGGAAACAATCTGACCGCGTACCGTGTTCGGATGCTCTCTCTTTTCCAGGTGCTTGAGCCAGCTGTCAACGTTTCGGCACAACGACTGTCGGATCAGGTGCGGGTCATCCAGCGTAATCATATGTTGGATGACACTGTACTTGATCGCCTGCGAAGTGAAATGCAAAGTAGCCATGTCATCGCTCCCCCATTGCGAAGTGTTATAATACCATCACAGATGTCAAGTGTCATCACAAGTCAAGCTGACGAGAGGATTGATGACAGGGCTACAAATGTAAGTACCCAGTGCAATGAAGACTTGAGGAGTGCTTTAGAGGGTGCGATTCAGGAATATCGGTTCATGTCGCCCGAACTTAGACCACGTTTACCTCGTTTACCCATGCATAACAAAAATAAGGCGCTGGTGGCGGTTCTGGATTCGCAGTTGTCAAACTATTTTGATGACTGCGAAGACCTCACTGATACACATTCAATTCTGTACTGCGCGGCTGTAGCGGTATGTCGTGTAGCTCACCTCAAATTCTCTAATGACTCTAGAGCTACACGACCAAAACCAGCCGCACCAGCTTGGCAGTGCAGAATTGAACGCCGAATTGGTGGGGCCAGAACGCTCATCGGCAAACTAATCTGCTTCAGGGAGGGCAATACTCGCCCTAGAGTGATGCGCTTTGTGAGGCGGGCGTTCTTAGGGACTGATATCAGCCCTCAGGACTATATGACCCGTGTCACAGAGCGCATCGACTTCCTGAAGCAGAAAGTGTATGCATGGGCAAACCGTATTCGTAGGTATAAGCGGCGAGTAGAACGATACACTCAGAATCGCACCTTCCAGAGCGATGAAAGGTGTGTTTATAGGGCTTGGGAGCGACCAGACCAAGGTGTGGCTGACACGCATCTGCCGGATGATGATGCCATGTGCTCTTTCTGGCGCAGCATCTGGTCGGTACCTGTCAGTCACACCGAAGGTGATTGGACTCGGGAAGTCGAGCGAGCCTGCGATCCAATACCAGAAATGGGGGCTATTACTATCTGCCCCCAAGATGTAGCTCGTGCAGTCCGTCCGTTGCCTAACTGGAAGTCTCCAGGGCCGGACGGGCTGCACAACTTCTGGATCAAATGGTTCGTAAGATCGCATGCTCGCTTGGCGGCTCAGTACCAGACTGCTTTGGAGTCTGGTTCGCTACCCCAGTTCCTAACGACAGGAGTTACCCACCTGCTCCATAAATCTGGTAGCACCGCGGAACCCAAAAATTATAGACCGATCACGTGTTTACCGACGGTCTATAAAGTTCTTACATCCATTTTGAGAGCTAAAATTAACAAACATATTGACACCAACTCCATCATGTCTGCCTCTCAAAATGGATGTAGGAACGGGTCCCGCGGTACTAAGGAGCTACTCCTCATTGATATGGCCATTAGCCAACAGGTTCGCCGTTCCCGAAAGGATCTGTCGACATGCTGGATAGATTATAAGAAGGCCTATGACTCGGTGCCACATACATGGCTCATGAGGGTGCTGGAGTTGTATAAAGTACATACAACTCTGCGCACTTTCCTGATGTCGTGTATGGGGCAATGGAGGACGGTCCTTCGCTATCCAGGATGTCGAAATATCCAGAGGAATAGCGAGCCGATAAGGATCGAGCGAGGCATATTTCAAGGCGACAGTTTGAGTCCGCTCTGGTTCTGCTTAGCTCTAAATCCTCTAAGCACACTGCTGGAGGATTCAGGTCTTGGCTATCGGTTGAGGAGAGGTGGTCAGGTTATATCTCACCTCCTCTACATGGACGACCTAAAACTCTTTGCCCCCAACAATTTGCAACTGATGGAGCTACTGAAAGTAACTGAAACTTTCAGTAGCGCCATCAGGATGGAATTTGGTGTGGACAAATGTGCGGTCATGCATGTAAAGCGAGGAGAGATTATGGAATCCGTGGGAACCCAACTCTCGGATTCCATAAACCTTAGAGCCCTCTCCGCATCCGAAACCTATAAGTATTTGGGTATGTCAGAAGCGTTGGGCATCAATGTTACTGACATGAAGCAATCGTTGAAGGAGCGCTTCTTTGGCCGCCTGAAAAAAGTATTAAATAGTCTTCTATCAGGCGGAAACAAGGTGCGCGCCTTCAACGGTTGGGTTATGCCGGTTTTGATGTACTCTTTCGGCATACTCAAATGGACTCAGACCGAACTCGACGCCTTGGATAGGAGGGTCCGTACGTTGCTGACTGCATATCGAATGCATCACCCACGGTCATCAGTAATGAGACTGTATATCCCGCGAAAGTGTGGAGGTCGAGGCTTTTTAAACGCTAAGACCCTCCACAATCGCGAGATATGCAGTCTCAGGGAATATTTCCTTGGAGTCGACGTGGGGATGCATCGAGATGTGGTCGTGGTGGACAAGGGCCTTACCCCGCTCTCCTTGGCTAAAGAGAACTGGCGCAAGCCTGTAGTGCTTGACACTAAAGATCGCATGGAGATATGGCAGAGTAAGGAGCTTCACGGACGCTACTTCCGGGCCCTGCATGGGCCCGATGTAGATTTACCAGCGTCCGTAAACTGGCTGCGTTTTGGTGACCTCTTTGGGGAAACCGAAGGTTTTGTCTGTGCAATTATGGACGAAGTTATGATGACGAACAATTACCGGAGATTCATTGTGAAGGACGGCACGGTTGACATCTGTCGGGCATGCCACCGTCCGGGAGAATCAATCCGACATATTATCTCCGGTTGTTCTCGTCTAGCTAATGAAGAGTACTTGCATAGACACAACCTTGTAGCCAGGATTATCCACCAGCAACTTGCTCTGAAATACAGCCTTGTGGAATCGGAAGTGCCGTACTACAGGTATGTGCCCGACCCAGTTCTCGAAAATGGAAATATCACATTGTACTGGGATCGATCCATCATCACTGACAGAACTATTGCTGCCAATAAGCCTGATATAGTGGTGGTGGATCGAGGAGAGCGGCGCACAACGATTATTGACATAACGGTCCCGCATGACGAGAACCTCGTGAAAGCTGAGAAAGATAAACAAATCAAGTATCTTGACTTGGCTCGCGAGGTTGTCGACATGTGGGATGTAGATTCAGCAATCATTGTGCCGATAGTCGTGACAGCCAATGGCTTAATCGCCAAGAGCCTCGACCAACACCTAAGGAGGCTCTCGTTGGGCAGCTGGATCAAGGGCTTGATCCAGAGAGCGGTACTCCTAGACACGGCTCGCATTGTCAGAAGGTTCCTCTCCCTGGAGCCCTGACCGCCGGTAGCTTGGATCCTGTTCCCGATACCGGTGGGCTACTAAATGTTTTTATATTTTATATGTTTTAATATTTAAAAATATAAATTATATGTATTTAAATGAAATAAAGGAAATAATAATAATACACTTGCAACACTGAAACGTCGACAACGAAAATAGTTTTCGTATCTCATAATTCGCATATTTAATTATTTATACACACATAAAAAGTGTCTAGGGATCAAGCATTTTTATGCGGATTTCTTGAGATTGAGATGTGGCTTTGTAATAAATTTATGATTATATAAATTTATATGGATCCTTTTTGGTGCATTTCATAATTTGAAACAGGAACTGTTAATCAAATTCGAGTAAAAGATGAAAATCAGCTGTCAATATTTTCCCTATAAAAACATACAACGCATTGAAGACATTATTAGTGCTACTGTTTCCCTACTACTGATTAAAACCAACGTTATTATGGAGCGGCGACGTCATTTAAGCAGGGAAGAAATGCTCAGAGCCGTGGGAATGATAGAAGCTGGTTCCCGGCAACGTACTGTGGCTTTAGCTCTGAATACAAGTCAGAGTGTTATCAGTCGACTTTGGACACGTTACCGAAGCACTGGTACCGTGGCTGAGCGCCATGGAGGACGGTATCGCTGCACCACACGGAGACAAGACCGATACATTCAAATCTTAACTCGAAGAGCTCCAACAATAACCGCCATGATGTTAGCCGTGAGGCTTCATCACTCTTCAGGGAACTTAATTAGCGACCAAACAGTCAGAAACCGCTTGCATGAAGTGAACCTTCATTCCCGAAGACCGCTACGGGTACCACCTATAGCAATGCACAATCGTAGGATTCGATATCAATGGGCTCTTGAACACAGAAATTGGGCAGAAGAACAATGGCGTTTCGTGTGCTTTTCTGATGAGTCTCGTTTTGGTATGAGACCGGATACAAGACGTATACGACACTGGAGAACCCCTGGACGCCAACAGCGATTAAAATCCTGCCAGGAAGTCCATCCTTATAGTGGTGGAACCATCATGGTATGGGCGGGTATTTGGATCGGCGGAAGAACTGAGTTGATTTGGATCAGAGGCAACCTCAACGATCAAATTTATGCTGAGACGATTGTATCTGACGTCATCGTTCCTCTACAAGTGCAAATCGGTCCCTTATTTCAGTTAATGCATGATAATGCACGACCGCACACCGCAAGAGTTGTAAGACAGACTCTCGCCGCAGCTAACATCAATGTCCTGCTCTGGCCTGCTCAGTCGCCAGACTTGAACCCGATTGAGCATGCATGGGATATGCTACAGAGAAGAGCTTTGCCGAATATGGAGGGTATCCAGTCGCAAGAAGACCTTTTTTTGTTGTTGCAACGAACATGGGCGGCCATTCCACAGCGTGATTTGGATGAACTCATTTTGAGTATGCCAAACCGATGTTCTTGTGTTGTTAGTGTTCGCGGTAGAAACACGGATTATTAATTGTTTAAGTTACCCAATAAAATTTTAAAGAAAACTGTTATCTCAGTCTTTTTTTCGAACTTTAATGTTAGTGGTTCAAATGTCAAAAATCCCTTTATTAGGAAAATGGCAAATTTCTTTATTAATGCAAAGGTGACTTGGTTTATCGTTACTGTGACAAACGAAAACACTTTATTTGATGAATCCTTAAAGAAAATTTTAATTAATATCAATCAGGAGAAAAGTTATTGCAAAAATATATGTTGATCCCTAGACACTTTTGATGTGTGTATATATATCATATACGTACAAAAAGCTCCGTAAAACACAACATTGGAATAAACAATAAATAATATACAATAAACTCTTACTTACAATGAAGAAACCAAAAAAATAAATAAAACTATAATATCTCAAAATGACGCTGTCAGATACAGACCCCGAAATAAATGAATGCAAGATATGAAAACACAATATGTTGACAAGATTAGCAGCTCGCAGTGCACGCCTACCACCCCCGGACTCGCCGCTCAGCTCCGCCTCGCCGGCGCCGATACCCAGCCCCATCGTGAACGCTGTATCGACACCGGCCGCGGTAGTTGCGTCGAGCTCGAGTGACGAGTATTTCTCCCCGCCGACGTCGCCAACACCTGTACGCCGGCAGGGGAGAGGCCGGCCACCGAGAAGCCTGGGACTTAGGGGCCAACCGGCCCCGAGCCGGGTCCCCGCTGCCGGTGGTTGTGTGCAGCGCATGAGATGGACCCAGTTGATGAACGAGAACGTCATGCGCGCATATTACGGGTCTACAGAGGGTGGAACTAACCTCACTGCGTACCGTGTTAGGATGCTGTCTCTGTTTCAGGAACTAGAACCAACCGTGAACGTCTCGGCCCAACGACTATCGGATCAGGTGCGTGTCATCAAACGCAATCATAGGTTGGACGATACCGCACTTGATAGGCTGCGCTCAGAGGTACTGAGCAACCATATCGTCTCAACTCGGGCGCAAACCGCGGCACAAGAGTCAAATATTGATCCAACTCCGCCGCGGTTCAATCATGGTGTTGAAGAGGATGATAGGGTTGCCACAGTAAGTAGCCAGTGTAACGACCGATTGAAGAGCGCACTGGAGGATGCGTTTCGCGCGTATAGGTACACTCCGACTGAACTTAGACCACGATTACCACGCCTACCCATGCACAAAAAAAATAGGGCGCTGGTGTGTGCCTTGGACTCGCAGCTTACGAATTTTTTCGAGAGCAGCGAGGATCTCATTGATACACACTCGATCCTGTATTGCGCGGCTGTTGCGGCATGTCGTTTAGCTAACGTCAAGTTTCCAAATTACAACGGAGCTACTCGACCCAAACCAGTCGTACCAGCCTGGCAGTGCAGGATCGAGCGACGTATCGATGGGGCCAGGGTGCTCATCGGCAAACTATACTGCTTCAGGGAGGGAAATACACGACCACGAGTGATGTGCTTTGTAAGACGGGCATTTTTGGGGACTGGAATCAGCCCGCAAGAATACATGTCCCGTGTCACAGAGCGCATCGACTTCCTGAAGCAGAAAGTTTGTGCATGGGCGAGCCGTATTCGGCGGTATAAGCGGCGGGTTGACCGGTACACGCAGAATCGCATGTTCCAGAGCGATGAGAGGTGGGTATATAGAGCTTGGGAGCGACCTGAACAAAATGTGACAGACGTGTGCCGCCCTGATGATGCCGCCACGAGTGCATTCTGGCGCAGCATCTGGTCGGTGCCCGTCTGTCATACTGAGGCTGGCTGGATGCAGGATGTCGAGCGAGTGTGTGAAACTATACCAGAAATGGATGCTGTATTCATCACGCCATTAGACGTAGCCAGAGCAGTCCGTCCGTTACCGAATTGGAAATCACCGGGACCGGACGGACTGCACAACTTTTGGTTAAAATGGCTGAGTAGTTCGCACACTTGCCTGGCATCCCAATTCCAGTCATCCCTAGAGTCTGGGTTACTACCTCAGTTTCTTACAACAGGCGTTACCCACCTGCTCCATAAGTCAGGTAATCCCGCGGAACCCAAGAATTATAGACCGATCACATGTTTGCCGACGGTCTATAAACTTCTTACATCCATTTTGAGAACGAAAATTAACACACACATTGATAGTAATTCAATTATGTCAGCCTCTCAAAATGGATGTAGGAACGGATCCCGCGGTACCAAGGAACTTCTCCTCATCGACATGGCCATAAGCCAACAGGTTCGTCGATCCCGCAAGGATCTGTCGACATGCTGGATAGACTATAAGAAGGCCTATGACTCGGTGCCACATACATGGCTCATGAGGTCGCTGGAGTTGTATAAAGTACATACAACTCTGCGCACCTTCCTGATGTCGTGTATGGGGCAATGGAGGACAGTCCTTCGCTACCCAGGATGTCGACAGACCCAGGGGAATGACGAGCCTGTATGGATTAAACGGGGAATATTCCAGGGCGACAGTTTAAGTCCACTGTGGTTTTGCTTAGCTCTGAATCCTCTAAGCACACTGCTAGAGGATTCAGGTCTAGGCTATAGGCTGAGGAGAGGTGGTCAGGTTATATCTCACCTCCTCTACATGGAACCTAACTCTCGGACTCCATACACCTTAGATCCCTCTCCTCAGCCGAAAACTATAGGTATTTGGGTATGTCGGAATCGTTAGGCATCAACGTTGCTGACATGAAGCAATCGTTGAAGGAGCGCTTCTTTGGTCGCCTGAAGAAGGTATTAATTAGTTTTCTTTGAGGCGGAAACAAGGTGCGCGCCTTCAACGGTTGGGTCATGCCGGTCTTGATGTACTCTTTCGGCATACTCAAATGGACTCAAACCGAACTTGACGCCCTGGACAGGAGAGTACGTACACTCCTGACCGCAAACCGGATGCATCACCCACGTTCATCAGTGATGAGACTGTACATCCCACAGAAATGCGGGGGTCGAGGCTTTTTAAATGCAAAGACCCTCCACAACCGCGAGGTGTGCAGCCTCAGGGAATATTTTTTTAAAGCCGATGTGGGTATGCACCGTGATGTGGTTGCAGTGGACAACGGGCTCACCCCGCTCTCTATGGCTAAAGAGAACTGACGCAAACCTGTTGTACTTACTACAGATGACCGCAAGGAGGTATAGCAAAGCAAGGCGCTTCACGGGCGCTTCTATCGGGCTCTTCACGAGCCCGGTGTAGATTTCTTAGCGTCCGTATCCTGGCTACGTTTCGGTGACCTTTTCGGGGAAACCGAAGGTTTCATCTGTGCAATTATGAACGAAGTTATCTTGACGAATAACTACCGGAGACATATTATGAAGGACGGTACGGTTGACGTGTGTCGGGCATGCCATCGTCCGGGTGAGTCCATCAGACATATTATCTCTGGTTGTTCGCGTCTAGCTAACGGCGAGTACTTGCACAGACATAACCAAGTGGCCAGGATTATTCACCAGCAACTTGTTTTGAAATATAAACTTGTAGACTCTGAGGTACCGTATTACAAGTATGTGCCCGACCCAGTTCTCGAAAATGACCATGTCACGTTGTACTGGGATCGGTCTATCATTACTGACAGGACTATTATAGCAAATAAGCCTGATATAGTAGTGATAGATCGATTAGCGCGCCGCGCAATGATAGTCGATGTTACCATTCCACAGGACGAGAACCTCGTGAAAGCTGAAAAAGAGAAACAAATAAAATATCTCGACTTAGCACACGAGGTTGTTGACATGTGAAATGTGAGCTCAGCTATCATTGTGCCGATTGTCGTAACAGCTAATGGCCTGATGGCCGAAAGCCTCGATCAACATCTCTCGAGGCTCTCGTTAGGCGTTTGGATCAAGCGCCTCATTCAGAAAGCAGTACTCCTCGATACGGCCCGCATTGTGAGGAGGTTCCTGTCTCTGCAGCCCTAACAACCGGTAGCTTGGACCCTGCTCCCGACACCGGCGGAACTCAATTTTTTATATTTTTAAATGTTTTTTTTTTTTTTACACTTTTTATATTAAGAAATATTTAAAAATGTAAAGTAATATGATTTAAGATGAATAAACAAATAATAATAATACATGGATACAGCAATCATTGTGCCGATAGTCGTGACGGCTAATGGCATAATAGCCAAGAGCCTCGACCAACACCTGAAGAGGCTCTCGTTAGGCAGCTGGATCAAGGGCTTGATCCAGAAAGCGGTACTCTTGGACACGGCGCGTATTGTCAGGAAGTTCCTCTCTCAGGAGCCCTGACCACCGGTAGCTTGGACCCTGTTCCCGACACCGGTGGGATACTATTTTTTATATTTTTAAATGTTTTTTTTTGTTTTTATATGAATATTTAAAAATATAATTAATATGTTTAAAAATTAAATAAAGGAAATAATAATAACCCCACCGCCGTATCTCTACGTTGACGTCGTGGTGGGGCTTGCGTGCTCCAACATACCCTGGGTCTGTGCCGGAAGATTTTACCTTGCCGACACAGATCTAGGGTGAGGGGCCAGACCAAGAGGGATACAATCCAAGCCAAGGTCGCACACGCCGAGCGCTGCATGGCTAGGGGAATGCGTTAGTCGCTAGTGTGCCAACTCTGGATAATAGGGGACCTCCAGTTTTACTTACCCTTATCACAGTGAACGCAGGGCTCTGCTTTGGTCGACTTTGTTAGTCCCTAGCTACTCATAGTACTAATTATGATTACAAAATCAAAAACAAAAACAAAAGTATTCAGGCAAATAGGCCTTCTGTAGATGATAAAACATCACCGGTTTCATCATCAACCTCTCCGAGGTCCATATTTTCATCAAACGTATCATCTCCACCTTCATATCTATCACGTTCATCAACATAATCATCAACATCATCACCAACGTCAGTAGATGTTGTGTCGGAGGCTAATTTAGCCAATAAACCTTCAGCCACTGCTGTCTTAAAAAATACGTGAAAGAAATGCAGTAAAGAAATGGACAAATTCATTTGGCGTACCTACCTTATCATCACAAACTTGGAATCTGACATAAATGCATACTTATCATCATTACATCAACAATTCATAGAAAAATTCCCAAACATGAAAGTCTCCAAGCAAAGGATTGGAGATCAAAGGAGAGCAATAGTTCAAAGAGTTGTTACCTTCCACTACACTCGATTCAATTGGGCTAGAAGTAAGAAATAGTTTACAAACACCTAATAATGACTTACAACTACAGCCGCAGACACCACAGGAGCTTCTTTCATTTCAAACGAACACACAACTGCACTCACAATCAGAACCTAAATGCAGGATGAAATGGTCTAACGAACTCAATGAAACGCTTATGAAATGTTATTTTAGTGCTACAAAAATGGAGACGGATATGAGAGTATGGCGGAAAAATTTATAAGAAAAATTCATAGAGCAGCGCATATCGGACCAAAAAAAGGTAATAATTAATAATGGTATGATTTCAGAAACACGGCTCCAGATTCTAAAAACAATAGTAGAGAACGAATTACTTGAGTCAGCCTCTTTTCATTGGCAATCTGATAGTATAAGATCAAATACAGAAAACGTATACTCACAACCACCCACAAATATACTAAATTTAAATATAGAAAATATCGAAATGTCACAAAAGATGCAAATAGGAGAAGAAATGGTAGTTGACAACCTCAATGATATACGGTCAGAACACCCCCTACACCTTAATATACAAACAAACCATGAAAGAAACCCTGAAATAGAAGAAATATTTTTAGAAACACTACAGTACTACAGAGACATCAATCCTACAGAGAGGAGTTACATACCCATGCAAAAGTCATCAAAAAGGTTAGCGAATATAGTTTATTATATTAACAGAGTTATTTTACCAGAACAGGTTACCAAAGATACAGAATTTAACCATCTTCAGACGATAATATACTGCGCTGCGTGGACAGCTGCTAAGGCCAACGGTAGTAAAATTTTGCTGTCACCTCCTGAACATAGAAGTAGACTCCAACAAGATCGCAAGCCTAAATGGCAAAAAAGGTTGGACCATAAAATAGAAGTTATCAGAGCCAAAATTGGAAGATTACCACATTACATACAAGGCCATAGGAGCAGAAAAGTAATTAAAGAAGTAAACATCATATTAAGAGACTACAAAATACATAAATCACATGAAGAGCCAAACACACTTCTTACACACTTTTTAGACACACTTAAACAGAAACTAAGAGTTGTTAAAAGCAGACTAGACAGATACACTAAATGCACACTTCGCAAAACACAAAATAACCAATTGAGGAATAACGAAAAATTATTTTACCGAAAACTAAAGGCATCAACAACGAACCACACTACACCGAGCAATAACACACATTCAACGTGGCCGGCCACAGACGAGTTGCAGCAATTCTGGGCTGGAATTTGGGAAAATCCCGTCTGTCATAATAATGAAGCAAAATGTATCAAAGAAGAGGAGGTCTATCAGACAAACGTTGAAGCGATGAATTTTGATCAGGTTGAGGTAGAAACTTTCCACGATGTCCTTAAAAAGATACACAATTGGAAAGCACCAGGCTCTGATCACATACATAACTATTGGTACAAACAATTTACACACGTACACCCACACCTCTACAACTATATTAACGATTTTATAAAAAACCCCACAATTATTCCATCATACATTACAGAAGGCAAGACTTACATGCTTCCAAAAGACCCTAACGACACATCTAATCCAGAAAATATAGGCCCCTTACACGTCTGCAAACCGTATATAAGATATTGACATCGTGTATTATTTCTATTCGTGACGCGACTTCCATTTTTCATGCCTTCTTGTTTCCGAAGCTCCATATCTCTTTAAAAAGTGTTTGGCATATCGGGTCACCCTCCAGCTTACCAAAATTCCATCTCATTTCACAATCCCTCACAAACGCATTTAACAAAAACACTGACACATAACTTTTGCATAATAATAACACAACATATTACATCATTGGCCATTTTGTAATTTCTTACATTACAATTTAGTACATGTTGGGTGCACGCCAAATAAGACGCGACGAAATGTTGCCAATATATAAAACGTAAAACTTTTTTGGGGATGATATTCTCGTAACTTTAAATAAAGTATGTCTATTTCTTTTTGTTATTTACATCTATTTAATATATTGAATCACATTTTAATTTTAATAAATTATTTTTCTTTAAGTACGCTGTACTGGTACACCGTCTAAATATTTGTTTGCTGCACCGGTCGACGTTATTACGTCGGCGCCGGCTGTCGCTGAAACCCAGCGCTGGGGCTCTGTCTTGCATTGGGTCGTAGCATAATGCTGAGCGATAGCCGATTTGCGTGGGATGTGACGCATGCTTCCCCAACCTTGAGTTCCATGTTTGAGTTCGGTCTTGTTCCAGTTTATGATACCAAAAGAATAGGTAAGAATAGGGATGCCATAAGTGTTAACAGATTTTATAGTATTTCGGGCGTTTATTTGTGTATGACATATTGTTTTTAACCTGTGTTTAAATTGTTTAGTGAGTGAAGCTTTAATTTCCTTTTGAAGAATCTGTTAAGCCTGTATGTAACCGAAATATTTGTAAGTACCGTTTTCGTCTAATGATTCTATTTTGTCACCTATCTGCATGTGGTATAAATGTGAATAAGTTTTGCCTGCTCTAATCTAATTAATTTTACATTTGTCAATCCCAAACTCCATAGCTATATCATTTGAAAATTGTTCAGTAGCATTAGCTAGTTTGTGTAGGTCGTACAATTTTATATCATCCCCATAGAGCAGGAGGTTTATTTTACAATTTTGCTGGTCAGTCAGCATGTCAGTCGTTGTATCACTATATTGAAGTTGATATCCGGGATTCAAGGCATTGAGTTTATTTGAAAGCGGATTTAATGCGAGACAGAACCATAGTGGGCTGAGTGAGTCCCCTTGGAATATCCCTCGCTGTATCTTAATGTGTTCTGTCTCAACTATTCCTGTGGATGTATTCAAGTGTAATCGCGTCTGCCATTTTCCTATTAAATTTCCTAAAAAGTTAATGAGTTGTGGAGGTATCTTGAATATATTCAAAACTTTAAGTAGCCACAAGTGAGGTACTGAATCGTATGCTTTCTTATAATCAATATACATAGAGCATAAATCTTTCTTAGTACGCTGGACATGTTTCAGTATTACTGCATCTATTGTTAACTGTTCTTTACAACCTTGACTGAACTTCCTGCACCCTTTCTGTTCTTTTGTTAATATCTGTTGTGTTTCAAGATGTTTGTATATGACGTGAGTAATAGAAAGAAAGAAAAAACGTTTATTTGCGGTAAACATGACGCAAAAAAAAAGTTTTAAATACATAATTGAGAAAAGGTTGGGGAAGCATGCATCATATCCCACGCAAATCGGCTATCGCTCAGCATTATGCTACGACCCAATGCAAGACAGATCCCCAGCGCTGGTTTTCAGTGATAGCCGGCGCCGACGTAATAACGTCGACCGGTGCAGCAAACAAATATTTAGACGGTATACCAGTACAGCGTACTTAAACAAAAATAATTTATTAAAATTAAAATGTGATTCAATATATTAAATAGATGTAAAAAACAAAAAGAAATAGACATACTTTATTTAAAGTTACGAGAATATCATCCCCAAAAAAGTTTTACGTTTTATATATTGGCAACATTTCGTCGCGTCTTATTTGGCGTGCACCCAACATGTACTAAATTGTAATGTAAGAAATTACAAAATGGCCAATGATGTAATATGTTGTGTTATTATTATGCAAAAGTTATGTGTCAGTGTTTTTGTTAAATGCGTTTGTGAGGGATTGTGAAATGAGATGGAATTTTGGTAAGCTGGAGGGTGACCCGATATGCCAAACACTTTTTAAAGAGATATGGAGCTTCGGAAACAAGAAGGCATGAAAAATGGAAGTCGCGTCACGAATAGAAATAATACACGATGTCAATATCTTATATACGGTTTGCAGACGTGTAAGGGGCCTATATTTTCTGGATTAGATGTGTCGTTAGGGTCTTTTGGAAGCATGTAAGTCTTGCCTTCTGTAATGTATGATGGAATAATTGTGGGGTTTTTTATAAAATCGTTAATATAGTTGTAGAGGTGTGGGTGTACGTGTGTAAATTGTTTGTACCAATAGTTATGTATGTGATCAGAGCCTGGTGCTTTCCAATTGTGTATCTTTTTAAGGACATCGTGGAAAGTTTCTACCTCAACCTGATCAAAATTCATCGCTTCAACGTTTGTCTGATAGACCTCCTCTTCTTTGATACATTTTGCTTCATTATTATGACAGACGGGATTTTCCCAAATTCCAGCCCAGAATTGCTGCAACTCGTCTGTGGCCGGCCACGTTGAATGTGTGTTATTGCTCGGTGTAGTGTGGTTCGTTGTTGATGCCTTTAGTTTTCGGTAAAATAATTTTTCGTTATTCCTCAATTGGTTATTTTGTGTTTTGCGAAGTGTGCATTTAGTGTATCTGTCTAGTCTGCTTTTAACAACTCTTAGTTTCTGTTTAAGTGTGTCTAAAAAGTGTGTAAGAAGTGTGTTTGGCTCTTCATGTGATTTATGTATTTTGTAGTCTCTTAATATGATGTTTACTTCTTTAATTACTTTTCTGCTCCTATGGCCTTGTATGTAATGTGGTAATCTTCCAATTTTGGCTCTGATAACTTCTATTTTATGGTCCAACCTTTTTTGCCATTTAGGCTTGCGATAAAATAGTGCGCTGGTGTGTGCCTTGGTCTCGCAGCTTACGAATTTTTTCGAGAGCAGTGAGGATCTCATTGATACACACTCGATCCTATATTACGCGGCTGTTGCGGCATGTCGTTTAGCTAACGTCAAGTTTCCAAACTGCGACGGAGCTACTCGACCCAAACCAGCCGTACCAGCCTGGCAGTGCAGGATCGAGCGACGTATCGATGGGGCCAGGGTACTCAACGGCAAACTATACTGCTTCAGGGAGGGAAATACACGACCACGAGTGATGCGCTTTGTAAGGCGGGCATTCTCGGGGACTGGAATCAGCCCACAAGAATACATGTCCCGTGTCACAGAGCGCATCGACTTCCTGAAGCAGAAAGTTTGTGCATGGGCGAGCCGTATTCGGCGGTATAAGCGACGGGTTGACCGATACATGCAGAATCGCATGTTCCAGAGCGATGAGAGGTGGGTATATAGAGCTTGGGAGCGACCTGAACAAAATGTGACAGACGTGTGCCGCCCGGATGATGCCGCCACGAGTGCATTCTGGCGCAGCATCCGGTCGGTGTCCATCTGTCATACTGAGGCTGGCTGGACGCAGGATATCGAGTGAGTATGCCAAACTATACCAGAAATGGATGCTGTATTAATCACGCCATTAGACGTAGCCAGAGCAGTCCGTCCGTTACCGAATTGGAAATCACCGGGATCGGACGGACTGCACAAATTTTGTTTAAAATGGCTGAGTAGTTCGCACACTCGCCAGACATCTCAATTCCAGTCATTCCTAGAGTCTGGGTCGCTACCTCAGTTTCTAACAACAGGCGTTACCCACCTGCTCTGTGAGTCAGGTAATCTTGCGGAACCCAAGAATTATAGACCGATCACATGTTTGTCGACGGTCTATTATGTTCTATGTTATGGGGTTTGGTTTCCGCACTTAGTCCGTCAGGTGGACCATTGTACGTGGGCCATGGCGGCCGCTTGGGGGGTTATTCCAACCAGCCCACCTCCCTCCAGAAGTTAATCAAAACTCCTGGTCTGTTCAGAACATCTGTGAAAGATCTGGGTGACCCGAGGGTTTCTGTTCTAATCTGGGTGACGCCTGTGCATTCAAAGAGCACGTGCGCAACGGTTTCCTCAGCCTCCATGCACGCCCTGCACAGAGGACTGTCCGTTATGCCTATCGTGTGGAAGTGTTTGTTTAGCGAGCAGTGTCCTGTGATGGTCCCCGTCACCAGGCGCAGTCCATTCCTGTCCAGGCGTAAAAGACTCCTGGTTAACCTGCTATCCAGGGATGGCATAGCTACCTTGGACTGCCTGCAGCCCGGTGTCGAGGTCCACCAGTACTCCGCTTGTGTGAGGGTGAATTCCTGTAGCCACCTGCGTATCTGGTTGAAGGGGATTGGTACGATAGGTTCGGGTCCACAGACTGCCGTGCTAGATCCTCTTCTAGCAAGTTGGTCAGCTGCGTCGTTACCTAGCGATCCGCTGTGTCCTTTTATCCATTGCAGTGTCACCGTGTTGCGACTAGACACCGTTATCTGTTCTAGTGCATTGTGACATTCTAGTAACAACTTCGAGGTAATATATTTTTTCTTCAGCGATTGGAGAACTGAGGCGCTGTCGGAGAGTATGCGTATGTGAGTGTCTGTAACTCTCCTGGCCTCTATGGCGTGGACCGCTTGTATGATGCCCACACATTCCGCCTGATAGACTGTGTTGAACATTCCTAGTGGTCTGGATATCTTTATGTTGAGATCGTGCGAGAAGACTCCGACTCCGGTACCAGAGTCGGTCTTCGATCCATCAGTGTAAACCCTCAGCTCTTTCGGGCATGAGTAGTCGCACTGTTCTTCTGTAAGTATTATGTTGTAGTGCCTTTGAAAGTGGTGTGATTTCGGTGCCTTGTCGCAGGGTGATGCCATCATTGGCCGACGCTTGATTGCATCTTCCTTTATGTGTGTGTGCTTAATTCTGGAGTCTTTGCTTAGAGTTCCTGATAAATGTAGTCTAAAGGCGGCCAGGGCCGCCTCCTCCCGCACAATGAGGTGCAGAGGCGGCAGTCCGAGCATTGCCTGTAGGGCGGCAGTGGGTGTAGTTCTCATACTGCTAGTAATTGCGACACAAGCGAATCGCTGCAGTTTTTCGAGATCTTTTTGGGCTGTGCTCAGGTCTGTCCTGGGCCACCAGACCAGTGAGCCGTATGTGATAAGCGGTCGAATGACTGTAGTATATAACCAATGGGTAACCTTGGGGCTAATCCCCCAATTCCTGCCGAGCAGTCGTTTACACTGCCACAGGGATATGCTGGCTTTCGTAGTGATATAGTTTGAGTGTTTTGCCCAGTTCAATTGTTTGTCCAAAAAGATGCCCAGGTATTTGGTTTCAGTTGAGAGGCTAAGGGTTGTTCCAAAGAATCGTGGTAACTGTAGCGTCATCAGTTTCCTCTTTTTTGTGAAGAGAATCAGTTCGGTTTTTGTAGGGTTCACTGAGAGTTGGTGCTTGTTGCATCATTCCTCTACTATTTTCAGGGCTTGACGCATGAGATTGCAAAGCGTGTTTTCGTGGGTCCCGTTTATTATAATGGTTATGTCATCGGCGTAGCCTACGGTGAAATAACCTTTGTCATTGAGTGTTTGGATGAGGCTGTCTACTACCAGGTTCCAAAGCAGCGGTGAGAGGACACCCCCTTGTGGGCAGCCCTTCGCAACAATGGCCCTCGTAGTGTCGTTTACTGTCACTTGTACAGCTCTCAATTTGAGCATGTTGGTGATCCAGCCACTCAGGGTCGAGTCTATGCCGTGTTGGTCAAGGGCCATATTTATACTTTTGAACATGGTTTTGTCAAAGGCGCCCTCGATGTCAATGAAGGCGGCCAGTGCTGAGCATTTGTGGTCCACTGCGCATTCAATTTTACCAACCACGCTGTGCAGCGCTGATTCAGTTGATTTGCCTGCGGAGTACGCATGCTGTTGTTTGTGGAGTGGTATTACCCGGAGAGGTCCATCTCGGATGTGCCGGTCACAGAGTCTCTCGAGGGTTTTCAGTAGGAAAGATGTAAGGCTTATAGGCCTGTAAGCTTTGGGTTGTGTGTAATCGGGTTTTCCAGGTTTGGGTATGAAAATGACTTTCACCTCGCGCCATGCGAGAGGTGTGTATCTAAGTGCTATGCAGGCTCGATAGATCACCACCAGCCATGGTGTCAAATAATCTACCCCCCACTGCAGCAGGGCTGGGAAGATGCCATCCAGTCCAGCCGACTTGTATGGCTGAAAGGTGTTGATAGCCCACTTTACTCGCTCTTCTGTCACTATAATGTGGGCTCTTGACCAGTCTTGGTTCATTGGGGTCCATTCTGATTCAGCTTCCCACGCTCTGTCTTCCAGGATTCTACAGTCTGGGAAGTGAGTTTCGAGAAGGACCTTACTGGTTTCATTGTCAGTTAGTGTGTATGAGTTATCGGGTTTTTTAAGCGCGCCGTGGGTTCGGTCCTGATCGGTTGATAGGATCTTCCTTACCCTAGCGGCTTCATTATTTGTCTCGATGGATTCACAGAATTTACGCCATGCTGTCCTCCTGGCGGTTCTGATTTGTTTTTTGTATATATATTGGGTTTACTTGTATAACTCCCAGTCGTCCGGGAGTCTAGTGTTTTTGGCTCTATTAAATTGTTTACGTAGCGCATCTCTGAGTTTACTAAGTTCAGCGTTCCACCATGGGCTTCTCTCGTTCTTGATTTGTGGTGCTCTTAGTTTACAGCATGCGTGGTATGCTTCAGTTAGGTAATCTGATAGTTTTGTTACTGTGTATTCTAATTGTGCTTGGTCTCTTATGGTTACTTGTGTTAGGTGTCTATCTAATAGGGAGGCCAGTAGGCGTTTGTACCCGGGAACATTGGTGCGCCTCGGGTTTCGCCTCGATTCTGGTTTCCTAGTTTTAGTAGTTAGTGTAAAGCGGATCCTTCTGTGATCTGAGCAGGAAGGCTCGTCCGATACATGCCAGTTTGTAATAAGATTTGTCGCGTTTTCTGTAGCAAGTGTTAGATCTATAATTGTTTGTCCTCGGGCTGTGACCCAAGTGGGTTCTGAGCCGCGGTTTACAATATTTAGGTTAGTAGAAAATAAATAGGTGGATAGTACCTCTCCTCTGGAGTTTGGTGCGTCGCTGCCCCAGAGCGGGTGATGTGCATTCGAGTCGGTGCCGATGATCAGGTCTAGTTCGGCGCGCTCACAGTGCTGTACCAGGTCGGCCATCTCTTTGGGTGGGCAGTCCGCATCCGTGCCTGGCATGTATGCCGAGGCCAGTACAACATCTGGAACGCTACCTTCGGTCTGGAGCCTGACAGCTGTCAGGTCTCTGGAACAGAATTGAGTGAGTGGTGTGACAGGAATTTCTTTGGGTATGTAGACGCAGGTTCTTGGCTTGTCTGAGCTGTGTGTGTTGAGTATTAGCTTACCTGCGATGTTACCGAGGCCGCATACTCTATTGTTTCTGATCCACGGCTCTTGGATCAGTACGATGGTTCGGGGTTTTACCTCCAAAGCCCTGCGTAAGCTAGCCGTGGCAGTCTGGCTGTGCTGGAGGTTGGTCTGTATAATGTTTAGGGGCGGTGACGGCGATGGAGAGGAGTTAGTCGGAGATGGATCCATCGGACAACCTATCCCCTACCTCCTCCCTATACTTGTCGTCGTGTTGTTCCACCGGCGATGAGGCGAGTAGGCGCTCGCTCCAGCCAGGTGATTCGGGCGGAATAGTGTCGACGACGTCAGCCATGGCCGCTCGGGCCATGACCTCCTCCAGTTGGTCTATGTCTGGGTCGTTCGTCTGTGTCAGCGTCGGTTGTGCAGTCTTAGTGTCGCCGTCGGTCTGGTCGTCAGAGGGTTGGGTCGTGGGCCAGAAGCGTACGTATATCGACCCGAGTAGGTATGATATACGTCGCTCCCGGGCCCGGACTTTTACGGCTTCCTCCAGTGGGACACCCAGGGTCAAATAAGTCCCATAGTTGTCGCCACCGACGGTAGTCGCCCTGTACAGTGACCACCTGGCGATGTCAAACCAGGTATTCTGACGGATCAGAATACCTTGGAGTCTGGCTACGTCACCTCTATACCGAGGGACAAAAAGCGAGACTCGGACACGGGTGGGCACGTCTGATTGTCTCAGTACCGTGAGCGTCAGGTCAGTGTTAGGTAGTCGAATGTGTGGTACGTTCTGGGTCAGCCAGGTCAGGGCATATTCGTCTTCACACCACATCTGCACGGTGCCATCCGCTACCCGTGGGTATCCGCGGAAGGCAGGGAGTGGTGCTGTCGAGTCTGTGTCCATGACACGATTTTCAAGGTCAGTTTTTATGAATTCGGCCTCGTCCCTAGTCAGGTCTCTGGAGGGGGGGGGGGAAGGCAGATTGCTACGGCCAGCCTCGCAGGGATGTCCTTCGTGGCTCGCGCAAAGGTCCTCTGCTCCCCTTGAGCGGAGTGGACCCTCACCCGTTTGGCGTCCCCCTGGACCATGCTCGGAGAAGCCGTGTCGTCAGGGCGCCCCCTCTTCGCCGGCCCTGCACCGCTCGGTCCAGGTTGTAGTTTAGAGGTGCCAGGCTGTGTCTTTTTTGCCGGCGACGCCAGGTATTGGGTACCACCACACTTGCCCCTGCTGTGCTTAGGACGAGGTCGGTCGTGGGATCCGTCAGTGTCTATGGGTCGGCTGTCGGTCCTGGCAGACTCTGTCGCGTGCGGAGGATTTTCGCGCTGGGTTGCCCCTTCGCAATCTTGCCCCCGCACACGCGGTTCCGCGTCCAGCCGCTTTGCGCGCTGAGTTTCCCCTTCGCGCTCTCGCGGCCGGTCGCGTGCGTCCGACCCCTTTTCGCGCTGGGTTTCCCCTTCGCGGACTTGTGGCCGGTCGCGCACCTCCCCTTCGGCGTCCGATCGCGCTTCGCGCTGGCTAGTGCCTTCGCGGATATTACGCTTACGGTCGCCAATTCTTTTCTTCCGGGCCAGGATTTTTTCGCGCTTTGTCAGCGGGCGTACTTCATCGCTGGCAACCGGAAGAGTTTTAGAGTTGCCAGGTCCGTCATCTCTCCCTGTCCCTGTAAGTCTGTGTTGGTCTTGGTCTTTGTCCGGGTTCGTTATGCTGTTCCGCACGATGCTCTGTTGCCAGAGACTCGTGGGAGGCATAGGCCGTGTTGTGGGTGTTGGCGCGTTGGTCGCAGCCGGAGTGGAATTTGGAGGCGCGTTGGTCACAGCCGAGGTCGAGTATGTGGGCGCGTTGGTCGCAGCCTATTTTGTGGGCGCTAAATCAGCAGCCGGCCGCGCTAAAAAGCGCGGCATTAGGTTCTCCACAGAGCAGTTTGAGGCCCCCCCCATAATACGATGGGGGCTAACCGCCGAAGCGGTGTGGGATTCCCCGGCTTGGCCGGGACCCACCTGGGTAGTATCTTTATCAGACTGCATGTTCATGGAATTTTTGGGGAGTGGGCGTTTTTGGAATTGAGGTTACCCTTCCTCTGGGAACGACAGGATAGAGGGATAGGAGGGAAGGCAAATGGTGGATGGAGCGTGTAGGTTCCTTGGGGGAGACCCTAGGTCTGGGAGTTGGCCTAGGGATTTAGGATCGACGGGATACTTATGGATAGGGAGGGATGGCTTGGTTTGGTATTGGGTACATAGGAAGAGGTGCGTGGGTTACCCTAAGCTTGGGATTAGGCTTTCGGGAACTTCTCTTGTCCGGGATCTCCTTAGAAGATGCTCCAAGTGCGGGACAGCCCACTGACTGTCAAGGTAACTGACAGTGGTCGGTCCCGCAGCCGGAGTTGGGCTATCCGCAACCTGCCCACCCGCTCGGTTGCAAGAGAAGAAGTGCCTGGCAGTCTGGATCGCCCCACCACGGATGTACGTATACATTCGCGTTGGAGCGCTCCAGCCTCCCCCGAGTCGACGGTCTATAAACAAGAACGAAAATTAACACACACATTGACAGTAATTCAATTATGTCAGCCTCTCAAAATGGATGTAGGAACGGATCCCGCGGTACTAAGGAGCTTCTCCTCATCGACATGGCCATAAACCAACAGGTTCGTCGATCCCGTAAGGATCTGTCGACATGCTAGATAGACTATAAGAAGGCCTATGACTCGGTGCCACATATATGGCTCATGAGGGTGCTGGAGTTGTACAAGATAGATGCAACTCTGCGCACCTACCTGATATCGTGTATGGGGCAATGGAGAACGGTCCTTCGCTACCAAGGATGTCGACAAATCCAGGGGAATGACGAGCCTGTATGGATTAAACGGGGAACATTCCAGGACGACAGTTTAAGTCCACCTTGGTTTTGCTTAGGCCTGAATCCTCTAAGCACACTGCTAGAGGATTCAGGTCTGGGCTATAGGCTGAGGACAAGTGGTCAGGTCATATCTCACCTCCTCTACATGGATGACTTGAAACTCTTTGCCCCTAATAAATTGCGACTGATGGAGCTACTGAAGGAACTGAATTGGTATCGTTATTATTTAAGGAACCCCCCCAGTTTGATGAAGTTGATTATAGGAAGATCTTTCTAAACTCAAATTTTAATTACGGACTGCAACACGTACAGCAATCGTTTTACAGTATAATAAAGTTCGAATAAGCAAATTAATGCATGATGCAATTTTGCTGTCTTTGACATTATAAATAACTATTTATACATACACGGCGGCTACCAGATACGTTTCCCGACGCTTATCGTCAGGCAGTTCACGAATGAGTACGGGATGGCGAATAACCGTTGAACGGCGCATGCTCCACTTTGACGGTGATTATACGGGCGGACTAGACGGAAGGTTGGCAAGTGTATAAGCATGCGAAACCAGCAGATTGCTCGGACCGCAGAGCGTGAGAGAACTACTGATGTGACATAATCTGTCCCAAATTTTAGTTTAGTGTTTACGGTATCCTATAGTTCAGATGGCCTTGGTACCCAACCTTTTTTTTTGGGTGGAAAATCATCAAATAACTTCTCCCGCTCTGGGCGGAGCGGGAGGGCGTGTCAGACTCTTACTGATTAAAACCCACCCGTGTTCCTTCGGTTGCCCTGTCGCCGGGGGCCACGATACCTGGTACCCAACCTGGGGTTACAGAAATAGAATTTGCATGTGCCTGTAGGTGCATACTATTTCTTGCTTTATAAAGAGATATGAGGCTATCTGTCCTGTTTTTAGTTTATTGTAAACAATATCTTAACGTTCAGATGTCCTCGAGCCAATCTGGTCACAGAAAACGGAGTGATGAGTATATGCGCTATCTCTAATTTCGTGGAGAGATATGAGACGATCTGTCCTGAATTTTAGGATAACGGGGTGCATGAAAGAAGCTTCCTCGTGGCGCACCCTGGAAACAGCTAGACACGATGACGCAGTGTCTAGGCTGACTGATGCCTTTGACTTGGTAACTTTAGGTAGCAAGGTTATACGGTAACAAGGTATCAAGTTAAAATAAGGTAATAAGGTAGCAAGGTATTATTGAGTTTTAGATCTAAATGGTGGCATAGGCGCCGAAACAGTATTTTCATTTTTGTTTTTGAGCATTCTACTTCACCGAGAGTGACGAGGCAAACGGAGTGAGCCGATGGAACGAAAGGTGGGGTAAAATGCCCAATAACATACTACTTTTGATATTAATTTCAACTTGATACCTCTACGCGTTTCTGAGTAAAAAGTTCTTGACAGTCAGATAATGAAGTGATACGATAAGGGTTCCGCGTTTTTCCTTTTGAGGTACGGAACCCTAAAAACGAAAATTTTATCAGCCTAGGGTAATTTAGGATCAGTCATATGCTCTAAAACTTTATACTAACCTTTAGACCCTGTTTGATAGTTTGATTCTAAATACGAGTGTATTTACCCATAATATTGCCTGGTAACACTAATAGCCTGGCATCTGACCGCTCGCTTGCTGGCGACTGACATTGGCGTTAGCTGAGCTACAGGTCAACAATATCAACAATATAATGAATATTGTAGCAAAAATACATGATTTGCTCCATGTCAAACGTCGCCCGGGAATCGAACCCGGGGGACAAGGTTATGTAATGAAAAGTGCAATTGGAGTAAAATAACACTGTATTTTAATTAAAATGAAAACAAAACTAAAAAAGGAACACGTTAATATAAAAAAAAACAACTACCCGTCAGCTATTGTTAGTTAAAAAAACTTATGGGAATGGCTAAACAAAATTAAGGATCCAAATTTAATTAAGACCTTAAAGAATAGGCCCATCGGTTTACGTAATTTAAACAATGTCCGATATGGCACGGATGTATGTCCAATAGCTATTGTTGGCGATTCCGTGTCTTTATATTGTGTTCAAACGCGTGTTGAAATTGGTCGCAATGAACCTTATTCATATTTTTTAAAACGCAAAATCCCACCAACGCTAAAATTACAAATTGAAAATAACTCAAACTCAAACTCAAAGCATTTATTTCAAATAAACCAATTACAGGCACTTTTGAATTGTCAAGGGGTCGGTCAGTCAGAAAGATGAAGCTAGTTGCCCATTCCAAAGCGTAGTAGGTACCTATGGAGAAGAACGGGCAAGAAACTCCATGGACACTCTTTTAAATCACAATATGTTTACAAAATATTGGTTGCATCATTCATATTAAAGTTATAAATGTGAGAACGATGCAAAACGATAAAAGCGTCCGTAATAAAAAATAAAACAATTCAAAAATCAAATTAAAATAAGCCATGGCAGCTACAAGATGACCAGTCCCTACTGACAGCGCCCGTTCACGAACATGACGCATGGATTAGCACCATTCAGCTCAACCATTTTGAAGGGAGCTAAATGATCCAAAACACACGCCACCGTCAGCGAGACATTAGAGTGAGCATGACATATTCTCAGCCGCAAGGGCACATTCAAGTCAATGAAAGACGTACCTAGTAAATGGTAGCTTTAAAGTAGGTACATAGTTCTCACACGTGTTATGAAATTATACAATGCTAAGGGATTGAATTTATACAATGCAAAGATGAGTAGTTTTTAAATCTTCAGCAACTCCAAAAATATTTTCAAATGCTAATCAATTAGTTTATGCGCCCTTGTGGAGCAGGACCAGCGTTTAGCCAGGCATTTATATCAGCGATGTAATCCCCCAACTTATAATATGCTTGGCTGCATAGTGTGCGTTTTATATAAGATTTAAATTTCGTTTCATTCAGTTGAAGTATGTGGGGAGGTATTTTATAGTAACATTTTAAACAGTACCCCATGAAAGATGAGTCCACTTTAACCAATCTGAAACCTGGTTGAACTAATTGGTCCCTCTTTCTAGTGATATAATTGTGTTTTGCACCTCTTTTACTAAAAAGATGTAGATTTTTCCTTACGTACATAATGTTTTCATAGATATACTGACAAGGTACCGTCATGATGTTAATATCTTTAAACAGTTCCCTTAGAGAGTCGCGCCTGCGGAGGCCATATATGGCTCTGATGGCTCTTTTCTGCAGAATAAAAATAGACTCGATGTCTGCAGCCCGACCCCATAGTAAAATACCATACGACATAATACTATGAAAGTAACTGAAATAGACTAGCCTCGCGGTATCTACATCCGTAAATTGACGTATTTTTCTCACAGCATATGCTGCTGAACTTAGCCGTCCTGAAAGGGATGTTAAATGAGGACCCCATTGAAGCCTTCAGTCGAGCGTGATACCCAGGAAAACAGTTTTATCGACAAATTCTAGTTTCTCTTGATTCAATACTATCTCACAATTACTACTTTTGACATTTGGTAAAGAAAATCTTATGCATTTAGTTTTTTTACCATTTAATACTAAATTATTAGCAGTGAACCAATTTTGGACTTGCAGCAGGGCGTTATTTACGTCGTCAAGATTTGATGCACGTCTATTAATTTTAAAAATTAAGGAAGTATCATCAGCAAATAACACCATTTGTGGTTGGGTTTTTAACAAATGGGGCAGATCGTTAATATATACTAAAAAGAGGAATGGACCTAATATCGATCCTTGTGGTACACCCATTTTTACTTTTAAAGCAAGTGAATTGACACCATTTATTTGAACTTGCTGCTGTTTACCATTTAAATAAGATTCTACTAAACTAAGCGCAAGTTTTCCAAGTCCGTAATGGTCAAGTTTCGAGATTAAGGTTTCGTGGACGACGCAATCAAATGCCTTGGAGAGGTCACAAAAAATTCCTATGGCGTCTTGGGCCTCTTCCCACGCCGTAAATATGTGCTTTAATAAGGTGACACCGGCGTCAGTCGTACAACGCCCTTTGGTGAAACCATACTATTGATCATGTAAGATTTTATTGGTGTTAAAATGATTGAGCATTTGATTAAGCATTACTTTTTCAAACGACTTACTTAAAAAATGTAATTGGTTTAAAAAATGGTAAACTTCATTTGTTGGTCCGCTTGAGGGAGGCTCACTGCAGAGCGTAGCTTGGGATCGTTCGCTGACCTGATGTCCGGCTACGCACGACCGGGTCCACCTCCAATCTGCCCAGGTTGTGGCGGAGCGCAGATATGCGGCGCTGCACCGTTCTGACCCGCGAGAGCCGGGGGTTGGCGACGTAAAGGGCCGGCAGACTGGCTTTGGCCCTGGGGTGCGGCCGAAATCGGCCTTTTCTTACTGGATTTGAAATAAACAGCGTTTTTGACCAGAAATTCACCAGTTAATATCCATTGCATAATTTACTCAGGAAAAATCAACAATTAGTTTGGTCTGATAAATGCCAAAAAACATTTAAAATGATAAGAAGTCTGCTATGCTCTCAACCAGCCTTGGAAATTTTTGATCAAGATTTACCAATCAATATTTATACAGATGCTTCTATAGAAGGAGTTGGAGCCATTTTGAAACAGACACAACCTGATGGAAAAGAGAAACCAGTGGCTTATTTTTCAAAAAAACTTAACCAAGCTCAAAAATAGAAGAAAGCAATATACCTGGAATGTTTAGCTATAAAAGAAGCCGTGCGATATTGGCAGTACTGGTTAATAGGAAAAGCATTTACAGTTTATTCAGACCACAAACCACTAGAAAACATGAATCTAAAATCTAGAACAGATGAAGAGTTAGGTGATTTAACTTATTACTTATCACGATATGACTTTACAATAAATTATGCTCCAGGAAAAACAATTTAGAAGCAGATTGTCTAAGCAGAAATCCAGTATTAGAATCAGATGATAATAGAGATGAACAATTAAAAGTTGTTGATCTTATAAAACTAGAGGATATTATAATAGATCAAAATAAAAATGAAGAAATACAAAATAACAAAAACAAATTAATAGAAAAACACAGTGTATACTTAAGAAAGGAAAAGGGAAAAGAAAAAATAATGCTGTCAGAAGAGTTTAGCATTAAACTCCTAAAATATATACATTCAGAATACCTATGCCACATTGGAATTAGACAAATGCTAATAATGATAGGTCCACTTTAAACTGCTAAAAATTTGACAAAAAATATTTAAAAAAAACTTGTAGAAGCTGTGAAATTTGTATTAAAAATAAATCAAGAGGACACGATCGGTTTGGCTTGATGTCTCACCTAGGCCCGGCCACAAAACCTTTCGAAATAATCTCTATAGACACAATTGGAGGTTTTGGAGGTTCAAGATCAACAAAAAATATCTACACCTGTTAGTAGACTTACACTTTACTAGGTAATTTATTCATTTATTCTCACCTCTAAGACGCAAAGTGCCAAGAATATAGCAGAAACGGTATGCGATCAGTATCCGGGAATCAATTCTAAAGAATTTAAAGAATTCTTAAATGGCAAGCAGTCTTCACAGCGGTCAATGCACCATTCTCAAATGGCCTGAATGAGAGGTTGAATCAGACTTGAGTTAACAAAATCAGATGCGAAATAAATGGAGCACAAAAAAAGAGAGCCTGGGCAACAATCGCTCAAGAATGCGTTAATATATATAATAAAACTAATCATTCGGTTACTGGCTTTACACCAAGTTATCTTTTATATGGTATAGATGTAAACATTTTACCGAATGAATTAGGAGAGTAAAATCAAACAATGACTGCATTAGAGATAGAGAAATAGCACTCGAAAATACAATAAAATCACATAAGTATAACAAAATGCTATTTGATAAAAATCGTAAACACTATGAATTTAATATAGGGGGCATGGTTTACGTGAAAAATGGAAACAAACTAAATAGGAAAAAATTAGATGAACTGAAAATTGGCCCCTATATATAACAAGACACAAAAAATTAATCAAATATTTTCCATATCACAAAACTTAGTCCAGTCCCTGCATTCGGAAATGAAGAAGTTGTAAAACATGCGACAAATTGAAACGGGAGATTCAGTAACTGTTACCTAATCATAATAAATTGTTAATTCCGAAACATAAATTGTGAAAAAAAAATCGTGTAATTATCGTCTTGGAAAATATTAAATGGAAATTATTAAATGCATCGGGAATGTATCCGTATCATTTCCAGCGCGTACAAGACATCGACTATTGTCCTAGAAGAGATTTTTGTAATTGGTTATTACGAAATCTCCACTAAAATATTCTTTGGACCGATGAAGCAACCTTCACCAGAATCGGTTTATTCAACATCCATAATGAGCATTGGTGGAGTTCCCGCGGTCGTAACCCGCACGTAACGTGCAGAGACACTTTTCAAGTGCGATTTAGTGTGAATGTGTGGGCTGGAATCATTAGTGACCGAGTAATTGGGCCCTATTTTATTGATGGCAGCTTAACTGGCCGACGTTACCTCGAAATCCTTACGACCGTAGTAAGAGAAGATGTGCCAGTGTCTTACAGAGCCGGAATGTACTTCCAGCAGGATGGAGCCCCGGCTCATTATTTTAGTGAAGTGCTTGCATATTTGGGTAGGGAGTACTGTGATCGGGCGATTGGTCGTGGCGGACCAATAGCATGGTCGGCACGTTCGCCTGACCTAACCCTGCTAGATTTTTATTTATTGGGAGATATAAAAAGACTTATTTACGAACACGAGAGCGAAACTCAAGAACAATTAAAGGACAGAATTGTAAGTACTTTTACAGTTGTAAAATCCCAGAAATTAGTGCTTAGAAAACTTAGAGCCGCAAATTGTCTCTAAGTTTTCTAAGCACTTTAGAAAACTTACAGACAATTTGCGGCGCTGTGCCTTATTATGTGTACAAAATCGAGGAGGACATTTCGAGCATTTATTAAAATACACGTAAGTTTTAGTGATTTTAGAGACATTGTAAATAATGTGATTCCAACTTTCTAAATACGCCTAAAATACAATAAGTACCTAAGTGCTTTTCCTTTATTGTTCCAAAAATAATCTCGTATTTTTTTTTAAAGTTTATCTTAGGTTATTGTATTTTTGATCGTCCTAAGCCGATAAAGTATGAAGGGAAAGTTGGTTTTACAATGTTTTCATGCGCACACAAAAGCGCGGTAGCTCGGGTCCGGGGCGGCGCGCGGCAACGCGGATGCGGGGCGGTGCGCGGCAGCGCGGAGCGATTCATAGGTACTTTGCGCCTATGTAGGTTAGGTACTACTATGCGAAATTTACCATATCGGTAATACGAGGAATTATTAGGTTGATACTTTTATTATTTTCATGCCTTTCGCTATTTTTTTTTAGTTCATTTACCTTAATGGCATGCTCTATATTTTCTATGTAGCACGTTGAATTATATATTTAACTTTGTCGCGTCTATTTAATTTCATCCTGTATATTTCTTGTTAATATTTATTTGCATAGTAACACTAGTTTCTTTATGACAGTGACAGTTAGTACCGATGTCAATGTCAACCAGAAAAAGTTAGAGAAGTTTGTTTCAGTGTACTACTAATACCCATCAACAAGTTGCACATTAAATTCAAAAAGATAGTAGATTCATCAAATTTTTTTTTCTTGTTTCTCTCCGCACATTTTCTCATAACACAACTGACATTGGCAGAATTGTCGACATCGGCACAATTGCCATAAAGAAAAATAGAATAGAATAGTCAAGTTAACATGAAAAACACGAATAAGTTTTTGATAAATATCTTTTTATTAGAATAATATAATAGAAGGAGAATCAACATAGGTGTAATAAAATTCTTTGATTTCAGGTATGTATTAATAGCTATACAAATACCTAGTATATAATGTAAAGTTTTATTAACTTTGCTGAAAATAATATTTACACATACGTAATTTACATGATTTTTAAAACTAAGACTTAATAATAATAATATGTACAAGTATATAAAAGGGGGGGGGGGAATAATCATAGGGCATAAAAAAGAAACACGCTTGCAAAATTAAAAAATTCTACCCCTGTGTTAAAGAGAGTTCCCCGGAAAGGGAGACGGTCTGTTGCACTGAATCTGGCGCAATGTCTCCGTCTTGCGACCCAGGAGAACTCACAAAGTGCCTGGGAGCAATTACTTACATTCCCATATAGGATTCTGCATGTCCAAAAAAATTTGGCAACTAAAAAAACCTTAACAAACCAAATTAAAGAAAATTGTAACAATTCGACCCTAATTTTAGATCCAAAATTACCTGCATTCAATAACCAACCACAAAAAGGCTTATGTTCACATGTGGAATCCAAATTAAGTGAAGGTGACATCAGAGGAACGGCCAGGATACTGTTCAGCAGCGATGTGGTGGCGCCTTACTCTCCAGAAACGCTAACAGCCCTAGAGAGTAAACATCCAGCACCTGCGGATAGTCTCACATTTCCCGATCCTCCCGACCCTCTTGTCCTAAATTCAACCTCCTTAAACGTTTCGGCACCCCAGCTGATTGCAGCCATGAGCTCCTTCCGGAGCGGTTCCGCCGGCGGCCTCGACGGCCTGACCCCACAACACCTAAAGGACCTATTGAGTTCAGGCGCCAGGGACGCTGGTGAGTCGCTTCTGAAGGAACTTGCCGCCCTGATTAACCTCATGCTCACCGGCGGTGTGAACGAGGCCGTCGTCGATGTCTTATACGGGGCAAACCTATGTGCCCTGCGCAAGAAAGACGGCGGCATTCGTCCCATCGCCGTTGGGTGCACCTACAGGCGTACGGCAGCCAAAATATGCTGTAAGCTATACAGCGAATCCCTTACAGATAAGTTTCAGCCCCTGCAGCTTGGTTTCGGCTCAAGAAGGGGCTGTGAGGCTGCCGTGCATGCCCTTTCCACCTTTTTGAACTCCAAAAAATGTGAGGTTATCCTCAAGGTTGATGTTAAGAATGCCTTTAACTTTGTCAACAGGGACACTTTGTTGGCTGAAGTCAAAAAGGAACTACCCGAAATTTATGGTTTTATGTGGCAGCGTTACAGGTATCCCTCTAAATTACTATACAAGGACAATGTTTTGGAATCTGCAGTAGGATGCCAACAAGGTGACCCTCTCGGGCCAGTCATTTTCAGCTTGGCTATCCATCCAATTATCCAAAAACTAAATTCAAAATTTAACGTGTGGTATTTGGATGATGGAACGCTAGGAGGTGATGTAGACACCGTTTTGAAAGACCTACAACTACTCAAACAACAATTTAAATCCATTGGCTTGGACCTTAACCCATCGAAATGTGAAATTTTCCTTTCTGAAATTACTGACAGACAATTGACCCTTGAAAAATTTAATGCAATAGCCCCACAAATCAAAATTTTAGAAAAAAGTTCACTTCAGCTCCTAGGTTCCCCAATTTTAGAAGACAGTTTTTCTCCTTTCATTGACGAAAAAATCAAAAACTTCAATGACGTTTCGGACAGACTCTCCAAAATTAATTTACATTCGGCATTCACCCTGATTAGATACTGTTGTTTTGGTCCAAATTTTATATATTTTCTACGCTCTTCCCCCTTATGGAAGCAGTCAAACCTCTTGGACAAAATTTACCAAATCATTCGCAGCACATTATCATCCAATTTTGAATGTGGCCCTTTTTTTTTTTTTTTTTTTTAAAGGTGGGAAATCATCAAATAACTTCTCCCGCTCTGGGCGGAGCGGGAGGGCGTGTCAGACTCTTACTGACTAAAACCCACCCGTGCTCCTTCGGTTGCCCTGTTGCCGGGGGCCACGATCTCCCTTTCGGTTTTCTTCGCAACCCCGGCAGGCATCGGCCCTAGTGGACCCCTTCAAATCTGCTGACATCTCTTTGAGGCGCGCGTGGAACACAACGCGCCGTCGACCCGGGCCTGGTCCTTATCGGACGGTGAGCCACCCATTGCTCACCGCCCGCAAGCCCGCGCCTACGGTGGCCGGAAATCGCCCCGCGATTCCCGACGCCCTGGGCGTCTCCTCCTGCGGCGGTTAGGGGCGTGAGGGCGCGAAATTTGCCTTTCCCTCACGCGTTCCGCCTCCTCCTTCGCGAGCATTACCGCTTCGCAGAAGGAGGTGACGGCCTCCCATTTCCTCTCGCTCCGTACCATGGCCTGAACCAGGGCCAGACGCGAGAGATCACCGCCGCCGATCGCCTCCACGAGGACACGGCGATGCTCCGCCCAAGCTGGGCAGACCTTCACCGTATGCTCCACCGTGTCCTCCGGGCGATCTACACAATGGTGACACCCGGGCGTTTCCTCCCGCCTTATCCTGTGCAGGAACCTCCCGAAACAGCCGTGTCCGGTGAGGACCTGCGTCAGGCAGAAGGTGAGGACGCCGTGGCGCCTCTCTAGCCACTCCTCAAAGAGGGGTCTTATCGCCGCAATTGTGGCGTGCCCATTGAATGTGGCCCTGGATGACCGAACTTGGCTGCAAGCTACTCTACCCATCCGTTTTGGTGGCCTCGGTGTCCGCCAAATTACCAGTATTAGCTCACTCGCGTTCCTGTCCTCTGTCCACAGCACTGAAAAGTTGACCGGGAAAATTTTAGCCCCCTGCCTGGTTAAATCTGAAGTGCCGTGCTTGATCGATGCGGAGAACGCCTGGAAAGCGACTTGCCCGAATACAGATCGGCCAGTGAACCCATCTTCCCAGAGGCAGTGGGATGAGCCGCTCTGCAGGTTGGTACGGAACAATCTTATTAATACGTCCACCAATACTGCTGAGCGTGCCCGCCTGCTGGCTGTGGGTGAGTGGGAGTCGGGCCTCTGGCTTCAGGCGCTACCGTAACCCAACATAGGCACTATGCTGGGTGACACCACCTTCCTGCTCGCTACCTGTCTGCGTCTGGGCGCTCATTGTGTGGCTCCGCATCTCTGCCAATGCGGTGAAGGTGTCGACTGTCTCGGACACCATGGCCTATCCTGCAATAAGAGCGCAGGTCGGATAGCACGGCACGCCAGCATCAATGACATCATCCGTCGTGCTCTTGTCACTGCCGGAGTGCCAGCTGTTTTAGAGCCCAATGGCTTGGCACGCGACGATGGTAAGAGGCCAGACGGAATGACCATGATGCCTTGGAAGGTAGGTAGGCCTTTGGTGTGGGATGCATTCGACGAATTTTTTGATGCCCTATGATTATTCCCCCCCCCCCTTTTTATATACTTGTAAATATTATTATTATTAAGTCATAAATTAATAATAATAATATTAATTTAAGTCAATAAATTTCTTTGATTTCAGAACCAACACATTTGGTTTTTATTGTTACGCCTATTAAAGATAAGAAATATCTTATATATAGATGTGGAGGAAAATGTTGCCACACATTACCGTAGAATTTCTCAATTCGCTAATGGCAAGTGGACTTGTCTTCCGGTGTACATCATCCAGCTGGAGGTCAGTGTCCCGATTATGGTCCTTACTTACAGAACTTAACTTCGCCGAAGCTGTGTAACGGAACCCGGCTCAAAGTCGTGTCTTTGCAGAAAAACGTCATCGAGGCGGAAATTGATGAGACAGTGTTTATACCAAGTATACCACTAATTCCCCACATTTGCCAGTTTCAGCACATGCAGTTCCCTGTGAGCATATGCTTTGCTGCGGGTGTCGACCTCAAGACAAGCTGCTTCTCAAACTGTACCTCGCTTGCTCCCGAGTCACTATTCCTGACTCTCTGTAGAAGAACAAGATGATGATAGATTTTTTATTTATTAAAACATGACTTTCATTGCAGTCTTTAAATGTAAAATAAAATAATATTAAAATATTTATTGAATCTATGTCGAACCACTGTGTCGGGAAAACTGTTAAATAGAGTCGAGTTTACAGTATCGTTTCTTTTTTTAGGGTTCCGTACGTCCGAATGAAAAAACGGAACCCATATAGGATCAATCGTGTGTCTGTCTATCCGTCTGTCACAGCCAATTTGCTCCGAATCTAATAGACCGATTAAGTTGAAATATGGTACACATATGAATTTCTGTGACCCAAACACGAACGTGTATTATAATAAAATAATTTTGAATAGAAAATTTAAAAAAAAAGTTTTGCATACTGTACCGTGTTAACCGTGTGTCACAAATGAAAGGGCTTACTGAGAGGGACTCCAACATATTTTTTTCATTATTTTAAAATTAATAGTTTTATATTTGGAAAAAAAAAATACATTTGTCCTATCTCAGAAACCACTAGGCTTAAAATTTTAAATATAGAAAATAGTTCCATACTTATAGACACGAAAATATATAAGAAGTCTGAGGTTTTTAAAAGGCAAAAGGCAAAGGCAATCTGTCAATATTGTGCACAAACTTACATTTTTTGTAGTTTCCAACTAAAAATGTAAGTTTGTTTGGGAGAAGTTTTTCGACTACTATGTTAAGTTTGTTCTTGGGATAAACTCATCCTAACTATGAAACCCTTCATTGTGCGTGGTCCGACACGCACTTGGCCGGTTTTTCCATAGGTACCTAATACACACTTAGACAAATGCTCTTTTATGTACCTGTAGTATATAAAAGAGCATTTCGCGGAAACTACACTATTACCGTGCGTAATAATGATTTCATTGTTACAACAGTTCCCCCACCCCCTACCGGTTATGGTTCGCATACGGTCACACTTTACATCGCCGGGTACGGAGTGCGACACTTCGTTGCACCACCGATAGCGTAAATTCAAATGATCGTTTATAAACCCGCTGGGCGAGAGAAATGAGTTTCTCTGTGAATTCGATGTATAAAGTGGAGTAAAAATGCTACATCGGACCGATATCACAATTAAATTCCTTTTATGCTTAAATCGCTGACGTAAAGAATAGCACTATCCTATTTCTTCCTGTGGATGTCGTAAAATGCGACTAAGGGACTTGTTAGAGAATGAGCAGCAGCAATCATGTATTTTAACTCCATACTGAGATCGTCAACCCGCCTGCTAAGTGTGGCAATTATGACAAATCCCCGCCCAAATAACAAGTACTTTGAAAGAAACGGTAGCGGTCAGGGCTACGGTGAGGCAAAGGGTGCTAAGAATCCCCGGAAGATATCCAGCTGCCACAATAACCGAAAACGAAACCTGGCAATATGCAGCGTGGCGCTTTATGATGACATTAATTTAACACACGTATACGGATTAGCGTTTTCTTTTTATGAAAATATTTTAATTTCATTAAACGTTATTATTTATTGATTATTTTAAATTTTTATAAAATAGCATCTTGGTGCAAACTGTACTTAACAACTGTAGCACAGATGTCATTTACCGGAGCTACGGATCATAACATCGCATCAATGAAAATTAAATGAATAACGGGAGAGCTCTATGTCTTATAACTTCGATAGCTCTAAGCGTTTGAAAATTAAAATTTTTCGATTAACGACATATTTTTTCTTATTATATTTTTATGATTACTGGCCACTAGCCCTACCCGTGTGTCAAATTAATATCGCCATTGTAGCGGAACGTTGTATAACACGCGTATACTCCAGACCGACGAGAAGTTCACCGAATTCAAGGAAGAATTGCGCAGGTTAGGATGGGGTATAGTGGGTTATCTAAAGTTCGAAGACAGTGAGACGATTCGATAATCCTCAAATCTGGGAACATGCTCTATTTCCGGAAGGGCAATCAGCAATACCAAGGCGGTGTCGGGTTTACTGTCCATAAGTCCCATGTTTTTTTTTGCGTGGGAAATTATCAAATAACTTCTCCTGCTCTGGGCGGAGCGGGAGGGCGTGTCAGACTCCTACTGACTAAAACCCACCCGTATTCCTTCGGTTGCCCTGTTGCCGGGGGCCACGATCTTTCTTTCGGTTTTCTTCGCACCCCCGGCAGGGTTCATAAGTCCCTTGTGAGCAACGTGGTGAAGATCGAGAGAATGTCGACCAGGGTGGTGTACCTTATACTCAGAATATCCGCAAGGTATTCGTTGTAGGTCATACAGGTTTACGCCCCAACCTCGTCACACCCCGATTGTGAGTTGGAGATAAGGTTGCCAGCTTTTTGTACAAGAAATAAAGTATATTATGGTCAAAGTGGAAAAATAAACAGTAGCTTGGAAAAAATCTTAAAAAAACCGTCTTCCAAAAAACACTACAAAGTGAAAAATAGGTAAGTTTATCTTTGGTTTTGTTTACCTAATTATTTTTTTGCCACTGACTTCCTTTTTATTTAGTTATAGCTCTAGATATATCAATGAAAACAGTATATTCGTATACTTTATTTTTGTTGAATAGTAAACAGTATTTTAGAGTGGAAAACAGTATAATACTGTTTTTAACAGTATGGTTGGCAACCCTAGGTGGAGACCATGTATGAGGATATTTCCAGAGCCATGAATGGCTCTAAAACTCACTTTACCGTTGTCATGGGGAACTTCAACACGAAAATGGGCAAACGAGACGATGATGAAAAGCGAGGGGCAATTTGGAGTTAGAACCACCGGGGTCACATACTTGCCAGGCTTATTGAGATGGAAGACCTTTTTATGATGAGCTCCTTCAGAAATCGTGAGCACAGAAACAAGAAACTCTCTGATGCTACTTTACAGCTCATAGAGGAGAGGTGCCAGATGATCCTGTAGTCTTCATACGATGCGCTCAAGTACCGGCGGCTCAATAGACGGATCTCTAAGTCCTTGAATAGCGAACTTCACCGCTATAATATGGACCGTATTTAAGGACGCGATGGAACAGAATAAGGGCTCCAAGGCAAGAGATCTTCTATTGGAAAGAGCCAGCTTGCAAAACTGAATACTACCGATGATGGCAGAATCGTATCGGCCAACCCTGAACTATTGAGAGAGATCGGGAGGTTCTATTGACAGTTATAAACGTCAACCAGTAACCCCGTTATGAATCTGAGAGTCAAACGACCTAAGTGCTAGATTGACCCGACACTATACCGAAGACATGCCTGACGTCAGCTTGTTCGAGATTAGGATGGCCTAGAAGGAGCTTAAAAACAACAAGGTGTCGGGTGATGACGGAATTACGGCAAAATTCCTGAAGGCCGGTGGAACCTCATTCTTAATGCCGTCCAGAAGTTGTTCGATTTCATCATACTCGAGAGTAAAACGCCGCAGGCATGGAACAGACACAAATCATTGTCTTCGGTGTTCGTATCATCTTTATGCCGATGATCTTCAATTATATACAGCTGAGCGTGTTGAAGGTTTGTCAGACAGTATAGCAGATGTAAACCGAGATTTATATGCCATCAAAAAGTGGTCTGATAGTTTTGGGGTGTCAGTAAACCCCTCAAAGTGTCAGGCCATTGTAACTGGGAGCTCACGCATGATTGGTAGTGTGCCGCTAAGCTCTCTTCTTCCTCTTATTTTCAATGGTACCGTCGTACCCATTACTTCTGCTGTGAAAGATCTCGGTTTGCATCTTGACTCGACGCTTAGCTGGTAACGCCAGGTCTCTAGTGTTAATCAACGGTCAACGGTACTTTGCGATCCCTGTATCGTTTGAGAAACTTTTTACTCGCTAAGACGAAAACTATGCTTGTGCAGACTTTTGATTTTATCATCGACTATGGTTACGTGTCCTAGTTTGACTTGAATTCAGTTTTGCTGGATAAGCTCGACAGACTGCTCAACACTTGTATTCGATTCATATTCAACCTCAGGAAATATGATCATATATCGAGCTATAGGTCTGAGCTCAAATGGATGTCCATTCGCCAAAGAAGAAGTTTGCGCGCTTTGACCATGTTTTTCTCCCTTCTCAACTATCCCACTCCTTTTTCTTATCTTGTGTCTCACTTCCAATATCTATGTTCTTCACACACTAAGAATCTACGTACTTCTAACAATCGTCTCCTACTTTGTCCTTCTCATACTTCTGACTTTGTTCATTCTTCCTTACATATTCAGTCTATTCTTCTTTGGAATGCGCTTTCTCTTGATGTCAGGACGGCCACCAGTCGGTATGTATTTAAGCGGAAATTGCAGTTTTTTTTTTCAAAATAAATGGAGTAAAGTCATCTCAACACCTCTCTCCCTTGAATTTGTATATAATATATGTATATATAATATATAATATAATATAATATATAATATAATATAGGTATATATTATATTGTGTGTGTATTATAAGTTATAACAAATTTATGTACTGTTGTTCCTACCAATTTGATTTCTAATGATATATTTTTCATTTTTTTTTCTTTGTTCCTCTTAAACAGAGCACCTGCCATATAATCTCTTCACCACCCTTGGTTGACTGGTAGAGAATACCTAAGGCATTATGTCCGCCTTTGTACCTTTTCGATTGCGAAAAGATTAAATATATAAATAAACGGCGGTGTGGTGGTACTCTTTTTTTAAAAAGGGCGAGTATGCCCTGTTTAAGAATTACAGGCCCATCTCACTATGTGCCAAATCAAATCAAATCAAAATATTTTTATTTCACATAGACCTACATGGGCACTTATGAAACGTCAGAAGCTAGGTGCACGGTTCCAATTGGTCGTTTCCTATGGAGAAGAGCCGGCAAGAAACTCCACGGTTACTCTTTTAAAAATAATTGGCTTTTACAATTTTTTCAAATAACAGTATGACAAGGTATGGGAGGACAGTGTAGGTATTTCAATAAGTACCAGGTACTTAAGAAAATAGAAATGGTCAACAAATCTACAGTCCACTAAGCCTACAGTGTTCTCACATTCACAAAATAGAAAAGAATCTATACAATAAATATATAAATTAATAAAAATAAAAACCTCTTTTAATTAAACGCAATTACATTATTGCTATTACAACTGTAATAAATCTGAATAATTATCATGTGCACAAAAGCCACTAATAAAGAGTTGAAATTAACTCGTAGCTATATAATGTCAAATAATACGATGAATATGTCAAGGATGAATGTAAAAAAATAAGATAATAATAAATATGGTAATTTGGGAGCAGTTAATAGACTCTTACATAATTATGCCGTTAATGATATACCAGGGAAGCCACATGTGCAGAAGGAATTATTGCCAAATTTCCTTGTCTTCAACATAGTCTTTAATTTTGTAATATGCTTTCTTGATAAGAACACGTTTGATGTGGGTATTGAACTTCCCATCGCTAAGTTCTGTAACAGACTTTGGCAACTTGTTATAAAAGCGGATACTGTTTATAAGAAATGACTTGCTTGTTTTAGTTAATCTAAATTTGGGTATCACAATTTCATGTCTGCTACGTGTATTTATATTATGGAAATCGCTTCTTATTTTGAAAAGTCCTAAGTTTTTGCGAACATGCAAAATACTTTCTAAGATATAAAGAGAAGGCAGAGTCAGTATGTTAATTTCTTTAAATTTGTCTCTAAGGGACTCGCGAGGACCCATTTTATAGATCGCGCGGATTGCCCTCTTTTGTAGAATGAAAATTGAATCTACGTCAGCTGCCGATCCCCACAGCAGAACGCCATAAGACATAATACTGTGGAAATAAGCAAAGTATACTAACCTAGCTGTGGCTATATCAGTCAACTGCCTTATTTTTCTAACTGCATATGCAGCTGAACTTAATCTACCTGAAATAGTTTTAATGTGGGCACCCCATTGCAATTTTGAATCTAAAGTAATGCCTAGGAATATAGTTTCCGTTATTGCATCTAGTTCTTTGCCATCAAGTTTTAAATTTAGACGTACTTGAGGTACATTTGGTAATGAAAACCTAATACATTTAGTTTTGTTCGCATTAAGTAAAAGATTATTAGCTGCGAACCATTTTGAAAGAACAGCCAGACTATCATTGACATGTAAAACATCTGTATCTTTCCTGTCTATTTTAAAAATAAGAGAAGTCATGTGTGCCATGTCTACAAGCTGTTTTCAAGAGTCATCACGAAACATCTCGAACGCAGGTTTGACGACTTCTATCCTCCCGAACAAGCCCGATTCCGTAAAGACTTTGGCACCGTAATCTGCCGCAACGTATTAATGTGCATACGGTGCTGCAGGTTATACAGAGGACCAAAGAGTGTAACGCTTTGGCTCTCTGTTTGGTGTTTGTGGACTACAGTTTTCTAGCTTCGATTCTATCGAGCCTTAGGCTATACTGCAGTCTCCCCAACGGTGCGAGATTGACTATTGGTACATCGAGATGCTGAAATATTTGTATGAAAATGCTACTATGTCAGTCCAACTCCAAGAGCAGACCTCGAAACCTATCTTTCTGCAGCGAGGGATGAGACAGGGAGACGTTATCTCTCCAAAACTGTTCACCGCTGCACTGGAGGGAGTCTTCAAGGTTTTGGGCTGGAAACGGGTTGGCATCAACATCAATGGCGAGTACATCACTCACCTTCGTGTGGCGACCACAGTAAAATGCTCCAAAAGAGCTTCCGAAAAAGTTGGTCTTAAAATTGACATGGAAAAAACGAAGGTCATGTCAAATTTCGATGTAACCTCCACCCTCATGAAGATCGACGACTTTGCACTCGATGTTGTGGGCGATTATGTTTACTGAGGGCAAACTGTCCAGTTAGGTGGGTCCAACTTCAAAAAGAGGCCAATCATCGAATCCAACTCGGCTGGGCAGCGTTCGGGAAGCTACGCAATATATTTTCGTCTCTCATACCACAGTGTGTCAAGATGAAAGTTTTTGACAAGTGCGTATTGCCAGTGATGACCTATGTTACTGAAAAGTGGTCGTGGTTTTATTAGTACCTACGCAAACGAATTATTTTAACGGAATGAAATTTTCAAAACTACGGAAGCGCTCACTGTCGAATGCATGTGGTGTGGAAACAATGTATACTTCATCAACCCTATCTAAATCAAAGGTTTCAAAATAAAATTGCAAAATAATTCGAAACATTTCCATAAACGAATGTCCTATTCCACAGAGCAGCTAACTTACACCAAGTCCCAGTGGCAGCAACGCTCTCTGATGATGTCCATGGTTGGATATTAGAAAATCAAAACTTTCCTGAGCAAATTTCAAAAGAACAACGTACAAATCAACAAAATTTAAAATAACGATGGTCATTTGATCAAAAGTTCAGCTGACCAAAGTCTGGAATATCAATGTTTAAATTATTTATTACACTATTGACCGAATCGTTTAAAGGTCAAAATGGATTACTGGATAAATTATTAATTATCAAATGGATTAACTGAAAAAGGTAAAAATAATATTAATATTATCGAATAGCGCCTGTCTGATACAGATGGGATCCCTTCTTTTCGCATAATGTTCTTTGTCCTAATATACTTCGGCATAACGATTTCGGCACAATTTGTTTTGGCATTATAATAAAAAATAAAAATAAATACTTTATTTCAGACCTTGATCCATATGATGTTAGTAATACACACTACTTATTAGCTATGTTAGTAACAAACAAAAAAAAACAACATTTAATTCATATATCTGCTGCACTCACCAGACGCACCGGGTATATGTACATGTACACGTACCCAATGCGCCATAATGGTGCAGCACGGCTTATCACTAATGACCTTCAGAATGTCATTGCCGCTCCCACGCACTCTGCGCATCATAGAAACAGTCTTCTTACGTAAAATGGTACTGAAACCGCTACTGTCCGCTTCCGCGAACATTCCTGACGCGCTACAGTAACGTGGGAGCCCCAATAACATCCTGAAAGTATTATTATACTGAACTCTGAGGGCGTTGTATGCCCTCTGCGTATATCGAACCCACAGAGTGCACGTGTACAATGATTGACAGAAAGCCTTGAAAAGAGTGATTTTTACTTCCGGTGTACAACGTGCGAACCTGCGGGCCAACATATTGCATCGGACAGCCAACGCCCTCCGTTCTCTTTCCATATCAGCGTCATCTTTTAAAACCTCCGTAACTATGTGCCCCAAGTACTTAAAATCTAGCACTCTTTCAAGGGCCACACCCCTTAACATTACTGGTGGCATATTATGTGCTGGTTTTTATGCTTCGCCCTAAACACAAGCAGTTTGCTTTTTTGCACGTTGTATACAAGTCCGTGCGCTTCTGCATAGGACTCACAGACCGCCAACAACTTCCTGAGTGCGCTAATTGACGAACTCAGCAGCACCATGTAGTCCGCGTAACTAATACTATTGACACACAGTCCGTCAATAGAACAAACAACAGGAGTGCTACCGAGCTCGACAATCAGTTGGTTAACATACAGGCTGAAAAGCGCTGGTGAGGTCAATCCACCCTGTCTCACCCCGCATTCCAACCTGTACTCCTCAGACAACTCGTTGGCCCATCTAACTTGATTGGTTTGGTGGTCATACCAATACTGAAACATATTTGTTATGGCGTCAGGCACTCCCGCCTCGCGCATCTTACACCACAAAACGTCATACCTTACCAGGTCAAATGCCCTAGAAAGGTCTAGAAATGCCGCATAGATAGGCGTACTTCTCTCCGTATAGTACCGGACAGTATGCTTGAGGGCCAAAATAGCACATTCAGTTGATAACTGTGGCCTGAAGCCGAACTGAGCATCGTGTATTTTAAGATGTTTACTAATTTGACTCTCAAACACACCGTCAAGTACTTTAGCCGTAATAGTGGCCAATGAGATCGGTCTATAATTACCCTTATCACTGGCATCACCGGTTTTATTTTTCAATATTGGTACAACCACCGTTCTCATCAACGCAGCCGGTAGGTAGGAGTGTCGAATACAGAACGTAAACAACAACGTTAGCAGTCGTGGGAGATGCGGTCCGGCATGCTCAAAATGTTCTATGCTAAGGCTGTCATGTCCCGGCGATTTGCCTCGTTTCATATTTTTAATTATTACTTTAATCTGCTTAGTCATAATACTTCGGCATAATTTTTTTAGGCATACATTTTATGTTGGCATAATCATCTTAAAGACTAATTTGGTTTGGCATAAATTTGATTCGCATAACGTTAGTAGGCCTAATATTGTTGGTTAAAAATTTAATATGCTGTGCAACAAAAGTTAGTGACAGAACCGAATTGCTGCAAAACCGACTCCACGTAGTCTTGTTTGTCCTACCCCTAGAGTGTAATTTAAAATCGCGTAGACGCATAGGGGCGAGGCGGCCCGTGGGCTGAGGAGCAGGCGGCTGCGAACGAAAGCCGTCTGCGACGATTAGCACGCGCGGGGCCGCCGGAAGCCCGCAGCGCCTGAGCCGTGACAGAAACCCTGCCTGCTGCATGTTGCATGCTCGCTTGAATGCTGCATGCTTGCTTGCATGCTGCATGCTTGCTTGCATGCTGTATGCTTGCTTGTGCTTTAGGATATTAAGCTTAAAAAAGTTATGCTTTAGAACTTTATGCTTAATAAATTTATGCTTTAGAATATTATGCTTAATCGTTATTATGGTTAGAGAAATTATGCTTAAAAAATTATGCGTAAGCTGTTATGCGTAATTATATAATGCGAAAATATAATTATGCCAAACAAAATTATGCTAAGTTATAGTAGGTCTTAAAATTTTATGCAAATGGATAGGGAACCAGCAAATTTATTCCGTCGTCATTTGAGATTATGTAATTTGATTAGTAATGATTTGATATTTTAAAATTACATGTAGCAACTTTTGATCAGTTGTGCATTTGATGTCACATACATTGGGATTTTAATTTTTTTCTAAATAAAACATTTGGTCATTTAAATTTTGTTATTTCGTTTATTGTTCTTTTGAAATTTGCTCGAGAAAGTTTTGATTTTCTAATATGCAACCATGTCCATTACTCTGTGCGCTAGGTAAGCCGTCACAGCAAATTACTGACATATTAACTTGGTGAGACGTGAGAACATACGGCTTTCATTATTAATGTTAGGCTGACTTAGGCGAGCTCTTTGCAAAAGAAAAAGACTGAAAGTTATTTGAACAATTCTAATGTTTTCTATGACTCCCAGGAACTTAAATCTTGATTAGGTCACAATTTTATTTATTCGAGAAAGACTCGATTTATGAAAATATTAGGTGAGTGTGAAATTTCTGGCATTACTAACCTAATTTTTAGGTTACACAATCAATGAGTTTAACATAAACTAATAAACATTTTATAAAAAAAAGAAAGAACATTATGAACACACTTGGCTTCTCCACCCGAGTTGCACAACGTACTACAACCGATCAGTTCATGACCCTTTTCTCTCACAACCCCGACACGTCTGTCAGAGCGCGGTGTCGCAATCAGCGTGACACTGTCGATACTGCCGAAACGCCGACACTCATGTCCGCCCACTCTATTGGCGGCGAGCACGAATGTCCCGGGTGTCGGACGGCCGGAGTGACGTCATACGAATGTGTCTGGTCGACTGCCATTTTGACGCACATCGCTTTGCAGTCGGTATTACGATTGTGGGATATGCCATTTTGTGGGAAATCTGTTTGAGTGGTATTTTATGTCACAAGGCATTATTTATCCTCAATTTCTTGAATGTAAGTCTATTCCTATTATTTAAGAACATTATTTCTATGAAGTATAGTCACCTGTCACCAGTACATGTGCGGACCCAATGACTACCTCAGCATTTAATGATAATAGTGTTGCTGAATACTGGACTGAATATTTTCTACAAAAAGTTTTGAAGTCTTAAACTCAAAACTCAAAGCATTTATTTTAAATAAACCAATTACAGGCACGATGAAGCTAGTTACCCGTTCCAAAGCGTACTAGGTTCCTACGGAGAAGAACGGGTAAGAAACTCCACGGACACTCTTTTAAATCCAAATAACATAACCGCATATAGGTTCACCCACATTTCGCCAGTTATGTTTTAAGTCCCATGTCAGAGGGGGCGAGCCTATTGCCATCAACAGGGCACAAATCCAGACTCCAGGCTGCTACTGAGAAATTTCAGATAGAAAAACCTAATAACACTTTGCCCGACCTGGGAATCGAACCCAGGACCTCATGCTCAGCAGTAGCGCTTGCGACCACTAGACCAACGAGGCAGTCAAAATATAAATAAATCAAAATGTTGTTACAAAATATTGGTTGCATCGTTCATGGTGAAATTTTACTTCACGGCGATCTGAAATACACTCGAGAGCAATGAATCCGGGTCACTTAAAGAATGTTAAAAATCTCGGAAACTAAAAATGATAGGTTAATGCAATAAATTGTATTTAATAGACAATTTAATACTCCTTAAATGAAAGTAAAAAAAATATGAGTCACCATACATTTTATTAACACAAAATTACATAAAGAAAAAAACTGCTGATCTCTCCTTAAAACAAAAATAGGAAACATGAAATTTTTGAACTTTATTACGATTTTCTTGAATTTTAATACTTCGTATTGCCTCCTCATGCTTCCATGACTGCGTTTACGCGGTTTGGCATGCTGTACACCAAGTTCCTTATACGATTTTGGGGAATATTCTCCCATTCCTCTGTGAGAGCAATTTTGAGCTCACGAAGCGTGATTGGGGGAGGGTTTCGTTGTTTTACGCATCTACCTAGCTCGTCCCAAGCATGCTCGATCGGGTTGATATCCGGGCTGCGCGCTGGCCACTCCATACTAGTAATGTTCATCTCTTGAAGGTAGTCATTCACAATCCTACCTGTATGAGTTCGGGCATTGTCATGCATAAATATAGCATCCTCACCTAAATTGACCATAAATGGACCAACGTGATCATTGAGGATTTCTTCCACATATCTTACGCTAGTTAAAGAGCCGTTTTCTATGATCACCAGCTCTGTGCGACTTTCAGAAGAAATTCCGGCCCACACAAGTACAGACCCACCACCGTAGGCTACTTTTTTTTCGATGCATGCTTGCTTGAATCTTTCCCCTGGTCTTCGATACACTCTGTGTCTTCCATCGTGCTTGTAGAGCATAAATTTTGATTCGTCGGAGAACATAACTTTTGACCAATCTTCAATACTCCAATTTACGTGGCTCTGGGCATATCTTAGTCTTGAAATACGATGCCCACGCTCCAGTTTAGGGCCGTTTGCAGGTCTAAGGGGTTTTAAGTTAGATTCAGCAAGCCGACGTCTTACTGTCCATGCACTTGGGTTACTTCCTCCGAGGCGTCGAAACTGATTTGTGAGTTCAGTTCCTGTGAGAAAGCGATTTCGAAGCATGGTGTTCACCAAGTATCGGTCTTCTCGTGCTGTGGTACACCTGGTTCTGCCCGTTCCTGGTCTGCGTAGGTTAGAACCAGTTTCTTCGTAACGTCGGAGAACTCTTTGTACTGTTGACAGCGACACACCGACAGTCCTGGCTGTATCGCGCTGACTCCGGCCGGTTTCCAGCATTGTAAGTATTCTGGTGCATTCTTCAGGCGTAAGCGACATAATTTCAGCTTGAATAATGAATATAGAGCACTATCAACATGGTTTATGAACCCACATAAATGACAGATTACAAACAAAAGCAAAACCAAATGCTGTAATTTCGTAGTTCCATCTTCGAAAGTGGCCCTTTTTCAAATTTGATTTTTTTATGATATAACTTTACAATAACTAAGAAGTTTTAATACCTCCATGTAAGGAGTATTACATTGTCTATTAAATACAATTTATTGCATTAACCTAGCATTTTTAGTTTCCGAGATTTTTAGGATTCTTTAAGTGACCCGGATTCATTGCTCTCGAGTGTATAATTCGTTAAACAAAGTAGTAATTCTTATGCACAGCGTAGACATCGCGTTCGTTTAGGTATAAAATATTATAAATTTATATTTTTTTAATAGAATTATCGTCCTTGGTGGCAACACACGCAGGAATGTCACTTTTCTTTCGCGCGCGTTTTTTCATCGCACGAAAAAATTTGCTCTCTTAAAATTATTCATTTGAAATAAGTTTACGGAACTTTTTACTAGAATAACAAATTTTAATTATGTTAAGTGATAGAAAGTGCAATAAGTGCATCGTTAGTGAAAACCTGAGACGGACAAGGCGTCCATCAACGATATTAACAGGAAAGCTGATAAATTATCTACATCAGAACTAACTAGAAGCAGCTTTAGTCTTGAGTTCCTGACCCACATTAGATGTACTTAGATCCGGAGGCCTCCCACAATCCTAATGTGCGAGAATGCCTGGCTTTAACTGACCACTTTGTACGTGATACTGACAGTGTTTTACAAGCACTGTGGTGGACATTAACACAACACAACTTGTTAAAGCATTACCTATCTCTCCAGTGGACACGAGATGTCTTTAGTAACGTTATCTCCACGTTACTAGCTGGATGAGAAGCTACCAGAGAGGCACATGATGCCCTTAGCGATGTAACTGTACATAGCTAGCTGGTACGCGCTTGTCAGCATTACCCCTCCAGTAAGCACGAGATGCTCTCAGTAACGCTAATTCTACTAGCTAACGCTGGTATGTACTCGTCACCAGGGGTAAGTCACATTTCTATGATCTTGGCTAAGGAATTGTCAAAAGTGGCTCTATATACTTTTAATTTACAAGCATGAAGGTTGCGAGACAGCCTTACTTAACCCTGCACACTGTCTGTGTGTTATAAACTTGCAAAAGCATTATACTTCCTATAGTGAGTGTGGAATTCTGCCTCGCTAACTAGATTGTTATCAACGAGTACAAGGTACTCTCAACAACATTGATTCTATGTTGCTAACTGGCACATATCTGACATGGTGTGCACATGCTTAGCACAAGATGCTTATAGCATGTTATCTCAATACTACGTGATCTAACTTTCATATCGAGGATTGCCATTTTTAACAAACAAAATATAGCTAATTAAAAGATATCACTGTGTACGAGATACTCAGTGACTTATCTAGCTCTAGGTGGCTTAATTATCCTGCCAAAAACTGATAAATGATATCTATTTGGTAAACTAAAACAATAATGCAAAATTGTGCAATTTTTACAGGCATACATTTAAATACACAAGATACTTTGTAAACATGATTCTGTGATACAATGGCTGACGACAAATGCTACCTCTGGAAACTCTTGATTTCAGATACAAGTGCAATGGACTAAACCATAATTGGAATAATACAAAGTATTATTCCATGCTCCCATACTTATTCACCCCATTTAGATTCCTCTAAACTGAGGAAACAAGGGATTGAGATATTCCAGAAACAAGCCGTACTGTTTATTACCCCTATCATAGGGAAAGCAGTGACTGACCCTATGCTTATGAAGAACGTAAGACAAACACAAATTGTTGATTAACTTGGCTGATGCAGCAAAACCAGCTGGCAATGCCCACTGCCACCAAACTAAAACCAGAACAAAAGTTATATAATCTCTAATTGACATTAACTTTAATTCATCCTATTTGATAAACAAACCGAAACAATCACAAACTTGAGTACACAATGTTTTAGCTACAAACAAAAACAATAACAACTACTCAATAAATATTAAAACCACAAGACATTCTCATGATAATAGTGAAACTTACCAGTTCTATGGCGAAAATGTAAAACAAGCACAACATTAGTTGATTTACTTACTTTTGTAAATAACAAAATAAAACATCCTTCTACCGGGTTAATAACAGGAATCACACCATTGAAAACCACCACCACAATATCTTATGATGTTTTGGTTTAATCTAATCGGTTGGAATGGACTATGTCTGAAAAATAAATGAACTATTTTTGTCACTGAAAATAAAAATCAATATATATGGTGGACCTCAACAACAACCCGGCTTATATTCCAAAATAACAATTCAAGAAGACCAATACTGGAATAAATGCTGGCAAAGCAGTTATATTCCTCTGATTCTGCTATTGGCTATGGACATAGATAAGAAAATATTTGATACCTACCAAATTCAATATCTTAACCTCTCAAAGCCATTGTCTGGAAGCTGACCCCAACATAGTTGGGAGAAGGCCGGGTAGATGATGATCCTCTCAATACCATCAAAGAATTTATTAAATATTGAGATGCATTTACAAACAATACAATAGCTAGATCTACAAAGAATTTATCTGAAAAATACATTTCAGTCAGTCCCAAACAAAATAGAAAATTCAGTTACAATATGAACAAAAAAAAAAAAAAAAATCATAAAGACTGTCTAACCCATCTAGAACAATAAGAATCCCACCATATCATACTGAAGGAAAATAAAAATAAAAAACCCAGTAATAACTACAAGTATGTTACAAACTGACAACTTGTACACTAATCAATTATAGCTTAGCATATCAAAATAGATAGGTATAATATACCATATTACCTTTATGAAATCATATTATGATTTCATCCTATAGGTACAGGGGTATCACTTAGGACTATCTGGAAGATAACATTACCAACCAAATAACCAATAAAGGGTTAATTACATACACATTTACTAATACTTTTCATACTTGAATAGTCTCTTATCTCTGTTTTACCTACTAAATTACCAGTAGTGAGTGCCACTTACAGAAAACAAGGTTTTCTTACAATCTAACTTGACTGTTTATTTGGTAAAATATTGAGACTGGGATAAGACATACCAATAAATACCACTATAAGTGTGTTTAAATGTTTGGGCTTGAAAACTAATAATGCTATCTTTTAGGCTTGATTATTAAGTTTTATTTTTTTCACTTTAAACAAACTTTGAAATACCAGAGATAAAAAAAAAAAAAAAAAAGTGCTAGTAAACTTAGTCGCATTATTTAACATTACGCCCGGACTTCCCGAAGGGCTGGGCAGAAATGGGTGATCTTATTCAAAGCTTATAAAATCAAAATACCTAATTAATCATTTGATTGCCAACTACTAGTCTACATATTTAATAGTAGATTTAAATGATAATTGCAGCATTAAAGTGAAATTATCAAGGAAACAAAAAAAAAAAAAAAAAAAGGTGGGGGGGAGAACATTGTGAGGACAAAGTAGGTATTGATGGATTGTGAGTAGAACATGAACAAGATAAGGTATAATACAATAAATGTAGGTACTATGAATGAATTATCGACAAATTGCCTTACTCTAAAACTCTCCATCTGCTCACCAAGTGCACATCATAACAAGTTCAATTATACAACTCCCTCACTTAAAAATGCAACTCATTACACAATCCCAATTTTGGACATATTATGAGGTCAAGGAAAAGAGTTCATATCTTTATACTTCTAAAATGAATCTAGTTTCGATTAGCTCTAAACTCGTCAAGTAATTACTGCTAGCAGAATATGTGAAACTCATATGGAAATTAGTATCGTTGAGGAAAAACCCTAAGCATCTGAAATAGACCCTTTCACCTCAAATTTGTTCTAACCTCTCTCCTATCCAGGGCATAATATACTGCCCTTATTAATTGGTGCTTACAAGTTAAAAGCCTATTCCGTATTTGAAATTCAGTTTCCAAAATACCTTTAATAACTAAAGTTATGGAAAACTAGTCCATCCAAAAATGAAATGAAACCATATCATAAAGTATATACTTACCTAAACGGAAATAACATCAACTGATCACAAGAATTTGACCAAAAAATCCTACTACATTTTTCAAAAAAAAAAAAAAAAAAAACACTAAGTTTGTCTGTCAGTACAATTTAGGTACAATACAATTCCACAAATGCTTACTCAAAATACCTCCCTGCTTACAACGTTCAGGTGCTAAAAGATCCTGTTACACCCTATGAAAGTTTAACTACTAAGGACTTCACAGCCATGGTGCCTCTTATTCAGATCACTAGATAACTGACATTCTTTAAAATACCCTAATGATAATCTTTACAATTCATCTTCTAGACTCACTGAGCTCGACACTTACCTTGACAGCAAGATGTAATGTGCAACTCAATACTCACTCATTAAGCACAACAGTATCCCAAATAATTTAACTATTTACAGACAGATCTGAGAATGCTATTCTCAATCATGGAAACTTTTAAAGTAACATCATAACATTACGCCTTGTTTCCCCGAATGGTTGGGCAAGGTGTCCCTGTAGCAGGTTCACCCAGTTTTACACTTTTAAAGTATTCATATCATAATATCCTCCTGGTATATTAATTCAGAACAACTTTATAAAATTTGTATAAACACAAGCTGGGTTAAATGTGGTAGGAAGTGAGAGTGATACTAATAATTCACCTCCCACAGCACAAAACATTCAGTAGCTCAACTTAGTGCTGGCATCAATTAAAATAGACACAGTGCCAACCAACATTGTGTTGATGATTATACCTCATTACTGATGAAAAATAGTTAAACACTATTAATTAAGCAACGTTATTAAGAATTTATTTAAAATGGATACGCCAAAAGCATATATATTGTACATTAAATGTTAACAGTTATGGACTTATATACATACCAATTACAGATCTACATGACATTCACATAAAACAAAGCAACCTTCTTAAATTACATAAAATTAAAATATTGTATTCCGAAAGAATGATAAAAGTACCTAATAAATCAGAATATGCCGTAACCTATTAACTAACTAAATTATTGCAGACAACTCTGAACATCTACTTTGTTTAACGAATTATATTTCAGATCGCCGTGAAGTAAAATTGGGAATCAAACGAGCTTACCTGTTAAGCGAAGTCTTGATTCTAATTTTACGAACGGCGATCTGAAATATAATTACCCACCCGCCACTAGCTAATAGCCCCAAAGCTGCAATAATTAGTCTACTTAATTCACTTATTTTTCCAGGAAAACCTAGTGAATGTAAGTATGCGGAACTACTCGGTACAGAAAACAGAGCTTGTTCTCCATCATAAGGATCTCTAAAATTAGTGACATTCCTGCGTGTGTTGCCACCAAGGACGATAATTCTATTAAAAAAATATAAATTTATAATATTTTATACCTAAACGAACGCGATGTCTACGCTGTGCATAAGAATTACTACTTTGTTTAACGAATTATATTTCAGATCGCCGTTCGTAAAATTAGAATCAAGACTTCGCTTAACAGGTAAGCTCGTTTGATTCCCAATTATACATGTGAAAATGTAGTAGAAAGACGTGAACGTTAAAAGCGTCCGTAATTAATAGATAAATAAAAAATCAATTCAAAAATTAAAATAAATTGAATTATGCCGTGGCAGCTAAAAGATGACCAGTCCCTACTGACGGCGCCCGTTCATGAACATGACGAATGGATCAGCACCATTCAGCTCAACATTTTTAAAGGAACTTAAGGATCCAACACAGACGCCACCACCAGCGAGACGTTCGAATGTGAATGCTCTCAGCCGCCAGGGCACATTCAAGTCAATGAAAGACGTACCTAGTAAATGGTAGCATTATAAAGGTACATTATAGTGCTCACACATGTGCTGCGCAATATTTTTTTTATTTTTTTTATTTAACCATTTATGCACACACATATAAACAGACAAGAAGAAAGGAACAGAAAAATACGTACAAAGGCAATGCTTATTTCTAAAGAAATCTCTTCCAGCATACCTGCGACAGGAAATTATAAAAAATGAGATGTAGACAACGTGTGTAACCGTAGAAGATAAAACAAAAACATAAATCAAAGAAGAAATAAAAATTACAATTTACTATTTATACAAACTACTTACAATACAAGAATATACTTACATACATACTTCTAAAATAAATATCACTACAATATATATAATTAAAATGTTATTTAAGATAACTATGCAACTATGACGAAGTGGAAAGATAGTGTTCTTTCACCCTTCGTTTAAATACTTCAACAGTACGACAGTCCCTAATGTCAGGCGGAAGTGAATTCCACAACCGAACCGCGTGCACAGTGAAGGAGTAGGAAAAGAAGTCGGTTGAGTGGGGGGGGGATTTAAGGAGGTTTTTAAGATGCGACCTGCAAGGTGCATCAAAAGGACGGGCGTAGCGGAAGCGTTCCCGCAGATAGGAAGGGGTTTTAGGGTTGTGAAAGATGTTGAATAGCAGACACAATATCCGAGAGTTTCTGCGAAGTCGAATAGGGAGCCACTTGAGTATCTTGCGAAAATCAGAAACGTGATCATACTTTTTAAGGTTAAAAACAAAACGAATACAGATATTTTGCAAACGCTCAAGTTTATTTAAAAGCTCCTCGGTGGCATCCAAATAACAGGCATCAGCGTAGTCTATGATAGGCTGTATGAGAGTTTCAGCAAGGGAGATTTTGGTCTTCAAGGGCAAGAAGCTCTGGAGGCACTTCAACGAATGGAACGTGTAGTGCACTTAGCGACTGACTTGAGCAACATGGGCAGTCCACGATAAGTGAGAGTCCATGATCACCCCCAGGTTTTTAACCGTATTTGCGTATTCAATCTGAACACCATTCAGACAGAGTGGAGACAGCGACGCAACATCGAGCCTAGTCCGCATATACCTGCCGCCGATAATTATGGCCTGGGATTTCTTAGGGTTGATTTGCAGTCCAAAGGACCGCGACCACTCGCTAATAGAATCCAGGTTTCTGTTCATGGCAGACACGGCGGCTTCCGCATCTTGCTTTAAGAAATTATTGTAAAGCTGCAGATCGTCGGCATAGAGATGGAAGTGGGAAGAGATGACTCTGGTGACAGAGTTAATGAAAATAGAAAATAGAAGAGGAGAGAGAACGCCACCTTGAGGTTCACCCGCGGTAAGAGAGCACCAGTCAGAAGAAGAATCTTCGAGACGAACCCGCTGCGAGCGGCCTTTAAGATAGGAGTCGATCCAACCAATAGTAGAAAAAGAGAAATTGAAAGATTTAAGGATCCCTAGAAGGATATCGAAATCGACAGAGTTAAAGGCACTGCTAAAGTCTAGAAGTACAAGTAAGGTGAGAGATTTGTGGTCCTTAGCCCAGCGTATGTCATCAGTAACCTTTAAAAGAGCCGTTACTGTGCTATGGCCAGATCGAAAACCTGATTGGAAAGGACTGAGAAGGTCATTAGAAGATAGAAAAGCAGAAAGTTGCTGATGAACAATGTGCTCAAGAACTTTAGAGAGATATGGGAGGATAGAAATAGGTCGATAATCGGTCGGTGAGACCGGGTTAGGAATTTTGGGTAAGGGAATGATATGGGCTTGTTTCCAGGCCTCAGGAATTGTACAAGAGAACAATGAGAAGTTAAAAATGTGAGTCAAGATGGGAAGTATTGTGGGGAGGATAGGGGAAATCATTCTTAAGCAAAGATTATCATTACCAACTGCAGAGGAGGAGATAGCGCAAATAGATTTTTTGACCTGACTTTCACTTACGGAACTTAGCTCGAAAGAAGGACACTGCGGCACAGATAAACGTGAAAGTTCATTTAAAGTAGCTGATTTGACGTGCGGATCCAACGTAATAGGGAGATGTGAGAAATGTTTGTTAAGAGCACACACGTCAGTGTCATTACTGGAAGCAACTGGACACTTACCAATACCGACAGTTTTAAGAAATTTCCAGACTTCTGCAGAGTTGCGGTTGTCGAGAGAATTATGGAAGTAGCGTCTCTTTGCATCTCTACACATACGACTGCAGCGATTACGCAGTACCTTAAACGCATTCAAGTTGCGCTCGGAAGGACAGCGTTTTAACCTCCTTTTGGCTCTGTCCCTACTTGTCATCGCATCCTTAATAGCAGGAGTAAGCCAGGGAGCCGGAACATATTTAATTTTGACCCGCCGGACAGATCGTATAAGCTAAGTATTGTGTTATTGAAAATGCGAACCATATCGTTGATGCAAGGGCACTCCAAGACGGCCGTCCAGTCGATACTATCAGCATCACGTTGCAATGCCTCCAAATCAATGCCCCTGTAGTTCCTAAGGAAAATATATTGCGGCTTACGCTTGGGAGGGCGAATCCTGTAGGACATAAAGATGAAATCATGGTAAGAAAAACAGGCAGTGAGTTGTCCGTGGACTGATAAATTATTAGTATTAGAGACAATCGTCAGGTCCAAAAGAAGAAGGGGTACAGTTAGGGAAATGATGAGTAGCCGAAAGTGGTAGAATACTAAGGTTAAAAGAAGATAAGAGAGATTGAAGTTTGTGAGTACGACTGTCATTTTTAAGAAGATAAGTATTAAAATCGCCCATTAAGACTACGTGATCATAAGAGGGACAGAAATCATTTAAGAGCGAATCGAAAGAGTCAAACTAATCGATACTGAGGTTAGGACTGTACATAACTCCAAGAAACATTTTAACGTGATGCAAGGAAATTTCTAGAAAAAGATGTTCCGCTGACCCCGAGTAGGAAGATGGTGATGCGCTGATAATCTTATAGGGAATATCAGTCCGCAAGTAGATAGCAACACCACCACCTCCCTTCCCAGTTCTATTATTACGGATAAGAACAAAGCCAGGAAGGGCATAGAGAACAGATAAAAGAGAGGGTTTTAGGAAGGACTCCGAGATCAGCAAAGCATCTATATAAGCACTGTTAATGGAAGCCAGAAGATCAGAGTAATGGCAAGCAACACTCTGGGCATTGATGTGTGCTATGTTGAGATTGTTGGGGAGGTGGGAAAGCAAAGAGGAAATCTGATCACCAAGAGTGAGAGGAGAGGAAGTTCCACTCGCCGCGCTAAGGAAACTGCTAGAAGAGGAAGAACATGAGAAAAAATCAACATCAAGGTCCACATCGATCATAGTTTGCAAAAGTTATAAAATGTATAAGAATAAAATACAAAAAAAAAAAAAAAAAATATCTATCAAAACTACTTACTACTTAAGTAAACTACTTAAGTACATAAAAACCAAACAATATTACTAATTAAATACGCTTAACTAATAAAAGCACCTATTTGCTCTAGTAACAACACAACACAACATTTATAATCTAGGTAGGTACATACAAATTTGAAGAAAATAAATCAATAACAAGACATAAAAAAAGGCAAAAACTAACAAGAATTTTGATAATACTAAAAAGACTATGAGCCACAACACTAAGATACACACTATGACAAACGCCGTGAAACGAAACGTAAAGTCATGAGCAAAAATGACACTGAGAGGACGTCATAATAATACATTACACAAAAATAATACTATCTACCGGCAAGCTAAGTTGAGAGAAAAATATAAACGAATGGGTAGATTAATAAAAGGGGAATCTCATTTTAAAGTGTACCTACCAACTTAACACAAAAGTAGGTAACACAAAGCGGACAGTGTAGTACATATCATGGTATAATAATATATGGTATTCTCTTCCCGTGACAGCTGGGTCACGTGATTGGCCTAAGAATACGTCATCAGTTGCGATGCGGCTCTCAAACTTTTTTAGTGGGGGAAAAAGATATAAATAATACAACGGGTACTCATTTTTAATAAATCGACATATTTAATACTTTTTGTATTTTTTTACTTTGCTTCTTTTTTAATTGATTGCATATTATGGTTTTATTTAGTTCCCTTACTCGTAGATGGGTCCTCGTTCGAACTAAACAGAGTACTACTTCATAATGAATTTGAGGATACAAGTCCTTTGTGGCATCATGAACAATCCGTGTCAAATTTGTGAAAATGAATTTTTCATCGTGCAGATTCACCGTGGTATTTGTTAAATTCTTTCTCCATTATATCAGCAACCTTGATCAATTCATTGCAAGGGTAAATTAGTTGTCCCCTAGACACAAAAAAATCCAATCACAGGCTACGCTACCTGGATCAATCTTTCGTGTCCCGTATCCAAGATGTGGATATTTTCGTAAATAAGTAAAAAACTAGTTGGGTTAGGTTATGTTCGGGCGTACAGCCGGATTGGCACTATTATGCCTTATATGGAATTTACAACGCGTAGATAAATGAAATAATATGTAGTAAGGTACATACCAGTTCTTATTGTTGTTTTCGGTCTACAATACTGAAGCCACACATTTGCTAGCATCTCTTCTTTGGGAAAAGAAAAAAACCTTATTACACCGCCTTTTTTACTTCTGTTTTTACAGTTTAGTATGGAACAATTAACCATTTTTATTGTGCACGTATCTTTCACAGTTTACATAGTTTTCCTTTTCACAGTAACCAATGTTTGGGAACCACAGTATTTTGCTCACCGAGCGAAACAACGCTATAGATATGAGCGACTCGACAATAGCGATGAAATGGCGAGCTGTCAGTATGACACTTGTCAATTCTATGTGTGGCCACTGTGTGTGATTGAATTACCCGTGCAAAATGCATTTGTAACTTAACAAAGCAATTATGAACTAATAATTCAATATGTTCATTAATTTAAAACTAAATAGATGAATCACACGAGTTACTAAATAGTTAAGCTAGTTAGTAATTTACTTTATTTTCATTAACTAAATGAGAAAGTTCCTAAATTTATTGAAAAGGACAATAAATGGCAACACTTATCGTGACGTAATCTTAGGCCATCGTGGGAAGAGAATACCAGGCGAAGCATATTATTATACCATGGTACATATGAGGTGAAAGATAATCCTTATTAAACTTAACGACGAGCCTTCCTCACGATCTTTTGTTTGGGGGTCGCCGTTACAGGCGATGTAATGCAACGGCTGACGAGGTAGAAGCGGTAGGCACGGGATCATTGGGTGCGGCACTAGCGGGAGCGGGGAATAGCGCGATTAACGTGTCAAGCTCACCCATGGACGCTATTTTCCGGCGTAACTTGTCAGGCGTCAAGACAATAATCCTTCCCTCTGCAGACCAGCAGCTATTGATGCTAAAATGTTTGCGAGCAGCAATAAATACCTGGTGGCGAGTCTTAGTAAGAAACTCTGAAATGGTGATGCCGCTACCCTTGAGTAAAGTTTTACCATCCCAAACTAACCGACGATGCTCCATTTCTTTCAATCGCACCAGCACTGGTCTGGTTTTACCCTGGGAGGCTCCAAGTCTGTGGCATATCTCTAAGTGATCTAATTTGATGTCTTCAATCATCAGTTCTTTGGATATAATCAGCAAAATAGAGTCACACAGCTTTTCATTGTGTTTCTCAGGAATACCGTGAAACAGCAAAATCTTTCTTCGCAAAGCAGTCTCATGAGTATCTAGACTCAACGACAAGAGTTCAATCTGAGTTTTGAAGTGAGTGAAAGTTTGGCAAACAAATGATTAAAACTCAGAAAAGTCCAGGGATAGCGCAGCAAGATCTGAGTGTGCAGGGTCAGTTCCAACTGTAGCTCTCTTTAGCTTATCTTCATACTCACGCATGCGGGAGCTAAACAGCTTCTCCAGTTCCTCCATACTGTGCATAAGTTTGCTGTCCATGCTTAGTATGAATAATTACAGTGATGTGGTTGTTGTAGAGTGAAAGTGAAAGGATAGTTCCGAGCGAAGGTGGGTTTATTAATTAATTAGCACATAATTGTAGTGAAAAGGTACAATTAACTATTTTTAAATAAATATTAAATAAAGAGCTACAAAAATTATGTGTATACGTCACGCCTACCCACATAGGAAAAAAAAACCATACTACAATAAAAAAATAGTTTTTCGGATTGTAGATGTCCAAAGCAGCGATAGCTTAGCATCAGGTGGGCCGTCAGCTTGATTGCCATTCAATGTTAGGTATACAACATATACAAACAAAAATCTAAATAAATATCATAATTATCAAGAAGTACAGCATTCTGCATCGGGTTTTCGACCCCAGCATTCTTATCAGTAGCCACAGGTGTCGATCGAGGCTATCGGCCATTAAATCGTCACAATTGTAAGTTATCGATATCACACGTGTAACTGCCTCGTGATAAGAATGTAAACTCAAGTGAAGCCTTTTAAGGAGAGTGCAATAAAAACACGTTGACTGGGAGTCGGAGATTTTCCGTGACTTTAATAAGTTGCAGCATGTTAAGAAGCTGTGTAAGTCCTAACGTATGCTAATTAAATTGAATGTAGGAACGTGGAACTAATTGGAAGGAGCAGAAAATCCACTTCATTTTGAGAAATCTATATTTTGGAGAAGTTTGGAAGACACTATCACACCCGTTTTATAAAACCGTATCATAACAACATGCTTGTTTTCGCTGAAGCGATAGGCAGAGGTGTACTTGTACATCTACATCACGACAGTTATGTTGTTGATGAAATGTAACGGGTGGCGACCCTATTGTCATGCAACAAGCCCAAATTCAATCCAGGCTGCTACTGACAAAAACGTGACAGGGAAGCCTAATAAAACTTTGCCGAAAACTCCCAAATGCAAACCCCAGGCAGCCGCGAACACGGGACCACTCCACCGGATACTCGGGATTGATACTATCACGCTCACTTTAAGCTCACTTCACCTAAGTTTTCACGCTGAGATTTTTATGGAATAGATCGTCTAGTCTACCCTGGTACACCCTATAGCCTACTGTATGTAACTGTCGCATGTCACCTGCTGACTCTCTTAGAACGACGCGCCGGTAGTTTACTCATAAGTTACGTGAACATCGACACGCGCGAACCTCATTGTTAGTGCACCCTGTATCATAACAAACGTACGAAGTGATACACCTTGTATACTTGACATGCTTAAGTAATAAATTGTCTTTTAGTAGGTATTTGAAGTGAATTGCATGAGCGGCACTCGGGCGTAAATATGACACATCGAGCTTTAAGCACACAGGTAATCTTACAGTTATGGGTGTCAAAGACGACGCTCTATAAAGCCAAACTTTTTCTTAAACATGCCGAACTAAGAGTAACATAATATTAACATAACATCGCGCCTCTGATCCCCGCAAGGGTAGGCGTGATGTTAATATTTAATAATAATAGTAATTTATTTCTCTCAAAAAGGTACTTTGGTACATGGTATTTATGTTACAGGCAGATTCAAACCTTTGTGAGAGCTGGAGTCTATACCGGGTTCGGGACCTGTATGACAGATCTCCAGGCTCACCCACCCTTAAAATTACAACATTAATTTGCACTTACGTACAATACAACATTGAAAAGCTCCAATTACTGAGAGGAAGGGAAATTAATTTACAAAACAAAAGGAGATGTGCTATGTGTGTCTTGTCTAGATGTGCTATGGACTTATATTGCACTCACGGACACACAACACTCTCCGTGCTGTGTGTCCCCGAACCCAGCACCCACGAAGGGCACTGGGCGCGGAGACCTACTTGCCCGAGAGTGTGTGTGTGGTTAACAAGATGAAACGCAATTAAAGATTAATTTGAGTAGGTGCATATTCACGGTAAAATATGGCGTCGAAAAGTTCCTCTGCGTCGTTGTCGACTGATAATGTACCCAAGAGACTGGCGGCATTGCTACGTTGTATGACAATGCTTAGCCGCTGGCCAAGGTAAAAGCCAGCCCTTCACGGGAAGTATCAACCAGTCGTTTGGAGATTTCATTGAAAAGACCGTGAAAACTCGAACCCCACGGCCCTAGGGTTTCAACCCCAAACGGCTTGAAAATATAGTGACCTATAAGGTTACTATACTTTCGCCGCTTGAGGTTTTCCGCAGCCGCAGCGGCAGCGCCAGCACAGCACGCTGAGCCAGGAAGATGGGATGGCGCTAGAGTATCGACACACGTTGCGTCCCACACTAAAGGCTTACCCACCTTCCATGGAAATAAAGACATGTCGTCCGTTCTTTTGACATCGTCACGTGCCAAGCCATTGGGTTCTAATACAGCTGGAACGCCAACGGTGACAAGAGCTCGTCGGATAATGTCATTAATGTCAGCGATGCGGAAGGTAGTGTCGTCGAACAAATTACCTAAGTTTAATGACGGTAGTGCATGAAGCCACAGGCCCGACTCCCGCTTAGCCAGCAGGTGCGCACGCTCCGCAGTAGTAGCAGACGTGTCAAATAAATTGTTCTGTACTACTCTGCAGAGTGGCTCATCCCACCGTCTCTGGAAAAATGGATTGTTGGGCGGATCTGAATTCGGGCAAGCGAGTCTCCAGGCATCCATAGCCTCGGTGAGATACGGCACATCAAAATTAATCAGTGTGGAAGCTAGGATTTTCCTGATTAATTTCTCAATACCGTGAACTGAGGATATGAAAGCCCTTAAACTATTAGAAATTTTGCGGATGCTGAGGCCTCCGCACGGATAGGAAAAGTAGCTTCTGCCCAAGCTCGGTCGTCTATGGCCACATTTAAGATCGAAATTAATGTATGTCGGATAATTTGGTCCATTTTGTCTAAAAGATTAGTGTGTTTCCATAAATGGGAAGCGTGGAGAAAATATGTCAATAAATTTTGAATTTCTTCCTCAATAAAAACGGGGAAGGAGTCCTCAAAGATTGGTGACCCAAGGAGCTGAAGAGAGCTTTTTTCAATAATTTTGATTTAAGGGGCTATTGTGTTAAATTTGGAAAGTGTATCATGTCTGTCAGTACTGTCCGCTAAGTATGGCTCACACCTCGAAAGGTTGAGTTCAAGGCCAATGGAGTGTAGTTCATTTTTTAGGAAAAAAAATAAGGCGATGTAGAAACTGTTCTAAATGACCTTCAAGTCATTTAGAACAGTTTCTACATCGCCTCCCAAGGTTCCACCGTCGACGTAATAAACGTTAAATTTGGAATTTAGCTGTCGAATAATTGGATGTTGGAAGCGTTGGGCATCAATATTACTGACATGAAGCAATCGTTAAAGGCGCGCTTTTTTAGTCACCTGAAGAAAGTATTTAATAGTCTTTTATCAGGCGGAAACAAGGCGTGCGCCTTTATCGGTTGGGTCATGCCGGCTTTGATGTACTCTTTCGGCATACTCAAATGGACTTAAACCGAATTCGACGCCCTGGATAGGATAGTCCATACGCTGCTAACAGCATATCGAATGAATCACCCACGGTCATTACCGATGAGACTGTATGTCCCGCGAAAGTGTGGAGGTCGAGGCTTTTTAAACGCTAAGACCCTCCATAATCGCGAGATATGCAGTTTCAGGGAATATTTCCTAGAAGCCGACACGGGGATGCATCGAGATGTGGTCGCGGTGAACAAGGGCCTTACCCCGCTCTCCTTGGCTAAAGAGAACTGGTGCAAACCTGTATTGCTTGACACTAGCGATAGTAGGGAGGTATGGCAGAGTAAGGAGCTTCACGGACGCTTTTTCCGGGCCCTACATGGACCCGATGTAGATTTACTAGCGTCCGTGACCTGGCTGCGTTTTGGTGACCTCTTTAGGGAAACTGAAGGTTTTGTCTGTGCAATTATGGATGAAGTTATCATGACGAACAATTACCGGAGATTTATTATGAAGGATGGCATGGTTGACATCTGTCAGGCATGCCACCGTCCGGGATAATCAATCCGACACATTGTCTCCAGGTGTTCTCTTCTTGCTAACGAAGAGTACTTACATAGACACAACCTTGTAGCCAGGATTATCCATCAGCAACTTGTTCTGAAATACGGCCTTGTGGAATCGGAAGTGCCGTACTACAGGTATATGCCCGACCCAGTTCTCGAAAATGGAAATATCACATTGTACTGAGATCGACCCATCATCACTGACAGGACTTTTGCTGCCAATAAACCTGATATAGTGGTGGTGGATCGAGTAGAGCGGCGCACAATGATTATTGACATAACGGTCCCGCATGACGAGAACTTCGTGAAAGCCGAGAAAGACAAACAAATCAAGTATCTTGACTTGGCTCACGAGGTTATCGACATGTGGGATGTGGACTCAGCGATCATTGTGCCGATAGTCGTATCAGCCAATGGCTTAATTGCAAAGAGCTTCGACCAACACCTAAGGAGACTGTCGTTGGGCAGCTCGATCAAGGGTTTGATTCAGAAAGCGATACTCCTGGACACGGCTCGCATTGTCAGGAGGTTCCTCTCTCTGGAGCCCTGACCACCGGTAGCTTGGACCCTGTTCCCGATACCGGTTGGATACTATTTTTTATATTTTTAAATGTTTTTATATTTTCTATATTCTAATATTTAAAAATATAATTTATAAGTATTTAAATGAAAAAAAAAAACAATATAAACTGAATTACTAAAAAAAAGCACTCAACTGTGACGGGAGTGATGTAGTTGCGCTGGTGGCTTAGAGCGCCGCGCCTCCGATACATTCCGACGCAGCCATGGCAACCGATGCCGATATGGAAATATTCGGTTATGTTTGTATAAACTGTCTGTTTGATAGCGAACCACTTTGGTCTTTTCAATTATTCACTGTCATTCGACTCAGAATCAGTGATATTGCATGTAACATAAGAGTTGCAAAATTAAGAGGTCGTTTTTTTCACGACCTTTCACCAGTGTTTGGCAACACTGGTGAAAGGCATTGTTTTTCATAATAAAATAAAAAAATGAATATTGTTGAACTGTTAAAATGAAACAAATTAGGCAAAATTGTTTACGAAAATAAGTTTCGCAATCAGGGTACCGATTGATCTGGTGGGTGCAGAATGTGTTCTTTTAAAACAAGAACAATTTGTTCTTTTAAAACAATTTTTGACTCATGAAAGTAATATGAGTTTAAAGGCAACCAAACAAAAGGATTTGACGCATATTTCTATCCACTGCGGTGACAAATTGCAGTGTGAAACGTTCGTTTTCCGTACATATGAGAATTAAAAAATATATCTACTTTCCCGTTTTAAGTATGATTTCCACCAAACGGCTCACATCGCATCGGATCGGAACGGATTTTACATTCTTTAAACGATATTAAATCGTGTACACAGTATTTAAAGTTTATATTATCAAGCCGCGCACAGCAGCTTGACCGCGGGCGTCTTACGCGACACGCGATCGTAGCTGAAAGTATGCTGCGACGCGCGATCGGCCCCGTTCGCCTGTTGTCGTCGTGTCTGATCGGATCCTTGCGACTATTTTATGATTATTTTCTTCTTAAAGCCAACAATTAACATCATCGTCGTTATTAAAAAAAATTAACGACGTGTTCAACAGTTTGGTAGGAATAAAACTATTTGACTAGGCGCAGAAATGGATTCATTCGCAAGCGACGGTACGAAGCCAATCGTATGCGTCGACATCCTGCCGGACGCGATCGGCTGTCACCGCATCCATTCGTATCCTTTCCGATCTGATGCGCTGCGAGCTGTTTGGTGGAAATCATTCTTACTGTGCGTTTGCACAGGTTGTTGGTGTTGAAATCTCTAGTTCCTGTCAAACTTTTTATGGAACATGACAGAAAATAGAGATTTCAACATGTTTTGTTGTGAATGTTTCGCCGCTACAGAAGCTGACTTGAAAAAAACCCTTAATTATGAGTTGACAGTGTCATTGAAGAATTTGTTGACCAATCTGTCTATTTGAAAACAATTAAATATTGAATAAATATTGTTTATTTCTTTATCATAATTCTCAGCAAACTGCTGGATTTTATTTTTAATTAAAAGTTTTTGCTTTTTTCAGTTAATTTATGGGCGGCAAACCCGACAGGCCCAGGGCGCTGAATCTTAAAATACGCTACTGATTATAGCAGAAGGAGGACACAAACAAACGTTATTACCCGCCCTTACCTCACCCCCTGTCACGTGACGGTGTAGGGAAGGGGGGGTGCCCCCTTTCCTACACCGTCACGTGCCCGAAACGTATTAAAATATAAACGACGGAGAAAAACTCTGCACAAACACAATTTAACTGAATCAACAACCGAGCTTCATAGCTATTTCTTAAGACGCGCAGATATTCAATAATTTAAAGCGATCATCCTCCAAAATAATTAGACCTCCGCAGTCTTACATCATTATAGACATCACGGCTCAACTTATAGTGGACACACGACCAGAATAGTTAGACCCCTGATTGATAATAATCCCAACAACGAATTCACAGGTCAAGATATACCTGCCACTTACTGTACAAGAAAATATTGAACCCTGACACCAGCCTGTTATAACGAACATGTAGGCCATCTATGGTTGGTGTCATGGAGCTACCGGATTGTTTACAGGCCGGCTCGTGATACGGACATTATGAAACCGTTTACGGCTACTTACCGTATAACGGCTGTGTGTGATGAGTCAGTTTTACTGCCTCTATGCACTTCGAACTGGGAAATTTTGGATAAATCTTGAGAATTTATTACCAGTAATTTGAAGATAGATCAAGGAAGTCACTGGAGTTGCAAAAGACAAACTGAAATCAGTGTTATTACTTGTGTATCACGTGTGATGATACTACTTCGCCGACCAAAACCATTTATAGACATGAATGCAGTAGGTATATGATAGATGGCACAAAGAGTAACTGAAAGAAAGAAGTTTTAATCAACGCAAATCAGGCAAATATTTTTTCTGAGGTGTTTAGGTTATTTGTTTTTTGTATTGACCGATAAATATCTTCCACATAATTATATCTCGTATTTTGTTAGCGCATAATATGTCTGGTTTGAGGTGTTCGATTACATCATTTATTTGCACAAAATGTGTATGAGCGCAGGTTAGGAAATGGCCAGAGACAGTTTGTTTCAGTCTGGATTCCATACGTTTCAGTATGTTTCATAAATTCCGAAGAATAGACTTTGATTCCTTGTGCCTTCCTAAACCCACTGGATCATCAGCACTTCTACTAATTAGATCAGCAAAAACCTTATACATCTAATTGACGTGAGAATTCCCGAAAAATTACACAAAACTGATTGAGTGTAACTCGATAAACTAATCAGTAATCAGTTAACGAGCGCAACTTGCGGCGGCCGGTGTACGCGGCGGCGAACAATTCACACCGCCACGCGTACAGTCGCTCGCGCAGATCAATGTTTACCCGTTTGATTGCCATACGTCGAACGCGTGCCTTTATCGTAATGAGCTGTTTATATGGACAACCGACCACCTTGCTGGAAAATAACTCGACTAAGGGAATTGAAGACTATACATTACCGGTTTACATCATAGTACAGAAAAGCGAATACGTTTTCAGCGCGCAATGGAAGTTGAGTAAGGCAATAACGCTGTGACGCATAGGTAAATGTTGATCTTCGTATTAAAAGTCCCCAAATGAAAGTTACTTATGTTCGGTCACGTTTAAGGCATAAAAAATCCAGCGCTGTTTGCAGTGAAGCCCAGAGGATACGATCTATTCGAATAATGTATTATAAACAAATAAAAAGCAAGTGTTTTTCTGTTTATCCCGAATTTTATGAGCGACTGTGGCTCGGCGATCTATCGGAGCGCTCAAACGACTCGAGCACGTTTTGTAAATGTTCACAACAAGGGAAAGAGACAGCGAATGTTGGTTATAGCTTATACTGCTCTGTAGTGAGTGTTGTTTTCCACGATAGTGTTGTAGTGAGAAAATGGTCAGAATTCTATTCGGCGCCCACTAAACGTGACCTACAATATTGCTATCTTTTACTAGCTAGTGTGACTGTACCTAAATTACCCTAGGCTGGTAAAATTTTTGTTTTTCCTAATTATGCTAATATTAGTGGTTAGGTAAAGGCGGCTAAGCAGCGGCGGCGGCGGCGGTTAAGGCGTGAGTTTATGTATGTATGTATGTAGTGGTTAGGTCGGTTCCCCCCTTAGGGGAAGGGCCGCACTCCACCCCGTACGGCCCTGTAGAGCTCGTCTCCAGACTGGTCACTCTCCCACCGATATAAGAAATGAATTCCCAAATAAGAAGAACTCCGATACCTTGTCCCATTAATAAGGCAAAGAAAGGATTGAAGGAGATTGTAAATAAGACAGGAATTCATAGTTATGAAAATACATTGGATGTGATTTTAGAAAGCTAATAAATAATAGAGGGATGCAAAGTACGTTATTATATAAACTTGTGAGTAACCTTTACATTAGCGTAACAGGTATTTGGTCAGTCATTACTCACACGACACCTCACATCTGCACTTGGAGTACTCAGAGCAACACTTCCATAAGTGATGCATTGCGTCGGCATCATGCTCTTTTGGAGACATGGTCCCTAGCAGTTCTTTCGAACTGATAAACGTGACGCAGCGGCTTTCCCTGCGGCAACGTGTGACCGGCCTTGTCTAACAACGGGGTGGCTAGTTCCAGCGGCATGCGTCGGCATCATGCTCTTAAGGAAACATGGTCCCTATCAGTCCATGGACTGGATATAAGATAACTGTGTTCACCCAAACCCCTGGAAGGTTACCCTTCGCACAACAAGCACATCTGCAAGACACGCGTTCATGTCAGTCTGACCGAATACAACATAAATATGTCAGTCTGAGATATTGAATACAACATTCAAGAATTACTAGCCAATAGAGTTGAGAATCGAAACTCAAGAATCATTATTTATTTAATAGAGTTTTGGATAATCTCTCTTTTAAAGCCCTTTTAATTGGTCAAGAGGCAATGCATACAGAATCCAAGATTTTGGTACTAGATAATAGAGTAGAGAATCATAATTCAAGAATCATTAATTAAAAGAGTTGTGGATCAACTCTCCTGAAGATCTAAAGACAGTCCCAAAGAGCCGTCTCTTCACCACTTCCTAGTGTTTGAGCTGGGGAGAAGAAGTGGCGCAACAAACTCCCCAGCAACACGTCTCTGTCTGTTTAGTTTCAAGAACTTCAAATATATTACCAGCCTTGGATAATTATTATAATGAAAGACTCACCCAGTCGCACCAACACACACACACACACACACACACACACACACACACATTACATTAATTATTAAATTAGTCTAATCTGGGCCTTAACCCAACTATATTTAACTTAATAACTAATACGCGTTATAGCATAATATACGAGCGCACTAGCACAGTGGTGCAGACCGCACGATTTCTACGCTCTAGATAGTCCTCTGTGCATAAAACTAAATAAAAGACAAAGAGACAACAACTCTAAATCTATTCAAGTTTCACGCAGTTCTATGTGAACTGAACTGTCTGGTCGTGAAAACGAAGACTGTTTTATTTAAAATCTATACGTGGATACCTAAAGAGAGTCCAAAGTACGTACATTAGTTCGGTGCATGATGGGCATTAATGGCCAGACAGATCCACTGTTTTGCTGAATGGCTAAATCTTTCACAAACGGCGAGCGAGTTATACCAATAACATAAACCACATTTTAACCTGTTTGTAAGTATTGCGTCATTGTACTCATTATTAAAAAAATTGCTGAAAGTTCAAATTAGGCAGTTGTTTTTTAACATGTTTCAAGTCACGAAGCTACTCGCACACACACACACTGTACTAAATACTGAACACCAAACAATAAACCATTGAAAATCTCAACAGAAATTAATCTTCCACGATTACAGACTCACTCCATCCTCTATCTCTCTCTAACACAATAAAAAACAACCAATTACCTCTCTCTCTTGTGGGCGCGGGTAAAGTTGTGAGCCGTTGAAAAAGAATGCAAACTCTGTAGTCGGTACTTTGTGGTATGAATCGGGCATCGCGTTCGCGGGTGATGCGATGAATCTCAATGTGTTGTGGCTCTTTCTCAGCAGTACTTGTGTACTCCGTGTACTTGAGTACTGGAAGTTTTTACTAAAGTTTGTAGGGCTGCGCTCATTGGTCGACTGACAGTTTTATAATTTAATCATGTTTAAAGTTGTGCAGTGGAAAAGACAGAGCTTTGTTCTCTACACACGTAGTATAAGAAATAAGATAGATGTGTGTAGCTGTGCACTTACTAGTTACATTTTTTATGATAGATGTCTTTTCGCACTTTTAGGAACAGCTCGACGGAAAAGTTACTATTTCTGACATCAAGCAGCCATGCCGTGATACAATTTGAAGGATATGATATGATAATAATTATGGCAGGACACCTGGTAAGGCGCAGTGATGACAGGTGGAGTAAGTCTGTGATCGAATGGCGTCTAAGGGCTGGAAGACGAAGTGTTGATCGCCCGGCAGTGAGGTCGGCAGACGATATTATTACCATCTCGGGCAAAACCTGGATGACGCTGACACAAGATCGTGGGGATTGGCACAAAAAAAGAGAGGCCTATGCCCAGCAGTTGGTGAAGTCGAGCTGTGGATGATGATGATCAGCGCTGTTACAGCACATTTTTAACCCCTGACGCAAAAAGAAGGGTTTTATAAGTTTGACCGCTATTTGTGTGTGTGTCTGTGTGTCTGTCTGTAACACCGTTGCTCTTAAACGGGTGAACCGATTTGAATGCGGTTTTTTTTTTCTAGAAAGCACGTTTTCTAGCGATTGTTTTTAGATAATTATGTTTTATCAAAATCGGTTCAGTCGTTTGAATATTATCAGTTCTTTTCTAGTTGATGAATGGATGAGAGTATCTTCCACAGGTCAGATCGATTTGAAATTTGGTATTCTGATACTTCAATGATATTAAAAGAACATAGTAAGCATGAACTGATGCTGTAGCATCACCTGGAATTTGCAGGATACCCAACTCCCTTACAAACTTACAGCACAAGTATCGTGTTTGGGCTCATTGGAATGGTCTCAATGAAATTGGTCATAGACGGTGAACTAAGTCTGATGATGGGGAAGGAAAGAGAAATCAGGAAATGTTTGTGTCGGGAGGTTTTAAAATTTTAATTGTTAAAATTGTACTAGTTTTCTTTGTCATATCGTTTGGTTCTGGCCTGCAACAGGAAATAACGACTCCCATCAGGTTCAGCTGCCGTCAGCGAAACAAATAACCTCCTCCTTTTTGGAAGTCTATTAAGAATACAATAAAACCCGTCAAATGCGAACCGGTAAGGTAAATAGGTAGGTAGGTAGGGTAGGTGGGAATGGGTAGCTCGCCGTCCGATTACGACCAGGCACAGGTCGACGGCGCGTTATGTTCCACGCGCACCTCAAAGAGATGTGAGCAGAATTGACGGGGTCCGCTAGAACCGAAGCCTGCCGGGGGTGCGAAGAAAACCAAAAGGGAGATCGTGGCCCCCGGCAACAGGGCAACCGAAGGAACACGGGTGGGTTTTAGTCAGTAAGAATCGGACACGCCCTCCCGCTCCGCCCAGAGCGGGAGAAGTTATTTTCCCAACCTTTTTTTTGTCTTTTTCTTTTTTTTACGGCGCTACTACCTATCTAGGTAGGTGCGCCGTAGATAGGTACTTAGTGCTACCCGTGCAAAGCCGGGGCGGGTAGCTAGTAGAACACAAACCAGCGATTTTTTTAGAATTATTTTCTGTCTGTCTGTTTGTTTATTCGCGCACATTCCCAGAACTACTAAACGGATTTTCAAGTAGTTTTCAAAGGAAGACAGAAATTAATTTGAAGCATAATATAGGTTTTTTAAAAATTAAAATCGCAGGTTGCAAAAAAAAAGTTATTGTCATTTTTGGAATTTATTATAATTATACTAGCTTTTGCCCGCGGCTTCGCACGCGTAAATGTCGGAAAATGTCACACAGGAACGTACTACCGGGATTCAAAGTACTTATTATATGTCTTAACCCAGGTCATGGCCTATCCGTTTGCCATTCATTTAAATCTGTTCAGCCGTTAGGGTATGAAAAGGTCGCTGGTGGCTCTAGCTCGGAGCGAGCGGCCAAGTTTGCGGAGGTCGTGTTAGCCGCAATCAACGCTGTGGCCTTGAAGAGGATTAAATCCTCTAGAGACAAAGCCATATCCGCGGCCATGGCCTCAATCATGGCGGCAGCGGAGGCCTTCCACCCCAGGCCTCCGTCGGACGGAATGTCCGAGATGCGGGAGGAGGTCACCCGCTTGACAGCTGCTATGGAGCTTCTCCGAAAGGAGAATGCGGAGCTCCGAGCGGACTTGGCTGGCCTCCGAGGAGCTGGCCCCAAAGAGGTGCCGCAGGGGGGAGGAGCAGCATGGGCAGGGACGGCCCGTGCTTGCCGAGGCCCGGATCCTGACTCTGGTGCGGCAGGAAATGGTTTCTCTACAGAGCAAGCTCTCCACCCTGGAGGCCATTGTCCTGCGCCCTCCGTTGGTGGCAAGCCAGCCGGCCGTGGGCCAGCGGAAAGCGACATCATACGCCGCCACCGCAGCTACCGTGGCTGGACCAGGCTCATCGGGGCAGACCAGAGGCGGGGTGGCTGCACAGGCGGCGAGGGCCCCTGACAAGGCGGTCGGAGCCCCGTCTAAGGCGGCGGGGGCCCCGGTCAAGGCAGCAGGGGCCCCGGCCAAGGCAGCGGGGCCCTCGGCCAAGGCGGCGAATCGGCCACCCCCATCTTCTGAGTCTCCTCCGGCCGACGCCGAATGGCAAGTAGCCGGGGAGAAGAAGAAGGCAGGCAAGGCGGCAAGGGCGGCCAAAAAGAAGGCGAGGCGGCAGCGGCGCAAGAAGAGAAGCGTCGTGGCTAGGCTCCGCGCCCCGAAGTCCGCAGCTGTGGTGATAACACTACAGCCGGAAGCGGAGAAGAAGGGCGTGTCCTACCAGCACGTGCTCGCCAAGGTGGAGGCGGTGGTGGATCTCAAGGAGACCGCCAACGGCGTCCGGCTGAAAGTCACTCCGACTGGGGCCCAGATGCTGGAGATCCCCGGTGCGGACAGCGGCCCAGCCGCGGATACTCTGGCCAATAGGTTTAGGGCGACCCTTAACCCAGACGAGGCCCGAGTGTCCAGGCCCACCAAATGCGCTGACTTGCGCATTCTGGGCCTGGACGACTGCGTGACGGCGGAAAAGGTGGTGGCCGCGAGGAAAATGAGTTGCTGGAGACTTTGAACAGAGACCCGTGGGGACGCCCATACAAGATGGTACGTGAGAAACTCCGCCCATGGGCTCCCTCGCTGATGCAGAGTCTCCGGCCCTAGCTTATGGGGGACGTGGTGAGCGCTCTGTTCCCTTCAAGAGGGGAAAATACTCCCCCGCCTATGACTCCGCCTACTGCGGTGCCCGATGCGGACCACACCGCCGACGACGACGACGACGATGCTTCGGAGGTGACCGAGGTAGAAATGAGAGTGGCGGTACGCAAGATGAATGCAAAAAATACCGCCCCAGGACCCGACGGCATACCTGGAAAAGCCTGGGTTCTAGCCTTGGGGGCTCTCGGGCCTCGACTAAGGGGCTCCTAAGCTCATGCATGGAGAGGGGCCAGTTCCCACTTCGTTGGAAGACGGGGAAACTGGTCCTCATCAGGAAGCCGGGGCGCCCAGCGGACTCTCCGTCCGCGTATCGGCCCATCGTGCTGCTCGACGAGGTGGGCAAGCTCTTTGAAAGAGTCATTGCAGACCGCCTCGTCGAGCAGCTGGTGCGGGTGGGGCCGGATCTGGCGGAGAGCCAGTATGTTTTCCGCAGGGGGCGCTCTACGGTGGACGCCATCATGCGCGTGCGGGCCCTCACGACGGGGTATGCTGTGGCCCGGGGTGGGGTCGTCTTGGCGGTGCCTCTAGACATCGCCAATGCCTTTAACACCCTGTCCTGGAGTTGCATCAGGGAGGCACTCCGATATCACCGGATGCCGACTACCCTCTGTCGTGTGGTCGAGGCCTATCTGACGGACAGGGCCGTCATCTACCCCAGTCATCAAGGAGAGTGGAACCGGCAAGAGATGTCGTGCGATGTCCCACAGGAATCGGTCCTGGGGCCGCATCTGTGGGACATCGGATACGACTGGGTGCTGCGCGCCGACCTCCCTAGCGGCGGCAGCCTCATTTGTTACGCTGACGACACGCTGGTCCTGGCGCAGGGGAGCTCATACCAGGCGGCGGCCAACTTAGCGACACGCGGGGTTGCGAAAATAGTCGACAGAATCCGGCAGTTGGGACTCGAGGTGGCCTTGCACAAGTCCGAGGCCATGGGTTTTCATGGACCTCGGAATGCGCCACCGTCGGGTTCCCAGGTGGTGGCGGGAGGGGTTCACATCGGCGTCGAGTCGACGATGAAGTATCTAGGACTCGTCCTCGACAGCCGGTGGAATTTCGTCGAACACTTCCGACGTTTGGCTCCCAGACTGGAGCGGGCCGGGGCTGCGTTGAAGCGGGTCCTGCCCAACCTAGGGGAACCAAACGCCTCCTGCCGGAGTCTTTACGCGGGGGTCGTGCGGTCTATGGCCCTTTACGGAGCGCCGGTGTGGGCGCGTTCACTAAAGCTGCGGCCAGCCCGCCGGTTGAATGCGTCCCAGAGGGTCATGGCCATCCGGCTGGCCCGAGGATACCGCACGGTCTCCTGTGAGGCGGCGTGCCTCCTTGCCGGATTACCCCCATGGGATCTGGAGGCAAAGGTCCTCGCACACATGTGGGAGTTGCGCGAGGAGGCGAAACACTCCGTTGCAAATTCGTTGCTCCGAGAAATCACGGCACAGCGGATAGAGCTCCGGCGGGATCTCATGGCGTCATGGAAAGTGCGATTGTCGCAACCCAGTGCTGGGCACGCCACAATTGCGGTGATAAGACCCCTCTTTGAGGAGTGGCTAGAGAGGCGCTAGGCGTCCTCACCTTCCGCCTGACGCAGGTCCTCACCGGACACGGCTGTTTCGGGACGTGCCTGCACAGGATAAGGCGGGAGGAAACGCCCGGGTGTCATCATTGTGTGGATCGCCCGGAGGACACGGTAGAGCATACGGTGGAGGCCTGCCCAGCTTGGGCGGAGCATCGCCGTGTCCTCGTGGAGGCGATCGGCGGCGGTGATCTCTTGCGTCCGGCCCTGGTTCAGGCCATGGTACGGAGCGAGAGGAAATGGGAGGCCATCACCTCCTTCTGCGAAGCGGTAATGCTCGCGAAAGAGGAGGCGGAACACGTGAGTGAGAGGCAAATTTCGCGGCCTCATGCCCCTAACCGCCGCAGGAGGAGACGCCCAGGGCGTCGGGAGTCGCAAGCCGATTTCCAGCCACCGTAGGCGCGGGCTTGCGGACTGTCAGCAGTGGGTAGCTCACCGTCCGATAAGGACCAGGCCCGGGTCGACGGCGCGTTGTGTTCCACGCGCGCCTCAAAGAGATGACGGGGTCCACTAGGGCCGATGCCTGCCGGGGTTGCGAAGAAAACCGAAAGGGAGATCGTGGCCCCCGGCAACAGGGCAACCGAAGGAACACGGGTGGGTTTTAGTCAGTAAGAGTCTGACACACCCTCCCGCTCCGCCCAGAGCGGGAGAAGTTATTTGATGATTTCCCACACGAAAAAAAAAAGGGTATGAAAAGGTAACAGACACATAATAATCTGTTTTAGGATTCCATACCTCAAAATGAGAAATGGAAACCCTTAAAGGATGACTTCGCTGTCTGTCAAGACCCTTTTTCTAAGGAACGCGTGGAGGCATCAAGTTGAAATAGATATCAAAAACTTAGGCTAAGCGCGCACTACGAATTTTGATCGTTGCGATTATTAAACTGCTAAATAAAATCGTAAACGAAAATAATTCCTACGCGCAATCACAATGGATTTCTTTTAGCAGTGTGCGAACTTTAGTTAGTGGTATTGTTCACAGATTGGCGAATATTGTCCGCAACGATTCAAATTCGTAGTGCGAGTTTAGCCTAAGATCTACGGTCCCTTGGATCTGTAACGAAAATCAAACTTCTAAGGCAACAAAAAATACGGTCATTTATGCCACATATTTTGACACTCGCAAATAAACCAAAGCCTATTTGGTACTTCCCGTTGGCCCAACAACATGTAGTTTGGCGAAAAGCAAGGTCAAGTACAAAGCAAAATCCGAAAATTCGTCATTTCTAGTTATATATCGATACCTTTAGGCTCAAAGGGCGTAACCGCCATTTTGGCCAAAATGAGATTTTAATGCAGTCATAATTAGTTTTTCGTCCTCTTTCGATTGGTATATTTAAAATTTAGATATTTGCAAAAAAGTGGTAGATACAGCCATAATTTTTGGATCGCTAAACATTGATTTTCTTTCAATTTAGGCCGTAAATGATAAATATTTAATTTTTCATTACGGCAAACGTCGTAACAGGTAAACAAAATGATAAACTTGGAAGTATATCCTGTGGTCTGTCTCTTTTGGCGTTTACGCCTCTAGTTGTTTTAGATTTTTGTTCATACTTGTCTTATACAACCCGAAATCTTATCAAGTTTGGTGGTCACGCCCCAAAATATACCGTAAAACCTTACAAGATTGCCCAACTAATCTGAATTTGCCCAGCAAGGTTTTATTCACAAATATTTAAAAAATCGGCAACATATTTTTGTTGCGGTTGTTATTTATTCTATGAAAGAAATTTGAATATGTCTCTGGCAACACTACGTAACTGATTTTATTTAATATCACGTCAGTTGGCTGTCAAACTGTATCGAAGTTGGTGGTGCGTTTTGAGGGCCAAAAGCGTGTGAAACACTTTTTTTGAAACTCGATTTAAGTAAGTAGTTTTTTACCACTGATAGTTTGTAATAAATACACAAGAAAGATCGAATATCTATCGCAAAATCAAAATCTTTCATGAAGAGTATCGTCGGCTCCGTTCTACTGATACCCAATACATTACCTGAAACAGATGACGAAGACAAAGATACAGAGGAAGAATAAGTCTTATGTATAAATCCTTGTCGTTCGGGATGCTTATGCTTACTCGTTACAGTTAACTCTTTTTTACGTTTTTTTTTTTTTATATCATAGTTATGAAATTGTTAATTTGGTAATTTTCTCGCATGTGTAATAAAAAAAACCAAAGTATATCTCTATAATATAAGGTATATTGTTTACTATTGTCTACCACAATGTTTCTTAGTAATTTTAATAAAAATATTTAAAGAAAAAGTAGGCGGTCAGTTTACTTAAGATTTCTTATGCATGTATGTGTGCGAAATTAGGAATTACTAATTAATAATTCCTAATTTCGCATACAAGAAATGCAAAATACTTGTTGTAACATTTCGTAGTTAAACTAACAACATAAAAAAATAATTAATTTGCTTTATTAGAGGCTGTGTTTTGTTTTGCTTTCAAGTATTATAAATATTAGAGGTAATAACGATAAAAGAAACTGATCTCATTACATTCAAATTACGTTAGATATTATATTCCTACATGCATAAGTAATAATAGTTTTAATACATTTTTAGATTATTATTAACAAGATAGTAATTAAGACGACTATTATTATTGTACAATTATTGTTTTCACGATGATTGATTCTATTACAATTATTGATGCTGTGATTTAACATTGTTGATACAATATTAATTCATTTATTTTTTAATGCTAGTAATAAGTAAATAGTAAAAGTAAGCTCGCAATTTTTAAAAAACATATATTAATTTGCGCACTCTTTTACTTAGACTATCAATATGTTTTCTGAAAGACAATGTGTCGTCCATTATTACCCCGAGGTATTTTATGCTGCTTGTTTTGAGGGTAGCCTGTAGAAGGACAAGGGCTGGCAGACTAAAAAACATAAGTCCAGAAGTGAAACTTTTCAGGAACAACTAAAAACTGTATAAAAAAATAGCGTTAAACTATAAATTCAACTTATTGGAATATTGAGATGTTTTTAATTAATACTAACATGCACGTAAATATAATTTGATAAAAATATAATAAAAAGCGATTTTAGTGACTTATGTTAGAAAGAACACTGTGTACCTAGTAGGTACTTGTGACTTAAGTGTATGAGAACAGTAAAAATAATTATAAACTATGTTTTAGTTGACATTCAAAAGTTACTTCTATGAACGTAAAATTAATTTAGCATACATCATTTATATATTAGCCTATATTTATAATTTATATTCAACTATTTATTCATCTTCTTCACTATCTAAAATATCAGGGTCAGTATTACGTACATTGTTCACAGAAGGCAAATCTAAATAAAATCTATGAAAAACGTCGGGTATTAAGGAGAGTAAAGAAATCAGATCATCTTTCTTTTCTTTTGATATCGGTAAGGGCTGTACCGATATAACAGGAATAGTGTCAGGTATGGCAGAAACTCGACGTTTCAAGTTAAATTTGTAAAAATTACATTCCGTGTCCAATGTGTCTTTGTAGGAGATTACGCCAAATTCAGAATCATAGCGCAACCACTTTTTATCGAGCCATTTAAATTGTCGCCCTTCTACATCTTTGTTTCTTAATACTAATGGACCCTTTAACAATGAAGAAAAATCTAAAAAGTCGGAACTGCGCATTTCGACAACTTCAAATTTTTTACTGCTCGATCTGATGAGTTGAATCCAATCATGCGGGTGATAAATCTGCAAATCCGTTTTCTTTTTCTTTTTTTCAATGATGCTATGATCCGTGTCCACTTCCAAGTGGCTATGACCCGGAACCATGAACTTGTGGTCTATGACATCTATGTCTAATTTCTGCAAAGCCCAAGTCAACATTGAACTGACATGAGAATTTCGGTTCTGACCGCCACAAGTATCAGAATAAAATATTACATGTCTTGTATTCTCAGGTACGTATGTTTGGAGATGTTTGAAAAGACATGATGCTATTTGATTAGCTCCTCTAGCAGCTATGGTTTCATACCATATGTAACACACAGCTTTTCCAGTTTTGTTGTCATGGACAGTCAGGTTGAACGTCCACAACTGGCGTTTGTAGAAAGCTACAGAAGAGCTGAGGGCTGGAGTGGGTAAACACTGTTGTAAGTCAAATGTGTAAACTTGCACAGTACTGTCACTTTTATTTACTTGAGTATCACATTTTTTCATTTCGTATGCTTGATCTGCGGCAGTCTTGTGATGTTCATGTTGGGCAATTAGTTCAGTTTTCACCTGATCTTCCTGACATAGTTGAATTTGCATCTTGAATTTATCACAAGTATAACATGTGTCGGCACGGGGCTTTTTGAACGATAATCCTAATTTGTGGAATTCTTGACTATAAATTTTTACTGAAGGTGGACTGTCGCGGTTTTCACAAAATAAATCATACATTTTCGTAATAGTGAGATGAGAAGGCAAGTACTTTTTTGATGTAGTTTTTCTTGTGTAATGGCTCTCATAGGATGGAAATGATAAAATATGTTCCTTAATTTCTTGTCTTTTTTCATCAGAAATCTTATGTTTGGGTATACTCTTCCCACGGTTATCATCTGTTTGAGTGCCACCTATCGACGACCGTTTTTTCGTGGCAACTGTTTTTATAAAATTATCGCTTTCGCCTAACGTCTTTAAAAGGCATCCCCGACAAATGGGTTCACGCTTCCCGTGATTTAATAAAAAATATTTGTATGTTTTCATGCGATTCTTTTGTTGGTCAGGATCTAGTGTGCGTTGTCTTTGAGTGGCCTTGACGTGTATTTCAATTAAAGATGCCATATAAGTTGTTCTCTTGAGATATGTTCCCATTTGCCAATATTCTTTGAAAATAGCTTGTCTATCGTTCAATGATATACGCTCTTTGCATTTCATTCGACACGTCCCTAGCTCTTTCATTGTTCTGCTGGAAACAACTTTACCTTTTAATGTTTTATATGATTGACCTGTGTTGCGTTTTATTTTCTTTTCTTGTTTCGTAATGCGAATACTTTTTTTTGGACATGTTTCGACCGCATGTGGCGTGTCGGCTCTTCGGTCAGTATCGGTGGATGTCGACGAATCTACTGCTGTTTCAGGGAGTTCGAAATGTGGATCCAGAACAGAATCATCACTTGAGAAATCCATTTCTCGATTAATAAACATGACGCCAGTGTGGCCTGATGATGTGGAAGGCATTGGTTCTTCTTCCGCTATTGTCCCTGTAGATTGTTGTTCATTTCGTTCATCTAAAAATAAAAACATACTATAGAGGCTAAAGAAATTATTATTTTAATCATTTATTTATGATTGATGCTAAAATGAACAAATCACTGATGATTTCTGTTAAAACTACAATGAAAGATAAATATATTACTTTCTGATTTAAATCAAACACATGGCAAACTTACCTTCAACATTTGTGTTTCTCCTCATCACCATCTCAACTAATTTCTTTCCTTGCTGACAATCCATAGTAATTGGGAATATTTTTAAATAAAATGACACACACCACAACTGTTCTGTTAACAAATCAGAGCAAAACTAACTCGACTAGTGTGACCCAAATCACTACAGTTACCACTTCAGTTTTTTGTAAGCAATAAATTATAATTTGAGTACCTACCCTCGAATTAAAAATCGAGATAACACGACGCACTTGACGTTCCTAATAACATAAGTCACTTTCTGTGTCCATGAAGTCCGAGAGCTTCAAGTGTTCCTTTTAACATAACTCAACTTATGTTTTTTATAACGCCGCAAGATTAATGCGATTCAAGAGGTTGAAAAAGGACGCCACTTAGATTCAAGCCCGAACAAGCGAATATGACTTATGTGCTTTAGTCTGCCGATGTATTGATGTAAATTAATAATTTTGGTACAAAGAAAAAATAAAGCATGTTTTTGACTTATGTGCTTTAGTCCGCCGACCCGACTAATTTTAGTACCCCATGTCCTTCTACAGGCTACCCTCAAAACAAGCAGCATAAAATACCTCGGGGTAATAATGGACGACACATTGTCTTTCAGAAAACATATTGATAGTCTAAGTAAAAGAGTGCGCAAATTAATATATGTTTTTTAAAAATTGCGAGCTTTTGCTGATACAAAATTAATTACACAAGTGTATTTGGCCCTATGTCAATCTATAATTCAATACTGCATCTCTTCATGGGGTGGCGCACCAAAAACATATCTACTCCCTTTTGAAAGAGCTCAGAGAGCAATTTTAAAGGTAGCAAACTTCCATCCCTTTTTCTTTCCCACAGATCTGCTATATAAATCCTGCAACGTGCTGACTGTTCGCCAACTTTTCATTATGCACTTAGTATTAAAACAGCACACCATGCTTACCTACACTGCTGACAATACTAACAAGAGACGGAATGATATAGTATGCACATCTAATGCAACCTCAAAACATGTCTTAGTAGAAAGATTTTTTACATTTTTAGGCCCATTTCTTTACAATAGATTAAATAAAAAACTTAGTATTTACAAATTAAATTACTTTAGCTGTAAAAAAATTATACTAGAATATTTACTAAACATAGATTATGCACAGACAGAAGATCTACTTGTTGTCTGCAAATAGAACCGCTGAAATGCTATTTTACTTTTATTTGCCTAATTTTAATTTAGTTTATGCTTTATACTCTTAGTTAATTTATTACATTAAGTATTTATGCACTTCGTAGCCTGAAACACAGGTTCAACCTAGTTCAGGCAATAAAGCAACTGTGCTCTATTTTATTTATTAAGTTACTTATTGTAAATGTGCACATTTTTATAAATAAAAGATTTATTATTATGTGTAGAGTGTTTTTTCTTCTCAGCTCTTTGGCTGGTATTTGCAACATTTACGGACCGAAGCCAAGTAAATGCAGCGTGTGGTGTGTTATGTTGAGGATGTGTTATGAGGTCCTATTTCGTTTTCATCTATTTGCATGAACTTTCTGACAATTCGACATGTATTTAAAATTGCAGCTTTTTGTAGGGTGATATAGAGAGTTTCTTTTAGGTTTAGCAATTTTAGGCTATGGAGAAGGTGATTCGGGATAACGCCGGTTGTGGAAAGGACTATAGGGACCACGTACACTTTTTGTTGGCGCCATATTCTAGATACTTCATCTTTGAGTTCTGCGTATTTACTAATTTTTTCAGATATTGTCTTCTGAATGTTATGTGTGTTGGGAACGGCAATATCTATTAGGTAAGTAACTTTATTTATTTTATCCTGTAGTGTTATATCCGGTCTATTGTAGTGGATTGTCTTGTCGGTGAGAATAGCGCGGTCGAAGTAAAGTTTATGTGTGTCATTTTCTAGAATAGTTTGTGGTGCGTAATTATAGTAAGGAGTGTTTGTGTCTTGTATGAGTGTATATTTGACTGCTAATTTTTGATGAATAACATTTGCCACCTGATTGTGCCTGTGTGTGTAGTCTGTCTGCGTGAGAGTTGTGCAAGCTCCTGTTATATGCTGAATTGTTTCTGGTTGGATGTGGCACTTGCGACATTTATCATTTGTTACAGAAGGATCTTTGATAATAAATTTTCTTTAGTTTTTAGTGTTAATAATCTGGTCCTGTATTGCAATTATAAAACCTTCAGTTTCTGGGAATAAATTGCCTATTTTCAGAAACTTATTTGAAGCTAATTTGTTCACATGAGATTGTTCTAGGTCATGAAGATGACGGCCATGAAGTACCTTTTTCTTCCAGTCCTCAATTTTTTGTTTCTGCGGGTCGTTACTAGTAATTTGTGTAGTATCTCGGTGTTCGATTAAGTTAAGTGGTGTATAGTTGAAATCATTTTGAGCTATGGCTTTATGAATGTTACTAGTGCGGGATTTTGAGTGAAAGAATGTTTTTAGTCGACAGACTTGTTTCCGCCAAAGGTGCTGGATATCTATTAAGCCTCTCCCTCCGTTTTGTCTTTTGATAGTTAGTCTTTCTATTGCAGATTTAGGGTGTAAGTTGTTATGTTTTGTAAGAGTGGTGCGTGTGATTCGTTCTAAGTGTTCTGTGTCTGTTTTTGTCCATTTAATAACTCCGAATGAGTATGTTAATACGGGGATGGCAAATGTATTTAAGGCCTTGATCAGATTTTTACTAGAAAGCTGTGTTTTACATATGGCGCTAAGTCTCCTTTTGTACTCTGCGGTAAGTGATTCTTTAATCCTAACATGATCTTGTCCCTTTAGTTGCGTGTACCCTAAATATTTATATAGATCTGTCGGTTCCATTGCTGTTATGGTATCTGTACTATGTACTACATAGTTGCCGGGTCGTATCTTGCCACGTATTATATGAAGTGTTTTGCATTTATCCAGACCAAATTGCATGTTTATGTCTAGGCTAAACTCTGCTGTAGCTTCTACTAGTTTCTTCATATCTTTTTCGGTTTGTGCATATAGTTTAATATCGTCCATGTAAATGAGATGTGAGATTGTTGTTTGTTCTGTCGTGTGTTTGAGACAATATCCGGCCCGACAGCGCTGCAGTAGATGAGACAAAGGGGTGTGCGAGACAGAACCACAGGGGACTCAGTGAATCACCTTGGTAGATACCCTTCTTGATAGCTATTTGTCGCGTGGTGACATTATATTGATTACAATTTATTTGAAGTGTGGTTTTCCAAAGTGGCATAATGTTTCGTAGGAAATCTATTATGTTTGAGTTTATTCTATAAATTTTTAGTATTTGTATCAACCAGGAATGTGGAACACTGTCGAAAGCTTTTTTATAATCGATATAGGTACAATGAAGATTTCTATTCTTTATGGTGGCATGTTTATGGATAGTAGAATCAATAATTAACTGTTCTTTACATCCCATATGGCCCCACCTGCATCCCTTCTGCTCCTTCGCCATTATGTTGTGGTGTTCAATGTGTGAGTTAATTTTAGTTGTTATTGCTGATGTTAATATTTTATATATCGTGGGTAGGCATCTGATTGGTCTATATTGGGAAGGTTGTGGTGAATTTTTTGTTTTAGGGAGCATGTATGTTATACCAGTTGCAATAAAATCGGGTATGTTTTGTTGGCCTAATATAATTTCTGTTAAGTTTTTTGCTATGGGTTTGTATAATGAAGTTAACTTTTTGTACCAAAAATTGTGTATTTTGTCTATACCAGGAGATTTCCAGTTATGTAGTCTGCCTGTTAAGTGTGTGATATCGGCCTCTGTAATCTCTACAAATTCCATTTCATCTATTGCCCTCCATTTTGTTTCTTCTTCTGTTATCCACGTTGCTTTGTTGTTATGTTGTTCTTGTTCTTCCCAAAGGCTAGACCAATATGTTTCTAGTTGCTCTTTTGTAGGTTGGTCAGGTGCGTCTGTGTTATTCTCATGATTTGTGTCAGTGTCTGGTTTGTGTAGGTTTCTATAAAACATTTTTTCATTACTGGCAAATATGGCATTATCGTTTTTGCGCTGTTGTGCTTTTTTGTATCTCCTGAGCCTATGAACTTTAAGGGCTAGTTTTTGTTTTAAGGTGTCTAAGAATTCTTCAGGTTTTCTGATGTTATTTTCATGTCTTGTGTGTGTGAAACTGTTCCTAAATATGGCCTCAACTCTCCTTACTATTTTATTTGACCTGATGTTGTTAATATATTGTGTAAGCCTACTACAGTCTGCTCTTAATTTTTCTATGTCTTTTTCTAACCTCTGTTGCCATGCTGGTTTGATATTTTGTTTTGGTCTTGTGTTTCCTGTGTGTTGCGTGATTTTAAAGTTAAGTTCTTCAGACACAACTACCGCTGTACAATATATAAGTGTGTGTATATCTATAAGTTGTGTGTCATCGGAAACAAATTGATTAAGTATGTTTTCATTAAATAAGTTAACTAAACGGAAAAGGTTAGGGCTATATCGAAGTTTAGGTAGTTTGGGTCGAACTGTTGGATCCATCCCAGAGTATTGTGCTAGGGTTGTTCTGAATTTGTCATGTATTTCTTGGATATACATATCTGTGGTCAGATTTTGATCTGCAACGGTTAAGGTTTCAATATTATTTTCTAGAGTTAGGGTTATAGATTCAGTTTGTGTGGATGTGTGTGTTGTTTGTGTGTAAGCTTGCGATTGATTGTATGGTTGAGATTGAGTATAAGGTTCTACTTGGGTGTGCGGTTGTTCATCAATTGCGGTTAGGTTTTGTAATAGTGGGATAGCGTTATCGATTGTGATGTTTTCTGCTTCCTGTAATTGTATTCGTGTTTCTTCTTTTAATTGTTTTATTATTTGTGGAGATAAAAGTTTATTTCTAACTATAGCTCTTCGCTGATCTGAGATTCTTTGTTCTGAAACGGTTATCTCAGGATATTGTCGGGTAAAAAGTTCATGCAATTGTTGTCTGTAGGTGGTCATGTCGGTCTCTAATTTAGTGATATAAAAGTAAGTTCGCATGATAAATAGGTTAACTTCTTTGCTCCATCTCATGCGAACTCTTGCTTTTCCAGCCTTGGTGGACGCGGGTAAGAAGGAACTAACCTCCCGCGCAACATTCAAGGTCGGAGTTGGTGGAATTGAATTTAAACAAGTAATGGGAGGTGATGATGGTATGGATGGAGATGATGGTCTAGAAGGTGTGTAAGATACTGTGCTTGGACTATACGGTTCTACAGGGGTGTTTGTCCTGTTCGTCAGTCCGTCACCATCGTCAATAATTTCGGCTGTAACATCTTTGTCGGTGGGAGCCCGCCTGTTCAACTCCTCACCGCTGACGGTTCGCATGCTGAGACACTCAGCGTCAGCTCCAAGTGTGCCCCGGCGATCGCCCCCGGGCAGCGGCCCTATACGTTTACTTTTCGATCGTGTCTCCATTTTGAATGGGTGTCCAGAGCCACGTTAGCCACGCCAGTAATTTCTCATTCGTGTGTCCGCCCCCCACGTGATTAGATGTTCAATCGGGACGTGTGGTTGTTTAGGGGGCTTATTATTATTATTATTATATTATTATTATTATTATATTATCTATCTCCTTGCCAAATTTTATCGAAATCCGTTCAGTGGTTTAGCCGTAAAAAGGTAACATACAGACAGACTGACAGATAGACAGACAGAGTTACTTTCGAATTTATAATATTAGTTTGGATAAGTAAATATAAATACGTAAGTAATAAGTATATAAATATGGATACTATGGATAGTATTTCAAAATGTAAAAAAGAAGAACAAAAAATATCAATTGTTGGGAATCGAACTTAGGTCGTCGAACCGCTAAAACATTTGATTTGTTGAAAGTTGACTAAAATACCCGTTTTTATATATTCATGAATTCATGATTGACTTCTTACCTCGATAAAAGTATGGCGGGATGATAATCATTTAAATAATCTGTAACTATCTGCTACATTCGTTCTCTATTCAGCCCAGTGAAGTATTGGAATAATTCAACTGATATATTATGTTCATAATAATAATAAGTATTCCATTAAAAAGTTATTTCATCATACTGAGGTATATTGTGTTCTATATTCTCTCAGGCTCATTTCTTACGAAATGTATCGGAAGTTTATTTTCAATTTCTGACTTTTCTCGTACTCAAACCTCAGTTGGCCCGATATAGTTTTTTGACCCTAGTAATAAGAAATAGGATCAACAAAAGATTTTGTGAAAATTACCCATTTTCTTGCTAACTGTAAATTTTTTTCAAAATCTGTTAATGCAGATCAAAATGTTTCAAAGTTTGTTGAGGGCAGTCTCGTAAGACCGTTTTCTTGTAGCGACAACGGTTAAGGTACCTGCCCTTATTGCCCCATCTCAAAATCAACCCTGTATATGTTATGATTGACTGCTTAGCTCTATAAAGGTATATCGTGATGATAATCTTTTAAAAGGTTAAATCCGTAACTATTTGCAATATTCTAACCTTTTGGATAGTCTTTTTACAATCTGCGGTAAACTATAGAAGAATACGAACATAATGCAATATTGCGCTATTTGCTATGGGGAATGCCCCTTAGCAAATAGCGTGATAATAAGTTTTGAAAAGTTTATTGTGATTTCCAATTATTTGACATATAGATTATTTATACCAACTTTCAAGTTAATCAAGCCTCACAGTAGAATCCTACTCTGAAAAATCAATACCCCTTTTCACCCCGTTAGGGGTAGATTATTGAAAAAAACCCTGATATACGTTTTTATTTACTTTCAGCTTTAATTATAAATACTGAGTTTTGACTTAATCAGACCGCGCGTTAAAATTCTTCCATACAAACTTTGACACCCCCTAATCTTCTTTTAGGGGGTAGTTTAAATAAACAAAAAATGGTAAACTTTATTGTTTACATAGACAAGTATTCGTGCCAAGTTTCAAGTTTATTAACTCAAGGAATAAGATTTTTCATACAAACAAAATCCCCTCTTTTCACCCCCTTAAAGGTCGAATTTCCATAAACTCTTTCTTAGTGGATGATTACGCCATAATAACTACCTGTGTGCCAAATTTTAGCCCAATCCGTTTAGTAGTTTGAGCTGTGCATTGATATATCAGTCAGTCAGTCATTAATTCAGTCACCCTTTCCTTTTATAGATAGACTAATATGGATCCGCGAGCAAAGCCGTTGGCGGAAAATAATAATCTGTTTCAAATTATAACTTCGAGATCGAAATTAATTGGGAAAACCCGAAAGAAAGACGTGAAAGTATAAATTCATTCCGTATCTGTGTACCAGGACTTCATGTATCGCGACTGATAGGCAAGCTATTATTCTGATACTAACAATAACCGACCATGATTCACAATGTAATTAATTTTATCTCTCTGGCTATAATATCCTATCTGTAAATTTTAATGATTTAGCAAATAATAATGAGTTGCTTTGCTCCGCAAGTACGTGGAATAAATAGTTTAGTGGGTCTCTGTATACGATCTGTCAGTGTACGGTCAAGGGCAAACATAATATTGTTGTTCAGAACTCAACTTGCTTTAGCGCTTAATTAGTTAAGTTGCACCATCGAATAGATGTAAATGCTCTTACTCCTGAGTTATCTTAACTAATAATTTTAGTAGGTACCTAATTTCTTTTTGCAACTTGAAACTTGAAACTAACTTTCATAGTGGTATTTTCATAAAATGATAAAACTAACCATCTATTGAACTGTATAGTTACGTCCATAAGTAGCCAGGAATTCAAAGTAAAATAAAAAGATATTGACGCATGCAATTATTGCATGACAAGACTTGCATTCAATTATTTCGTGCAAAATCATGGTTAAGGGTCTTTCAAACAGGCGCGACACGCGACGCGACACAAAGACACCGCTCGTCCCGCGACGAGCGGTGTCTTTGTGTCGCGTCGCGTGTCGCGCCTGTTAGAAAGAGCCTTTACACGTACCTACATAGTTACACGTACCTACTACATAGGTAAGCAAACATTTGCTTGCAAGTGTTGAACGGCAATTATTGCACGTATCTACTTTATGGCATACAGTTATAGTTATTGCTCTTCGACGTTCCAGAAACTTGTATTGTGTAGGTAAATCAGGTTAATCTTCTAGTTACTTCCCAGGACCAAGGAAGCATTAAACAATAGTAGGTAAATCACAAAAAGACAATTTGTCCTGAAGTGTACGTATGGATTCATAAAGCAGTTGAGAATACCTACACTTCTTTTGCGACCACACTCAAGGTACTAGGCTCGCATAATAAGCTGGTAGCGCACCGGTTGCATCAGCCGTCAGTAATAACTACGCGTCGTTGGTAATGCGCGCGCTTCCGACTGCGTGATGGATCGTACCTACTACTAACACACGGCGCGGCGGAGAAATATTGTACTTTTTACTACAACTCATGTAGCTTTCATAATTGATAGGTATCTGTAAAATAAAATTGAATGGCTTTTTATATCCTGAATATTTAGTTGTTTGACTATTAGTTACTTCGACTGTGTAAAAAAAAATCACACTTGTAGGTGTGAGTTTTGACTGTGTAAACGCTAAATATAGTACTGAATACATATCATTCAAATAAAATTCTTCCAAGTTTTTATAACACCTTCTTCAGTCATAGCTATCTCATAAATTATAAACACGTTTTAAAAACATAAATTTTTATCTAAAAAAAAACAATATAATTTTCATACAAATTACAAATAAAATAATTTTAAACTCAACCATAATTATGTTTGTAAGAATAAAACAATTCGTTATTGTTTGTTTGTGACCCACACACACACACACACAAACTCACACTCAACATACACTCAATGTATAGAGTAGGGTACTAGTGTTGGCCTCCAACGACCCACAAGGGGACCGATAGGTCGGTCGCCGGACTATTCTCAGCCAAAATACCTCAACTAATAGCTACCTAGTACAAATTAGTCGTAAATGCTAAAAATAATTCGTCGCCAAGGATTTCGGCTAACGATCGTTTTTGTCCTGGGTTCTCAGATAGTCCTCAGATAATCCTCAGATAAAGTTTTTATCTGAAGGTCGTGCTCCTGAACGTGAATCATCTTTTTTCTAATGAGATAATAGTGCGTCTGCTTTGAACAGACGAATGATGGCCTCAGGACGGCATTTACAATGTTCTAAACATAGCATCTTGCCCCTACTCTTGCAATGGCTAAGCAAAGACGTATAGTACTCCCACATTCAGTTATATTTAAGTCTTATGTAATAGAGGGCGAGTCTATTGCTAAAAACCGGGCACAAATCTAGACTCCGGGTAGCTACTTTGAGATTCCTAATGGAAAAAACTAATACCACTTTGTTCGACCTGGAAATTGAACTCAGGATGCATGTCCTGCATCACTACAATACAAGCACTATCTAGATCAACAGTTAGTCTTCTACAGCTGTTAACTTCGTTTAATCTCGTGGACTGTAGTTTTATGTAGGTTTGATTCCAATGGATTGAAACGACTTGCTTTTTATTAAGTACACTTTTAATGCTCACTAAACGTACACTCTGTAAAGTCCAAAAGGCAGACTGCATAGATAGTACAGACTAAAAATTAAATTATTTTGTGTTGCCATAAACATACTGCCGCCCCAGGCAATCAAAAAAGTAACAACCCCTTATTTCTACCTACAGCAGAATCTAAAGGCAGCTAACATTTCAAAAAAACGTAAAAAATCTAGACGACAATATAGCTAACAAACATACCCACTATATAATAGAAAGAGACAAGATTATTAAACTATTCTAAGTTTAAATGCACAAAAACACTTCAAACACACTTTTCTTTCAGGTTCACTTAGACATTACTCATAAGCACAGGTATGTAGGTACATAATTATAGAAACTAATTAGGCATAAGTTTACATGTAAATGAGTCCTAATATTATATAACTTATTCTATTACAACCTTAGGTAGGTATGCAATTACCGCCATGGGATCTGGAGGCAAAGGTCCTCGCGCACATTTGGGAGTGGCGCGAGGAGGCGAGGCGCCGGGGCTTAGCTCCGCTGCCGCGAGAAATCGCGGCTCAGCGGACAGAGCTCCGGCGGGATCTCATGGCGTCATGGAGAGTGCGATTGTCGCAACCCAGCGCTGGGCACGCCACAATTGCGGCGATAAGACCCCTCTTTGAGGAGTGGCTTGAGAGGCGCCACGGCGTCCTCACCTTCCGCCTGACGCAGGTCCTCACCGGACACGGCTGTTTCGGGAGGTTCCTGCACAGGATAAGGCGGGAGGAAACGCCCGGGTGTCACCATTGTGTGGATCGCCCGGAGGACACGGTGGAGCATACGGTGGAGGTCTGCCCAGCTTGGGCGGAGCATCGCCGTGTCCTCGTGGAGGCGATCGGCGGCGGTGATCTCTCGCGTCCGGCCCTGGTTCAGGCTATGGTACGGAGCGAGAGGAAATGGGAGGCCGTCACCTCCTTCTGCGAAGCGGTAATGCTCGCGAAGGAGGAGGCGGAACGCGTGAGGGAGAGGCAAATTTCGCGCCCTCACGCCCCTAACCGCCGCAGGAGGAGACGCCCAGGGCGTCGGGAATCGCGAGGCGATTTCCGGCCACCGTAGGCGCGGGCTTGCGGGCGGTGAGCAATGGGTGGCTCACCGTCCGATAAGGACCAGGCCCGGGTCGACGGCGCGTTGTGTTCCACGCGCGCCTCAAAGAGATGTCAGCATAATTGAAGGGGCCCACTAGGACCGATGCCTGCCGGGGTTGCGAAGAAAACCGAAAGGGAGATCGTGGCCCCCGGCGACAGGGCAACCGAAGGAACACGGGTGGGTTTTAGTCAGTAAGAGTCTGACACGCCCTCCCGCTCCGCCCAGAGCGGGAGAAGTTATTTGATGATTTCCCAACCTCAAAAAAAAAAAAAAAAAAAAAACAAAAAAAAAAAAAAAAAAAAAGGTAGGTATGCAATATTATGCATTTATTAACAAAATACCTATTATGTACACCATTATAACAGGTAAGTATTCTAAATTTTGTTGACTAAGTTACTAGTTTTTTATAATTGTATATAAAAATAGAACACACATTTAGGTATATAGCTGAAATTAAAAAAGACATCTTATTTTATTAGAAAATTACTTTTCAATAGGTAATACACTTATGCTTTGTAATGACCTAGTATATAATTGACCATTAGCTGTTTTTACCTGCAAGGCTCGAACCTTGCCGTCATTTCCAGGAAATACATTCTCTACACGTGCTATGGGCCACGCCAACGGAGGAGCATTCGCTTCTCTCATAAGTACTAGTGCACCTAGAGTTACATTAGGCATAGATTGACACCACTTATTTCTATTCTGCAAAGTATTTAAATAATATTTATACCAAGCCTTCCAAAATCTTTGTTGTAATTGTATACATTGTTGCCAGAACCCCAGTCTATTTGCTTTGGTTTCAGAAATATCTGCCTCAGGGTACATAGTTAGGGCTGTGCCTATAAGGAAGTGGCCTGGAGTCAGGTAACAGTAATCATTGACATCTTCAGAGAGAGGTAAAATAGGGCGCGAATTAAGCACGGCCTCTATCTGACATAAAACAGTATGTAACTGTTCATAAGTAAATGCAGCATCTAATACAATTCTTTTTAAATGGTACTTCATACTTTTCACAGCCGCCTCTGCAAGCCCTGCGAATACCGGCGCATAACTAGGCGTGAAATGAAAATTAATACCTTCTTTCGCGGCATAAGCTTGCACAAGCGTCTGGTGATCAGCAGAACTATTAAGCTTGTACAGCTCAGCTAGCTGGTTCCTTGCCCCACGAAAACAACCACCGTTATCGCAGAATACGTCGCTGGGCAAGCCACGTCTACTGATGAACCTTTTGAAAGATGCTAGGAATGCATCAGTTGACAAATCTGAAGTCAACTCTAAGTGAATTGCCTTCGTGACAAAGCATACATATATGCATACATAACCTTTACTGACTATAGCTTTTCTTACACGCGAATTCTTAACTTGGATTGGCCCAGCGAAGTCAATGCCCACTTTTTTAAACGGCCTGCATGATGTCACGCGGTGTTGAGGCAAGGATCCCATTAACTGCTTCGCTGCACCAGCTTTCAGTCTAAAACAAACCAAACATTTATGAGTCACTTTTTTGACTTGTCGCATGCCATTAATCAGCCAGTATTTTTGATTTAAGTTAGCTAGGAGTGACTTAGGTCCAGCATGTAATAACCTAACATGTTCACTCTGTATAATAAGTTCAGTTATTCGCGATTTTCGAGGTAGAATGATAGGATGTTTTTGTGCAATCGGTATATCCGAATTATCTAAACGACCCCCTACTCTCATCAAGCCATCTGTATCAATGAATGGATGTAGATTTTGCAGTGGCCCTCGCACGGATTTACCTTTCCGTAATGAGTCTTTCTCTTCACAATAATGTATTGATTGCTCATGTTTAATTATTGAATGCAGCGCATGTTGCAACTCATTAGGACTGAGAGCGCCGCGAAGTTTTGTTTTCTCTTTTAAGTTGCGACAAAATCTTTGCACATATGCAATTACCCTCATCACCTTTCCTATGTCTGAATAATTATTTATTATTTGAAATACATTGTGCTGTATACCTGTTGTCAAGACAACTTTAGCCGGAGGAGTGGACGGGGACTTCGCCTTCATTTCAGGTAAGTTTTCAGGTAAAACTATTTTTTTTTTATCAAATTCGTACCTCGATTGCAGAAACTTCGGTCCCTGCCACCAGAGGGCGCAAGTCGGAAGCTCCTGAGGGCTGATGCCTCTACTAATCAAATCAGCAGGGTTCTCTGCGGAAGGTACATACAGCCAGCGCCACCTATCGGTCTTTTGCTGAATTACCGCCACTCTGTTCGCTACATAGGCTTGTAATCTATTGAGCTCAGTTTGAATCCAAGCCAAAGTTATTTTGGAGTCGGTGAATAGGTACACATCATCAATTTGAATATTTTTATGTAAGGTATCATAAACTCGCTCTATTAAAATGGAAAGAAGCAATGTAGCATTAAGCTCCAGCCTGGGTATCGTTAATGCGTTCGCACGTGGGTTTACTCGCGACTTCGAACAGAGTAAAGATAATTCAGCCTTACCTGTTTTGTCGACCACGCGTAGGTATATGCAGCACCCGTACCCCGTCGTGCTGGAGGCATCCGCGAAGCCAATCAGTTGGACTGCTGCTGCGTTGATGGTTGGGATGTGCCGGTCTAAATTGATAAGATGCATGGCAGCTAAGCTTCTAGCAAATTGAAGCCACTCGTCAACTAGCTCATTAGGTATATGTTCATCCCATCCAATATTATATGACCATATTTTTTGCATAATACTTTTGGCCTTAATTACAATCGGACTAGCAAAACCCATGGGATCATAGAACTTTGATATATAGCTAAGAACTCCCCTTTTTGTCAGTATGTTTTCATCGAATGGTTCTGGGCTGTCTATTTTAAAACAATCCTTTTGAACATCAAGTGTAAGCCCCAAAGCTTTCATATTATAGTTGCCCTTTTGAAGGTCAAGCTCGCTAAATTGCTGTTCCACCTCTGGAATGCCAGAGAGAACAGAATGTGTGTTAGAAGCCCATTTATGCAAACTAAAGCTCCCATAACTTAACAGTTCACATAACTGCCGTTTAGCTTCAAGCAATTTGTGCAAATCAGAACATGAATAAATTACATCATCAACATACATACAATTTTTTATTATAAATGCTGCTAGCGGTAGCTCATGCTCATGCCTTTGTGCAAGCTCAAGTAAACAGCGCGTTGCTAAATAGCTTGAAGACTTCACACCATAAGTGACGGTGTCAAGACATATACATTTTATAGCCTGACTAGGGTCGTCCCGCCACAGAATGTTCTGGAGTGAAGTGTGTTCCGGGTTAATCAATATGTTGCGAAACATTTTCTTAATATCTGAACTCAAAGTGAATTCTCCAAATCGAAATAACAAAACAATATCAAATAATTCTTTCTGTACTGTAGGCCCATTTAATAAAATATCGTTCAATGAGATCTTTTTACTAGTTTTCATTGAAGCATCATACACAACTCTAGTACGAGTGCTCTTGCTTTGCTCGTTTATAACCGCATGATGTGGCATAAAATAGATAGGATCTTCATAGAACTTGTAAGAGCCAATATCAACAAAGTGCCCATGGCCGAGCTCTATGTACTCATCTATGAACTTTTGATAATCATTAAGTAAGTTAATGTTGCTTTGCAGTCTTTTTTCCAGACTGAGAAACCTGTGCAAAGCTAAGTCAAAAGAATTCCCTAAAGACTCATTTATTTTGCAGGTTTCTAGCTTCAAAGGTAAGTCAACAGTGAATTTTTTATTTTCAAGTTTTACTGAACTTACAAAGATATTTTCAGCTAACTTTTGTTCCGAATCCCTTTCTACTAGCAATTCCGGAACGCTCTCCACCTCCCAAAGCCTCCTGACACTGTCACTTACGTCTGTTTCGCACTTAGTACAAATTAAAGATACAACCTGATTTTTTAAGATGCTAGATGTCATTGCTCCGGCAATGACATGGCCAAACTTCGTGTTTATGATGCCTGGATATGAAGATTGCTGCTGGTCGTCTAGGTCACTGCATGCATGTAAGCGCTGAGGTTCCTCAAGCGGCAGGAGGACCTGGCAAAAGATATCAGCACCTATTAGCATATTTATTTCTGAAGGTTGGTTAAAAGTTGTATCTGCCAACGTGATACCAGCAGGAATTTGTATGCCTTCTAGGCTTACTGGTGATTGAGGTAAGTTACAAGTGATTTTATCTACCACATGACAGTTAACTAGAGTGCTAAATTGGGATGTCAAAGAATTTACTTTTAATGGAATACAATAGCTGACTTTGTTCTCGCTCTCTGTCACACCAATGAGGTTAATATCATTTCGCTTAGGAGTATATCCTAAGACCTTCACTGCCTTTGTAGTGATCAGCGACACCTGAGAACCTGTATCTAGTATGCACTTTATATGCACTTCTCGCCCATCTTTTGCAAATACCTTTACCCGTGCTGTAGGAAGTAAAATATTATTAGCAGAGTCCCCAGATAGGAGGACCACTGGGCCTGGACCACCTTCGTCATTGAGATGTAGCAGCGTGTGATGAGTTTTCTTGCACTGCCCACACCTAAAGTGGTATTTACATTTGCCAGGGTGTATATTTAAACATATGTTGCATAAGCTTTTTGCTTTTGCAAAAGAGACTCTCTCTTTACTGGACTGTAATTTAAATTTTGGACATGAGTATAACTTATGATCTGAACACTTACAGTAGAGGCACTCCATTGCCGTCTTGGCTGTTGCTGCTAGCGCTACCTTATTCTTGGCTGGCTGCATGGTTGCACCCTGCCGCTTTCCGCCTTCTGTTGCCTCAGCCCAGGTATCTGTGTTCTCTAGAGCTAGAGCACGCTTATCCAAATAAGACAAAAAATCCTCAACCGTAGGGTCATGCTCTGGATCACGCTCCAGCTGATAAGAGCGGGAGCTGTAAAGGTCCAGCTTACGCACCAAGATGCCCAGAAGAATAGGGTCCCAGTTGTCCACCTCTGCCTTCAGGTTGCGCAGAGCGCTTAGTGTCTGCCTCACTACAGAAACAAAATTCCTAATCTCATTAGCATTAGGGAACTTGGCAAACTTGTCCAAGTCTAAGAGAGTGTTTACATGCTCATTTACAATCTTATATTTGTTATAAAATCGCTTGTCTAACAATTGCAATGCATTGTCATAACTTTCACTGACAAGAGGAAGATTACTAATTAATTCGTAAGGGGGGCCCTGGAGGAATGATCGCAGGTAATAGAGTTTTTGGACGTTGTCCAAGGATGTGTCGCTGTGGATTACAGATTTGAATATCTCTATAAAGTTTACATACTCAGAATATTTACCAGTAAAATTTGGAATATTGATATGGGGTAATCTAGTTCTAGAAACGACACTGTTACCTGACTCCGAGGTTTTCTCTTCCTTGTTTCTACCTTTTGATTTTATGTTTTCATTTAAAAGTGTCAGACAGTGGAAATACTTGTTTTCCATGTCCTCAACATTTTCATTGTCTGACGAATCTAATGCCAAGATATCTTTATTATAATTTTCGTACTCTTTAAAAGCAGTTAACAATCTATCCCTCTTAGTTATCAGCGCTTCAAGAGAGCTTACAATTAACTCGTTTGACTCGGCAACAAAAGAATATAGTCTGGTGATTGTACCTTTCGAGTATCCCCTGCTCACTCGCAACTTCTTTAACACATCATCCATCTTAACAGCCTAAATTCAGCTCTTTACCCACTTGTTGAAATTACACAATAGCAAAAATGCAAAATTAGGTAATTAATGAGAACTACAACTCCGACGCCATCAGACGCCGCTAGCTTGGCACGAGATTAGATGTGGAGGGCCGTCAGGGAGCGCGCGCGTCGCCTTGCTTCGCTGCACGCCGTATTCCAGTCGTACCAACTTAACCGCACCTTCGCACCAATGAGAGCGGACCGGTGCCTCGTTGACAGTAGCTCGCTGTTCTGCAATTGGTCGAATTTGCCGCGCGCAAAATCAGCGTGGATAACACCGCGCCACGCGCCAGTGTATAAACCGGCAAAATGATGAAGTCGCGTCGTTGGCTGTACGATACTCGTAGTGAGAAGTGTTTTCGCCGCAAATCGTTGATTCGGATCGTATGGACCAATGTTAACTTCGTTTAATCTCGTGGACTGTAGTTTTATGTAGGTTTGATTCCAATGGATTGAAACGACTTGCTTTTTATTAAGTACACTTTTAATGCTCACTAAACGTACACTCTGTAAAGTCCAAAAGGCAGACTGCATAGATAGTACAGACTAAAAATTAAATTATTTTGTGTTGCCATAAACACAGCTTCCTATTTCTTTTTTTTTTAAATATCGAAATAAGACTAAATACAGCTACAGTTCTGTAGGCAGGTATATCCACGTTGTATACTACAGTACCACAGTGTAAAGAGTAACAGAACGGAGAGAGCTCGCGAGACGTCTCGGTGATTCAATAATTCAGAAGCTCTCACGTTAAAATAAATTTGATTACGCTTATCCTGTTTTAATCCGCGTCGACGTTTGTGTCGGGTGTTGCGGCGTGTGTTTAATTTTGCACTAACTCTGCTCTCCGCGCTCTACTCGCTCTGATCTCGGTACAAACGCTCAAAAATTCCATAACATTATGTAAACGCATCTGCATATACGCCGCGGGAACTTTATTAAACGAAATAATGTAGTGAATATGTTGGCTGACTCACTCCGGAATAATGAGCAATCTCGTAGCGCTACGCCGTAGCTCCGTAGCGACGTAGCGGGCAGCCTCAGTAGCCGCTGAGACCGCGCGCCGGACGCACGCTACGCGCTACGATGCTCGCACACAGACGCGCGTTGTGACTGAACCGACAGTTCAATAATAATAATTATTAAATTCTTGCCAAATTATTAACGTTAGTTAGTGAATAATAATTAATAATTGTGATCCCTAAATACCTCTCTAGTTGACAATACTCGTGTAGTTTCATGTCCAGTTGTTTGTACTAAGTAGTTCTGTAAGTGTCATCAAATGATCAAGATGAAAAGGATTTGTCACCTCATCTTCCGGCTGCTGTTCCTGCTAGACGGTACGTGTAATTATTAACTGTGTATAATTATAATAATAGTGTCCATTTCATTTTGCTATTGAGTGTAATCAAAGCGTGACCACTTACGTTAAGGTGACGTGACGTGACGTTGGCTCATTAATTAGAGGTAACATTTGTCGTGTTTTTGATAAATTATTTATTTAAATGCGTCGTTATGAAAGCCGCCGGAACCGGTTATCTTGTTAACAAATTTATGGCGGCGCAATTATTATGTTAACTCTGTTAACTTACACTAATTACTTTACAACGGTTTTTAATTAAAATGAGCTTCTTGCTTTATTAAAATTGTGACCGAAATTTTGACGATAATTTTAACTGGAGTATTTTAAAGTTTACGATTTTGCTATCGTTACCTACAAAAACACCCATCTACAATCGAAACACAAAAGTTTAAATGTGTGTATAATGTTGGTACTTGTAGCTTAATGAAACGGCTTCACAATTACAGATAATATTTGAAACATTCGTAGAACGTGTCCTGGATTCGTCTTCTTAGGTTGTTTTTTTATTGTTTTACAAGCCTGTGCTCGTGTGTGCTCGATGGGATTTCCCTTTGGAAAAAATTACGAACTTCAACACAAATTTTTATTTAACTCCTATTTAACCCATTCAGGGAATGATTTTTTTAAAAATCCTTCCTTAGTGCTCACTTTCTTTTATTAGGAACTATTGTGTAAAATTTTATGCTTTTAGAACCAGAGGTTTACGCTGTGCGTCAGTGAATTTAAGATTTTTATTATGTGGATTTTATTTAAATTGTGTCAGTCTAGAACTACATAGTTTGAGATCATCAGCAGCGTCCTGCAGTTCCTCAAACGTGTAAGGTTAAACTAGGAGATGATATTCTTAGTATCCCATAGTTCCTGTATTTCCCTACGTAGGGCTACCTAGAGCTTTCGGTAGGATGTGGTAGAGGTTCTATAGTGTGATGAAATTAAATGTTCACTCAATTTAACAAAATTAATTTAATGAAGAAGTTACTCGGTTTATACTTAAATAATAACAAGAGTAGGTACGATAATATAAAATGAGGCGAATGACGCGGTACGCAATTAGTGACTCCCTCGGTGTCGTATCGTAGTCGAACTGTATCTGAACTCACAGACGGGCGACGTCAAGAGTATTTGAGTTGCAAGTTTGTGTGCATGTGCGGGTTACGTATCACTACAATCCTGGATTAATAGCTATGGTACCGTCCTCTCCCGAAATCACGAACAGAGCCGCGGGCACGGCTAGTTAACATTTAAATTAAACTTATTTCGTGTATCCGTTGTTGGCGGTGTCTCTTTAATTGTGTTTTTATTCAAAGTGTTCATTAATTCTCTTCTTGAGCATAACGTTGTCTCAGTCAACATGCTTATTAAGTCATAATTAACTTTGTCTCTGTTCTTCAATTAGCACTTGTATTTATAAGCAGTGATTCGTATTTAAGGGAAGATTGTCTGTTATTGTGTCAAATGATCCGTCTCTCGTCATTAACATATAGAGTTCGCATGTTAGTTCAAGCCGTGGGTGTCTAAGTAGATATTGTGATAGTTACACTAATAACTGATATTCAGAGCGAATAACTACACGAATAACTGATGTTCGCGGCATTAAGAGGTAGCTTCAGGTTTGCGGCCACGCGCTGCTGGAACGATCTTCCACCGCCAATGCGAGGCCTAAAAATAGCACAGTCTTTTAAATTTCAACTTAAGAAGTTATTACTCAAACTCAAACTCAAAGCATTTATTTCAAACAAACCAATTACAGGCACTTTTGAATTGTCAAGGGGTCGTTCAGTCAGAAAGATGAAGCTGCCCATTCCAAAGCGTAGTAGGTACCTATGGAGAAGAACGGGCAAGAAACTCCATGGACACTCTTTTAAATCACAATATGTTTACAAAATATTGGTTACATCATTCATGTTAAAGTTATAAATGTGAGAACGATGCAAAACGATAAAAGCGTCCGTAATAAAAAATAAAACAATTCAAAAATCAAATTAAAATAAGCCATGGCAGCTACAAGATGACCAGTCCCTACTGACAGCGCCCGTTCACGAACATGACGCATGGATTAGCACCATTCAGCTCAACCATTTTGAAGGGAGCTAAATGATCCAAAACACACGCCACCGTCAGTGAGACATTAGAGTGAGCATGACATATTATCAGCCGCAAGGGCACATTCAAGTCAATGAAAGACGTAAATGGTAGCTTTAAAATAGGTACATAGTACTCACACGTATTATGAAATTATACAATGCTAAGGGATTGAATTTATACAATGCAAAGATGAGTTTTTTAAATCTTCAGCAACTCCAACAATATTTTCAAATGCTAATCAATTAATTTATGGGCCCTTGTGGAGCAGGACCAGCGTTTAGCCAGGCATTTATATCAGAGATGTAATCCCCCAACTTATAATATGCTTGGCTACATAGTGTGCGTTTTATATAAGATTTAAATTTCGTTTCATTCAGTTGAAGTATGTGGGGAGGTATTTTATTGTAACATTTTAAACAGTACCCCATGAAAGATGAGTCCACTTTAGCCAATCTGAAACCTGGTTGAACTAATTGTTCCCTATTTCTAGTGATATAATTGTGTCTTGCACCTCTTTTACTAAAAAGATGTAGATTTTTCCTTACGTACATAATGTTTTCATAAATATATTGACAAGGTACCGTCATGATGTTAATATCTTTAAACAGTTCCCTTAGAGAGTCGCGCCTGCGGAGGCCATATATGGCTCTGATGGCTCTTTTCTGCAGAATAAAAATAGACTCGATGTCTGCAGCCCGACCCCATAGTAAAATACCATACGACATAATACTATGAAAGTAACTGAAATAGACTAGCCTCGCGGTATCTACATCAGTAAATTGACGTTTCTTTCTCACAGCATATGCTGCTGAACTTAGCCGTCCTGAAAGGGATGTTAAATGAGGACCCCATTGAAGCCTTGAGTCGAGCGTGATCCCCAGGAAAACAGTTTTATCGACAAATTCTAGTTTCTCTTGATTCAATACTATCTCACAATTACTACTTTTGACATTTGGTAAAGAAAATCTTATGCATTTAGTTTTTTTACCATTTAATACTAAATTATTAGCAGTGAACCAATTTTGGACTTGCAGCAGGGCGTTATTTACGTCGTCAAGATTTGATGCATGTCTATTAATTTTAAAAATTAAGGAAGTATCATCAGCAAATAACACCATTTGTGGTTGGGTTTTTAACAAATGGGGCAGATCGTTAATATACATATACTAAAAAGAGGAATGGACCTAATATCGATCCTTGTGGTACACCCATTTTTACTTTTAAAGCAAGTGAATTGACACCATTTATTTGAACTTGCTGCTGTCTACCATTTAAATAAGATTTTACTAAACTAAGCGCAAGTTTTCCAAGTCCGTAATGGTCAAGTTTCGAGATTAAGGTTTCGTGGACGACGCAATCAAATGCCTTGGAGAGGTCACAAAAAATTCCTATGGCGTCTTGGGCCTCTTCCCACGCCGTAAATATGTGCTTTAATAAGGTGACACCGGCGTCAGTCGTACAACGCCCTTTGGTGAAACCATACTGTTGATCATGTAAGATTTTATTGGTGTTAAAATGATTGAACATTTGATTAAGCATTACTTTTTCAAACAACTTGTTGAAAACTGGCAATACGGATACGGGTCTATAATTATTGGTGTCTTTACTGTCCCCGGATTTTTTTTTTTTTTTAAAAAAAAAAACGTCGCCCCACACTAGGAATTTCTCCTGTATCGTGGGTGCGTTTTACAAACACTTAAACTCACATACACAAACAGCCAGACCCGGAACAACTACTCGTAGGCCATACAAATATTAGTTCCGTGCGGGGATCGAACCCGCGACACGCAGCGCAGCAGTCAATCGCTTAACCACTGCGCCAACCGTGCCTTCACCTCACTACCTCGTATCACCTTTCCTCGTATTACCTTACTATATTTCATTAGATCAGGGAAGACTCCTTGATCCACACACAAATTAAATATTAAGGCTAAGTACGGCGCTATAGTCTCAATAATGGAGGTACAAACTTTGATAGACATTCCCCATAGATCTTCGGTTAATTTGATCTTTATTTGCTTGAAAGCTTTTATTACTGTTATGGGGTTTATATGTTTGAATTTAAAATCAATCGGACAGGATGAAACGTTTGCTCTTAATAAATCAATAGAACGCGAGGGCGAGGAATTTAAGGTTTCAGTAGTTATAAGTGGAATACTGGTAAAGAAATTTACGAATTCTTGAGCAACTTCTTTGTTAGTGTTTATGAGACCACTTGAAGTTTCTAGTGTGAAATCATTATTATGTCTTTTATTCCTGTTAGTCTCGTCATTGATAATTTTCCAAACAGTCTTTATTTTATTATCGGCTGATTTGATTTTGTTGCTAATGTAACAAGGCTTTAGCTACCTTGCAGGTATTTTTAAAAGTTTTAGAGTAAGTAGCAACATATTTACTAAAAGTTTCAGAGTTAATATAAGGCTTAAGGCCATACAGCTCAAACAATTTTTCCCTACTTTTCCTAATACCCTTGGTTCACAAAAAATTCAATCACTGAACAAAAAATTTGGGCAAATAGTTTTAGTTTTCTTTTTTAAAGTATTATTGAACTCGGTGCGCACTACCGAAAATAATTCCTCATATAATTCATTTGCATTTTTTATAATATGACCCGGTATACTTAACTTATTAATTAAGTTATTATTAAATCTACTTAGATTGCTGGTTGTTATTTGTCTAGATTATATCTGAATTCTTTGTAATGGTGTATTGGACTTGAAAGTAACCGTTTGACCACTATGATCAGAAGGGAGATAATTTACAATGGCTTTATGTAAGTAGTCACAGCAACAATAAACATTATCAATACATGTAGCAGTATTTGTAGTTATGCGGGTTAGTTCTGAAAACACATTTGATAAATTGAATGATTTAAAGAGACTTAATAATCGACTACTGTTTGAACTATTTTCTAAGATATTAATATTGAAGTCACCACAGATAATTAATGATTTTTTTTCCAATGCAAGTTTTGATAGAACATCTTCCATTACTGACTCAAATATGGAGTAGTTTTGATAATTTGGGGGTCTGTAAACGCACACTATAACATGCTTATTTAGCTCAACACAGGACAATTCGACGATATGTTCAACCGACAGATCAACTATATCTTTACGAGTCTTAAATTTAATGGAATTTTTAACCAAGATTAGTGACCCCCACGCAGGAGAGATTTTCGGTTAAAACAACTGTCCACACTATAATTTTTATAATTTATTAGCATTTCATATTCTTTCAACCAATGTTCAGTTAAGCAAATAATCTCAAACTTTGTTTTTTCCAAAAACAATTCAATTTCTAATTGTTTTGCAGAAAAACCTTGAATATTTTGATGAAATAATTTCAAGGAATTCTGCTTACACTCTTTGTTACAATTAACCATTTGAGAGCAAGAAGACACCTTGTTGATGGTAGGTATAACTATAGTGTTACTTGTATCTTCTATTGTCTTACTATCTAGTTTGAATTTAAATTAACATCCAGAGTGAGCCCCAAGACTCCCATGCTATCACCAGGCAATGAGATCCTACTACTTGTGGACCCCACACTATGACAACAATTCCCCATATTGACACATGGCTCCTTCTTCGTACAATTATTGTAAACATTTATAGCATTAGTGCTACAGTTATTTAAGGTGGCCACCTGTACATTAGAATTATTACAAATGCTTGCGGTGTTAATTATAGTACAAGACTTCGACATACTACTTATGTCTGAGTTTATATAAGCTAATAGCCTCGCTATTTTATGTCTAAACCTAATGGGCAGATACACTGTATTCCTTGTCGATTTAAACTTATCAACAAAATTGTTGGTGTCAAAAAATATAAGTTTGTCACTGTAATGACTTACTAAGAACTGGATATGCTTATTAAGCATATATATAATTGTTTTTTCTCTTTGATAACCTCTCAAAATATGGAAAGCACACAAAATAATTTTATCACAATTTAACTTTAAAATCTCAGTAATACTTACAGTGATATCTTCTTTTTTGACCTGGGAACTATTACCTACAAATACAGTTATGTTGGTATTAGAATCATATTGATTTCTTGTAATTAATGTCATTATTTCTTTGAAGGATATCCCAGGTAAACAATAGTTTAGAGTAGAAAAACTCAAGTTGTTACTAACTAATTTCCCTAAACCTCTTCCTATACTATCTGAAAACATAACCGACTGATGGCAAACTTGACTACTACAAGTGGAAATACTACTAGCTACTGACTGTTCCACTTGTGTTAATTCTTGCACAATATCAGGTATTTCTTCGTTCAGGATACAGTCTAGAGACAAACTCTCAGTCTGGGACGGGTCCTCCGTTGCCTCAGGCTGGACAGCTTCAGGGTTTGAAACCTTGTGACAAATACACTGACTCATAACTAACTCATTAGCAGCAAGGATATGTTCTTTAATTTGATTCTGCGAGCCCACATATTTAATGAAAAGGGAACTAAGTCTGCCCTCAAGTACCTGTATGTCGTACTGTAAGCGCTGTGTATCAATTTCATAGATGTTTTTGCTGTCTTCCAATTTGATTTGATAATTGTTTAATTTATTGATCAGATCTGTATGTGTGCTGTATGTGCAACTCTCTGAACAATAACATTTTAACTCACATAAACAGTATTTTTTTCTTTCTTTGCTCAGCTCATGGGTGACCTTGCAGTATTTGATTTTGGATCTCCAGCAGCGCTGCAGCATGGCTTTCGGTCCCCTGTTTGCTGGGTCTGCTGGTAGCGTTTCCCCTGTCCACTCTCATCCTATGTTGACAACCTATTTATTGAATTACATTTTGATCTTATTACTTGTCCATGTTATTGCTTAATATGTATTTTTATAATCATCCATTTACAATCTAATTTAAAATTAAATTCCAATAATCGTATTATTTATTTAATTTGTGTTGTTCTTTCTTATATTTATATTCGTGACTCTGAGTTCCATTTTTCATACCTCATTTATTTAATTAACCTTTTATATACACACATATATACACAGACAAGACAAAAGGAACAGAAAAATACGAACAAAGGTAAATGCTTATTTCTAAAGAAATCTCTTCCAGCATACCTGCGACAGGACAGAGGATAAAAAGAGAAGTATCATGTGTAAGAGTAGAGAGAAAGTAAAATACATAAAATCAAAACATTTCAATTAATAAAATAAAATAAAATAATATGAGAATATACTTACATACAAACATACATACTTCTAAAATAAATAACACTAAAATATGATTGATTATATTGTAACAAAAAATGTATATATATGTAAATAAAATACAAAATAAATACTTACGCAACTATGACCGAGTGGAAAGATAGTGTTCTTTCACTCCTCTTTTAAATACTGCAACAGTTTGGCAGTACTTAATGTCGGGCGGAAGTGAATTCCATAACCGCACCGCGTGCACATTGAAAGAGTAGGAGTAGAAGTCAGTGGAGTCGGGAGGGGACTTAAGAAGGTTTCTAAGATGCGACCTGCAAGGCACATCAGAAGGACGGGCGTAGGAAAAGCGCTCCCGCAGATAGGATGGAGTTTTAGGATTTTAAAGGAGGTTAAATAGCAGACACAATATCCGAGACTTCCTGCAAAGGTGAATAGGGAGCCACTTGAGTAGCCACTGACACATAACTTTTGCATAATAACAACAAATTACATCATTTGCCATTATGCCATATTCATACATCACAATTTCTTTGGTGCATGTTGGGTCCACGTCAAATAGGACGCGTCAAAATGTTGCCACTACATAAAACGTAAAACGTTTTTTGAGGATGATATTCTCGTAACATAAAGTATGTCTATTTTTTATCTTTAATATATCTGTTTATTGTATGTATATTGTATCACATTTTAATTATGAAAAAATATTTTTCTTTAAGTACGCTGTACTGGTACAGCGTCTTAATATTTGTTTGCTGCACCGGTTGACGTCATTACTTCGGTGCCGGCTGTCACTGAAAACCAGCGCTGGGGCTCTGTCTTGCATAGTGTCGCAGCATAATGCTGTGCGATAGCCGGTTTGCGTGGATGTAATGCATGCTTTCCCCAACCTTTTCTCATTTTTGTGTTTTAAGCACTTTTTTGCGTCATGTTTACCGCAAATAAACGTTTTTTCTTTGTTTCATATTAGTGGTTATAGCAACACTATAGATGTTACTTTTAAACAGACAGGACACTCGCGTGTTTGAACATCGTTAGTGATGAACTTTTAAATCCATGCGTATTCGTGGTGCGTAGGGGCATTAACTATATCCTGATCGATAAATAATTATTAAAAGTAATCTTCCAAGCAGAGGACATACGATATCTTGGAATATACCTTGACAGACGCCTTACCTGGAGACACCACATATTTATCAAACGCAAAGCCCTAGGGCAAAAACTCCGCAGCTTACACTGGATGCGCAATAAAACTCCCAAATGTCTCTGTAAAGCAAACTACTACTATACAAATATATTCTCAAACCTACCTGGTGCTATGGTATCCAGCTTTGGGGAACTGCAGCGAATTCAAACATCAAAATCCTACAAAGGTTTTAATCAAAGACACTACGACAGATAGTAAATGCTCCCTGGTACGTTACAAACCAGAGAATTCACAAGGAATTAAAGATAAAAACTGTCAAAAAGGAAATCAAAGCCAATATTACTACCTACATACTCCACCACATTAAAAGTCCACCCAAATCAATTGGTAATGAAATTATTGTCAAACCAAGTTAACTTCACAAAACTAAAAAGAAGGGCACCCCAAGACTTACAACCAGCAAGAATGGGCTGTAGTATCGATCGGATGAGGCAGTGGCTTTATACCGTTCAAGATCATGAACCATCATCATCACCTATTACTGAATGTCCCAGGATAGATTGCATTAAACAGAAGGAGATAAAAAAAGTAATCTTGACAAGCACTTGACGTCTGTAGAAAAAAACGCAGGAATAGAAATATGGTTTCACAATTATTTAAAAAAACCCGAACTGTTATTTATGGCTTTAAATCTTTGTGTAATATAATGAAACGCCATAATAATCCAAAATACAATTTTCTATAGACTCGCATGCATAGCAGATAACGCGAAGAATTTATAAAGACGTAACATGATAAGTCAGATATCGGAAAAACTTCCCAAGAAAATCTCCATTATTGTTAAAACACACAGTAAATAAAATCCATCTCGTCGTAATCCTCCTCAAGTTGGTGGAAGCATCACAAGTTTAGTCAGTGAGTGAAGTGTTCGCGGGAATACACACACTCACTCACATGCGCTCGCAGAGAGATACCGCGAGATTATCATCTCATGCATATGGAGACACGCTGCTGTACACATGTGCTGTGGTACAGGCATCTGTAGGATGCTATGTTGTGATTCTAATGTTACTAGAAAATCTTTGTGATCCATGGAAATTAACAGAAGGTCAATTCACGTATATAAAATTGTTCAAAATCTAGTCACAATTCCGCTTCGGTGACAATCAACGTAAAATAATTGACAAATATCCAAATGTAGGTAAATTAGAAGTATTTTGACAGATTGGCTGAGATGAATGCGAACGTTCTTAAAAAACCGGGTATTGCCCCTCTGGCTTCTTTTCAAACGTTGAGATGTTGTCAAAGATGATATATAATATCAAGCAGATCGCGACGTCCACTTGTAACGCGAAGATTATTGGTGCCAAATAACAAGACATGTTGTGCAGTACGTAGTGAATGTACACACGCGATACGCGAACCACTTGTGTTATTGGTAGCGACAGCAATCAAAATTATAAACTTAATAAACTAATATTTTAGCTAATGTTATCTACAATTTAGCAGCATAAACAATCCTTCTACTAAATGCGGTGACTGTTCATTGTATTATAAAGGTTATTATCGTTTTATTTTTTCAAGTGTCTGTTAGTGGATTCATAAACACCCGCGTTGTCAACACTGGAACTGAAAATATTTATTTATTTATTATTAGAAGATGTTAAAAGTAAGAATAAACAATAATGAAGACGATAAAAATAAACTTCCCAGTTGATTTCAATGAACTCTTCTATTCGAGAGAGCTTCATTTGACCTGGCGGCTCTCAATATTTCCGTGATATTTTAATTTTATCAGAAATGAGAACGATTGACTAAACTTTCAAGCTAACGGAAGTAAATTGGATTATTTAGTGCTTGGTTTTTTCATTACCTGCAATAATTCTATCGATCCCGATCTTGTTTCAGTACTTATTTCTTTGTATTCCAACCGCTTACATTAATATCTAGTCAGTTTTCAATCATTGCTAGTATGCATTCATCTACCGTCGTCCTACAATAATCTCTGATTATTTGCTAAGCAATGAATGCTTAAACTAATGACGCGTCACGCGTCGATACACACATAAATATAGTTAATAATAATTAATGGTTGTGGAATTGATCAAACGTTATCACTGTATTATCGGCACTCAAGCGTTCCCCATGCACTTACATAAACTTAATGTAATGTATTCTGCATGTTCTCGGAGGTATGATAGGTATCACAAATTTATTATGATAATTTAACTTGTCACAAGTCGTATGCCCTATTGGATTTCCCATCGGCAAAAATGACGAAATTCCATACAAACTTTCGTCTTTTCTCTTATTTAACGCTTTTAGGGGAAGTATAAAAAAAATACAATTGGATTTTTCTCTATCAGTTAATGAATTAAATATTTTTATTAAGTAGATATAACTTTCTTTGGTAGTCTTTACTAAGTTGCCAAAAGTCTCAAAGATATATTTTAGAACCTTCGATCAACACCTATCAGCTTATTTTTGTTGAATTATATTTTATTACTGAGCATATAGCCCAGTAATAAATTGGGTTTTCAATTAATATATGTATAACAGAATTACTGTATATCATAAAATAAATCGTTTACGTAATAATTAAACAAAACGTAAATCAACTGCCCATTAAACATTATTTACGATTCAAACGTCTGTTTACACAAGATATATTTATGGATAGCTCAGAATGAATATCATTACAAGTACATCAGTCGTTCTGTCCTGTTTATTTAACAGACATTTATTCTGTCCCAAAAGGCGTGATATCAAATTAATCGCGCACAATTAGCGTCTTGAATTAGCATAAGTCCCATAGTCCCATGGCCAGTCCCTTGCCTCCCCGATCTCCGCACGTCTCACCCTTCGCCTGAGATGGTGGGCTCCATAAAAGGTCCCTTAATACTCATTCAGACATAATGTAACACATAGATGTTTGGATCAAATACAATAGATTAGTGCAGAAAATCTACTCCTTGCCATCATTATACCCTAGTCTCTATGTACTATATTTCGGCCGACTGATAGTCCACCCAGATGCGACTGATTATCAATATTTCAAATGAAAAAAAAACTCAGCTGATTAACTTGCGCAAACTACTGGAAAAACCGATATTGTAAACCTGACTAGTGATCATTAAAGCATCTACTCTATTGCTAATCCTACTAATTCGTAGGTTTATTTATCACCAATTTACTCTCACTTTTTTGGCACAAAAATTCAAAAACACTGTTAGCTAATAAAATTGTTTTATGGCAGTGAGGTATATAACGTTCCCGATCTAACGAACAGTTTCCGAATAGCACATGGGTGAGGCCGTTTGCGGAAGCTAATTGTCGAAAAAAGCTGCGATAATGTTTCCGTAGATTTTCTCAGAAGTAAATGTTGATCGACAAATATAGCACCGGCGACGATTCAGGCTAGGTTGCACCACATATGACTAAATACGTTTAGAAGAAACGCATATTATGTAACATCAATCAATATTGTTATCAAAACTTAGGGCAGCTTCAATTTATTGAGGAAAAATTGAAATTGCCATGTTCCAAATTTTGGTGGTAATAATATAATGTAAAATGTATTGGTAGTTAAAACCAATTTACCTACAGAATAAATATAATTCATCATGTAGCAAATAAAATATTAAATATGTTGTTTTTCATAAAAATAAATTACATTTACGACGAATAATAATTAATGAAGAGTGTGGGTAGCAGTGGTCTCTTATTTGCTAATAATAGGTAACACTAAACTATAGTCACCAACCCGCTTGCCAGTTAATGTTGTGGACTTAACTAAAGTGACCAAGTATTTAAAATGCTAAATACTTCTCTGTTTGAGAAGAGGTCTTTGTTCTACAGTAGGACCACGCAACTATAATATTATTACAACCACAGAGTTTTGTGTGATTATGACACATGGGTCTTCTTCTGCACTTCCCAACGCAGTGACGAAAGGTCTCACTCACAGATGCGGGTAAACTATACGTAATGTACAATCTTTGTAAGTCCTCCTCGTATGTGAGCCATTAAAACTAGCGGTTTTATAATATGACGACATTATTCTCGGTTCTCTTGAATGTAGATTATAATTATACTTATCTGGTTAAAAGGAAGTAGGGATGGGACGGAGGAGGGGGCGAGGGCATGTAAGGACAGAGTCAAAAGGAGGTTAAAACGCTGTCCTTCCGAGCGCAATTTGGAAGCGTTTAAGGTACTGCGTAATAGCTGCAGGCGTATGTGTAGAGATGCAGAGACACTACTTCCATAATTCTCTCGACAACCACAACTCTGCAGAAGTCTGGAAGTTTCTAAAAACTGTCGGTATTTGTAAGTGTCCAGTTGCTTCCAGTAATGACACTGACGTGTGTGCTCTTAACAAACATTTCTCACATCCCCCTGTTACGTTGGATCCGCACGTCAAATCAGCTACTTTAAATAAACTTAGTTGTTTGCCAGTGCCGCAGACTTTCTTAGTCTCTAAGTCCTGTCAGTGAAAGTGAGGTCAAAAAATCTATTTGCGCTATCTCCTCCTCTGCAGTTGGTAATGATAATCTTTGCTTAAGAATGATTCCCCTATCTTCCCCACAATACTTCCCATCTTGACCCACATTTTTAATTTCTCCTTGTTTTCTTGTTGTACTTTTCAGGTCTCGTACAAGCCTGGAAACAAGCCCATATCATCCCCTTACTGCCTGTTATTTGGATACCGCCGAGGAGTTTTTAAATAAACTTGAGCGTTTGCAAAATACCTGTATTCGCTTTGTTTCTAACCTTAAAAAGTATGATCACGTTTCTAGCTTTCGCAAGATACTCAAGTGGCTCCCTATTCGACTTCGCAGGAACTCTCGGATATTGTGTCTGCTATTCTACATCTTTCACAACCCTAAAACCCCATCCTATTTGCGAGAATGTTTTTCCTACACCCGTCCTTTTGATGCACCTTGCAGGTCTCGTCTTAAAAACCTCCTTAAATCCCACTCAACCGACTTCTATTCCTACTCCTTCACTGTGCACGCGGTTCGATTGTGGAATTCACTTCCGCCTGACATTAGGGACTGTCAAACTGTTGAAGCATACGAAGAGTGAAAGAACATTATCTTTCCACTTCGTCATAGTTGCATAGTTATATTACATTATAATTTTATATATCATAGTTATATTTATTTTAGAAGTATGTATGTAAGTATATTCTCATATTGTATGTTTATAGTGAATTGTTTTTTTTTTTCTTTGATTTTTGTTTTTGTTTTCTCTTCTACGGTTACACACGTTGTGTACATCTCATTTTATATACTTTCCTGTCGCAGGTATGCTGGAAGAGATTTCTTTAGAAATAAGCATTGCCTTTGTACGTAATTTTCTGTTCCTTTCTTCTTGTCTGTTTATATGTGTGTGCATAAATGGTTAAATAAAATAAATAATAAATAGAAGTCTGTATTAGGCAAGGCATATATTGGTATTGCCTTGTGTTAAATACCGAACACCGGTAATGGTACTCAGTACTTAGATTTTTGATCTTATGTGTATATTAGTAGGGTTGAGGTTAAATAAAAACAACCAAACTGAATACTGATCTAAGATGGTTCTATATTCATTAAAATTTACAAGACCCTAGCCAAATGACGGTAACGAAACCATAGCGACTTCTAATTTGACGCCAACGCCATCTAGTTAGGTCATGTACAACTTTGGACAAAAATACAAATTATTATGTTGACCTGATGAGCGGCTATTGATCGTACATGATCATTAACACCTTGTTTCTAAGTCAGAATTAGCCACGTTTCCAAACTTGCTGACTGACTTGTTATAACAGAAGGGAGGGCTTGCATTGCTGGTCAGCAGTGAATACCCGGGTCAGTGACAGCTCGATCTGAATCAACTGGACTCGAATAATCATTTGATTTATTTCCTTTGGAAGACTGTATGTTTCATCATGGCGTGAAAAATGTTTTTTTATTTTCTCTTTTCATTTTATTTGTTTTAATTTTTTTCTATTTTACTTAGTACATTACTTTTACCACTATATTTGTCATTGAAGAGCGGGGCTTCCTAGCACAGGTACATCTTTTACTTAAAAGGAGGTTCCTATGTAAGATTCACTGTAAAAGTTGTACAAGTTTCTGCAATAAACCTTTTTATTTTTATTTATTTTTTTATGGCGCAAATTCTGCTGGATAGGTTCTGTTAAAATTTTGCATAGATATTCCCTATAAGTTTGATCAAATTGTAGGATATAAACTATCACACATTTTGCAATGGGGGATGAGTAATATAACATTATGTTCATATTCTTCGTTCCCGCATCACGCAAATGCTACCGGATTCATTCTGTTAAAATTTTGCATAGATATTCCCTATAAGTAAGTCAGTACCCTAATTGCGTAATACAATACAATTACAATCTGTTTCGATTTGAAACGGATTGCTAATCCATTGCTTCATAAGTTGGAAAAAAGAATCTGCTCAATAATGTAAATAACGCAATGAATGTTGTTGAACTGTCAAAATGAAACAAATTAGGCATAATTGTTTACGAAAATAAGTTACGCAATTAGGGTACTGGTCAAACTGTAGGATATAAACTATTACGCTATTTGCTATGGGGGATGAGCAATATTACATTATTTTCGTTTTTTTTTTTTAAAAAAACTCGCTCAAGGATTAGGATATTGTAGATGGTTACCGGTTTAACTTTTAAAATTTATATTTAATAAATTAATTACAATTTATACAGCTACTAGTAATATAACTTTACAGTTTTTAACACAGCTAACTATTTACATTAGGTACTAAATTAAAAGACTAATTATCTGTATAAATAAAAATAAAAACAAAACGACCCTTAAGCGTCGAAGTATTCGACCGCATCGCTGTCATCCGGAAACGTGCACGAAGACTGGCAGCATTGCCACGTTGAATGGCAATGCTAATTCTTTGTCCAAAGAACGAGCCAGCCCTCTGGTCACGTTAAGTGTGGACCAGTCGACGAGAAATTTCCTTAAAAAGGAGACGTGCACTCGGGCCCCATGATCCGAGCGTTTCGACATCAAACGGCTCAAAACTGCACGGTACTTCAAAATCGGCCAGTGAGGAAGATAAAATGTTCCTGGTTAGTTTATTGGTGTTGAGGACTGAGGAGAGGAACACCGGTAAACTTATACTTGAAATTTTTCGGACACCGAGACCACCCAGGCGAATGGGAAGTGTGGCTTGCTACTACGCTCGGTCGTCCAGGGCCACATTTAGGATTTAATTGAACAAAACGAGAAGGTGAGCGGCTCCCGAGCACTGAGAAAGTTCTCTCTGGCGGCGAGACGGATACAACGCGCTAAACTTGAAGCCACGGATGCTCTTGCACCACGAGGAACTCTCTTTAAAACTGGAGTTGAAGTTTTACCAAAAGGGTTGAGGGGGTAAAAAAACCTGTTAGGGGAATGGGTATTGACGGGCAGGATGAAGGCACATTGTGGGGTTAGTATTTTTTACCAAATGTACCTTAAGGTCTCGTTCACCCTTAAAAAAGCGTGCTTGGGGGCAATGAAGGCATCCCACTAGGACATCCAGCGATATGGCAGGACTGACTGGCGGGATATGACTGGCCCTTCGTATGGCATCACTATTGTCGTCATTGCTTACCATAAATAAAATTAGTACTTACACGTTTTTTCGTTATAAATAACACATACTACACAAACACTTTATAATCTAAAATAAAATTGAAATAATAAAAATGACTTTTTAAATGATTATCATTACGCTATACCTTTATGTATTATAAGCAGTCAATCATGACATAATTTTATAGGAACGGCTATTTTAGCTAACTTTTAACAAAGCAAATAACTAAGCGGTTGAACGAATGCTTTGCAATCCTAGGCTAGTAAGTTCGATTCCTATATATTGTTTTTGAAGTGAAAACTTCTTTAGCGGCGTTGTGCACTTTTTTTTTAATGGGTAAAAAATGTTAAACTCTAAGGACACGTGACCTGATCGAAAATTCGTAAACGGTTAAAAAGACATCAACGCGTTGATTATCGCGGTGCAGATTTTTTTTCAAGTTTTCACTTCTGCCGGCACTCCCGGAGTGCCACTGTTTTTTTTTTGTGACGGTTTTGTAAGCCGCCAGTCAGACACACAAGTGATCCTATAAGGGTTCCGTTTATTCCTTTTGAGGTAGGTACGAAACCCTAAAAATTGTGTCACAATCCAACAAAAGTACTAATATAAGTACAAAACAAAACGCCTGAGCGACACTACAGGCGCAGGTATATATTATATCCCATGTGTCGAGCAAAATGTGAGAAAATATCCAATAAATATACGACAGCGCGCGGCGAGCGTGAGTAACGTAAGTGGACTGCCTCGCACTAATTTGTCTCGACGACGCGCCCTTGCGCATACACCCTTACGAGGCGGATGACATGTGTGTACACCCGAACATACACACACACACACACAAATACAACATCATACTCGACGGAATAAACGAGTATATTAGAAAGTAATATTCCTATCCTAGAAATAGATTTGCGAAACAGCCTTCAGGAGAGATAGATATTTCTGCTGTTTTTGGTGGTCTGAAATAGAAATATAGGTACACGAATAATGTACGCATAAATAAATTGGGAAATATTGTCCAAACGAATTGTTGTGTTAGTCAAGTAATTACGAACTAACTGAGGGCATAATTTATGTAAACATTAACTCGCTTATAATTTATTACACGTTTATGAAATAAATCACACCCACATAAATCACACACACATTTTATTCCATTATAAATCACACACACATTTTATTCCAGGTACATCGTCTTCACATGAAATAATAATTAGTATCCGCCATATCTCGACGTTGACGTCGTTGTGGGGTTTGCGCACTCGACTTGTACTTTGCCGGAACGGGTCTAGGATGAGGAGCCAGACCAAGAGAGACAGAAACGAGCTGTTTGGCAGTAGCAACCCCACAGACCCTATCTCCCGAGAGAAGTCTTGTTTCTCACCTCTGGCTTGCCTTTATTGGCCGGCCAGAGTGAACACTGACGAGGAACAGAGCTCCCACCTCTCTCTTTCTTGCCTTTATTACCCGACTTGACTGGAGATTCACAAGAGCAAACGTGCTCGAAGGTAGGAAGTATTCCAGTAAGATGCTCGTAGGGATCTTGACCGCACTTCCGGGATTATCTTGATAGCCATGGAATACCTACCTCCTCACTAGAGCACCGTAGGACATGTTGCTCCCTTGTTGTTAGGACACTGTATGCTAGCAACCGTTTTCGGGGGCCCATTGCAAGTCAACCCGGAAAATTGGAAAATTATCAAATAACTTCTCCCGCTCTGGGCGGAGCGGGAGGGCGTGTCAGACTCTTACTGACTAAAACGCACCCGTGTTTCTTCGGTTGCCCTGTTACCGGGAGCCACGATCTCGCTTTCGGTTTTCTTCGCACCCCCGGCAGGCAAGTCACCCCCTGCCATTTTATTTGTGTATTTTTTATATAAAACATTGGTCAGCCTGCCTGACCAATGTTGTGATCTGTTGTCTAGGACTATGAAAAGACTCCGTAGTCTTTTCATAGTCCTAGACAACCAATTCACTTTAGCTATCCAATATCCTGAATCCTATCCCACCCGAGGGTTGTCCTTGGGTGCACTTACATAGTGCGAACAGAGATAATCGTCCGTTCATGCCTCATTTCATTAAAAACGTCTAACGGGCCTCTGCGAGTTGGCTTCGGCCCCTCATATACATTCTAAAGGTCCGGGACCCCCGGGTCCCAAAAAATGTTAAGGCACGTAAAAGTAAGTATTAAATCTCCAAATATTATAAAACACTTTAAAAGAGTAGATATCTATCTTCTTATTTTCAAGTCGATGGTAAATACATGTAATAAGAGTTCTACGCCATGGCTACGCCAGATACTTAACTATGGCGTTTCTTGCCCATTCTTCTACATACGGACTACCCGAAGAAGAAGGGCCAAATAGAGTCAATTCTATTTTGTAGTAAATTTAGACCTTCAAAAGTGCGTTCTAATGGCCTACTTTAAATAAATTATTTAACTTTGACATTTAGAGATGTCAAGTGAAGTACACTACTTAAGGGGTTTTACTGATTTGTCGGCGTAACATACGCCGACAAATCAGTAAAACCCGTGATACGCGCGAGCGGTGCGATATCAGCATGCTCGAATGCCGGAAACGGTTCTCTATTGTGTTCCCTAACTTTTTATCAATAATCTAAAGTGACTTAATGTTTCTAGTCCTAATCATCATTTGTCCGAATGATAACTTGTCCGAACTTAATGTCACATAATATAACATGCCATAAAATTGAAATCCCTAAATACAATATGTTCTAAATTTGTTTGTCATAAATATTTAAATCCATAATATACCACAAAATCCATAATATCCATTCTATAAATTTCTAATGTAGTAGTTTAAAAATCCTTACTTTTACAATATTTGATTCAATCCCGTAAGTACCAAAACGAAATCCCGGAAAAAAGGCTTATCCATGTTATGATTTCTATGACTACGAGTATTCATGATGCGAGTACGTAAAATCAATCTACCTATTCCGATCACTGGTGATAACACATGCAACGCCCGAAGCCGTGACATATTGTTTTTGCATCTTTACATATATTTTTTTTTGTTAATGTATATTAATCTAAATTTGTGCTAATAATTAAACATTAAATAATTTAAATTTCGGACTTTTAACTTTTATTGAAAACGGTTTTAGGTCTTTTTTATATTATGGATGTAATATTTATGACAAACAAAAGGACATATTGTATTTAGGGATTTCAATTTTATGGCATGTTATATTATGTGACATTAAGTTTGAGCAAATTCATTCGGACAAATGATGATTAGGACCAAACGCATTATGGCACTTTAGATTACGGATAAAAAAGTTAGGGAACACAATAGACAACCGTGAAATATTTAATTTAAGTTTATAAGTTTGCGCCTACATATTCGTAATAATAAATTATGCAATCATAATAAAGTTTAAACATATACGTGTTATGCCTTTCTTTTAATAAATAAAATACAATTTGGGTATTGCGGGGCGCAGATTCGTGTGGCGCGGTGACACTCACGTATTGAATGAGGTGCGAAATCATTTCCTAATTACAGCAAAGAATAATATGATAATGCATGTACCATGAGGTACTAGTATTAGATTGGGAATTTAACGGTTGGATTTTTAGGTTAGTAGTTTTTATTTTTAATAAACATAAAAATAGTAAATCGGGCTAAATCTGCTCGCGCTCACCTGCGGGACGTCATCGAGGATGGATCTGTGTCAAAATTTTTAAAATTCGCACTCCATGTCGTTGCTTAAACAAATCAAATTACATATGAATACATTACATAATGAAATTGCGACAGGTCAGAAAAAATATCTCGTAATTATATTATAGTTTTAATTCATAATATTGTTTAAAAAAATGTGATTATATGCGATATGGTGATGTTTAATTGTCATCTTAAAATAGTGTCAGACACATTACAAATTATTAATACGTATAAATAAACTTACAGTAGAGTGCGAGTCGTTTATATTTTTTTATCATCGTTTATGAAGAAGTTATAATAAAACACATTTTTCTAAGATTCTTTAATCAGATTCATCCATATTACTACATTCACTCTCTATCGAATTGTTTCCACTACTATCATATCGTATCTTTGTTGGTTTGTAACTTTTAACCTATAGATTCTTACACCTATGCCAGTTTTGTTTTGATATTAGAACTCTTTCAGGTAGATTAAGTTCAGGTGCATATGCAGTAAGCAGAACAAAAATAAGGCAGTTGACTGATATACCCACAGCTAGGTTAGTATACTTTGCCTATTTCCACATTATTTGCTTATGGCATTCTGCTGTGGGGATCAGCAGGTGACGTAGATTCAATTTTCATTTTACAAAAGAAAGCAATCCGCGCGATCTATAAAACGTGTCTTCGCGAGTCCCTTAGAGACAAATTTAAAGAAATTGATATACTGACTTTGCCTTCTCTTCATATGTTTTATGTTTGTGTACATAAAGTATTTTGTATGTTTGCAAAAACTTAGGACTTTTCAAATTAAGAAGCGATTTTCATAATATAAATATACGTAGCAGACATAAAATTGTGATGCCCAAATTTAGATTAACTGAAACAAGCAAGTCATTCCTTATAAACAGTATCCGCTTTTATAACAAGTTGCCAAAGTCTGTTACAGAACTTAGCGATGGGAAGTTCAAAACCCACATCAAATTCTTATCAAGAAAGCATATTACAAAATTAAAGACTATGTTGAAGACAAGGAAATTTGGCAATAATTCCTTCTGCACATGTGGCTTCCCTGATACCTCATTAACGGCATAATTATGTAAGAGTCTATTAGCTGCTCCCAAATTATCATGTTTATTTTATCTTTTACATTCGTCCTTGACATATTCATCCTATTTATTATTTGACATTATAGGTATACCTACGATTTAATTTCAACTCTTTATTAGTGGCTTTTGTGGACATGATAATTATTCAGATTTATTACAGTGGTAATAGCGATCATGTAATTGCGTTTAATTAAAATAAATTTTTATTTTATTAATTTATTTGTCTTTTGTATAGATACTTTTCTATTTTGTGAATGTGAGTACGCTGTAGGCTTAGTGGACTGTAGATCTGTTGACCATTTTCTATTTAGTTAAGTACCTGGTACTTTTAGACCTACACTGTCCTCCCATACCTAGTCACACTGTTATTTGAAAGAATTGTAAAAGCCAATTACTTTTAAAAAGGTAACCGCGGAGTTTCATGTCGGCTTTTCTCCATAGGAAACGACCAACTGGACCCTTCACCTAGTTTCTGACATTTCATAAGTGCCCATGTAGGTTTATGTGAAACAAAAATATTTTAAATTTGAATTTGATAAATAGTCCGATGGGACAGCAATCCGATATGACCGGGGACGTTTTAAAAATATACTGAATTAATTTGATGTCCCAAAATAATAGATTCGATAAAATAAAGCTGTATAGGTCTACCGGAATCTCATGGCAAATGGAGAAATAAAAATTTGTTGCGTGCAATACTAGGGAAATTGGATTAAACGATCTTGAATTTTTATTAATGTCTTTAATATTTAAGGAACATGAAGTATAGAAGGTATGTGTATGAAAAATGTTGTTATACATCGGGTTCTTAACATAGGAAAATATGTCATGAAAAATAAATCAATCGTACATTACTTTATGTACTAATTTATTATTATGTCATTTAAATCATACTAAAACTTAACACCTCATTCAGACCTAAAAAACGATTTCATGAACTCCACTTGCATTTCTTGTTCTTCATCAGACGATGAAGATAAAGAGGTATTTATTATAAATCGCTCTTCCAGCATTTTGATTATTCTATCTTGCTTGATGAAATCTTTTTCAATTTTCTTTACAGAGGATTTCTTACAGAAGAGATTTAGAATGTTTTAATTGCTGCAGAGGAATGGCGAAAATGTTGAGAAGATCTCAACATTTTCGCCATTCCTCTGCACCAATTTGTGAGAAAACTTCTTCTGTTAATAATTTAATGTCACTTGGAGGCCTATTTACATTTTTATCAGCAACTTTTTACTTCATTATACCCCATAGACGTACCTACTGCTATAGGTACGTACGTCACTTGCCTATAAAGTATGTTAATTGTTCCTTCATATGTGGCTGTCAATATTTACGGATCTTCAAGAGCGGTGGCAAACATCAAAAACAAAAGAATAAGATTACTGTATAAGCAAACAGTAAGACTATTTTTAACCTATTCTACGTAATAAAAATGTTAAATTCAGGAATTTTTTTTAAATTTTGCCACTAAATGGTCATTTTTGTCGATGATTAGTGATGCAACGAATACTACTTCTACGAATAAGAATACCGACTGTACTATTCGCCGAATACGAACAACTGATCCTACTGTAGCGGCACGCAATTATTAGTCAAAGGACGTGAAAGGAAATTAAACACGCTAAGCAATATAAATATTTACATTTAATTGTATAATTAAAATTAATTATAGGTACACTTTTTTTAACATAATCGTTGCAAGTTTTTTGGCGACAAACGATTCCTTTTTTCTGTCTGTACACTTCTTGCTGTTGAAAATAATATAAAAGTAAAGGAGAAATATTTTCTAACGAATACGAATATTCGTATTCGTTGCATCCCTATTAAATACCATCGGCACACGGCTTGTCAACTTGATATCTCCATCTTTTTAGTAAGATAAGTGACAGGCATAATTTTAACACTAGAAATAGGAACAAATTAGATCAACCACGTTTTAGATTGTTAATTGATTCAGGCGTGACCTTGCGGAAACCATTATAAAATGATGATATGGAAATATTTAGTAACCTGTTCCGCTTAGCTATTTCTAAAGAGTCTTGAAAAGACCCTGGAAGAAATCGACACGTGTTTCACCTCTCAACGAGGCATCCTCAGGATGACGATTAGCTTGTCGCGAACTCGAACACAGCGTGTTGCCACACACAACACGCTGTGTTCGAGGTTGAGAGGTGAAACACGTGTAGATTTCTTCCAGGGTTTTTTCAAGACTCTTTAGAAATAGCTAAGCGGAACAGGTTACTAAATATTTCCATATCATCATTTTACGTTTTAGATTGTCTAAAGTACACAGTTCTTTTATGGGGTACTGTGTAAAATGGCTGTCAGAGCCATCTACAACCTCCGCAGATGCGAGTCTCTAAGGGAACTGTTTAAGAAAATCAACATCATGGCGGTACCTTGTCAGTATATATATGAGAACATTATGTATGTTCGAAAAAATATCCATCTTTTTAGTAAAATAAGTGACAGGCATAATTTTAACACTAGAAATAGGAACAAATTAGATCAACCACGTTTTAGATTGTCTAAAGTACACACTTCTGTTATGGGGTACTGTGTAAAATGTTATACTAAAATACCACTCGATATTCTTCAACTAAATGAGAAGAAATTTAAAACATGCATTAAACGCACACTATGTAGACAAGCATATTATAAGTTAGATGATTATATCGTAGATAAAAATGCTTGGCTTAATGCTGGTCGTGCTCCACAGCCGCTTGGGCTCACTAGTTAAAATTTTAATATTTGGAAGAGGTGCTTCCCCTTTTTTAATTTTGTTTTTGACATTACGAACTTAATGTTTATTTTTGTTTTACCAAGTAAATTGTTGAATGCCCCAATTAGTAATGATTTTCTTTCTTTTTAGCGGTAAAATTGTATTAATTTCTTAAATACATTGCAAACTAAAGTTTTGTATAATTTAGAAGCATTTTTATTTTTGTAAATGTGAGACCATGGAGCCGTTTATTAAGTTATTAAGATGTATGTTGACTTGAAAGAGCATGGCAGTTGAGAATATGTCATGCTCACTTAAATGTCTCGCTGATGGTGGTGAGTGTGTTGGATCATTCGGTTCCCTACAAAATGGTTGAGCTGGATGTTGCCGATTCACGCGTTATGTTCGTGAACGGGCGCCGTCAGTTGAAACTGGTTACCTCTTATCTGCCAGGGCTTATTTTTAATCTTATATTTTCAATAGCTTTTGATTATTTTTTGTACATTGTTCTCACATATAGAAGCAACAAGAATGATGTACCCAGGATTTTGTAATATCTTTATTTAAAAGAGCGTCCTCGGAGTTTCTTGCCCGATCTTCTCCATAGAGATCTACGTTTTGGAATGGGCAATTAGCTTCAACTTTCTGACTAACTGACCGACTCTTTGACAATTCAAAAGTGCCTGTAAATGGTTTATTTGAAATAAATGCTTTGAGTTTGAGTTTGATAAAATTCTTAAATTAGGTAGTTTTGTTTCTTTCATCAATAAAATTTGTTGATTTTTACAACATTCGCCGGTAACGACATGCACCGACCCGACATCGAGATGATATCGGCGGTCAGTTATTAGCATACGTTTAGGACCTACTAAATGCTTTTGCATTGTGTTGTTATTGTCACTGTCACCTATATCGTCCTAGACAGCCACCGACACCAATATCGGCACTATATCTACCGACAAAGACACGGGGTGAGAGTAGGGTACATTCTTCACTTGAACACACTTTTCTGCACTGCTGACTTCGAGACGTCGATAAGTACTGTGGTTGTTTGATGCATCGCGATGGTTATCGATATTCACCAATATCATAGGGCCGATAATAATTACACCGGTATCGAATCAATGTCAATATAGTTGCCGATAATATAACACGATATGTGGTTTTACAATAGACTGACGTTTTTTTTTTAGTTTTTTTATTTTTATTTACAATGACTGACGTTTAATGTCATTTGTAATTACTAAAGTGATACATGGATGGTGCTAACAGTTACATTTTTATTTTTTTACTAACACCTCTGCATAACAAGAACAATACAGAAAGCAACTATCTATGAAACAGGTAAAATACCAAGCTTTTTCGTGAAATAGTAGTGCTTAACAGACCCTACAGAACTTTTGGTCAAAATGTCTGCTGCCATTTCAACTGATTCCAAATAAGCGATTTTAACAAAATTATTGGTTACTGCCTCTCTGAAAAAATAATACCTAATATCTATGCGTTTAGATCTGCGATGAAAAATTGGGTTCGAAACAAATTTCTGCGCACTCTGACTATCATTAAATTAATAGTACAATAGGTTGTGAATTTTCTACAATTTCACACGGTATTTTTTTAAATATATTGCCTCTTTACTGACTTCCGACATAGATATGTATTTTGCTTCCGTTGAAGATAAAGCGACATGTTTCTGCTTTCTAGATTTAAATGAAATAACTGTATTTGAATCATAAGTTGTCATCCCATAAATCATAAGTTGTCACCACTTGCTTTATGTGAGCATATAGCGATGGGTCGATTGTCAACACGAGCTTCGCCTTCGCTTTGGCGTCTTCTGCTTTCTCCGCCACACTTGCCGTTGTTGGTAACTTTTCTTCAATGGCTGATGCCTTTCAACACCAACACTTGGGCTGCAAAACACCAATCCTCGTAATTCTCACGGCCGCACAATTTTGGAACGTTAGCTATATAATTGGCCGTCATTTTTACTATAAAACCGCACAGTACTTTTGGCTTCGTCTATTATAAATTTTTAATTATAATAGCTGGGCCCATAACTTAATAAAACATGTAGTTTTACAATAGCCGATATATCAGTATCGGATTGGTGTCGTTATCTGATAATGTGAAAACGCCCATTAGGCACATAAGAAATTTTAAGTCATAATTTTAGTTCACTACATCGTAGGTGTCATAAAATGTAAACCTAAGGAAAACAAAAAAAAACGTAAGAAAAACTAATTCAGTTGATCAACTGCAAATATTGTATACTGTGGCATGGATTTTCCTCGAAATGGTCAGACACACATGAATTGTCGTATCTTCATCGCGCCCCGCAATACCCAAATTGTTTTTTTTATTTATTAAAAGAAAGTACGTATATGTTTAAACTTTTGTAAGACAGCAGAGTTTGATTTGAATTTGTTCTTGTAATTTTAAACTTAATTATTAAATTAATTTGTTTTTAAGGCCTATTTCCGATTACTAATTAAGTAAATAGGATAGTAGTGTGTATTCTGTATTAGATTCACATAAAAAGTGCAAAATAAGTGTAAATATTTCAATCTGAATCGGTGATAGTTACCGGCACAAGTGAATTTTGCATTGTCATCTTGATATCAGGAACAATTCTTAATATTTTACTTGCTATTTGTTTGTTTACGTACCATAATTTCACCAACAATTACATAGTAAACTTTTAATAAGGCTGCATATTGATGCCAATGACCTTTAAACGTAAACATAACCTTAGTTTGGTTTGGTGACAGAACTTCTTACTTACATCTAAATTTCATTTTTTTCCTTGTTAAACTAATTATTTCTAAACTACTGCCACAACTATCTTCTCTCTTTCAATTTCTTGTCGCTTCCTTATTAAAGTATTGACAATATTTTTACAAACTTAAGACCTTCTAGCCATTTAATTATAAATGAGTTAGAATCTGATCACTGTGGCCAGTTAGTCACTTTCCCTCAGAAAACAGTCAGAGCACAAAGAAAACTTGTGAGTTTTATTCCTGTAAATAAAAGTCGCTTAGGCCAATTTAAGAATAATTGAATGGAAAAACTACCCGGTTTGCCTTATCAAAATGACCCGGATCAAGCTTACACTTACTATTTAACCTCATCAATAGTGAGTTTAGGAAGGTTTTCACCTCAAAAACATTGCCTGTTTGTGACCGCATTATATTCAGTGACTGGGCAACACCAGGTATTTACAAAAGTAGGCAGAGGTTATTTGAATTGTATCCTCGTCCTATACTTCTGCTTACTCAATACTTAAAGAATGTGTACCAGAATGTGACAAACTTTTTGAATTCACAGTCATTACTGCTAAAGACATTATAGAATCTTTTAAAAAACTTGATGTAAAAAAAACTGCTGACCTTTGGGAATTATCAGTACATACCGTGTCCTCAAAAATTGTAACATCAATTATTGAGGACACGGTATGTACTGATAATCCCCAAAGGTTTCACCCTTTTTAGCAGTCGTTTTTAACTCTTGTATTGCATCTGGTGTATTTCCTGATCTGATGAAACTTAGCAAAGTGATTCCACTGTTCAAATCTGGCAGCACAACTGATCCCACAAATTTTCGCCCTATTTCAATATTACCTACTTTGAGCAAAATCTTTGAAAAATTAATTTTAAAACAAATGTTAGGACATTTCAATGCATATAATCTACTTCATCTGAAACAGTTTGGTTTTACAAAGGGTCGTTCAACTACAGACGCGGGCGTGGAATTACTGAAGAGCATATTCGAGGCCTGGGAGGAGTCGCAAGATGCTCTTGGCATTTTCTGCGACTTGTCTAAAGCTTTCGATTGCGTACATCATGATACACTCACCAGGAAACTGTACCACTATGGTATAAGGGACAAGGCTCTTGACCTTCTGACTTTAACAACAGAATCCAGAGGGTCGATGTTAATGGCAAGAAATCTGCAGGATCTGCGGTCACCATGGGCGTTCCGCAGGGTTCAATTCTTCGGCCTTTCTTATTTCTAATTTATGTAAATGATTTACCTTATCACATAAGGGATAATCACAAGATAGTATTATTCGCAGATGACACTTCACTCATTTTTAAAATCAAACGCCAGTTAGTCAACTTTGAACAAGTTAACGATGCACTCTCTAAAGTAGTGCATTGGTTTAATGTAAATAATCTTCTACTAAACGAAAAAAAGACTAAACTCATTAAATTTTCAATGCCAAATGTCAGGCAGCTATCTACCAATGTTCAAGTAAATGGAACAGAGTTGGACCCTGTTGAGTCGACAGTTTTTCTTGGAATCACTATTGACAGTAAATTACAATGGGGCCCACACATAGAAAAATTGTCAGGAAGACTAAGTACGGCCGCCTATGCTGTTAAAAAAATTAGACAGATAACTGATGTGGATACAGCCAGAATTGTTTATTTTAGTTATTATCATAGTCTTATGTCATATGGAAATCTTCTCTGGGGAACCTGTGCGGACATTGATACTATCTTTGTTCTACAGAAAAGGGCTGTTCGAGCCATTTATAACCTAGGTCCAAGAGATTCCCTTAGAGAAAAATTCAAAAAAATAAATATTCTGACTGTAGCCTCACAATATGTTTTTGAAAACCTATTGTATGTACACAAAAATATATCAAATTTTAAGAAAATGTCCGATATTCATAGTTTAAATACCAGGAATAAACACAACCTTGCTGTACATCGCACACGTCTCCACAAAGTAGGCAACTCGTTCATGGGTCAATGTATACGCTTTTACAACAAACTTCCCATTGACATTCGAAACTTACCCATTAATAGATTTAAAATCTGTATCAAAACCAAACTTTGTAAAAAAGGGTATTATAAAATTTCAGATTATTTAGAAGATAAAAAAGCATGGGATTGAGCTGCTCGCCCTGCTAAGCCTTGTGATAAAACTTAACATTTTAATTATTTTGTAAAATCATCAAAATATACCATTTTATATACACATTGACATTGTTGAAAATTATATTCAAAATGACATAATTACTTTGTAAAGTATTATATTATTTTAATTAATTAGTTTGAGTAGTTTATGCGGCCTACCCAAATGTCCTTTCTTTGGTATTGTTCGTCGAGTTGAGCTCCATAAGTTCTTATGTGAGCTCCACGATTACTGACAAATGCTTGCACTGACTGGACAGGTCCACTCAAATCTGTGTGGTTCTTTCCTCAAAAGACCATTTCAGGCACTAATCTACAAAGTCCTCATATGGCCTGACCAAGATTATGTCTGGACTTTAAAAGAGACTGTGACCTCTGAGTTTGTTTCGGCCTTTCTTCTCAGAGTAGTCAGATAGGAAACGCCGAACTCAACTAGCTTATTTTTAATTTTTATTTTTTTAAATATGACATGTAAAAGTGATTCCGATATCCTATTTACAGAATAAACAATTTCATTTCGTATTATTAAGTATTATTCGTATATGTAGGCGCAAAATTATAAATTTAAATTCAATATTTCGCATAATTATAGTAAAGTAAAAACATAATTACTCGTGCAGCATATTACTTAATTGTTAGAACTTTTGTTTAAACGTATACGTAGCTAAGTCTCATAAGGATATAGGAAATTACTTGAAAATCTTACATTTTTTATTGGAAGAGCTACGGGACATTTTCAGTTTTTTTTTTTGTATTTTACATTGTTCCACAGTACCTATCTGTTAACATTTTCATTAATAAAAAGTTTAGATAGTATTAATAAAGAAACAATAAAGTATTTTAATTTAAATTTTATATTATTGTTGTAACACGAAATATTGGGAAATACCTACTTTATAGCTATTGCATAACTCTAAACTGTTAGCATTTTTGTACATAGCAATGAATTCACTAAAGCTATCCACTCAGCGAAAATAAAAAAAACATTAGAATTATAAAAGGTTTTGTGGAAAAAATATTGTATCTCTACTGGACTAATTGTAGAATTAATAAATTTGATCTTAACATATCGAAATGCTTAGTTATCACCTTCACTTGGAAGAATATTTAACTACTCAATTGCAAATCAGGTTTTATCTCGAACTCATGTCACCAGAGATCTTGGTATTCTTCTTGACAGTAAACTTACCTTTGAGTGTTGTGTTGACAATATCACCAAAAAAGCATCCAAAGCCCTGGGATTCATTATCCGTAATGACAGTCACAGTAATATCAAAAAATTTAAACATTTTAAGTCATCTCGATTATGGGAGTCTTTGGAATCTGAATTATGCAGTGCATTTGGACAGATTGCAACGAATACAAAGGAAATTCACGAGATACTTAGGCTACAAATTTAAAATCCCGTATTTGAGTTAATATGAACGATGCAGTTGATTCCACTTACTGCCACTTTTAACTCGGAGAAATATATCTGACTTACGGTTCCTAGTGAAAATAGCACAATCAAGGATTGAATGTCCTGAACTTCTTTCTAAGCTATCTCTGAATGTTCCACCTCGACATTCTCATTTGAGAAATCTTCTTCATGCTCCTTACGCTCGCACAGTTTACCGTAGCAATTCTTACATGATTCGTTCAGTCAAAGTATTTTTAACCGAATTGTCAAGAATAAACACTCCTCAATCGATTTGTTTGCAAGCAGCTTAGCGTCCATTACTACTGTTTTATCTTAACACTATAATATTGTTTCTGATGCATTTAAATAGCGGTTGCGCATGCATCTTTGCCTATGCAGGTATTTAATTTAATAGTTGATTTAAAGTTATACTTAGCTAGTGTTGAGACCGCTCGCGCTCCTCTCAACATCGCCGCGCGCTGGCGGCAGTGAACGAGGGTTGCGGGGACAGCGGGGAGTCAGCCGGCCGCCGGCCGAGCGCGGGCCCCGCGACACAACGCCATGCCATTCAGCTGTTGCTCTCCTTCGTGCACGGCTGCGCTCACGCGTCTTAATATCCATTTTCTTATTCATATATGTAACCGACCGTTGTAATTTTATTTCCTTTTAATCTCAATCATTATACTTATTATACAGTCCGCTACCATTTTATTTTGCTCCACCACGACCTATCGTCGCGTACACTAGTGTTTATAGTTTAATATAGAATAGAATAGTTCAAATTAATTATCTATTTATATTGATATAATATGAATAGTTAATCAATTTGAACATTTGTACAACAGTCTATTGCTAACTGTGGAGGCTTGTAAATGGCTTGTCTGTCATTACCTCCCTGTTACTTCTGTATTGATAGCTGTAAGCCACCCAAACACAATCAAATAAAAATAATTATTTTGACATAAAATCCCTCCGACAAGACGATATAAAGTTGTCCCACATTACTTAAATATTTATACACTCATCAAGCACAACAATAACTCGCCTGTGTACCTACAGGAAACATTTTCTATTCTAATAAATTCTACCCATAACCGGAAATCACTACATAAGTACGCAGAGTACACAAAAGGATTGATGATTGTGCAGGATTCAAACCTCCGAAACTGCGTCAATAATGTCTACCTTTGTATGCAACTCCACGCAGATTTCTTGGGTACAAAGTACACCATTCCTTACACCATAATTTAAACCTACACCATAACTTACGGTCTTCTAACAGAATCGATTCTAGTACAGTTAATTTAATGTTTGAGGTCAAGCGAACATTGCTGTCCCAAAGTTAGTAGTTTCGGCAGTTTGCGAGTAACGGCCGGTCACCAGGGGCTACATAAGAATTGCACATCATGTACCGGTCATGGTAAGATATGGAGCTAGAATGTACATGGTACTTATGGCTTTCAAGTTTAAGAGAAATGGTGGTAATGACAGTGAGTTGAAGCGACGTGGAACGGAATGTGGTTAGTCGGAATTGCTTCTAGATAAGTTCACACACAAATAGGGACGCGCACGCAGTTGGTTAAAAAAAAAAGATTCAATATAAAGCTAAATGAGCATATAAATAATAGTAACTATTATCAAGTTTTGTTTAAAAGATCTCTTAGCAAACCTAGGCTAACGGAACTTCTTCTGAGTGAATTTTTTAAAACCACTATTCCAACAATCTAATTTCTAGAAGTTGGCATTTGGCAGGTATGAAGATTTTTAATAACCAACGCTCTTTCTTGTATCGGCGGGACACTTCATGGCTTAGAGCTTTGCTAAACGAGATATTCTTCAAATCTTTTAAAATACTCTGTCTGGTTAGTCTATTCAAAGAAACAAAGCCTGAGTTCACGTGATACGTGTTAACATGGCGACGTTCATGCACAAGCATCAAGTTCATGCACGGGGTAAGCTACCCACAAGCGACATGCACGGGGTTACCCACACGCAAGTGGGGAGTCACGTCTCTGGCATTACCATGATACGGGGATGTCATATCAAGCCTTTGTGGAAGCGAGAAAAATTGAACACGATTTGGAGATGAACATTTTCAAGGTTGATGCAATGACTGGATTAGCTAAGAACTAAATAAAACTTTTTAAAGAGAGACCTCTTAAGTGTGCATCTGTATAAGGTACAAAACATAAAAATTATACCATGATACAGATTAAGAAACACAATTTAAAACTCGCATCGTGCTTACAATACATGATTTTGAGTTTATACTCTCTGGAGCTATGGTAAAAACGATTTATTGAGATAATCTAAGTTGAATAGGAAATAGAAAAGCCGTATAGCATACCCTCTAATATGAATTTATCTTTGCACTTTGTTTGAAGCTACAGTGAGTTATTTGTATTAGAAGGCGAGTGGAGATATATTTCCACACGCTCCGAGCTATTACCATAACTTTGAACTGGAAAGACAAAAATCTGTAAGTCTACTCCAGCAATCAGGAGCTCAGTTTACAAAGGCCCAATATTGTAAATGAACAGTCAAAATCTTGTAAACATAAAATCAGCAAAGATTTCTCCGTCTGCAAGTTCAATACTTCGCTTTTAACGTTGTATACATCTAAGGTAGGTTTGGAACAGAAAGGTACAGTAAATACTATTCACAAAAAGGTTTCAAACTAAATACACCCTTTTACATCCAGGGTTTAAAGGAAAACGTCTTAATACTTTTCTAAATAAATGTTTTCAAAGATTTTCTCTCAACCCGAAGTTAAGTTTACACAATCTAGAATGTTCTTACTTCTGGACCGCGTCCCAGTAATGCTCTTATCTGCTAGCACTCGCTGTGGTACCAGGAAATAAGAACATTCAAGAGATGCACTGCTAACGACCTGCGATAGCACACGCACAGTCGTGAACGATACGTGTCTTTAAGATAACTTAAGTCGTAGGTTGGCGAGTTATTTAGCTAACAGTATTAAATACAGATTATTTTAATAACATGTGTATGTCTGTATCTTCTTATTTCGACAATAAAGCAGTAGTAAAGTATGTGTGACTTCTCGAAACATTCGTCAGCTTTCTACAGAGCTATCGATCCTCATAACTAGCACACCATTTATGATATAAACATGTATCAGGAGACCAAAAAAGTATGAGAGATGAATGCAAAATGTAATAAGGAATATCCCACAGTCATAGGTAGTAATTGTAATCAAAGCAATATTTTTCATAATATACTTCTTCTTTCAGGTATGTAACTGTCTGTATGTTCCACACCTACATATATCTCTTACATATAGTAATCCACATTACATGTAGTATCCTAGTAATTGAGAGGCTTCCTCGGTGCGTTGTGTTCATGCTGTCAGCTCTAGTTTGTTAACAGACATATTCTATCGAGCCACGCTACTAGTTCCTACACTACAAGATCAAAAGGTCCACTCCACTCAAAACATGATATTGTGTCGGTATGTACAACGCCAAATTCGAACTAAGCTTCACACCTGATGCAGCGAAAATCCTGTATCACGCAAGTAAAGTTATCCGCGCGATTGGAATATATACACACAGTCGACAACAATCGCCAGTTAGTCCACCAGACACAACACCGGACTGCTTGGGATCCTCCCTCTTCTATGGAGGATTTGCCACCCTGTTCATAATTCCTCTATAGTACGTAGGTATGTGGCGTTTGTATTAAATGCCTCCGTATGACCTAAAACCTTCAGAATTGCGTGCACGCGATACACATGAGCACAAAAATAAAGGCATAAAAATAACGTTTTTTTTTACAAAAAATTTCAAACTCAGCATATCGCGCTCAGTAACTACCCTTACAATCACTGAACAATAACACTAAATCTCACATAATTATCATAAAAGCACTAATCACAATACCTAAAGTGCTTAACACACACATAATCATAAAACTCTCTTTATGTCCACTTAGCACTACTTAGCGATGCGCAATGATGGCCGACTATACCGGGCTATAATATGGCACCAATCAATACTGCCATTAGTGCCTTTTATTGCCCCGCAGTGCTAGGATTAGGATTTGTTTTACTACTAGTAATTAGGAGAATGACTGTAGGTGTCTGGGAATGGTAGCACTGAATATGTTACACTAAATAATAATGTTCAGAAGTACTTTACTGAAAAAATCGACAGCTTACTTTGTAAATACACGCCTAAAATTGACTGAATTACTGGTTAAAAAAAAAATGTGCTTTCACAAAGTATGTATAAGCTAGCAGATAGGTACGATATTGCCCATAATTCCATAATAAATAATTAATATTATAATCCTACAAGTACAAGCAATTATAAATATATTAATGCTATCAATCAATAAAAAAGCAGCATGTAAAAACTCTTTCAAAGATCTTTTTCACGAAATTTTAAACACATAAAAATAATTATAGCTTTTATAAGTAGGTACGTATCTACCTACTTCATCATTATAGGTCCTATGTCGGTTAGATATCGTGGAATATATTCATTTCGTCCGCTCAGATTCATATGAAAACATCATCTGACTAACATCATAGGCGAGGAATGTTACTTTACATGATTTCAAGACAAAATTGTAAGACATTTTCCGAATGGTGTGGTTTCTACTTTTCATTTCAGTTCCTTTCCGTCTACGTATTTGTTGAAATGCTACAAAAAAAAAAACAGTGAGTTGTATAATCATAATCGTCTTTAATAAAAATCTGGCGTTTGTATATTTCTTTATAGCTTTTCATCTTAAAGTATTATTAAAATTAGTCCGAAATCTGGAGAGGTATAATTAAAATGGAACCAAAACAAACAAACTGAAGTCGATGACAATTGGAAGCTCCGACCTCGCCCCGCGGCCCTGGAGACTTCACAGTATGAATGAGAAATAGAGCGCGTGCAAAATTGAATGAACCGACATGTACAATATTTAGAAGTTTACATAATTAATTATTTTCAAGTGTGTATATCAACTTAGTAGCTTGTTTTAGTGTCTGTAGTTCCGTCGGATACATTAACATATTGACAAAGATTGTTGACTTGAAACTAGAAATAAATTACCCACAACACTTATATATAATGCAAGTATAGTTAGTTGACAGCGTGCTCAACTCGCATCTAAATAGGCATGTCAAGATTCATGATGCCCAGTTCGGTTTTCGGACAGGGCTGTCAACGGAGACGGGCATTCTTAGTCTGAAGCACGCTGTTAAGTATTACACGGATAGACAGACACCAGTCTACGTGGTTTTCCTGGACCTATCCAAGGCCTTTAACCTAGTCTCTTACGATTTACTATGACAGAAGCTAGGAGACACAAAACTGTCACCTGAGATCGCATCTCTCCTCAAAAACTAGTACCTACACCAAGAGAATCTGGTGAGATGGGTAGGGAAGCTTTCGGAGCCATGCAGGCCGGAGAGTGGGCTGAGACAGGGGGGACTGTCTTCGCTCTTGCTCTTCGGTCTCTATGTGAATGCCTCGGTCGAGGGACTTAGCAGCATGCCTGTCGGCTGCTATGTGGATGGTGTTGTTTTAGTAATCTGAGCTACGCGGACGACATGGCGCTGTTGGTTCCCTCAATCAATGCTCTCCTAAAGTTATTGCATGTGTGTGAATCGTTTGCGGAGTCTCATGGGTTGATATACAACACTTCAAGTCTGGTGCCAGATGTCCATCTACGATCCCTCCTCTGTTACTTAAAGGTCACTCAATAAATAGGGTCTATAAGTTTAAATACTTGGGCCATCTGGTAACAGATTCCCTAAAAGACGATTCAGATTTGGAGAGGGAGCTCAGAGCGTTGTCAACCCGGGTGAACATGCTGGCTCGCAGGTTCTCTCGATGTATGGTCGCAATTAGAATAGCTAGGCGTGTTGCACAACGTTGTACTCAGGGACCCTTTTTCTTTTTTTTTTTCGTTTGCCCTGTTGCCGAGGGCCACGATCTCCCTTTCGGTTTTCTTCGCAGCCCCGGCAGGCATCGGCCCTGGCGGACCCCGTCGATTCTGCTGAAATCTCTGAGGCGCGCGTGGAACACAACGCGCCGTCGACCCGGGCCTGGTCCTTATCGGACGGTGAGCTACCCATTGCTTACCGTCCCCAAGCCCGCGCCTACGGTGGTCGGAAATCGCCTCGCAATTCCCGACGCCCTGGGCGTCTCCTCCTGCGGCGGTTAGGGAAATTTGCCTCTCCCTCACGCGTTCCGCCTCCTCCTTCGCGAGCATTACCGCTTCGCAGAAGGAGGTGACTGCCTCCCATTTCCTCTCGCTCCACACCATGGCCTGAATCAGGGCCGGACTCGGGGACCCTGTGGCTCAGATGTACCTAAAGGGCTTGCAATGCTCTGCGTATCCAATATAACAATGCGTTCAGGATGCTGTTGCGACTGACACGCTTCTGCAGGGCGTCAGCAATGTTTGCCGACGCGTGCACTGACAGCTTTGACGCAGTATAGTGCAAGAAACCTGCCTTGTTACTTCGCAGGTTGCTTAACAGTCCCTACATCATTCTGCACTCGATAGCTGCCCGGGCAGATAGTCCGCTTGTGTGAGCGTTAGCCGATCGAACTAGATCTGTTTTAGTTATTAAGTACTAACATATGCTAAATTAGATTGTTACTAACACAATGGACCTCATTTGCAGTCTGAATAAATAAATAAATATTAATAATAATAGTGCACATACCTACATGATTAGATCTTGATTCCAACTATCTCTCTATGGAAACAATGAAAATAATAAGACTATACTTGAAAAAAATGAGCTGTCGCGAAATGTGAAACGAGTCACGAGCTGTGAAATTATTAAATAAATTCTCTCACTCTGGGGAGCGGGAGGGTTTTTCAGACTCATACTAACTAAAACCCACCCTTGTTCCTTCATTTGCCTATATTGCCAGGGGCCACGGTACCCCTTTCGGACAATAACCTCAACCATCTGGCCGCGGGACGCCTGGTAGATGAAAACATCGAAACATGAAATTATTATGTACAAGTAATAAGCATAAAAGGATAGTTTACTGACGCCAACATTGGCATTGGTATTGGTTTGGCATTGGCACGCAACCAGTCGGTCTGATCCGCCGCTATAGATGTTTCACATCAAAAACTGTTTTTTCAACTATAAACAAGTCATCTAGCTTGAGTAATTTATATTTGAGTAAATTTTATTGCAAAAAATAATAAGCACTTTCGCCTGCCTGCGCTTATTAGTTTATGCAGTAAAACGACTGGCTAGTCGCTCTATGTAATTTATTAGTATTCAGACCAACCCCAAAATAGTCAGGAAACAAATCAAATCAAATCATCAAATCATTTTATTTAATTCGAGTTACATATACTCAGAATAGAATAGGCATATACATTTACGAATAAAATAAAATTAAAATTAGAATCAAAATGACTAAATTCAAATTAAAATTAACACTCAAATTAAATTAAATTAAAATGTATTAATTAAATTAGATTAAATTGACATAATAATAATAATAACGATTATTAACATAATAGTCCCGCATGACGGGAACCTCCTGAAAGCCGAGAAAGACAATCAAATCAACTATCCTGACCTAACTTGCGAGGTTGTCAACATGTGGGATGTGGACTCAGCGATCATTGTGCCGATAGTCGTATCAACCAATGGCTTAATTGCCACGCCTCGACTAACACCTAAGGAGTCTCTCGTTGGGCTGCTGGATTTAGAAAACGGTACTCCTGGATACGGCTCGTATTTTCAGGAGGTTCCTCCCTCTGGAGTCCTGGCCGCCTGTAGCTTGGACCAATACAGGTGAGCTACAATTTTTATACTTTTAAATGTTTTTATATTCTAATATTTAAAAATTTAATTTATAAGTATTTAAATGAAATAAAGGAGATAATAATAATAGAATATAAATTTTGATTTTCAGACCAGAGATCCATAACATAGGTACTTGCAAAATACTAGTAAAATAAGTTGATACTTACTAACTAAAACACGTTTAATAAACTTATCATGTCACGTCACATAGACATAAACATTGACAGCTACGCAACTTCAAACAATAATTCCATAAAAGCGCTCTACAGCTTCTATTCTTACGCTCCGCCACACACCGGACGCCAAGAGCCACTTGTTCCCCTCGTACTCATAAAACTTTAGTCCATAATTGTCGTGAACAATAATTTAAATAAATTAAACAAGGAGTTTGCAATCAAAAGGTACTACTCGTACAACCAGACGAAGACACTGAGAAGACGCAGATTTGATGTAATTGAAAGAGATCGAATTTCCTGAGTTAAAGGCAGGAATTAAAAGAGTTATGCTATGTGATGTAATAGAAGATTTGTGATACAACAGAGTCTGATTGAATTAGGATTTAAATGTACACGAGTAATTGTGTTTGTCTTTTCGATACTCACAAATAAAATAGAATTATATTGTTTTTATGTACATTAAAACATGAAAATATTATATTTAAATAATAGTATAATATTATAATGATTATATTCGCGCACTGCCATAAAAACAAATTCAAAATTAAAAATATTTTATCTCACATAATTTTTATTTTTTAATTTTTATTTTTGATTACTTGTTGACATTTCAAATTCAAAATATTTTACTTCACATAAACCTACAAGGGCACTTATGAAACGTCAGAAGCTTCCAATGGAGAAGAGCCGGCAAGAAACTCTACGGTTAGTCTTTTAAAAATAAATGGTTTCTACAATGTTTTCAAATTACAGTGTTAATAGGTATGAGAGGACAGTATAGGCCTATCAACAAGTACCAGGTGCTTAATAAAATAGAAAATGTTCCACAAGTCTACAGCCTCCAACGTTCTCACATTCACAAAATCTAAAAGAAAATAATCTATATGAAAAGATAACTAAACGGAATCTTAGGAAGTGATGTAGACACAGTCTTAAAAGATAGAACGTTTTTTAAAGAAAAATTCAGTTCCATTGGCCTAGAACTTAACCTTTCAAAATTTTAAATTTATCTTCCCCAAACGAAAGAAACTCAGTTCACCTCCTGGTGTCCCCAATTTTTGATGAATCCGTTCCAACGTTCATTGAGCAGAAAATACAAAATTTCAACGATGTCTTGGAAAGACTTTTCAAAATTAATACTCATTCGGCCTTGTCACTCATTTGATACTGCTGTTTTGGACCAAAATTTACCTTTAGCCTCCGTTCCTCTCATCTATGGAAGTATCCATAACTTTAAGAAAAAGTAGACAAAATTAGTAGAAGCACTAACTAAGCGATAACTTCAATCCAAAATGTGTCCCTGGACGACCGAGCGTTGCAGCAAGCCACACTTCCCATTCGCCTGGGTGGTCTTGGTGTCCGCAAAATTTCAAGTATAAGATTACCGGCGTTCCTCTCCTCGATCCACAGTACCAATAAATTAACCAGGAACATTTTATCTTCCTCACTGACCGATTTTGAGGTACCGTACCTGACCAATGCGTTGAACGCTTGGAAAATGGCTTGTCCCAATACGTATCTGCCCGACAACCCTTCTTTTGATTGTGTGCACCATGATACGCTTTTGCGTAAACTACGTCATTACGGTGTGCAAAACGAAGCTCTAAGCGTTATAAATTCATATTTGCATAATAGGTTCCAATGTGTAGATGTTAATGGTGTAAAATCTTCCGGACTACCAGTTCAGCTAGGTGTACCTCAAGGCTCAATACTGGGTCCATTCTTGTTTTTAGTGTATATTATTGATTTAATATTCTATTTAAACGGTATCTGTGAAGTTGTACTGTTTGCAGATGATACCTCTCTATTTTTAAAGTAGACCGGAATAGACAAGATTTTGACGATGTAAACAGTGCACTCTCAATGGTTACGGATTGGTTTACCGACAAATAATCTAGTTCTCAATGCCAAGAAAACGAAATGTGTAAAGATCGCCCTACCAAATGTTAGAAATCTAGGACCCAACATCGTCTTAGATAAAGAGGTGCTTGAAACTGTGAACTCGGCAGTTTTTCTGGGCATAACAGTAGATGCCAAACTTCAGTGGGGCTCACATATATCGAGCCTAGCGGGAAGGCTCCGTTCGGCTGCCTACGCCATCAGGAAAATTCCTATATATTTGTTTGTTATCCTTGATATATTTGTCCTTCAGAAACGACCTGTTCGAACAATTTACCAGCTAGGTGCCAGATTTTCCCCGAGAGACTTTTTCAAAGATATTGGTATCCTCACAGTGGCATCGCAATTTATCTTCGCCAACATCTTATGTATTAGGAAAAATATACACTTATACTCAAAAAATAGTGATATACACAATGTTAACACTAGAAATAAAGACAAACTACGAGCTCCCTTTCATCGGCTTCATAAGGTTCATAACTCATTTGTTGGGCTTGGTATAACCGTTTATAACAAGCTACCCTCTTCTTTGCTAGATTCGCCTTTTAATGCGTTTAAAACTAAAGTAAAATCCAACCTTTGTTCAAAGGCATTGTATCAACGACTGCTTAAATAATAAGAATAGTTGGTTGCTGTGATTAACTCAAGACAATGTTTATGTTCTTTCTCCAGAATTAGCTTACCTACTGACATTTCATTTGAATTTATAAGTCATTTTTTATCTTTTTAATGAGTCAATTCATTTTTATTTTATTTTATTGTTGACATAATCTACTTATTACAATGTTTTCGTTATGAGGTGTATTGCAATTTGTGGTTAGCTAGCGACCTTGACAATTGATCATATTATGTTTTTCCTGAGCAACCGGCAGCAAGTTCGTCATGCTCCCTTAGATGTCATTGCTTGCGGTAGCGTCAGAGGTCGGGTTGCCTCCTTCCCTCAAATATGGCGAGGGGGTAATGGCTGATCTTTGCGTTATGCTCGTGAAGGGGTGCTGCTTGTGATGACTGGTCGTCTTGCTGATCATGGTTTTGTTATTGTTACGAGTAATTAACTGTTTATTTGTTTTACCTCGATGGTCCTAGTTTATCATTTTAACTTCCAATTACAGTTTTATATAGCTTTATGTAAGCGAGCATGCCCTTTATGCCTGGGGGCTTTATTTAAATATTTAGTTCAGTTTACGTTTAGTTTTTATTTTTTTATTTCTGCTTGAGTAAAGTTCTCGATGTTTTTGGTTGGTATATTGGCGTGTTCTAGCTGACATATGGCCAATAATTTATCATTTAATTTTTTTTTGTGCTGCATAATGTAATTTTATTTTTGCATACTATTGTATAGAATCATTTATTTTCTAACGTGAACAGAAAGCTATGCTGCTGGAGAGTTTGTTGCACCACTTCTTCATCCCAGCTAAAGGCACTAAGAAGTGGTGAAGGGTGGGCGTTTTGGGGGACTGTCTTAAGTAAGTAATTTGACGTTCGAAAAGTGCTGATTTTCAGCCTAGTGTGAATAAATGACTATTGAATTTAGTATTTTTTGAATTTTGAATTTTAAACTGTCCTCTTTCCTTCAGCAGCTGATTGCATTCTTTTTTTGATACCTCCAGCTTCTTCAGTGTTGCATTCAGTTTGTCACTCATGTCATGAACTGCGGCTGCGCAGGTCATCATAATTTAAAAAAATCCCCAAATAGCACTTAAATGTGACAAGAAATAAGTTAGTGTATGACGAATCTAAATGAGTTGAGAACTTGAGAAAATAGGAGGGTAAGACAGTTAGCAAGAAATAAAAGAACAAAAGATGAAGTTTTTTAGAAAATATTATGCAAATATGGAAGTACAGTAGCGACCAAAAGTCCATAGGCAATCGCACAAAGCAATAGACTGACGCTTCGGTTTGACTTAGGCCCAGCGCCCACTATCGGCATCGGCACGGCTGAGGATTTTAGGTGATAAAAAGCTTTATACATTAACTTCATGGCAATAAAGTAGAAATTTCCATGATATATGATCGTAGTAACAAAAATACTGCTTCGGTATGCTTGAGGCTACTGCATCGGCAGCTTTAGGGCTGCTTCGGGATACTTCGGAATCCTTCGATACGCCGGCGCCCGCCGCGCCGCCGGCTTCAAGCGCAAGCTTTAGGACGGTGCGGCATGCTTAAGGACGCCTCGTCATCCCTAAGAACGTTGCAGCATGCCAAGACATAGTTTCCGACGGTGTGCGCTTGCATGTAGGAATGCCGAAGGATCCCTTTTCTTGCCGATGCCGATAATGAGCGCCGGGCCATATGACCTTCTTCTATAAGATGTTACAATACAATACACACACACACACTCACTTTGTCTGCAGCTCATAGTAGTTCATAATTTCTATCAATATAGAATACGGCGTGCTAGCTCAGAGGATAACGTGCTTTGGTATGTGCGATTATGGCGAGCCGAGCGAGGGTTCGAATCTCAACTGTGGTTTGCTTGTAATTTTTTAATAATTACATTCATAGTTTTTATTTTTTAATAATTACTATTCATAGTTTTTGTTATTTTTTAATAATGACTAGTTCAATAATCATTCGTTTTTTGTTTCGGTCGTCTTGTTCACATAAATATTAAAGTTTAGCAGGTAGACCACAGAAAACTAAGAAAATTATTCCGATTTATGTGGGGTAGACAGACACAGTTCGTTACGCGTATTCGCTTAATAAAACTTTGTTGGTTCGTGGTTATTGTTGGTGACGAGTATTTAGGTATTAGCGGTGTTGTGGTTATTGTTTTCAAAATGCAGTGAAATATAAATATTGAAGGGAGATCAAATATTATTGCGCTGCGTAAAAGTGAATGTAATTTACACAAATATCTAATGAAACCGGACTAAGTGTGAGTGTTATCATTTAAATATTTCATATTTTACTGAACATAAATCTTAATCAAAGGTATTGTTGATAGAACAGAGGTATTGTTGAGACAGAAGATGCCTTTAAAATTTTAAATTCATTATGAGGTTTAATTCGATAAGTGAATGATAAACAATTAAGTTGAAGACAAGGAAATTTGGCAATAATTCCTTCTGCACATGTGGCTTCCCTGGTATCTCATTAACGTCATAATTATGTAAGAGTCTATTAACTGCTCCCAAATTACCATATTTATTTTTATCTTATTTTTTATTTTTTTTATTTTTTTTTTACATTCGTCCTTGACATATTCATTCAATTATTTGACATTATATACCTACGAGTTAATTTCTCTCTTTATTAGTGGCTTTTTTGCACATGATAATTATTCAGATTTATTACAGTTGTAATAGCAATAATGTGATTGCGTTTAATTAAAATAGGTTCTTATTTTTATTAATTCATATATCTTTTGTATAGATTCTTTTCTATTTTGTGAATGTGAGAACACCGTAGGCTTAGTGGACTGTAGATTTGTTGACCATTTTCTATTTTCTTAAGTACCTGGTACTTATTGAAATACCTACACTGTCCTCTCATACCTAGTCATACTGTTATTTGAAAAAATTGTAAAAGCCAATTATTTTTAAAAGAGTAACCGTGGAGTTTCTTGCCGGCTCTTCTCCATAGGAAACGACCAATTGGAACCGTGCACCTAGCTTCTGACGTTTCATAAGTGCCCATGTAGGTCTATGTGACATAAAAATATTTTGATTTTGATTTTTGATTGATTATTATGTGTAATTAATACAATGTTATTCTTTGTTCTAGAGAAATACTGTGAGGGTTAAGAGGAATAAGGAAGAGGCTTATTATCGAGCACCAGCGACGTCAAATGATGGAGGAATATGAAACAAATGGTTTCATACCAACGAGATATTTTGCTGAATTATTAAATACGTCATTATGAACCATTCGCTGTGCACTCTAAAGACCAGCTAGGAAGCAGTTTTTGACAGAAAGGCATAAACAAGAACGTTTAAGTTTCGCACGATAATATTAAGACTTCAAGTGGGACACACTGCTATATTCTAACCTTAAAATATTTACCGTACCAACTTAATAAACAACAGATTCGTTATTACATGAATTTGTGGTAACGGTTTTTTTAAGCACGTTACAATATGTTTTTTGTCGTATTTCTCGCAGATAGACCGAAAATGTTTAAGATTATTTTAGTAATATTATTATTTTAGGATTACAATTTGAGGTTTAGTTTCAATCTTCTTTTCGTAAAGAAAATGAATACTTAAGCTATAACCTTAATACCAACCAATATTTACTAAAGCCAAATAAAATGTAAAATAAATAATGTAAACAAACTGCCCATACTTAATCTTAAAATCACCTATTTTGTAAGTAGTTTTTTTTTTACATTTTGAGTAGTCTTATATTCTTATTTATTACTTAATTACTTCGACCATGATCAAAGCTAACTAATAATAAGATAGCTAATATTTATGGTGAAAAAATCAATTTAAAACATTTCATAATACAAATAATTATGTCAAAATAATATAAATTGCTCCTATGTTTCTTGACATCTATTTCACATCTTATTGAGCTGATGTAATTACAAATAATTGTAGCAATATATTATCTATAAGAAAAATAAATATAACGAATACAATTTTTTAATTTTGCTGTCACATATCACGCATTTTTAATTCTAAACCCTTTATTGCAATAACAGCATTAATAAAAAAGGCAGCAATAGTTCAAATATAATATTATTGCAAACAAAAATATTAATATTTGCAAAAACTGCACTGTGCTTTACGAGATTGGAACCTAAGCCAGTTTGCATCTCAGACCAATGCTTAACGCGTTTTGCTATCTGCACACGTAAATTTGGTTCGAATGTTAGCAATGACATAAACTGGCCAAGGTCGAGCGCATGATGCGTGTTGTCTAACAAAAGCGACGGAAATATATATTTGTTTCGGTAGTGCGGCGCAAGTACGCGACGATAAGACAGTGTGTAAAGCGCGATACTGCGTTCTCTGTGGTGTGTGTGCCGTCTTGTTTACACATACAGATATACGGGCTATACCGCGTGTTCACAGCAATACGATTCTTAACGTGCCTATGCACTTTTGAACGCTTACTGTACTTATAAGGAAGTAGGAAGCTAATTAGATTATTTTGGGGCTTATCACAATTTGTTTAAAAAGAAAAAGGACATAAGTAAATTACCATTTAAGATAATAATTATTAGAGTTAACAGTTATTTCCACTAAGAATGTTATAGACATGAGATTAGAGGTACCTAATAAAGTTTCATTTCGACAATGCAGTTGGTTTTAAACAACAGTATTATAGCAATTTAGGGATAAATATGTGTGCAGTAAAGTTTGTAGTGTATGTTTTATGTTTTGGGCAAGTGTTTTCGTCGTCGATTTTGCTTCCACAATTTGACAAGCAAAAGCAGACATAAACGGTACCCGTGTGTACTGGACGTAGCTCATAACTCTGAGCAATGTTTACAGGTGATGTATAATGTGTAAATATAACTAAGATAATGATTAATATAAAACAAAATACTCCCTGGGTTCGATGAATTCAAATCCGCAATCCAAACGTTGACAGCCGGCAGATGAAATCTCGATTATTAAGAATAATCGTGACAAAAACACGTCACAAACACTGTGCCAAGATTTATGATAAAACACAATTATTTAATAATCTAAAATATTTAACTAAGTGGTCCTTTTTTCACGACCTGTCGCCAGTGTTGCCAGCCAAATAAGTCGCATTTTTGTGACAAAATAATCGCGCGATAAAAAGTTGTAATGAGTGCTCACTCTTATATCCAACTTGTTGAACTTTGAACCTAAATTCAGATACAAAAATGTGTTTGTTCTAAGCGCCTAAATTCCTTTCTAAACATAAAATCCATTTGGTCCGTTTAAGTATTTATATATTTATAAAATTCTTTGTGAGGGTGGATACAAGCACACGAGAGAGAATAGTTTTCACTAATGCGGACCCCTCGGGGTCCTGTCCATGAATTATTAAGTGAAAGCCGACCTACCTCACTGACTACCTACAATCTTATGAAACTTGCTACATACTCACATGGTCACGGGAGTTTTGAACATCGATACCTATGAAAGTAAAGTTTCTGTTTTCTCTGTTAGTTGTTATTAAATGGAAAAGCTGATGATGGTTAGATTTTTGACTACATGTATAGTATTTTATAGGACCTACTGTGTCTATCACTAAGAAACATACTGTGGCGGCAGCAACATCGCCTCGCCCGCCACATGCGAACTACGCATCACACGGACGTCACGCAAAATCATGCATCGCATAAGTGAAGTCCCTGGCATACCGACATTAAGGTGGAACTAGTTGATATTTTTTCCATACAAATTTCAGGGGGGTTTTACTCCACTGTTTGACATGGTACATCCAAAGTTAAACATGATATCGTTTTGTTTCATTATTAATTTTGTCTGTGCGGAAACAGAATAGTAATATAATGAGACATTAAAAAGTTAGGAACCCACAAAGATTCCTTTTTCTTGCTAATTTTAACGCAACTTTGGGGGTAAATAAGCAATAAAAGAAGTGTAAAATCTCCAAAACAAAGTCGGCACCGACAAAGCTCAATTGTCGAAGAGTTCAATAAACTTTATTTGTAATTGATTTATGCAGTGGTTTTTTCATAAAAACCTATTTTCAAAAGGACTTTTCGTAATTTTTTACGCACTCGTTTTACTAAAATAGTTCGGAACGGTGTTTGTGTGCGTGCAAACTAGACGTTGTGCATGTAGACCAATGTCTAACTGCTCATCACTGATACTATCTCTGTCGGACACGATGCCAGGTGACACAGCGTGCTTTTCGGCCATGCCCACTAGTGAGTTCGAGCCCGCGACTAGTGTCACCTTAAGCGTCATCACCAGACACAAAACCCGTCCAGTCGAAGGATCCTCGCTTTTCTATGGAGGATGAGTGAACTTTAAACTCTGCTCCTCATACGTCTATAACACTATTAAATGACTTTTTGATTTGATTTGATAAAATGAAGGCTATCTACATATCGAATGATTTTATTAAGTTTAATCTAGTAGAATCACTCACAATAGTATTATGTGTATATGCGTAGACCGTGTGACAGACAAACAGACATGAAACAAGTTTTGACCTCGTTGTGGACGTAAAAGTACGAGTGTCACATGAGTGTTTGTATTTCTGAAGGACACTCGTTGCACGGCATCCACCAGTGTGATCATAATATCTTGTATAATAATAGGTGTGTGGGTAACTATAAGTAGAAATACTTAGACGTTAAGAATCTGATTGTCGTTATTACTCCAAACACAATTTACGCCGAGCTCGTGATTGATGATGTTCTACAAAATAAATCTACTCCACTTTGTGTAATATTTACATTACTTTTCAGACATAGTTCCACAGATAAAAACATTACTCGATATATCTATCAAATCCCTGAAAACTAATAGTATTAATTGAAAACCAATAAGTGCCGAACTCCTGGAAACGTTTCACGAGAACCAAATCAAACCACTATCTGTGCTAAAACAAAGGAAATTTACATGATTATGTATTGAAGCATCGTTTTCATTTCTTGTATCACCACACAATTTTTCTCATCGTTCAGATGGATGGAAGCGTGTACTTTACGAGCTAGTGTAAATTTAATATTATCGCCGCGATCGATGGACGGGGCCACTTACGTACACTTGTTATCGCTACCGGCCATATAAAAAGGCTCCTCTAGTGAAAACTCAGCGCTCTGCACCTAATCCGCTATGATATAAAGTTGGGCTCTTGGGCAGTTTTTAAGGTTCCGCACCCAAAGGCAGGGCCTTCACACGGCGCTGTCCTGTACGATATTTTACGGTAAAATTTGAGATCACACGTCAACATCCCACTGTTTATATGGTTTAGATCAAATACAGTAAATAAGTAACTATTATGATCCCAAAATTATACCTACCTACGGTAAATAATCATACTGATCATCGCTGTGTGAACGTGGCAATAAATGAATTGCATCGTCTAATCTCAACAAAGTAAACTAATGGCCGACACCATAATATTTTGGTGGTACGGAACCGTATATAAATGTGCGAGGCAGTCTCGCGCTTAACCGGTTGTTCTGGCTCCGGTCGGGTACAAAGAGCGAATTTACCGAATTTACGTGAATTGTTAAGTCGTAGTGTGCGCGCATATTTGCCATAAACATCAAAAGTAAGGTAAGTTCAATGGAAGTCACAGTCGGTGCGGATCAAAACGGACTCTTGCCAAGGGTCCGAGGTAAGCCGGGTGAAGGTTACTCCGTTGCGCTGTATTTTATGGAGGCCGATCTTTGGTTGCTTTTAAATAAGTAGGTAATGTTGAAAGAATCATGAACTACATTAAAAAGTATTATGTACAGAAAGTCCATCGCGATATAGACCAGCGAGAGAGACGTAGCTCGTTACTCGTTTTGGTAATTGTATTTAAAAGTTCGTTAACTTCCGTTATAGCGTAACAATTCAAATTAAAATTCTCCACCATACATCTACCCATACCTTAATATGCGAAACACTGAGATAAAGCCGAGATCAGAATTAAATAGTTACTTTGGGTAATTATGTGGACGGTCTGTAATCAATTCACATTGTATTAATCTCTGGAGATAAGTCTTGAGATAATAGAAGTTTACAACAATACCGACTCATAATCACTAAACAGGAATTAGGACTCCCGCAAGCTATCGACTGCACTGTTTGTTCAAGTTTGTAAATCGAAAACTTGAAGCACTAATATTATAATCGACTAATAATTTGTAACATAAAACGACCTTCAATCTTTTCTTGGTGTGATGAAAGGTAAAGGCTTTGTAAAGTCGGGGAAATTAATTTTTAAGCTAGTTGACTACCAATTTAAATTGCCAATATACTAAAATCACAACTATCAATATTTGACAGATGTATGAGCTGGCTATAGCACGGTAAATTAACGTAGGGTGTAAATTAGCTTAAAAAAATAATTTCCCTGACTGTACGTACTATCCGGAGCCACTTCCCAAGAGTCGCGATAGTGACAGTAGCAAACTGTTGATCATCCAAAATGAAAAGGTTTCGACATCGCCGACATTTCCCGACGATGCCCGACAGTGCCCGATGTAACCCGACAATGTCCGATACACGATAGCCGCGCAAACATGTGTTTCGTCCATTATCCACAGCGAGCTACAATGGCGGTACTTACACTTGATATTACCGAGAGTGGCTTGTTCTAGTCAATAATATATCGGGCAGTACGAGGGTGAACCAGAGTAAATATCATAGTAAACGTGATAAGAAATAATATCAATAAAAGAGCTTCGAATGCAATTTAACGCACTTTCCGAGCAGTTTTGTATTCTAACATTTAGGCGTTGTTAGCACAACGAATTATTTTACAAAACCCGGTTTGATTCCAAAATTCAATGATTTTCTCTATCAACATACTTAACAGGCGCAAATTATATGAGTGCGATATACACGTTTGCCTAACCCTTCGGGAATAACAGGCGTCCTGTTATATCATGTTATGTTTCTATAGCATTTAGAAAAATCTGGTTGTAATAATCGTAGCTACAAAATATAAATGACTAGCTTCTGTCCGCAACTATATCCGCGTAACACGTCGCCCGCCCGCGCCCGCTCCGTCGCATCGCATTCTCTGACCGCGTGTTACTTCGTGTTCACTTGGCGTACTTTCTGACTTTTTTTACTTTTTCCTCGGCTTCTAAGGGTCCTAGCGTAATGTTATAGATAGATAGATAAAACATTATTCAGTGCACACAAAAAACACACATAAGCAGAATGTAATGATAACAAATAACATGAATATACATCAAAACAAGATACCAATATACAAAAAAGAAAAACATACTTAAAGAAATGGAGTGACATAATGATATACTTCAAAATAATAAAATATACAAGGTGCGGTGTGCGTCTCAGGGTTGCACCAAATGGGTGTCCAGCTCAGCATGTGTCAGACAAATATACCTGACGCTGATATTCTGCTGGATCCCTGCAGTGACATACGGACGTCGAGCAGAAGAGATAAAGTGGTATTGTGATAAAGTGTTATCTATATCATAATCTTATAGCCTTCTTCAAGAATTGGCCTATCAAATGCATAAAGATTTTTTCAAATCATGCTGGTACTTTCAGTGACTAGCACGAAGAGAGAAGCAACAAATAAACAAAAAAAGAAACAAACTCTTTAGTTTATTATTAGTATAGATAAAGATTATACAACAATTTTCTAAAAAAACAAATTTTGATAACCTAACCAATTCTGTTGTGAGAGTTGCCTTGAATAGTTGTAGTACTTAAATAGTCATTCACTCAAAGTGGATATAAACAATCAGTAACAATCTCAAACCGTCACAAATGACCGATCAATCTCAATACAGTGGAACGTTTCAGCTAGTATGTCTGAGAATAAATACTAAAGTTTACGAGAAGGTTCCACCTCCCGCACGGTACGTACGTCTTTATTTGTTGTGGTCCCTCCACTCTGCTCCGAGCTGATCTCGGTGATAAGAGGCTGTAAACTCAGCCCTCGGCGCGTTACCATTCAGTTAGCACTTGTTTATGTACACCGAGCGAGTGAATTATGTGCGTTTTATTGTACAGCTAAACTGTTGTACTATACTTGAAAATTAAGACGGATTTTAGAAGACGTAATACAAACATTGATGTGCCAATAGCGTGTAGAAATAAATATCGAATTCAAAAGGGATGATTCAAAACAAATCTTTAGTACTGAGTACTTGTCGTTAATAAAGCCAGGGGATGAAAGAACAGAAACTGGAGGAAAAAGAACGGATAAAGAATTTTGTATGCCACTAAAAGAAGATAATTGCAAAACTTAAATACATCTGTATACATTTTGTGTATATGTATCGGCAAAGGACGCGATTTGTAGCCAGTCTCTGAGCAGAGGGCAATCTTACGACAGAGTACAACCATACCGGCTTGTGTCTCACAGCTGGACAATATCGTACTACAACACGCTAATAAAAGCGAATTTATTGTATTGGTTTTAAATCTAGTAAGTATAGTACTGAATTACGAAAATATTACGCAGATCAATAGAGCAGCCATGGCTTGAAAACACCGACTGCCAAACCAATTGCTAGAATTGATTAAAATGATTATAATGCTGCTTTTCAGTTCCCGATTTTTTTTAAATCATTTAGAACTTTTACTTCTTTAGTTATTTTACTACAAAATCCCCAAGAAGCCAGTCTCAGTAGCCATGACAACAACTTATAGTTATAGCTATGGTAGCTGCGACAGTGAAGTTAGAAGCGTTCCTTTGTTCGCGATATGTATCCAAGTTATGTTATTACTTTCTAACTTCAACTTATGTATACTGCCTAAATATGTAAGCTGTGAACTCCCTAATGTACCTTCCATGTAGATATCTTACTTAGGTAACGGAATAAGCGCTGTTGGTAGGTACTCTTCTATTATTATAATGTCTTAGTAATATTACTCTTATGGTTATAGCAACATTTACTCTTAAAGCCTGTTATGTTGTCTAGATTTTATAGGCCTGGAAAGGGATTTTACACGAAATATTTATGTAGGAATATTCACTTTAAAAACGTAGTTTATTAATAAAGCCAAGCTACTTAATTTAAATCTTAAATTCCTACAATGACAGCCACCGGCACAGCCTAAGCCGCTGGGTCTAGAAGCACGCAAATATGGATCCATTCCTCCATTTACAAGACTCCAAAAACATTAATACAAAATCGTAGAAGTGAACTCGATACAGGATAAAAACACCCTGAAGCGAGCGACTGTGCAATCATTACTGCGATACGCTTTACTTCCATGAATAATCTAGTATTGTTTGTAATAATGAAATGTCTCTGAGCCTGTCAGATTGATCTCCAAACCCATTAAAAGTAGCACAAATAATCATTATATACAGGTATATGTTACTTGCCACCACCTCTGCCTAACCCGTATAGTACGGAACATTTCGCCAGTTACAAGTCCCATGCAACCAAACATCCAGCTATTACTGAAAATCTCCTAAAAAAAACCCGAATGACACTTTAACCGACCATGAGATCGAATCCTTGAAGAGGCTTTAAAAAAAATCTGGTTCTCATTAAATAGACATCATTAAACTTTCTTTTTATATAATTTAGGAGTAAAAAAAGAGTGTTTTTAATAAAATAACACAAAAATCCGCTTGTATTCCCAAAAGGGGTATACAGAACTGTATTAAGATACGCTCCCATTTTGCCAGTTATTAACCGTTAACAGTTAACAGTTTTACCGTTTCCCTTTCGGCACTATAAACTTGATGTGTCGATGTCTATCGCTAACACATCACGTCGCCGTCACGAAACTTATTCAACAGACAGCGATACAGGCTGACTGGAGATGATATGGTGTCGCTCTGACGGGAACTAACGATACTTGCAGAGTGTGAACACTGGACATGTACATTGTCATTGGTCGTTTTGACTTAGCAACTATACCACGTTTGTATTACGTATTTTCACGTGACATTTGTTTTTGGTAATTTCTTTCATTCTCTCTTTCTTTAAACCTTGATTCGACAAAAAAAAAATGTTTTAATGTTTACGAGTCAATTCTCTACTTTCTGGTCCTATAATTATAATGTGACGAGTTTATTAATGACTTTAGAGTTGATAGATTTTCATAGAAGCTTTATCACTTATTGATTGAGTAAAACCTGTTGGGATTTTTACATAGTTAAGTAATGGACCAAATACAAAACCCCCGGACTTTTAAAATTGATAGTTTCCTTGAAGAAACAATTGAATTATTTATTGATCTCTTTGTTTTACTTGTACCGGGTGAAATTTCTTGTACCCCCGTCCCACCCCGTTACATCGCATCGCCCGTCCACGCTATTACTTTGTTTTGGCTTAACATTCTTTCTGTTTCTTGTTGCTCGGCTCCTAAGTTATAGCGCGATGTTAAATCCCCTAGAACCTTCCTCAAGAATAAGGCTATCAAATGCAAAATAAATGTTCAAATTTGAATGATAGTTCCGGAGATTAGCGCGTTCAAATGCACAAACAAAAAAACAACTCGTCAACTTTGTTATTATTATAGATTGTAGATCTGCAAATTCGTAATCTATTTCCTCAAGAAAGCCGAATTCAATCAATTCACTGGAAGTCAATTCGCACCCTCTGAACCTAAACCAACAGACTACCAACCGCACTCTACTCCCTTCAAACCGGAACAATAGAGAAACCAATACACCGATTGACTTGGAGGCACACCTGTCCACTACTTCTACATACCTAGTACCTGCCAGTGTTTTCAGAGTGTCCAATATTCATTGTATGGTGTATTATTGCTACCGAGCAGCTTCCTTGAAACTTAAGCAATGCCTCATAAACCAGTACTTCGATTGACTTGGAAGCACATCTGACCATTACTTGTAAATTCCATGTAAGTACCTGTTTGTGTTTGCGGAGTTTCTAATATTTAGTAGATGGCGTCTTATTGGTTTCACTCACTTGAAACTGAACAATGCCTCAGGAACCAAGATCAGAAACCAATAAATACACCGATTAATTTGGTAGCATACACAGGTGTGCTATGAAATGTCTTAAAAAATAAATAAACGAAATGTCTTAGAAATGTCTTAAGGACAGCCCTAAGACATTTCTGTGTTCCTAGTATCTCACAGGGTGCGGACTGTGCAGAGTCTCCAATATTTAGTACAAAGCGTCAAATTGGTTACCATACAATTGAATTGAAACGATACTATTTTAATCGTTTAAGTCAAGTACAAGTTATTTACAGGGTACAGGGTACAGGGGATAAATAAAAATTTCAATAAAATAAAAAAAAAACAAAACGCCAAAAATACTTTAATACCAAAGACACACTTCCGAAAAGTGTGTCTTTGGTTTTGAATTTTCGTTTTTTGCCACCGACTTCCGAAATTAAAGTTATTTTTCGTATTTTAGTGTTTTTTTTTGGAAGACGGTTGTTTTTTTTTTATCGTAAAAAGTTTTTATTTTTCACTTTTTAGTTGTGGTACCTACCCCAAATAAATTCGAATACCATTACCTGCTATGTAAATAACAGTGACAGGAATTTATCATATCATTCATATACTTAGTGGAAAATACGTATTATTGAACCCAAGTCAATAACTATCCAAGCAAAGTTAATAAAATTTATATAGAACCACCTTGAGAGTATACCCTTTCAAAGAAAAAGGATTTTCAAAGTCGGTCTATAATTGACGGAGAAATCTGTGAACATACTTACATAAAACAAAAAAAATATGTATATAGGTACACATACGCTATGAACATTATGACCTCCTCCTTTTTGGAAGTCGGTTAAAAATAACAAAATTATTTGATTACTAAATCCTACTTATATTTCTTAGAAGTTAAAAAAGAAGTCTTGATTTCAACAGGATCCTAAACAACCTAATAATATCCAGCATTGATGTAGGCGAGAGCCTTCCAATCGCTTATGCCCGCCTAGTACACGTTATCAGCAAACACTGGGAACCCAAAATACCCATATTACGCTTACGGACGAAGCCCGCGGCGTGCAAACTTACGCCGCTTTGCTATATTAATGGTTTAAATGCCGCTCACACTCCTGTGCGCTTGGCCATAAAAATTTCACTGGCTCTGTTTTACTCGTGTACGAATTTAGAATTTGAAAATGATTTTTTTTATTCATTGTATTTAAGTTTCACGATTATTTTTTATAGAATTATTCTACCCCTACTTGTCTCTTGGGTTTCAAGTAAAGGCTCGTGCAGACCAGTGCGATGTTTAAAACTCTCATTCGCTTTAAGGCTCGTGCAAACTGGCGCGATATCGTGGGCGCTACAGGCAGCGCCACCTTTGTAGCGCCCGCGATATCGCGCCAGTTTGCACGAGCCTTAATGCGAATGCGAGTTTTAAACAGGCAAAACATGAATATATGTGGGGGAAATCTGTACAATATACATGTATTATTTATGGACTTCTATAGCGACTTCTACATCACTATGTAGTGAGTAATCGAATCCCTATAATTTGTGAATCAAAACTTTTATCTTGTAGAACTTCACTCAAACGACAGCAAATTGTAAGATACTGCTCGTTGAGTAAAATTAATGTAAATCATTCAGCTCATTCATTCTCAAACCAAGCTAGCGTAGAATTAATTACCTACTATGTAATGTTAGAAATAAAACTTATCTATCTATGCACGTAAAAAGACGTTTGACGTCTCTATCGGTGTAGCTCGCTGTCCAAATATTTTAAAATAAAAATAGAAATCAAAGTCAAAGTGCATTGGAATCCGTTTATTAGTGATCATAGTGGCAATCAGTATAACATACATTGTAGTGAGTAATAAATAGTGCGTTTAAGGGTCGTATAATCATAACAATATTTATCAAAAATTGACGAAATTATAGTTACCCGCTAGTGCAACAATATATTCGGTAACGTCGCTTTGTTATCAGAGCCATCTGTCCTGTTAGCAGCAAACAACCTATCGACCCGTGACGGGAATCGTTACTGCCGCCATCTAGCGAACATCCTCTATACCACCTGCCAAGCTAGTCTACAAAACTTCATAACCATGCCGGGCATCAAATGTGGAGGTTGCGGTCGCTTTATATCTACGTTAGAGGGCGCTAGGTGTGGCAAGTGCCAGGTGCTATATCACAGAGTGTGCGTAGGTGTCCCTACAAAGGCCAGCATATCACCTAACTGGCGTTGTCCAGACTGCAAAAAGAATATTGCTCGGGATAATAGGGCCGAAACTCCTGTCAGAGGACCCACACAAAGCCCCCCCGCTAATAACACAGAGATAACACAAATAAGTACGCCTAAAAGTCCTGAGGCAAGTTCTAGATATGAACTCACGCAGACTATCAGCCCTGTGAATGCAGCCTCGACTTCCCCGCCGCCTGAAACTTCAATTGCCGACGTCACCACTCGGGAATTATTGCCTGTAGCTGAAACCGACCTGCGGGTGATAATTGAAGAGCTGAGGATGGTGCGTGCAGAGATCCAGGTGTTTAGGAAGGAGATGGAGGTTGAAATGGCAGAGCTCAAAACCACCCTAAGTACCTGCAATACACGCATTGACAGTCTGGAGGCCAGGGTGGATGCGTTGGAGCAACGAGCTACTTCAGGCTCCTCGAACTCAGCCAACGTGGACGAGATTGTTGAGGAACTGAGGCGAGAGCTCAATGACCGGGACCAGGATCTTCTAGCTAACGACATTGAGGTGTCTAATTTGCCGGAGGTAAAGGCGGAAAACCCAGCTCAAATAATTAAGGTCATTGGCCACAAGCTGGGGCTCAACCTTGACGATCGCGACATCGTTAGTGCAGAACGTGTTGGTGGAAGGCAGCTCAACGCGACAAGCTCAGCAGGACCTACTGAATTTCGTCCACGGCCGATCGTTGTGCGCCTTGCCCGTCGGGACCTGCGAGACCAGCTTCTGGCCAGCGCGCGAGTGCGACGTGGAGCGACCACTGCCGACCTCGACATGCCCGTTCCAGCGCAGCGGTTCTTCCTCAACGAGCGGCTGACGAAAGCAAACCGTCTGTTGTTTCGTAGGGCGCGGGATGCAGCCAGTCTCCTTGACTGGAAGTTTGTGTGGACCAAGCAGGGTCGCATCCTTGCCAGGAAGACGACAGGAGACAAGGCGCAGAGGATCCGCACTGAGGAGGACTTATCCCGTGTCTTCGGTACTGCAAATAACACTGCTTAATTATTATTGTGTCTATTTATGTGTGAATAGTTTTATTTTTTATGCTTGGGGAAATGTGCGTCGCAACCATTTTCATAATGTGCTCAGCCATAGACCGGATTTGTATGGAGCTACGCTACTACTACGCTATGTACCCACGTTATACCATTTTACTCTTATACTATATTTACTTATATTATATGTACAAAGTTTATTTATACCTTATCTATTTAATCTTAATTATGCACAAAGTCTATTTACACCTAATCTATTTAATCCTAATTATGCACTAAAAGTAACTACATATTATTACTATAGTGCCCAACTGAACCTCCACACAACACCTTCATACATTCATTCGTACCATATCATCATACTTCCATATCTAGTACCTACAGCTATTAGCACTGATGGCTCCCAGTAAATATATTAAGTTTGGTCTACTAAATGCAGGCTCTCTAGGGACAAATCAGGACGAGTTCTTGATTGCCATGGGCAACCACTCTGTGGACATCATGGCTATCAATGAGACATGGTTACGCAAAGGGGAAGAGGACCGCGCTCCTAGTGTACCTGGGTACAAATTTAGGCACGTACCGCGACCTGTTACCACCCGAGGTGGGCGTGGCGGAGGAGTTGCATTTTATATAAAGAATGGCGTTAACGCGCGTGTGAGAGCTCATCCTGAACACCCTGATGTGGAGCAGCTCTGGCTGGGCCTGACCATAAATTAAAAAAAGATTCTTATTGGCACTGCGTACCGCCCGCCTTGGCAGGAGTTGGAGCTTTTCCTTGACGCCATAACTGCCAGTATTAGTGCATTAGCTCCATATGATAACCTTGTACTGTTGGGTGACTTAAATGTTAATCTGTTGGATGCAAACAGCTCAAAATCAAAGCAGCTTACGGACTTTTTTAATTACTTGAACGTTGCCCAATTAGTTCAATCAGCGACACACTTTGTGGGTGACAGTAGTACGCTCATCGACATCGTATGCACTGATGCTACAACGCGAAATGTTGAGGTGAGCCATATCAGCGAGCTCGGCCACCACTCTTTCATTACATGCGAAACTGTTTTTAAGAAGCCCAAGGTCAAACCTAGGGTGGTTGAGTTTCGCTCCTTTTCAGACATCATGCTGGATCAGTTCCATAGTGATTTGAATGTGATACCATGGTCTACTATAGGAGATATGAGTGATGTCGATGCCATGGTACATACTTTTGGCTCATACATGCTCCAGCTTTTTGATCTCCACGCTCCTATCAAGAAAAAGACCTTCTATAAGCGGCCTACGCCTTGGATCACTGACATAATTCGTCTGATGTTCAAGCTGCGGGATGAGGCTAGGGACAGATGTCGCAAAACCAGAGAACCACATCACAAGCAGTACTACCTGGATCTTAAGCATGAGGCCGCCGCCGCATTAGTGAGGGAAAAGACAGCATATTTCACAAAAAACGCTGGACTGGTACACCGTCTAAATATTTGTTTGCTGCACCGGTCGACGTCATTACGTCGGCGCCGGCTGTCGCTGAAAACCAGCGCTGGGGCTCTGTCTTGCATAGGGTCGTAGCATAATGCTGAGCGATAGCCGATTTGCGTGGATGTGACGCATGCTTCCCCAACTTTTTTTAAAACTTTTTTATGTATTTAAAACTTTTTTTTTTTTTTGTGTCATGTTTACCGCAAATAAACGTATTTTTTCTTTCTTTCTTTCTAAAATAATGAGCCAAGAATAAGTAGAGATAAAATTAGATTATTTTTAAAACAACGGCTTGAAATCAAATAACTTGGTTCGCAAAATATAAATTCATAACGCTAAGTTTGCGTTCGGGTGCGACGCAACACCGGAAGAACAATTTCCATTAGTTTTCATAGGAATTGTTGCACCAGAGTTGCGTCGCGTCTGTCTGCGGGACCTTTATTGCTTGCATTGACGGTTATAATCATGATGATTAGTTTGTTTTGTTATTCTTAGAGTATAACAATGTTTTATGTATGTTTTTTCAGTAAGAAATATTTTTTTTGCCACAATGACGCAGGTTTTTCTTTCAGCTGTAACTTTTTCCCACAATGATTTGAGACTGACCGCCAAAGTAACTAATAATAGGCATAAAAAGAACTTTGCAACGATACACGTCCAGTCGTTATTGGTCCGTGGGGAAATCTGTCGCATTATCCTTTAAGCATTGAAACGCAAAGAAGATGTCCGAATAAATAAACGACTAAACAGAAGTTAATATATATCGCTTATAAAACAGAAAGTACTCATAATTTCCGATTGTAATTAAATTGAATAAGCCAAGAATCCCTTTATTCGTCGCGTGACGAGATCGCGACGACTTGCTAACGACTTTCACTCCGATAGTTAGAACAAACTTGGAGTCATGAAGCCGAGACTTGCTTCTAGTCTTACAATACTAGTTTACTAATTAGCAGCTTAGGATAGCTTCCTCGCTAATTGGAACGGAGGATATAAATAGTCTGTAAACATGGACAAGTATTGACATAGACTGCAATGTTGGAATGTGTTTAATTGTCATCAAGAACGTCAGCAACTCTCTTATCAACATATGAACATTGTACGAATATATCGTACAAGGAATATGTGTTAGACATAATTGTACTAGTAACTATTCCTGTTAATTACGTTAACTAAGACTGCCTCATTAATGTAGTGGTTGTAAGCATCACTGCTGAACTTGCTGGCCTGGGTGCCAACTCAGGGATGCAGGGGTGCAGTGTCATTGGGTTTTTCCATTTGAACATTCTCAGTGCCAGCCTGAAACAGATCAGTCTGCCGTCAGTGATTGAAGCACTGTTCAGTAGAGAGCAGACTGTTTGTCGTCCACATTCAGCGACAGTCGACTGTCGCAAGCTTTTTATTTGAACCAGTCGGTCGCGACTGTTTTATTTGGAGATAGAAAGAAATGCAATAGAGGGGAAGAAAGAGAAAGAATGATAGAGGCAAAGAAATGATGGTCTGATTAAGTAGTTAAATTATTGTTTGTTGTATTGTTGAGGGTTACAGCGACAGATCGTGACGTCATTATGTTTGAGTTTTGTTGCGAAGTCATGACATTCAGTTGTTTGCTTTCTAAATAACGATGTACGGGTTTGATGAGTTAAATACATATTTGAACTGTTGATATGGTTGGATATTGTGAGAGAATTTTAAGTTCAGAAAAAGTTCTTGTTAAATTAATACGCCACTACTAGTCGTTCGGGTAAAAGCAATCTGTCCCTTTGCAGACGCTTCATGACAGGTTAACACAATCAATAAAAATCTAGCGCATGCCTTTGGGTTTCTTTATAAAAATAAGTACTAAAATATCAATGATTCTATTCCCAAAGTCCCCAGTTTTCTATTCATCAAAATAGGGAATCTTTAGCAAAGTACTGAGCGGTTCTATTGTAAGTATCAGAGGGAAACGACGAAGCCATCCCACCATCCCGACCAGGCAGGAATGGAAATCAAAGATCGTATTACGATAGGCCGCGCCTATCTATTTCAATATTACATTTTGCCTTCACTGAATGTGAAATCTGTGTCAGACTAGAAAAGTAAAAGACCTAGATATTTTTACGAGCCCAAGCTATGGGTGAAATATCTGATTTCTAATATTTTTACATAAATGCTACTGATTTCCTAAGTCTTATTCAAGACTGCGAAAAGAAATATTGCTAACATTAATCTTCGCGCCTTACAAACGTAGTAACAACGTTTAAAAATAATTTTGTAAGGTTGAAAGATAAATAATTTATGGTAGGACCTTTGATAATTGACTTCCGCCCTTCAGTCGAGGAATTGTGAACAGCGTTACAATCAATTGAACTCGTTTTATATGTTTTGTATTGTATAGTCAAAATTCTTTATTTGAAACAAATCCGATAAAGTATTACATGTTAATGTGAATTTGATGGTGGTAATATGATGTTATTAGGATCTCGGGTACACTCCTACACAATTTCCTACTTATGACACGCCCTGTGAGGCAATATCCCGATCTTTTTCCAGCCTCCTTTCAGATAAATCAGTCTCCTCCCGATACCAGAGACATGATTGAATGGTCCATTCCCCGACACACAACGGCCCAGTTCCCACCCAAATATAGCACAGAAATCGACTTCGGAACATATTACACGTACATAATATGTACATACAGTGTACACACACATGCATATTCGTGATAGCGTATTCGTATTCGTAATATAAAAGCTGTCAGTTACAAAGGCGCGCAGAATACCAAAATACTGTAATCACGAAACTGTATGGAGACCACAATGTTGCTGTTTTAAAATAACTTTGTATTAAAAATGTTCAGTTTTTTCGCGTATTTTCGTCGCGTTTGTACATTATGTTGGCTCGCTCAAAGATACACTATTTAGTAACGTAATGAGCTGAAAGAGACAAGTTTCTGAAGTACTTGTGTATTTTAATGAACGAGCTAATAATGTATCCACGTTGTATTTGGTTTTCCTTTATTGTTTATCCAGAAGAATTGATTAATTTGTACTACTCGTGTAAATATTGAGTTCGATCACCCGCTTAAAAACAGAAAAATGAAGATATTATTTTAAATTATTTTCAATTTAAGCAATGAGGTTTGGTGATGGCAAAGTGATAAGATAAATCTGCAATATGTCATATATATACCTGCAATATCACATGCGCTCTTACTTTTCAATCCAAACACAGAAACGTATCTCAGTACATTTCCTGACGAGCTCTTTCACAACTAGCTCTTTTACCAGGAATTCACAGACGCAGCTCATTATTATATCCAGTTTTGATTCAAACCGAACCCGCTAACCGGATGTTAGTGCCAGCGGCGCGTTGCACCTGTTGCGGCGTACTGTAAGAACAACGCGGTGACATAATCACGCGTGTGCTTCAAATATCGGAACAGGTACACGATTGTACTTTTTTTTTTTGGTGGGAAATTATCAAATAACTTCTCCCGCTCTGGGCGGAGCGGGAGGGCGTGTCAGACTCTTACTGACTAAACCCCACCCGAGTTCCTCTGGTTGCCCTGTTGCCGGGGGCCACGACCTCCCTTTCAGTTTTCTTCGCAACCCCGGCAGGCATCGGCCCTGGCGGACCCCGTTAATTCTGCTGACATCTCTTTGAGGCGCGCGTGAAACACAACGCGCCGTCGACCCGGGCCTGGTCCTTATCGGACGGTGAGCTACCTATTGCTCACCGTTCGCAAGCCCGCGCCTACGGGGGCCGAAAATCGGCCTGCGATTCCCGACGCCCAAGGCGTCTCCTCCTGCGGTGGTTAAGGGCGTGAGGGTGCGAAATTTGTCTCTCCCTCATGCGTTCCGCGTCCTCCTTCGCGAGTATTACTGCTTCGCAGAAGGAGGTGATGGCCTCCCATTTCCTATCGCTCCGTACCATGGCCTGAACCAAGGCCGGACGCGAGAGATCACTTCCGCGAGGATACGGCGATGCTCCGCCGGACAGACCTCCACCGTATGCTCCACCGTGTCCTCCGGGCGATCCACACCCGGGCGTTTCCTCCCGCCTTATCCTGAACAGGAACCTCCCGAAACAGCCGTGTCCGGTGAGGACCTGCGTCAAGCGGAAGGTGAGGACGCCGTGGCCACTCCTCAAAGAGGGGACTATACGATTGTACCTACTTGTCAATATTGGACCAGGTCACAGTCACAGTTGTGAATATCGGAGCAGGTACAGTCAGCCACAAAAAGAAATATACACTTCTGGAACTATCACTGTGTACATTGTTTTGATCATAGGGTGTATAGATGTTTTGGGACAAAATGTTTACTTTATTTTGGTAAAATACACACAATTATGGAACAATGGTCGTGTATACATCTTTTTAAGGCTAAATGTATACGACTGTAGTTGTTAACATCGTAACAGGTAAGTGATTTGTTAATATCGGAACAGTGGATATTATAAAGTTGTGTTTGACACGGCTTTGACACTGTTATTTCATACTTTTAAGTTATCACTTCTTTTGGCAGTCTTAATGACTGCCTATGTTTTTTTTTATTATTTGGCAATTGAGGTTCATTATTTTAAATACTCTATTTCCGTCGAGGATTTTTGTAAAACAATAAATGTTGGAAAAAGTGGTGTTATCTCCTAAATACAAATGAATGCGTTACTTATTCTCTTTAGTGAGTAAATGAATAAAAATGTAACCTGAACAGGGTTTGTTTACACTATTATTGGATACTTTTGCACCATAGTTGTGGCTACTAAATTTGTGAATAGGAATAGAGGAAATCAGAAAGCTGTGTTTAACAGGTTGTATGACTCGATTATAAAGAGGAGGCTCGAATTTATTTGCCTCTGATTTTTCCAATATTGAATTTTCAACTAAGTAGTAAATGACATTCCGTGAACGTTTTTTATTCGAAAAGCAGGCATTTATGTAACAGCCTGACGTATGTATTTGATGGGTCGCTGACGTGCAGGAATTAGATTTTTTTTTGACGTGACAGCCCCCACCGGGCAGTCGTAGGGCAACCATGATAATGTAAAACTGTGAGACGTGTTGGAGATTTTTGTCACTAGTTTGTTTATTTTGTTGTTGTTTGTAACTACAGGAGAGCCTGCTTTACATTATTGTACATTTCTTAAATACGTTAACATACAGGGTCAAATTAAATACGTATACATACATGGTCAAATTAAATTAACTAGCGGAACTCCGCAGACGTGATGGGTCGATGGGATCTAAACATAATAAAATATGTTTTTGTGGGTGAACGACCGCTGATAGTGTAGTTACTGTTGAAAAAATCTGTTTGTTTTTATTTTATCGTCTATAGATATCAATACCCATCCCGTCTGCAGAGTTTTGCTAGCTAATTTAATAAAAACACATTAAAAACCGATTTTTAAACTGGCATTTGAGTACACAACCTAAGGTCGTCGACACCAAATTATTTTCTTAGTTTTATTATGTTTAGGTTTCGATACTCATCACGTCTGCGGAGTTTCGCTTGCTAATTAATTTTGACCCTGTATAATTTTGTCTAAAAATAGCTATTATTGTTGCAATCATTCATTAATAAAAATATATATTATTATTTTTAGCACATTAACAGAAGCTATTTTGTTTGATCTTATTAATAACCTAATTATTCATTAGCCAACTAAAGATCAAAGCGTACCAAATTACTATTATTTTTTTTTTTTAACCATAATCTATTAAACAAAATACATGAGCGTCTTTGAAATATCATTAATATTAGCAACAAAAAAGTCTCAAAAGACTACTTTCAATATAGCAAATGTAAAGGTTAAAATGATTCAATTAAGCTGATCACAGCGTGGCAACCACTCTAGCCGTACTAAATTGGTACATTTTTTTATTTTTTTTATTCGAGTCTTCATAAATGTAAAGGTGTATTTTATAATTATCCTCCTTTCACACAGTAAAGGAGCCATGAATCGACGTGATTTATTTCCTAGAGATATTTTATAGGTCGGGGAGTAATAAAAGCTACTTTTTATTCTAATAAACACCTCCTAAAGGACTGAAATAGGTTGTTGATGTTTGTATGGGAAAATTCAAAATGTACGCAGACAAAGTCGAGGCAAAAGCTAGATATTAATATAAAAGTGCAGTACAAGTCCCGCTGCCACTCCAGCCAAGGGTTGTTGACTGGAAGGTCCTCGCCATTGTAATGTCGAAAATAACTTCAAAGTCTTTCTGACTGTATTTCAGGCGCAAACATTCGCCTCACTTCGCCTCACTTCGCCGCGGGGGAATTAGATTTCCCGTTATGCGGCTGTATTTCGTTTTCCGTGATATGTGAACTTATTATTCTCATGATGTTAGTGCGTTTTAATGTAAGCCTGCGTTTTTAGTTAGAAGGACTGGATGCTGTTTTGCGTGAGTTTTTTTAAATCATTGTAAAAAGAGCCAAGTTTTGCTTTTTAAAATGGAACTGTGTAGGCAGGGAAATAATATATTTGTTAAGTAATTAAGGTTAGAAAATTACCATTTTTAGACTGGTAGACCAATCTGACTTACAAAGTAGAGATAACAATAACTCGAATCTTGGTACCTAATTTGCTACGACGCCTACGAAAGCGTAGCAAGCGTAGGCGCCACGCTACGAGACACTACGAGATACTACGGAAGGCTACGAAAGATGTATCAAAAACTACCTATGATCTTTATGAAGCAGCGAATATTAATATTACCGTTAAGTATAATTATAAACAATTATCTGGAGAATTCTAAACTAAACTTTACTTACTAAACTTCATAAACAGTCCAAACGTAAAATTTTGTAGAAAAATGTGTTTAATTTAATTCTTAGAAACATTGTTATTCTTTATCAAAACGAACCCAACGCCTGTCTATTAACAATTCTGTGAAGATTACATGAGATGAATAAACAAACATGCTTAAACCGTTCACGGCCACAGAGTAATCATGATGCATGAAAAACGTTGCGGGAATACGCAGTAGGTATAAAAGATTGCTAACAATGTTAGAAGGCTGAGGTTTTGTTGTTAGACTAAAGTTAATAGTTAAGTTTCTTTCTGTTTTATTTTTAAATCCGAAATATGCGAATTATTAAAAAATCGTAGTTGCTTAAACAGTATTGTTTATTTTACGTTGCTTTTAAAGAATACTGATTTTATATATTTATTCACAACAACAAGTTACGATCTCAGTATAAAATGACTCACACAGATTTCGTTCCGATTAAAACCTAAAGCGTAATCGCACAACATGACAAGCAACAATAATGATGATAATTATAATGCCTGCTGTAAAAGGTTTGGAGTCTACAATATAATTATAATTATTTATATTAAAAGTAAACTTAAATAGCTTACACACACAATAAATAGGCTTTATTTCACTTAATAGTAAATATTTATTCATAGGTACACAGCATCCTATTCCGTTCAATTTTCTGTGAACACAAACCCTATAATTCGTTTAGTCTGCCTACATCCGCCTCTCTACATTTTTTTATTCCATTTCATAGAAATTGGATAGAATAGTTGAGTAGCAGAACTTTTGCAAATGTTCCTTATTTTGTAAATGTGCGTTATTTTAGCTTCCATTGTTATTGTAATACGGAAGGTTGTGTACCAAATATATTCAATTTATTACTTTTGTTGGAGCCGAGTTTCTGTAGTCAATAAGTAAGTTCGACAGGGTTCCATTTGATTGTGTTTAATATTCGGAAGTCCCATTCACGTATCATGACACAATGTCAGGCGTCCTGCAGGGTCCGAACTGAGTGTCATTGTGTATAGGAGCTGCTTTCTGTGATGTAATATGGTCAAAGTCGTACCTAATGTAGGGACTATTGAGCCATTGACTTTTAAACTGAAAACCTAAATTGATGTTAAAAATAATATGAAAGGCACAAAAAGCAAGCGTAGCAGGTTTTCATACAATGTAACTTGTAACGACTACACCAAATATGAAAGATTTAAGTTGCTCTACTCACATGGTTACCTTGGCATTCACGAGATCTATAATTATACACACTGTAATCAGTCCCAACGTCTAGCACGACATACCTTCCTAATCCTTCATACTAATTCAGAAAATATTCTCGTTACTTCAGACAATTTACGATCGATATCAATAGTGTAGCAAATATTCAGTAATAACAGAACAAATACGAGACAACAGTCTGCTCTAGACAACTGACATTTACAATAATAGTAATATGCTGTATTTCTAGACAGTACTACCTACTCATATATATTTTGGATGTAATCGAAAAAGAATGTAATAGTCGATCAAAGAGTCGACCTTATAATTGCTTTACCACTTAATGACAAAAACTCCCAATAAATTGAAACTTGAGCGTTGGCAGACCAATGGCTGGGTGGGTGGACGATCGTGGGGAAGACCTGAACGAGACTCGCACGAAACAAGGCATTTCATTTCATTCCATCTGTTGTCGTCCGCATCACATTTTTAACAAGCTATTATTTCAATTATAACGGTTTTCAACCTTTAAAATCTTCATTGTAACTAGAAGCATTATAAGAAATAATAATATTTTAAACCAGGAAGATTCGCTTTATTTCCCCTGAAGAACAAAAAAACCAAACAACTATACCTACGAGGAAACAAAAGATTTTTTTTTTATTCTGACGGCGTCGTCAAATCTTCACTATTACTACTAGACGGCATTTCGAGTAGATAGTAAACAAACATAGACGAACAAAAAAGGTAAGGACGGCTCACGTCAAACACAAAGTGAAGCACCTCACATACGCCGATTCACTTCTACGCCTTTCTAATCCATGTATTTAATCTCTAAACGTGGTAAATAAGTGATAAATTACGTATTTACCTATGAAACGTGATACGCTGGGTTTTTTTTTTAAATGAGTTATGTTAGATTAGTTAAGTTATTTTTGCACATTTTCACCACAATCAGTGGCATTGTGTTCTTAGTTTCGGTGACCAACTAACACGGATGCGGCTTTGCCGTGATATGGCGGCTGATCGGCATTTTCTTGGTTCATGTGAACAAATTGAAAATTCTGATAATAACAAAAAAGCAACCCTCGCGCGCTCGATTTTCACTTGTTTATTTTATTTTATTTTATTTCTTAAATTAATGAACAGAAAAAGTAAGTGGCCAGTACCATTTTGCGGACTTTGTGATAAAACTTTTTTTATCTTTCGACAATATACTTACTATATTTAGCTACCGAAAAAAACGGCACATTAACAATGGATTTAATTTTTTTTTCTGCCCGTTTAGCACGGTAAAAATTAATAAAATTATTGTACACTTTTTTGATCCGCATATTTGTACAACAGTAATGACGTTCATTCTGCCTCATTTTTAGGGTTCTGTAGATCAAGCCATCACATGCGCAAACCCGCCAAAATAGGTAAACAAACACAAATTGTTGTCGACCAATTTAAATTTTCTCATACGCGAGATATAAATAGCTTTTATTTCAATGTAAATACGAATCTTACGAACTAAAACAGCACATAAAACCATTAAATGTTTTTCAATGTTTTTTTTTTCTCTCTGAAATAGGTCAATTGAATTAAAAATCAGTTGGGGTGTCTGAGGTTTTGCGCATTTAACGTTACACGTTGTATAGTTGGTAGGGTTGGTGGGTCGGTATTTTCGCCATGTCCGTCTGTCTGTCCGTGGCTTAGCTCAGAGACTGGGAAAGCTATAATTTGGCATGAGTATACATATTAACCACGCCGACAAAGTGGTAAAAATAAAATATTGTTTTTTTAGGGTACGTTACCCTACACGTAAAGACATTTTTTTTCTCGTCTTTCCCATTGTGTTGGGTGTCGTTGAAACAGTTGTTCAAAAATATAGTTTGTGAAAACCATTTTTGGATTCAGAGATCCGTTTGCAAAATATGAAACTTTAAAGTGCTTATTTTTGTTAGTCAAGTCCCCCCCCCCCCCCCTTTGCCAGGTAAATGGTTGGTTCTGGATATGTGGAAAAGTTCACAACAGTAGTAGGTACAGTAAGCGTTCAAAAGTGCATAAGCACGTTAAGAATCATATTGCTGTGAACACGCGGTGTAGTCCGTATATCTGTATGTGTAAACAACACGGCACACACACCACAGAGAACGCAGTATTGCGCTTTACACACTGTCGTATCGTCGCGTACCTGCGCCGCACTACCGAAACAAATATATATTTCCGTCGCTTTTGTTAGACAACACGCATCATGCGCTTGACCTTGGCCAGTTTATGGGATTACTAAAATTCGAACAAAATTTACGTGTGCAGATAGCATAACGCGTTAAGCATTGGTCTGAGATGCAAACTGGCTTAGGTTCCAACCTCGTCAAGCACAGTGCAGTTTTTGCAAATATTAATATTTTTGTTTGCAATAATATTATATTTTAACTATTGCTGCCTTTTTTATTAATGCTGTTGTTGCAATAAAGGGTTTAGAATTAAAAATGCGTGATATGTGATAGCAAAATTAAAAAATTGTATTTGTTATATTTATTTTACTTATAGATAATATATTGCTACAATTATTTGTCATTACGTCAGCTCAATAAGATGTGAAATAGATGTCAAGAAACTTAGAAGCAATTTATATTATTTTGACATATTTGTATTATGAAATGTTTTTAATTTTAAATTGATTTTTTCACCATAAATATTAGCTAGCTTATTATTAGTTAGCTTTGATCATGGTCGAAGTAATTAAGCAATAAATAAGAATATAAGACTAATCAAAATGTAAAAAAAAAACTACTTACAAAATAGGTGATTTTAAGGTTAAGTATGGGCAGTTTGTTTACATTATTTATTTTACATTTTATTTGGCTTTAGTAAATATTGGTTGGCATTGAGGTTATAGCTTAAGTATTCATTTTCTTTACGAAAAGAAGATTGAAACTTGACCTCAAATTGTAATCCTAAAATAATAATATTACTAAAATAATCTTAAACATTTTCGGTCTATCTGCGAGAAATACGACAAACGACATATTGTAACTTGCTTAAAAAATCGTTACCACAAATTCATGCAACAACGAATCTGTTATTTATTAAGTTGGTACGGTAAATATTTTAAGGTTAAAATATAGTAGTGTCCCACGAAGTCTTAATATTATCGTGCGAAACTTAAACGTTGTTGTTTATGCCTTTCTGTCGAAAACGGCTTCCTAGCTGGTCTTCAGTGATGCAAGCCTTCAGAGTGCACAGCGAACGGTTCATAATGACGTGTTTAATAATTCAGCAAAATATTTCGTTGGTATGAAACCCTTTGTTTCATATTCCTCCATCATTTGACGTCGCTACTGCTCGATAATAAGCCTCTTCCTCATTCCTCTTAACCCTCACAGTATTTCTCTAGAACAAAGAATAACATTGTATTTATTACACATAATAATTATTTATCATTCACTAATCGAATTAAACCTCATAATGAATTTAAAATTTTAAAGGCATCTTCTGTCTCAACAATACCTCTGTTCTATCAACAATACTTTTGATTAAGATTTATGTTTAGTAAAATAAGAAATATTTAAATGATAACACTCACACTTAGTCCGGTCTCATTAGATATTTGTGTAAATTACATTCACTTTTACGCAGCGCAATAATATTTGATCTCCCTTCAATATTTATATTTGACTGCGTTTTGAAAACAATAACCACAACACCGCTAATACCTAAATACTCGTCACCAACAATAACCACGAACCAACAAAGTTTTATTAAGCGAATACGCGTAACGAACTGCGTCTGTCTACCCCACAGAAATCGAAATAATTTACTTAGTTTTCTGTGGTCTACCTGCTAAACCTTAATATTTATGTGAACAAGACGACCGAAACAAAAAACGAATGATTATTGAACTAGTCATTATTAAAAAATAACAAAAACTATGAATAGTAATTATTAAAAAATAACAAAAACTATGAATGTAATTATTAAAAAATTACAAGCAAATTACAGATGAGATTTGAACCCTCGCTCGGCTCGCCATTATCGCACATATCAAAGCACGTTATCCACTGAGCTAGCACGCCGTATTCTATATTGATTGAAATTATGAACTACTATGAGTTGCAGACAAAGTGAGTGTGTGTGTATCTATAGTATTGTAATATCTTATAGAAGGTCGTAAGTCAAACCGAAGCGTCAGTCTATTGCTTTGTGCGATTGCCTATGGACTTTTGGTCGCTACTGTACATGTAACGAAAATTAAAAGGAAAACTATCACAGCTAAGTGGGCTCTACAAGTTAACGAGTAATAATCGACCATGATTGTGTTGGATCATTAAGTTCCCTTCAAAATGCTTGAGCTAAATGGTGCTGATCCATGCGTCATGTTCGTGAACGGGCGTCATCAGTAGGGACTGGTTTAATTTTTGAATTGTTTTTGTTTTTAGATTTTTATTACGGACGCTATTAACGTGCACGTCTTTCTACATTGTTCTCATATGTTTAATTTCAAAATGAATGGTGTAACCAATATTTTGTAACAATATTTTGATTTAAAAGTGTCTGTAGAATTTCTTGCTCGTTCTTCTCCATAGGTACCTACTACGCTTTGGAATGGGCAACTAGCTTCATCTTTCTGACTGACCGACACCTTGACAATTTAAAAGTACCTGTAATTGGTTTATTTTAAATAAATGCTTTGAGTTTGAGTTTGAGACCAATTTTTGCAGTTAAAAAAACATGTTTTCCCATACATTCCTTAGAGCAGAACACGGTTTTCAACTGCACTGTTCAAATCAAATCAAATCATCTATTTCTTTGCAAAAATGGGTTCTCCATATTTAACATCACGTGGACATGTAAAGGTTTACAATTCCAAATAAGTTTTAAGTTTGTTGTTACTAACTGTTAAGTTTGTTCTTGGCACAAATTCATCCCATCTGCGGAATCCTTCATTGTGCGTGGTCCGACATGTTAAACAAAAAGTAATTAGGTGCTTTCCGAGCAGATATAGTATAAAATATGTTTTGTTTTTTATCTCTTGCTTTAGACCAACAATGCTTCAGGGCTATCTTATTGATTTTTTATTACGACATAAGCACCTATTCCCATATAAGTTGTGCCGACACGACAGAGTGAGTATAAAGTATCTTCCTGTGTGCGGTTGCTAATAAAAACAAACAGCGGTCATTATCTCTCACCGCGCGGTGATAGCCGTAATAAATTAGTTGTTCCTTACGCGGGCCATTTACAGGCAAACTTGCAGTACAGGTTACGTCTATATTGATACACATACGGAAAATATAAGAAAAGCATAATACTTACCTACTTTAACGTTGAAAAGGATCTTATGGTTCCCATTATGGCCATAGCACACCAAAGAACATCTTAACTACATAAAATAAAGCATTGAAATGCTGGCCAGCCATTACCTTTGTCTTGATATTGTATTCCCATATTATCATCATAGTCACCTGTTGAAGAGTTTAAGATCACACGCACACACACACAGTTTGTCGACTGCACATGTTGTGCTTTTTACTTCTAACCCAAACTCACAAACACTGATCACAATCACAACTCTAATCCATTATTGAAAATTAATTGTTGTGTTTTGCGTAAAACTGACAAATGATAAATGATAAATGATTTTATTTCTGTAAATAGGTTTGTACAATCACTTTACACGTCAATCATATTTTAAAAACTAGATGAGGTCGGCGTTTCCTATCTGAGAAGAAAGGCCGAAACAAACTCAGAGGTCATAGTCTCTTTTAAAGTCCAGACATAATCTTGGTCAGATCATGTAAATACCATGTAGATTGGTGTACGAAGTGGTCTTTTGAGGAAATCATCACACAGATTGAGACAGCCTGTCCAGTCAGTGCACGCATTTGTCAGTTATATCAAGAGACTCAAGACTCAAGTTAGATCACAGATAATCAAGTTACAACGTAACAAGGTAATCTTGTCGCACGGCCAAAATCGGAACTACCGTCAACAACGTCCCCTGTCAATGTCATTTAGGTGCCAGAATATCCTTGTCACTCTCAATCTATATAAAAACCTATTGACGTGCGTTAGTCTCGCAAAACCTCGAAAATGCCTCAACCGATTGTGATGGAACTTTGGTAAGTTATTGTGTGCATGCCAGAGAAGGTTCCTACTAAAAAAAAATGGAAGAGGCATTGCAACGCATTAGCTCAACGCAAGTCTCTTGTGACAGCTGTGCGCACAGATAACATATTTAATTTCATTTGTGTTGTGCCTATGGAATTAGTATGTGTACTATACATGTGCATCTTCGCGGGTATCGATGGCGGTGCAACGAAATGTTGCCTTTTAAATAATTATAATACTTTGTACAATTATTATTTTTCTTCCATTCATTTTTTTATTTGTTTTGCACATAAGTCACAGCATTTTGCTGAGTTACCTGTGATACAGATTTCCTGCTTGCTTTTTTTGTACTTTATTTTTACTTTTATATAACATATTCGACGCTAATAAACTTAATTTTCTTTTATAAAGCACCGTGCCATGTAAATCATAAAAGACCACGGACAAAATAAATTGTTGTACGTATTTTACAACAGAAAGCTAATTCTACCTCAGCGTCAATTGTCACTTATGAGAAAGTCTCAACCAATAGCAGTTCACTAAATTACTCAACTTTAGTGAACAATATAATCAATAACTCGATACAACGAGCTACGTTTAAGTTTGACATCTTTCCTCTAAACATTGTGAGATAATGCGTATCGAGCGGCCGGTAAATGGCGCCGCCTAATGGCCGGCAATGGGTAATGGCGCTAAATACCGACCACACAGCTGCCGGACTAAAGGACTAGGTATTAAATATTTAAGTGTTGAGAGCAGACGGTGTTTCTAGGCAGGTCTAGGAATTTAGGAAAAATACCTTTTGTGATTACCTAAATGCCTGTGTAGGTGTAATTATTGTTAGTCGCTAAAATGCGCATCGTTAAAATGGTACAATAATGGCGAGTTTTATAAGGATATAAAGAGGTGACCGTGTGTCGTAAAATCGCAACACTTGAAACGTACGATAACTTTATAAAATGCAATGAATTGGAACCACGCGACATTGATTGCTTTTTATACAAAAATTATGTGTTTATTTTTTAATACTCCGTTTTTAATTACAAATCAATAACATTTTCGTTGGTATGGTCTATTTCAAAAGTATCTGATAAAAATGTAAACGAATGAATCAGAAAATAGATACTGTGGATTCCAATTCGGAGTCACTTACAAATTTAGTGCTTGATTATTTGGATGCTTTAATACGAAATTGTAATGAGGAGCTTGTGGCTAAGTAAGCTATGTGCAAAGTAATAACAGCCGCATGGATCAATCCATCAAGTTAAGCTACGCTTGCCGGGTTTGGTCCGTGAATGGGTGACCATCTTTACATACCAAGACTCCTCCGTGCCTCGGAAAACACGTTAACCTGTTGGTCCCAGCTGTCATTCGTGAATCTTTGACAGTCGTTGCGGGTCGTCAGAAGCCCGAAAGTCTGACAACCAGTCTTACCAAGGGGTATTACCCAGTTACTGAGCTGTGGAGGTCAGATAGGCAATCGCTTCATGTTAAATGCTGGTATTCAGTTGCATCCGGTTAGGCTGGAAGCCGACCCCAACATAGTTGGGTAAAGGCTAGGCAGTTTAAAAAAAAAAATACGAAATACTAATTTTAAATCACCTTAAAGATGTTTTTCGTTTGACATTTCCTTTTAGTGAGTGATTGCGTAAGTATTTAAACTGAACAAGGCTTGTTTACACTTTCTTCAGACACTTTTGGAACAGACATTATAATACCCTTTCATGCAATCTTAAGTCACGAAGGAAATCTTCCCATATTTGTACACCTCGTAGTTTCAGTGGCATAAAAGCGCGCCCACAATACCGGCCATCCGTCCTACACTACGAGTAATGAGTGCCATCCACCGCCGTGGACTGTCCACTTGTTACTGTCCACTCGTTACCATCGCTACTGAACATGTGTCCACTAAGTGAACCTAATGGTTCATACATTATGTACACGATGTACAGCGGTTCTTTTGTTCGGGAATTGCGAGTCGATATCTTTAGTGAGCTGGTGGGAATGTATGTGTAGAATTGTGAACGATTGAAGATAATCAGAAAAAATAAAGTGACTTTCTCCTAAAAATCTTAAATTCATTCATTCAACGTCAGACAACGTACAGCCTGAATCGCTGGGTCTAGAAACATAAAATATTGCACTACAGCTTCTTATATAACTAAGGACGAATTCATGCCCTAAGTAGTTAAATAGGGAATGGAAGTTTGTATGGAAGTTCGTCATTTTTGACGATAGGAGATCCCATCGGGCGCACGGCTTGTTAAACAATTAGCATATATTCGTAGAGAGTTCGGAATGAAATTCCGTATTACTAGTCTCCGGATGTATGCTTATTGAAATTATCTTTCACCGATGGTAGTTGTACGAAATAATCGCTTTCCAGATGAACGATGTCCCGAAAATTTTCGTCGTCTGTTGGTTTTACGAAATAATCGTGTAACCACAGAATGGACATCTGCTCTTGTTTGTTTAACCCTTTATTGATTATCATTGCTACGAAATTGCTTTTTGCCAAAATCTCTAATGATTGAATTGCAGAGACGATTAAACGACGCAAATAAAACCGAAATAATACCGAAGATAATATTAACATTGTGCATGCACGGCCCGTTCACACATGATAATATTTTAATATGATTCACCAATGATCCACCAACCCGCACTTGGTTTGCGTGGTGGAGTATGGTCCACTCCCGCACACAAGGAGGAGGCATGTGTCCCAACAGTGGGGACGTTATTGACTGATTATGATCACCAATGACTTCTTTGTTGATACGAAATAGATACCTACCTGTTTACTGTTATTATTAAAGCAAAGGTAAAGAAGATGATTTCAAAGTTCAGGCAGTTAATAAGAATTTATTTAAAAAAAAAACTACTTCGAACAAAGCGATGCTTTAACAATGTTACATACATTTAAAAAAAAAATACAATATATTAACTTTTCAGAAGTGCTTTTCTAAATATCAATACAAATAGGGTCATAATATAACTATAAAACAAGCCGCAAGGTCCGCGCGAGGCAGCCCTTCAGAGGATTGATTCGCATGTAGGTAATGACAGCCACTCGGGACTCGACCGCTGCTTGACGACCAGACTGTTAGGGCTGGCCTTACTGAATATCGATAGTTTTTCAATATAAGCCTAAGCTAATAATTATATAAAGATAAAAGATTTGGTTTTTGTATGTTTGTTTGTACCGGATAAACTCAAAAACTACTAGAACGATTTTAAAATTCTTTCACCAGTAGAATACTATAATATATTATCACTGAGCAACATAGGCTATAATTTATAAAGATATCACGCGGGCGAAGCCGCTGGCGGAAGCTAGTAATATATAAAAATGAGGCATATATTCCCTGATAGAGTTAGGCACATGTGTACCATACGATCACATTTGGTCAGTTATCAAATTTTGTGAAATAGGGGCGACTTATTGCCATTAACCTGATATTATAATTGCTAGTGGAAAATTCTTAATGCAAAGACCCAATAACATCGACGAGGTAGGATAGTTTTTCACTGTTAAAGATTTTTGAACTTGAATTTAGAGATCAACTTGACGCCTTTTTACTTGATTTATTTTCATCCCTTTCTTGCCTGCGGTATGGTTGATTTTCACTCAAATGTTCTCTCTACCTCACCTAGTTTACAAATAATATAAATTCCAGTATTTATCAGTATTTCTCTCATCTCGAGCACTCTGTACGTACACGTACAATACATCACTAACGACGCCACTCGGGTGTACTCGGGATCGCTCCAGGCTCGCTCGCCACTTGTCGACCTATATGCTAGGGCTGACACATCATTTTACCAGTTTTACATAGAATAAGGACAGATAAAAATGCTTTAAAGATGCGTTAATGACCCTAAGCAAAGTAATATTACTGAATATTCAACGAATTATTGTTTACTAAAAACACCTTCAAGTATTGAGAATATAAAACCCCCACAGCTCTCGATTAAAAAAAAGTAAAACAAAGCAGAATCTTCACTTTTACCGCCATTTTCGTGAAAAAATCTTAAACGCACGAAAGGGATAACATTTAAAACCACTTACTGCGGCGTTCGCTAAGCGGTGGGCTCGGATAATCCCGCCACGCAGCTAAGGGCCGAGTCGAGCAATACCGCGAAATGCCGACCGAGACAAACATCATAAATTGATACGTCCTTGAATTATCTTTGGTTTCTTTCTTGTAAAGAGGAAAACAGAAAATAAGGGATACATTTATAAATATTTTCTAAGCAAAATCATTTGATCAGGTCGCAAATGCATCTGCGTAGCGTAAGGTCATGATTTCAATTCCCGATTTGGGCAATGCCTAGGCTCGCTTTGATATCTGTACTGAATGTGTGGTACAAAAATTTGTCTGCCTACTGCTCAGGGAAAAAGGCATTACTTACCTTTTACAAAAGGCCAGTCCGAAAGTACCAGGCTACCAAAACTTAAAAGACCTTACGACAATTTAGTGTCTCCTCGACAATTCAGAAGCTACCCCAAGTTTCAACATTCCTTCTTAAAGAAGTACTAGAATACCATAAAAAGAGTACATGTGTCCGTACTGTCAATCAATGAAGCTCGTAAACAGGACACCACTGCAACTGGTAACAACCACTTTAGAGCTGTACACGAGTATTTGTAGTTACCTAAGTGGTTTGGCGAGTGGAACAATATAGTATTGTATGGAGATTGGAGAGTTATTTTATAGTGCAGGCCTGTTTTTTGTTGTTGAAGGATGAAATTCGATATAGAAAATATTCATAGTTGAATTTGGGTACACTGTGCGACTGCTGAACTTGGAGTCCTGGGTTCGGTATCTTGTTGGCTGCTGGTTTTTTTACAATATTAATAGTGACATGCGACATTTAGTTTCCCAATAAATAAAAACAAGGCTCGCATAAAGTGGTGAAGTAGTTACCGAGGCGAGCCAAATGGTCGTTGGTTCGATACCCGTGCCAACGATATGTGGCGATTAGCCAGCCCACGCCGGTTATGTCGTACTTTAATTATGATCACGCTATGCCCCGGGCTGGGCAGGGTTAGAAGTTGGACAATAGGCCCCGATAGGAAAAGTTTCTGTGCTAAAGGTCGCAAGTTCGAACCCCGCGCCAAGAAATGATTATCGATTGAAACCAAATATCATAAATCTAAATCCATCGCTGGTTAACTAAACACTTCGATGAACATTATCTACATAACCACGCAGTCTCAGCTATTATTCAAGAACATGCACATTACACGCAAAACTCAGATATTTATGAAGACTTTCTAAGAAAATACGTTAAAAGCCGCGACTAATACATTTACGAGTAAATTCTTTACATTATGTGTTTACGAGCGCACAATATTTGACACAATATAGCGGCCTCAGCTCGCACTTTTATTATTCTCAATACATTAATTTATCTTCATATTTCGTGCTGAACGCTAAAGGACGGGATAGAATTTTATCGTCTCACGCGTGTGAACGAAAAAATGTTTTTTGGAGAGCAGTCTATGTACCATAACATCGATTTAGCTAGAACAATCTCTTGTTTTGAGTAAAGCCTAATCTTTATTTGTACAGGTGTAGAGGCCGTAAAGGTTGATAATAGCCTTTTAAAGTAATTATGTAAAGACGGGGAAATTAATATTGATAAGTAAATAGACTACCAACTTAAATTGTCCGTACATTCAAATCACAGCTATCTATAACTCGGAAAATTAACGTAGGTTGTCAGTTTGCTAAACAATTAATTTCCCTGACTGTGTACCAAGTGTCGTGATTTGGCAAATGTTTCTTCACGGTGACAATAATGGCTCAATTCTAGGTTTTTAAATAGTTTTGTTGTAAAACCTAGTACCCATTCCAATATTTTTGTTGTATTAAGGAAGTCGATATGCAGTAAGATGTCGCTCGGCTTCTATAAGAACTATGTGTCGCAGTTATTACGACGTCTTCGCATTATTTCCGATACATTGCGCGTTACAAGCGACTGAACTTGTAATTTGCTGACAAAACGCGCCGTGTATTTTGTATTTATATTTTAGCTTATGTTTTGTTTTTCGTACATAACTATTTGGAATAAGGAGGTATCTACTACGACATGTTGCTGTTAACATTAGCTGTCGTGAATATTATTTCTGATAATGTTATTTTCTTGTTACAGGTATGTTACCTATGGTTGAATGCAGGTAGGAATGTCAGCAAAACGGCCGATAGGAAAAGATTTGAAGATTATTATATTGCCACTGAACAGGACAATGATGCATTGGTGGCACTCAGGAACTGTTCTATAATCTTCTTTCTGGTTTTCAAATTATGTATTTTCGATAGGAAAACGTTACGTTTTCGCCTGTTAAAAGGTACTTATGCCTGAATTTTTAGATTTTTAGAACGACGACACCAATGTTGCATAACAAAAACCTGCGCCGCAATTAAAAAAGAACCTGCGTCGGATCACGACAACAGATAAAAAATGAAGCTCGATCATTTTTAATTTTTATAAAAACTCTCTCCAAACAATTTTTACTGCGGCTTCGGTTACAAAAGACTGGCTGATAATAGGATCTTTGTTATAAAGGACTTGTCATTACCGCGCGGCGGCCATGATCGATGCGATGACGTCACCACTAGCTTCCCGCCAAAATTAACGTCAATCCACACGCGTGAGGATATTGGAACATCCTGACAGTTCAAAAGTCAGCTTTGATATTAGGAGGTTACAGTCAGTGTCTTAATTAACTAAATAAATTGAAACTTCTTAAAGATTCAAATGAAATTGTAAAACAAAAGTTAATTATCGTGATTGCTCTTAGTATTAACAGTTGATAAATAGTTTAATAAAATTACCTTTTAAATAAACATGTTGCCATTTCTCTTTAGTAAAACTCAGGTTTTTTTTTGGTCTCTTCATAATAAAATGGCCGATAAGTAATCAAAAGTATTTCAAGTTAATTAAAACGTTAATTATATGGGTATATGGTGATAAATTTTAACAAAATCAAAGTGTTTCAGCTCGTTTAGTAAAAAATCACTTAATTAATGTTTGGAAGAAAGCTTTTAAGGATTACTTTGTTTACAGGCTCGCGAGTAAATTACGTACTTAAGGCAAGGTTACACTTTTAGCGAATAGCGAGAAATAACATAAAAGTAAACTCTATTCGCAACAAAACACGAAAACAAAAGTTACAAAACGGGAGACCAACCGAAGACATAATGGTTTTAAGACACTTCAAGTGCAAAATATTATGTAGGTATTTCACAATAACTTTACAATCACATTTTATTACAGACCCACATCGAAAAAGGATGTTAGCTGGTTTTGCAAATCACAAGTATTGTTGATGTGTACAAAGTTTCCTTTTATAAAATCAGGTAATTAATAAAACAATTCCTCGTCTTTAATGAATAATTAAATTCAATTAAATTATTTTAATTTCTCGTAAGCGCTACTGCTGAGTATGTGGTCCTGGGTTCGATTTCCGGGTCGGGCAAGGTTTTATTGGGTTTTTCCATCTGGAATTTCCCAGTAGCAGCCCGGAGTCTGGATTTGTGCCCGGTTGTTGGCAATAGGCTCGCCCCCTATTACATGGGACTTAAACATAACTGGCGAAATGTGGGTGTACTATAGATACACCTCTGCCTAACCCTTCGGAGAATACAGGCGTGATATTATGTATGTTATGTAATTCCACTTCTTCTTTTTTTGTCGATGGTACTTTCTTCTAAAAAAATGTTGTTCTCACATATAGAAGCAACAAGAATGATGTACCCAGGATTTTGTAATATCTATATTTAAAAGAGTGTCCTTAGAGTTTCTTGCCCGTTCTTCTCCATAGAGATCTACGTTTTGGAATGGGCAATTAGCTTCAACTTTCTGACTAACTGACCGACTCTTTGACAATTCAAAAGTGCCTGTAAATGGTTTAATTGAAATAAATGCTTTGAGTTTGAGTTTGAGTTTGTTTGAGCCCGGTAGGTTCACGCCACGATGGTCGGTGCCACGTTGATTGCGGCGTCAGTGGCGTTTGATATAAATAAGGAACACAGAGTAATGTTACCTCACCAATCTAACAGACATACATTAAACAACCCTGCTCATCTACATTGCTAGGACCGCCGTGAATGTAATAATTAGTTGGAAATGCTTCGGTATAACACAAACAGCAAGTTTTGTATCGATTGAGTTCAACGTGCTTAGTCGAGTTAAATAGCGACGCCAAGGCTAAGTGTGCTCCTCAATAAGCAGGCGGAAAGCGGAACATGTTATTGAATAAAGTAATACTTCAGTTTTTCCCCTATTATACAATTCAAGGCAAATTTTCAAACTTTTCTTTCCATGAATACCTTATTCAAACTATTACACACATAAACAAAAATAAATCGGTCGAGCCGTTCTCAAGCGATTCGTTTACCAACGAACAGCATTTAATTTTTATTTACATTGATAGATGTTGATAACCACATGTATGTGAGTGACAGATATGACAATACAAAGCCGATTTTTTTCTAAAACTCCGTGTGCGATAACGTCAGCACTGTGAAATATTGCCATTATATTTCATCACATCAGCTTATAAACTTCCATTGACGTCCACTAAAGCCACCTCATTCTCCAGCATGTGATCCCAATACCGTTGTCACGTACTTGCGCGTCGTGTAACTAATCCTGCGTGGGTCACATCTGCGTCCTTTGTCCGTCATACCTCCGTCAAGTCGAACCTACTTACACAGAGCGTGTAAAAAGACCCGTCAGCCAAAATCTACGCATAATGTTCGTCTTATCAACTAACACTGAACAAGACTATTGCTGGGGAGTGACTTTTATTTTCGAAATGAAAAATCGCGCTGAACAAAACTGAGCTTATGTACATGTATTTAGAACGGGCCGGGTGACGGGCGGGCTTATAAAGTTTGTTAATGAAATAATTCTTAAATTCGGTCAAAAAACAAGAAATACCGTAACTTTCTTTACGTTTTTTTTTTTTTACAATATTTTCAAAACCAGTCGGTGCCCAGGTATGGTCAGTACGAAAAAAAAACATCACTTTATAAAAAGATACGACTCTCAGCTTCGTAAACAACCGTACTACACCCGTATTTGCACCCAAATATAACAAAACATTAGCAATGAACGATCCAACATTCATTAATTACCAATCTAACCGCCTCTAAAAGATCTCCACCAAACCGATTCTTCAAAACACACGTATCGCTCCCGCTTGCGGTGACACCTAGCCCCGCCTGCGGTGAGACCTCGCCGAACAAATCGTTCGAATTAAACTAATTACCTTTCTGAATCATCTAACTCGTGTTTAGGACCTCTTAAAACTAATCTGTGGATTGGCAAAGCGAATAATTTCGACTTTGCGAGCTCGTAATTGGTTCTCTTCGGCGCTGATTGTACTTGATCATTTAAAGTTGGATTACTTTGATTCTGTTAGTTGGTTGCCATGGTTACCGGGTATTGGAGAAAGTATTTGATTTGGTGCTTATTTTTGTAGGGCTTCTAAATCAATATTGATAGCTTTAATGTACATGTTTCTCACATGACGTCTTTTTCGAATCTGACTTTTGATTTGTAAATGCTTGTTTGTTGTACAATCTGGCCTTGGCTAGTGCCCGGTCCTGGCATGACACTCGATTGTTGCAGCGAGTCTGTAGTAGTAGCAACTGTCAAGCTCAATATTTGTATTATCTTCACTTTTGGTAAATCTAGCGTCTGTATTTTTCTATAAAGGTTAAGCACAGGTATGGTGCTGTACACCCACATTTCGTCAGTTATACCAAGTAATAGTAATGGGGGGCAAACTTATTGCCATCAACCAAGCGGGCACTAATACAGACAATACGGATTTCAGTATGTGTTCTGTTAAAAATGGAAATAAATATTATTCTACTAGCTTTTGCCCGCGGTTTCGCTCTCATTCTTCTATCCCTCGGGAACAGTGCTTTTTTTCTGGATGAAAGGTATCCTATATTGTTTTCTGTACCCCTAACAAAGAGTATGCAAAACATGATGATTGGTTGCGTAGTTAATACGTGAAAGTGTTACAAACACACATACTCTATTTTGCATATAATATTACTAGCAGCACCCCGCGGTGTCACCCGCATGAGTGTCGATCCCGTGGGATATCGGGATAAAAGTCTATGTCCTTCTCCAGGTCATGGTCTACCCATTTGCCAAATGTCATCTAAATCCGTACAGCCGTTTTAGCATGAAAGCGTAACAAACAAACTCACTTTCACATTAATAATTTTAGTTAGGATAGTCGGGATAGGATTCGATTTCTAAAACACAGAACAGTACCGTTCGTTGTTTAAGTACATTCTCGTAAACTACTAATCTAGCCTACCCTCCAATGCGAGCTCAGTTCCTGAATACATTACCTGAACACGTCTCAACTTGAGGTAACTTGTTACGTTTAAACATGCATGCGTCTCCGTGACACGTCGCAATTGATCGTGTCGCAACGTTCGACAGCGCGTCGACATCCAGCACCGACGAATTGAAGGGCACAGCAGCGAATAGCTTGATGCGATAAGATGGCAGAGGTAGGAATGAATCAATGACAAACATAATAATTCAAGCATGTAAATTGTACTAGTGCAATGTAACTGCCTGTGCCCTTATACATAGAGAAGGAATCGGTGTTTATCATCATTCAAAACTTGAATAAATACTTAGGTTGTTACTTCTTGCCAAGCATGCTGTCGTTGTCGACTGCATTATCACATAACATCAGGTGAGATAGTGTTCAATAGCGATTCTATCAATAATTATAAGAAAAACATGTAGTTAAAAAAAAAAAAACGCTATCATCACGCACAAAAAAATATAAAATAATTAAATTGTTTTGTATTAGTTACGGTATAAGTACGAATTCAGCTTGTCACTTCTTTTATATCCAATGATTAATTCAGAAAGTGTGGAGCGCTTTGTTTAAATTAATCTTTCTTTATCTTGTGGTTAGTGACTAAACTGGTGTCAGAGTTTTTTATGCCGCCCATAGGCCTCTGACTTGGCTTCACATGCCGTCGAGAAATATCTCTCAGGCATGACGGTTTCCTCAATATGTTTTCCTTCACCGTTTTTTAGCAAGTGATAATTTGATCACAACCAATCAATTAATTAAAGTAGACACAACCAAAAAGCGCTCCACACTTTTTATAAAACTACAAACTATATATATTTATTTTTTACTTTTTAGTTTCATTTAGTTAATAAGTCTAAAGTCAACGTAATTGTGACTTGACCAGTTGGACTCATCAAAACTAAAAAGGTTTACTAATAGCCACTGAAGAGTTCCACTATCAACATCTTGGCTCCATCATTAGATCCTCGTTACCAAGACCAATCTATTGGACCTGTCAAAATGAATCATATGAACCCAAACTCGAGGTTTATTGTAGACACTGATAAGTTCCACTATCTACTTCCTGGCTTCATCATGAGACCTTCGTTACTAAGCCCTATCTATTGGACTCGTCAAAACGAATCACATGAGTCCAAATTCGAAGGGTTTACTAGTAGCCACTGAAGAGTTCCACTATCCACCTCCTGGCTCCATCATCAGATCAGCTCCAAAATACCAAATTAAGTATTGTCATCGGTCCTCGATACGCGTACACATTTTCAAGTAAATCGGACGTCTTGAAGTTGGTGAAAATTACGTTGAAAGATTCCGCTACGTAAATACAGGTCAAGCTAATAAGAGAGCGTGTTAAAAATAACACGCTCTTTTATGGGTGTTGGCAAATACAGACCGTTGAATAATGTATAGAAATAATATTTAATTAATTGAAATAGGTTCATATTGCCAAAAAGAAACCGGGTCCTACGCTACGTCACAGATAATATACTAGTAGCTACGTAAAAAATAATTATGAAACATCACATTGAATCTTATAGGATTCGAGGTTAACAGTACCTGTAAGTGGTAAACAATTACGGTTAACTTCTTATCCCTTAGAAGTGTCGTCTAATTTATGAGAACTTACTAAATTACACGTAGTGTGACAAAATAATTAATAATTTTCTGCACTGATATAATGTAATTAATAGCAGTTCACGTTAATAATATCAATCCCAACAGTAACTCGTTCAGACTGTGAATTAATATTTTCGTTCACTCTCTAACTTAAAACTGTGTTCGCTCGGAATGATTTAAACTCAACCACGCATTCTGATTGGCTAGTATTTTTAGATGCGCCAATAATTCATCGGTATCTATGTGTGAGTTTGTTCGCTGAAGAATATTCAGACACTTGTATTTTATATGTCAGTCGGTTTTGCCGGTCGGTTTGTATTTTATTTACAGTTTTTCATAATTTTATGATGTCTTGTAATCTTCTATAAAAGTTATATTATTGTTGATCTCAGAATCGGATAAATATAACATTGAAGAAAGTGGAAGAAAACTGAATGAATTTCATCCACTTTCAATGTTATATTTACTCAATTCTGTTTAGAATCTTAGCCGTTTTATTTGCACTCTCAAGCAATTCATTATTTATCATTTTGGGTGCTTACGGTTATTAAACTTGGAATTTTATGTTGAGTAGCGAATATATATTTTTTTAGAACATAATTTGACTATATTCTTAGTTGTAATAATAATAATACATAGGATTTTATTATATTTTATGATTATTATAATGACATTGTTATACTTATTATTGAATTATTATCATTGTTGTTATATTAGAATAACTATGTCGACGTGAAACATAATCTGACATTACATTACCTACATACACATTATGACATTATCTATATTCTATATTATTAATTGTGATTACTGTTAATGTTTTGGAATATTTTGACATTAAGCTTTTCACATTACGACATTTATATTCGAGAAATTTATATTTTATTCATTACTTTTTTTAGACTGATCTGTACCTACCTATTAAATTATTACTAGTGTTAATAATAACTGTAATACTGTAAGGCAAAATGTATCGAAACAATTTACACATTATCCAACTTATATGTATTCCTACAATATCAGCAAATAAATGTTTTTTTTTTTTTTTCTATTTCGTATGTTTTACTTACTAAATACCATATCAGAATAACTTACTAACATACCTTCAACTCAAGACGTTTTTTAAACATTCAGTGGTTCAATAATAGCTCAGTCTTGCCAAGGGGTGTCGAGTTACCAAATAACTGAGTTATGGAGGTCAGATAGCCAGTTGCTCCCTGATAAATACTGGTATTCAGCTGCATCAGGTTAGACGGAAGCCGATCATAACATGGTTGAAAAAATGTTAGACACATGATAAGGTTGAAAAATAACATTATCAATATTTTTCTTAGAAATTGCAGCACCGGTACTTTCTTGTTTCATTTAAATAATACTTATTCAACGGAAAAAGTTGACACACATTGAATCGCTTTTACCATCGCTTTTTGTATTGTACTCGCAAACCTAAAGCCTGGCTCTGACGTCCATTGTATACAAAATAAACTATCATACTCATTTATTCAATTTTATATTTTAAAGCACATTTTGCTGATACACACAATAATAACTTAAAATTGTGCTTAGAATATTCTCTTTTAAGATTTTCTACATTATTTTTAAAACATAATTTCTATTCTTGTTAGAAAGTACCGTATCTTGCATTATTACTTAATAAGTATGCTTTTAGAAATATGAAAGGAAAATATTGAGTGATTTGCATTGTAGCTATATAACCTGCCGGGGTTGCGAAGAAAACCGAAAGGGAGATCGTGGCCCCCGGCGACAGGGCAACCGAAGGAACACGGGTGGGTTTTAGTCAGTAAGAGTCTGACACGCCCTCCCGCTCCGCCCAGAGCGGGAGAAGTTATTTGATGATTTCCCACCCTCAAAAAAAAAAAAAAAAAAATTGTAGCTATATAATAGAGTAAAGAGTCTTCGTTGTGGTTAACAGGCTACCGCGCTGATTGAACTTTCTGACAGGTTATGCTATGTTTACCGTGGTCAGTCTATAGATGGGTTACCGTCTTGTGTCACACAAGTCTGTGGTGTGTATAAAACAACGTTAAATCTTCAGTCTTGTAGGTAAACTAATTAAGAATTAGTTTGGTCACTAACACCCGAACATTTTTGAATTAAGAATTTGAAGTTTTGATATTTCACGTGCTATATTTAAGGACTCACCTTCAGTTATAATAGTTTGATAATTACTCAACTTCAAATTCTCACTTCATAAACCGGGAAAAGCATTTAATTCTAATAATTTTATTAAGAATGCTTGATAAGAAGTTATAGAAAAATTATTGTAAAATAGTCACAATAAATCCAAAAGTCCAACCAGTCTTACGGTTGTAGGTCAGTATTTCTCAGTAATAGGGTCATAGAGGTGAAATATGAGAGGCACTCCATGTAAAATATTGATAAATATTCATTCGTCTTTCGATAGACTAGAAAATGAACCCAACAAAGTTAAAAAAATGATGATCACATTACAAAAACAAAATCACTAAACCTATGAGCGCTTCTAACAATTAACCAACAACTTTTCTTCAAGAAAAATACGTTCCAAAACTCAGGCAATTATGACCAGAGAGTAGTGACAGCTCCGCCTTGAGGTCGAACAACCCAGACAAATCAAACACCCCCCTTCCGAGCCCCACAAACACTGGGCCGAAGAGCCACAAACGTTGGCCCAAGGGACCTAAGGACCAAACTTTCTGGTCCTTCGAGCCTCCACAAAGTTCCCGCAATTTGTCACCGTCGAACACTTGCTCCTGTACACTATATTTCATAAGCACTTAAAGTTGTAAGTAGTTTGAGGTTGTGTGTCAATCATGCTTTGTGATTGTTCATATTTTATGGATTAGTTCGAGTGTGCCTGGAGTTTCTTGCCCCTTGTTTCTTGCCGCGTGTTGGTCGTGATAGTACTAATGGAAAAATATTTTCTCGCTCGTGGCTAAATCAAAATAGTCTCAAGGATCGATCGAAGGAGAAGCTACGCTTGCCGCGGTCGGTTCGTGGATGCACCATCCATTACATATCGAGACCCAAAAAGCATCTTGCCTCGAAAAGCACGTTAAGTGGCTGGTACCGGCTATCATTCGTAGATTCTTGATAATCGTTACGGGTAGTAAGTCGCCCAAAAGTCTGATAACCAGTCTTACCAAGGGGTATTGTGTTACCCAGTAACTGGGTTGTGGAGGTCAGACAGGCAGTCGCTCTATGTAAAATACTGGTACGCAGCTGCATCTGGTTAGACTAGAAACCAAAGACTAGAACATAAAGGCTAGGCAGATTGATTGAGTATTTTTTATGATCCAAGTTAGAAGATTTAGCCACTTCACCAGGATATTTTTGTAATTGAAAGCGCTCGCTAATGTAATTATTTAAAATCCTTTAAGTAAAACGCTATTACGAGACTCAAATACTTTTTACTTAGCAAAGACAGATTTCGGACGTTAAAATATTTCGCCCATTAAGTTTTAAGTCAATTTGTCTCAACATCCAACGGAATTGCTGTAAAACACCATTTTAAATTTTCTAGCAACAAAATTGAAAATAATTATCTAAGTGGTCCGGAGTAAATTAATAAAGTAACCCCTCCCCAAAGATCTCAGTCACTCTTGCTAAGATAATGATATCTGCCATAATAGCCCATTATCATAATAATGGCACAACCCTTATAACCGCTACGGCGTAGGCTCACTACGCAGCTACGACGCTACGCTGCTACGGCGTAGAGCCCATAGTCGGCTGATTTTACGAACATTTCCAACAATGTCGGAGTAAATGATTGTATAGAACTAAATTATGTTGGTTTTTAGAATATTCAAGACTTGTTATTTTACTTGATTTATTGTTTTCATTGTAAGAAAAGTCTGAAGCAAATTCAGTTGAAGTGTCGTTCATAGTAGCTCAAATCTCAAATATCTCTTTAAAGATGTGAAAAGTGAAGTTGTAAAGCGTTCTTCGTCTGTTTCGTTCATGAGCGATGTGATGAAATGTTTATTGGAAGTCAGACGACTTAAAATCGGCAGAGCTTCATTATTATTCTTACGGAATATAAAAACAGGTACGACATTGTTAAACGGGCTATAAAACATTAATGTTGCGGAATACAGTTTGAAACAAAAATGTGAAAGTTATAAATAAGAAATTTCAAAGGGTCGATTTTATGATTGAACTACGAATGAATAAAATAAGAAGTAAATTAATTCTATTAACACATATTGTTAGTTTTTAGCAGTGTCTCTAACTGTATGAGATAAAAATAAAAACACTTTTTTACGAAAAATATATTTTCATAAGAGTAATGGAAGTAGAAGCAGAACAAAATGTGCTTGGCCCATAACCTGTTAGACTTAGATATGCAATGAAATTATGGTTTGCCTCAAGATAAATTTTATTTAGGAAAACGTATACGGAACACGACTAGCGTTCGTGATGTCCACAGAGTAGAGAGCTAAAAGAAAATTTATGAAATAGCAACCAATTTTACAATAGACTAACTAGCTTTATGTAATAACTCACAAAAAGCCGTAATATTAACCAGTATTCTTTACAATCCTACTACTACCTACTATGCCGAAAGACTACAACGATTCGTAAATAAAATTGCGATAAGTGACTTCTGTAACCCGCAATACCCCTCGAGGGAATTCAAATGCCAAGTCAAGAGTTCACCAGCACTTAACCATACAAAAAACGCCGCAACAAAACCTCTCAAATGAATTTAATGAGCACCTTCATAATTGTAAACTCGTGATTATTCATTTGTTTCACCATGGCCTCGTGAGCAGAGTAACGCTCTCTTTATGGACATTACTTTGAAGTTTATCGCCCCATGAACGCTTCGTGCGGTGTATGTTAGCATGGTAACGCAAGGGTATTGCTTTTTCGCTACTGTGTTGGATTTACTAAGTAGTTAGCAAGAATATCAGAATCATTAAGTAATTATATGCCATCATGGATACGTTTACATAGAACCGAATAAAACTGTTTATGAATCATACCAATAACAGGAATTTCATTAAGTTTATTCCGGGTTTCTTGACGACGTTATCCGTTATACGTTAAAGTTACCTAAATCTAGCCTTTTTACTATATTAGGTACTTAAGCCTCCAGGTCAGCTGGACAATTAACAACTAAATCACTGACTAACTCAACTATTGCAGCAAGAGTGCCCCGGCGCCAGAGGCACCTACGCTCGAGAAAAAGAATAATACTAAGTGTACAAAAGAGGTTGAGCAATAGAAGAAGAAGTAGTCTGGAGTCAGGACCCGACTGGTCCCACACCGAGTAGTCAGGAGTCAGAACCACAGTGCCGTGTAGCAGGATCGCTCCGGAGTCAGTCAGGACTGCGGCGTAGGCCAAAGTCGGGACCTGACTCCAGACTACTTCTTTTTCTATTTATATCCCTTCTGTACACCTAGTATAATATATTTTTTTACCTTGTAGTGCAGTTCGCCAGGTCATTTGTATGATAGGCGCTGTAGCACTATACTGTCCCAAAATAAATACATGAACTCACGCCTAATTTGCGTGGGTGTAGGCAGAAACTACGGCTCGCCACGTGTTACAGATTTTACATACAAGTACGCCCCTTGCGAGCACTACCTAGCTACTGTTCAAAACACAGAATTTTTCACAGACAAACAATTTAGTATGTAGGTAAATTACACGAGTTATACGTGCATGTGTGTGTGTATACTTTCGTTAGTGAATGAGACACAGTTGTTCCGGCCGCTGTCAGACCGCCGTCACTGGTATTATCGGCGCGGTAGCGGTACACAGGCGGCGCTCAAGCGGCACAAGAGCGGCACAATACCGCAGGTATAGGCTGTTGTTGTTCTGTTACTGTGGCTGTAAGGATCTTGATTGGTTGTCTGATTATTTAGAATGTGTTGATGTTGTGGTCATGTTTGGCAATGAAAACTGTGGCAGATCATTTGTAAATTAATTCGATTAATGATTGAACAATACGATTAAAGATTCAAAGTTTGTTTATTCTTGACAGTTAGTTGTAGAAAGCCGGTTTTTCATATTTTTCCCGTGATAACTTCATCGTTTTTTTCATGATACTCACAGTAGATAGCCATTTAATTTAGAGATTATAATCTGTTGTTTTATATTTCAAAAATGTCTGAGAGCCGGAGCTAGGAGCAGCCTATTGTCCAGAACTGTAATTAATCTAACGATAGTCAAAGTTTATTAACAGTTAGATAGATTGAGAAGATTTACGACAAACTTATCTTTAATCCCAGAGGAAGTATTATATTAAAAGTTTTCAGCTGTTTGACATAACAAGCTTTAACTGTTTAAGTATCTTAAGATTCTGTCAGTCAAAAGGCGAACGTTTTGGGAGTATGGCGGCCCTTGAGAGACTATGGCGGGCTTTGAGAGCAGGTGTACTGAGACGGAAGGTCGATATTATTTACGATAGCTTGTTAGATTGGCTATTTCGATGGAAGATCTCTTCACTGGCTTCAAACTATTTATTTATCCATATACCTACTGCTCCGCACGGGTGCGATGTGCTGAGGTGGCGACATATCAAACATCGAGATTTCTGTGCTATACCTAAGGTAAATGTGAACACTTTTCATACAACTTTGGAAATCATAAGTATATACTTTCTGAATTTTTCTCGAACATTATGTTGAAGAAAAAACGTCTTGAGGAAACCTGGACTTACTATAAGTCTGAGAACGCCAACCAGTCTGAAGCAAGCATGTTGCTCCATGCTCATGCCTTCTCTGGATGAGAAGAGACCTATTCCAGTGGGACCAAATAGGTTGTTATTATCATTTTATTTGCGATTTGTACGGAAGTGGAAACTCTACACCCGTGCCTAGAATTGAATCGCTCAGCCACAAGCCCAAACCAAAAAAAACCGTTTTCAATTCCATATTCACGAAACTATTACTACATTCGCTTTTTTCATAGCCTCAAACGTGTAACTCATAACGAATTTAAAACGAACAAAGTTCCGACCGCCAAACTAGGCAACAAAGAGTGGCCACTGTGTACACAGCGAGTGACCCATGTCAGGCCAGCAAACATAATGCGTTTCAACCCGTTGTCGGGGCAAAACAGTCGGTTTGACAGCGCGAGGAGGGTTGAATCTCATCTGCCTTCACGTAAAGGGTTACTTCTGGTCCTTTTGACCACGAAGTTGTGTACCGTTGAGGGTTAACGTGTCAATCAGTGTGTGTTGACCGAAATAGTTGCTTTTTAATTTACTTTCTTTTATATAAATGGATGTGTTATCTATGTTAAAAAGCGGCCAAGTGCGAGTCGGACTCTGTACCACCGTACAATATTTAACACTACATTTATTTATTTTTTTTTTTTATTTGTTGTTATAGCGATCATAGTAGTTCATACCCTGTGAAAATTTCAAGTATCTACCTATTACGGTTTAAAAGATACAGTCCCTGTGACAGACGGACGGACAGCGGAGCCTTAGTAATAGTGTCCTATTGGTACCCTTTGGGTACGGAACCCTAAAAATGAACCAGCGAATTGCATTAGACAGTTTGTTTATTATTGCTGATGCACGAGTGGCCAGCCAGCTAGCTAAATTGTTATCAACATACCTGATTAAATATTTTCAAACGTAGATTATAAAAGCTCGAAGTATTCCCGTTTGAGCACCTATTTTTTGGGCACCTATGTGTTGAGCGCCATAGGTATTCCTATTTGAGTCGAAGTACTAAACTCTAAACAAAAGAAAAATACTATCGATATCTTAGAGAAACACTGCCGATGTTAAACAAATCGTGTGACGAGTCGTCGTTTCATTTAAAAATAAAATGAATACCTGTTGATTCTCGATTAAAATATTAATAATTATTTGCGGAAGCATCCTATGTTTGTACAGCGCTTTGATGAATAAAACGCCTTATTTTTCTATGATGTTTTGTTTGAAATGAAATTCCCTCGTATTCAAATTCAATCGTTTGTTATAATACCGAGAGTAGATTTCATAAAGTGTGGTACCTATGGTACATTATATACCTATGTAGGTATGTTGTACAAAAAAAATTAAAACAGTCGAATAGAACTATATGCTTGGAGTGTCTCTGATGGATCGAATCCGGAACGAGGTGATTCGGCAGCGAACCAAAGTTGTCGACATAGCTCACAGAATAAGCAAACTGAAGTAGCAATTGGTTGGCCATATTTGCCGTAGAACCGTTGACCGCTGGTGTTCTAGAGTGGAGAGCGCAAGTCGGCAATCATAAGGTAGGACGCCCTCAGGCTATTAGGTAGAACGGCGATTCGCAGGGGGGCTGGTAGCAGCTGATGAGAGTTGAATCGCATGCAATTGAAAAGGCCTTTGTGTAACAGTGGACTGCCGTACGCTGATGATGAATAGAACTGTTCAACACTTCTCCACTATTTGTATAGCGGCATTTATCTGAATGTAATTAATCAGGAAAATTAGAATGATTGTCAACTAGCCTACCAAGCGATATTCGGTAACAACTGCATTTTCAGTTCATTACAGCCCTAAATAAAAAATATATTTGCACTTCATACATCTTCTACTTAATAAAAATCTTACATTCAATCATTGACAGTCAACGCGCACCTAAGCTGCTGTCTACAAGTTTGACATTTTGCAAATCGTGCAAAATGTCAAACTTCTCTTGTTGTGTAACGAAGGCGAACAGTTTTTCTTGATTTTTGTAAATTAATTTCTGAAAAGGGTGAAATGGGGGATGACGTTTGTTTGGAAGTTCGTCATTTTTGTCGATGGGAAATCCCATCGAACAGCTTGTAACAGATACAACCTCGAAAAGTGTAATGATGTTTTTTAAAAACAAATACACAATTTATCAATACACAATTTAATACATTATATATCTCTTTCCATTTATTTTACGAAACTGTTACTCTATATCATGTTAGACCAATCTTTGTCTAACATGTAACACAATACATACCGCCATGCCCAGACAATGAAGCGTCATGTTTCACTTAGGACGTGTAACCCGAGTGACGCCAGCGAACGCACTAAGTGCATCCTATAGAGAGCTTTATATTACGTAATATTCTGCTATATTGCGAGGACACTATTGCAAAGATTCGATGAAAGAACTAATGTTTATGTATTAAGTATTGAGTTTTTAACTTTCGTGAAAGAGCAAATGATTTTAAACCTACTCCGTTAGTTATACTAGTGAACATAAGTCTTGTTTTGGTAATTGCCATCTGTTTATATAAAAGACTAGCGACCCGCCCGTGTTTTGCATTGCTTTAACCACTTGTCAAAACAACGAAATTTCTTTATTATTTACATAAATCTTCCGGAATAAATTATTTAAATTATGGTGAAAATTGCATTAAAATCCGTTGCGAAGTTTAGAAGAACAACGCGGTCACACAAACAGACACGAAAAGCGACTTTAATTTATAATAAATGTATAAATATACATACGTCAGTGTGCCTTACCATAATTCTGCTGCTGATACTACGCTAAAATCACACATCTGTGATTGATCTTTTGACTACCAGAGCTCACTTTCATTCACTTCGTTTTCTTATTATTATTTTTCTCAGAAACGGTTCTATAAGTCTTTATTTTTAATACATACTTCTTCACAGAAGATGCCGATCGCCTTAAGGACTAGATCTTACTTACGTTGTTTAATGTTAGCGAGCGTTCGAGTCAAATCGATCGCCTCTGAACCGACCGCCTGCGCACTGCCCAGTCTCTGATGTTTATTTATTATTATTTGGTACACCAACAGCAGTAAAAAAGAAAACAATGATGAAATAAAAGTGCTGGAGTATGTGCGTCAACGAGCTGATCGCTGGACGTAGCAATAAATGGAATGGCCAGCCCCTGCAAAGGGTGAAACAAATAAATTACCTACAGCATTACGTAACGGAGGACCTTAAAGATCATGAAGATATCGAACGCGAGCGCCGGGCTTTTGCTGTGAGAAGCAATATGCTGGTTCGCAGGTTTCCGTGTTGTAGTAAGGAGGTTAAAGTTTAAGGCTTACTGCCAGGCCTTCTATACAAACAGCCTGTGGGCCAGCTACACGCGGAAAATAATGGATGCCCTGAGGGTCCAATACAATAATAATTTATAATGCTTTTTGGGCTGCCGCGCTTTTCTAGTGCCTCTGGCAAGTTCGCGCAGGAGCATGTTCATGACTTCCACGCAATGGTGAGGAGAAAGACGGCGCCGCTATTAGAGAGAACGCGGTCAAGTCATAACAGCATTCTGAAGATGTTAGTGGACAAATTTGACTCGCCGATAATGAATCACTTCATGCAGGTGTTGGTCAGGCAGGAGTGATTTATTACACCCGGTGAAATGTGATACCTTCACATTTATATATGTAAATTATTGTTTTGTCTGTGTTACTAATACCTACTTATAATAACACACTAACATAGCTTTTAAGTTTTTTGTAACTAGCTAACTAACATAAATGGATCATTGTTGTCATTGAAAATAAATAATTTAAATTAATTTAATTATTACCTCTAAGATACAGTTCTTAAAACTATTCAGACAGATGTGTTGCTGGTGGCTTTGCTGCGCCACTGCTTCTTCCCGGCTAACATGCTAGAATGTAGTGCTTGGGGTGACGGATCGTGGCGATAAGCGTAAGTCCAGGGATGTTTGGCCGCTTTAGGTTTAATCTCAATTGGGTCTCTTGGACGTAAAGAATGTCGCAGATGTAGTGAAGGTTGCGCACTTCTGTAACAGTCTTTTGTTACAAAAAAAGTGATAAATTTCAACACAATAAATTATAAACACATAAATAAACTCAATCCTATGGAAATCATTAAGTAGGTACACTAACAACAACGTTAAATGGGATGGTCATAGCAAGCTAAGTACTTAGTGTAAAACAAATATGTACCAAACATACCATCTTAGCTAAACCGGCAGATTTGTCCAAAGTCTATAGTACTCGGAGCACAGTAACGTTAACCTAATTGGAAAGGTTAATGTTTCCATTAGTTACGCTTCGGTGACGGTTGTAATGACGCGGCTGTATTGGATAACTCGGAGGATATCATGTTTGGCAGGAGGCAATATTGACGTGGTGTTATTATCTACAATCATGCATGGCTTAGGAGTTAGGCAGATAGGTATTATTGAATGTATGGACGTAACTGTGAAGGAGGCATCGCGCAGGAATACGGATAATGCATAATTTACAACAGCTTAGTAATAAATATTTGGTACTTGTGTGTACTTGTAGCTAGCCGAGTTAGTGGAAGTGAATAAAGGCCAATAATTCAATTTATACTTAGCGACAACCAGACACGGGTAGCTGATGAACTGCTCTTTTTGGGAACTTTTTCATGCAGTTAATGTCACTAACACGTAACTACTAAACTTGTATAATCACCAACACGAAGTGAGCAAGTGTGGTGATTAATGTTAGTTCGTTCTATGTATAAGAAAACGCTTTTGGCATAAGTGAGACAAATTATAGCTTACTATAAGCACGAGAAACATAACGTAACAAGACCCACAAAAACAGACAGTCATTACTGCCATACCTAATTTGGTACCGCAAAGAAACTATGTACTTATAATAAGTCAGTGGCGAGCTTATCTGGATGTCCGGCCGGACACAGTGGCGGCCGGCGGTGTCCGGCGGTGTCCGGCACCAATAAATAGTGTCCACGAGACGCCGGACACGGCCCGGGCGCACCATTGTCCGGCTCTCTGCGCAAACGAATCAAATTGCTTTAACATTTCTGTGTCTCTTAGTTGTATTTATTTAGACATTGTGTTCTTGCATTTGGCATTGCAATTTTTAGTAAGTGCAATACACAACATACACACAGACATCGGTAAATATTGGTATAGTACAAAATAATGTGTAGAAACGAACTAAGAACTTCTCTTCACGCAATACAATCTAATTATTATTATTTAGAAATTTAAACTACTTCTAATAATACAAATATTTTACTAACCATTAAATACGCAAGCAATTGTAACTACTTGAATATTTATTGGTAAGTAAAATAGTTATTTGAATATGTTCTTAAGGCACAAAATAATTTTGATATATACAAATGTTTAAACTTTCTGTTTAGGCCCATCTCTGCACCCATTAATTTATTTATCATACCCACGAAAAATTCCCATCTCGACACCCACACATAAACCATTGTTACGCACACATCGAAAAATGGATGGAATGGAAAAATCTTTGTAGTGAGTAAATAAACTTGTTTATTTATTCAATCAAAATATATTTTTCAAAAGTTACTGTTGATAAAATAAGTTTAATTTTAACATACTAGTGTATTTTAAAATTAAACTTACTATGGGACTTTCACAGACAAGCCCTTGGAAAATCTTAAACTATATGCAAAAATCGATGGAACGTATGAATAATCATTTTAAAATCTTAACAGCAATTTAAGTAAAAACATATTACAAAAATCAACAGTTATGTATATAATAAACAGCTTAATTAGTATGACAGTACCAGTGATAATCGGGAATCGGGACGTAGGCGAATAGTGCGCCCATACTTTGAGGGCGTTCATACTGGTACTTAATGATTACGCGTTCACTTTACAAATTTTGAGTCTTAAAATATCACTTAAATCAGAATTGTATATTTTCTTATATATATATAATATATATATACGTTTTAGGCGTTTTTAAGACAGTTTTCATAAAACTGTCTTAAAAACGTCTATCTTAAAAAAATCTCTAATCAACAGTTGTATACATTATTATGTCGTGGTCAGATCTTAGAATCGATCAGTTCATGAAATGAACATCGACCGCTGGTCACATAATGTGCTAATTGTTTCTATCTGGCGCTTTCTTTTGTTATTTTGCGAAAGCATCCGTCACTCGTGCATGCCTACCGCGATAAGTCGGTTGAGCAAAACACCAGTAGGTATATTTATATATTTATTTATTTTACAATAAGTATTAGGAACTGAAAAACATTCATTTGAAAACGCCATGCTTATGCATTAAGATTTGCCAAGTGACTTCTAAAATAATGGAGCCTCTAATTAGGGTGATTCAAACGCCTGTCTGTGCAAGTTCCATAAAAATATATTTTTCTTTATCCACTATACACTAGTATTTTAAAATTAAACATATTTTATAAACAGTAACTTTTGAAAAATATTATCAGGTTGATTTACTTACTACAAAGAGACTGAGTTTCTATTTTTCGATGTGTACCTGTGTAACAATGGTTTAAGACAGGATGCCAAGATGGGAATTTTTCGTGGGCATGATTAATAAATTCATGGGTGCCGAGATGGGACTAAATCAAACTTACAGCCATTTCGGGTTGGAAATGGTAAGAATCAAATAATAATCTTTGGATTAGGCAAAGTACGATAGTTATCTCATTTATTAGACTGTCGGAAGATCGAACAACGGATGTTTAACCCACGTAGATACATAAGTATATCAATCGTGCTACATAAGTATACACTTTTTATGACACGATACTCTTAGGAATGCCCCGCGAAAGCACTACAATATTACAATAAGTGCATTATATCGTGACACTATGTCACTGTACGACCAATAAATATTGCAGAGGCCGCTCTGGAGTGGGGTGAGGGTAGACCATGTACTTGTATACGACAGTTATTTCGTACTTGATGGTGAAGGAATCAAAAACATTGGTAAAAGGCAAGTTTGTCTTAAGGCTCTTTCAAATAGGCGTGACACGCGACGAGAGCGAAAGAGCCTTTATCCGCTTTGTATGCACACTAATCATAATCATTTATTTGCAATAGGTATTGATAAAATGTAGGCAATAAATTACATTTCCTAATGCACAGCCAGAAATACATGTAAACTATAGAATATAATTAAAATAATGCTGAGCATCTGCCTCAAGCAAGCTTTTTTAGTGCAGGAGAAGACTGAATGCTCCAAATGGCAATAATTTATTAGTTAGTACTTCTGCGTTGTTCTATCATACAACCACAGTTCACTCGTTACTCAAATACGTCACGTTAGCCGCGGCACGCGAGCAATAATATATCAAAGGTGATCTACGGTGATGTAACCCATAGTCACGTCTTGTACAACATCCGCGGACTGAGAAAAGTAACTACAACGCGACGTCAACGCCTACACTGAACAAATGCCGCGTGCGAAGACACTCGCTGTCAACATGTAATAGCAAAAAAACAAAAGAAAGCTACCAAAATTAAAAAGGACATTAATTGAATAAAACATTTTTAATGTCTCCATAGTAAATCAGTATAGTTGGTTCATTGTTAGCTCGTGGCGGCGGCGGTCGGCTCGCTCGCTGAATATTAATTAATAGGTACACAAAATTTTCTTTAATTTGCTAACTAAATTGATCCGCGGACATTTGTAACTGTCTCCTTCTACTTTAATGATATTCATTTTAAAATAATTAGGCTTTCGGGGAATACTAATGGTTATTATAATTTGTTTATGTGTGCCGAGATTTAACATTGGGAATTGAGACAGTAAATACTCTTAAATGTCTTTATTGTAGATCCTAAAGAAAACCTAATGTACCTCACTCGTGGGGTTTGTAAAAGGAGATATAGAAACCCAAAGGCTTTTACATAGGGAATTATTTAACTGATACTCTAAAACCTCATTGACCTACTAATGATGAACCCTTTTTTAAATTAATTAACGTCTAAAAACTTGATGCCGCGGCTGCGGCCGGCGACTGCTATATATGAATTATTCGAGGTTCATGAAAGAGGCGTAATTATTATATTAAAGTGTTCAATAATATTTTAAGAACGCAAAATGGGAATTATTTGAGGTTCTATTAAATACATGCCGTTACATGAGGCTTCTGATATTATTTGTAACTGGTGAAATGTGGGCGCACTATAATACTGCTTTCCTTCTCAGAAAATAAATCTACGATGTTTGTTTTGTAAAATTAAGTGCTTATTGAACGTTACAGCTAGATACAAAAGACAGCACTTAAAAGAAAATCAATTCCTTGCTGAACCAAATCTCAAATCGAACAAAAACATATTTAAGGTAAGCCTAGACCTAAATCAGCACATCGCTGGAATGCCGGTCTCTCGGACCCCAATCACGTTTTTATCAAAAATCCAATTTTCCAGAATCTCAGTACAGGAATCTAACCCTCCGCTGCTATTAAAAACGCGCCAATATATTATGTTTTTATCTACACGTTGTCATCGGGTCCGTTAGACCCTCGCTTTTCATTTATATCGTTTTATTGTGCGATTGTAATTGAGTCGATCGCTGATACGTTGGTATAAACAGCGCGATCAATTATATCGCCATTGAGAGGGTCGAGTCTGATGGTGTGTTAATGGACACAAATTGCTGTGGTTTTTTTGTTAATAATTTTTATTTGGTATGATCAAATCATAATTTTCCATTCCAATGGGCAAGATATAGTCACGAGCATAATTAAATGCGATTTTCTCCTAAAGTGTTGACCTTTATTACGAACATGGTATTTTCGTAACCATACTATAATGAAATACGTATTTTTCTCGAAAATGCAATCGCTGTTTTACGAGAAAATAGCTTTTCAATTGTGCTAAAGTATAAGATATTTATGCTCGTGACTGTACATGTTATGACGTCAAAAAACCAACGGAACATAAAGAAATGTTGAAAATCACTTTGTTAAAATCTGGCAAAGGTTTTGAACTCGCAGCTCGATACTTAAGAAGCCTTAAACAACGTCTTAAGCCTCAGTCTTAATACATAAAAGTATAAATAAATAAACACAAGTCCCCAGTGAATACTCGAGCCTTTATTCTTTGTACAGTTTTTATGACTTCGAAGTATAATAACAAAAAATATGAGTTCATTTGAAGAAGTCTGAGCTTTCTCCAGCGTTCAGTTAGTATTCCACTGAGTTGAATTATTTACTGCTGAGAGAAAAGAATGGCCAACAATATGCTAACGCTCTCCTTTACATAGAATTATTAAGATTTAGTGCGCTGTACTCTAGTTTATTATAGAATTATGTACATATTTTGTAAACTGTACTAAAAACAGTCTGGTGCAACATTTTACATTAATTGGAAAAAGTGTTATTGTCTCATTGGTTCAGAGGCTGTGAGAGCAACTCCTAAGCGTGGTGTCATGGGTTCTATCCGCGGACAATATTTTAATATTTCCATTAAAATGTTCTCAATAGCAGCCCACAGTAAATATTTGTATCCGGTCGATTACAATATATTCGTCGCCTTATTACATAACAACAGACAACATCACACCTGTATTCCTCAAAGGGTTAGGCAGAGGTGTGTAGTAGTACACCCACAGTACACCCACATTTTGCCAGTTATGTTTAAGTCCCATGTAATAGGGGGCGAGCCTGAAGCCATCAACCGGGCACAAACCCAGACTCCGGGCTGCTACTCAGAAATTCCAAATGGAAAACCCAATAACACTTTGCCCAACAATAGCGATTGCGAGCACTAGACCAGCGAGGCAGTCACTTAACATAACTGCAGGCAAAATTACGATGTATCCTACATCTCTGCCAACCCCTTCGGAATACGCAATCGTAATATTACGAAAATTCACTTCCCCCCAAAGAGCAACGTAAACATTCTGAACATTAAAGCGATATCTACAGTAACTACAGTTAGCTACAATAACCGTTACAGATAACCGATAACGGTTACATTAACGTGTAACTTCTATAACGGTAACCGTCTATTGAATCATGAGAAGATTCCGCGACTATATACATTTATATGGGAGGAGCGTTTTATCAGATAACGATGGTTTATTAGTTATGGGGTTTTAGGATATCAAGGGGATAGAGTAGTTATTAGTAAGGTTTCGTTTGTGATGATTTAAATACCATTTATTTATCTTGCGCTGTGTCTTTGTGCATCTATGTAGATGTTGAATTTTCGTGAACGTGTGTTACGTGTGATTACAGCAAAATTAGGCAAAATAATTGTGATTCTACCGGTACTTCTGTCTCTCGTGGAGATAATATATGTATTTTACCTTTAACTTTTAAAATAATAGATATATATTATACTGTTTATTATCTACACCAATCAATATTACCTATAATTGTCATGCTTTCAAATGTACCTGTATCTAAATTACCCTAGGCTAATAACATTTTCGATTTTCCTAATTATGTTAATATTAATATTTAAGTCGGTTCCCCCCTTAAGGGGAAGGGCCGCACTCTACCACGTAGGGCCCTGTAGAGCTCGTCTCCAGACTGGACACCCTTTTTTTTTTTTTTTTTGGGTGGGATATCATCAAATAACTTCTCCCGCTCTGGGCGGAGCGGGAGGGCGTGTCAGACTCTTACTGACTAAAACCCACCCGTGTTCCTTCGGTTGCCCTGTTGCCGGGGGCCACGATCTCCCTTTCGGTTTTCTTCGCAACCCCGGCAGGCATCGGCCCTAGCGGACCCCGTCAATTATGCTGACATCTCTTTGAGGCGCGCGTGGAACACAACGCGCCGTCGACCCGGGCCTGGTCCTTATCGAACGGTGAGCTACCCATTGCTCACAGTCCGCAAGCCCGCGCCTACGGTGGCTGGAAATCGGCTTGCGACTCCCGACGCCCTGGGCGTCTCCTCCTGCGGCGGTTAGGGGCGTGAGGGCGCGAAATTTGGCTCTCCCTCACGCGTTCCGCCTCCTCCTTCGCGAGCATTACCGCTTCGCAGAAGGAGGTGACGGCCTCCCATTTCCTCTCGCTCCGTACCATGGCCTGAACCAGGGCCGGACGCGAGAGATCACCGCCGCCGATCGCCTCCACGAGGACACGGCGATGCTCCGCCCAAGCTGGGCAGACCTCCACCGTATGCTCCACCGTGTCCTCCGGGCGATCCACACAATGATGACACCCGGGCGTTTCCTCCCGCCTTATCCTGTGCAGGAACCTCCCGAAACAGCCGTGTCCGGTGAGGACCTGCGTCAGGTGGAAGGTGAGGACGCCGTAGCGCCTCTCTAGCCACTCCTCAAAGAGGGGTCTTATCGCCGCAATTGTGGCGTGCCCAGTGCTGGGTTGCGACAATCGCACTCTCCATGACGCCATGAGATCCCGCCGGAGCTCTGTCCGCCGTGCCGTGATTTCTCGCGGCAGCGGAGTTAAGCCCCGGCGTTTCGCCTCCTCGCGCAACTCCCACATGTGCGCGAGGACCTTTGCCTCAAGATCCCATGGCGGTAATCCGGCAAGGAGGCACGCCGCCTCGCAGGAGACCGTGCGGTATCCTCGGGCCAGCCGGATGGCCATGACCCTCTGGGACGCGTTCAACCGGCGGGCTGGCCACAGCCTTAGTGAACGCGCCCACACCGGCGCTCCGTAAAGGGCCATGGACCGCACGACCCCCGCGTAAAGCCTCCGGCAGGAGGCGTTTGGCTCCCCTAGATTGGGCAGGAGCCGCTTCAACGCAGCCCCGGCCCGCTCCAGTCTGGGAGCCAAACGTCGGAAGTGTTCGACGAAATTCCACCGACTGTCGAGGACGAGTCCTAGATACTTCATCGTCGACTCGACGCCGATGTGAACCCCTCCCGCCACCACCTGGGAACCCGACGGTGAGACTGGACACCCTCCCACAGATATAAGAAATGAATTCCAAGCAATAAGTCCGATAGCTTGTCCCATTAATAAGACAAGGACAGGATTGAATGAGATTGTAAATAAGACAGGAATTCATAGTTATGTAAATACATTGGATATGGTTTTAGAAAGCTAATAAATAATAGAGGGATTCAAAGTATGTTATTATATAAACTTGTGAGTAACCCTTACGATAACGTAACAGGTATTTGGTCAGTCATTACTCACACGATACCTCACATCTGCACTCGGAGTACTTAGGGCAACACTTCCATAAGTGACGCATTGCGTCGGCATCATGTTCTTTTGGAAACATGGTCCCTAGCAGTTTTTTCGAACTGATAAACGTGACGAAGCGGCTTTCCCTGCGGCAACCGTGTGACCGTCTTTGTCTAACAACGGGGCGGCTAGTTCCAGTGACATGCGTCGGCATCATGCTCTTAAGGAGACATGGTCCCTATCATTCCTTGGACTGGATATGAGAAAGATGTGTTCACCCAAACCCCTGGAAGGTCACTCTTTGCACAACAAGCATATCTGCAAGACAACCGTTTATGTCAGTCTGAACGAATTATTGGTCTGAGATAAAGAATACAACATTCAAGAATTACTAGCTAATAGAGTTGAGAATAAAAACTCAAGAATCATTATTTATTTAATAAAGTTTTGGAAAAAGTCTCTGAAAGCCCTTTTAATTGGTCTGAGGCAAATAATACAGAATTCAAGATTCAGGTACTAGATAATAGAGTAGAGAATCATAATTCAAGAATCATTAAATTAATAGAGTTGTGGATCAACTCTCCTGAAGGTCTATAGACACTCCAGAAGTTCCCTCCCTTCACCACTTCCTAGTGTTTGAGCTAGGGAGAAGAAGTGGCGCAACAAACTCCCCAGCAACACTTCTCTGTCTCTTTAGTTACAAAAACTTTAATTATATTACCAGCCTTTGATAATTACTATAGTGAAAGACTCACCCAGTCGCTTCAATACACACACACACACATATTAAATTAAGTACTAAATTATTCTTATCTGGGCTTTAACCCAACTATATTTAACTTAATAACTAATAGGTACTCGCTATCTTGCAACCGCCCACTCGGACATGGCCTCCTGGTATTCACCAATCCTTCTAACTTAACTAGCCTAAACTCGGACCGCGGACATCCGTATCCTATCGTGGTCTAAAACCAAGTGCCCCGACTTCATTCCTCAGTCTTCATTCCTAAATTCCTACAACACCACGTTGAACTCAGCCCTTTTTCTGAGTATTTGTAACAAAGACTTAAAATGCTTTTTGCTTGCTTTGCCTTAATTGTTTCTTAAAGGCCTGAATAGGTGGGGCTCGGGGACATTTATGATTAGCAGATGTGGCTGTAATAATGTCTGTTGCTTTGGGTCCAGGAAGTCAAGCTTTTGAGACGGAATAGCTAAAAGTTACAATTTATATATATTTTATTATAAAACATTCAATTATGATTTACCACAAAATCGATTAGAGTAGCTATGATTTTGGCTAGTCGCTAGAATAATAAAATAATTAATCCAATAATATTACTTAGTTATTGGATATTAAATAGTTACATCAATGACGCGTCTTGTTTATCCCTGCTTTGATTTCAGTCCTTAGAATTAGCAGGGCTTGTTTCCCATAAAATATAAATGGAATGAGTTTGTAAGAGGTTCAATATTGTTTTATAATTTTAAAGAATATACATATACAAATAAATCTACTAGAACTAATACTGAATTAATTAATCTAAAAGCATCCCCTACGGAATCAGCAAACTTCATTGATAAATATTTCGCAAATATTGGTAACCAACTAGCAAATGACATCCAACAAACCATAACCCAGAATGAACTAAATCAATACCTACGTTCCTTACCTAGTCTTTCTAAATCTTTTGTTCTGCTTGATACAGATATCAACGAAGTAAATAGTATAATAAACACTCTAAAATCAGGTAGTGCCCCAGGATGGGATAATATCTCCACTAGTTACCTTAAACATGTAAAACATGAAATAACTCCAATTATAACTCATTTAGCTAACATTTGTTTTAAGCAAGGCATCTTCCCTAACTTTTTAAAGAAATCAATAATAACCCCCATACACAAAGGTGGGCAGGAGGGCGACGTTAATAACTTTAGGCCAATTTCTGTTATTCCTGTTATAGCTAAAATACTAGAAAAACTTCTAAATTCCAGATTATTAAGCCATCTTCAAGCCAATAATATTTTATCTCCATCTCAATTTGGCTTTAGACGCGGTATTTCTACGGAAGATGCTATCACGTCTTTAACGACAGTACTAACAAAAGAACTCGATAAAGGAACTAGGTGTTTATCAGTTTTTATAGACCTAAAAAAGGCCTTCGACACAGTCTCTATTCCCATCCTGGTCCAAAAATTAGAAAAAATTGGTATTAGAGATGCACAACTATCTATATTCACCGATTACTTGACAAATAGAAAACAGAAGGTTAAGCTCGATAATTTTGTCAGCGAGGACGTTGATGTAACTTGCGGTGTACCCCAGGGAAGCGTTCTGGGGCCTACCTTATTTCTAATATATATAAACGACCTATGTAATATGTCAATCAATAATGCAAAAATATTTTCGTATGCTGACGACACCGCAATCGTCTTCACTGGCTCCACCTGGGCCGAAACAAAAACCAACACCGAAATTGGTATGTTACAAGTGGCTTCATGGCTAAAAACAAATCTCCTTACGTTAAACACGAGCAAAACTAATTTTATTTGCTTTTCAATTTATAAAAATGTCCAACCAGAACCTAATTTCATCATTAAAATACATGAGTGTAGTCAGACGGTTCATTATGACTGCAATTGTCCAACCATCAGTAAAGTTAACCACGTCAAGTACTTAGGTATAATGTTGGACCAAAGCTTGTCCTGGTATCCTCAAATTGAACAAATTACTGCGAGAATACGAAAATTTATTTGGATTTTTAAAACATTGAGACACATAGTCCCCAAGAGTGGCTTGGCAAAAAACCTTCTAAATGAAGTGTATATCTCACTAGTTCAATCAGTAATAATATATTGTATCTCCATTTGGGGGGGCGCGCGTAAAACACGTTTTCTTCATGTTGAAAGAGCGCAACGGACATTAATAAAAGTAATGTACTTCAAAAAAAGAACATTTCACACCCATGAGCTATATCAAATAAGTAACCTATTATCAGTACGAAAATTATATATTATACACATAGTATTAAAAAAGCATAAAACCCTACCCTTAGATACTAATACATTAGCTAAAAGAAGGAAACATAACATTGCTTCCAGCCCTTTTGTAAGAACAGAATTTGCAAATATTCAATACGACAAACGCTCGTCTTTCATATACAATAAAATAAATAAAAAAATAGATATACATACTAAACCATATATAGAATGCAAATCGTTGCTGATTAAGTGGATAAATAAGTTAAGCTACGATGATGTAAAGAATATTCTACTAAATATAAGGTAAAACCATTTCCGTATAAAACAACCACACACACACACACATACTTACATACACATACACATAAACACATACACTTAAACACATACACATAATCACACACGCTCCCACACATATACACATACACTAACAGACTAAATAAAAATAAGAAATTCAAATTCATTTACTTTTAACTTACTTACTTTACTTTTAATTTTTGTTTAATAACTTCTGTTTAATAACATGTTACACTAACAGCAAGATATAAAAGAGCGGCGCCTCCTGGCACAGGCATCTATATGCTTAAAAGGGGACGCCACCAACTGTATAATGTATGTACAACGTGTAATATCGAAATAAACATTTTTGTATTGTATTGTATTGTAAGAAAAAGTATATTTTGTTATTATATTTTGAGATTTAATGTATTTCTAGGAAGCCCGAACTGGCCTATATGTGACGATTTTAATAAAAAATATAATATTTTGTTATTAAATAGGAGCAAATGGCAGACAATCACACAAAGTTCTAAAAGCAAGAAAATGTTTATTTGATGTTTATTTGCATCAACCGTACCATAAACTGAATGACAAATGATATTGTTTGTACAATATGTACCTCCACCTATTCAAATGGCATTAATTATTTACAAATAAAACCCTGTATAAATCACACTCTGTATAAATGCCAAAACAAAACAATAACAGTTGTAGCAACAACATTTCGTTTGAAATTACAATTTCACAAGAATCTTTCATTAAACCTACAAAAACGAAAATCAACAATTCAAAATACCAGAAAGCAACGCAATCCGCGTCAAATCACTGGATTCCGTATAAATGAATAACAAAACACAACGCGACCAATTATTGAGGAAATTAACCAAATCATTGGATCCGCAATCCAAGCTAATTGAAAAAAGTTTTAAGCGCGCCGCGCCGTCAAATTGTTTCGCCGAGATTTCGGCGCCATTTTAATTTGCGAGCAATTTGTATAAAAATTAAATGTTTAACGTGCTCGCTAATGGGACGGGGGATCGCAGATGGAGGGTGACGGGGGGAGGGGCCTGTCCCCCTTCATATGATTGGGTTCCGACACAGTCGCTTCATTTGCTTCATCCCTGCTACATTTTGCGCGCATTCTTCCCGCGCGTTACATGACATTTTTCTCTGTTCATTCGGTTTAGGAAGCAGTTTTTAAATTGATCCGCGGGTAATTGTGTCCCGTGTGTTCATTTATGTAATTTTTTTCATTTGTGTCTTTTATTTTCAAGGAGAAAATATTTTAGTAGAAATCGCAAACAAGCAAGCAAGCTTTGTTATCAATGCACATTCCTTCTAGGAATCAGGAAGGAATGTTACCCAGTAGGGCTACTAATAGGAAATTAATACCGTCCAAATTTTGTACTTATAGACTTAAGGCTCTTTCAAACAGGCGCGACACGCGACGCGACACAACGACACCGCCCGTCGCGTGACGCGACGTACTTTTGTGTCGCGTCGCGTGTCGCGCCTGTTTGTAAGAGCCTTTATAGACCAAAGTATTTGATTAAAGTGTAAACAAGTCTGTTCATGTTATATTCTTACGCGATCACTCATTAAAGGGTAATAGTAACACATTCATATACAACATATCAACTATTTATCTCACCACTTTTCCGACAATTATTATTGTTTAATTATCATTATATTACAAAAACCTCATAGTCAAAACGCAGTTACAAAAACCTCATAGTCAAAACATCTATAAAGTAAATAATTATTAATAGAATTTTGGATTAAAATATTGAAATAATCAAATCAAACCACAAAATTTTTGAGTGGCTCAATAATAGGTTTCCACGGGTACGTTTCGTGATCTATTTTTTTACTATTTCATCAGATACTTTTAGAACAGACTATACCTAAACTTCTTACCTTTCTTGCAATACCAATGACAGTTACAGGAAACCTACAGAAAAATATCTCCAGCCAAGCAAGTTGTCAGCCATGTCAGAAGAATTTACGGAAGTAGATGAAATACGACCACCGCCATTCGCCGGTATTCCTAACTTATAGACTCATAATCTGTCACTAGTTTATGACAAGTTGTGATCCGGGAACCAATCAGAGACGAGGAACCGATGTATGTAGCATACCTTGTAGGTAAAGGAATAAATCAAATGATGGAATGACGGCTGTGAATATGCTTTAAGTGATTTGCTAGAGGTAAGTATTATAAGTGAACGACTGACTAGTTCGTCAGTTGTTACCAACTTTGGAGGATTGTAGAAAATCATTAACACCTTCGAGACAAAACTATACAATATCTAGTCGTATGACTAAATATCTAAGTTATTTCTAACTTTAGGTCACTACGAAAATAATCGTTTAAAGAATAAACCAAAAAAAAAACATGTACCTACCTAAGGACCTAGATTTTTCTTCGATTCGCATAAAAGATTTATTCAAATTCCCATGTAAAATATGACTTGCTATTTCCTAATATATTCCGCCATTGTTTCAACACATTACATCCTCAATATATTCATATTACCGTTCTTTCGAACCACAGAGTAACCGCGTGTCGTACATCACGCTGGGTGTACTGCCGCCGGCCTGTCAATTTGCTGGCTGTTTACGCAGCATGTGGATCTATCTGTATCAGTTAGGATAGCTGCCAGACGTATTTCGCGGCAAGTAAATAAGAGAGCAGAACCAGTTTGGTACCAGCACTTAATAATAAATTCCTATCCAAGGGAGTGGTCTGTGACGTAAGACGAAGGCGGGTAAATATGTAGATTTCTTAGCTTCCTTATTCAAGAAGGAATCAGATCTTTTAAAAGAGCCTTCCTGCCTTACTTATTCGAGATAAGTAATCTTGTATTTTTTATATGCACGTGTTTCTGTGACAACAGAAGTATTATTATTTTATTTAGTTCTTTTTATTTCCTCCGTGCGGTTAGTTGACCCCTACGACTTAATTCACAAAAGTTTTTCCGGGGATTCGATGAAGACATTTCCAAAAGCTACGTTAGACTTTTCTCATTTTAACTCCGTAGCTAGTAAGATGAATGACTATTGTTGCTATAATTTCTCAAAGTTAATGTAAATTTCATTCCACGGTATGGGAACAAATTTCGTGCTGAGACTGAGAAAAGATAAAAAGTAATCTTTTCCCCTTAATTTAATGAATTTGTTTATAATTAAACCGTACAAACACTGTCATCAATACACATTTATCACCCTAAAAAGGCGTAACGGCAGTCTACTTCAAAACATTCGATAATAGAAAATATCTACAGAAAAGAAAAGATTTCTGATCTATTAAGCTTTTGGCAAGGGCAGAGAAAATCGCTGAATGACTGTATAATTCGATTGCTTCATCGATCTCTACTTATCTTTCTTTTCCATAAAGCGTATAGTGGAACATTTTTTGATCCTTTTCCAATGTGTTTTAAACACTCCGCCACAAACTTCAAGTGAACACCAAAACATATTTTTCTCGCACACGTCCCAATAAAACGAAAAGTGTTAATATATCATTCGTCCAAGCAACTATTTTCATCGCTTTTATTCCAAGTGTCCTTCTATTTTTCCACTAAATGTTATTACTTCTGCGTGTCGTTACATAAACTCGCTATCTCCTCTCACTTGGACCACCGCCACAACGGCTGCCTTTGGTCCTGTGCCAAGCGTCTCGTGCGAACTGACTTTGTCTCAAGAAAAACTCGATTTGTGTCTCGTATAATGACCGAAACGAATTGTTATAGTTTTTTCTTGTCCTCGTTTCTTACTATAGTGGGGTAGCCCTAGTCCGGTTAGTCACAGAATAGTTGCGGACAGAAGCTTCATCTATCAGATGTTTGGGGACTAAATAAAAGGTGTTTAGGTCTTGATATTTGAACCACGATAGTTGAGACCAATGGAATCAGATCAATAGTCACATCATAATGAAATGCCTGCCAACCTAACATTTTAATATAATTTTCAAAAATGATGTGTTCTATAAGTAGGATGACAACGAGGAGTGGTGTGGTTGATGGGTGTACTAAAAGGTACCTCTGCTTTCCCTTCGGGGATTTCAGGCGTGATTTTATGTGTGTGTTATAAGTAAGATGGATATTTAAACCATTCGTTTTAACTGTTACACGATAAACCGCAACTTTTGCAAAGTGACGATGTTAATGAAAAAAAAATATCGTACGTCGTTTCTAAGAAAATGAAATCACAGTATAGCTGTTAAGTAAACCTACTGTTCTATTTACTCTGTATCTTAATTTGCTTAAACAATTACTGTGTGTAATAGTATTAGTGCGCACATATTAACTTTATTCGTGCCACCATTTGTACAAATGCCTTGTTTTTTTTTGCAACGTAACGTACGTAACGTTTACTATTCATATTTTAGTTTTATCTCTACGATCGTTACGTTGTTTAGCTTCGCAATTGTTTTCACTATTTGTTACTGTTTCATGTATGGAATCGTTTAATGCTTTGATTTGAGTGTTATGTGCCAAATTTTTTCATATTATTTTCGCTTAGTTATTTGCTTGTGTTGTATACGGACGATGATGTGATATTATTCTCTGTTGTCTTAGTTTTGGAAATAAATAGGAGGGATTTTGTACATGTATTTATTGAGGGTTGTACCACGCGTACATGCATTGAAAAATATTCTATGACCCATTCTTACGAGGAATCATTATTTTGAAAATTACGCAAATATAGCAAAGAGTAAGCTTTCCGTAGCACAAGGCTAGCTACGCCGTAGCACAAGGTGAGCTACGCCGTAGCAGGGGGAGAGCTACGCCGTAGGATAACGCATGCACCAAGCGTAGTTTTTGTTTTTTTGCTAACCTATTTTGTCCCACTGCTGGGCAAAGGTCTTCACCATTCTTCCAGGCTTCCTTATGTTGTGCCTGCTTCAGCCAATTGATCAGAAACGAGTCCAAATCTCGCTTATGTGTATTTTAATATCGTTGATTCTTAAGTATTTTTATTAGAACGATTAAACAAAGATTGGAGGAAAAAAAGAAAAAAAAATGCGCAGGTTTGTAGAGCAACCTTATACAGAACTATTTGGAACATTGATCGAAATAGAAGGCCAACGCAATCCCATTACATTTGGCACATGTACCGCACACATTATCTTATGTTACGAGGTTAATCCGCTTCAAAAACCTCGATAAACACTGCGTACAACTATCAACAGACACAATGTATAGTTAACAATGGCGACAATTTTGTCAAACAGACCACTAAAGAAAGACTAGTGGACTTTATTCACTCACTTAAAAGTAATTGCAATCTAAAATCAAATTCAAACGACACAAAACCGAAGTAACCAACAATTACAAGCGAACGGTTAAAACAAAACTCATTTAATATTTAATATTTTGAACAATGTACCTGCCACAAACCTCATCACACTTCGGCCACAGTCGGAACTGTTCGGGCGTTCGTCCGTCGAGTAACTCCTTTCGGATAATAACTCGTCAGCGACTCTTAATTTCGTAATAAATTCCGCTGTAGGATTGTTGCCGCGAATTCTCTTTAATTCAATTTAATTTGGCCAGCTATTGATTTTGACGAGTACTTCATTGAGTGAGGAACCTTCAAAAACATTGTTGTCAGTTCACTTATCTGAAGTGCTGAGTTTCAGATACAATGAGGGCTTCATATTGTACGAGACCGATGATACTTTACATTACAATAGTTTCATGTGGTTTCTGGCCATGAGTACCCTGCTATATTTACTAGAATTTGATGACTGCCTTAAGTTTTGTGCAAAAATGAACTCAAAAACGGATATTACAAAGGTGAGATGTGGTCAGGCGAATGGACTTTAAATAATAATAACAGTGCCAAAAAATAGTTTGGCGCTATTATTCATATAACGCACTGGTATGGTCATTATGACGATATGAGACGTTAAATTTATATTTTTTAATAATTATTTAAGCTAATGGGTGTAATGGCTTTCTAACATATTCGTTGTGGCACTCAAAGATTACAGTAGGAATATTAGTTCTGGCTTCATAACTAACAGTCAGCAATTCAGTTTAAATTAATCCTTAACTAACAGTTAGTTATCCGTTGGATAGTATAATTGTGCTATTATCCACAAGTATTAATGGTGGCAAATTGAAATATTCCGAGCTCCGACAGCTCGACGAGAAATAGGGAGAAGTCCCGAAGAGAGCGGAGTTTCTTCATACATACACACAACATAATATCATGCTTGTGTTTTCGAAATGATAGGCAGATGTGTTTTCTGCATCTGATGTCCAATTGATAGACTCTGAGAGTTTTAGGAAAAAAAAAAAGCACTACTCAGTCAAATTTATATGCATCTTGCTGGAATGCCATGCCTCCCATCGCTCCCCCGCTTACCTCCCAAAAAGCGAAAGCTTCAAAATGACGTCATCAACTCCAGATTCACAGTTAGTTCGACCAAGTAATGCCTAAGTATACTAACTGTTCTTTTTTAAAACATACAATTGACAAAATATCTCGCTTTGGCAATCTCTCTATTTGGATCACAGAATCGAGAAGAAAGGAACTTCATGGTTTGAACCATGAAGTTGTCATGAGTGCCCAATTTTCAGATTATTCATTTACAACTCTCGGCTCCCAAAAAACCCAATCGATCATTATTTCCTACTGGAACGACTTTAGAATTAAAGCAGCGTGTGAATTTCGCCACTACAAAGAGTCATTCAATTATAAGCCCACCGTAAAAACTTCAACATCTCACGGTGAAGTTTAAAGCCAATACAACTTGCTATATCTGACACAATGCGACCCATCGAGGGAGCATTTTGGATTAAGGCATGACTAATCAAAATTCCAAGGGTTATGGGTTCCGAGTCAATATTCCTGTAAGCCGCTTTACAACCTGAAATTGCTGCTTAGTCAGCGTTGAAGTACGCTTGAAAAGTTTTTTAATATGTTGCAGTTTTGATCAAAGCAAAGTTTTATGGTAAGTAAGTACTAGAAGGTATAGTTATCGTGAAACTATGAAGTACTAGCAGCGCCCCGCCATTTCACCCGCCTAAGTTTTGATCCCGTGGGAATATCGGAATAAAAAGCATTTTGTGCAGTAATCCAGGTTACAAATTGTCTGTGTGCCAAATTTCATATAAATCCGTTTAGTCGTTATTGCGTGAAAGGGTAACAAACATCCATCCGTCCATCCTCACAAACTTTGGCCTTTATAATATTATTATTAGCAGCGTCCCGCTGTTTCACCCACATAAGTCTCGATCGCGTGGGAATATCGGGATAAAAAATATCCTATGTGTTAATATCCAGGTTCTAAACTATCTGTGTGCCACATTTTATCCAAGTCCGTTCAGAAGTTTTTGCGTGAAAGATTAACAAACATCTATCCATCCTCACATACTTTTACATTTATAATATTAGTAGGATATATTATATATAGTATAGTAAAGAGCGTTTATCCTGAAAGTGGGCAACGTCGCAAAAGGCTATCAAATATTTCGCTGTTTTTTTTAATTTGGCAATATTAGTTTATGGCAATATGAAATATAGCTAACTGGTGAACTAAAATATTGATTATAAAATGCAATAATTAATATCGTAACACGAAATATTTAGTTATAGATTTAAAAAAGTACTTGGAAACTTTTCAGATGCCTTTTTAAACCTAAAACGGTTACAACATCAAATTAAGTGTTATAATTGCAATTCTTAATACTAATATATATTCTTGTTTACTAGTTAGCGATATTTCCATAAAGTAATATTGCCAAATTAATCGAAACAGGTAAATATTTGACGGCTATTTGCGACGTTGCCAACTTTTAAAATGAACGCTCTAGATGAAATTAAAACTCTCTTGTATTGGATGGAAGTTTTAAAGCTAACAAACTATGAAAGCCTAAGAACGTCGTATGCTGGTCGACATAATGAAAATTATGTATAAGTTACACGTCATGACATAACATTACGCTTGTAATCTCCGAGGGTTAGGCAGAGGTCCACTCTGATTAACCCTCGGAGATTATGTACATATGATACATTCACATTTTGCGAGATTTTTTTAAGTCCCATATAAAAGGGAGCAAGCCAATCCATCAACCGGGCACAAATCTAGACTCCGGGCTGCTATTGAGAAATTTTTGGTGAAAAATCCAATAATACTTTGTCCGACCCGGGAAACGAACCCATGGCCTCATGTTCAGCAGTAGTGCTTGCGACCACTAGACCAATAAGGCAGCATAAGTTATCTATCATTATAATTAAAGATTATCGACAATCAAAGTACAAAACAGTGATAATTATGGATAACAGACATGTTTTGTCAAACTTCGCTAAGTACTTCTAATTTACGAAAAGAGAAAGATTTTTGTGTATACTTGAATATAAAGTCTACACAATCAGCAATAGAAAAACTGCTCTCCAACACAAAAAAAAAACTTGCCCAAACCAAACTAAACTCCTTTGATCCACTTTTTAAAAATAAAAGAGAAATTCATCCGATAGCAAACTTCTCTATTCACTTGAAGCTATTTGTCGCTATATAACGTTATTGTTATCTCGCTCTCACTTGAAGGCTTGAAGCTATCTAAATGAAGAATCGTCCGCGTTCGGTGTGACCTCGGCTGTACTCGGCACTACACGACGCCGCTCAGCAAATATTTCTAATATAATTAAGTGAAATATGAAATATCCAAACACTTGGCGTTCAGTGGAGAGTGCTACTGATTTGTATTTCTAAGATGGTTTGTGATAGAAAATTGTTGATTTTTAACCGAGGTTTCTTTGAATGTTATAAAACAAATAAATGATAATATGAATATAGATACATGAATGAGTTTTAACTTTGTACTCGTGACAAATCAGACAGAGTCGTTTCGTGATGGTAGTGATAAGGAAAGGCTCGTATCTATACGTTTAGCGTAAGACGTTTATTTAAAATAGCGACAAAAACCAAAGGTCTGACACTACAACCATCCCGCAGTCTCCGAGCAGGCAACAGTCCAACAGTCCCATCAGGAGTGCCAGCTCAAATATATAGATACAGTAGGTCAACTCCATACAACGAGCGAAAACAGGTGCACGCACATACGGACGCGTACGTACGGCCTCAAACAAATGCCAGTCTTTTCTGTAAGCATACCTTTCAAGACGCCTTTACACGTCAACTTTTTGTCAATATTTTAAAGTTACATATATGGCGCCGGCATTTCCTTGCAAACTGATCCCTGAGAGGAAATGCTGAAACAAACTTGGAGGTCACGGTGTCTTTTAAAGTCCTTAAATTATATTATTAAGATATTATGTGAGTCTAACAATGCAGGGTCATGACGGGAAGTGCCTTTTGAATAAAGAGCCATCACAGCTTTGGGTTGACCTGTCCCGACCCGGTGAGGTCGCTTTACACTTTGAGGGACACTAAACGTCCATAGGCGTTATAACAATAAAACTTCTATTGTGCGTCGTTCAATGTCCTTCAATCTCTTAAAGAGACTTAGAGAGAGTTTAAGTTACCACCTAAGTACACATTGTGGAATACATTAAATGATTGAGAATTGAGTATTGAGTAGGACAGTTTCAAGGATTCGCCGACGTGTAATACAGTTGTATTACGGGTTGCCTAGAACTGATTTCTTACAATATTGATAGTATTGAATTAGCCTTATAAAATCACAGACAAGTGTCCATAATGTAGGTTTCGAAGCTTAAGAGTTGCCTGCTGAGAAAAGAATAGTAAAACGGCGAAATGTGGGAGACATTTCGCCAGTTACGTCTAAGTCACATGAAGAAATCCAGTCTCCGGGCTGCTACTGAGTAATTCCTGATGGAAAACTCAACACTTTTCTCGACCTGGAAATTGAACCCACTTGACAAACGGCAAAAGTATGCGTATGTTTGCTCACTGTATGATGGAGCCGACTTTCTGTATCTATCTATTTTGTGACGCTGGCGACTGGGAATACTAGCTTTAGAGTTGGGTCAATGTCAGCTAGGGTTGCAACTAGCCCTGATTTTTGGAATGTTAACCGGAATGCGGTTCAAAAATTTTAATAATATAATGTCAAAGTTTTGTTTGTTCAGTATGAGGTTTAACTAAAGTTGTTTGTCATTGTCATAAATTTTTCTTCCAGATTGTTTAATTTGTCTATGATTTTTTCTTGTCGCTCAAGTAATCCAGATATGCTTGTAGATAATTAATCTAATTATTATTGAAATACATAAGTATGATGAGCTTTTAGTGTATAATAAATAATTATAAAAAAATATTTTTAAAAAATTCGAAGAATCAGTTTAAATTTCTATTCGATCTAATATTGCTTTGAAGTTCCATTTTCACCGAACTTTTGTCCAATCTAAAAAGATCTTCAAACAAGTGGGAACCATTCTAAGAAATACCTCCTTTGAAATGCACGTTTAAGTATCTAATTCATAGTCATTTTGTATTCTAAAAATATACGCTAAACTTCTACCTGCAAGTTAAACAAAACCTCCTTCTAACGTAAATGTTGCCTGAAGCAGACTTGACTTCTCTCGAGTTTCATTCGTGTACTTTAGCAACAGTTCAAGTTACACTCCGAGAAGAAAATATTCTGAAAATGTTCTCAAAATCATTAACATTTTCGAGTAATAAATACTTTTATTAGAACAATGGTCACAACAAAGCTACGATCGGAACACCTCCGATTTTCAGAGTCAATAACTCCAAAGGTATCGCGGCGACCAACAAATTTCAATAGACAAACAACTCCAAAACCAGTTAACTGAAGGTAACACAATCGATTGTGTGCCACAAACAAAGCCTTACTTTTTTATTTGACTTCCAAATACTGGGAACAAATCACTTCGGACCTCACCTTACCCAATCAGGGGCAACGGTCAAAATTGGCATAGTTCAGGATCGGTGGACCGCTAGGGAGTGTATTAAACAACTATTTGGTCCTTCGAGCCGGATCACAGGGCCACGTGGGGCTCACGAAGGGGGTAAGAGGGGGGGAGGTTTGTTTAGAATTCCAATCCGTTTGAGTATAATGCCGTTAGTAATTGACGTAAGTGGACTTCTGAATCGTTATTTAATGGACATTAATTTAGGGTAGTTAAGTTGTTTACAAATTGATTTAGGAGTCCTTTAGTTGAGCTGGTGACCGCAAACTCCTTGGTGCTCTTAGATTTATTTGTTTTACCAGCTGGTCAACATTTCGGTCTGATATGGTGATTGTTCATAACCTGAGTGCCTAGTGAAAGTTTTTATACCTATTTGATTGGGTTAACGCAGTGGTCGGCTCACTCATTAGTCAATAGAGCTAAATATCAATACTATTACGACTAGGATTTCTTATGAGAGCCAATTCTTTATGTGTTGGACACACTTAAAAATTGGCTCTCATAAGATCTCCGTCTCAATACACTTTTCTAAATCCTTCATCCTCTTTCACCTCACAACACTTCTAGAAGTAGGATGCTATCATCATCATCATCATCATATCGACTGTTAATAATAATGATGAAAGCATCTTACTTATTAATAAGTTAACCTTGGAAAACTTTGAAAGGTTCGACCCCCCGCGTGTATCTACGCTCGCAATCAACGACATATTTTGTACAGAGCCGCACTCTATAAGCCGAAGAGCCGCGGTTTGCCGACCACTGGGTTAAGGTAAACTTCAGAAACATGTTCTTATTTCGTTTTGTTTGTGGGACAGCAACGTATCTGCTATGCCTCTTGTATTACAGATATTGTCCACAGGGGCTGTGATCCACGTAAGTATCAGCTGGAAAATATGCAGCATAATTTTATGCTGTTACAATGTTGTATGCCAATACAATGCTTATATCTTTACAAATAATAAGTAGGGTCATCCATCATAGAAGCCAGGCAGCCTTCGAGCCCCAAGCCTCCAGAGACACCCGTCACGCGAAATAAGGTATCACCCGAACAAACAATAAATATTCCTATATAACCTTTATTATTCCATATATTCCCCAAAGAGGCCCAAAGCGATCACTGTCCTATGGTACAGCAATTTCTATTACAACGCAAAAATAATGCTGGAAATTTATTATTGTGTTTGTATCGGGTTCTCTCAAAAATATCTTGGAGGTACATTATAATTATATATTTCCTCCACTTCTTCTCGGACAAAGGAATTAACATTTTTCGTCACGCTTTACTGCACTCTGTGTTATAATACTCTTGTCGATAATTTAAAACGTACAGATAACATAACATCACGCTTGTAATCATCGAAGGGTTAGGTAGAGATGTACCTTATAGTACATCCGCATTCACCATCATTGTTTAACTCCCAAATAATAGGAGCCTATTGCTGTAAACCGGGTACATATCAAAACTCCGGTCTGCTACTCAGATATTCGGAAAACTAATTATCATTAAAAGAAATAAAAAATAGTGGTGGTATAGTTTGCCCACACTTGGATATGCTGGATGAATAATTTTATTCACGACTGTGAATAGATTTCATAAAATTTACGATTCAGTTTTATTATTTTTGTAAGTTAAGATATGTATGTAAATCGATTTCAGGTGGTCGCAATATTTTATAATAATTATTTAGATCCTTTCTTACTTCTGATTTCGCTTATGTTTTTGTGTTACCTTTCTGATAGGATAGTGTTATAGAAAGAAACGAATAAAATAGTGCATAAGATTTTACGATCTATGTGAGTGTCATTAAGCTCATCCATTTTTCTCTTCGTGGATCATACTATATTAAGTTCATAGTCTGTCTGCTGTTGCTTTTGATTGAGCAAGTCAGTCAGTCGTCGAATCTCCAATAGAATTATTAATAATAAAAATAGCACATCAGTAGAATTAATTATGTCTGCGTATCCTAAAAATATGTGCAGCAAAAAGAGAATGTCGTGTTTCAAAGGCATAAATTGACGGTTTTCATTCCGGATCACGTTTTTTCTTTGACATTGCCAAAGTCTTTGACTTCGTGAATCATAAACTCCTCATTAATAAACGGCACAAACTCGATTTACAGGGACTGGTTTTAGATTGGATATGTTTCATGTGTTATTTTATTATGGAAACATATCCTAATCATATTTTAAACATTTAGGCGTTTATTTATAAACGTTGCTTAAAGTTATGTGACGTTCAAATGTCAAAAATTTATGGTTAAACAGTCAATAATCGTTACTTAACTTTAAGGAACGTTTATAAATAAACCCCATAATCGAGATAATTATTTAGTAATAGTTCTGGTGTGCCTCAGGGGCGTATCTGGGGTATGGTTTTGCCAAATATTTCATCCAATAGTCGATAATGTGAAAAAGTAAGTGCAAAAATATTATAAAAAACGCTTTGTTTGAACTTGAAACTGTAATTAATACAACATCTAAGTACTTAATAATTAAGTAAATTAAATTTCATAATACTCTTTACGAGTTACAATAACCTAGCTACTACTACTACCTAAAGTGATCACATCAACTTGTTGAAGCAGGGACAAGACAAGACAATAACCGAGAAATGTGTCTCATAACTAAAATAATATTCAATAACATACACAGAGTATGATTTGAACAAGCATACAAAACCTTCGGAATGCCAAGAGATACTCTCACAGCATATCAGTAGCCAATCCCGTTACGATTGAAAATAAAAAGAACATTATAATAACGTACACACAGGGGCCGCAATAGTCCGCAAAATGTTCGCTTATCGCTGCCTTTCATTTAAAAATAAAGCACCTTCGATGCTCCGCAAGCCTTTGAGACGCGTACCTAAAGACCAGTTGCTTCACACAAAAAGCAACTTTATTTCCAAAATACAAAGTTGAATTTTGAATGGGTGAAGGCCTATGGATTGGTACGCTTTGTACATTTGAATTTGGTCCAATGAATATATTCTAAATCTGTAGATAAGCAAAATGGATCTAGACAGACTGATATTGTGAGAGTCGGGAGTCGGGAGCAAATGGTGGATTTGTAACCGGCACTGTAGTTGGCAAGGATGACTCGGTAGATATTTGTGTTGGAATTGTTCAGGTAAGGGCTGGCGATGGCGGCTGGCTTTCGTTTGTAAACTTAGCAGATTTGATCACGTTTGAATAGCTTGAGCTTCTTTCTCTCTTTTTGTTTTGTTTTTATTCACCAAGTTTTGCGTTCTCCCTGAGTTTTGGTAATTTCCTATTAAAACTTGAAAGGACTGTTTCAGAATACAAAACTATGTTACTTGTTACTTTACTCAAAACAGTATTTTAGTAGATATACTAGGCTAATTTATCATGCATTCGTCATAAACTTCGTGACATTTCTATTTTTTTTTTCCAAGTCTATAAAATAAAATAAAAGTACTATTTATGTCTATATATTAATAGTACGTTTTAGATAAATCGACAAGAGTTCAGCCATCGGTAACAGAGTAAGGCGGCCACTACACCTGCAATAAGGTAAACTCATTGTCCCACCTCCCACTTCATATTTTACATTCAACCCTTACGGACGTCCTCATCAATGCATAATATCAATAAAATTAATTAACGTTTGTATAATTAGTGACCTAGTTTCAGTGTATTAGCGTGTTCAAATAAACATTATAGTGATAAGTTAAAATAATTAGTTGAATAACATATTTTTATAAACTGATACATGGAAGGCAGCCCCTTTAATCGGAGCGTGAAGATACGACGCAGCCCTCCACCGACACCGACCCCTGTACCGACACCAGCACCGACATCGCCCCAAAAACCAAGAAAGGATAGGATGAGAAAGTCGTAGTTGTGTCCACTCCGAAGATTCAGAGCTGGATCTGTGCTATTGCTTCTGAGTGAAATCTAAACACTGATCAGAAGGTAAAAATAAGCGATCTTTGTCGGAAAGTTAGACATGGAGTTGGAACTGGCTGTTCAATACCAGTTACTAAAAAGCAAAAAGCCATACATACCCATACCTCCCTTAAAACCATGACCGAAGTTATCCGATTGTCTAATGGAGATGAACCGGATGATTTAGGTGTCCTTTACGAAGCAGGAAGCGACTTCTACATCTTTTGCAGCTATAGTGAAGAACGGGCCCAAAACCTTTGTTCGTCCTAATACTCTTAGCTCCGTGGCCATTTATCCCAGTGACAACTCAAAGACCAGTGACAAAACCAAGAATATGATCCAAAAAATCATATGCCTTGGAGAAATGAAACTAAAAGTACGAGGCGTACACAAAATTGGAAAAGGAGGACTCATAATCAGCACTGAGACCAAGATGACCTAGACAGGCTCAAGGAAATAGTCCAACTCGTTTCGTCAGGTCTTACCGTCGAGGAACCGAAAAAGCGCAAACCTCGCATTATAGTAATAGGAGTACCTATATCAATGGCTGAAAATGAGGTTTATAAATGTATTTATGAACAAAACTTAGCAGATAAGAAACTGACCACTATATCCCTATATACATTTTTGACCTCTATAAAACTAACCCACAAATCTGGCAGGAAAGATGCTGAGAATTGCAACTTTATTATAGAAGTTCCAGCTGTCATACGTAAGGCCCTTATCACTCAAGACAGATTATTCATAAATTGGTCGTCCTGCCTGGTACAAGACTTCACACTGGTAACAAGATGTTTCAAATGCCAGTAGGACGGTCATGCAGCCAAAACATGCAAAATTGCTGTCCCTACATGTAGACATTGCGGACAGCAGGACACACTATTCAAGACTACGCAAAGAAAGCCGGTGCAGATTGCCCGGCTAAAAAAGCTGCCGATTACAGGTACATCAACTCGATCGATTATGAAGGTGCCTAAAAGCGCCACATACTTGTGTATATTTTAGATGTAATTTATTATTGTTATTTTTCTAGTTTAGTATGGATAATATATTAATTACCGACATATTTAAAAAAAATATATATATTGAGTTCGTACTTACAAGATAATACATTTTTAACTGTATTAAAGACATGTGACGTTGAGGATTGCAGACAATATCTTTCCTATTATAAAAAGTCACTAACCGTACTGACCCAAAACAATCGTATATTTATAAGAACATGTAAAGCTTTAAAATTTGCCTTCATATACTTAACTTTGATTGTGATTTATTGGTACTAACCGAGTGCTGGCTAGCTAACCGCATCGATATCCTTCCAGTAATACCTGGTTACAAATTATTGCATACCAAATAAAACCAAAATCAAAATGATAGTGTGATAGTCTTTGCTGAGGAATCATTAAAGGTAAAATTCGACGAACCTACTTTACAAGACTGCATGATTAATTGCTTAGTTATCAAAATTGGTACAACCACAGCGATAATCGCTATGTATAGGTCCCCTTCCGTTAGAAACTTGGACACTTTTCACAATTCCTTAGACCAGATTTTTCAAGATAATCTTAGCTCGTTTAAGAGTGTTATACTAACAGGTGATTTAAATATAAATATCGGCTCCGAAAACTGCGATGCAGGGACCCAAGATTATCTTAATATCTGCTCATACCATGGTTTTCTCCCCGCTCACATATTGCCTACTCATCAGAGCGGTTCCTGTCTTGATCATATGATGATTAAAATAAGCCTATCATATATTACGCTTGTTACTAACGCAACAATTACTGATCATCATGCTGTCCTAGTTAAGGTAAATTTAATGCTGCCTAAGCTAAATCGTTTCCAGATCAAAAGCAAATTAAACACAAATAAACTTGAATATGATTTATGCAACCAAGATTTTAGCTTAGTTTACAATACTGCTGATGCTAATTTGGCTTTATCATACTTTATTAAACATGTCCAACAAGCAATATTACGTAACACGACAGTTTCTACAGTGAATAAGAAACTTTATAATATTAAACCTTGGTTTACTCCTGGACTAATTCGGTGTATAAAACACAGAGATAAACTTCATCAGAGAACTAAGAGATACCCTGATGATCTAATAATCCAAACCATTTATAAAAGATACAGGAACTTCTGCAATATTCTCTTAAATATGTTAAAAAATAATTACAATAAAAATGAATTAAATTGAGCAGGTAACAATAGCAAGCAACTTTGGAAACATATTAAAAACGTCAGCAATATGTCTAAACAGCGTGAATCAAATTCGAGCTTATTTATTACTAATTCTTCACCATTCTTGTCAGCTAACAACGTTAATAACTTCTTTGTCAATGTTTAGAAAACTCTTGATGAACGGATTTTGAAACATTATTGTGACCAATCACCTTTCCAAAAATCAAGCTATTGCTTGATTTTTGGAAAGGTGATTGGTGGAATCAAGCAATAGCAGTAACCTGAAATCTTTTGATATGTTGGATACTGAAGAAGACGCAATAATCGAATCATTTTTGGACTTAAAGATGACTGTGCAGTTGGATGGGATAATATAAGCAATAAGGTCCTTAAACTTTCTAAGCATATTCGGGTACCAAAATATGCTTGAAGAATTTTAACCTTAACGCATATACTTCGACTCTGTCTATCCAAAGGAATTTTCCCTAGCTGTCTTAAAAAGGCAGTTATAGTCCCTGTCTTTAAATCTGGTAATAAAGACTTAGTAAATAATTATAGTCCAATATCGCTACTTCCCTCAATACCAAAAATATTTGAGAAAATTATAAACAGTAAACTAGTTAATTATATAGAAAAAAAAATATCTTATCCCCTGCTCAATTTGGTTTGAGAGACAAAGTACTCACAGCCGATGCGGTGCATTGCCTTACCGATTATATTACAGAAGAACTCGGCAAACGTAACCAGGCCCTGGGAGTCTTCCTTGATTTAGCCAAAGCCTTCGACACAATGTCTGTTTCTGTTCTTATAAACAAATTAGAGACTATGGGAATATGGGGAAGGCCGCTGTAACTATTTGCGAACTTTTAGATGACCGATACCAATGTGTTACAATAAATAATATCACGAGTGATGAGCAGAAAACTATTGGTTTTGGTGTTTCCCAGGGAAGTATTCTGGGCCCTTCGCTATTCCTGATTTATATTAACGACTTGTGTAATCTGAATATTAAACGGAAAAATTATATCATATGCCGACGACAAGGCCAACAATACTTACCGCTTATCCAGTAGCGAACTGTTCGAAATTGTCCAACTAGGTTTTAATACTAATTGGCTTCAAAGCAATTTACTAACATTAAATATATTCACTTCTCCATGCGCAAGCTTCAATTTAACATTACTAACCCTCATCTATATGCCCATCAATGTGGAAACCGTTCAGTCAATATGTGTAATTGCCCTTTTATCCTCAAAACGAGTAGCATAAAATACCTCGGGGTAATAATGGACGATACACTGTCCTTCAGAAAACATATTAAAAGTCTAATTAAGAGTGCGCAAATTAATATAATAATGTATTTTTTAAATTTCGAACTTTTGTAGATTCAAAATTAATCACACAAGTTTATTTGGCCCTATGTCAATCAATAACAATATATGCAATATACAATATTGCATCACTTCATGGAGTGGCGCACCAAAAACCTATCTACTTCCTTTTGAAAGAGCTCCGAGAGCAATTTTAAAGGTAGCAAACTTCCATCCTTTTTTCTTTCCCACAGATCTGCTAAATAAATCCTGCAACGTGCTGAATGTTCGCCAACTTTTCATTATGCACTTAGTAAAGTCAAATAATTTATTTCAAATAGCCCCATGTATGGCACTTTTGAACGTCAAAATTTACAAAATAATATAATTGATTCTAGTAGCCCCTTGCAAAAGGTAATTTTCGTATGGAGAAGAATGGGCAAGAAACTCCACCGTTACTCTTTTAAAATGTTTTACAATAGTTTGCATAAGTACGTACATTAGTTAAATAATTATATGTGAAGACGTTGCACTTAAAATAAAATGACTGTACCACAATAGGTAAAAATAATTAAAAATGAAGCAACGACAGATAATTTAATTATGTGATAGATACATGGTGCTCACATATTTACAAACATTGTAAAAGTAGACGATTTTCCATTTTTTTTTAAATTAATAAGTCAGTGTGTGAGGAAGTAATCACAAAATGTAAAATCAATGTCATATAACACAAAATTATACATTTTACAATTAAATTGGCAACCTGTTTGATTTTGTCTTGATTCTAAATTGACCTATGCATGCAGCAGGACCAGCATGTTTTCAAGCACTTTATCTTGGATATAATGCTCTAATGTGTAATATGCTTGTTTAAAAAGTGTACTTTTAATATGAATTTTAAATTTTCTTTCATTTAATTGACATATGTCACAAGGTATTTTGTTGTAACATTTAACACAATACCCCATAAAAGATGTATGTACTTTCAGATAATCTGAAAAATGGTTAATCTAGTTTATCTTTATTCCTAGTATTAAAATTATGTCTATCACTTATTTTATTAAAAAGATGTGATTATTTTTCCTTACGTACATAATATTTTCATGAATGAATTGGCAAGTTACCGTCATAATATTAATCCTTTTAGTTTTATTAATATTAATCCTTATAGTTTCCTGATAGATTCGCGTCAACGTATATTATAAATGGCTCTGACAGCTCTCTTTTTCAAAATAAAGATGGATTCAATGTCAGTAGCCCGACCCCACACTAAAGTGCCATACGACATAATGCTGTGGAAGTAGCTAAAATAGACCAAACGTGCGGTTTCTACATCTGTTTACTATCTTATCTTTCTAACAGCATAAGCTGCCGAGCTTAGCCGCCCCGCAAGAGATGTTATATGAGGTCCCCATTTTAATTTCTCGTCTAGCGTGATTCCTAGGAAAACCGTTTGATTAATAAATTCCAGTTTTTCCCCATTATTAAAACGCACATTGTCAGCAGTGTAGATAAGCACACCATGCTTACCTACACTGCTGACAATACGAACAAGAAACGGAATGATGTAGTATGCACATCTAATGCAACCTCAAAACATGTCTGTGTAGAAAGATTTTTTACATTCTTAGGCCCATATCTGTGCAATTGATTAAATAGAAAACTTAATATTTATAAATTAAATTACTTTAGCTGTAAAAAATATAATTGAATATTTACTATCCATTGATTATGCACAGACAGAAGATTTACTTGTTGTCTGCAAATAGAACCGCTTACTTGCTATTTTACTTTTATTTACCAAATTTGAATTTAGTTTATACTTTATACTCATTGTAAATTTATTACATTAAGTATTTATGCACTTCCTACCCTGAAACAGAGGTCAACCTAGTTCAGACAAATAAGCAACTGTGCTCTATTTTAATTATAGTTACTTATTGTTAATGTGGACCTTTATATCAATAAAAGATTTATTATTGTTATTTATTTTTACATTTCTAAATCCTGGTCCTTTTTAAAGGCGTACGAGGAGCCGAGGCCAACTCGTAGAGGCCCCTTAGACAAATTTAAATGGAATGAGGCATCAACTGACGATTATCCCCGTACGCACCATGAAAGTGCACAAAAAGACAATCCCCGGTTGATGTAGGACTAATGCAGTACATGAAAATAAAATATTGGACTATGGGTTAACCTGGTTATAGTGGATTGGTTACCAAGAATTTTGGTACGACTATGTCCCCTGCCTGACCAATGATATATTATTTACACGAATAATGGACCCCTGAAAACTGTCGGTAACATATAGTGACGTAGCGACAAGGGGGCAACATGTCCTGAGGTGCTTGAGGAGTGGAGAGGTATTCCACGGCTTTCAGAACAATAGAGAGCCAGAGCCCGGAAGATGGTCAAGATCCCTACGAGCACTTACTGGAATACTTCCTTCCTCCGAGCACGTTTGCTCTTGCGAATCTCCACTCAAGCCGGCCAATTAAAGCAAGAATGAGGTGGGAGGTCCATTCCTCGACAGTGTTTACTCTAGCCGGCCAATAAAGGTAAGCCAGAAGTGAGGAACATGACTCCTCCCGGGAGATAGGGTCCGTGGAGTCGCTACTGCCCAACAGCTCGCCACATGCTGCCCTACGGGTTTTTGTATCTCTCTTGGTCTGGCTCCTCATCCCAGACCTGTTCCGACAAAATAAACACTACCGGCGCAGACCTAGAGTTCGGAGCGCGCAAGCCCCACCACGATATCAACGTAGAGATACGGCGGTGGAGTTATTATTATTATTATTGTAGTAATAACTTATGATTGAATCAGCCCTTGCACTCAAATGATCCATTATTTCACGCAATAACATTGAGCTTCAATGTTTTTGTCAGCAAGACCTGTGCAATACCTATCCTACGCGGTGCAATTAAAATATGGTGCAATGAAAATTAAACTCGTTCAAACTTTTGCGCAATCTTCAATTTTATCCATAAACGTTCAAAAATAATGCGCAATTCGCAATATTGTGCAATTGATCGTGTAGGGCCTGCCTAAGAGAAAGAAGACACAGTGAAACAATTTCTCTATACGAAAATTTCACTTAATATTTCCGAAGATTGCCCGAGTCCCTAAAATATCAATAATACTTAGAATCCCCAACCAAATCCCCGTACCACTTCAACCAGGAGATCGTGGGTAAACGACATGAAAACGTTTCACACAAACCATTGCGCGCTACAGTCAGGGGAAAATCAGGGCGTCTCTATTTTACGGTTACATTGTTCGATATTTTTTATTCGTGGAAAGGGTCGCTTGAATATGAAGGAATCAGTTTTTGTGAGAATGTGGTAGATGAGCCAACAATAGGGCTGTCAAAGTGCCAGTCTGCCCTAGTTGAAAAGTTATTTCTTTGTGGACGTTGGTATTGGAAGACTAGAAAAAGCTTCAAGAGATTAAATACTAGATTATTTTAAGTATAGCCGTGAGACTATACTAGTCTTTCTCATAAAACACAAAAAAAAAACAACTATATCTAGACATTCCACATTTTTTTTTTAAATATAGTCATTCGAACCTCAACTACATTGATTGCATTATCTCCATTGAAATAGGCAATATTCCTCCTCTTGTTATCAATCCGAAATCTTTCATTTCAGCAACATAATATTATAGGGGAATGTGTTATGTTATGCAATACATTATGCCGAGGCACAGAGTTTATCTGGTGGAGGAAAAACACACGACAATATAAAATAAAACAAAAGTTCTGCTTATAAACGACGCAGCATTTTCCTCCCTTTCTCTTTGAGGACATAGTTTCCGTTATTGTTGTTATCAATAGGGATAAAGTTGATCAAAGACGTACTTTCTGACTGTGTGACAGTTCAGTTTAGTTGAAGGTATCAAGTATTATGTGATTATTTGGTTTTCAAACAGGTGCATAACCTTCGTATTAGTAGGTTTTTCGGCAGCATCGATCAATATAACACGTTCTTTTCTGTTATTATTATATCAGCCGAGATGCTACCCCACTGCTGGGTTTGCCAACAATATAAGGCTTCCCCGTATTATTCCTCTCTTCTGATACAGAAAATTAATGACAACCGAGGGCAAGGCAAGTGGCAATCGCATTCAAAACGGTTCATATTTCTACAACGACTTTCATCAGGATTGACATAAGCTTTTCGGTAGTTTATGTCGTTTCAATTAATTTTTTAATTGTCCGTCATCGTTATCGCTGATGGAATGTCATTTTGTCGCTCCTCTACTGGTATTTAGAACGGAAAATTACTGAGCAGTCATCCATGATTCCGTGTATCGTAAATATAAATTTTGGATTTAGCAGCCAATTAAAATTAATTAATCAGTAATTATAATTACAATACAAAGTGTTATACACCACAACCAAACCACTAATTAGGTTTCGGTTTAGCGACCACAATTTTATTATAAAAATTGGTGTCGCTCTTTTGATCACAATATTTTGCGGTCAAGTCCTTCATAATGTTAGTGGCACACAAGGGTAAAACACAGTTCACAACAGTTGTTTTCTTCATAACTGTCGACCAGAGAATGTGAGATATATTGTATCACCATTTAACTAATGCAACAAAGAACAGACTTTTATCAATCCTCAAAAAAGATTATGATCAATTTAGAGGCATTGTAGAAGCTGTCCCAGGAGGCTTATGGCTACATGGCTAGAATGGAACGAAGTTATTCAGAAAAGTAACAATGCTGTGATCAAATCTAATGCCCCCTGTCATACACTCATCCAGTAGCACGAGAAGTAGCGAGGAAAGTAGGCAGAGACGTAGTGTGGCAACGTTACTCGTCATGCCGCACGTCATGCTCCTCGTCATGCCCACTGTTCCCTCCTTTGTCGGTTTTTGGGCGCGAGTCAAAGGACTTAGTGCGTAGCGTCGCGATTAATTGCGCGAGTAGAGCAGTACGTGGGCAGAGAGTGCAACATCACGGCAGCGCGAGGAGCATAGTGTGGCAGGGGCACAAGACAGAAAGCATTTCGTTCAAGACACTTTTATGTCTTGTAGATCATAATTATTATTGTACGTTGGTCTTGATAGGCATGACAAAACCAAGATTAACAGAAAGCAGTTTTCATTCAAAAAATTTCTTCGTTTTCACATGCATTTAAAGAAAACTTTAAAAAGGAAAGAAAATGTCCTTTTTATTTCAGGGTATTGTAATGTTTTCAGATTATAACAAAAAAAGAATGAAAGAAAATATAATTGTTATATTGGTCTCAAGTGAACTTCCAGAACGAAATGTTTTAACTGGGAATTTTGTAACCTCACCTATAATTTGGTCAGTTCTTTACTGTATTATGTTTATCTGTTTTTATTCTCCATTCACTTAAGAATTTGTTTTTAACAAAAATTTATGTATCGTGTGTACACCGTAATACGTTAAAAGCCTTTTGTTACTTATCACGTATCTCTTATAATATTCGCGTTCAATGTATCGTACGTTTCAATATAAAAAATATTCGAATACTTGCTGATCTTGTTGTGTCCATTGCCAATAAGTCATACAGTACTAAAAACAACAATTATAACTGAAATGGTATTATATAACACACATAAATGGTTTGATGTGACTTTTCGGTTATGATCATTGTATCCCTCCTCCTCAGAATAAATTGTGAGGAGCTTATGGCTAAGTAATAAACAGCCACACGGGTCGATCCATCAGGTTAAGTTACGCTTGCCGGGGTTGGTCCGTGGATGGGTGACTATCATTACATACTGAGACTCCTCCGTGCCTCGGTAAGCACGTTAAACCGTTGGTCCCGGCTGTCATTCGTGGAGCGTTACGGGTGACTTCCCGAAAGTCGTCAAACCATTCCTACCAAGGGGTTTCGTATTACCCAGTTACTGGGTTGTGGGGCCAGATAGGCAGTCGCTTCATGTAAAATACTGGTATTCAGCTAAATCCGGTTAAACTGGAAGCCGACCCCAACATAGTTGGGAAAAGGCTAGGCAGATTGTTTTTTGAGTCTCAGCGACCTCAAGATCTTTTGTCGCGTCTAAAACTAAATCTCATGCACTTGTGTGATAATCTTCACAATTTTTCGGTGACACCCCATTCTTAATAGCCGAGCTACGAAGTGTAGCAAGGTAGTGTCGCAAGTGAGCACGAGTATTAGGGAAGTTTCCCCCTCGGGCGCAGTACTTAATAGACTATTATGTTATCCGGGACTTAATAAGAGCTGCGGCGACGTCTGGGGAAGACATGTGTATGTGTGTCGTTCGAAATTTTTGTTAAGTGAGACGAATAGAGTTAAGTAATAATGAATTGTTGAGTAAAACAAGAGGTATATTCAAGAACATTGTACGTTACATATCTGAATGACTTTGTTACTTTAACGTTATGAAGACTTGGTATCACACTCGATTGATGGTTATAAATAAAACAGTTAGGAGGCCGTTACGTTATTTATTGCTTACTAGCTTCCGCCAGCGGCTTCCCCCGTTTGAAAAATTATAGCCTATGTTACTTAACGATGATATACCATTCCACTGGTAAAATAATTATTAAAATCGGTCTAGTAGTTTTTGAGTTTATTCTTTACAAACAAACATTCACAAAAACAAATCTTTTCTCTATATAATATTAGTTTAGATAATCCCAGATGCGTTTAATATAGTTTTAGACAAAAAAACCTGCAATCGAAATAATAAAACCGCTAAAGATTCGAAATATGTATACATAGACGATATTATCATTAAAGTTCAGAGTAAAAAGAACAGTATGTCAGGTAATTATAATAAAATATTACATAAAAACAAAGCCAGTAACACGAAAGGCATAGCCTGCTTTATGGAGTGTGCATACGATAACTATTTCATTTACGTAGACAGCGACGAGAACGAGATGTGACGGGCAAAAAGGATGCGATGTCATCCGGTTAACTGTGCTGGGTTGTGACTGTGTGTAAAACTAGCAAACAGGTAGGGAGACTGGTTATTTGATCAATGCGGAAAAGCTGGCTGGGTTTTGTGGAGTTTAAATTAAAAACGTAATAAGACACCTGTCTGCGGCCTGTGAGTATTCCCGAAGGGATGGGCCGATATGTATTGGACGTATTTAGCTAGTTATGTATGTCATACGTCGTTTGTAATAACGGGTGAGATGAGAATTTTCTAATGAAAAAACCTAATAACACTTTTTTACCCGACTACAGCAAAGCAAATTCACATTAAATGCAATATGGCGCTCTCTAGAGGACATAAAGTTGTAAACTAAAACAATGAATATTTTTTATCTGTGCCATGATGGGTATCAAATGAAAGGGCTTGTCGAGCACATTACAAATATGTATATCATATTGTCTAAGTAAATAAATATGTTTAAATTGTTAAAAACAAGCAAAAGTGAGACTGCTACGTACGGCGTGGCTGTAAAATTAATACCTTTTATACAATAAAAAACCAAACAAAAAAAAATTAATTGCTCTGCAAATAATTTATCACGAAATTATAACCCCAAAATAATTTAAATAAAAGTAAGTTCAAAAGCTAAAACCCGACTACTGGAAAATCGCGGTCTAAAAAGTATGAAACAATACAATACAATATTTCAGACAGAAATCAAGACATAGGTACAAAAACGGTCACGGTAAAGCAGTGGTCGCATGCCATTATAATTTTGTAGGTGTACAGGCATGCGACCGCGTTTTCAGTAGTCGGGTTTTAGTTTTTGAACTTACTTTTTTCATCCCTAGAATCGACTTCAGGACTCTATGCTCAGCTTTCATGCTTGCGACCTAATTCTTGGATCCTGTTAAAATATCACGATGTCAATAGTGTCAATTTATTATCAATATTATAATTTATATTTACAAAATAGAATCTATCAAGGAGTGCTCCAAAGAGATGATAACATTCCGAACGAAAACTAGCAGCTACAGTGAAACACAAAGAGTTGTCAGTAACCGCGCTCCCACAAAGTAGAACTGACAGAATGTCTTTCTTCAACTACAGTTAGTGCCGGCATCGTATCTCACACTACTTCAATCTGTTTTCTGTCTAGCTAGCCTTAGTCTGGGCTATATCTGTCTTGTTACCTGCAGTCTAGAAATTTTTACATTCGAATGTTTTTAGGATGAAAACGTTTCAATATTTTTGTATATTTGTTCTATTTGAGGTAGGAGATTGGTTTTTACGAATTGAATATTCGCTTGCATAGATGTGGTGATTATTTTTACAATTTAGAAAACATTTGACTTCGGTATTTGGTTTTATAAATTTAATAATCATATATTTTATACAACATTTACAACGATGATGAATAAATTAAAATTGTATTTCTTTTGTTTACAGGTACGTACGAGTTGAACACGGGTAGGAACTGCACGAACGAGGAAAGTTACCTCAAGGACAACCGAAAACAAAAGCGTAAAGATAAGAAATATATTTAAAACAGTTTGAAATCTAGGCACAATACTTCTATAGCTTCATCTTCGGGAAAACAGACATTAAGGATATAGAGATCCCATCACTACCCATGTACTCTAATTCTATCAACATTAAATCGCCCACAATATTTATCCGGCGTTTCCAAACGCTTTGCAACGTAAATACTGCTATCGTTGCAAACCGATGCATATTTGATCACGGCTTACTGCAGTACTTGCTAAAACCTTAATTATTTGTTTAAATTAACTGTTTTTTGGCGTTATTCATTGACTAATACCTATATTTTAAATCTACCTAACTATTAAAATTATACTGATTTGTGATATTAGGTTCCAACTGTTATTTTTCCGTGGGATTCATACGAGGCGAAAGGATCAACCAAAACGGTGGGCAGTAGATTTTTCCTATCTGAAAAATGTGATGAATGGTTTTGTAATAACATTCAATTATTTATTTAGAAATTCCACCAAATTACTTTACTGCTACACTAATCTCCAAAATACACAAATGTTTATTCTTTGAAAATATTCATCTGGAGTATTCCAGCACATACACGAACTATACGACACAATACAGCTGCATACCCAAAGCGATGCAACTTTGATCAGCTGACCGCGGCGCTGTCACTAAAAAATTGATGCTCGAGCACAATTTATTGCGAGAACAATTGCACAGTTTATGCGTCTGTGCAGTGTGCAACTGTGGCTTTCTGTAAGTGCTCCTGCGTTTTACAACACCGATTGTTTGTCTCTTTCTTGTGGCTGTTGTAAGAGGTGACATAGATTATGGTCAGGATGAACAAACGCAAAATTAAATACCTGTGTTCTTATAATAGCAGTAGGATTGCCAATACGAGTTATAGTGAAATAATATGTAGTACTAGGTACTGCTATGTTAACATTCAGAATGTTATAATGGTTTTCAACATAGCATAGGGGAATATTACTTGTTACACAGCATACCATTATTTTACAGCCAAGATAACGGCTTGTTTAACTAATTCACTTTCAACTTAAATTGTCCGTATATTCAAATCACAACTTACTCTCGTTCAGTTTTATTAAATGGTTTTAGCAAAGCTTTTTGCAGTGTGTTAATTAGCTAAACAATACATTTCAAAGTCAAAGTCCAATCATATATTTCAATTCAATACATAAAACAGATGTCTATTCCCTTCACCTCAACTTTTATCATTCATGAACACTGAACTCGTCTAGGTCCTAAGTCAAGTTCTAAGAAATTGTGTGCATGTTACGCAAAGACGATGCCACTAGTAAAAATATCTGTTATTCGCTCAAGTTCTTGCACAGTTGCACATTTGCACAATATATGCGTTCTGTGGCTTTCCGCTGACGTCACAGCTCGTGCAAAAGTTTGTACTTTTGATAACAATGTGAAGTTATGTGCAACTGGCGGAAAAATGTAGAACTAAGTTGTTCGGTTAGGTTGATGGTTTAACTTTATAATATCGTTCAAGTGTTTTGAAAGTGATAAGGATTTAGATTATGAGCGGTAGGAATATCTGAAAAGTTTGAGGTATTCTGTTATATCTAGTTTAAGTAGGTAATTAAGCTTGTTAAAATTAAAGAATCTAATAATAGATATTTTTCCTCTGGATTTTAGAATTAGACTAGACCTTTTATAGCAGATGATTGTACCCGGGTGTTAGTGTACACTTTAGAAAGTGACTATCCCACTGTTGTGAGTGACAGAGAACGAGCACTATAAATTTGAACTTTTATTTAAACTGGATGTGCCTACTTACGGCTGGAGACAGCACTTGTTTGTGTTTTACTATTCTAACTATTACCGGCCCAGGCGCACTCCGCATTTTAGGTATGAAGCTACAAGTACACGGCGGGCTCGACTTGTCGGGCCAATTCAGTGGGCATAACGTATCCAGAAGATATAAGAGTTACGCGATAGAAAGAGATGCAACTTGTAGGTGAATATAACTGTAGGTAATTAGCGCTGTGCAACCAGAATTGCACTTTATTGTGTCGTAGCAAGGGTCATCATTTATTTATAATTTTGCGGAATGATTCTTCTGTACTAATTGTACTATTATATATTCTGTATTTTGTGCTACTACAAAAAAAAAATAGCGAAGGTTGAAAAAAAAATATCCTCGAAACATTTTAAAATCGGTATCATCGTACAAGGAAACTGATGCGGCGCCCGAAACCCCATGCCATATCTCACACGAATTTCCATATTCATACACATTCACGCGGCGACATTGTTGGCAGAAGTCGCGACAAAATGCGATTATGTCGCGCCCCCCGCTAATGTGCGACACAGCCTAGCGCTACTCGTGACAAATAGCCGCCAGTCTGGCCAATACGCGCGACTGACACCTCATTCGACGGAAGTAGGAGTTTTATTACTGCAGGGAGGGTTGGCTAGATTTATTTAAGTTGTGGCCTTTGGATGAAATGAGTTATGGAATTTGAAGTTATGACAAAACGTTTCATAAATCCCAAGTTGCTTGCGTAGCTTGGGATTCTATTTCAAATTCAGTGAATAAAAAATATTTGTGCAATACTCAAAATTACTTTATGGTGAGAAAATATTCAAAGCAAAAGAAAAACATGTCTGTTAACAGTCTTTACGCAATCAAATATTTAGGTGTAACTGACAGGTCTTTTGTTTTCAAAAATAATTTAAAGCAAATAATACACAGCCTACCGCAGCTCAATGAGAACATACATCTTTTTTTCACACATAGTCTAATTATAATAAAGACATTTAAATTGACTTCCAAGCTTAGTCTGTCTTTTTCTACAGGTGTACACATACCTCCTAACTTCCTGTTTGCAGCCAATCACAAGGCTCCACTATGCTGTAGGTATGTTCAAGTCTTCCACTGCGCTCCATTTCGTTTCTCACTGATTAGATTGTTTTCTCTCATATCGGCTTTCATATCATTCTACCTACTATAGGTATGTACGAGTATGTGATACTTCTTCGGTTTCCTAGTAACCTTGTTATTTTAAGGTTCTTTGCTTGGTACTGCATGCTGTGGTTTGTTCTGGAAATATGTAGGTAAGTATAATATTATCTGCTAGAGAAGACCACTGTTATAACTTTCGAAACAAACAGTTGCGTTATCTCTACACCTTATAATCAAACTCAATGCATTTATAAAGTGCCTGTAAATGGTTTAATTGTATTAAACCATTTACTGGCACTTTTGAATTGTCAAGGAATCGGTCACTCAGAAATATGCTAGTTGAAGCTAGTTGCCCATTCCAAAGTATAGTAGGTACCTATGGAGAAGATTATGCTTTATGCATCCAATAACAATTTGTGATCTCTGACTCTTATAGTAACATAAATTGATTCCAAAATATTTTAAGAAACCTAAGATGAAAGTCATCTGATAATCTAGTTCATTCTCTCATTATTTCAGTTCCAAGCTTACTTCGTTTGCCTCTAATTTGACTACCTTTCCTTGAACTTTGTAATATTTAACTGCCTATGTACTTTAGAAAAGCCACATTAATAAAACCCAAAACCCAAAAGACTTACAGAGAGGTACAAACTTTCTATAATAAAGAATATGTTCCATAATTATGAACACGGAAACTCCCACCACTTATAATAATAATTCGCGACAAACAAACGAATAAAGCTAAAAGCCCGGGCGCTGTCTCTGCGAACTTCTAACAGTGGCTGTGATAGCAAGTTGCTCTATTTCGGGACTACTTTCAGGCGCTCACCGAAATAGTTTGTTTATGGTGGAGTAGAGCAACTATGTGCTCCACTTCGGGCTAGTTTTAAGGGACCCTGTTCATGTGGGAATGTGTCGTGACCGTTACGTCGTCGTGCGTGTTCTTTACTAATTAACACGTCTTTGTCGGGGTCTGTCAAGGTTTGCAAAGGAACGGGAGGTGTCACGAGGTCTGAATATTTGAATGTTTACTGGCTATATTTAGTGTTGTTTTTAGATATAGATGTAAGTACCAACACTAGTTTCTAAGTTTTGTCAAAATTACTAATGAAGAGACAAGGTCTATGTACATTCTAGAAAATGTTGCAATGTAGCTGGCAATTATGGGGGAGGTCTTTGCCTCTCAGAAGAATAATGCAGAAATACAGTAAATAGTAACAATGATCTAAATGAAAACTATAAGGGTCTGAGTACATTGTCAAAGAAATGGCTACCTACTATCTATTCAGCTATCACTAGTCTCTATGACAGGACAAGATAATCGTTCCGATTCAATCGCTCATGTAAAGGGTCCCTAATCGTTATGATGTTGTGGCCGGCTCAAAGGGTTGTAAACCAAAGTGATATTGTATTACTTGTGCCGTTAAACTCAGCGACTGTTTTGATTAAAATTGTTCCGCAAGATTTTAGTAAGCTTGAAGTTATATCCGGTGCCGGCCGATGTGGTGATGACATTGACATTGGCCGCGGAAGAAATTGCAGGAATGAGAATAATGATAAACTTACAAAAAAAACCGGCCAAGTGCTTGTCGGACTACACACAATGAAGGGTTCCGTAGTTGGGATGAATTTATCCCAAATACAAACTTAACATTGTAGTTGAAATATATGGTCTCCCAAACATAAGTTTGTACGCACAATATTGATAGATTTACTATGTTATTTTAAGACTATAAACTTCTTACAGATTTTCCTGTAATGTATGAGTGAAGAACCATTCTCCGTATTTTTTTCAAAATGTTAAGTTTCAAAAGTTTCGGAGATAAGGGGGAGAATAGTAATTTTCATCTGATTTCTTAAATATCTTTAAATGTATTTATTTTTAAATTATAAAAAAAAAATAAGCTCTTCGCAATAAATCCTTTCATTTGATATGTCACACAATACAGTTTAAAAAACTTTATTTTATATTTTTTTTATTTGCCCTCAACAGTGAACTCTATATTCAAAATTCATTTATTTACGTTACACGAGCGTGTTTGGGTTACAGAAATACATATATGTGTACCAAATTTCAACTTAATTGATCTATTAGATTCGGAGAAAATTGGCTGTGACAGACAGACAGCCAGACACACGAGTCATCCTATAAGGGTTTCGTTTTTTCCTTTTGAGGTTCGGAACCCTAAAAAGAATATATTTTCCCTTAGGGTCAAACAGACGAGAGGTAATTTTCTACACCCTCATTTCGTCAGTTTTGACTGTTTATGTCCCATGTACTCAGTAGGGGGGCGAGTCTGTGCCTTGAACCGCGTACAAATGCAGACGGCTACTGAGAAAATCCCGATGGAAATAATAACACATTGCCCTGTCTGTGGATCGAACTCGAAATCCCATGCTGAGCAGCACGCAAGCGACCACTGGACCAAGAAGGCAGCAAAGGAAGATCTTAGAACAGACTTTTATAAATTATTTTAGGTAACTATTCGACTTACTCAGTTTTAGCTCATTATTCTGTCTGACCACATTCTTAATTATTCAGCAAGATAGACCTTTACAAACAACAGTTTAGAATCTTGTACTCTAATTTGTTTAACCTAGTTATTTACAAGTTTTGGTTACGAAGTTGTTACGTTGACACCTATAGCATAGTTCGTACTGAATACTTTAAAGTTTTAATTTCTTTTTGGAAGTAACAAAATAAGTGCAATATCCTAGCCAGAAGGTACAGTAATCAATAAAAGTCTATTAATACTGTTACTTTTACAATGACTAAATAATGTAAATTGACACAAAACTATCGATACATTGCTTTTCAACATTTCATATAATAGCTAAGAGTTAATACTCTTTTTTCATAACAGCTCAGATGTTTTATAATAATAATAATAATAATAAAATTTATTTCAGAATTGCTTCCATAACTTGTTAGTAACAATGTTCTTAGCCTACGTTAATAATAACAATGAAAATGAAAACAAAACAAAACAACGAAAATATCTCAGGCACTTGCTTTCGCGTGTAGGCCTATACAGTGCTTTATGAATATTGTGCTCATTAATAAAAAAACTGAAGTGTTTATCGACTCTTATTGCTGAACGTACCTACTTAATTTATAAAAGCTTTAAGGCTCGTGCATACCAGCGCGATATCACTGGCGCGACAGGCAACGCGACCCGTGTCGCGCCCGCGATATCGCGCTGGTCTGTACGAGCCTTTAAGATTATCTTACATTTGAAAATTCAGTTTGAAATCGTAGGTTCATCTGTGAATGTTCTTATATGTTGCTTTCTAATAATTAAGGCCACACTTGAACTCTATCTCGCTAAGTAATTTCAGCTTTTTAGTCATTTATGTTACTGGTCCGCTTTGAGCAAGCGTGGTGATTAATGCTCGTGCGTTCTCTGTATAAGAAGCCCTGCAGTGGGAAATTTAGTAATAGGCTGGTATTATTTATATAACTAGTCACAAAACTGATCACTCCAAAGACTATTTTTAATACAAGACCTTTTACAAAAAAAAAAAAAACAAATCGGTTACCTACACCACAATATTCTATTTACTCAGTCAGGACAAGTTGCCGAAAAACTGTGCGACTCCGAGTGGCCGGAGTGAGTGCGTGAAGGCACGTGAGCTGAATACCGAGATCCGAGAGCCGAGAACCAACTGATACCGCAAAAAATATTACATGAGCGCCTTTAAGAGAAATGAAGAACGTTTTTCTGGTGATTTGTTGAAGATGCTTATTGTGGAAGATGGAGGAATGGGTGGTTTTGTGTTTGGCATAAAAACAATGCATTTTGATAAGCAATGTTTTTGTGTTATTGTTTATGTTTAAATTACACAGTCAAGTAGTGGTTGTTGTGTAATACTGGTGGTTGTTTTTTTGTGTGGTTGGTTTATGTGGATCACTAAATAGTTGGGCAATTATGAAAATTCGAGCAAAAACTTTTTTTTCACACCACTGCGCGCACCAGTCAAATTCAGTCAAAAAAAAAACAATTGAAACTCATACAACGAACAAAGTGTAGGTCAAACGCTGAACACAGAATTAATTAAAACTTTTTGGAGTATACCCACCGTATTATATTTCAATATTTATTAACAAACTAGTCAAACAAGCGAATACGCACTTTTATATTATTTTCTCAACTCATATTGTGCCCGCGGCGTCAGCTGCGTGGAATCGATTTTTTCTAGCCCATATTTCTGTGGAATTACAATATCTTTCACTGGGAATGCCCTGCTGAGACTTTCAATCGACCTTTCTCGGTTGATGCCAGGATCTTGAGAAAATTGCAAGAAAATTTAAGATAAAGCATATTTTAATCACCATATTGAACATAAATTTGTAAAAAGTGATGGAAATGTATTTTTCTATAGATTGAAACATTATGTAAGATTGTAAGCCATGTTATAGCAAGTTCATGACACTCACATGGACTGTCAGTCATTTGTGTTGATGTTGATGTCAATTTGCTAGGCAATCAGTTTCCCTAACTATACAACGATCATATCTCTAAAAATGTACATGTTTCTTATCAAACGAAATAATAAGTATCTCTGGTAAGTGAAAGTCCTGGTGAGAAAAACATAAACCTGACTATAACTTACGTTTATAAACAAACATTTATTATATGTAAGTACGTCAACATTTTACAATTATTCGGCAAAATTAAAAACACAAAATTCGAAGTCTAACTTAGTCCTACATAAATATATTCATGTCTCTAATTAGTAAAAAGACAATAGAATAATTAACATTATTCATTAAATAACTAACGCAACGCTTTTACACCGACGCGTTTCGTGTGGAGTTTGTTAAGACTCATTTACATGTGTCTGGTTTTCTGTTGGATGCGGGTTGAATAAATTAGAAACAATTTTTTTTTAAACAACTTTTAAAATCTAGTTAAATAGTAGGTACATGTGAGATACTTCTTGGGCAATAAAGTATAGAATATAAACTAATTTCACTGATTTAATGTGTTGTCAGATTACCGTGACTAAATAAAAAGCCTGTCACAGACAATAAATTATGAATATTACACCTAACCCATACATACATATACATATTTCACCTCACCCTTCCGGGATTACAGGCGTGATATTATGATATATGAAGTCGGAAATACACAATACATACAAAGAACAGATTGAGTATTGATAAATTTTGTAAAAATAACTGTCTTGGTAGGAAGTGTGATTATCACTTAGTTCGTTCTTCCTTCCTTCTAAGATTGACTTAATGACTAAGGAGGTACGTACTGATAAAGTTTGATTATAAAAAATAAAGTAAGTACCAACCTACCCACACGATCTTGAAAAAAAAAAATGCTCTGTCTAGAATCAAGTTACAAAACTCCGGGGACTTATAAACTAACATTAAGATTAAGTAATTTAATCTCAGCCGGGTCAAAGTAAAACACCTACGTACCAGTATGTACCAGAAACACAAATTAACTTTTCTTAACAAAATATAACCTAAGTTTATTGAGCTATGCCCCACTTACACTGCGCGCGGCGGTTCAACTTAAGTTAGTCAGCGGAACTTTGTGTAAAGAAAACGTGTATGAGTGGAGCCCTCACTAGAACGGAGATTATTTTAATTTATTTTTCTTTGAAATTTATGTAAAGTTTAATTATTATTCAGCATCGTGTTAGTGAAGGTGATTAAGTTTTGTCGTTTGATCTTATGAAATGACATTTTCATATAAAATGGCGTAGTTCATCATCTGCCTGCCTATTCGCGACTAGGTATGTTAGAGTCAGCTTCCAGTCTAACCGGATGTCCTTTGGCAAGACTGTCAGAGTTTCGGGCTTCTGGGCACAAACGACTGACAAAGATCTATATGATATAAAATGACTTAGTTTTAGGCAAATAAATCGCCGCGTGGTTCCATAAGTAATGGTCGAATCTAAAGGGGCTATAATAGTTATAAGATCATATATTGTAAACCTACATTTTCGCAAATAAATGGATTTGATTTGTTTTGGTTCCATTCGCCTGATTCTGCCTGACTACCCTATTTTCTGCTACTACTATTTACCCGTATCTTAACGACCTGAAAGGTACTTATGTATTAAAACAATCTGCCCTACCCAGCCATTTTCCGTGTCTTTTAAATGCGTTTTTAAATACTCAAACAAGACAATCAGAGCAAATATTGTTAGCTGTAATTATTCCTGTAAAAGTTGTATACATAATATATTTATCGCATATTAACGAATCACTCACTACTGCACTATAGAAGGTCCGTGTTATGAAAAAACTGTAGACTCTAAGCCATCGTACACACGAGCGATTTTTAAACGCGACGATTATTTTTCGCACACTGGGTTTTCAGCTCTCGGTATTCGATACGAGTATTGAGAATACAGCGGAAAGAAAGAAAAAAACGTATAATATTTGCGGTAAACATGACGCAAAAAAAAACAAAAACAGAAAAAAGAACAAGTTAGGGGAAAATATGCGAGAGAGTACATCACAGTGCGTCAGACAAAAAAAACAGCTGTTATTTTCAACTCTCGGCGCTAAGCAGTGCGTTGAAAATCCAGTGCAGGATAAAAAATCGTCGCGTTAAAAAATCGCCCGCCAGGACGAGGGCTAACAGATGCCAGACCGTTTAATAATTTTAATTAAGTAATTTACAAATTAATTTGATGCTCCTAATTAAGAACGCCTCGTTATCAACGTACTTATTATGAACATGAAAGTTTAAGTTAATGTCTTTAAAGATTATTAATTTTAAATTGTGAAGATTTACTTTGAAACTTTCTGTTTTATTTTAATACTAGCAGCGCCCCGCGGTTTCACCCGTATAAGTCTCGATCCCGTGGGAATATCGGGAAAAAAGTATGTGTTAATCCAGGTTATAAACTATCTGTGTGCCAAATTGTATCCAAATCCGTTCAGTAGTTTTTGCGTGAAAGAGTAACGAACATCTATGCATCCATCCATCTGCGAGTATCCTCACAAACTTCCGCGTTTATAATATTATAGTAGGATAGTAGGTTATTATATAGTAGGATACAAGTGTATCAGATAAATATCACATAATCACATAAATATCAGATTCCACTTTGTGGAAGATATTATTTCAGGATATTATTATGATTTTTTTTACTGTTTCTTTATAGAAACATCCAGAAAAGTGATTTATTTGTGTAATTCTTAAAATTTTCAAAATCACCTTTTTGATGACAGTTTTTTTTCTACCCAAGTAATGTTATCAAAAGAATCTGAAAAAAAAAAAAAAACTAACATAAAACTTCGGGAAGAAACCTGAATTGACACTGATGTCTAAAGTTGTCAACATACTCTGTTTAAGAAAAAGAAGAATTAATCTTTTCTGAAAATATTCTATAATAACAATTTCAGAACCGCTCCATCAGTCAAACCTTTCGACGAGAAGGATAAATTCAATTTCATTACATGTACCTAAAATACCTGTAAGTTCAAATTAGCATCATATTAGCAAGTTGAAGAGAACAGGCACGAACTCGCGACCTTTCCACTTGGCGTCCATGATACGCGGTATAAATCTGACACTTCCGAACTTTGCAGCTCATCGTGACGTAATGTAGGTAGGCCAGAAGTTTTACAATCATATTCATGATAATAATGCCAAAAGCTTTTAATTTACAAGCGTTAGTGTAGCAAAACATAGTCCCCAAATAAGTTAATCCGCCACAAATTCTTAGACTAGTCTATCTATAAAGTACAATTAACATCACGTAACAATTTTAAATAAAATCGATTCATAAATTCATTTAATTCAGGCAAAACCCATATTACATAAAATCCTACTAAATATTATAAACGCGAAAGTTTGTGTGGATGGATGGACGTTTGTTACTCTTTCATGCGAAACCTACGAAACTGATTTAAAAGAAATTTGGTACATACATACAGATAGCTTATAACTTGGATTAACACAAAAAAATACTTTTTATCCCAATATTCCAACAGGATCGAGACTTATGCGGGTGAAACCGCGGCGCGCTGCTAGTAAAATATAAACCACAATACTGCAACAGAATACTTCAACGTTGACAACGCCTTTATTTCGTAAGCAGTAAGAGCGGCTGTCGTAACTCCAGTGTTACCACTGACGTGCGGTCGGCTGTACGTGAGGAGAAATACCCAGATCCACCTCACCTCTTAAAATCCGTTTCGTGTGTGTTGATTCCTCAAAGCCACGTGCATAAGCAGGTTGCCGGAGTTGAAGCAAAAGCAATCTGATGCAGATTCTTCTGTCCAGTTCTCTAGTTGGTAAATATTTACAGAAAGATTGGAATCATGTTACCAGCTGGCGATTTCCATACTAAATGGGCCTTCTGCCATTCCGAACCATAATGCCCAACTGCTCAGTCATGAGTTCCCAACACACATTAGCATCGTCGAGGTGGGCATGCCTTTGGAATACGTTATAAGGGCCTCCTATGTTCTGCATTAGTCAGATTATTCGTGTCAAAGATTAATGTGAGCTGTTCTGGGTGCAAGGTTGTTGAAACTGGTTTGAAAATTACCAGGACAACAGTTTATGGTGTTGAACGAAGCTACATTGAGTGCCACGTTGGGTTGGTGATAGCAAATGCGACTGCTTAGCGAACCCGGGTCCGACATTATTGTTATTAGGTTCAGCGTTACCGGATTGGGTATTTTTTTTTGCAATTTTGGGTAAAAATTTGGCTCCTGGAGAAATTTTTTAGAAATGAAATATTTGGAGAAATGATCGGAGAGTGAAAAAAAAATCATGGATAATTTTGGGGTTTTTATTTTTATAGAGTCAGAACGCATCTGTAGGATGTATTACATTTTCCGAACGCACCCGATAAAACAGTACGCTCGTTTTTTAGTTCGTATCTCTTAATAGTCTGTGGTTTGGTTCATTCTATTTCCACAATATTCTACATATTCTTATTATGGTTCATTCTTTTCATTCATTCATGATTTTTGTGTTGTTATTGTTTCGCACTATCGCAGAGTTAAGATTTATTTCGATTTTATAAAAGTATCTTCAAAGTTCAAAGACAAAATGTTTCTCTGTTGAGTTAGTGTTACGTAGTATTTATTCAATTATGATTTTCGTAAACGATTGTGACAAATTTGTTTCATTTTACAGTTCAACAACATTCATTGAATATTTACGTTGTTGATATAGTTGTTTGGTTGCATATTTGTTTTCCAACTTATAGAGCAATCTGTTTCAAATCGTAACAAATTGGGATTGATGTTGCATAACGCAATTAGGGTACTGCTTGGGAAACTGAACCGCAGTTTAATGGTAGGTAAGTTATGTTTGAAATTTACTTCATTTGCCAAACAGAACGCGGGTTTTATTACACATTTGTTTTATAATATTATAAATCCAGTGAAAGCATTTTATTTCATAAAATTACAATTTTACTATATACTTTTTGCCTTTGGATAAAACTTAGAAAAATGGTATAATTTTGGAGAAAAAATATTTCAAAATTGAGGAGAAATAAAAATCACATCTGGCAACAGTGATTTTCCATCGGAAAATTCTCAGTAGGCATCAGCACCCTAAATTGTGTAAAATACTTTCAATCACAATCAGCACCCTAATTGCATAATTCACGATCAATCACAATTTGAATCATCTTGAAACAGATTACTAATCCATAACTTCATCAAGTTCCAAAAAAAATCTGCTCAACAACGTAAATACCACAATGAATGTTGTTGAACTTTCAAATTAAAACAGATTAGTCTTAATCACTTACGAAAATGTGTTACGTAATTAGGCTAAATGATTTTGAAGGCCATCCATTGTTTCATATGTTCGAAAAATTTATCTACTCAACACCGTAACTAACGCATTGAATGTTGTTGAACTGTCAAAATGAAAGCCATTGCTACTGGAAGTGTTACACAATTACCCCACTGAATTTAAATAGTGTTCAGTTGGTGGTAACGGGCTCGCCCACTATTACGTGCGATGCGAACAATACTAGCAAAATGTACTAAATATTTCTCCATATCTCTTTTAGTAATAAAGGAGATGATGAAAACATTAATAAATAATTACTTATATTGGTATTTCAGTCAGCATTTTGTCTGCAAAGTTTTCCTATTTAATTCATAGACAAAAGAAAGAAAATTTGATTCAGTACTAATAGATAGACAGATTGAAGTAGGTACTGTAGGATAATTAACGATAACCTTTTACCAAAAGCCTATTTTGGAACTAGGCAAATAAAGGTTAAAAGGAAAGGTAAGTAGGAGACTGTGAAGTTCTTTGTATAATTTGGGGTGAAACCCCTTTTAATATTTTGTGATTGCTTTCAACCTTTTTTATACATGTTTAGTTTGGAATAATGGCATTGCTTTAAATATACCTACTTTAGGCCGTTTCTATCCGTGACCAGGAATACCTAAATTGAATAGCAGTATTTGTTTTCTTTATCATCATACACCTGCTCTTATCCCAATTTATTAGTGATGCAGCATGTCTTCCCCTTCGATAGTCCTCCATCATCTTAGAAGTCACCTATAACAATAAAATGAGTTAGACCTGCACCAATTGTTGTGCCCACTTCATACACCACTATAAAATCAATATTGTACCTAACTTATCTCCCAAAGCTTCTCTATTTTATTAGCTTTCCTTTATTTCTTCCAAACAAACATACTAACTTCACGGATCAACATCCTTCCAAACTTCTAATAAGGTCTGCCGTTCCACTTTTTTATCGCCGAAGATATCCGAGCACTGCCGAGGATTGCCGAAGATTGACGAAGATACAATCTTTAGTGGGACGTTTCTCCAACTATTCGTAAAAAGTTGAGGGTAGACGACAAAGAGATGCGTTCGCCTTTTGTTTCGTAAACAATCTAATTATTGTTGCGAAAAGACGTCCGATGAGAATAGGGGTGGGATCACTAGTCCGAAGATTTGCCGGGGCTTTTGTTTTATTTTTAGCCGACTTCAAAAAGGAGGAGGTTCTCAATTCCACTTCAATGTCTTTTTTTTTTTTGTTTTTGTTATGCGAGTACTTCGGCAATTTTGTTTGGTAATGTTGATTGTTTGCATCATTCGATGCTTACGAAGCGGAAATTGCTACTATTACACTATTTTGGATAGAATAAGCAAATTGCAATATCTCTGAAATGTATCATTTTATCAAGGTACCTAATCCTAAACTATAATTAATAATACTTTATAATACTAAAGTTTCTCACAAAGCGCATCCGCTGAGCTCCGCTGCAACAAACTAATACATACAATATACTCTATTCATAAAACCATCTAATTATGCATACGACACAACAAAGCAAATAAACCGACTTTCCCGTCTCATCTCGTCCCGTCGAAACAAAAAAAAAAATGTATAAAAAATCCCGCGCTTATTCCGAACGAAACAAAACAATTAAGAAAAAAATCCCGTATTTTTTATTCGAATCCCGTATCGTTAACAACTCTAGTGAGGGGACAATTAAAAAAATGGCAGACATCTGGAGACGAGTTGTCGGGATCAAAGCGGCAATGAATGCTGAAGTTAAATGAATGACATTGATCCTATCTGTCAGGGCTTAGTTCGTTCACTCATTCGTTCATTCGTTAGCCGTACTTGGTCTTTTGGGTGTACTAGTAGGTACTGTTTTTGACTTTATGGAAATTCTTGCAGTTCCTATTATAAACTTTTTGGGGTTGTCGGGTATTTCCAAATGTAAGCGAAAGAGGAAAACAAGGTCTTTGTAAAAAGGAACAGATAAGCTTGTTCCTTTAGATTGAGTTTGTTAAAAGTTTTAGTGATAAATAAACTTTATTTTGGGGTTATTGTAAATAGAATGTAGATGGAATTATCTTTGTCACTGCTTAGATGACCAGATTTTCCTGCTACGTAGGTTACGTAGCAGGAAAATCTGGCCAATACAAAATGTTTTATTTTCAGAATGATTACAGTCCGCATCCGTAGATGTCAAAATAAGATGCCGAAAGTTTTAAAGTATTCTTAGGTCGTAATTTTCATTTTTTTTTTCTTTGTGGGATTTTAATACCTACCTACCTATATTTGTTATTTATAATTAGTATGTTCCATGAACACGGCAACATTATTATGTAAGGTTGGTTGTTTTATCTATCCCTGTATCCCTGTATAAGATTATTACAAAAGAGAAGTTTATGAAACTTTCCCAAGTAAGATTGTTCGGTAAATAATTAGTTGATTAAAGCTAAAAGCTCTTCGGCGATATAACCGATGCTATGATGAATACGGTCCATAACTAATACCATGTTATGGACCATAAATACTGATAAATGGCCCACCTACTCAGTGTTATGGTCTGAATTCATTTCACTAAGTGTTTTACGTACTGATATTATCGTATTTTGTCATATTAGTTTATTAACGTCCTCTAGTGAAAATAGGTCGCCACTACTTAAAAGAATAGGTGTAATGGAATATTGTCAATATCACCAGGTAAACAAAATACTGGGTAACAAAATTATGTGCCATTGTTACTATGTAACTAACACACAGTTCATACTGATTAAGATTCTATCAATTCTCTATAGCCAAAAATGTATTCATCTCTAGAACAGAACGATACATTCCACAAATATTATTTTCTTTAGCCAGTCAGAACCAAATTATCTCGTCCAAGTCGTAATCAGTCAGTTTTAATGTTAAAATGTTTACTTAATACTTTTGGGACCGTAGGCACAATCGTGGGGCTAAAAATCGGCACAAAAATAGAATAATAATGTTTAAAATATAAAAAGTATTCCAAAATGCAAACGCTTCCACGACACAGCAATTAATCTACCAGGGCCACATGTATCTAAGACGGTGTTGTGAACGTAAAGCATTAATAATTACATTCTCTGAAGCTACCAGATCTTTCCCAAAATAATTGAAAACCACGATTAATTATTCCAGGGTTGCCAGGGTTGTGTACCAAGCCGAGGGTAGTCCATCATCGCCGTAAAATGGAAAACAAACAAACAATCACTAAAAAATGCTTACAAGCAAATATGGAGAGAAAATTGGAAGGAATAATACTGCCTCGTTAGTCTAGTGGTCGCAAGCGCTTCTACCGAGCATGAGGTCCTGGGTTCGATTCCCACGACGGGCAAAGTGTTGTTGGGTTTCTGAAATTTCCCAGAAAGCCTATTTTTTGGCTGGGAAAATTATCAAATAACTTCTCCCGCTCTAGGCGGAGCGGGAGGGCGTGTAAGACTCTTACTGACTAAAACCCACCCGTGTTCCTTCGGTTGCCCTGTTGCCGGGGGCCACGATCTCCCTTTCAGTTTTCTTCGCACCCCCGGCAGGCATCGGCCCTAGCGGACCCAGTCAATTCTGCTGATATCTCTTTGAGGCGCGCGTGGAACGGAGTCTGGATTTGTGCCCGGTTGATGGCAATATGCTCGCCCGCTGTTACATGGGACTTAAACAAAACTGGCGAAATGTGGGTGAACCTGCTACAGGGACACCTCTGCCTAATCCTTCGGGGAAACAAGGCGTGATGTTGTTATAATATATACAGGGTCAAATTAAATTAGCTAGCGAAACTCTGCAGATGTGATGGGTATCGATATAACCCAATTTTTATAACTACTGTATTTTGTTTTTTGGAGTCATCATCCGCAGGTTGTGTAGAACCTAAGTCACTTGAAATTATATTTATTTTTTTCTGTTTAATGTTCATAGACGTGATGGGTATATCAAAAATACAGATTTTATCAACTTTACTTCAAGTGCCCAAAAAAAATTACAACAAGTGTTTAGATATCGACACCCATCAATCACATCTACGAAGTTTCGCTAGCTCTTTTAATCTGCCCCTGTCGTAATAACAGTAGGTGTCGGTAGACTGCATTGAACCTGGTTTTTTGAACAAATCTTGACATTATCCAACCCATTTTTTTACTGCGTTTTCCCATACATCACTGAAAAAAAAAGACAGTCAAAGTCGCTGACTTTAGGTAGTATATAAATCTACATAAACCTTATACATAAAATTTAAATTACAAAAAATTCTAAAATACAATCTTTTTTTACGACAAACAATAAAAATAAAATGGTTAAAAACTCAGATTAAATATATTAATGATGTTAATTTATTTAAGCTCTTTGGGAGACTTACTGCTAATTAAAACAGAAGAATGGAGACGTTTAACTGTCAGCCAATTGTATGCAATGTGTTGTGGCTACTATTGTCTCCAAGTGCATGAATGTGCCGGGACACCGAGTGTGTCATGTCGCAAAGATGGCGCTTCTTTTCTTGACGCGACTTCTTTGCTTCGTGAATAACTCAGTCTCGCGGCGGTCACGACAAGAATACGTCCTAAATACAGAAACTAGCTTTTGCGTGCGGCTTCGCCCGCGTGGAGGTCGGAAATTATACTACAGAAACATTTCTACTACCGGAATAAAAAGTATCCTTTATCCCGACCCAGATCTTGGTATATGAGTGTGCCGCAAATTTCATCGAAATCGATTCAGCCAATAAAACGTAAAAGTTAACAGACATGGAAAGTACCTTTGTCTGTATGACGGGTTACTTCGGATTTATAATACTATTAGTGTGGATACGAGGTCAATTTATAACCCAGAAATTGGTGGTTTTAACTACAGACTGCATTAGAATGATAAAGCTTTGTACATTATTTGATAACTGTTATTTCACTGGTTTATAACGTAACGAAACGTATGCTTATGTGTTGACGACTTTTACGCATCCAAAATATCGTGTAGGTACCTACTTTCTGCTTGAAGGACGATGTTTTCATTCCTCATGAATACAATAAACATAAACCCTCTTATTTATATTCGGAGAGTAAAGTTACAATGAGTATTCTTAGAGAATGCACATGACTTGGCCTGGGGACTCAATAGTAGTCAGAGGTGTAACACACTTGTTGGGGTCGGTACGATCCGGCACAGCCGGGCGGCATACCCGAATATATACTTTGCCTCCCCGGTGTGCCGAATCTTGCCAACCCAAACAAGGGTGTAGCAGGTCTTATGGTGTTTACTTTTCCAAAAAAGAAAAACAATCGTACCTAATAAGAAGGTATATTGGAATTTCTATCCCTCCAATATCTCAGCCTCCCAAAAACTTTAAACAAGTCCTAATATAAATAATTCTTGTTCAGGTAATTAGGCAAGTTAGAAAGTTTTTCGCGGCAAAGATTTTACACTCGGCGAGCACGGGTATGTTCGCTATTAGCTAGTTTTAATTAACGGTAACGAACATACTTTGAGTTAAGGTAAGTTTGCTGTAGCGAGTGCATACCAAGGAAGAAACATAATTAATGTAAGTAGATTTAAGAGACATTTATGATTTCTTTGTTGTGCTACATTATTAAAGAAGAATCTTCTTCCATAATTTAAAAATTCTGATGTTGTGAGTATAGCAATATTCAGTTCTTTATATTGAAGGCTTTTTATGTAAATCTATCGTAACCTTCACTTGATCTATTGTCTGTTCCTATAAGTGATGTAGATGTAAACAAATGGATCTGAAAAATTACTGTGGATGCCAATTTTGTAGTGCCACTTACAAATTGAGTCAAACCAAACCATGATTTGATTATTTGAATACTTAAACCCAAAATTCTGATTTTAAATAACCATATAAATATTTTTCAATTGACAATATTGAAGTTCATTTTATAACCTCAAGTTTTATCGATGATTTTCAATTTCAATTTAACAAGGTATACAATAAACAAATCGTTGATAAAATAGCTTCTAAATACAGATGAATGTGTTACTTATTCCCTTTATTGAGTTATTGCGTAAAAATTTAACCTTAACAGGGTTAGTATACACTTACATCAGATACTTTTGGAACAGACTATAATATAGAAAAGAAAAGAGAAGAAAAAAAAAGTATTTATTGGGACTCGCACAGGAAATCACAAATTAAACTAAAACACACTCATTAAAACATGAATAAAAAATTAAAAAAACAAATTAAAAAAATAACAGAAAGTCCTGTACGAGGCAAAAAGGCTCCTATCTCGGCATATGCTGCGACATTTAAAAAAATGTCGCAGCGCTGGTATTCTGATAGGGCCCGCAGTGATGTCACGGATAGATAGATACAGAAATAAATATTAAATAAAATAAAATATAAAATAGGTGTGTGAAATACTTTTAAAAATTGAATAGAAGTAGTCCGCATGTCTGCATCCGACGTAACATCATTTACTTGTCTATGCCTTTAGTGTCTGTGGTACTCTAGGCATCGTTGAGACAAGTAAAGAGACGCAGACGCCGACACCGGTAAAAAATTGTTATAAAAACATTACGGCTGTATGTATAATGCTTCGTACTTTGTGAATGCTACAATAATAAATGTGATGTTGCAGCTTTCTGTCGGTCTACGTTGACCCGCTGTTTCTAAATTCAATATTTACATCCATTATGTCTTTTATGACCGGCGTACTGTGTGGGTTTCCATTAACATAATCTTTATTTCTCTATTAGAATATCTACAGATTACGAGCTTCAAGAAGAAATTATCAATGTTTCTAATCCATAAATATTATTACACTGTAGATTAAATTCTTACTGACAATAATATTAATATAATTTGACTAAGTAATGAATGTGTGTAATTTTGTTGTATTTTGTGTGATTTTTTTTATGATGTTAATTTTAATTAATATAAAATAAGCACTTTGAATTTGTAAATACTTAAATTAATCATTTATAATTATTCTGAATTTATTTTTAATATTATTGTACCTAATGTAGCTATAAATTTGTACGCCACTGGCAAGACATAGAGAGTCAACTGAATTTTTACTGAAGACCAAATTTATATATACCTGTGTTACAGTACAATTTCCTTCACTTTACTGTTGTAACTACACACATCACATATTTTCATAATCGGATCAACTTCATCATTGCTCAGTTCAAATGACAGAAATACTCTCAATCGTTAACTATCTAACAAACCAGTTAACTCGATTCCTAAAACGTCATTAAACATTCGCTCGATTCTCTAATCGATTTTAAAACAGTCGGTTTAACAAAGCCATCTAATTAAACGTTATAATTAAGATTTGTACAATAACATCGCAAATTACTTACGGAACGTCAAACGGAATATTTTGTGTTACAGTGTTAAGGTGCGGTTCTACTACACGAACGAAGGAAAAGAACAGTGCTTGTTATGAGAAAAAAAACGTTCCAACTTGGACTTAAAAGAAAATTACTGTTATTACCAAATGAATACCAAGTTTTTAGATGGCCTATTTAAGGCTTTTAATTTTATTTATGTAATAACAATCTTTAAAGTAGGATTTTGGTGAACCTTAGTGAAACTGTAGTTACTACTGCGGGGTAATTGCGTAATACACTAACACTAACAATGGCTTTCATTTTGTCAGTTCAAAAACATTCATTGCGTTATGTACATCGTTGAGCAGAAAAATTCTTCTAACAAATAAAGTAATGGATTAGCAATATCCTTAAAAATCATTCAGATTGTGATTGAAAGTGTGTTACGCATTATGGGTGCTGGACTACCTACACCTCACCCCAATAGTTATGTATTTATTTGTATGTGAACAATGTATGTTCTTTTAGATTGAATAAACAATCTCTTACCTCAAAATGGAAGCTAGTTTAGGCACCGGGTTGTTGTGACTGTGATAACTAAATGTCACCATGTCCCATATATTTAAATTCGTTATCTACCTAGCTAGCTAATTTACTTCATAGAATTTTTCCTAAGAAAAAGTTGGTTGATCACAAAAGCATACCTAATTATGGTTCCTTTGGCATGTTCTGTAGTTCTTGCTGTCTTGATTCCGTTTGCGTTCAGTGCAAACACTCCTTAACAAACAATGAATTAAATTTACGAATTCGTTTCGTTTCTCTCGCTGGGAGTTCGCTTGATTGATTTAAAGGTCGTTATCGAAAAGTTTACGCGAACAATTCCAATTTTAGTGTTACAGTATTAAAACGATAAACAAGGTACGTTTTAGAATTTAATTTTTTGTTACACTGATGTGATTGAGAGAGGGATTATAAAAAAGCAACGGAAGTCTTAATATGAAAATACAGGGGATAAAAGAGCCACCACATAGCCGTTATCTAGCCATTCTCATAACAAACTAAGTAACTTGAGTAAAAATAATTGCTAGGGAACGACTTTTACTTTTGAAAATTCGCTGTTTACGGCAGCGCGCAATGTAACGCGCGCAGAACATTGTGCTTACGGTATAGGAGTTCTAGGGGTATTTAAAGTTAACTTATAACATTTACAACTTGTTTTAGGAAATCAGACTTTGAACTCCAATATCTCCGTAGTAACCAGAAAATTCCCAGGTACTTTCGAGTACCTCCAAAAAATTATCACGAGAACACAGAAAAATCTATGGTCAAGTGACTCTCGCTTACCTTTCTCATCTTTTTATGTCCGTTATATCTCTACGTAGTAAAAAACAAGTAAATTAAATTAATGTATTTACATTAATTTAATTTACTTGTTTTTCCCTTATTCATGTAAGGGATTTCCCTTATTCATGTCCGTATCAATAATACAATATAGGCTCGTCGACTGGTGTCTACATTCAAACATAAATTAAAGTAGATAGTTTAATGAGAGCGAATCAACCAGCGCTTGTGTGTGAGCACCAATCAGTCGCGAGGACAAATAGAACTGAACGTTTGATAGGGCAGAGTTACGGTGCAACAGAGGAGAATTTGATCTTATTAATCTTATTAACAGTCATATTTATATTTTACCAGCGACCCGCCCCTGCTTCGCCCGACGACTTGACAAAACATCGAAATTGCTTTAAATGTGAGTTTAAGAATATTTTTTTGTGCACATAAACCTTCCGGAACAAATTTTCTAAAAGATACCACAGAACATGGTGAAACCACATCGTAATCTATTACGTAGTATAAAAAAACAATGCGGTCATACGGACAGACACGAAAAGCGAGTTTGATTTTATAAATTATGCATAGTTTGTAAATAGAAATCAATTATGAGTTATTATTTGTACAATTTGACTTTTTATTTTGAAGGAAAACGTAAGATAATGACTTATGAAGATGAAGGACTAGCCGTTGTAACGAGGAAACTTTTTAACTTGGTTTCTGGGCGATGGACTTAGCTCGTAAGGCATGTCTTAAATAAAAAATAAAGTTTTATTACATAAAATATACTATTATTGTTCACCTGGTGGACGACTTGAGGATCATTCGAACTCACATTTTTTTTTTTAATGCTTTTCGTATTGTTCAATCACCAATTGGATTCCTAAGGTTGCTGATTTAACCGTTTACCTATGTTTAGCTATGGACGGTGCAAGGAAATGATGATAATTAAAAAGTACTTGTATATTTTTACTTTCACGTTAATAAAAAGTTTTCATTACTTTCCTTTGACACCATCATGATTGTTAAACTTAAACATCCTGTTGAAATGTCGAAGGGCCGTCAACATAATAAGCTCTGCATTTACCAGCACAGCTGTAAGCAAATAAAGTGTGTGTATCACCCCTAACAGTATTTGCGGGTCGGCCACCGGTAGCAATTACGAAGCAGTGTCAACTTCATCAACACCCCACTATCACATACCGGTGAATTTTGTATGTGAGGTGGGAATTCAATCTGCCTGTATTTTATTTATAAGCTTAATTTATAGGCGGGGTAATTGCGTAACACACTTACATAACAATTTGGCACGTATTTAATCGAACCCCAAATAATTCTAATTTTGGTTTGCTAAATCACTAAGTAGCCAATTAATTGCAACCAACTTGGATGTAGCGCTCACTCAGCTCGCGCACGATTGCCCAGAGTTCTAACTTAACCTGACCCATTTGGTCGGGGTGCCCTGGCTTAGTTACTATAACCAACATTGACAAAAGACCAGAAATTTAAAAAGACGATCTTTTTTTTAAAGCGTATTTCATTAAAAGGTCAATAAGTTTATATGGCATTAATATTAATATAATTCGACTAAGTAATGAATGTGTGTCATTTTGTTGTATTTTATGTGATTTATTTATTGAATTTAATATTAATTAATATAAAATAAGTACCTTGAATTTGTAAATACTTAATTTAATCATTTATGTAGCTATAAAATTTGTACGCCACTGGCAAGACATAGAGAGTCAACTGAATTTTTACTGAAGACCAAATGTATGTTGTACCTGTGTTTAACATATATATAAATACATTCATTCATTCATTCATTCATTCACAGTGCTGGTTGTTGGATACTACACACTATGTCTTCGAATGTTTGGTAGGACATGCCGGTTTTCTCACGATGTTTTGCCATCCCCGTTTTGAGAGCAGTGGTTCAAAACATACAACACACAAATTGGGCCTGTTGCCACCACCACCTGCACATAAATCTAAATCCCGTATGACTTTGTTTTAAAATAATTGTTTAATTCAGTTAATCACTTTATTCCCTAAAGTATTAGTGAAACAATTGAAAACCAAACAATCCTGTACTCAATGAGTATTGTCAAAATAGAATGAAACGAATAACATACATTCGTTAATTGAGTTCGGCAGTATTTTGTCAACTCTGAGAATTACCCCCTAATTATCAGCAATGTATTTGCATGGCAACCGTACGTACATACCTACTCGTGGGTAAATGAATTTCGGTGAAACAGTATTAAAGCTGTTCTCTAATTGTGACATGCTGTTTTTGTATAATCGCACATAATAATTAAATATAGGGAACGTAACTCTATTCTACGAAAGGGTAGGCAGAGTTGCAAGTAGGTATAACACTATACCCTCATTTCGACAGTTATGCTAGCCCATTCGTGAATCAGAATCTTTACATATTATAAATTAAAGTCGCTTTCCGTGTTTGTCTGTATGACCGCGTTGTTCTTCTAAACCACGCAACAGATTTTGATGAGGTTTTCACCATCGTTTAGAGAATGTATTCTGGAAAGTTTACGTGTAATACATTAATATTAAAGTTACATTTAACTAAGCAATCTCGATATTTTGTCGAGTCGCACAAAACCGTGCGCAGCAGGCGCGGATCCCTAGTGTAATGTAAGTATTTCTATTATTAAAGTCTAAAAATAGAACATAATCAACCGAGTTTGATTGGAATTATTTAATGTATCGTTGAGTGCTCTAGACAGACCATTCGCCCTTTCACAATTACTATAGCATAATGCCTATTGAGCCACTTGGATTTTTTTGACCTTCATTTAGGTACATAATCAAAAATTGTTTATCAAAAGGTAAAGTAGTATTTTTAGGCTGGATCTTTACAACGAAAAGCGACCTTTAAATAACCTCTGTAAGAAATAAGAAGGTTCTTTAATATATTCTGCTTTAGCCCTTTTACCTGGAGTTCAGATCAAGTACCTATTTTGAAGTAGGTACTTAATGTATGATGGATCACATTCATATTATGTAACAGATCCAGAAGGATTATAATAATCCCAAAATATATTGCGCCTGAAATAACACCGGTAGTCCTTATAGGTAGTAATTCTACACTATAATATTATAAAGAGAAAAAACATATATTTCTGTTTGTAATGAATAAGCTCAAAAACTTCTGGACTGATTTAAAAATATCTTTCACCAGTAGAATGCTTTATTATCACTGAGTATGCCACATATGCTATAATTTATAAAGATACACGCGGGCGAAAGCTAGTACCTTTTATAATGCGAAAGTAATTCTGTCCGTCTGTTACCTTTTCACAACTTAACGGCTGAACACCTTTGAATGAAACTTTGCACTTGGTTTTAAAGATCAGGGCCTGGGTTAGGACATTAGATGATTTTTGTCGCGGTAGTTGTCCCTTGGGATAATTTCCAACATCCGCGCGGGCGAAGCCGCGGGCAAAAGGTAGTACTCTAGAAAGGGAAACGCAGAAACCCTGCTTGGGAGCAGAAATATGTATGGTGATAAGTAATTTCCTTAACGAGCTCCTTTACAAGGAACTTGTTATTATCCAAGAGGATTCTAATATATCTGAAATTTTGTTCCCTACCAACCTTACATGCTAGCCGGACTTCAAACATACATTTAATACACCAGGATATCATAAAAGACTGGTTATGTACTGAACATTTTGTATATGAGATACTTTTACGCGCTCATATAAAAAGGTTTTTGTGTCAGCTGTAAAACGTATGGAAGGACGAGGGAATCTTTCATATTATGCGAATATTTTCACTGAAACGACCTTGAAAAGGTCTTAAAAGAATCCGTACAGCGGAGCTATTTATAATAAGTATTAATAAGTCTTTATCTTCACGGAAGCTTCGGCGGAATATATATTTTTTAAAGAAATACGTTATTTTCCTTGGTATCGGCTTCCATGTTGGAGGATTTTACACGAGGACAATATTATTTGATCTATACAGTATAATTGTTGGGTAATATTCGTAAGTATACGTAGATTATTCTGTTGTCAGATTTTTTCATTCTTCATTGCTTTTAACGTTCCTGTGGGGTAATTGCATAACACACATACAATAGCAATTGATCGCAATGCCTTCCATTTTGACAGTTCAGCCACGTTCAAACCTATGAACTTGGGATTAGAAATTCCCCTCAAATATCATTTCCCTCAGTAGTAACTTGATTATAATTGATTATTTTTAATGTGATAGGTAGATACCTCAAACCTCAACATCGAAAGAAAACTCAACTCGAAGATGTAACAAAGTCTTTGATTTAATGTTTTTTTCTTTTTTGTAAGTCGCACTGAATAAGTACCTACGTATCTCGTAAACGGTGCGTTCAAGAACAGTGTAATTAAATTGTAATAAAAATATTATAACATTAGAAATTATAAAAATAAAAATTGTGTAAGTATGTAATTTGTAAAAAAAAATAACATTATAGTTACAAATAAATATAAAGTTGATAAATATTTTATTTATTTATTTTTATCCTCCTGTGCTAGCCCTACCAAAAAAAGGTATCAATTTTGCACGTTCTTTAAAAGCTTCTCTCTTCCGTTTCTTTACTTACATATTAATACTCCCAAACGCTATAATTTCACTCAAATAAATCACTACTGTGTTTGAAAAATGTATGTACTTGATAACTAGATCTATACAATGTAAATTGTTGAATTGCTAAAATGGAAGCGGTTGTGTGTTACGCAATTAGGGTACGTACCGGACAGGACCGGTTTACCATTTTATTAATGCAACAAAGCCCTGCGATATACTTGATAGATTGATTGATTGAAGCACAGGTTAACTTCGCCAATCAATCAATCATTAGGCCCCAAAAATACCCTCCTATGTACATATTATACACGGCCGTATATATACGGCACATCCAGTTTTAGAAAACCTTCGGCGTTGCAGAGCTTCATCTGTCACTCATTCCTAAGTGACAGTCTCTTTCTTATCCGTCCATACTTTAATATTAAAATGCGAAAAAAACTCTGACAGGTCTCTTTGAATGTCTGTTACTGTTCAATTATCACGCCTTAACGGCTAAACGGATTCCGATGTTTGGCACACAGGTAGACCATGCCTGGGTTAGGACATAGGAAACTTTATATCCGTTCCCGTGGGAAAATTTCTGACCCCCACGCAGACGAAGCCACAGGCGAAAGCTAGTTTGCCATTGTAACAGCCGTGTACTGGAACTATATTATAATAATATATCCAGTTACAGAAATTGAATACTAATCTAGAAATGAGCAGCATGTCTGTGTTTGTCATACAGAAACTTAGCAGGAGTTGCGTCACTGAAATCCGCAGTTTGTTTGTTTGTAACATTAGGGCACAAATATACACATATTAGACGCGAGTTAGCTTGTCACACACAGACGGAGCATGAGCGCACTTGCTTCATGAATTTATATTGCGATGTATGAAAATAGCATCTACGAGTGACGATACTTAGGAACAAATTGACAGAAGTAAAGCCGTGTTAAAGCAATTTCATACCAAGACAATCAGACATACAAACTCAAACTCAAAGCATTCAATCACTTTAAGTGTAATGTGGCGACCGGTTTGACTCTAGGCAGATGACGATAAGCCAGTTTTATTAACACTCCATTTCCCTGACTGGACTGACTAAAATTATTTTTAAAAAAAATATGAATTTCTCATGCAAAACTCAAACACATACATCCTGAGATGAATAAGACCCTGAGATGAAGCCCAGGTAAAAAGATTAAAGGTTAAAGGTATCCATTGCTTCACACTCGTATGTTTGAAAAATTCGTCTGCTCGACAACATAAATAACGCAATGAATATTGTTCAATTGTCAAAATGAATGGCATTGGGATTGTGAGTGTGTTACACAATACCCCGCTGGACCTCAGTTCAAGTGGGTATGCGACCACTCAACCAGCAGGCAGTAGGTACATAAAACTTATAAAAACACTTTGAAGCAATAACTGGAGATCGATATTAATTCAATTGGAACTGAGCTCAAGTTAGATGAACTCGCTGATTGGAGATGAAACAAAAATATTTCCGATTCAACTCCGCCGCAAGTTTTATGAGTTACTACAACTAGAGGGCTTCAATAACGATGGAATTGAAGTTCTGTCATTTTAACTGTAGCTATGTAACTGTAGATAGAACAGGAATAGAAAGTTTATTTGCTAAGGAAACGATCTACTTGTGTAATTTGAAGGCACGAAGGCAATCATCAGTACAAGATGGTGATTATAGTTAAATTGTAGTTTCAGGTTTTACTAATGGATGTTATCAAAACTTTTGCGTCATTCAAGGTTTTATCGAAGAAGATACAGTGCGTGCCACTAAAGATGAGACTTGACACACCGCGTGGTTTGACTTGCGCAGTAGACGATTTATGGGTCTCTTTAGCGGTATGAGGTCTGCGCCGGGGCGTCATCGGGGCGGCGGAAGGAGCGGCGGGAGGCGCGGTCAAGTCTCATCTTTCGTGGTGCGTATTGTAATATGAATTGTGTGAGAAATGATATGATAGAAAAGGGAGTGAATGATAGCGTGGCGGTTGATAGAGGAGATGGAAAAAGAATATGATTTTGCTGGGCTACCCCCAAGTAACATGGGACAAGGGTAGGAAGATGTCTATTTGAAGAAGATAATTCTTCTTCATGATTCTAGCCTCCAGGTAGTTTGTGAGTTTAAATCTCGTATTTGTAGTACTTATTAACAGGCCTAAACTATCCTCCCATACCTATTAACACTTAAATTTGAAAACATTGTAAAAATCAATTATTTTTTAAAGAGTAACCGTGGAATATCTTGCCGGCTCTTCTCCATAGGAAACGACCAATTGAACGGTGCACCTAACCTCCTTCTGACGTTTTATAAGTGCCATTGTAGGTTTATGATGTGAAGTAGGCAAATATTTTGATGTTGTCCTTACTAATTTTCCACTAACTACTCGTGAAAACGCACGAAGTAATCGTGAAAAGATGACTGAGTTTGTAATTTACCCGCACTATTTTGACCTGTATGCACTTGTTATACGCATTATAATCGTTAGGCTATCTATATCTCATAGTTATTTGATTCAGGCCTTGACTTTGCGGAAATCCATCATAAAATACAATAGACGTGGATATATTTAGTAACCTGTTCCGCTTAGCTATTTCTAAAGAGTCTTTAAAAAAATAAAACTCGGCGTGTTCGAGTTTACGTCAAGCTAAGCGGAAGCAAATAGCTAAGCGGAACAGGTTACTAAATATATCCACTTCTATAGTATTTTATCCATTTCTCATCAAAAACTACCACACTAAAAACCAGCAATTCTTTCCCGACCGTCAGATAATTCCATCAGCACTTGTATTCAACCCTTCCCCACCTGACCTCAACCCTAGATCACCGGAACACATAAATCTTCCCGGCGGGGTATAAATTTGTTTTTTTTTTCATTACCACCACCGTACATTTCATTACGGAGTTGTAGAGGGGAGGGTAATTTATAGCACTCAGTTTGTTGGCAAAAAACGGTTAATTACATATATAGGGGATGAAGGAAGACCTTGTTTGAGAATTGACCTTGTAACTTTCTTATATGGATTTTAATGTGTATCTATGCTGCATTGTGAAAGCCTTCATAAGTGACAAGTCTGGGAAAGCCTGATGGGCTGTCGACCGTGTACAACCATTCAGTACAAAAAAAAAACAGTCTATAAAGTTCCCACTGCTGGGAAACACGTTTCTCTCTGTGAGGGAGTGAGCCGTAATCCATCGCAGGGGCACAGTGGGTTGGTGGGTTTTTGTCACAGGTCTTCGAATGTCTGTTTCTAGGACGTGCTGTTTTCCTCAAGATGTTTTCTATTTCCTTATTAGGAATAGTGGTGTTGAAATATAAATAAATGAAACAATGCACTGGGTTCGAACCGGCGACGTCCTACGTCGGGGCCGTTACCACTGGGCCACCACCACTACTAGCAACCATGCTAAGTAGGTAATTATTTCACCTCGGCACTGCCAGTTCTTGTTTATCTTGATACGAGAGCACATAACATTAACTGCCACTTCATAAACCTTTGTTTTCTTAAAAATAAACTGTTTTGGTCTATTTTCGAATCTATCCATCACATCAAACATAGTCCATTATTGAACATAGGACATCAAAAAGTTGCACTTTAACAGAATAATCGCAAAACTGCTAATAAATATCCTTGAGCTATTATAAAATCAACTTCCGATGTAAAATAAACCAGTACTGGAAAAACGATCACTATTTACACCCTTTATCAGAAAAAAAGGTTGTCAATACCACACTCTTTGTAACAAAGGAAAGTATACATTATCAACACTTTTCACTTTGAATTAATTATTCTAGTCACGCGGACTAATTAACGAGATTATCCTCTGTTCTTCTCAACACCCATACACTGCGTGATCAAAACGATAGTTTCGCTAAACTCCTTAATCAAAATACATTGAACGCTGGCTGCGCGGGAAACGGAGCGTGGCGCTATAAAAACAAGAAAGGGATGAAAAATAATGGCAAAGAAACGAATGGAGCGAGAATATCTGAGTAATTGTTGCATGGAAAGATCTCTAACGAGCACCTCGGGTAATAAAAAGGTTTGTGGGGCCACGAGGCGAACGATTGTTGAGACTGGGAGGAATTATTTTTTTTGTTTTTGTTTGATTTGACAATGGTGGTGGTGAAATTGAGACAGTTTTAATGAAGGTGCGACTCCATTGTCACAATAATTTCATCAAGAATAGCGCGGCTGATGAGCAAGCCTTTCGAAGAAAAAAAAAAAGTGCAGTTAAAGATTCAGAAAACTCACAAATAATGAACCGTCGCGTCGTCACTGGCTTCATTTGAAGCAACATAAATAATGAATGAAAATACAAAAGCTATGGAAGCGTAATACCTACATTGATTTAATTTAATGTATCCCTTTAAATAAAAATTACAGTGAACAAATCCTTTGTATTTTCTTTCTGCAATTCATTAATTTAATCCTCGCTCGCCGCGTGGCCGCGACACAAAAAAAGATAAAATTTTACAAATAAAAATGGCGTTGGTTTATGAAAATAAAAAGCGCTCCATTCATTATCGGGCGCACTTGCATTGCACGGCTCATTTATTAAGTTCTGTAGTGAAGTGCAAGCATAGGGGCGGCGGTCCCGGGATCCCGGGGTTTATGCAATGTGTGTGTGTTTGTAAGAGATAAGCTTAGCTAAGCTTTTATTAGATACAATTAGATCTTCTACTAAATAAAATTCTTAAATTCTTTCACTAACAGATAACGCTCAGATTGGTGCAAGTTTTTTATAGGTAGTATGGCGGGAGAGAGCATTAAAACAGTTTTTTTTTTTAAATTCATCCCCTAAAGGAGTTAAATAGGGAATGAAAATTTGTATTTAAGTTCGTTATATTTGCCCGTGGAAAATCCCATCGGACGAACGGCTTGTAGGTAAATAATATTGGATTGTTTACCTTTTCTTGTGGTGACAATACCACGTTGTTTTTAATCTTTGTCCTGGTATACATATACAATAGATAGCAAAGCATTTATTTCAATTACGCACGTAAAAGGCACTTTTGAACGTCAAATTTTACCAAAAATAGAATTGATTCTAGTCGCTCCTTCCAATTGCCCCTTCCTAAAGGTAGTCCCATATAGAGGAAAATGGGCAAGAAACTCCACCGTTACTCTTTTAAACTGTTTTACAATATTTTGATTACCTACAACAAAATTACTATAAAACAACAGGTAAAAAGAATTAAAATGAAGCAATGACAGATAAATTAATTATGTAATAGATTCAGTAAACATGGCGCTCACATACCAGAACTCTATTGTACCAAATATGCAATATATTGGGTAAAAGTTAATATGATAGAGTAAGATGTCTTTTTAGGGTACCGTATCCGAAGGGTGCCAAACGGAATCTTATTATTAAGCCTCCGCTGTCCGTCCGTCTGTCTATCTGTCAGCAGGCCATTTCTGATGAACTGTGTACAAGTTAAATAAAGTTATAAATTTCCAAGTTAAAGTTAAAAGTCCCCATACAAATAAACTTTTGATTTTGAAAAAAAAATATTACCCTGGCATACCCCACATGCTAGGGTCAAGCTAATTGTCTAGAACTCATCGAGTAGAGCACAAATATATATATATTTTTTTTTTATCTTCAAAAATAAAGAAATAGGGGGCCGGTTTTTTTTTCAGTCTTAGACCATTTTTGTACAAGCTCTTTCGCAACAACTAAATAAGTTAGGAATTTGAAACTTGTGTATATTATGTACCATGTATGTATATGTATAATCAAAAAATATTAAACACACCGATTCAAAGAGTATTTTATTTAAATATGATCGATTTACTGCAACTGCAAAAAATAATTTTGTAATTCGTATTATCATTATGAAATACAAATTTGTCTTTGCATTTTTTTAATTGATGTCGAAATAATATTCTTCGTTTAGTATTTTCATTTATTTGCTAAATATTATACGGTGAAATGTGGGTGAACCTGCTACAGGGACACCTCTGCCCACCCTTCGGGGAAACAAGGCGTGATGTTATGTTAATGTATTATACGGTGGTACGGAATCCTTTGTGTGCGAGTCCGACTCGCACTTGGCCGGTTTTTTAAGTTGTAAATGATGAAGTAACAACTTGTCTAATAACTAAGTTAGTAGACAGTTTCTTAAATAATACGCAAAGTAAATTACAATCAATCGTTTACAATTCGATTAAAAGTTTATTCAGAACTGTGAAATAATAATCGTTCTCTCGGCAAATTAATTAAAATTATAGCTGTATTAAAATCGAATTTAATTTGATTTAAACATTTTTTACGTTTTCATTTACTTAAGTAAGTATTTTATTAAATAAATTATCTGTGGTGTACTATTTAAAGTAAGTACATGATAGGGTACAATATTTAAATGATTTAAGCATTCATACGAGTAACAATATATTAATATCATTAATATCGTGTAAGCATCACGCTTGTATTTCACGAACGGGAGGGCAGAGCAGGGGTATGTAATACACCCACTTTTCGTGAATAATGTTTAACTCTTATGTGATTGGGGGCGAGCCTATTACCACCAAGCAAACATAAACCCTGGGCTTTTAATGAGAAATTCGTGATGAGAAACTCAATAACACTTTGCCCAACCTAAATATCTATCCTAGGACTCCATGCTCAGCAGTCTCACATGCGACCACTAGACACATGAGGCACTCAATTATATCTTAGTTATGTTTCTATTATTTGTTTTAATTAAACCAACGCATTCTTCATCCCTTTCAGAATTCAATCTAAAAGTTACTCTTTTTTCAAGCGATAGTCACTCTTCTTAAATCTCGTAAAGTAAAATAAAACGCCACAACAGTGCCACTTACTTTGACAAATACGGGGCTTGCTCCAATCCCGGGCGATAATAAACTTATCCCGTATTTTTATGACTGCCCCGCCTCGTCGCCGTCCCGGCACGACACGGGGGCGACACGGGGCCGATCCCGGACTCTGGTGACTCTAATGGGCTCAATTTGTGGAACACTTCGTTTCACTTATGACTGCGGGAAGTACTGTGTTCGTGGCTTATTTTAGTTGAAAGATTTTTAAGTTGTCTCTATTGTTGATATTAATTATTGTTTTTACGGTATTGTGTTTAACATTAACATGCATTACTTAATTAGGTTTTTAAAATAAAACTGGATTGATATGTGTTTATGATAATTTCCATTAGGTACATACGTATTTTACATAATTATATAAATATAAATTTAAAATATAAGTCCCGTAAATTATTTACATCCCGTGCTTTTCTGTAGGTGACAGTACTAGTGTAAAATATGGTCATACAAATTTAATAGAAAACTTCTTTAGGCGCGTTGGGTATTTTTGAGATGGGACTTAACCATTGATTTCGCGACACCATGACGACACCTCATTTTTGTAAACGCTATTGTGCTTTTTATTTAGATAAGGTTACGGACCAATGTTCTATACAAGTATTTTTCTTCCACCAAAGCAATCTTGTTAAAGTTTTCACTTCTGTCGGCACTCCCGAAGTGCCACTACTTTTTTTTGTGTGTAGCTAGTTTAAACTTGGACAGAGCCACGGCTATTATTAATAGATGGTATTTCAATTACTTTAATTGCGAAATGTCAAGAACTCTGAACTTTATTAATTTAGCTTATGGTTTGTTTATTTCGACGGTCGTGTAAACACTAAGTGCTTGTGATTTATGAACTTAAATACTTTTAGACCATTAAGAAACGATGAGTCTGGTTAAATTAAATTACCAAAACAGATATTTTGAGGTTATATAGATTAGTCTTTTAAATTATTTATCACTCTTGTTAATCTAAATCTAATGAAAACCCTTTAAAATGGACAGTTTATTTACTTATGTACAAGTAAATAAGAAGTTTGTACCTACTTACGCTTACTTGATCTTAACTTGGTGTTCACTGATAGCAGAGTTGGAAAGCAATGGAATGCTCATTTTCTATGGTCACCGGCATAAACAACACAACATTTTGAACAGCATTTTTTTTTCACCTCAATTTCACTATACATATTTGTCTAAAACTGCCACATAACCCTCCGATTGCCATATTAAAATAGTTTTTTTTTTTCTTCAAAGGGTTTTGACTCTTAGCTACTGACTTTGCTACACCCTGAAGAAACTAAATTATTTTAAATTAGAACTACCACTACTACTATCTACATTCACATTTTAAATAACTTTCTTAAATAAATAAATAATACCATCTAAAGTCTGTCGATAAAAAATAATGCCAAAGATGTAACCAACAATGGCTGCACAAAATTGTCTATGGTTTATCGGTGGTATGAATTTGAAGTTGAGGTGTTATTGATTGATTAATTTAGTAGATCGATTGATTTAACCCGTTATTTTCCGTTTGTTTTTATTATTTAGTATGAAAAGTTAGTAAAATACTATCACACGCTCAGGTAAACTACAATGTAGACCAAATATAATAAAACTAATGTAATTAAAAAAATGGAATATAATGAAAAAAAATCTAGGACTACTTATTGATAACGATTTGTCATGGAGGACTGAAATCGATAATGTATGTAGGAATCTAAGTAAGTTTCCTATGTTCTCTATATGCTAGGCAAAATTGTGAATGAGACAGCGCTCCTAATAGCCTAGGCAATGCTACTAAGGTTGAGGAGGTATTATTAGCACAGAAAAATGTATTCGAGCTATATGTAAAATCAAACGAACGGATTCATGCAAACCACATTTCCATAAAAAGGGATGTATTCAATAGTACTTTAAATTTGATGAAAACGATGCTATAATATTCAGCACAAAAAAAATATATATATATATATATACATCTATAATATAATATTATCACTTTGATAAACATGCTTAGCTTTAAAATTAACTGAATGAACTATAAAAATAATAGTTGCAATATAGTGTCGAACTCTCTTATGAAGATTTACCCGCATTAGAAGGACCATAAAAATACAATTCCTTACGCTTAAGACCAACAAACAGCACGCAAATAATCATATATCTTAAAATAGATAATAGGGCTGTGACATGCGCTCGCTACGCTTGTATCTTCCGACAACAATGTCGTCGTCGCTCCGCCTATGCTCGCCTTCAGCCTACTCCGTACTACCCGGTATGTAATGTAAAATATAAGCATATTTATTGCGGAAACCATTATTTTTATAGTCAATTCAATTAATTTTAAAGCTAAACATTTTAAAATGCTAAAAATTAGTTTTTTAATATTAAAGTGCGTTTATATATTCCCCATTTAAAAATATTGACTGTGCCATCGCTTTATGTCTATGAAGCCTATTTCTTTGTAAAACACAACATTTATTTATTTAAATCTGTCGAAAGTCAAAGACGCTCAAAATAGTTGCACCCGTTACGCACTAAAACCAAATTTCTCTACAAAAGTATATATGCAATTGCTCCAAAACTTTATATTTTTTGTTTTCTCCTTATATCTGCGATCGAATTTCTAGCCATAATCAGATGGGGTCATTACAACTAATTACCTGATCTAATTGTATCAAGCAACAACAGAAATGAGTTTAAAAACGCGAGCTTTTTAAATTATTGAATGACAAGGCGTAATAATCTGTTAATGAATATCTTAATGACAAATTAAAACAAAAATGCTGTATAGTAAATACTACCTATTTGTTTATATTCCGTCTTAATTTATTGACATTTTATTATTATTATCAACTGTTAGTGTTTGGCATGAAATTGTGAAATGTACTTACCTTCACTTTATATTTTTATTTTGTTAATGCAACATTTGATTACCACAACAATTTTGTATGCCTTCTGGTGGGATGTAGTATGGCCCAATATTTCTTTGTAAAACATCTGTAAGTATAATTTTTACTCTATGTTCACAAAATTAATAAATGAATTGAATTGAATTGTTAACTTCAAATTAGTAGTTTCAGCGATAGACCAATAATTTTAAATGGAAAATATATTTTTATGAAAAAATTCTACCCAAAAGGGTTCTATTCCATTCACGATAGTTATTATACAGGCTGTCCCTGTTAGTATGGATCAAATCTAATAGGGGCGTAGTCAAGGTTATTTCCAAACTTATTAACCCTGAGAATACCGGTGTAACTTTTTACGGTTAAAAAATTATGAACAATTTTTGTTTTTTTTTTTTCAATCACTTGGCATAGTGCTCAAAAAAAAAAGAACTATCAGGGCTATCATTTTTTTTTTCAGAACAGAGTGGGCCTTACCTGTGGTAATGATTTAATTTCAGTATAGGCATTGGTTGCCTATCTACATACTACTGTGATGTGCTTTAGGTTTAAATAAAAAATATATTTTCGGTTAACTCTTTGCTATCTCATGAGTCATGTTGTTTGCCCTAGCTAGGAATTTGCAGAGGGAAAGAAACAAACGAACCAGTTGGAACGGGTCGTAAACAGTAACAAGATGGTTAGTTAAGCTAAAAAAAGAAAAACTTGAAACTTAGAAAATTGTAGAAATATGACCTCCTTGTTAATAAATTTCTCTAAATTTTAAACTAATACGAGTATTCCATTGATCCTCCAAAGAATTCCTATGACTTGGGTAAGTTTTTCTAGTACGTGGTCAATTTTCACTAATGTTAATTTTTCGCATGAAAATCGCTCGAAAATTGAGTAAAATTTTTGCCTTTGCAGTAAATGTTTTTTTCTAATTGAGCACATGTTTACAAGCTGTGTAAAAGTATTACCACAGGAAACGCCCACTCTTCAAAAATGTCCTATTTTTCAATGTTTTTTTTTTTTTGATCGATGCGAAATGATTGAAATAAACAAAAATTGGTCATATCTCTTCAACCGTAAAAAATTGCACCAACATTCCTCAAGGTTAAGAAGTTTGGAAATGACCTTACCCACGCCCCTATTCGATTTGATCCATACTTCTAGGGACACCCTGTATATCACAAAGATCATTTCAATGACAAAAATAAATTTCGCTGAGACAAAAAGACGGACCTGACGTTTTGTACGAATTTTAAAAATTATCCCTGATTTTCGCTATTGTTGATGAACTTAACATAAGCTTGTAATTTATTTAATAGTTTAGCGGTGATCCACAAGGTGAAAATGGATGTGATAAATGTTATGTGTGCTTTTAATCAGCGCGCGCCGATTTCCGCTCAATTCCCAGGCAAGTTCAATGTTATAGCTTTGGAATCTAGTCGCCAACTTAAGTACCTATAGCTTTATCTGACAAAGTAAATAATGCTATACAATTACAAAATCCTTATTGAACGAGATATTTTCATAATCGAGTTTATTAAAAGTCGAACTAAAAATGTCTTCTAATTGAGCCATTTGAAAAAAAATTAAAACGTCACCTAGTAAGGTTTGTATTTTTTGTCCCTGCCCAATAAATTTAAAGACTGTACAGTCGACCGCACGTCAGTAGTAAAACTTTGACTTGGAGGTGGCCTGTCCATGTACGGAGTTTCAATGGAATAAGAGGTCAGCTTATACTCGTTTCGTTACAACTGACGTGCGGCTTACTGTACGTCTTATATATATTTTTGGTAGCATAAAGTCTTAGCCATACTACTTTGCCCTGAACAACGCCACTAAAAACTCCACGTTAATTATTACCGTTTTACTACTTCTTACAACAATCCTTCATAATGAATAGTGCTAACTAGCTAGTGATATAATTACATATTTTCTGTTGCAGGTAAGTGTTCGTCTGAATCTCGGAGTTAGGATGAATATTTATGAGGCCTGTGAGCCCGCTAGCCCCGTAGCCAGCGTGCTGACCTGGTTCTGAAGGTAATTGTAAGCTGAGAAGTGATTTAGTGAGGGTCAGGTGTTTAGCGATTATCATGTGAGTTCCTTATTGTTATTTTAGTTTTTGGTTATAAATAGTTTAAGCTGAAATAACTGTGCATTATGGGTAGGATTTGAAATTATGACGACAACGCGTATTGCATTATTTAGTTAGCCATGATTGGTGTCAACTACGGTGCTTAATTATTTAGAAAAGTGTTTTCACAAAATTTAAACAAACAGAATGAAAAACCGTTCTGGAATCCTCTTGGATTCTGAAATATCGAAATGTGCTCATACGTCACACTCATTATTTTAAAGATCTCAAAATTAATAAAAGAACAACATAATTTTTATGAAAATTTCACTTAAGTATATGAATTTTTCCTTTCATGAAATCGGTTAAGCAACTATTAACCAATTCTTGTTCCCAAATAATTGACTAGAAAGAATAACAGACTCTTGTACTAAGACCGGTAGCCTGACTCCCCAATCCAGCAGTAATCCAGCGGTTAATATTCCGGACTCGTCCCGGATAAACACTCGTTATAATCTATTCATTAGCACAAACCGATTACACAGACTTCAATTACAGACTACGGACTATGCCTTGCTTTTATAGCTTGTTATTGGCTGGGTTAACAGGAAACGGGTTCGGGATTCATTCTTAGTACCTACCTACTATTTTTAGTAAAAATAACTTTCTATGGATTGTGAGGTAAGACGAAGTCAATATGGATTCTTTTTATCTGCTTCATTGTAAGCAGATCCCTAAACAAGTACCTACTACCGTTTCCCCATTTGTTTCTCAGTAGCAACTCGTAACCTTTGAAATCAATTATTTTGTCACCTTTCTATAATTTTACTCGTATAAGGCAAGTCTCGTCACAGATTTCTAAAATAAATAATGACAGACACCTGTCGATTTATGTTATAAATAGCTAGGCAACCCATTAGAGCGTTCTAAGCATTACGAATTGGGGAATCAGTATCGTAACTTTAGTGTTGCCTCATGGTTGCTGAAATGTTTATTGTTAAAAGTTTACTTTACATTATTATGAGTGTCGCATAGTGATAGTGAGTACGCAGCAGTGATAGCCTAGTGGTGTGACCGTCGGATTGCCAAGTCATAACCTCTCGAGTTCAAAAGAGATATTTCTCGACGGCATGTGAAGCCAAGTCAGAGGCCCATTGGGCGGCATAGAAACTGACACCAGGTTAGTCACTAACTACACAAAAAAGAAGAATTATTGAGTACGAGCATTCATCATTTCGTCACACAACTCATGGGCAGGAATGCCTTTTCTTTAGCAGAAACCAGTACGTAGGTACCTACGGTGACGATGAGGATGAAGTCTACAATGGTCCTACATAATAGTAATACAATGAGTTATAATATTTTAATGCTTTTGAGGTAGCTATCACTTATACGAAAATACTCTGCTTATAAAGTTTTTAAGACATGCTGCACTCGTTCGGGTCGGCATTAATTAGCACAATCGGCGGAAAATCGAATTAGTGATTAATTCGGGTAGGCTTTGTTGTTCAACAAATACTGCCGAATCGAATGTGACCACCCAAAAACGTGTGTAGCACGTCTTAAAAGTAAAAGTCTTAGTTTTACATTACCATCACACCAAAAAATGTTTCCTCAGCACAAACTTTCTGAACATCTAAAAATCCATTTCATCTCCAAGAACCGTGCGGTTGCTCCCATTACCCCGGGGTCCATTCTCGACTATTTCACTATAACTTGTGTGGATACCTTAAAAGCTTCATAAATTGTTGAGACTGACCCTGTGAACGGTGTTAGGGCCTGATGCAATTACAGCCATCTAACAAGATATTAATTTTGTTGACGTATTTGATAATCTTTTGATATTAATTTTAGTTATGGATGTGCAGGATGAAGAATATAAGTATGTGAATTATAATTATTTTAGCAATTCCTCTTCGATAATGTGGCAGTATGCAGACTAGATAAATACAATCCACAATTTATCAAAGATTTTTTGCTTAATTGTTAATTATCATTTTAAATGTCTGTGGTTTCATTAAAAGCTACTAGGTTTATGTTGTGAAAGTAATTATTATTTTCCTGATAGTTTAGGTAAAAGGCACGTTTATGCCATAATAATGTGTAGATATTACGAAATTTACAACGAAAACTGATAGACACAAAGATTGAGTATCACTTTAAAATAGCCGTAACCTTTAAATTTTGACAGTTTCATAACACACCACTGCCAAACTCCGCAAAAACAACAGACACTCTCCCCTTAACCCTCAACCGGAAACTTTCTGCAAAACACGACGATGATGGCCCCGTCCCTGAAATAGCCACAGAGTTGAGATATATGTATAAGTTCCTCAAGTGCTATTAGGGGAGGATCGTGGCCTGAATGGTGATATTACTTCAATTACAAACGGCTATAATTGGAGGCCTACAGTTCAGATTAATCCCTCAACAGGATCTAGACTGCGGCATGATGGAAGTGGATGCAGAATGACCAGCTCGGCCGTTAATAAAGTAGAAAATCATAAAATATTATCAGCTTATTTTTAGTTTATATAAGGCATAAACCTCTAACCTTTTACGCCAAGCCACTTTGTGGTGATGCAAGCTCAACTATTTACTAAGAAAACATTCTGAAAGTCTATTGCTGCTCCTTAATTAACCATCGGACTTCCATACCTGGCAAGGCCTAACTCTAATAACCCTACTACAATGGACCTAAGAAGCCGCTAGAGCATTTCTAATATTTTTGGGTGCAAACTGATACTGTTACTGACTTTATTGGTGATGTGTTGTGGTAATCCTGTACTCGTGAATGTGAAAAAAGTATAGCAGTATATTAGTTAGGATTTCAGCACGAAGCATTAGAAGTTCCTGCCACTGTGTAAAAAGGTTTATATCATTTGTAACAGAGAGTTGCCAGTAGACCTTCTACACTTATCACGGTTATGTCCTGACGCTGTAGTTGGCTGTTTATTGATGTGGTGTTCAAGTTTATTATGATAATGAGAGCTTGTTCGAGTGATATGGATGTGTCCCTAGGATAAAATTAGGACCAAAACTTGGTCTTGAGGCTGGAATATTATGATGACTACTTACTACTTAGTGATCCTTAGGAATAGATGTTGATTTTAAGCGGTATAAAATTATGACAATTATATCTGACAAATATAATTTCATCATTATCTTTGTAAGCAAGTGGATATTTATTATCTAGACGTGAATTACTTTTTTTTTTCAGTTTCCCTGTTGCCGGGAGCCTCGATCTCCCTTTCGATTTTCTTCGAACCCCCGGCAGGTGTCGGCCCTAACGGACCCCGTCAATTCTGCTGACATCTCTTTGAGGCGCGCGTGGAACACAGCGCGCCGTCGACCCGGGCCTGGTCCTTATCGGACGGTGAGCTACCCATTGCTCACCGTCCGCAAGCCCGCGCCTACGGTGGTCGAAAATCGGCCTGCGATTCCCGACGCTCTGGGCGTCTCCTCCTGCGGCGGCGTGAGGGCGCGAAATTTGCCTCTCCCTCACGCATTCCGCCTCCTGCTTCGCGAGCATTACCACTTCGCAGAAGGAGGTGACGGCCTTCCATTTCCTCTCGCTCCGTACAGTGGCCTGAACCAGGGCCGGACGCGAAAGATCACCGCCGCCGATCGCCTCCACGAGGACACGGCAATGCGCCGCCCAAGCTGGGCATACCTCCACACAATGGTGACACCCGGGCGTTTCCTCCCGCCTTATCCTGTACAAAAACCTCCTGAAACAGTCGTGTCCGGTGAGGACCTGCGTCAGGCGGAAGGTGAGGACGCCGTGGCGCCTCTCTAGCCACTCCTCAAAGAGGGGTCTTATCGCCGCTATTATGGTGTGCCGAATTACCTGCGTGATAATGCAAGGAAATAATATTGAGAAAATCAAAATTTTCCTGCACCCCAAAATTGACACAGTTAACGAAGTAGAAAAACCCCACAATCCCACAGGTTTATAATACATTTCGTACCAAAACAAATGAGCCATACTCAAGGGTCTCTTCTGGATCAATAAAGCCTCGTATTTATGTGTCTGTCGGTAATCGGGACGATTTCTTTCGTTTTTTTCTTTGTGCGTTCATTAGGAATAGTTTGTGGGCCGTTAGGTCCACGTGGGCGCAGGTAGAATCCCGATAATTGTATAAATTGAGGGTATGTTGTAGGTTTTTTATTCGGTACAATTTGTTTGTTGTGTAGTGTATGGGATTGGGATCTAAGGGTATGGTTTAAGTGACGGTAATGGAGATGAAAGTTTACCGATCACTCCGTTTTTTACCTTGCTTCTGTGGTAAATTCGATTTCACTTATAGAAATGGGGCTAGCTCCGTAGATATTATGTGGTAGGTTGCAGCCTAATGATGAACACGGTGGAGCATACGGTGGAGGTCTGCCGGTTTGGGCGGAGCATCGCCGTGTCCTCGTGGAGGCGATTGGCGGCGGTGATCTCTCACGTCCCGTCCCTAGTTCAGGCAATGGTACGGAGCGAGAGGGCATGGGAGGCCGTCACCTCCTTCTGCGAAGCAGTAATGCTCGCGAAGGAGGAGATGGAACGCGTGAGAGAGAGGCATATTTCTCGCCCTCACGCCCCTAACCAACGCAGGAGACGCCCTGGGCGTCGGGATTCGCAAGCCGATTCCCGGCCACCGTAAGCGCGGGCTCGCGGACGGTGAGCAATGGGTAGTTCACCGTCCGATAAGAACCAGGCCCGGGTTGACAGCGCGTTGTGTTCCACGCGCGCCTCAAAGAGATGTCAGCAGAACTGACGAGGTCCGCTAGGGCCAATACCTGCCGGGGTTGTCGGGAAGTCCAAAAGGGATACTGTAGCCCCCGGCAACAAGGCAACTGAAGGAACACGGGTGGGTTTTAGTCAGTAAGAGTCTGACAGGCCTTCCCGCTCCGCCCAGAGCGGGAGAAGTTATTTGATAATTCCCAACCCAAAAAACTAAATAAGAAAATCCTAATAATGTAGGTGATAAAATTTAAATTGTGATGATTAGGAATTATTTATTTGCAGTAAATCGTTGGTAGTCGTTTTCAGGTTCAAATGCACGAAATGCTAATAAAATACGTATTGTACAACAAACTTGGTAAACAGATTTAGTTATCTTCTCATAATACCCTATTCTTTTTTTTTCTGTCGATATCTTCTAAAAAAGACAGGGTGGTTAATTTATTTGATTTAGAATCATAACATAATATCACGCCTGATTGTGGAACCGAGGGGTTAGGCAGAGGAGATACACTCACATGTCGCCAGTTATTTAGAATCTCATCATCATGATTTCGGCCTCGTCATAATCAACGTGTCTTCTACATCCATAGTTCTCTATCAGTCGATATTATTATAGTTATTTAGAATCTATTTACACAAAAATACGTGTTATGATACAATATTACAAACAAGTGCTGTACATTAGCGGGACAACGCAGCTATCAGCGATTATACTAATTTCTCTAGAGACTGTTCTGTTCAGCGGATTATCATAATTTTATGGAACACTCGCTGCTAATAATATTAACTTGCGTAGTTCAACAAACACATTGTTTTTGTGGGCACTCAGTTCAGGGAATAAATGAGTTGATTTAAATCTACTTTAATATTCTTTCTATGGCTATTTCTTAGTCCTTGGGTTTATTTTCTAAATCAGCCTCGGTAATCTATTGTTCTTTTAATTGCACCACAGCTCACAGCTCATAGGGTAGGTACTTACTTTTTCTTAAACTTTTCACTTTTATTTTTTTAATTACCTATACGAAGACAATTAAACAATGTATATAATAATATCAGTCTTGTATCAGTACCTGCACAATAAACTTATTACTACGAGATAATTAAACTAATAAAAGTGATCAGTGCTCGGTGTAAGGAATTGATAGAATTGATTATTAATTCCACTTAATTTACGGCCGATTCTCAAAATAAAAGGAATTCATAATAATCAATTCCCCGCATGCAGCTCCACGCTGAGTTGTAATTCTGTGTAGATCTGTGTCCAAATCTACTAACACTAAATGTTATCTAAGTAAAATTGTTACTAACCCTAAGGACTCTGACTGAAATAAAAGTTTTGCTATAATAAAATCACAATATACATTCACCAGCCCTCCACTTGTAATTTGTATCTGTTAAATTTTAATTAGTAATTATAACATTACAAAACTTGGGACGCATCCATCATAAATGAACTGATTTGTTAGTTGTGCTAATGAGTTGGTTGTCATTACCTAATGTTTTACATAGTTATATGCGTTGAATGTAGGCTTAGTTTTAGAATAATTATAAATTAATTAATATCAAAACAATGCATTAGTCAGCTTGTCTAGCTTTGGAATGTGAACAATAGATTAAATAGAAAACTATGTATCTATAAATTAAATTATTTTAAAAATCATAATTACTTAAATACTACTTACTAACTTTAGATTACGCACAGACATACGATCTACTTACTGTCCGTAGATCTAATTGATTGCTGCCTAACGATAATTATAATAATATATTATAATTCCGTTTTCCCGTAGTATGGCCTCTTATGCAGTCATTTCACAAGGTTGTGTATACACCAGTATCCCGGGGGACTTACCGCGTTGATTACAAACCGTCTCGGGCTTATGACATTAAAAGGGTTCTATTTGTAGATTTTGTGCCGTTTTTTAGAGTTCTGTTGATAAATGAATAAAGAACCCTACAGTCATGGCCGTTCGTCACGTACCTAAACGTTAACTTTACTATTTAGCGACAGAGTAGACAGCAACCAGAGGGTGGCAAAGTGACGGCGATAACCATCATAGAAACATTGAAAATTGTAATGTGGGACTGAGCTACTGAAAAATTTTAGTCAATCCTGATGAAAGTTGTTGTAGAAATACAAAACGCTTTGAATGCGATTGTCACTAACTTGTCTGGGCCCTCGGTGCATCATTTGAAGAAGTCCATCCAATGTATGTATTTGTCTCTTGGGATTCTATTTTAGGTTCTCTGTTGAGGTTGTTTAGTAAAAGATATTCTTGGAAACATTAAACAGGCATAAAATTGTATATTTATTGATTTATTTACATACATAAGCATTATCTATACATATTATGTAAACTGTATTGCAAGATACCAGAAATGCCTAACTTTGGATCCCTTCATAATTTGTACATCAAATTACTCATTCGACCAGAATGTCCAAGTAATGTTACCGATGCTGTTCACAACTTGCTTATTTGATTCTGTTCCTCACGCACGAGAACACTTTATTTACGGGCAAATTATTTCTCTATTTAATTCCCAAGCAATGGACTTTTGTAATCAAGTTATTTGAACCTTTTCGGTTTTTACGTTGAATTTAAAGCGTAGATTTTATTGGTATACGTTAAGGTGGGTACGTTTGTAAATATGTGGTCAGATTGGACTAAATAAAAGGGTGTGTGTACGATGATGTTGGTCACTGAAATCAGCTAGTATAATACCTATTTAGTTTTCTATGTATCTATAATGGAACTATTGGAAGGAAATACTTTTTCATAGATTTTTTTTATTTTGAGTTTTTTTTTGCGTTTAACTGCAATTAACAATAAATACTGCTACTATATTCAGCTGTATCTATATAGAGTGCAGCCGACTCTAACGTAGTTGGGAAAAGGCTAGACCTACCTAATTATTTACCTACAAAATTAATTTGCACAATCCGATATTTTAAGGTATTGAAGCAACTTACATTCTTAAGTAATTAAAGTATTTATCTAAGAACCGTTGTCCCTATTTTATATTAACACTGCAAGTAACTCTTGATTAAAACCTTATCCTCAAACAAAACCATTCCATCCTATCTGCGCACCCATCGCGACCTGCCACCGGTCTCGTCCCACTAATCGATGCCCGATGCTATCAATCATCAGGTTGGCTCCGTCAGTGATGCATCGCCGGATTACCAGGGAACAGACACTGTGATTTAGAACCAACAGCTACCAGGGTTTTCGGGTAGAATAAAGTTTGTGAGATTTTGAGAAAAATGTTCCTTTTTTAATGTGTTGTTAGTTCACAAGTTCGTGTAGGTATTGCCTGAACTTTGAACTTTCTCCAACCTAGGGAACTCAGGTCTCAAATGATCGACTGTAGCATTGTTTTCGATCAAATATAAAATTTTGTATTTCGTCATTATTGGATTAGTCTGCGCATAGTCTTTCTATTCATCTAAAACCTAGCATAAATAGAACCATCTAAGTCCTTTTATTACAAATGCACGTAACATTACTAAAACAGTGCGTGTCACATGGACAGACATCACAAAGACGGTCACATTAGTGGACAAAAATCTCGATTGAATACAGTGATACTTATTGTAACAAGCGACTGATTGCAGTTGTTATTGTGTATATTACAGTCAACTTTATTACCCGACTGCGTGACAACAAAAACAGGGTTATACTTTTCACTCGTATCTATGTAGGTATCTAGGTAAAATGTATGTGGGATTCTTTACACCCTCGCAACATCCTAACAGCTGGACAAATTTGAATACATGAGGTTTTTATAGACTCGTCTGGGTCGCACGATGGTCATTGGTTTTATTTTTATAAAATAAAAAAGCGGATTTTGAATGTAATAAATAATTTCTTAAAAAATACTTTAAAATAACAATTAAATAAAAAGTCGACTGCAACTAAAAAAATAATAAAAACAAGCTCATTTTTCAAGCAGTCTGATTCAGTTGGTGGTATCAAATTTGAGATTGAACTAAATTAATTCCCACAAACTGCATGCTTGTTTTGAACTTTTTAGTTGCAGACGGCAATCTAGCGTGAATTTGTTTAACGATGAAACTTGAAAGCCGTACACCTTTTTTTTTGTAAAACGTCGTTGCCTTTAGTAGACTTTTTTATTGTTGAACTTTCAGATTTTAATTAAGTATTCAAAAAAATTCCAAACTTTCTGAACTTACCCCCCAGATACCACATTTGTTTTGATTAGGGATCGAGTAAAAGACTTTGCATTGTGGAGTCTTCGCAGCCATTAAACTATGCCTAAAGACATTTTATCGTACTCATTATTTAAAGATAACAAAAAAAAACACAAACATCCATGTCTCTTGATCTCATCAACATGCAAATCAAACACAAAACTTGTATGATTAGCGTTAGACCGTTTACACATGACGCGACGAAAACACAACTTATCTTACGCGACCGCGACTAATCCAAGTAGCAAGTTACACAATAACCCACGTCCCTCATTCCCCCGACGGGGTAGTGTGAATCCCCCATGGTGGGGGAAGGGGGGGTCCCGTAATGGTGTTTGCGGACAACGTCCCGTTCAACGCTCATGCGATTTAATTTGTGTCAATAGTATCATCAGCAGTTTCAGTGTTTGGGATAAAAATACGGGCCTTGTCGATAGTGTAGCAAATTGTTAAGAGTTGATTTTACTTTATTGTTGGAGGAGCAAAATAATGAAGTTTCCTGTAATTCTGCTTCGTACACGTGGCACAATGTAATTGACTACGGTGGCAAATTTATTGAGCCACGTGTTTCGAGGTATTTCACTATCATTTTTCGATTAGATCTATGAGTCATATATATGTATATAACAATGTAATATAGACTTATCTGTAATAATATAATAAAGCTGAAGAGTTCGTTTGTTTGAACGAGCTTATCTCTAGAACTACCAGTCGGTTTAAAAAATATATTTTATCACTCTTATTTGCTAGGTAGCCCAATCAAATGATTAAGTAAGGTTATTTAACATCACACTACTACCGTTAGGAGATGAGCAAATAGAAAAAGTCAGAGAGAACGCTAAGCAAAAAGGAAGTAATTTATAAATAATCCGATTTCTTTTAAATTAAATGGCGGGTGAAACCGCGGGGCACAGCTAGTGTTTCAAATAGGATAAGAGATTCTGATATGATCCCAGATATGATTATTATGATAGTTTAATATCCACCTTTCTCAGATTGTGACAAAGCATTATTAAAACTCATTTATACTCGAGACTAGTATTATATTATCTGTGTCCCGGGTCAATAAAGGCGATTGAAAATCCTTGTAAAATTAACTGATACAGAAACGGTTTGATAATTTCAAATTTTTTTTGACAACCGCTAATCGTAATTATTGTCATAGTATGATGATGTAGCAGGCCCATAGAATGTTAACTCAGTCCTTGGATGAGGCTAATATGCTATCGAAAATGCTAAAACTAAAATTAATGATTACAATACCTGGAGAGAAATATGAATATCGTTTCACAAACATATCCAACTAATTCTTCATAATATAATTATCAATTTTATGACATAATAGTGCCCCCGTCTGGTACTCTCGGTACTAATAGTGACTAATGTTGCCACGTCAACCTAATTGAGATTTATATAAGAGAGGACTTGGGCTGACGGAGGTACGCGGTGTTCTTGAGGTTCTTGAGGTTAAGTGGACGTTATTAAGTGGAAGTGGGGGCTGGAGAACTGAAATGTGGAGTTGGACAAACAGGCCTAGAATTTCAGGTCTATTATTTATTTATTAAAACTTTATGCACATGTAATAAAATATTGTACAAAGGCTCTTATTAACAATAGTACTTATTTATTCTTTGCCCAGGGATGAAAGAGAGAGTGAAGGAAGGAGAGAGAGTGAAAGGCGAAATCTCAAAATATAGAGCAGCATCGTGATCTCATACAAAATCTCATGAATAATATACTGTGATCGGCAGTCCGTTTTACAAACATGAAGATGGTACTGAACCTGGGAATAGTCCGGTAATGAGTGAATAGCTTACTTTTAGACAACAAAATTATATCGTCAACAAAATCATCACTAAACTACAAACAAATATTACAAGAGGTCGCAGAATAAAGGCTCGTGCAGACTAGTGCGATATCGCGGGCGCTACAGGCAGCGCGACCCGTGTCGCGCCCGCGATATCGCGTTGGTCTACACGAGTCTTAAAACGAGTTTATAAATCGTACAAAAACAATCCAGGAAAATTGTTCTCTATTTACTAAAAGATGCATACTGACACAAAAATGATAATTTGCAAAAAAGTCCATCAAGAAATATCTCAGAAGATTCTATTGTCTGTGTGAAAATTTTAATTGGATTATTATGAAAAATCGGGTAGAATACAATTTTTAATACCTATATACCAACAGTACCCTGAAATGGTTTGCTGTAAAATACATGTCGTAACACATGTTGTACTTTTAAATACTCTTCACAATACTAGATTTTATTAAGTACCTATCGCAAGTATACCTATTGACAAATCTTAATAGTTCATAATATCATAGATACCTACTGATACGGACCAGAGTTGAAACTCCTACCTGTAGCGTACTAGCCAGTCAAGTCACCTACTTGCTAAGCGGAGTCTATTTCCAAGTTGTAAGACCTGCTGTATATATAAACTCAATCAATCATCATCCATTTATGTTTCTCACAAAGTCCTCATCCAGATGAAAATACAAGTTTACAATGAGCATCCTACATCCTCCATTTAATACAAGTACATTCCAAAAGAGCGTTTATGTATCGGACACATTTACAAATTCTACACGTGCCGCTTATTTATTCGGACACGTAATATGGAACAATAGTAATACATATCCAGATGTGAGACAGTAGTAATACATATCCAATGTCTAGTCTCTGATGCGAGATGAAAGGTAAACGTCGCAGGAAAGGACAGGTGGTCCTGCTGGCAAGCAGGGGGTGAATTGTTTAATATTTAACACTGAATGTACACTGCTACAAGGATCCTTTGGTGCTCGAAGAACGCTGATAGAGAGGCGCTTGCTGTTGGAAAACATTTTGTGCAATTATTTTGTGAAATGTATTGAACAAACAAGATGGCGCCGTTAGTTCCAATTTGGTTCATGCGCTGAAAGATCTTTTACAGCTGTATTGGGGCTATAATGATGTTGTTCTGACTATTTTGGACTTTTCTCTGCCCTGTTGTCGGCCAAAGTGTTGTTGGGTTTTTCCATTAGGAATTCCTCAGTAGCACCCTGAAGTTTGGAAGCAGTTAGTGGTGTGACACCACGTTGGTCCTGCGCCTGATCTCTCCCCAATCGTGTCGGATTGCCGTCCATCAAAGTATGAGGCTAAAGGAACAGAGAGAGCACCTGTGTTTGCTCACGTGCTTATGAACTATAATATCTCCTACGTACTTGGCTAATTTCCGTTAAGCATGGTCACCGTAACCGAAATTCGGTCGAGAGGATAATTATAATTGTAATGTTTCTATAATGAAATTCCAAGGAAGTTCTTATACGTTCACATGATGGAATTTGAATTAGGTGTGTGATGCGTAAATAGGAAATTCTTTTGCTGCAGCGCTAATTAAATTCTGCAGCCACCGAGTAAGATTCATTTTAGGATGTACTGCGATCTGTTTAATCACTCCACGATCGTTTCAACATAACGCTATTTTCTAGTATTGCAATGTATTTATTTTCCATTATTGTATTCTTGAGCGGCGTAACCAAATTATCTTTTCTGTTTCCGACAGCTTATTCGCTGTAGTTCTAAATAGTGTGTACAACAAAAATTTCTTCCATACCTAATGAAAATAAATTTCATAACTAAACTAATGCCCTTTCATTTATAATACAGTGGATGTACGTACATACATGTATTTAGAAATCCGCGGCCGATCGTGTAACACTTAATATTACGAGTTAATAACATTATGTTCACCAAATTATACATCCATGTACTTTTGGAAAATGTAGAGTGATCCAGTTTTACAGAGATTCATAAGCTTGACAATATTACCTCATACATCAACAGAATCAACACCCTCGACACAGTGCTACAAATTCTATGAGGAACGGAACGCAAACAAAACGGCAGCGTTCAGTTATACGCACCGATGAGTCCAGGAGCTCTCATTATAAATACAGTAGACGGGCGTGTTACAAATAGCAGAAAAAGTATTTATTCAGAATAACTGCAATTAATGGTTAAAATACCTGAAATTAAATGTGGTGCGAATTTTCATTAGTACTCTAATTTTCACGTGAAATAATAATGATGATCGAGAAAATCAAAAAAATCACTGTGATTTTTCTAGGAAAATCAATGTGGTGGACAAAGAAGGCATATTATAAGTAACAAGATATTAGGGCAGATGTAGGTAACTACACTGTTCTTACATAAGTCTCTTCGTCTTACCAAATAATATTTTCTACCTACCTTCTCCCCTCCCCCCGCTCGTCTGTCAACCCCTCTGGGGGGTGCGTTGTGATACGAATGTGAAACATTCCTGCAAGATGTCTCGGCGCGTGCCTTCACACCCGTCGGTACAGTCAACTGCACGGGTTCGGAAACAATTTGACTTTGACAGCGGGTTTATTTCATAGCAGTAACGAAGGTTTTTGTAGTTCATGTGTTACTTTAACGTGTGGTTGACTGTATCTGCAGGGTTGAGATATTTCTTCTCAGGATTGAGGAGTTATATTGAGTGGAAGAGTGGAATTTATGTATGGGAGGTATGAAATTTATTTGGCGTGAATCTTTGGTAATTCTAGTTCTCGTTGCCAACATTAAAAACTGTTTTTATAGTTCTATGCCCGTCTGAAAATAATGAGGTTTATTTATTACATATAATCTCATTTTACATTGTTTATTAAGTTCCTTAATAAACAATGTACTTTATTAGGAACTAGCTGCGCTCCGCGGTTTCACCTGCATAATTCTCGATCCCGTGGGAATATCAGGATAGAAAGTAGGTATCCTATATGTTGATCCAAGCTATAAACTAACTGTGTGCTAATCCAAATCTGTTCAGTCGTTTTTACGTGAAAAACTAACAAACATTCACCCATCCTCACAAACTTTCGTGTTTATAATATTAGTAGGAAGTAGGACTAGCGGATCTGACAGACGCTGTCCTGTCCGAACAGCATCACCTAGCGGGTCCAATTGTATTTTCAAACCATTCAGGTACGCACTCAAATATACACACAAAAATTAATCGAAATCGATCCAGCTGTTTAGGAGGAGTTGGGTGACAAACACACGTACAGAAGAATGATACATATAAAGATAGTGGGACTAAAATTGATATGAAATAACTTTTTTAAATCTTTCATCTAAATAGCAAATGCCTTACTCCTACGTGAAAAATCCTACGCCCCAAGTCCAACAGCTCTCATCTCAATTTTATTTATTTATTTATATTTATTATTTACATTTAACTTAAAAACCCACATTATCTAATAACTTCCTTACAAATATTACCTGAACAGCTTCTAAATCTACAACCACAATACTATAAAAAATCGTCACCCACTCACCCCATAACTTTCTTCCAACAACGTAATACCTAAAACATACACTTTTCCTCTCACAGCCATAAGCTCGCAAAATTGTCCCAATTTTAGCCCAAATTACGCCCAAAACAGACTATAAATAATCGCACACATTCCGACATACCACTTAATCTCCGAAATAAGACAACAGCCTATATATTTTAGCACAATTTGTGTGCTCACGCATGCAAATACGTGCGGACCACCATGTAGGTAGTTTGCCAAATTGCCTTACTGAAAACTCAGTATTTACAGTCGCTAAAATTAATTTTAAACCTTATTTGGTCAGCAATAGAGATGATATCAATTTTGGAATGCAATTTTAGATAGTTCAGACAAAGATTTTGTTTTGTTTTACTGTGTTATATCACAATAGTCATAAGGTCCATAATATCCTAGTTAGAATTCACTCGTAGTTTCGTTTCAAGCTGCATTCTTATGACGTAGCCTACAATTTGGACACAACTGAAAACGATTTACAACATTATTTCAACAGTGATAAAGTTTACAATTCAAAAGCCTGAGCGTTATTCCAAAATTGTTCCAACTTGCATCTCTATTTGCGTTCAACAAAGCCTTACAGCTTTTGAAATAGGGTTGGAAATTGTAACTTTGGGGCGTAAATAAAGTATTGTGCATTGTTCACGCGTACGGAGTTACAATTGTTTGGAATCTTGTCGTTCGTACATTTCGTTGGCTCTTGTAATAATTTCAGTTGAAAGGTGTAAACGCAAGCCTGTGTTATTATTTGGCACAATGGCACTACGATGTGGCACAAAGTACCATCCAGCGATGGCGGGAATTTTGAGAATGTTGTGTTTAATGCCATGATACATTGGTGTATTTGTATATTTTGTTGTGTGAGCACTAAGCTTTGCAAGCCATGTTTTTCGAAGGACCGATGGCCGGTGGAGCTTCGAAATTCGAATGGTGTCTCGTTGTGAATCCGCGATGATTTACTTTAAAATTCAAATGAGTTCGCTTTCGATTTGAGAGCGCTCACTTGAGTGAGTTTCAAGCGATCTTTACAGAATAGCATTACTGGAGTGGAGACCGCAATAATATTATCACTGGAGTAGGTGTTGCATCTCCGCGTGTCGGTAACAGGGCTCGGAAACGATATTTAATTTTTTTTAAACTTTACTTACAGTTCTTTGTACAACATTCGATCATCGATCAACCCAAAAATGGAATAAAAAAGGTTAAAAACGTTTTATTAACCGAGAACAATTTAAATTTTGTTCTTCTTCAAAAAAAAAATTGTATCGTTCCGTTCTCTGTAGCTCTGATCGGCAAGCGCAGTGTGGGGATGCCCCTCAGCTAGATGGACCGACGATCTTAAAAAGGTAGCTGTGCCAGACTGGGTGCGGAAGGCGAAGGATAGGGTGTTGTGGCGCAGCCTGGGAGAGGCCTATGCCCAGCAGTGGACTGCGATAGGCTGAGTCGATTGCAGTACTAGAGAGCTTTAGATTTTCTCATTTCATGGATTTTCAGTACTTAAGTAGGACATTTTTTTCAGGTCTAAGTACAGCATAAAATACTCGATCTTCGTGAAAGGACTTCATGTTTGTTTTCTTACAGTTTCACCATTGTAAGCTACAGTTTATGTTTTTCTGCCAGGTGACATCACACAATTTCATCATTTCAAGTTTCACTTACCAACAAAAGACACGAAAGATGATCATCACATAAAAAATCGTCCTCCCTCATCTTACATAAACCACAGCAACGTTTGGCAAGCAATTAGTTAGAACTGTCATCCGCCACACGCTACAGCCATACCGCTGTAACGTGTAACATGCTACAGAACACGTTTCGCGTTGCGCAGCGCTCATCAATTAGTGTCTACAGTGAAGTGGTTATGACGACGCTTTGACAAGGAGCTAAATTATGTTAATTATTGTTATAACGAAGGAAGGAGATTATTAGGAAGCTTGAAATTAATTAGGTGAGGGGTCGATTGGATGTGAAAGGGTTACGCTCTGAGCAGTTGTACTTATAGATCAGCTGTTGTTATAGTCCAGTAGGGTGATTTAAAAACAATAGTATCCACAAATGACGACACAAATGTAGGTGCTGTAAGGGGTAATTACCTGTTCATCAAATTAACTAGCAACTTAAATTTTTCGTATATTCAATTCACAACTAACATTCTTTGTGAGTGGTATTCTATGGTTTATATTAGAGGGTATGGTTTCCGTGCTTAGTCCTTCAGGAGGACCATTGTGTGTGGGCCATGGCGGCCGTTAGTAGTTATTTAACCAGCCCACTCCCTCCAGAAGTTGATTACGTCTCCTGGCCTTATTAGAACATTTGTAAAAGATCTGGGTGACCCGAGGGTTTCTGTTCTAATCTAGGTGACACTACATGCATGCCCTGCACAGAAGACAGTTATGTCTATTGTGTGGAAGTGTTTGTTTAGCGAGCAGTGTCCCGTGATGGTCCCCGTCACCAAGCGCAAGCCGATACTGTCCAGATGTGATAAAAATCTGGTAAGCCTGTCATCTAAGCATAGTATAGCTTCCCTGGACTGCCTGCAGCCCAGTGTTGAGGTCAACAAGCTCTCCGCTTATGTGTGAATGAACTCCTGTAGCCACCTGCATAGCTGGCTGAAGGGTACAATATGTTTGAGTCCACAGACTGACGTGCTGGATGCTCTCCTAGCTAGTTCGTCAGCTGAGTCCTGCTAGTGATCCGCCGTGTCCTTTTATATATTGCAGAGTCACTGTGTTGCAGTAAGATACCGCTACTCGTTCTAGTGCATTGTGACATTCTATTGTTAGTCTCGAGGTAATTTTTTTTTTTCCTAAGGATTGGAGAACTGAGGCGCTGACGGAAAGTACACGTATACGTCGTATTAAATGGCAATAACACGGCAAAAAATGGTGTGTCAATTTGATTATGAATTACTTTTCTCGACTGTATCTCCGGCGCACACTGAGTAAGCAGTCCTACTACCTTGCTGGATGGCTAATATTTTAACTACGGCTTTAACTATTCTTATGAATTCTGACTAAATGTGAAAAAAAAAACAGTCCTGATCAAAGAAATGTTCATGTAAAAGAGTGATCAATTACCTCTAGTTACACTGAGAGCCAATTCCATTAGGTTGGGAATACAGCTACAGGTGGCAGCGATAATTCGTTCAAATAACTTGGAAGAAGGAAACTGATATTGTTCAGGATTGTTTTAAAGCTGAACACGATAATGATGAAAGGTAGCAATAGCTCAAAACTGGTTCAGGGTTAACTAAAGAGGCGGTTAATCCAAACGTTTAAAACATCTACCACGTATAGATTATACATATATAAACTGATACCTTCTTCACATGGGGTAGGCAGAAACTATAGAGTCCCTGCTACGATTCTTACATATTAACTAATAGATAATAACAATGATCATATATTAACTAAATCAGTATTAGCAAAGTTTTAAATTTTATATCTTAAAGGTAGAAAAACACTAGTGGTCTAACCGTTTTATTTAAAAGATCACAAAATTCCAGTTAGCCACAACAACCTAAAAACGAGGTCAAGAAACTAACCGCTTTCTGCATTACCGCAAAAAATCTAGCAGCATAGAAATACTAAATATCATTAAGTGAAAGAAAACTGGAATTTAAAAATCTTAAGTATTCCGAACCAAGGAAAGCAAGTCGTGAATTATTCGCCGAAGAGGTTCTCAAGTGAGATTTTTAAATTTTTTACGCTAATAAAATATATTCCCTGGAGTCTGAAATAGTCTGGATGGCAGAAAGATATAGTGGGGCAGGTGTTTCAGTACTAGATGTCAATTGATTGCTGTCTGTGTAGGCTTGATCGATCTTGGGACTTGCCTTTTATCTTAGAACTAAATTTTTCCTTTTAAATACTCTATTTTATCCATCCGTCTACCTGTAAGATTTTTATTATTGCCTATATGGACATGTTTCTCAGCGATAAATGAAAAATAAAAAAATATAAAAGTATTAAAGCTTTCAACATTACTTTTAAAATGTAGTGATTTTCAGTGCTTTTTTTATTACTGTTATTATTGCAGCAACTCCTTAAAGGCCTTCTTTTGACGCTTTGTCGACCTCATTTAGATATTTATAGAAAGAAAGAAAGAAAGAAAGAAAAAACGTTTATTTGCGGTAAACATGACGCAAAAAAAAAAGTTTTAAATACTTTATGTATTTAAAACTTTTTTTTTTGCGTCATGTTTAAAAAAAAAGTTGGGGAAGCATGCGTCACATCCACGCAAATCGGCTATCGCTCAGCATTATGCTACGACCCTATGCAAGACAGAGCCCCAGCGCTGGTTTTCAGCGACAGCCGGCGCCGACGTAATGACGTCGACCGGTGCAGCAAACAAATATTTAGACGGTGTACCAGTCCAGCGTACTTAAAGAAAAATAATTTATTAAAATTAAATTGTGATTCAATATATAACGTACGTACGTACGTACGTTATAGATTGCATTAACCATTCTTTCTAAAACTTTATATTCAACACTTCCAAATTCACCTTCATAATCAAATTCTCCCTTGTCTTCCCCCCATTCTAAACCACGTTCAACACGATCAGAATATTGAAGCCTAAGCTCCCGTCTTGCTCCCGAGGTATCGGGACACGGCCCCGCACTTGACACTTTTGAATTTTTAACCATGACTTATTCAAAAAGGCTTCGTTACGAATAAAGTTGAGCCAAACGCTTGGAATCAATTCAACGGCGTCTCGGGACTGAATATTTCACTCTACTTAACTATATGTATGACGAGTGCTGGCTTGGGGAATTTACCTAAGTTTTATTTGTCAAGAATTCTTGCTGTTGGAAGAATTTTGTGAATATTGTTTTTCGTTGCATTGTCTTCGTTGTTATGAGTATTGGAATTGTTTTTATTTCTGTTAGTTATACATATATAAATATTTTTAGGTCATGGTGACATTGTTTAAGTATTCGACTCAGCCTATAGCAGTCTGTTGGACATAGGCGCCTGCCGATATGCGCCAAAACATCAGATTTTCCGCCATCCGCATCTAGTCTGTAACTCAATAAACGTTCTACAATCCATTATAATAATATTATTTGCCTCGTCTACATCATATCTTTCTAGTTTATAGAAGTAACAACCACAATATCAAAGCCCTTATCAAAGCACTAAAGCATTACCATTTATCAACCACGCAGTAGGCTATACAGGCTAAATTCTAGACAAAATAATTAGTACTCTAGCATTGCGGAGTACAGTGAGACTATCGGAAGTCACCTGTGCTTCTATCTATGGAATAGTAGTGTTGCTCCGCGCTTCCGGTCTGCCGGCTCTATTCCTAAATTTGGTTATATAGTCTGTGGAACGAGTTGATCGTTTGTTGTCCTTTGTGTTACTTTGTAGCTCTGTAGTCTATGTTGTAACAAGGACATGCTTTTGAAGAGGAATATGTAGTCATAAAGTATATTTTTGTTTTTGGGTTTTTAAAAACAGTCAGATACTTATTATCTCTGTTTTGTTATATTATGTCGCAATGAACATCTTGAAAAACTTCTTTTTTAACATTTATATACAGTATACACATTCCATTGGAACTTATAATTTAAATATCATTTTATAAATTAAAACTAAACTTTTAACAGTCTTAGCATATAATTTTGAATAATAACTAGTCAAAGACTGTCTCTGAAAACTATTTCATTAAATTTTTATTAAAATCTTTTAAAAGTTATACAATGGCTGTTCAAAGTTTTGAATAAAACATTTTGCTAATGTATTAAGATTTACTTACCTACTTTTTGGATGGTACTTTCAAATTTTGGGAGAATGAATTTATAGACTATTAAGTAACGTTACGAGTTCACATAAAAAGATAAAACTGGGCATAACTATGTATCGTATTATTTTGTGGAGAGAATACTTTTGCGATTTTGAAACTCAATAACCTACATATTTACTACGACATGACAGCAGAAATTGTTGAATTGGTAGTACTTTTTACAATTGATAAGCTCGCGTTGGAGCACTATCTCACCTGGTGGTCTAAGCTGATCAGAATGTTCATTTTTATTTCACACGATAGCGACAAAATTACATAATGAACGTCCATCTGCTCATTTCATTTCATTTTTCGACCATTCGCTAGGCGATTGAAAGATACTGAAATCCAACATCGTTGGATCGGTTCAATAATTCATTAATTTTTTTCTTTTGATTCATTTTGTGACACTTTGAGTGGAAGACGCCAAATAAAAGACAAAAGTGACTAAAAAAGCTAGTGATAATTATCTGTTTAAGTCCAGAAACGGTTGACCATAGTGGACGCTTACCTAGAAGTTACCTTCAATATTCAGATCTGATCTCAGGTCTGTGTTTTATATCGGAAATCACTGACCCCTAAAATACGTAGATACTTTCCCAGAAGATGTGTTTCACAAGCAAACTCAAACTCAAAGCATTTATTTCAAATAAACCAATTACAGTCACTTTTGAATTGTCAAGAGGTCGGTCAGTCAGAAATATGTAGCTAGTTGCCTATTCCAAAGCGCAGTAGGTACCTATGGAGAAGAACGGGCAAGAAACTCCACGGACACTTTTAAATCACAATATGTTTACAAAATATTGGTGACATCATTCACGTTAAATTTATACAGTGTGAGAACGACGCAGAACGTTAAAAGCGTCCGTAATAAAATATAAAACAATTCAAAAATACAATTAAAATAAGCCATGGCAGCTAAGAGATGATCACCCCCTACTGACAGCGCCCGTTCACGAACATGACGCATAGATTAGCACCATTCAGCTCAAGCATTTTGAAGGGAGCTAAATGATCCAACACACACGCCACCGTCAGCGAGGCAGAGTGAGCATGACAATGTCAAGCCAATGAAAGACGTACCTAGTAAATGGTAGCTTTATAGTAGGTACATAGTACTCATACGTGTTATGCAATTGCTAAGAGATTGAATTTATACAATGCAAAGGTAGTTTTTTTAATCTTCAGCATCAAAAGCAGCTTTACCCATTAGGAAAACTTGCATCATTTCATAATGCATGCAACGGCTCTAGTTTTACGAAGCAGTCCCAAAGGCTTGCTCAAGTCCGACCGCCGATGGAACTGTGCTCCCTGAGGGAAATCAGATCTGTTCAGGCGAGCGCTTCTGCTCATACACTTGATTTAATTTCTAAGGCACCTCGCTCAAAGATTAACTAGTATCAGCAGAGTCACTGCTCGAAAATTTGTAAATGGTTCCATTATCAGGGTACAGAAATTACTGTTAGACATGCCTCTGGTCTAGCAGAATTGTGACTGCAAAGCGTAGGGTGTGCAGTGTTATTGGGATTTCCCACTTAAATTCCAATGGCTGTAAAAGGACGAAAATGCTTTTAGTACATCAGTGTAAAGTGAATTTGAATATAGAATTAATACAAACAAGAGGTACAACTATACAAGGAGTTCGACGCGTGGCCAAAATCGGAACGAACGCCGCCGCCGCCATCTTTTAAAAAAAATACAATTTCACAAGTGTTTACCAACAGCGCCCTCCTGTAAATGTCATCCAAGCGCTAAAAGATTTGCGTAGTACTGTAGACTGTAGTTAAAGTTTAATTTTGAAATCCCTAGGTGATAAAAACCGCTATACACTTACACATACATTCAAACACGCTCACTTTTAATAACTAAAACCTTTGCACCAAGTCACCAACCAAACCAAACTTCATCGAAGTTGCGAAACCATCTCTAATATTAACACGACTACGTCACGGCGAACACAAAAGACATTTTTCCCAACTCTAACGGTGTTTGAAATGTTAAGTTAACAAGCGGCGGAGTCTCTAGAGACGCGACACTGCGACACTGCAGACACCGGCGGCGGCGCGCCGACACTCCAGAGAATTGTGTCGACATCGCATCAACGGATTACTGACGTGAAAATAGAAATTGCATTTTTTGAATCCGGAATTAGACGAGATTTTTTGGTGAGGCGACGACGTCGTCGTGCTTTTGATGAGAGTTTTCGTACGATTTGAAGCAGGTTTTCGTTAAGACTTAAGATTGATATTTTAAGAACCTCCTATATTTGATTTCTTGAGGACAACATTGGCAATTACGTAAGTAGGTAAATAATTAACGCCTTTGTTACTAAAATCATTTTTTTAAGAACAAGGAAAGCCGTATTTTCTTTCAAACTATTTAGATTTTCCCTAAGGGGATTTTTGATCTTCCTTAACTTTTAAATTAAGTTGTTAATTTTTTTATTACATAATGGTGGTAAAACAATGACGTTTTACCACCATGCATGTTTTACACAATAGACTAGTATCATTTTTTACATATCTCGGGACTCTTGGGTCCTGGACCTTTGGAAGGCGTACGAGGGGCCGAAGCTAACCCGCAGAGGCCCCTTTGACGTTTTTTAAAATGAAATGAGGCACCAACCGATGATTATACCTGTTCGCACTATGCTAGTACACCCAAGGACAAGCCCCGGTTGGTGCAGTACTATTGTAGGAAATGGAAACAAAAATATTGGATTATGGGTTTCGGTGGCTAAGTGAACAGGTTATCTAGAACTATGGAAAGACTGTAGCCCCTGCCTGACCAATATTTTATGTAAAATACACAGGAAAACGGCAGGGGGTGACTTGCACACTCAACAATGGGCCCCCGAAAACGGTCGCTAGCACATAGTGTCGTAGCTACAAGGGGGCAACATGTCCTGAGGAGCTTATGAGGAATGGAGAGGTATTCCACGGCTATCAGGACAATCCCGGAAGTACAGTCAAGATCCTTACCAGCAAATTACTGGAATATTTCCTTCCTCCGAGCACGTTTGCTCTTGCAAATCTCCACTCAAGCCAGAATGAGGTGGGAGCTCTGTTCCTCGTCAGTGTTCACTCCAGCCGGCCGATAAAGGCAACCTCTGGCTTGCCTTTATTGGAAAATAAAATAATTTGATTGATTGACTGATTAAACCAATAAAAAACCCTTTAACAATATTTTAGAAAAATACCACACAAAATACAATAAAATCCTCATCTCCGCTACTATAACACTTGTTCCAGGGTTGTACATCAACACTAACGATCCGTTTATACCGCCGAGAGTTAGGGCTGTCACACACACGGACAGTCGCAGTCGAGTGGCTGGCGCTAGTACTCGAGGCGAGCGCTGTTGTAGAGGGGCGGGGAAATGCCACGGCATTTGCATTTTGTATCTTGTAGTTGTTCGCAGTTACTTGTAAAGGAGAGGATTATAATAATAATGAGGGGAATTAAATTATTTCTGTGTTTGGATGTTGTTGTTGAACAAACTGATATTTGTATATTACTATTTGTATTTCCAAGACATGCTAAAAATGATTAATAATAAAAAGTGGGCCAAAGATGAAAGATATGTGACATTAGTCACATTATAATTTTGCATTACATAACGTTCCATGAATGTTTATAGTTCAGGATGAATTTAATAAAAAAAAATGACAGACTCATTTATTCACGTACAATCTATACAAGTACGCGCATAGAACAATTTGTATACAAAACAAGTCTATTATTTCAAAGCAAAACATTTTCTTCTCAAATAATATTAACACTGACGACAAACCGATATAACCGGGTAATAGAAAGGACACTCAATTAGCGCGAATAGTTCAATTTAGAAGGTAATAATGCACAAAATAATCCCGTGGTTTCGGAAGAAACCGCAGCAAATTACTTTAAGGTCGCCCCGGTGTTGTGCGGCGGAAATATTGTTAGAATGTAGAGTAATGCTAGTGTATGGCATGTTGAAGCAACTTATTTTGTTATTTTCCTTAGTTTTATGGTAGCTAAGAGGTTTCTAAAACACAAGTTTAATGGCTCAAAAGTGGAAGGTGGTAGGGCAATTTTTGTAATTTCATATTTTTAGGTAAACATTGACCTCTTATAACTAAAATATTATTTTATCGCCAAGTACTATCAGCATGCGTGTTAACTAACTTTATTTTTACGTATGAAAACAGGATTTTGCTCTAACGTGTGGTTAATTTAAAAATAACAAACACTACACTGTACAGGATGGTTAATGACGTTAGTTTTTTTTAACTATGAAACTGTGTTTGTTAAAAGAAATAACTTTGTAGAGGATGTCGAGCAGAAGCTTTCGTACATCTAACAAGAAACCGCAGCGGAATGGGACACAATTAGGAAGTGCAGTGAGACACGCAGCGTTAACATAGTTTGTGCGCGTCCTTATATTTCGCACGTTTGAATTCAGCATGTGAAATCCAAAATATTTATTTTTGCGGTATAGTGTTGCGTCAGAAGTTTAGTGTATAATTATTTTTTTTTTTGTTTTCTTAAGACCAGTAAATGATGTAACTGATAAATGTTGCAAATCAAATCATTTATTATATTTGCATAACACCGGTTTATAAGTGTTACTGAAGGTTAGCTCATTTTAGCATTACCTAGATGATTTTATCGATAATTCAACCCTTTTACACGTGAGACTGAGTCATGACTAGATTTAAGATAAATAGAGTAATTACAGACAACCGTTTTAATTGGCACCATATTATACAAATGCCTCAAAGACGACATAACCTTCCCCACATCATTACATGAATGTCAACCAGAATAGCGTCTGTTTGACATTCATGTAATAATACTATTTCTAGGAAGAAACCTCAACAGAATGCGACGCAATTAGCAAATGCATCGAGCACACGCGGCGCTAGCACAGTTTGAACACGCTCTAATTGTTTCACTTACTTTATACTAAATAGCTGAGCGTCTTTCGTATGTAATCAAAGGAAGAAAATAAAAAGTTTTAATTTTTGGGTGAGGGTCAAATAAGCTGAACTAAAATGGGTAAACTTGCTAATAAAACAAAAAGTTATAATGAAAATAAAAGGTTTCCTAATCAAGTTTACACTCCTTTCAGTTACTTTATCTTTGACAGCAGCAAGCCTCATTTAAACAATTATAAAGTTCACTGTGATTTTGACAGTGATGCAAAATCAGAGCAAAATTAAGTGTGAAAGGACTGAAGACGTCAGTTCTGAATGTTCATGAAGACGTTTTATGCTAAAACGTTATCAACTTTTTTCTTACAAACAACTTTTTCTCAAATACCTAATGGCTCTGCAGAACTTTTCACTTCAGCATTATCTATTTGATAAAACCGCACTAACAAGAAACGAACCGAAGCTAGGCAACTCACGTGTTGTGCTAACAACGTGTGCGTACGCCTTCATTGCCACCCTCGTTGAACGCAGCACAATGTTATTGTTAAAGTCACCGTCGTTTTTGCACCATTTTGGTGATTTTTAGTCTAATTTTGAGGCATTTGTGACAAGAGAATCAACACTAGTCTTATTAACTAAATTATGGAAAATAGGGGAAGATAGCTTTGTTCTTCTATTAATTAACACAGTTTTGCGTTCAAAACGCTCTCCTGTAAAATCATGATTTTGTAGATAACCATATATACTTTGTGGCCGTCGAGTAAAAAGTTTACTACAGTTTTCAGCATGGCGATTACAAAATCAAATTGTCTTCACTACCTTAGTGATTTTGACAGTTTGGGATAGAAAACTTTCTTCTGAAATAGTCTACATGTAAAAGGACCTAGACAAAGATTGTTAGAAACGAAAGACAGAATGACAGATTGTAGAAACATTTCTACAGTTCGATGTCAAAAATGGAGAAACGAAATGTCACTTTGTATAGAAAGAGCTGCGTCTATTCTTCGTAGAAATAGAAAGCGTCATGCTACGCGTGCTGAACAGTCAGAATGTCTACTCTAAGGTTGGAATAACACGGATCATGAAATCTAAGTATTTTGAAAACATACCTATATAGAACGCTTCGTGCAATGACCTTACGTAGGTATACTAATACCAATCTTCACGCAGAGTTGGCGTCTTTCATATTTTTTTTTAACAAAGGACGCCATTATTTAATTAACCACTAAGGAATAATTCACATATTAACTATTTCATAACTCTTTCCATCCTGCCCACAGCCAACTAAAATGTTTCCGACAAGAAAGCCAGTAGAACAATTAGCGACTCCAGTAGTCTGTGAATGCTGTGCCCGTTATAATTGTCTAGAGCCAGTCCTCACAAAGGAATCACACTCGGCTATTCACGCTCCTACGTTTTGTTCTGCGCGAATATTCTTGTACCAACACCATCAGTTATTTTAGTTAGTACTTTGTTTAATTAGGGAATATGAAGGATTTGAATGTTTAACTTACAGTCATAATAGTTCTGATTATACTGTCTGGAGTCTGGATTTGTGCCTCGTTATGGCAATAAGTAAAAAAGCGGAGGAATGAGGAACATGTCGTGTCGAAAGTTTTGAGTAAGAATGTGGATAAGAGTAGGGGAAGGCCAAAAAAACGATGGATGGACTGTGTGAAAGATCATAAATGATAAAAAGGGTGTGATTACTGAGATGATGACTGTTAGAGAAGTATGAAATAAGATATGCTGCATCGACCAAAAATAAATTAGGAAATGTGTCGGAGACATGACGATGATGGCAATATGTAAGCCACCATCATCATACTTATACGACTTAAACATAACGGTACGTTGTGGGTGAACCGGTGAACTATACACTACAGCCTAGATTTTCTGAGGATAAACAGGCGAGATGTTGTATTATGTTAAAAATAACATCATAATCAACCAAATACTGTACCTACTATTACGAATTAATTAATTAATACAGAAACAAATAGAAAATAAAAATATCCAAACAATTATTTTTCTACTTTTATTTAAAAACACTACCTAGATAAGTACTAAGTCTAATGTTACCGGTCCTAGTTACATTTTATTTAGGTATACATTTATTTCTTTTCCAAACAAATATAAAATACGAGCATACCTACCTACACAAATTCTAAGGTGCCAACCCTAGTGGGGCACAATCTATGAAGATTTTAGACTAGTGGAATCTGCCCCACCAAAGTGAACTAGTGAGGCAGATTCTACTGCAAAATTTTAGGCATTCCATTTTGCCCCACCTTGCTGGGTGGGGCAAAGTGAAATGATTCGAATTAACAAGAATCGTTAAAAAAACGTTAATAAACAATGCATAATCAGTTTATAATGTTCCCACTGCTGGAACACAGGTTTCTTCGACAGGAAGTCAGCCAAAATCTACAACAAAAAGACACTACAATTTAATTAGTCACATGTTTTTTTCATCGAACAACTGAAATAAACGTCTTATCATTAATTTTGAAAATCAACATTGAATTAAAATGGCCGCCATCTTGAATCGCAATTATTGAAAACGTATACGGAAATTATGGAAAATCCAGTTTCCAGGTAATTTATTGTGTTCTGTACAAAATTGTTCCCGAACAGTTATTTTAGTGTATTGTATCTCTATACCTATTGTCTGGCATTATTGTGTGTTGTTTGGAGATTTTCAAGCCAAATTTGTGTTTGTATTTTTACAGTAGGCTTCGATTTATTAAGAAACATTATTTTACACATGAAAAAGAAACAATTGAAAACAGCTTAATTGAACTAAGTAGTTCATGTTCGGATGCATCGCGTACAGACAGCCATTGAAATACTAGTGCTGTGTCATTCTGGCTACTTTTTGTGATTTGAATTCGCAACATGTTACTTTGAGCGGTGTCATTACAGGCCTCAAACTAAAAAGAAAAGAAAAAAAAAGAAAAGTAAAGAGGGTATCTCTTTTAGTTTTTGGTTTCATAATATTCCTTCACATCGCGTTCAAGACCAAACGACTGGCGGCATTGCCACGTTGTATGGTAATGCTTAGCCTCTGGCCATGGTAAAAGGCAGCCCTTGGTTAAAAACAAGACATGAAATAATAAACTAACTACTTTAATAATCAAAGACTAGGCTCATATACTATAAGCCTGCTAGCCCAAGCAAGTATTAGGCATTTCCTCTTCAATCTTTCCTTAATCAATTACTTGGTACCTAGTTAGAAACAGAAAATAGAATATTAGTTGTAGCATTATTTTCTATCAGACTCTACTAACAACAGTGTATCAGAAAGCTTATGTTTTGTGGCTATTTTCGGTCTTCTATAGTGATAAAAAACTAGCATCAATCTTCTTAATCTTAATGTGTGCCTTTTATGACGTAAGCACACTCCAGGATCCTCTGATAATCCCGCGGGAACATAAAAAAGTAACGCTATGGAATGGTTCCGTCAACTTTTGACGAGAAAATTAGGTATTCCGGGACGATGAGCTGTAAAAGTCCTCGTAAAAGTAACAGAACGATGTTAATTTTAAGTAGTTTTTGTCAAGGACATTGTGGCTAAGTATGGACGTTTCTTGAAATTTAATGTTGAGAGGTTTTGAAGACGTGACCGTTGAATGTTATTTAGCATTGATGATTGTACTAGAGACAATTTTTTAAAAAGAGAATTGGAATATGGCCCTTCTAAAGTTAAGTGCGACAGCTGCACAAAGTATATCGTACACAATTGTATTGTCTACCCAGGAAGACCTCTTTAAAACTGCATCAGGTTCGTGTTACAGAGACAATAAAAAAAAAATAGGCAGTCATGAGGACTGCCGACAGAAGTGAAAACTTAAAACTAGTATTAGCGCTATCTAGCTTCTATAGTACAGCATTACAGCGCGAGCATGTCGGTGACGCGAATCCATAAGTTTATCCTCTACCAAAAATCGCTAAACGTGGCAAAAGAAGTTTTCACTTAAAAAGAAGTCTTCAAACTGCAACACATCAACGTTACTTGAGAACAAAAGTAAGTGAGTACATTTTCTTCCGAAACCTGCGAATCTAGATACTCGAAAATATAACAAGAAAATGAGTACAAACAACAAAGTAATTAAGATTACTTTAATTAAGATTACACAATAACAGCTATAGTTGCTTTGATTAAGATCAAAGCAACTATAGCTGTTATTGTGTATCGCCATCCCAGATTCCTGAAAGCAGTGTCTCAGAAATAATCAGCACCCTACGTGACAGTCCTTACAACTCCGTGTCGTCCGGAATTCCACACCGCTGCTTCCGACGCCGATAATTTCGCATTCCGATTCAATTTGTTCGGAATAATGCGTGTCGCGAGGAGCACTCATATGGAAAAGTAGAAGATACACAATGATTCTGAAGGTATTTTGGCATAGCTGGTAACTTATTTACTACCAGACTTCGAAAATAAGGAATCTGTTATCATACACACATCTGAACTCCCCAAAGGTGCAGACCCACATTTCGCCAGATAATGTTATAATTTCCATTAAAAACGGATGAGTCTATTACCATTCGACTCAAGTTTACTCCTGGCTGCTACTGAGAAATTCCTATTGGGAAAATACTTATAACATTTTGCTCGACCTGTACGCAAAAAAAAAACAAAACAAAAGACAAAAAAAAAGACAAGACGAAAATAGACAAAAGATGACGGAAGACTAAACAAAATGACAGATTGTGATTGTGAATCATCAGTCATTTTGTCTATTCTACCGTCGACAAAACCTGTTTTTATTGTGGTCATGCTACCCGTGCTGGGGTATAATATTGCCCAAACTGGTACTTGAAACCAAGACTCTACTCAGCAGTCCCTTGCCCACCTCGTCGAGCAGCACGATGGGCCGACAAGTGGACGGAGAGCCCACAGGGTGCCCCGGCTTCTCAATGAGCACCAGTTTCCCCATCTTTCAACGAAATGGGAACTAGCCTCTCTCCAAGCAAGCGCTTAGGAGCCCCCTTTGTCGAGGCCGAAGAGCCTCCAACGCCAAGTGCCAGGCTTTTCCAAGTAAGCCATCGGGTCCTGGGGCGGTATTTTTGGCATTCAGCCTACGTACCGCCACTCTCATCTCTACCTTGGTCACCTCCGGAGCATCGTCGTCGTCGTCAGCGGTGTGGTCCACATCGGGCACCGTAGTAGGCCATGGGCGGAGAGATATGTTCCCCTCTTGAAGAGAACAGGGCGCTCACCATGTTCCCCCCTCGCTGGGGCCGGAGACTTTGCGTCAGCGGGGGAACCATGGGCGGAGTTTCTCCCACACCATCTTATATGGGCGTCCCCACGGGTCCCTTTTCAGAGTCCCCAGCGACTCCTCGAGGGCTAGTGCCCTGGCCCGCAGGATCTCCGCTTGGAGGGCGCCGCTTTGTACCCCTCGTACAGCTCCACCTGAATGGTTTCCGTATCCGGAGCTTGCGGTGCCTAGTGTACTGGTGTCGCGCAGCAACGCCACTTTACCTGGCTCAAGGCGCGTCCGGGCTGGACCCGGGGCATTGCCACGTTACATATTTCAGACATGACCTCCTGGATGAATAGTCAGCCTGTGGTCGTCATCTCATTTAAGAAATTATTTATTTTGCTGAAAAAATCACAACTAGGAATTATCGATGACACTTCAGATCAGTCTTCAAGAATCTAGTAATAAAGAACCCATGTTAACTCCATTTCACTCCCAATATTCAATTCCTCCACTACCATACAATATTAGTTGTGGATAAGACCTTCTGTTTGCTCAGTGGCAACACAAAGAGGGCCTGTTTTCTTACTGCGAAATAATAGGAAAATGAACACGGGGTGAAAAGAGGAGGCTGAGGGGTGAAGCGGGGGCGGGCAGGGTAAATTAATTTTGTTACTATATTTTCTATTCAAGGCGACGTAATGGCGCGAAATTGATTAACGGAGTTTAGATTGGATGTTATTATGACGTGAAAGGGGAATTATGGGGATAATAATTGTATTATGATGTGTTTCCGAGTTTTGAGATGATAGTATGGAGTGGGAACTATCAGCTATTTATCTTATTAACTCATATGGCATGAAATATTACGTTAGGCAGAAAGTTAGCTATGTCATGGTAATTGGGATATTACTGAATTTCAGAACATCAAAACTGGATTAATTAAGCTTTGCTATCTAAATCATTGGTTCCTGTTATAAATGTTGGATAATATTAAGCTCTATATTGAGTACTGATACGATTAACGTTTATTAAATTAGGTGAGATACATAACAATTAAAAAAAAAAAAAAATAATTTAATTGATAAGAATTAACTATACGGATTACAAAGACTAACACCTATGGACTATATTCAGAAAATCTCGCACAATATTGTGCCAGTGAAGGTTCTCCTTATTTACTAAACTAACACCAAAATCCTTTTACAATAAAACTACAATTAACAAAAAAGTCCGTATCGCAACCGTCACGGCATCTTCTGAGCCTGTCACGCCATACACGCTTCACGCCACTTTCACGCGTGCCACGTCTCTATCGTATTATTTGTTGTGTCCCGCCCGAAATTGCCAGCTTTTGTCGCCTTCACGCGCGAATCCACTTCAAATGCTACTAAAAGCGCTATTTCTCAACCGACGGTAAACGTTCAGGTTGAGCGGATCCACTACCTCCCCCGATAGGGGGTGGGAAGAGGGTGAAATGCATTTAGAACGTTTTTCCCCGTCGTAGTTTGTAGCTAGTGCATTGTCGACCGGACAATGGCACGAAACCGATTGTTTTCGTCAATTCGATTGTCAACCGAGTTATGATTCGACAATGGACGGTTTTAATTTACTTTTGAACGTTTGAGCGTCTGGTATCGAGTCGCGAATGATACCGCTGGGAACAATGAGGACGGCTTCTTTCTTTCCCTTTTTACACTTGAATAAATGTTCTAGATGACTTTTGGCGTTTTGATTGCTTTTGTGTGGTTGTTCAGCAGTTTATGGTAAAAGTATTGAGGTCTCGTGTTTCACTTTAACGTTGCATTTGTCATTTACATTCAGAAGAGAACTAATTACATTTATTACTTTTTTTTTCCATAATATAATACTAATCCTATTTTATTTTCAGTAATAAAAACATCAATTTGCTATAAGCATGTTAACATCGTTTGAAGTTTACGAATTATTCGTTTTATTGCTGTCTAGGTGGCCATTTACTGAACCTTGCGTGACGGACAAAAGGTTAATCATGTCGACTGTGTTTACATTTACATCGGCTGGAGCATTTCTTAGCAATAAAACATGTAATAAAGTACGGACCATTGCCTACCAGCAAACATTTTCTTATTTACACACGTCTTTATATCTAGTTAGAGCGTAAACAGAAAGAAATTGAACATCGAGTATTTTCTCCAATAGATTCAAATTGGATTTAAATTCAATCTTAAACTGTTTGTTGTGCCTTGGGATTTCCATTTAACGATTATAAATTCATTGCTATAAGCCTGGCATTTGAGATTTTTTATGTTCACAATCAAAACGATTGAAATCGGCTTTCATTTGAAAAGATCTTGGAATTTCAAGATTGAATTTTTTGATATCTTTATCTTTGATCTTCTTTTGACTTTTGAGTCGAAGAATATAATCTTAGTCCGGCTAATTCTTAATCTGAATTGTGCGCATCAATTTCCCGTCCAATTTGACAATTTGTCTTGAACATTCCACTGTCTCAATGTTAGCCTTTGTCTTCAAAAATACTGATTTGATCTTGAAGTATGTCAGCCGTGAAATAATCTCTTGTCTAAAATTTCTGTTTAAAAACAAAACGGCTGAAAATTCTGGAGTATTCTAGAGCATTCTGTACTTTAGGATGGCTGTTATCAGCAATTTGGACACACACACGAGTATGAAACTAATTAACCGTCAACCTTTGTCCATTCCGAGTCACAATTACATACAATTAAACGTGACCTAAAATAATATTGGAGTTAATTTGGACAAAGTTCTAAATGGTGTTCCGCAGGGTTTATGGTGGGACCTTGTGACATTAAGGCGGGTTGGGGTGTTTCTGACCGCTGGTTTCAATAAAAAGGCTGGAATTAGCTCGGGTGTCAATTAACGCGGCGATTAATGAGGACCAGAAGGGTGGATGTTTCACTGTGTTTACAACCTCCGGTGACTCTTGTATTGGATTTGGGCTGCTGTTGTTTGAATACTAAGTTTGTTTTTTGATATTATAATTCTTGTTTTATTTTCTGTAGGGTTTTATAGCGCTGATTGGGCTCAGGTAACACTTTTAACGACTGTTTTAGGAACCAATCTCGAATTCAAGTAAATATTTGAGATAAATGAATACATAAATTCATCTATTGGACAGTGCCTTAAACCTCTTATTCGTTTAAAGTTATCCAGAGTCGTCATCTTCACGACAGCTTGGCACTTGCGTACCTTGCTGCAGTAAATCACAACAACGTGACTGGTAGTCTTACTACCATTGCTCGTGTAGTTTCTGTTACACAATGATAAATTTTAGATACATTTCAAGATCCGCAGACAGATTATTGACCGCTTACATGGGTGCTTTAGATGATGGTAATCATAACAGAAATGAGAAGACCGGTCAAAGGGATTTCATTCCCTAATGTAATTGATATTTTATTCTCGAATTTTCTCAAAAGAATATTAATGTCAAAGCTTTTTAATCCATTTAATAAGTTGTGAATATCATGATAGTAGTCAGACTTGGTAAAGAGGAATATTTGGTCCAAATAATTTGTTTAGACTTCTGGTATTTCGACTCAGAAAGCATCCTGTATTGAAACAAGTTTTATTTCTTGCTATTGGAATTATACGGGCTTTATTAAAAACTATACCAAATAACAGCTGTTAAAGATACTACTACATAGTTTACTAGCTTTTCATAACAAGAAACTATAGTCAGCCTGCTAGTACCCTAAATCCAAAATCAACTATAATCTTCATCTTCAAACTCAGAAGTTCAAACACATAGTTCCTTCAACTAACCAAGAATGAAGGACTTCCTCCCAACTTCTGAGCCTGCTTTAAACACATACAGCTCGTTTCAAAAATAATATTGTTTTAATGAAATAGCTAAAGTTTAATAAACATGAAACATTTCAGGTATACATTACGAGTCGTCTTAATTTGCTGACAACTCTGAACTTAACATCGAAAAGATATACGTTATTATTTCCGACAGAGAGCAAGGCTTCCGGAGAGTTGTGTGAGATAGAAGCGACAGCGTATGGTATAAAATTTTGGAAATATTGTTTCTAACTATAATAATAGACCAATAATAGACCAATCTCCTGATGATGTCAATCATTCTATCAATCTGCAGGAACCAAATTATTCAAATTAACTTCAAGTCCATGATAATTAAGAAGCAATATCTACCTTGATCTTTATTGTGTCTCTTACGTAACGATTTTCGCTTTTCTTCAGTCATTTTGCTATCAATGTTCCTAGTGCTACAAGTGGCAAAGACGATGAACTACTCTGAACAGGTCAAGAATACAAAAGATTAGTCCAACATTTAAAGTTGTAATTGCTATTCTACTGTGTCTTTTACAGTCAGTCTTCCTTTCACATACTTTCCTTCATTAATAATTAATTCAACCTTCCTTCATCTACCTTTTTATTGCCTTCTATTTTAAAGTCTTTCCCTTTGCTAAAAATATTCTTTTAGTAATTTCCTCAGTTCATAAATTGTGTCCTCTCCACTAGCGGCATTACACCAAGCTCCTTAACTACGTACATTTCGCGACAAGTCGTCGTGTATACTCGCAGTGAGGCGCCTGTTACCTTCGCTGCTAATGATTGCTGGCATAGCAGGAACTTGAATTCGTGTTAGTCTTAGAGCGGCTGAAACAATATTTTGTGTGAGTGAGTTATTTTGAAGAAACATTTTGCTCAAGTCTCAGTTGTTGATCACAAATGAAATGGTAGGTGGTACCAAACTAGGAAGAAGAACCGAAACTGAGAATTCTTTGAAATTTTGATTAATGAATTAAGGTCACAGTTAGTTGGAAAGATTAAATAATGATGTATAGTCGCTGATCTGACTGTTGAGTACATGATTATTTTTGCTGGCCAATACTTAAGTACTAATACCACATTTTAAATTAAAATAATCTTCCATGAATTGAATAATTAATTAGTCAATTCATGGAAGATTATTTTAAATGTGGTATTAGTTGAAGTTACAATGGAGTTAAATACTGAAATATCATAGGTGGCAGCACAGTTTTTTGACGTTCAAAAGTGCCATACATGGGCCTATTTGAAATAAATGTTTTGACTTTGACTTTGACAGTTGTCCGTCTTCAAACCGCCATTGTTGTGTTTATGTTTACTTGTGTCGATCACAAACTATACTAAAACTAGATAAATACCTATGCGACTTGGAGTGTAACACTATTAAAAACGAGCTTAGGACAGGGGAAGCGTCTACCACTGGTAAAAAGCAGCTTTAGTGGAAAAGTCAATCAATTATGAACGTTTTATAATTTTTAGGTTATTTTGTGTTTGTTGACTTTAAGATCTATTTTTGTTAGACTAAAGGAGTGCGACAGAAATAACCTAATCAGAGTTGAAAAACAACTCGAGGATGATGTTTCTGACTGAAAAACTTCAGAGATGTTAATTCTAGTACTGCTCATATGATAATAGAAAACACCCACACCTTTACTATAATTTACATAATATAACATCACAAGTGCCTGTAGGTAAAGAATCACCTGCATACGATTTTTTTCCCATAAATGTCTTCAAGTTTCAAAAAGATAGCACATAGGTTCGCCGAAATATTGGGTTTCCAATTTTTTTTCGAAAAACTTTCTTGCACAGTTTTAGTCTTCTTTTCTTCAACATCTTTGACAAATACATGGGTGACATAGTCATAGCTAAAATTTAGCTGTGACTATCCGTATTTATTTTACAAAAAAGCATTTTTTTTTTAAATAAAAAACTGCCACTTGCTCACTTCAGATTCCCCATTAACTTAACCATATTTAACTCGATTATTTTACATTGAAATAATAACTGCCTCATTGGTCTAGTGGTCGCAAGCGCTACTGCTGACCTTTAGGTCCTGGGTTCGATTCCCAGGTCGGGCAAAGTGATATTGGGTTTTTCTATCTGAAATTTCTCAGTAGCAATCTGGAGTCTGGATTTGTGCCCGGTTGATGGCAATAGGCTCGCCCCCTATTACATGGGACTTAAAACAACTGGCGAAATGTGGGTGAACCTGCTACAGGGACACCTCTGTCCAACCTTTCGGGGAAACAAGGCGTGATGTTATGTTATGTTACGAAATAACCGACTATAAATTACTATATTTTCCATTTCTTTCTTTTATTTTTATTTAAAGACGATGTGTCTTCTAGTAATTGTTTTGCTTTTCATCATTTTCTTTGCCATCTTCAACTCTCAAAGACACAGCAGCAAGCGGCTTATCATTCTCGCTAGCAACCCCCGCCAGGTTCTCTGCCCACCCCCTAAGCGCGTATCGTGAACAAAGAGCTTTTAACGACCAATTACTGTTGCTTACCGTACGAAGACTTTGCCGTCGTTAGAGACCTTTGTCGAAGATATGGACGTTTTTGTGAGGAATTTGGACAATTTGTTCTTTAAATATAGAAAGTTTTATGGAACAATATTCTATTGTGTTTGGTTCAAAAGTATCTAAAGAAGCCTAAGTAATTTTAGCGTAGCAAGCAATGATCCAAAGTTAGTTTTTTATATCTGAACATGTTGCCTTTGTAGTATTTTCTTTTTATCTAGTCAATCAAGCAGTCAGGATTTTGAAAATATATTGGTTTCGATATAATTTTTTTTTCTCTCTGGTGATAATTTTGGAAGTCAACAAATAAATTAAACCCAGGATCAAGACTTCCGGTGCGCGTAGGTGACGCTCATGAACCATGTGACATTGCTAGTCTCTTCCAACGCCATTTCAAGGTGGAGTCGCCGCTTGGGCCGGCGGCGCAGGTGCTTGGTGCTGAGTGTCAGCATGGAGACGTTAGTATCAGCTTTGCAGCCAAGGATATAGCTGTCATTATTAAGATGGTGAGAGGAATGTCTCCAGATCATGATGACCTTATCATCGAGCACTTGAAACACGGTGGTGTAAATCTACCGAAGGTACTGGCAATGCTATTTAATCTGTGCATCAGCCATAATTACTTACCTGATGATCTCATGTACACGGTGGTAGTTCCAATCGTTAAAAACAAAACGGTTGATGTGTTGGATGTATGGAACTTTAGGCTTATTTCGCTCGCTACTGTCATAGATAGGCTGCTTGATAGGCAGCTAGAGAAGTACCTTCAGATTCATGACGCTCAGTTTGGCTTCACGCCTGGTTTGTCGACTGACAGTGTTATCCTCTGTCTCAAGCAGACTGTACGTACAGTACTACACGGCTAGAAATACTCCTGTGTACGCTTGTTACCTAGACCTCTCAAAAGCGCTCGACTTAAGAAATTATGACATGCTGTGGTACAAGCGGCACAGTGAGGCGCAGGTGTCGAGTGAGATAATGTCGATATTTAGGTAGTGGTACAGTCACCAGTGGAACAGTGTGAAATGGGCGGGAGTATATTGCGACGAGTACGAGTTGGATTGCAGTGTGAGGCAGGGGCGGTTAACATTGCCCCGCTTGTTCAACCTGTACATGAACCAGCTGATCGGCGAGCTCAGCAGTGCTAATGCGGGTTGCTTAATAGGCGGAGTGCTTCTTAATAACATCAGCAACGCGGATGATATGGTGCTACTGAGCCCGTCGGTTGGGGGGTTGCGGAAACTCCTGCGCATTTGTGAGACATATGCTGGGACTCATGGGCTCAGGTACAACTCTAAAAAAATGAATACATGATTTTCAAGGCTGCTGCCAAATGTTACTCTTTTATACCTCCGGTCCTCACTCTTTGCGGTGCTAGTCTGAATAGAGTTAGCCATTTTAAGTCCCTGGGCTATTAGGTCACAGATAACTTGTCTGAAAATTAGGATATCGAGCGGGAACGTAGGGCGCTGTCAGTTCGTTGTAATATGTTGGCACGTAGGTTTGCACGCTGTACTCAACAAGTAAAGGTGACCGTATTTAGAGCCGCGAGCATACAGTGTCATGCGTGTACAGTACAACAATACGTTTAGGATGCTGCTGGCTGCCGTGGTTTAGCAGCGCTTCTACCATGTTTGCGCAGATGCAAACTGAGGATTTTTATGTTATTATTAAGAAGCGGAGCGCCTCGCTACTAAGTCGCTTACGACAAAGCACTACCAATATTCCTTTGTTTTGGGTGGGAAATTATCAAATAACTTCTCCCGCTCTCTTCATGTCAGACTCTTAGTGACTAAAACCCACCCGTATTCCTTCAGTTGCCTATATTGCATCCTGCCATTTCACCTGTGTATCTTATATAAGATATTGCAGTCAGGCAGGGGCCATAGTTTTTCCATAGTTCTAGATAACCAGTTCACTTAGCCACCGAAACCCATAATCCTATATCTTTGTTTCCATATCCTGCAATAGTCATGTACCAACCAGGGGTTGTCCTTGGGTACACTAGTATAATGCGAACAGAGACAATCGTCGATTGGTGCCTCTTTTAATTAAAAACGTCTAACGGGCCTCTACGTATTGGCTTCGGCCCCTCGTACGCCTTTCAAAGGTCATAATAATTGCGTATGTTATAAATAGAGTGCATAATGTTTTCATTTACACCTAGTTGCCTCATGACTTTATGGTTTCACAAAATGTTACTAACTGCGCACGACTTCGACCGCGTGAAATAAATATATCATTTAACACCCGGCAAAGAGATCTCTTCTCTTCGCGTTTTTTTTTTCTAATATACTTTGGCATAACTATTCAGTTTTTTTTTTGTATAATAGTACTTTGCTATAATTGTATTTGGCATATAGTTTATGTTGACATAATTATCTTTTAGGCTACCAATCTTTGATCTCCAATACACCCAGGTTTATTATTAACCATCTACCCAAAAGCTTAAGCTACAGACACCAGCCAGCTTTCAATCTATATAATTAAAGCCTCGGTACGAAATGTGGCGAAAGTTGCCGAACTCGCAGCGGGAAAACTTTCTTACTCATAATAATTAACGTTACCTCACCTCCCGCACCCTCAGCCTTCGGTGCAGGCTTATGTAGATAATGTTGGGTTATACCATGTTTTAGCATGGTTATATTTTCTGAAGGGTTAAGCAGAGATGTACAACATTCAATTTAGGAATTAAGACACGCGTAATGGAGTGTCTGGGTATACAGGAAACAATTTTAATCTCCAGAATGCTAATGAGAATTTCTTAACAGTTTTACTAAGAATTTCTTAACAATTTTACTAAGCATGTCTTAACAATTTTACAAAAAAAAAAACTTGAGTGCTGAAAATGCACTCTACTCTCTTACTAAGTACTGATTCCAAGAAAGGAGTATCATTTCATTTTAGCATTACAATTTGACAGCTTTTCGAAAGTCTATTGTCGAAAACATCCTCAATATGTCTTGCAAACATAACTTTATTTTCTAGACTTTTTTGCATCAACAAGACCAACCCTTAACAATGATCTCTATAATAACCCTCTATTTCACCACAAACAACCATAAAACTCCAAAATTACTCAAAAATTTTACGTTTTTAGTACCTAAAATTAATTAAAATATTCATAGTCATCTTCTTCCGCGTTTTACGTCAATGTTGGCAACAAGTGTCAGTTTGTGACTGGCGTTTAATAATTAACGAGCGCCCTCTGGCGGACACCGGCGCTTCGTTAGCTGGAATCAAATATTTATGCTATTCTACAATTACACGGATGAGTTTTGGGAGAGGAAGTGTATCTTTAGTGGTTAGTAGTATCGATAAGTAACTTTAGAATAAATACTGCTTATGAGCCAAAGAGATATATTGATTAGAACCGAAAGACCGTTTCTAATCAATATCTGTTTGGCTCATAGAGAGATGTTACAAAATGTGGGACACAAATCACGGTAGCATCTATGTATGCCTATAATTAATCTTTCTATAACAATTTTATAGAAGTTAAGTCATCTATTTTATCGAATCAAAGTTATCAGAACCATGAAAATATTGTCTTTCAGAACAAGAATACGTTGTAAGCAGTCCTGTTATAAATAGACATACGGTATAGGTTTATTAGTAGAGTTCCGTTGGAATCCTTTGGGTACGAAGCCCTAAAAACTAAAAAGAGCTACATAAAAAGAACCTCCTTTTTTCCTCCGTCCTACTTTAGCATATGCTAGAGTAGCAAATAATGTAATCTATGTTTTGTGTTTCTTTGTTTTGTAATATTAATTATTTTGCATACTGTTGTCATCATTCAAGTTTTTCAAACACATGTGTTGCTGGGAAATTTGTTGCGTCACTTCTTCTTCCTAGCTTAAAGCAAGTGGTGAGAGGTGGGCGTTTTGGGGGACTGTTTTATGTAATTTTGAAGTTCAAAAAGTGCTAATTTCAATAAATGACTTTTGATTTTGTTAGTTTACTCGATCAGCTAATCTTTTTATTATAACATCAGTTATATTCATACAATCCTCGAAATCATCTCCCACAATACCAAATACAATCATCGCTTTTCCAATCATGTCTACACCATCTAATCTATCAGCAAAACATACACCAGTCACACTCGAGCCCTTTATGTAATGGTAGCGATCAATGGCCCTATTGATGACGTCACTGTGTTCGTCCATATAGTATGCTATTAATTTCCACGTATCAACCTGTGGATTAATTACGGAGTTAATAGGCATGAAGATGTCATTATGTTTGTATAGAATGTTGTGATTGGATGGATAGAAGCTATGTATTGATTAGATAGTATAAAGGGAAATTATTTATATGTAGCATTGAAAAAGTAGAGTAGATGTACTATAGATTCACCTCTACCTAACCCTTCGAAGAACGCAAGCGCAATGTCATGTTATTAAAAAGAATGTAGTGAAATTCTTCATTGATTTCAAAAAGAGCATAAGTAGTACTTAGTTATTTTTGGAAAGCTGAAGTGTGTAAAAGTTTTGGTGGTGAATAACCACTTTTGGACTTACAAGTATCCTAATAAACCGCTATATGTAGTGAAATAGGAAATACTTCTATAATAACAACACAATTTATTTGATGATAATGCTTTTACTTTATATTCAGAAGGGTAATTATAATGTAAATAGGTAATTACAGATTTTTTTTTATTGTTTCTACACAACCTATTTATGAAAACCCCGAAAAACAATAACCAACATTGACAATTGAATTAAAAATGTCTCACAATATATGTCCGTCGAACACAATCCTGCACTTTCATAATTAACCGAGTAATAACAACGAAAATGTACTGGTAAGTTAAAACAGCAGTAAATCCTAGAACTGACTGTGACACTACAAATAACAGTACAGAAAATACACTCTTTTAGATGTAAACAGAACTCTGTCAAAAAAAAAGTAACACTTTAATGTAGAACAAACTACAATAAAAGAAAAGTCCAAGTCAAAGTGAAATAATTTATTTCAATTAAACACATAAAAGGCACTTTTGAACGTCAAAATTTACAAAAAAAAAATATTTAAAAGGTAGTTTGCGTATGAAGAATAATGGGCAAGAAACTCCACCGTTACTCTTTTAAAATGTATTACATACAATATAATTATATGTGAAGACGATGCACCTGGAATAAGATTACCACAATAGGTAAAAATAATTAAAAATGAAGTAATAGGAGAAAAAATAAACATAATTATGTACTATAGGAGATATGAGTGATATCGATGCCGCGGTACATACTTTTAGCTCATACATGCTCCAGGTTTTTGATCTCCACGCTCCTATCAAGAAAAAGACCTCCTATAAGCGGTCTACGCCTTGGATCACTGATATAATTCGTCTGATGTTCAAGCTGCGACATGAAACTAGGGACAGATGTCGCAAAACTAGAGAACCACATCATAAACAGTACTACCTGGATCTTAAAAATGAAGCCGCCGCCGCATTAGTGAAGGAAAAGACAGCATATTTCACAAAAAACATCAATTATCAAAGTAAGGATCCCAAACTACTTTGGCGTAATTTGAAGTTAGATGTGCTTCCAGACCATAAAGAAAGGCTACTGCCAAGTCATTTTAACAATCAAGATAGTATCAATGTGGCCTTTTTGGATGTTCCAGGAAATTGTGATGATAACGTCTCGCAAATGTCCTACTTCTGTTCTCGTAATCACAGTCCAGCCAGGTTCTCACTCACTACAACCAACCAGGAGACAATTCTGAAGACAGTCAGGAGCCTACGATCAAATGCTCAGGGTGTTGATGGTATCAGTTTGGAAATGTTAAAACTCACAATGCTAACCACCCTGCGAGTCATCACTGATATCATCATCAGGTCAATAGAATCGCGCACTTTCCCTGGCCTCTGGCGTCGTGCAATTGTTCGCCCTATCCCTAAAATTTGTGATCCAGCCAATTTGAGAGACCTCAGGCCAATTAGTATACTGCCCTGTGTATCTAAGATTCTGGAGCGTGTAATGTATCTACAGGTAATTGAATACTTGGAGGCTAATAAAATTCTCCCTGAACTTCAGTCGGGTTTCCGTAACGGAAGAGCTACTGCAACGGCTCTGATAGATGTAGTGGGCAATATCCTAGAGGCACGTGATGGGGGGAGGGGTCGATCCTGGTCCTGCTGGATTTTCTCCGGGTTTTCGACGCTATTAATACCAATCTACTACTGTCCACTGTGGATTGGTTTAATAGCTATCTAACTAGTAGGTCACAGTATGTGCAGATCCACAAGGAAGACGGATCAACTGTGTCTTCCCCTCCACTCCAGATGTCTAGGGGAGTCCCGCAGGGATCGATTCCGGGCCCTTTGCTGTACATCCTCTATAGTGCTGATGTTACCGGATCCTTTCTAAACTGCAAGTATCACATGTATGCTGATGATATCCAGTTGTACATATCTTTCAAAAGTGATGATACAGCGTTGACAGTGCAAAAGGTGAATGAGGACCTGCATAGAGTGGCGACCTGGTCTGAGGAAAACTCTTTGGTCCTGAACCCACTGAAGTCCAAGTTCATGGTGCTGGGTACAAGAAAACAAGTTGCTGTAATACTATCTACCAAACCAGAGATTCTAATTAAAGGGGAGAAAATTGAGCGAGTAGAACAGGCATGTAGCTTGTCTAATCCTAGATCCTGAGCTGCGTTTCGAGGCTCAATTAAAAAACGTACTCAGAAATTGCTTTTATAGGCTTAAAGTATTATATAGTATACGAAATTTTTTTAGCGTACCACTCAGAAAACAACTAATTGACAGTCTGATCCTATCTAAGCTAAATTACGGCGACACTGTCTATGGGCCCTGTATGCTTGCTAGGACAGATAGATTAATTCAGCGAATTCAGAATGCCTGTGTTCGTTTCTGCGTTCATGTCCCTCGCAGGCATCATGTGACGCCATACATAAACCAACTCAAGACATTAAAAATGGCTGCCAGGCGAAAGCTTCATTCAGCGAGTTTAATGTTTGGCACTGTAACAATCCATAAGCTGCACTTTTTATTTGAAAAACTCACTTGGCGACAAGCTCGTTACAAATATGGTCTTCGTTCTGTGTGGTTTTGACATAAAACTGCAGCATTCGGAGGTAGCTTCAGGTTTGCGGTCACGCGCTGCTGGAACGATCTTCCACTGTCAATGCGAGGTCTAACAACTCTCTGAACAATAAGTTTTAACTCTCATAAACAGTTTATTTTTCTTTCTTTCTTTGCTTACCTTATGACCTGCAGTATTTGGTTTTTGGATCTCCAGCAGCGCTGCAGCATGGCATTCGGTCCACTGATTTCTGGGTCTGCTGGTAGCGTTTCCCCTGTCCACTCTCATCCTATGTTGACAACCTATTTTTTAAATTACATTTTGACCTTATTACTTGTCCATTTTATTGCTTATTGCTTTATATTTATTTTTATAATCATCCATTTACAATCTAATTTCAAATTAAATTCCAATAATCGTATTATTTACATATTCCGTGATCTTGTATCTATTCGTGACTCGAATTCCATTTTTCATACCTTCCTGTTTTTGAAGCTCCATATCTCTTTAGAAAGTGTTTGGTATGCCGGGGTCACCCTCCAGTTTTCCAAGGTTTTGTCTTTTATTGGGTCCATCTCATTTCACATTCACTCACAAACGCATATAACAAAAATACTAACACATAACTTTTGCATAAAACATTACATTTTTGGCCATTTTGTAATTTCTTACATCACAATTTAGTACATGTTGGGTGCACGTCAAATAAGACGCGTCGAAATGTTGCCACTATATAAAACGAAAAACGTTTTTGAGGATGATATTCTCGTAACTTACAATAAAGTATGTCTATTTTTTTTTTATGTGTTTTACGTCTATTTAATATATTGAATCACATTTTAATTTTAATAAATTATTTTTCTTTAAGTACGCTGTACTGGTACAGCGTCTAAATATTTTTTTGCTGCACCGGTCGACGTCATTACGTCGCGTCGGCGCCGGCTGTCGCTGAACACCAGCGCTGGGGCTCTGTCTTGCATAGGGTCGTGGCACACTGTTTAACGATAGCCGATTAACGTGGATGTGACCCTACCTTTTCTCAATTTTGTATTTTAAACTTCTTTTTTTTTGCGTCTTGTTTACCGCAAATAAACGTTTTTTCTTTCTTTCTTTCAGATACATGGTGTTCACATATTTACAAGCATTGTAAAAATAGGTACCCATACGATATTCCTAAAAAAATTACAAGTAATACTAATAAGTCAGTGTGTGAGTTCAAATAATCACAGAATGTAAAATCAATGTTATAATAATTAATTATACAATTAAATTAGGAACCAGTTTGATTTTGTCTAGACTCTGAATTGTCCTATGGAGCTAGACCAACATGTTCCCAAGCATTCTTATCTTGAAAATAATCCTTTAATTTGTAATATGCTTGTTTACAGAGGAAAACTTGTTTAAAGAGGAACATTTGTCTAGTCAAAATCGTAATAAATGCGTTCCATGTTTCATACCGATTTTGGGCTTCAACAGTATGTTAAATCAAACAAAATGTTTTATTTCACATACTCGTAACTTATAAAATGTCAATAGCTAGGTGCACGGTTCTAATCTATTTCCTATGAAAAACCCGCGAGAAACGCCACGGTCCTACTCTTTTAGAAATAATTGGCAATAATAGTTACCTATGGGAGGACAGCGCAGGCCTGCCAACAAGTACCCGGTACTTAACGAAATAGAAAATGGTCAATAAATCGAATCATCTGCGAGTCTATAATAGCTACAATGTTCTCACATTCGTAAAATGTATGTATGTATGGGGATTTTTAATTTTTTTTTTACATCTTGCAGCTGCGTAATTATTCTTTTAATTTAGTTATGTCAAGATTCAGGATCAACTCTTGACTGTACAGTCAGGCTAAAAAACGTATACATGGACCAGAAACCGTTTGGTTTTCTGCAATTTCGTGTTTCATGATACTGTATCAATGTGAAGCTACAGAACAAAAGTAAGTACCCAATATGTTTTGAGGTTACACATTGATACAACATTATAGATAGTAGACAATTAAATGAATTCTTGTCGATTTATACATCTTTTTCAGGCTGACTGTAGGTACACTCAATCTGGCATTCCTAACGTTAAACTGATTACTGGAACTTTTTGTAAATTGAACTGTTTATCTTTGTACAGAGTATTTTCATAAACTAGACTTTCTGTGTCTCTCTGTGTCGTGTTCACCCGTTGGCAACGACTAAATATCTCGGCTGGATGTTTATTTTTATTTCCTTTGCCCGCCCCGTTTGTGCAAGTAATGGCGCTTTTAAAACTACTGGTATTCGCTCTGTTGTTTTGTGTTATTGCAATAGTAATAGTTGACCAGCTGCGACTTTGGGTATAAGTCACAGTTGAATAGACGATATTTTGGTCGAAAGTGGAACAACTTCAGGCTTAATTACGTTTAAATTGATCGATCAGTAATGTTATGCTGCTGTCACTTCATGTATTCTGTGTCTCAGTTATGTGTTCAGGTGTCTGTTCGGTAGTACATCGAGATTCATCCGTGCCTCAGGGATTATGTTTAAGTTTCGGCTTCGGGTGTCATACCGGATCAATTAATATGGCCGTGTACGACTCCTGACCTAATATTTGCCTCACACTGGAAACGGACGAATGACCAAAAAAAAGTAAAGATGAAAGAGGAAAGCAAAAATCGAGTGCTATTTTTTTACTGTACTGTAAATTGGAAGAGACCTGACGAATAGGTAGTAGACTGCTATAAACTCGTTGATTGGTTGTCCGTTACATCATTTTATTTTAACCTCAAAATCGATATTCCAACATATTTTCACAATAAAATCATTATCATTGTTTAGTGTTCACATTAAACTGGAACAACACTGCTACCTAACAAAATTGATATACAGGGTATGAAATAGGTACAGAAGTTCCTCTCAATATCACCGGTCATCTCCGGTAACCTGGGTCAAATAAATTAATTTTCTTCCTTTTCTTTTTTTCATATAACGAGCGGTGACTCACGCACTCATAGACACGCCACACGTACAGTGAGTGCAAGCGCACTCACGACCGGCATTTGTTTGAGTTCACCGTACGTACGATGTCTATGTGTGCTTGCGCCTGTTTACGCTCGTTGTATGGAGGTAATCTTCCGTACCTGTTTTGTATGCTGTGCGTTTAAACTACATTATAATGCGGCATTTAATTACAATGAAAATGCGGAAATTATTATTGTTTAGGAAAATAACAGCAGATGGTAATAATTTTCAAGTTTTATATCCTGTTTTGTTAGTAAACACAGTAAAAAACGTACATGTCGTTCGGTCAAGTGCAGTTGAAATCGGTGCTATGAGTGGGATACAGTAGTATAATCCATCTAGCTTGCTGCGCCAATAGAAAGAAAGAAAAAATGCGTTTATTGGCATCACAACAGAAAAATACACCTTAAAACTATAAAGACAGAAAACAATGATTCTAATGCCAAAAGGGCCTCAGCTCAGCAGAATGTCACATTGACAACACAAAGTGTACCACGTGACGCTGATTTTCAGCTGACTTGACTTGACTCCTATAATTGGAAGCGCATACTCTACTCGTATGACCCGGTAAACTAGCTTAGAATTGTGTACCCTGTGTTGGAGATCCAATAAATAAGTAAATAAATAGCTCTTTTTTCAAGTTCAAATCTCTGGTAACTATTTTTTTATTCTCGGAGAATTAGATTTTGTTAAGTTGAGTTGGGTATCTTCACCTAGATACATACCCAACTTTTCCACTTTGTGTGATTTTTTTGTTAAACTGTATAATATTTTCAAGTTTATTTGCACTAGGTTTCGTTTTGAACTCAACGTACGCCGAAGAATCTTTTGAACGCTAGATCGTTCACCGACACCTGTTTTGTTGAAACTTTTCCATCAAAGCACGATTCGTCAAAACCTTCTTACTTCAATGCAACCTTTCAGAAGTTGCTTGGTCGATATTCTGAGTATATTTTCTAGAAATCTTTATTTAAATTTTCTTATGAACTTTGGTGTGGTATCTACTGTTTATTTATCTCACAGAAAAATCTTCATACTTCACTTCAAAATCAAACTTATATGAGTGGTACCCTAATTGGTCCTAAAACATCATACATCAGACAGAGAAAAGAAAAAAAATATATTTGCCCCAGGTTAAGGCACACAATATTCACACAAAAAAAAAATACAGAAAAACCTTTGAAACAGCATTGTGTGCCTCACGGCTGCGCCATTCCTAAAATACCTCACTAATAATTTTTTCCACGTAGGCAAAAGGAAAAATATCCATAACCAAAAGCCTCTCAACAGAGGTACTTAAACATCATTCACGAAAGAAACTTTCAATTTCCTCACAACATCTCCAAAGATTTAATAACATACCAAAGTACAAAAGATTCCTGAAATTCAGCATACTTTTATCAAGTGCTTAAGAAGTACTACGTATGAATAATTCAGGATATTCCTGAAAAAAAAAACTGCGTAACTTCTTCAGTCAAGGGTTTCTGTGTAATAAAGTGTAAGTTGGGAGCTCGGCAGTACCCCAGCTTGTATGAAATATTCATGTGGTCGTTAACAAAGTTCTTTGAAAGAACTTGACAGAGAACAAAAATAAATAGCGGGTGTTTAAAATTTGGGGGTGAAGGTCGGGCTACGGGGCAATTTATTGTGGTGTACGTGACTGGTGGGAAGAAGGAATGTGTTAATTGGTAGAATGTTTGCAGAATAACAAAACAAAACACATTGAATGAATATTTATTTGTTAAACACTACAGGTATTGAAAGACTACAGCTCTTTCTACAGGGATAGAAGTTAGTGTACAAGTTTAAAGGTATGTTTGAAACGAAAAACCCTATAAATGTTGCCACGATTAAGCTTTCTTTAGCAGCGTTTTTGAAGTTTTTCAAAAACACTGCAAAACAAGATTTATTCAGCGTTTCGGTTCTTATAAAAGCTTTGAGGATAGATTCGACACTAGACACGTCACACTTTGATCTCTATATTTTTAGGATACCAAAAGACGAAATTGGCATCATCGATTTTAAATGCCGCATTTGTCTACAAAATTCTCCTGGAGTAGTTTACAAAAACAGCCAATATAACAAGTATGTAACCCAAAAATCACCCTTCCTCTGAGAAAAAACACACAAAAAACATTTAGCTAAAAGATTTCAACAAAAACAAGCCTGTTGTACCGTGCTGAAATCTTCGATAGCGTCCGCAAAACAAATTACTTGAGAGCGAGATGAGAGGGGGCGGGGAGGAAGAGGGCTATTGGTTCGTGAAACAGCGTCTATATAATTACACGGACGTCTAATTCTGGCCGAGTCTATTACTTTGAGGGGCGGACAGAAGGACCAGTGGGAATGGTTTTTGGTGTATTTTTAATTTATTCTAAAAGTATTATGAATGTTTTTAAGTATACTCTGGCTAGTAGGTATTTAGCAAATATAGTTACTTGAAGGGTAAATCATGCTTGACCTTCCAACCGTAATTTTACATATTTTCTTGAGTACGTACCTATATTTAAAAGATTCATAGCTTTATATAGAACTAGTATTAGACAAAAAACAGTGTTGTCCAATTCTAGATGGCAGTATCTACCTATTTAATCACTGATAAGTTTCTAAGGGTTGAAGAGTCTTACGATATTCGCACGCGTAGCTCTTAACCCAAGCCAATCCGACAGGGAAATATTATTGTCATCATCCTCATCGACTTAGTGAATCATAGGATACGCTCTTATGTCTCTACTACAACGATTATTCCTTTGCCTTTGCCTGCGGAATCTATCCCAGCTAGAGTTACCAATCTTATTTCAGACGAACAACAGTTAAATAAATCTCAATCAACATTAACTTACTATCCGTCGTCTGTCTGTCTAACGGCCCGTTAAAATGTAATCATTTCCGAGCGATCCGGCCGGCAGCCGGCTGTTAGTGAGGATTAGCCGGCTGATAATGACGTATTTTCGGCCGGAGTGACGTCATGATCGGTATCCTGCCAGATGTCTGGGATAGGTAATGTCAGACTTTGTTTTTAGGAAAGTTGATTTTCCATGGAAAGTGGATTGTTCGAAGATCTCAAATACTATATTTATTTTAAGGAAATGAAATAATAAATTAAATACAGCAGGTATTTAATTTATTCTTTGACAATGAAAAGAAAATGAAAGAATAAATTAAATACCTGCTTAGTACTTACAGCAAAACAAATCTAAACTAATTATTATAATAAAGGGAAGAGATTCGACTTTTTTAAAATATCGTATGTTTGTTATGCTTTCACGCTAAAACGGCTTAACTAATTTGGATGAAATTTTGCACATGGATAGATTATGACCTGGGTTAGGACATAGAGTATTTTACCCCGATATTCCTACGGGATCAAGACTTATGCGGGAGAAACGACGGTGCGCAGCTAGTTTATTATACATAATTAAATAAAAAAGCACGGAATAAAGAAAGTGATTGTCTTGCGATTGTTCTTAAAGATGTTGATGTATTCATAAGGTTTTACTCTGGAAAGTAATAATCAAATAATGACGCCACTAGCCACTAGGCATGGTTTATTTAGTATCAAATTGCTGTTCAAACTAATGAAAAACTTTTAATACAGTCAGGGAAGTAAATTGTTAAGCACATTAATACGCAATGTTAATTTGCCGTGTTGACCATAAACTATCATACAAAGACAGTTGTGATTATTTCATCACCACGGCGCTCAAAACGGTGAAGGAAAACATCGTGAGGAAACCGGCATGTCCTAGAACCAAAAATTCGAAGATATGTGACATCAACCAACCCGCACTGGGCCCGCGTGGTAGATCACGGCCTCTCACAGAGTGGAGAGCTGTGATCCAGCAGTGGGAACATTTATTTATTTAATACTTTAAGCACATACATGTACAGAGGTGGACTTCATGCCTGGCATTTTCTACCAGTCAACCTTTGGGTGATGCAGACATAAAAATCTATCAAAATGTATCCTTATATTTAAATAAATAAATATTTATTTAAATATAATTATAATATATATAAATAAATATAAATTATAATATATATTGGATACATATATACCTATTAAAACAATATATATAAAATAAAATACCTAAATATATATAACATTATAGGGTAATTATGCAATTTTGTAACAATAACATTTCCTGACTTTATACAGGGTGGCAAGAACATCGACGCGAAAACTGTTACCATGGATTCAGTATAATAATATGATTTTGAAACAAAATGCGTTGAAATGTTTCGTCAGGTATTAAAAAAAAAAAACAGCTGTTTCATAAAACAGTGCAATACCTACGCGGTTTAAATGTATGGAACCGCTAAGTTTTTTTTTAAATCCACGAAAAATTTCAACGCAGGTGGTTTCAGAATTATGTACTACGATGACCCTGCCACCCTTTTTTTTTTTTTGAGCGTGGGGAATCATCAAATAACTTCTCCCGCTCTGGGCGGAGTGGGAGGGCGTGTCAGACTCTTACTGACTAAAACCCACCCGTGTTCCTTCGGTTGCCCTGTTGCCGGGGGCCACGATCTCCCTTTCGGTTTTCTTCGCAACCCCGGCAGGCATCGGCCCTAGTGGACCCCTTCAAATATGCTGACATCTCTTTGAGGCGCGCGTGGAACACAACGCGCCGTCGACCCGGGCCTGGTCCTTATCGGACGGTGAGCCACCCATTGCTCACCGTCCGCAAGCCCGCGCCTACGGTGGCCGGAAATCGCCTCGCGATTCCCGACGCCCTGGGCGTCTCCTCCTGCAGCGGTTAGGGTTAGGGGCGTGAGGGCGCGAAATTTGCCTCTCCCTCACGCGTTCCGCCTCCTCCTTCGCGAGCATTACAGCTTCGCAGAAGGAGGTGACGGCCTCCCATTTCCTCTCGCTCCGTACCATGGCCCGAACCAGGGCCAGACGCGAGAGATCACCGCCGCCAATCGCCTCCACGAGGACACGGCGATGCTCCGCCCAAGCTGGGCAGACCTCCACCGTATGCTCCACCGTGTCCTCCGGGCGATCCACACAATGGTGACACCCGGGCGTTTCCTCCCGCTTTATCCTGTGCAGGAACCTCCCGAAACAGCCGTGTCCGGTGAGGACCTGCGTCAGGCGGAAGGTGAGGACGCCGTGGCGCCTCTCTAGCCACTCCTCAAAGAGGGGTCTTATCGCCGCAATTGTGGCGTGCCCAGCGCCACCCTGTATTTTACTTATCTACAACACTAAAATAGAGTAGGTTAGCCCTCGCAGTATAGTATACCCAGACGAGAATCCAGGATGTAAATATATCTTGTTATCAAAGACCGAATATTTGGTAATCCTACCTCCGGTAATGCGGCTGTTCGCAATCAGAACACAATCATAGTAACATTGTTACTCTGTGTGCTGCTGAACTTAGCGCTGATGCACTGATTGTCGCTATGCTGTGGCGTTTAGTAATACTTAGTGCGATTGTTCTGTTTTCGAGTTGTTTGGACTTGAAATAGAACTCATAATACGAATACGATATTCTTCTATAGATATTCTTATATCTTGAATACGATAGTAAATAGCTTCCTTATACCTACTTATATATCAAAAAGAGGCCTGTGGCTAAATGATAACAGTCGCACGGATCGATCGAAGGTTAAGCTAAGCTTGCCGCGGTCGGTTCGTAGCTGGGTAACCGTCCATTACATATCGAGACCCCGTCGTGCTTCGGAAAGTACATTAAGCCGTTGGTCCTGGCTGTCATTCGTTGATCCTCTTACGGGTAGTCAGAAGCCTAAAAGTCTGACAACTCGTCTTACCAAAGGGTATCGTGCTACCCATAGTAACTGAGTTGTGGAAGTCAGATAGGCAATCGCTCCTTGTAAAATACTGGTATTCAGCTGCACCCTGTTAGATAGGAAGCCGAGCCCAACAAAGTTAGAAAAAGTCAAACAGCCAAGTCCCCCGCTGCGTCTGTCTATCTGAACGCGATAAACTCAAAAACTACTAAACAGATTTTCACATAATTTTCACCAATGAACGGAGTGATTCATGCGAAAGGTTTTAGTGTATAATTCATTAATGTTTTGAGTAAATTTACTGAAATTTGACGATTATTGTGAACTTTGTTAACGTGCGCCGCGGAAATGGTAAAAGTTACATAAAATGTATGTTCAACAGTATTGTTCATCTTAAAAAGTTCCACAAAAAAGTCCACAATGGCATATAGACATATGCCATTGTGGACTTTTTTCTTCTAAGGTTGACCCACAATAACCATTTCCATCTTTCAGAATTTGATAAAAATTTCATTGTTATTTACGAAGCTATTTTGACCGGTATATTAATCTTTATCCAATAATCTATGTTACTTAAATACATTTAATTTAAATTAAAATATGCCTTGACATCATTTCATTTAAATGATTAATTTAAAAGATATCACAGATTCAAAATTACAAACGTGCGTGACAAAATAATTATTTTTCCTTTTCCTCGGCTTTTAGGTATGTAATCCCGGTATCCGTTCCCGTGGGATATTTTCTGAAAAAAGCTAGTATATTTATATATTCCAATTCTTGTAAGGTAAATGAGACGTTTTACTCACTCCCTGACGTTATTCCTCGGAAAAAATGTCCAATTTCTTAATATTACAATACTTTTCCGGCTATAAAAAGACAGCCATTCTTTTCATGATTGATTTATTTGATGCATTTCACAAAGAAATGTCTTTGACCTCAAAAGAAAGAACATTCCGAAAAATCATTGGTCCTTTTGTGGGCTCGCATTCTCCCTCGCACATCCGTCGACTGCTCGCACATCCGTTGATTTAAATCCAAAACTTTTTACTTGATTTTGCATTGATAACCTTAAAATGGTTTTAACTTGAAGTCGGGTCAAACAAAAGTCGAACCGAAAGTCGTTTCGCGAAGTGGCTGGCCCGTAATTTATAGCAATTGGAGTTTTTAATAAAAAGCAAAGGAAACGCCGAAATGCCCGTCCTGGATTGTTAGGGTTTTAATAAATTTTTCCGATTACACAGGTATTGGTTCGTTTCGTACCGCTATACAAATGAACCCCGGTTCAGCTGTAAAGTTTGTTTAACTTTTGTTGTAACTTACCCGCTGTTTGGTGTGACAGAGTTTAGCACTTTCTGTGGGTGTGTGGTGACTAAAATGTTTTGCAAAACATTTTAGTAATAAAATACAAACTGTTTCTGTGGAAATACAATTTTTTTTTTTTGTTTGCTGATTGTTTCTAGTTAAATCAACATTTTTAATTTAAATTGTGTTTATGACTTGTTGATAACTGCCTCGTTGGTCTAGTGGTCGCAAGCGCTTCTGATGAGTATGGGGTCGATTCCCGGGTTGGGCAAAGTGTTATTGCGATTTTACATCCGAAATTTCTTAGTAGCAGCTCGGATTCTGGATTTATGCCCGGTTGATGACAATAGGCTGGGCCTTATTACATGGGACTTTATCATAACTGGCAAAATGTGGGTGTACTGAGGTATTATACCCCTGCCTAACCCTTCGGGGATTACAGGCGTGATGTTGTTATAATTCAAATAATCAGCAAAATCTCTTCGTGGAAGCAACCACCAATGAACAGTGTTTCAGACGTACCAACAATTATGTTTGAAAAGATTCAGTAAAAAAAGGTAATTACTTCGTAAAGTAACTGCAAACGAAGTTTTTGCGGCAAACCGTCCAACCGACAAACGATACTATTATAGAAGTGACCATCGCTGTAGGGTTTTCCAGGAAAAGCGCACTTCCGGAGGGAGGCGGAATACCCAAGTAATAAAATCATAATTGTGTATTTTCATTGAAAGCCTACTGGGGTCCTAAAACGGCCGGTTTGGCAGAATCATAATATGATAATTATTATGAATCACACAAACTGTCACAAACTAGCAATTCATAATATTATCTGCGTTCAATTCATATTGCGCAATTCATCTGTTTGAAAGTAGTTTGTAATATAATGAAGTAACATTTAAACTGAAAAAATAAAAAATAAAAATCTCATTTGATTAATAAAAAATGTAAAGAAAAATTATCCGGTAAAATTACGGTCTTAAGTTTTTCATGCGGCTATATTTACACTAACTATGATTCTGATATGAATTGAACTGAATATGATTCAGCTAAAATATTAATGTCACCATAGAGGAATTGCTGGGAATTCAGAAAATAAATTGCTTTTAGAGAAATTGTTAATGTGGCAATTTTAGAACCGCTGCTCTGTATCATAGAAGTGACCATGCATCGCTGAAAGATTTTCTCGGAATAACACACTTCTGGAGGACGGTAATTCGAAATGCCCGAGTAAGTGATAATTATGAATTTTCGGTGAAACCAAATACCTGCCTATTGTGGTTTCATTTTTTTTTAAAGAGGGCATTTTCCTGCACGCGGCGCATTTACAAACTGGTACCTTAAAATCAATGTGCCCATAAAGTCTTTAATCCACAACCTTTATTTTCCGACCCCATCCATTTACAAAAAGGAAAAAAGCCTTTCTATTTTTCTGTTATTTCCAGACCGTTATAACCATAACTTTGGAAAGGTATCAAAGTTTCTTATTACATTAAGTTCTGCACGATTGGGCGACGCAGCACAACATTTGTCTTGGCTTCCACCTCGGAGTACGGTCCCCGGCGAGAAATTTGTTAACAATACTACAGAGAAATGCGATATTGGAATGCCAAAATTTTTTTCCTTACAAACAGGAAAATACAAATTGTACCAGAAGGACCACTAAAAAATAAATGGCACTGAAACAGAGCCTTGTAAGTGAAAATCCATAGAATAATACATGACGCAATGTTTCTAATGATTATTGCCATATTTGAAAAAATAAACCAGAAATATTAGAAAATGTTAGCCACTCGTGTACATAATGTCCAAGTAATGTGACCCAGTGTCACATCCTTTTGACCTGTGGGTCTCGTAAAGGATGCAATGGGTTAATAAGTCAAGTTGATGGTCAGGAACGAAATGTATGGTCTGATAAGATCAGTCAATGCAATCTACAACTGGTCACATCAATACCACGTTAAGTATTTCTGGGTCTTCTGTCCTACGTTTATTTGTAGTGTCTACGCTATCAGTAATACAATATTGTGATCAGAGCCGCCTCCATAACAAGTTAAGGAAGTCTTTTATAAGGTCAAACAGAGATTCAGGAGATACGCCGTATTCAACTCAATACGACCAGTTTGTGCTAGAAAAAACGTTGTTATTATCTGTGGTATATTTTCTATTTGTATTTGCAGTACAAAAGACCAGGAAAACGTTATAATAAAAAAGAAATGGAGGTTATTGTCAGCGTTTCTTAAGGGATATGAACGCTGCAATGTTGCTGATTTTCCGAGTTTCTGAAGTTTGTATGGAAAGTCCGTAGTTTTATGAAGGGTTTTAAGGTTACCTTGCATTGTAAAGGTTTTTTTTTTTCGTATTTTCCCTTTAGTTCAAATAATACAGCAGTTAATAGATACGTACTTAATTATTAAGGGCAGATTTTTAATAGGAGTATAAGCACTTATTTGAGATATTAATTTTGCAGTTTTTGTATGAAAAATAATTTATGTCAGACCGTCATATTTATTCTTCAAATAGAAGTATTCTGACTATTGAGATATCGGCTCTTAAATAAATGAAATTAATATAAAAACATAGACGTACCTTCGATTATTAATACCAATTATAAAACCATTTAAAGTATAAGGAATTTGGCTAGTAAATGAGACAAAGGTTTTCGTAAAAAAAATCTATTTTAACAGCACGCAAAATGTAGTTATTGAAAGCTTCGATCGTTCCAGATAATTCTAAATTAAATATTGATAAGTTCTTAAGAACAAATCTATAAAATATTCAGCCGTGAGCACACAGAAACAATTCAATTATCGTACCTTCTGAATACATGAAATTCGATTTCAATTTCAGGCGATAGTGATCGGCTCCTAAATATTCAAGTTTCCTCACGTTTTGTAAACACGAGCTATCATCGAACTAAAATATCTTTCAAAAACACGTTGCTTGAGCTGACTGTCGTGTTGTTCCCATTTACTTTTGTTTTTCCGTATTCTGACACTATGAAATTCTGTTATTTTGTTTGGTATGATAGTTGTGTCGCTTATTTTTATTATAGGTTTCTATGATTCGAGCGTATTCGTTATTGTTGTTGCAGCAGTGATAGCCTAGTAGTGTGACCATCGGATTGCCAAGTCATAAAGTCAAAGTCAAAGTCAAATCATTTATTTCAAATAGGCCCATGTATGGCACTTTTGAACGTCAAAATTTACAAAATAATATTATTTTTAATAGTGCCCCTTCCAAAAGGTAGTTTTCGTATGGAGAAGAATGGGAAAGAAACTCCACCGTTACTGTTTTAAAATGTTTTACAATAGTTTGTATAAGTACGTACATCAGTTAAATAATTATATATGAAGACGATGCACCTAGAATAAAATTACTATACCACAATAGGTAAAAATAATTAAAAATGATAGGTTCATAGGTCTCGAGTTCGAACCCAAGGGACGCACCTCTGACTTTTCGGATTCATGTGCGTATTGTATAATTATCACTTGCCTCAAAAACGGTGAACGAAATCATCATTATCTCCGACACCAGGTTAGTCACTAACCACACGAAAAAGAAAAAGATGTTGTTACTACGGTACGCGTTGAATGATCAAATCTTACTTTTCGTTCACTAGTAAGCTTTATTATAATTATAGTTTTTTATACATGTTGTCATTTTTATTTAATCTCTAGCAATATAGGTCCACCGCTGGACATTCCAAACTCACCGTCACCTTCCTCTTCTCACCTTCGTCACCTTTTTTACATAATAAATAGTAAGGATGCATAAAATATACCTTTTAAAATTGGTAATGTACAGTAAGCGTTCAAAAGTGCATAAGCACGTTAAGAATCATATTGCTGTGAACACGCGGTGTAGTCCGTATATCTGTATGTGTAAACAACACGGCACACACACCACAGAGAACGCAGTATTGCGCTTTACACACTGTCGTATCGTCGCGTACTTGCGTCGCACTACCGAAACAAATATATATTTCCGTCGCCTTTGTTAGACAACACGCATCATGCGCTTGACCTCGGCCAGTTTATGGGATTACTAAAATTCGAACCAAATTTGCGTGTGCAGATAGCATAACGCATTAAGCATTGGTCTGAGATGCAAACTGGCTTAGGTTCCAACCTCGTCAAGCACAGTGCAGTTTTTGCAAATATTAATATTTTTGTTTGCAATAATAGTATATTTTAACTATTGCTGCCTTTTTTATTAATGCTGTTATTGCAATAAAGGGTTTAGAATTAAAAATGCGTGATATGTGATAGCAAAATTAAAAAATTGTATTCGTTATATTTATTTTACTTATAGATAATATATTGCTACAATTATTTGTCATTACGTCAGCTCAATAAGATGTGAAATAGATGTCAAGAAATTTAGAAGCAATTTCAAGCAATTTGAAGCAATTATTTTGATATATTTGTATTATGAAATATTTTTAATTTTAAATTGATTTTTTCACCATAAATATTAGCTAGCTTATTATTAGTTAGCTTTGATCATGGTCGAAGTAATTAAGCAATAAATAAGAATATAAGACTAATCAAAATGTAAAAAAAAAAACTAGTTACAAAATAGGTGATTTTAAGGTTAACTAAGTATGGGCAGTTTGTTTATATTATTTATTTGGCTTTAGTAAATATTGGTTGGTATTGAGGTTATAGCTTAAGTATTCATTTTCTTTACGAAAAGAAGATTGAAACTTGACCTCAAATTGTAATCCTAAAATAATAATATTACTAAAATAATCTTAAACATTTTCGGTCTATCTGCGAGAAATACGACAAACGACATATTGTAACTTGCTTAAAAAATCGTTACCACAAATTCATGCAACAACGAATCTGTTATTTATTAAGTTGGTACGGCAAATATTTTAAGGTTAAAATATAGCAGTGTCCCACTTGAAGTCTTAATATTATCGTGCGAAACTTAAACGTTCTTGTTTATGCCTTTCTGTCGAAAACGGCTTCCTAGCTGGTCTTCAGTGATGCAAGCCTTCAGAGTGCACAGCGAACGGTTCATAATGACGTGTTTAATAATTCAGCAAAATATCTCGTTGGTATGAAACCATTTGTTTCATATTCCTCCATCATTTGACGTCGCTACTGCTCGATAATAAGCCTCTTCCTCATTCCTCTTAACCCTCACAGTATTTCTCTAGAACAAAGAATAACATTGTATTTATTACACATAATAATTATTTATCATTCACTAATCGAATTAAACCTCATAATAAATTTAAAATTTTAAAGGCATCTTCTGTCTCAACAATACCTCTGTTCTATCAACAATACCTTTGATTAAGATTTATGTTTAGTAAAATATGAAATATTTAAATGATAACACTCACACTTAGTCCGGTCTCATTAGATATTTGTGTAAATTACATTCACTTTTACGCAGCGCAATAATATTTGATCTCCCTTCAATATTATATTTGACTGCATTTTGAAAACAATAACCACAACACCGCTAATACCTAAATACTCGTCACCAACAATAACCACGAACCAACAAAGTTTTATTAAGCAAATACGCGTAACGAACTGCGTCTGTCTACCCCACAGAAATCGAAATAATTTACTTAGTTTTCTGTGGTCTACCTGCTAAACCTTAATATTTATGTGAACAAGACGACCGAAACAAAAAACGAATGATTATTGAACTAGTCATTATTAAAAAATAACAAAAACTATGAATAGTAATTATTAAAAAATAACAAAAACTATGAATAGTAATTATTAAAAAATAACAAAAACTATGAATGTAATTATTAAAAAAATACAAGCAAATCACATATGAGATTTGAACCTTCGCTCGGCTCGCTATAATCGCACATACCAAAGCACGTTATCCACTGAGCTAGCACGCCGTATTCTATATCGATTGAAATTATGAACTACTATGAGTTGCAGACAAAGTGAGTGTGTGTATCTATAGTATTGTAACATCTTATAGAAGAAGGTCGTAAGTCAAACCGAAGCGTCAGTCTATTGCTTTGTGCGATTGCCTATGGAGTTTTGGTCGCTACTGTATATGAGGTTTGTTAAATTTTGGTGTACAATACAGCACAGTCAAAGTTTTTATTTGTTAAATATAGGTGTAAAAATTGGTCTTGTAACTATAATAGATACACGGATCTCTATGTTTTGCAACGGCGTACAAATATCAAATAGGAATTTGAAATCACAATTTCAAGCTTATTCTATCTATCTTATCACCTTTGCAAAATGCAACGCAACATGTTCTACAACACATTTGCAATATGCCATCAAGCTAAGCTATCCTTTACATCCAAAGTCCATAACAGAAGCTGTATAAAGGCACAAACTTCCATGGTGTAACAGAATCACATAAACCCGTTGGATGTGAAAACTTTTTATCTTGAACTTCAGTAAAATTGAACTGTGCACGTATTCAGATAGCAATGTTTTCAAACGTTGTTCACAAAGTATTTTTGTTCTAAACTTATTGCTTTCGGGAGTCTTATTACGTTTGGGATGTAGTTTTTATGCTCGGTTTCTGAAAATGTTGATTTTTGTAAGATTTTCGCCGCTTGTCACTGATGTTTCGGTCCAAGGATGTGGTTCACTAACATACCGTATGTGGTAATTATCATACCTAAATGCTTCCTTTATTATGGCATTTAGTCATATTAGGTTGCCATTCTCATCACTATTAAAACATAATAATAATTTGTATTTAAACACGAACTAGTCAATTTCGAGACATGGAAAATGTTTGATTCCATACTTAGATTGCCATAGAACAAACGAACCTCAAAGTACGCCTATTTCACGGCTTATACTTATATATTTACGACCCGATCCCTCTCACACGTTAATATCCATATAAAAAGTCACAGGTGTGCAAAAACAGTAATCCAACTTTTAAAATATTTCAGGCCCATTCCACTGAAAATATGATACAACACGAGCTTATTTTCGACCTAATTATCACCAACATATTGCCATTACTGCGCGCGTATATTTTACAACCCCATCTCCCGTAGACTACCCTCTAGGGGAGGGGGGGGGGGGGGTTAGAAACAGTTCGTTACAGTACAAATTGGCTTTTCTCCAGAGTTCTGTATTTTTGTCGGAATAACAACGTCTTGGTGTCCCCGGCCAGATTGTAATTTATCAAAAGACTTATTATTGTTGAAATTAGACGGTTTGTGGAATATATTTTTTTGCTGAAATTTCAGTAGAAAAGCAATTGCGGGGAACGTTTTGTACAAATTCTTTTTTTTTGGTCCAAATCAGTGGTCTTTTTGGAAGCACGATTTGTTAACGGGCTTTGTTCATTAAGATGCGGCGCCGCGGTGTCAGGCAGAGGTTCTGCACAAGGTTCGGAACCGGTTTAAAAAATACCGGTGAAAACCGGTTTATATGGGTTTTACTACGTACTTTTCTTAAGAACGTGAACGTTTTAAGAACTTTATTTTAACCTAAATTAATCGGTTTATACGACGAGCGGCATATCGGTAAACGCGTTGCAACTTGTGACTACTCGTGAGGATGCCGCGCTAAAAAAAACTATACAAAAACCGGTTAATAGTGCTCTAAACCGCTTAATCCAAAAAAACCTTTATGTAAAGACTCCTACAAAACCGGTTAAAAACCGGTTTCTGCGAGCGAAACCGTATATAAAAGTTTTTGCATCAAGTACATAATATAATAAAGGTTTGAAAATTTAACCGGTACCAGAGCCTTGCTTCTGCATCGTCAGCTTTTTGTGTGATAATAAAACAGACGCGCAAACAAGTGTTTATTTAGTTCACCATTAAAAAAAAAAACAAAGCGAAATATTCAGATTTTAACGAATGAAACATTAAAATAAACAGTCTACAGAATATAATCCGCGATTAGGCAGCCAGCCGGGTCTGCAGTAATCATGAAAAAGTACCAGTGGACGTGAACACAATCGGATTACAGAATCCATGTTTTAATTAGTATTACGAATCTGGGTAACGGGAGGTCAATTTACATGAGTTAAATTAATTATGCCTTGTAAATAGAAAAGGTTTTAAGGAAAAATACAATGTTTTCAACAGTACTTTATATAAATTACAGGTATGTTTTAACAAAAAGTCTGAATTAGTGCCATATCATTCTGGATAATTATCCAGAATATTATGGCACTAATTCAGACTTTTTATCTTTCAGTATGATATAAACAATAGTGTTACTGACTGTGCTCGTAAATAAAGACTGAACACAAATTGGTTTAAGTATAAATACAAAAATAAAAAAGTCAGCTGACTGTATTAAGCGGTTAAGACGTAAACGGATGGCTAAGAGACAATTGACGTGGATCCACTCCTAGACATGTTATTATCCACTTAAATAGAGAAAGAAAGAAACAAGAGAACACAAAACCGTGAATTTATGCGGTGTCCATAAAAATAGAGGACGTAAAGGTTAGATTGCAAAGAAATGAAAAGTAAAAAAAAAACATAAATTAAAACATAATTTGCCTCTAATATCCCTCTGACGACAACGTAGGCGCTGTTTGCCTTGAAACATAATTCATTATCTATTAAAACATTTCTCATACATTAGCGTGTGTACGCAAAATATTTGCTTTCCTCCCTCCAGAGGATTTGCGGCCGAAAATATAATAAATACGTAAGAACGTAAGAGGATATTCCTGTTAAAATATGCTCCGATAGGGTTCCAGATTGCTGGTATGTTCCCGAATTATTTAATACCACGTGGGATGGATGCTTTAGATGTATTTTTTTTCGAAATTGAAGGCATTTATTTAAAGATCCATGTCTATTTTAAGTATATATTCCATTGAATATATACCTAAACATATATTGTTTTATGCTAAAATCAAACACAGTTATGAATTAAAAGATTTTTTTTTTCTAGAAAAAGACTCAGACGACTAGTAATTACTTATATGTAATGTGTTATGTAATGTTCATAATAAACAAACTTTTTCAAAAGGAGATGGTTTCTGGCATAAAAAGCATTTAAACAGAAGCAGCTACATTCAAGACTTGTAATATTAGTCCCCCTGCTGTGCCCTAGTTCCTCTTTGCATACCTGCATGCAAATTAATGTAATAATGCACTCGAAATTTTCAAAAAACTTGTGCAACTCATTTTCCTGAGAAAATGATAGTAAAGTTGAAGAAAAATATGAAATAAATCTTACTTTAAAAAAAACCTTTAATACGCCCAGTAAACAGTAATCGTGAACATAAAATTAACAGAACGGTACAAAAAATATGTAAGGAACCTAAAATGTGTACTGACAAAGCAAAGGAAGTCTTAGTCAATGACTATAAGTCGACTAAACAGAATATATCTTCAATCTCATTTTCCTCATGGCATCAGCAGAGTTCATTGAGCTAACATTACTGTCGATTGAAGGCCTTATCTCTGCGCCCTTTGCTCACTTTTATAGCCCATCGTATACTATCAACACTGCTACCTATTTCCGTGCGTATGTTCTAACAAAATAGTTTGTTACCGAATTATTTGGCTGTTGGTACAATTGTTTTTTTATTGGTACATAAATGGGTAGTAAATCTTATTTAGATGTTTCGATGAATTGTACTTGCAACGGTTTATTTTATAATCATTTTATAAGTAAACCATTTAGCTACCTACTAAGTACTATTAGGTATTTTTGAAATCATGGGTTCATCAGTATGCATTTAATTGAATCCGTTTATTACCTTCCTTTAAAAAAAAAAAAACTTTTTACTTTGTTTTATCAATTATTTTTTGTCCGACCCGGATATATTAGGCCAAACTGGTCCAAAATGTTCACATTTAAACGCATTCCCAAGTGTTACCAATCCTAGTTTTGCCCAAAATTCATACAAAACACCCCGCTCTCGCTTTGAACACATAATAATTACTGTTGGCTTCATTACGACATGTTGCCTTATGAAAATAAGTCCAGTATTATATTGTATTTCAAATATTAACAAATGTATGATTATTTTTATCATTATTACTGTTGGTATTAAATTCATATTTTGTTGTTACGTCCTCATTTAGAGAAGGTTGTATTATATTTAATTCAATTTCAATTTTGTTTTGTTCTACCGGTTTGTATTTTTAAAACGTAACATCATAAAACAATATTTATGATCACAACGTGGCTTCTTGACTCTTCCTACTTATTATTTCATGTTTCGACTACATGTTTTGGCTTTTAATTCGTCTGATTATTTAATACATTTTGAAAAGAAAAAATAAATTCTTCTCTACTTGGACACTAATAGATTTACAAATCTGAAAAAATGCTACGACGCGCTAGTCATGTTGTCTTCAGTTTATTAAGTGCTTAGACGAATTAGGATTATTTATACTATTGGAACTTTGATTCCTAATTGATAACTAAATTGTATTTAGAAAGACTGAAGCTGTGCCGAGACAGTTCTTCCTAACCCGTACCATTCGTTCCACCTGTTGAAAATCTCCCACCTGGACACGAGTTGCCTTAGCTAACCTGGAAGTCTTTAAAATCAGACTCCGGCTTCGGGTTGGCCGAAACAAGCCTGACCTGACCATGACTCCGCCCTGGAGTGTAAATTTGGTGCTGTTCGACAAACGATGGGACCCATAATATCGTGTCCTGAGTGTCCTGTCGTCTGCAACTTACTGATACGGATCCGTTGGACGCTTGTGATGGCGCCAAATATGTACCCGAATTCTGGACCAACTCCATTTAGATTGCCATCGACGCGCTAAGACGAAGAAGACTAGATTATATAATGTCTCATCTTTCTTACTTAAAACCAACGCTGCTTCAATAATCGATCAGCACCTCGAAACAAAGCTTCAAATGGTTGAACAGAAGGCAAGGAAAGGAAAGTACATCGGTTTAACAAAATTTATCGTCAAATCAATTAGCGGGCGCTCTATATCGATGACGTAATTCCGCGATAATTACAATTAAGAATTCCAATTAAGGTAGATCGAAGGTAAAAATTTGGTAACATTGGTGAATGGTTCTGAATTTTCTTTATTAATTTGCATTCTGTTTTGAATTCGGGTAAATGTTTTTGTTTCGTTGTTTATGGTTTTAATGACGAAACAACTTGAAACAGTTAACGGTTATAGGATCAAAGACTCGTTAATTTCACGTTCTGAATGGTTTTGCAGTCTTTTGTCAGATTTGAATTTGTTTTATTTGAACATCATCAGTTTCCTGTCAACAGAATAGAAGTAGTAGACTATATGTTTAGGAAACTGATACAGCGTTAGTTAATTGCGTTGTGTACCTACCACCACTGAAAACTAGTGCTGTGACATTCTGGCTACTTACTATAGATTTAAGTTTGTAACTGTCTTGTCGTACGAACGCAGGCTTGCGTGCGCCCCTACGTTGCCTTGCCAATCAATACAATAAGATTTTTGAGGACATCGACTTTTATTCTGTCACTGCTCAAAAATTTAGAAGTGTTATCTACAAAACAATTTTAGATCATAATAGTTAGATTAATATTTACTCATTCTCTCTTCCTCTCTCCTTCTCTGTTGTTTATAGCCTGTCTTTGTATAAGTTGACTACTAACTACTTTTCTGTTTTAGCAGCTTAGAATAGCGCACTGTTAGATATAACTTTCATTATGTTGCGGAAAACGTCGTAGGTTTGTCATTTGTAACTCTATATTTGTAACTTAGTATAAGATTTTTTTTGGTAATAGGCTCGCCCCCTATTACATGGGACTTAAACATAACTAGCGAAATGTGGTACTATAGGTACACCTCTAATTAACCCTTCGGGGATGACAGGCGTGATGTTATGTTTTATAAGATTTTAATGTATAACTGTTTATTTTCCCGAACAAAAAAAAACTTGTTATTAAAAAAAACTTGTTACTTTGAGTAGCGTCGTGGACGATGGGCCTTAAAGTTGTACCAGTGAGTTCTCGATATACTGTTTTAGGCGCATTTGACTCAAATCAACGATATTTTGTTTATGCACAGCAGTTTATACCCTTAAGTGAATTGCACATTTATAATATTCCTATTTCACACCCTTAGTCAATTAAATAAATATGCAGAAGAGGAATTAATTCACAATTTCTATTTTGCTAGTCGATTTACTTTATAAGTCGCGTTCTGAGACTGAAATTTTGGAAGTTCCTATAATAAAGTGTAAAATCGTTATGAGCCCAGACGCACGGGTGATTTTTTCGCGCACTTGGTTTTCAACGCTCTATTGGATTTTCTTGATGTTTTCTTGATGCGCTGGGATACACTCTGTTGGATTCTTAGTGCTCGGCTCAAGACCGAGCGTTAAAATCCAGTACGCGGAGATAAAACGCCCGTACGAACCTGGACTTACAGATTATAAATCCAACATGAATGTCCCATGTTCGTACGTTTTTATTCGAACTCATTGATATACTCGAGTGATTGTTTTAACAACACAGTCGCCTCAATTTGCATTTTTATTAACGTGAATGGAATAATAGGAGTGTCCATTATGTGGAGAGGTCTATTATGGGGTAGGCAGACGTGTAAGTTGACTGTTATTGACGTTTTGTCCAGTGATACTTCAATTGAGAAACAGACATCATCAGTACATACTATCACGCGTGTATTCCCGGACAGGATTGGCAGAAGTATTTAGGACCTCCCCTCCATCATCATTCTACTAAGACCTATATTATAATAGGTAAAGAGCTCCTTGTCATACGTTACTAGGCACCTAAATTCTAAAATAATGTCATCGGCAAAAAAAAGGCAAAGGTGCATGGCAAATTATCAAAAACAAAACTGATCACGTAAGCACTCTAAAACGGTTATTGATACTATTTAAATCGACAATAATCATATAAACAAACCTAAGAAATTGCTGAAACTTTCAATGAATTTTTCATACATTTTTGCCAATGGATTTTATAACAAAAATAAAAAACTTCATCAAACAAAAAACATTCGATTTACCGATGCAAGCCATCTTTTTACATCTATATGATGAAGATGAAGTATTAATTCCCACCATGTCCCTTAGCAACACAAAATCGGTTGGATTTAAAGATATAGCAACGCAGCTCACATTCTCAAATCTTGTGCCACCATGATATCCTGAATCATTGAACAGTTGATAAATCTCTCATTCTGGCATGGTATTTTTTGACATAAAGACTCTACTAATTATCACCCTACATCACTAATATCTAACTTATCAAAAATATTTGAGGAAGTCATGCACCGTAGGTAGACTCGCAAATTATTATTTAGAAAAAAATCGGATTTTATAATCTGATTTTTTTCTAAATAACCTTTTTGTCCCTCTTTTATTACAGGAACAAAAATGGTTTTCAAAAAATTGATTACTTTAGCAGCATTTAAACTGACAAAAAATGTAATTGATAATTTAGATAAACGCATTCCATTATCTGTCATCCTGCCGGGGTTGCGAAGAAAACCGAAAGGGAGATCGTGGCCCCCGGCAACAGGGCAACCGAAGGAATACGGGTGGGTTTTAGTCAGTAAGAGTCTGACACGCCCACCCGCTCCGCCCAGAGCGGGAGAAGTTATTTGATGATTTCCCACCCAAAAAAAAAGCATCTGTCATCTTCTTTGACATGATCAAAGCTTTTGACTTTGTTAACCACGATTTACTCAGTATATTTTTGATAATCTTTTATATGCCCATAAAAACATAAAATTGTTTTAAAAATACAGTGATATCCATAACATAAATACTGTGAACAAACACAAATTTGTTGTACCTACAACAAGGCTCAACAAAATAGGTGGCTCGTTCAGATGTCAATGTATACGCTTTTATAATAAACTTCCAAGCCACGTACAAGATCTAAGCCTTAATAAATTCAAATAATTCATTAAACTTGATTTGTGCCAGAAAGCTGCTTTATAAGATTACATTGAGAACAAAAAGGCTTGCGATTGAGCTGCTCCAATTTATTTATTTTTTACTTTCGGAACTTTGTTTATTTTGCTAACTTTAAAATTATTTACACGACATGAGTTTTTACTTTGTGTAGTAATCTGATTTACTCAAATCTGTATAATAATAAATAAAATAAAATACGTAATAAAATAAAATGTGTATGGTTCTTTCCTTAAAAGACCATTTTAGACGCAAATCTACATGGTCTTCAAATGAAATGCTCTGACCAAGATTGACATTAATGAATTTTATATTTACAATGACATGAATATTTACTTTTAAAGTATTATATTATTTTAATTATTGTGAATGTGAAGACTATGTGGGTCATTCCTTTTTGTTTTGTTTTAATTTTTTTATCAGTTAGTGTAATTATGGTTTGACAGATTGAGTAATTTATGTGGCCTACCCCAATGTGCTTTTTTTTGGTATTGTTCGTCGAATCGTTGAGCTCCTTAAATTCTGAGTTGAGCTGCACGATAACTGACAAATGCATGCACTGACTGGACAGGCCCTCTCAATCTGTGTGATTCTTTCCTCAAAAGACCACTTCAGACACCAATCTACATGATCTTCACATGATCTGATCAAGATTATGTCTGGACTTTAAAAGGGACTGTGACCTCTGAGTTCGTTTCGGCCTTTCTTCTCAGAGTAGTCAGATAGGAAACGCCGACCTCTTCTAGTTTTTAAAAATATGATTGACGTGTAAAAGTGTTTGTACAAACCTACCCACAGAAATAAAATCATTTACTCATACAAAATAACTGCGAAATTAGAGGAGTAGTTATTGATTGGATTACTAGCTATTTATTTATTTAACTGTCAATAAAACTAGACATAAGCACAATAAACGAAAATAACGAGTCCACATCATATAGTTCTGAATATAGTCAAACTAAATTTAGGAGTACCCTAAGGAAGCATACTTGGCCCATTGCTTTTCCTTTTGCATTTACATCAACGATTTACCTACAGCTTTACTACAAAAGTGCAAACTTTTTACTGACGACATATCAGTAATTGTAATAAATGATAGTAATCAGAAACAAGTCATGAAAAAAACCTTTAATGAAACAGTAAACCAAGTTTTAAAATGGCTCGAAGACTATTATCTCTGTGCAAATCTAAATAAAACCAAATACATGAATTTGTAAAACTACAATAATTCTAAACAAAAAGCATTCAAAGTTAATTGTCAAGGATAACAAATTAACGAAGTTAGTGAATACAAATTTCTTGAACTTATTCTAGACCACCATTGTATCTGAAATTACATGTAGAGCACATCTGCAAGAAACTAAACCAATTTGTATTTGCTCTTAAAAGTTTAAGACGTACCGCGAGTGAAGCTCACTTACTGCTTACCACGGGTATGTTTCCTCTTTACTCAGGTATGAGCTCCTACTCTTGGGGAACTCGACGAATATAAATGATGCCTTCCTAGTGCAGAAATGCCTAAGAGCAATCTGCGGTATCAATCTTTGAACATCCTGCAGACGTCTGTATAAAAAAAATATACTTTTAACCTTAACAGGTCTTCTCATAATGCAAGCTGGTGTATTTGTGAAAGAACGTGAAGAGTGAAAAGTGTGAAGTTTATAATATGCGACTTGTATACAAAATATACCCATCGGGACCCAACACGGCTAATAATTTCTTCACACACAAAGCACATTATGTCATAAAAATTGCTTTAGTAGTTATTATTATTTCCTTTATTTCACTTAAATACTTCTAAATTACATTGTTATTATTTCCTTTATTTATTTTATGTACATAAAATATCGTTTACATTTTAAAATATCTTTATAAAAATCATAAAAAAAAAACATTTAAAATATAAAAACAGTGGCCCATCGGCATCAGGAACAGGGTCCAAGCTACTGGTGGTCAGGGCTCTAGAGAGAAGAAATTCCTCACTATGCGTGCCGTGTCTAGGAGTAGTGCTTTCTGAATCAAGCCCTTGACCCAGCTGCGCAATGAGAGCCTCCAGAGGTGTTGGTCGGGCTCTCCGCTATTAGGCCATTAACCGTAACGATTATCGGTACAATGATTGCAGAATCCACGTCCCACATGTCAACAACCTCGTGTACTACGTCAAGATACTTATTTTTTTTATCTTTCTCAGCTTACACGAGATTCCTGTCATGAGGGACAGCGATATTAACAATCATTGCACGGCGCTCTCATCGATCTATCACCACAATATCAGACTTATTGAGTACAATAGTCCTGTTATTGATGATAGATCAATCCCAGTACAATGAGGCGTGACCATTCTCGAGAACTGGGTCGGGCACATACCTGTAGTATGGTTCTTCGGACTCCACAAGGTTGTACAAGCCAAGTTGCTGGTGGATAATCCTAGCTGTTAGCAAGACGAGAACAACCGGAAACAACATGTCGGATTGATTCACTGGGACGGTGGCATGCCCGACAGATGTCAAACGTACCGTCCTTGACAATGACAATATATTTCCGATAATTATTCGTCATGATAACTTCATCCATAATCGCATAGACTAAATCTTCGGTTTCCCCGAAGAGGTCGCCAAAACGCAGCCAGGAAACAGACGCCAAAAAGTCTACATCAGGCCCGTGGAGGGCCCGGAAAAAGCGTCCGTGTAGCTCTTTGGCCTGCCATCCTTCCTTACGAAGTATCAAGTACTGCAGGTTTGTGCCAGTTCTCTTTCGCCAAGGAGACCAGGGTGAGGCCCTTGTCTACTGCGACCACATCTCGGTGTATACCGACGTCAGTTTGAAGCAAATATTCGCTGAGTCTGTTAATCTCGCGGTTGTGAAGGGTTTTAGCATTTAAAAAACCTCGACTCCCACACTTCCGCGGGATGTACAGTCTCATCACTAATGAGCATGTGAATGCATCCGATTATTATTATTAATCTTTATTTATGTAGACTACAATGGTCTATAAAGCTAGTAACAAAAAAGCTTAGCCTATGTTAGTACTTAATAATTATAAAAACTTTTTTACAAAAAAAAAACACAACCGACTTCAAAAAAAAAAACACTATAAAGTGAAAAATTAACTTAAATTTCGGAAGTCGGTGTCTTTGGTTTAGTATTTTTGTTATTTGCCACCGACTTCTGAAATTTAAGTTTATTTTGTACGCCCACAGTAGTTAAAATATCGCTGATAATAACGAAAGAGTCACATACCTGTCGTCGACATCAGAATTGGGACTTGTGTTGGTTCAGGCGCGTAGTGAAAACATTGAAAATGACCGTTGGCGTGCCGTGTTTAAACATTAAAATAAAAACTTGCAAGCCAAGCCGATTGACAGCAGAGGAATATCTATAACGTCTTCAGTTTTGAGCCAAGCAGCCGTCAGCGAAACCCTTCGCGTGTTCTACGTGTGGGGAACCAGGATATATCGAGACCCGAGTGAACATTAATTGGAACAAATGTGGTTTTACTGATCAACGAAGAGTTCATTGTTACTACTATCATATTTCCTAGAATTTTACTGCTAAACAATATTTGTATTCCTATTTGAATATTACAATTTCGGCAATATAAGACTTTACCTTAGATTGGAGGATTGGCATTCCCTTGACACACCGTGACTACAACGGCTGCCTTTTCTCTGATATTTTGCAAAATAGTATATTTTGGTTTTATTATCGTATTCCAAAAGTACGAGCAAACCGCAAACGAATTAACATAAACAAATAAACACACAAATACATTAAATGTATTTACGAACGCCATTTATATCACGTTTATAGTGACGTCACACAGGATGGCGGCGTGTCACTCTGTAACGCGACGTCAAATATGTTAATAAAGAACATTAAATTGACGTAATATGACACTCTGACGGCGATATTTTAACGTTGACGGTGAATCACTTCCTTTTGAAACGTTTTATATTGAGCAGGGATAATTCTCTATTAAATTGTAAAGATAAGGAAGAGTGAGGTTTTTGTTTTTGTACAGTAGGTAAAGCTATGATTGGTTAATTTAATGGAATAAATGCATAACAGTGACTTTGAACAAATTTTACTAAATGAAATGATATCCTATAACTTCCTGCAGCCCAAATAAAAAATGTGTGTTACAAAGTACAACCTACTATGTGCATTTAAAACTGATTTGATTTAGAAATGGATATTGCTGATTTGTGAATGCACTTTAAATAACACAATTAAATTCTTCTGCACTAAAGCCACAATTGAAACCCACAAATACATGAAAATGTTATAAAATGGTTCCCATTCGGGCAGTGATTAGACGTCCACTAACTAACATTTCAATTAACGGGACAAAGCGCTACTTCGTTACTAATTGTAAGTCCCGCTGTGCCGACGACGATAAAATTAAATTTGAATAACGTGACGGACCAAATAAACTCGCTATTCGGAAGCTCGCCAGTGAAATTAGTGGAAGCATAAGGAATTAAATATGGCCGATTGAGATGGTTTTAGGTGTGAGACCTAACGATGTTGCTGTAACAAGAAGTAATGTGAAAAGAGTTAGAATAATTATTGTATCGTCTATTTCAAAAGTATCTGACGAAAATGTAAACAGATAGGACAAAGTTACTGTGGATGCCAATTTGTAGTGTCACTTACGAATTGAGTGCTTCCTTTTTGTTATTTGAATAAATAAACCCGAAATCCTAATTTTAAATCACCTTAAAGCTGTTTTTCATTTGACAATTGAAATTAATTTTATAACCTCGATTTTCGTCGATTATTTTATGAATTACAATTTAAAAATGTTATTCAAAGAATATTTACTGGAAAAAAATTAAGATATAAGGTTGAAAGATGTAAAGAAGACTTTCTAAATATAGATGTGAGTGTGAATGTGTTACTGATTCCCTCCAGTAAGAGATTGCATAAAAATTTAACATGAACCGGGATGTTTACACTTTAATCAGATACTTTTAGAATAGACTATAGTCATCTTATTAAAGCTACCTCTTATAAGCGAGGAATATCATCTGTACCATGTCATCATCATGTCACAACATAGAAATATCTAAAAGGGTAGGTAGCGAGGCTTAAAATGACACGTGGGTTACGGGCCTTGATAGTAGCCAACTCACACCTTATAGTAAGGTTTGAGTTGGCTCATCATTTACTGCTACTACCAGCAGTTACTGCTGGGCATGAGATTCTGAGTTTGATTCCCAGGTCAGCCAAAGGGTTATTGGGTTATCCTTTGGGATACATAGGCGTGATGTTACGTTATGTTCATAGAAGTAAGGAAGTAAATTCTTTAATAACTTACGCGCATCCTTAGAGCTCACACTTTGCACCAGTTTCGTTTGTTATCAGCCGAGACATTCAAACATTATTATGAAGCTAGTTATGTACACAGTGTTTGTGTTTCAAGCAATAGTTTTCAGAGTGAAGTCGTTTTGTGATTATTGTGTCTTATTGTACTGTATGCAAATATATATTGTATATACAGGTTGTCCCTGGAAATATGGATCAAATCAAATAGGGGCGTGGGCAAGGTCAATGTCGGTGCAATTTTTGTTTTTTTCAATCAATTCGCAAAGTGCTCTAAGAAAAAAATCATAAAAAAAGAACTATCAGGGCAATATTATAATTTTTTCAGTATATTGTAAAAGAGTGGGCCTTTCCTGTGGCAATAGTTTTACGCAGCTAGAAAACATTTACTGAATAAGGAAAAACATTAACTGCAAAGGCTTCGGTCTAGCAAAAAATTTACTAATTTTTGGAGTAATTTTCACGGGACAAAGTTACACTAGCGAAAGTTTATCACGTGCTAGAGAAATTTGCCCAAGTCATAGAGATACTTTGGAGGTATAAAACAAAAAAAATTAGAATTTTATTAACAAGGAGGTAGTGCTTATAAATTTCTAAGGTTTAAATTTTCATTTATTTCAGCTTAACTAACGATTTAATTTCAGTCGCTAGGGACTCAAAAGTAATGCCTAGGATTTTTTTTGCGAAGAATTGCCAAGCTTAAGTGGCATAAGCAATGAGGCCGAAAGGTTCTGGAGTGGCGACCGCGTACCGGAAGACGAAGCGTTGGAACGCTTCCCACAAGATGGACCGATGACCTTGTGAAAGAAACAAAACCAAAGGCCTATGTGACTTTAAAAGAGACTGACCTCTGAGTTTGTTTCGGCCTTTCTTCTCAAAGTAGGCAGATAAGAATGACTCATATGATTGATATGTAAATGTGTTTGTACAAACCTACTTACAGAAATAAAATAATTTATCATAAAGAGTGGTATCACAATGTAATTCTTGATATTTTTTTATTGTTTTTTTTTTTTTTTTTTCTAAACAGATACATGTTGCACTAAAGCGCTTGAAAGCGCGGTGCGACGTTATTACGAGTGACACTAACGTTGTTCCATGCACTAGGTTGACAATTGATGCCGGTAACACATGGCAATTTATTTGACAATTCAAACTCACTCGCTTTTATACGGAGAAGTAACCTAAAAATCAGAAATTATTTTAGATGTTTAATAAATCTCAGGTGTGTCCGTTATTTTAATTTATTTCAGTCGAATGTAGTCATAATAAAATTTATAACACAAAAAATCATTTTACTAGGCTGTTGGTTCTGAGGATAACAATGTATTGCGCCCAAGCATTATCCTTATTGCTTCTTATTTTCCTGACACAAGTCACTATAGAAAAGTGAGCTATTTTCATTGAAGATCTGTGAATGCTTTGCATAGTGCCTACTCGAAACTTAGATCAATTTATTCATAAGCGAATTGTCGGTATTTCATAACTAGTTACTGGAATTTAATAACCGGTGGACGATTAATACAGAAATAGTTTTCTTATCCAGTTATTCTAATGTCTTTGACTATACATGATCGCGGCGTTCTTCTGATATAAGAAAATTTTGTATTTTGAGGATACCTCAAAAGGAAAACACGGAACCCTTATAGGATCACTCGTGTATCCGTCTCTCTGTATGTTCGTCTGTCACAGCCAATTTGCTACGAATCTAATAGACCGATTAAGTTGAAATTTGATACACATAATATGTATTTCTGTGACCCAAACACGGACGTGTAACGTAAATATTGGTTGGTATATTGGCGTGTGCTAGCTGACATATGGCCAATAATTTATCATTTAAATTATTTTTTGTGTTGCATAATGTAAATTGTTTTGCATACTATTGTATAGAATCATTTTTTTTTTCTAACTTGAACAGACAGCTGTGCTGCTGGGGAGTTTGTTGCGCCATTTCTTCTTCTCAGCTAAAGGCACTTGGAAGTGGTGACGGGTGGGCGTTTTGGGGGACTGTCTTTTGTAATTTTGACGTTCGAAAAATGCTGATTCTCAGCCTACTTTGAATAAATGACTTTTGAATTTTTAATCAATGAATTTTGAATCTGGGGTTCACTTTTAGGGAGCAAACAAGAAAAAACAAAATGTTTGCCAACAGTAAGTACCGTGTGACATATCAAATGAAAGGCCTTGTTGCGAGGATCTCAAATATATTTATAATTTTAAAATAAATACATCTAAAGATATTCAAGAAAATTTATGAAAATATATCATTCCCCCTAATCTCCGAAACTTCTGAGCCTAAAATTATGAAAAAATACAGAGAATGGTTGTTTACCCATAGATTACAGGAAAACATATTAGAAGTATATGGTCTTAAAAAAAAAAAACATGGTAAATCTCTCAATATTGTGAGTACAAACTTACATTTGCAATCGGATTGTATGGGAGAACATGTTTTTCAGCTATAGTGTTAAGTTTGTATTAGGATAAATTTTATTGATCCCAACAAAAAGTGCGTGTCGGACCTCGCACAATGAAGGGTTCCGTCCCTTCATTGTGCGAGGTCCGACACGCACTTGGCAGGTTTTTTTAATCATATACCTACAAATGTGAAAATACCCAACTTTGGACCCTGCTTCACTGCTTAGGACTTTATTATTTTTACGCGCCGTCGACGCACATGCCAATAACTGCAACAACTGCGCTGCAGTAACTAGTGCTGGTTTTTCAAGACAGAAAAAGCGACGTCGACGCGCGTTACTTGAAACGCGCGTATAAAAAACACCGTGTGTACAGGCCCTTTCTCAGACCAACCATCTATAACTACTCATTGTTTTCTAAACGACCTAACAGATTTTGATGTGGTTTTCATCATCATTTAGAGAATTAAATCTCGATGTTTTGATATGTCACCATTGCATCTGTGCTGAGCAGTGCCGGGTTGCCAATTGTAACTAAATTAAATGAGTAGAGTTCTATCTGCATAATTTTATCATTTGTATGAGCCTTCATAAGTTAATATTAATAACCTGTTCCTCCTAGAAAGCATCAATGGTGTGTTTCGATTTGAAGAACCTTTGATGGAATGATAATTAAGGGCTCTATAAGTTCGTTATTTTTCATGAAATAAATAGCGTGGAGTCCTGGGTTCAATTTCAGTTCGAGCTAAGCGTTATTGTGTCTTTCGATCAGGAATTTCTCAGTAGCAGCCCGCAGTCTAAATTTGTGTCCGATTGATGGCAATAGGCTTGCCCCGTATTACATGGGACTAAAATATAACTGGAAAATGTGGGTGTACTAAGTACACCTCTGCTGAACCCTTCGAGGAATACATACGTGATGTTATGTTTATGTTATAAATGACATTATTTAAATTAAATTGTTACCAAAAACGTTCTTTTACTTGTCAATGATTCTTCATCTTCCAATCAGATTATAGATATTTCACCGGAATTTCAACTCCAAAGTTCTCACAATATCTAGGTATAATAATTATTATATTCAGTCTGATTCATTTCTGAAAATTGACTCTTCGAACGTCCACTAGAATGAAAACTACTTGAATCTTTAACACTTGAATCGTGAATCTTGAATCGTTAGTCAAACACTGAAGTGGTTTTGTAATTCCCAGAATATTAAGTATAACATGAAAATTAATCAATTAAGCAATTTGGATTCCAATTGTTAAACAAACCAATTACATAATAGGTTCAAAGATAAAGCAATGTTTTGTGTTGTTTTTCATTCGTTTGCTTTTTAATTATTAATATATTTTCGTTTTGTTTTAAAAGAAATGTCGTCGTTTGTGATTAATTTTCTGGTAAAAGCAAAGTTTTGAGTGGTATAAAATTAAATAAATTTGAATTCCTTGAAGAGAATCGCCTTATTATTCTAGTTTTGTGAAATTTGGTTTTTATTAAATGGTGCTGGTAAATGGTAATTCTGAAACTCCATTTCCATTTCTTAGGAACAAACAGATAGATGCTATTTATTATCTCTATAATGATGTACATATATTATACAATTATTGAGTAGCTCTACTAACTACTTACTACTTTACCAGTTTCAACAACAGACGGTGTAAATGGATGTTTTTTCTGTAAAAATAGTTACAACAAAAAATGTTTTTTTTTTTTTGTAAAATGTAAAATTTTCTTTACTCATCTCATTACAAAATAAAAAAAAAAAATTAAGATAAAACAATAGATTTTACTTACTAACCTAGTTATTAGATGCTACGGCAAATTCTCTAAACACAAATTCACCAATAACGCAAATTGTGGTCAAGTTCCCGCAAACTTATTTCAATATCCTTAGGAACTTAAACGACAGATTAATAATAAAATATTCTATTATGCACGTCAATTAAATAGACCTGAAGTCAAATGTAACCAATCTGCCTAGTCTTTGACAAACTACGTCGGGGCGAGTTCCAGTCTAACCGGATGCAGCTAGTACCAGTATTTTACATGAAACGCTACCTCCACAACACAGTTATTGAGTAATAGCATACCCCTTGGTAAGACTGGTTGTCAGACTTTTGGACTTCTTACTACCCGTAACGACTATCAAAGATCTTCGAATGACAGCCGGGACCAATGGCTTAACGTGCTTTCCGAGGCACGGAAGGTATGTAATGGATGGTCAGCTATCCACGAACCGATCGTGACGAGCGAAGCTTAACCTTCGGTCGACCCGTGCAGCTGTTATTATTTAGCCACTAGTCAAATTTAACTATCACAATCACCAAATAGATCAATAAGAAGCTGGGCTCCATTCAACGAGTGAACACGCACGCACACATTGACACACTTCACGTACAAGCGCACTCGCGACCGGCATTTATTTCACTCTAGCTTTTGCTCGCGCCTTCGCCCGTGGAAGTTGGAAATTATCCCACGGAAACGTACTACCGGGATAAAAAGTACCTGTGCTATGTCCTAGGTCATGATCTCGCAGTGTGTCAACCATTGAAATCCATTCTGTCGTTTGAAAATCAAATATGTTTAGCCTAAAATTCAGCAACGCGAACTCCGCATTTATAATACTACTAGCTTTTGCCCGCGGCTTCGCCCGCATGGATGTCGGAAAATATCTCACAGGAACGTGCTACCGGAATTCACAGTATTCTATGTCCTTACCCAGGTCATGGCCTATCCTATGCCTTTCATATAGAAATCCGTTCAGCCGTTAAGGCATGAAAAGGTAACAGGCAGATAATAAATCTGTTTTACGGTTCCGTGCCTCAAAATGAAAAATTTAAACCCTTAAAGGATAACTGCGTTGTCTGTCAAGACCCTTTTTGCTCAGGAATGCGTGGAGGCATCAAGTTGAAATAGATATCAAAAACTTAGATCTACGGTCTTTTGGTTCTGGTACGAAAATTAAACTTCCAATTAAAAGCAAAAAAAAAAAAAACGCCCATTTATGCCCCATATTTTGACACCCGCAAATAAATCAGTCTATTTGGTAATTTTCCTTGGCCCAGCAACATGAAGTTTGGCGAGAAGCAAGATCAAGTAAAGAGGAATATCTGAAAAATGTTAATTAATAGTTATTTATGAACTGCAAAGTTAAGCTTGTTCTTCAATCTGGGATCAAAAATTCACAGACCATGTCTTGAAGTACCTAAAATTTAGTCTGTATTTCATTCAAATCGGTACTCTCCACTCTAAGTTCTTTTTCAATTGAAAAGTTAAGTTTGTCCTTCAATCCTGATTTGGAAATTTGGGCAGCCAAGCAAGCATAGCAGGAAATATCTTAAATCGTGTTCAACAATTTATATATCTCGGCCATGTTGTTACAGCGGGCATCAAAGATGATCTGGATGTAGAAAGGTTACGAAGAGCATTGGCAGTTCGATGCAACATACTTGTCCATAGATTTGCTCGGTGCACGTGTGAAGTGAAAGTGACGCTTTTTAAAGCATATTGTTAGATATTTTACACGTGTAGCCTCTGGATAAGTTGGACGCTGAAAGCCATGAATGTTCTTCGAGTAATATAACAATGCATTCAGGATGCTGCTGGGGCTGCCACGCTTCTGCAGTGCGTCGGGAATGTTTGCTGATGCGCACACTGATGGCTTCGCAGCAATCAGACGTAAGCGCGCCGCGTCGCTGCTGCAGAGGGTTCGAGGCAGCTCGAACAGTCTCCTGAATATTATTGTGGTGAAAAGTGATTGCCCGCTCGTCCGTTATTTGCCGAACCTGCATGTTCACTAACATAGTTATTAAGGTTAATGTTTACTAACAAATTATGGAAATTTTCTACTGAAATAAAATTATTATTATTATTATTTATAGCTCTGAGACGGAACCTTCAGGACGAAAAGCATACAAACTCTCATCTCCTGGATCCTTTTAGGATTATTTTTGAGGTAAAAAGTACCCTATGTCCTTCTCCAGGATGCCATTTATCTCTACCAAATTTTATCAAAATCCGTTCAGTGAAAAGGTAACAAACACTCATGGACAGACAGAGTTGCTTTCGAATCTATAATATTATATAAATAAATAAATTAGTATATGAGTAATAGTATAAATTACGTATTTATGATGGACTAATTCATCATTGACTGCTTAGCTACATAAAAGTATAGAGGGATGATAATCATTTAAAATGTTAAATCTGTAACTATCTGCAACATTCTACGGCTAGCCTTTTTACAATTTGCGGTAAACTATAGAAGAATACGAACATAATGCAATATTGCTCATCTCCCATAGCAAACAGCATGATAATAATTTTTGAAAAATCTATTGTGACGTTTCCATTATTTGAAATATAGATTATTTATGCCAATTTTCGAGTTAATCAAGCCACACAGTGAAGTATTGGAATAATTCAGCTGTTGTATAGTGGTATATTGTGTTTATTTAAATAATAGTAAGTACCTCATTAAAAAGTTATATTGTGTATATCAAACAAAGGCATATTGTGTTCTATCTCCTCTCATTTCCTACGAAAAGTATGGGATTTTTTTTGCAATTTTTTACTTTTGTCGTACTCAAACCTTATTTGGCCCGATATAGTTCTTTGACCCTAGTAATAAAAAATAGGATCGACTGGCATCAAAACAGTTTTTCTGAAAATTAACCATATTCTTGCTGACAGTACAATTCTTTCAAAATCTGTGAATGCAGATATCAAAACGTTTCACAAAGTTAAGGGCAGTCTCGTAAGACCGTTTTCTTGTAGCGACAACGGTTAAGGTACCTGCCCTTATTGCCCCATCCCAAAATCCACCCTGTATATGTTATGATTGACTGCTTAGCTCCATAAAGCTATAGCGTGATGATAATGTTGTAAAAAAAAGGAAAATAAAAAAGGTTAAATCCGTAACTATCTGCAATATTCTAACCTTTTGGCTAGCCTTTTTACAATTTGCGGTAAACTATAGAAGAATACGAACATAATGCAATATTGCTCATCTCCCATACCAAATTGCGTGATAATAATTTTTGAAAAATCTATTGTGACGTTTCTATTATTTGAAATATAGATTATTTATGCCAATTTTCAAGTTAATCAAGCCACACAGTAAAATCCTCCACTGTAAAAATGAATACCCTGTTTCACCCCGTTAGGGGTAGATTTTCAAAAAACTCTGATTTAAGTTTTTATTTATTTTCAGTTTTAATTATATATAGAATTAATAAGACCGCTCGTTAAAATTCTTCCATACAAACTTTGACACCCCCAATCCTCCTTTAGGGGGTAGTTTAGAAAAACTATAAATGGCAAACTTTATAATTTACATAGATAAGTATTCATGCCAAATGTCAAGTTTATTAACTCAAGGAATAAGATTTTTCATACAAATAAAAACCCCCCTTAAAGGTCGAATTTCCAAAAATTCGTTCTTAGCGGACGTTTACAGTCTATAAACTACCACCCTGACAAATTTCATCTTTATACATCAAGCCGTTTTCGATATTTCGTGATGAGTGAGTGAGTGACCTTTCGCTTTTATATATTAGAAGATAGTACGGATACTTTTTAGATCGGCGTACATACGCGTCTATGTGTGCGTGCGCCTGTTTTCACACGCTGTACGAAGCCAACCTTCTGTACCTATCTATTCTGTGTTTTAATGCTGAATACAAAAGTACTTTAGAGCCCTATTAATTAGTTTTGTAGTTCAAAGTTTAATTACTTCAAAGTTCGCAAAGTATTGGTATTTGCGCCACTTATTTAGGCATTGAGGTCGGAGAAGAGCTGTATTAGAGTTTGAATATGGTTGAAGTGGTTGTTCAGAACATAATTTGGTTGAGCTAACTTGAAATAAAAATTTTAGAAGTTATTTAACTTTGATCCCGCTTTCATGTAGTTTCTGACAAAGAAAAGTCTTTTCCTAGCTCATATTGTTTTGTGAAAAGGCCGATTAATGCCTTTTTGCAGGACTATATAGAATAAAAAGTACTTAGTAGGAGTTGCTTACACCTACTAGTATGATGCTCTTGTAAAATCATCATTTTACTAAAGTCAAAGAGAGTACAGTTCGTGCCATTAAAGATGAGACTTGACATATCACGTGGTTTGACTTGAGCAGTAGAAGATTTATGGGTCTCTTTAGCGGTATGAGGTCTGCGCCGGGGCGCCATCGGGGCGGCGGTAAGAGCGGCGGGAGGCGCGGTCAAGTCTCATCTTTCGTGGCGCGTATTGTAAGTATAGGGAAACCCATCGTTCTGTCTACTAAAGCTGAAATCACAAACCCAATTTTTAGGGTGGTAATAATCGCAATTTCCTTTTTAACCATTCATTGCATTTAACGATTATTGGTAATCCCCGATAAAAGAAACACAACTTCACATTGTTTTAAAATCCAATACAATTTGCAGGAAAGGAAATATCATTTTTATGCTCCCCTATAATATTCGTTTATTGGCCATCCGATAGCTCTGTCAAAAGCATTAATTACTTAATTTCCGTTCCCACAGAGTAAAATGTTTACAGGCTTTTAAAATGGCGTCGTTTACGCGTTGATCGCGTTCGAAGTTATCCCGGGATTACTTTCAATGGTTTTTATGTGTATTATGATGTAAATGACGGGACATAAACGTTAATAACAATATGATCGTGATCCTTGATGATCCGTGGGGACATAGATTTAGGTTGGAATGATAAAGTGGTGTTGGCACTAAATAAAGTGAGGGATTAATGTAATTTATTCTTATTGCTTTTGACTAGGTAACGTTATGCTGTTAGTCAAATGATACGTCATTGTGAAAGAAGAGATAGGCGTAGATTATGCAAAAAAATGAAAGATCAAAGACAAGATCGAACGTGTTTCCTGTAAGTAAAAGATAAATAAGCTATCATTCTTGGTTTATCTTGTAGCGAAATATTACATAATTTTTTTATTATTTAAAAATAAAACATCGCATTTTAAAATAAAACTGAAGTAAAATATGATTAAAATAGTCGCGAAACAGGTAATTTAACCTAAATGAAATTTTGAGAGCACCGAGGACAAACTACGGTAGAAAGACATTCGTATGAGGGGGCTGAACTCTATAACTCTATACCTAATGTAATTAAGGAATCGAAATTAGTTCCAAAGTCAAAGTCAAAGTCAAAACATTTATTTCAAATAGGGGCGACTACAATCAATTATATTATTCTGTAAATTTTGACGTTCAAAAGTGCCATACATGGGCCTATGGCACTTTTGAACGTCAAAATTTACAGAATAATATAATTGATTGTAGTCGCCCCTTCCAAAAGGTAGTCTTCGTATGGAGAAGAATGGGCAAGAAACTCCACCGTTACTCTTTTAAAATGTTTTACAATAGTTTGTATAAGTACGTACATTACTTAAATAATTATATGTGAAGACGATGCACCTAGAATAAAATTACTAAACCACAATAGGTAAAAAGAATTAAAAATGAAGCAACGACAGATAATTTAATTATATGATAGATACATGGTGCTCACATATTTACAAACATAGTAAAAGTAGACGATTTTCCTAATGTTTTTAAAATTAATAAGTCAGTGTGTGAGGAAGTAATCACAGAATGTAAAATCAATGTCATATAATACAAAATTATAAATTTTACAATTAAATTAGCAACCTGTTTGATTTTGTCTTGTTTCTAAATTGTCCTTTGGAGCAGGACCAGCATGTTTCCAAGCACTCTTATCTTGGATATAATTCTCTATCTATCCGACTTTTCAAAGGCCAAAACTACCACCTGAATAATGTATGAATTGTAAGTTTTTACTGTTTTTATACCTTAATTTTAGGTTATCTTAATTATTATGTTCTTCCTCATAGGAGTGAATAATTGTATTCTTTTTGAGCGAAATAAATTTTCTTAAACCGTAACATCAGAAAGTAAATTTTAGATACATTTAGTTTTGGAGCCAGGGAATTGATTGTAGTCAGTTTTTGGTTCGCGACCACCAATTACGTAAACAACACGTGAATATTATGTAAAAAAAAATAACATAAGATATCCCGATAAAAACAGGTCTTGTTTAAAACAACTTCTGTTAAAATAAAGACTGTAAGGGTACTGATAACTGTGAAATAATTGAGTATGATAGTAGTAGAAATACGTTGATCCTGACGAACTGCATCGTCATAATATAAAACGCCTCGACAGCACCGTAGGTGACATGACGATCAGCAAATCTGGACCGTCAGGCGTGGCCCGCCAGGACAGCATCACAGGCAACACACCAAAACGCGCTCGTTGGTGTCGAACTCCAAGCTATGCGGCTGGTAAATGGAACTAAATGCACTAGCTTGGTGGATATTTCGACGCCCGGAAAAAAAGGCCGGCAACGGCCTTTTCAGCTGGTCTCATACCTACATCAAATAAAAAAGGTTACACCAGAAAAAAAAAACTATAGCTTCCGTTGAGAGTGAGGTGAGGGTTAGGTAATATATACCATAAGAAGAAAAATATCACACTATTTGCAGAAAGTCTTATACCGTTGGCACCAGCGTTTGCAGACAACAATATAATACGTGAACAATAACTTTTACTTGTTTGACTGCAGATAACAGGAATAATAACTTGAAACTTGATTAGGAATAAAATTTACTTGGCACAATAACGTAACAGCCCAAAAATAATAAATCGACTTGATTCAATACATATTTTTCAATGAATGAAGATTTTTTATAGAAAATCTACAGTTTTGTATCTACTCCAATCAAATTTTAAAATAAAAAAAAATTAAGAATAAAAAGTTTATGACCAGCTAGAAACCAAAAAGTTGCAACTGCAGAGGTCACGCTGCACCATAAAAAAGCAAAACGATTGGGCAACAACAATTCACGACTTGAAACGCTCAATATAAAGGCTCTTTCAAACAGGCGCGACACGCGACGCGACACAAAGACACCGCTCGTCGCGCGACGAGCGGTTTCTTTGTGTCGCGTCGCGTGTCGCGCCTGTTTGAAAGAGCCTTAAGGCGGTAAAAAACAATGACCACAAATCCATTTTACCCCACTTAAAATGTAAAACATTTTGAGTACCATAATACATTGGTAAGAAAATATACAGAAAAAGCTTTTCAAAGAAACTCCATCGGTCACCACGATACACATAAGAGTCTCGAACGACATCTTAGGAGAACAATCGCACTCAAATCAAATACCGAAACTAAGATAGAAAATAATAGGCACCTACAGAAGCGTAGCTCCATTAGCTCCACAATGCGCGACAACAGGAGCTCGCACACATAGAGGCGTACGTGCGGCGATCTCAAACAAATGCCAGTCACGAGTGCGTTTGCACTCTCCTACACTCTCCCACTGCTGAGCAAAGGCCTCCTCCAAATCCTTCCAGGCATCCTTTTCCAAGGCCACCTCGATCCTACCCTTGAGGTAGATCGTCAAAAACGCTGCCAAGCTAAAATGGGACTGGACGGGTCATGTCAGCCGCATGCATACATAATGACCGCTGGGCAATTCACACGGTGGGTGCCTGAGGATGGACGGCGCCGCCGAGGCCGGCCCAGAAAGAAGTGGCGAGTTAACCTAAACAAAATAAAACTTAGTTCGTACTTTAATACATAATGATTTTAGTAATACACAATACTTTTAATCTGCTTATTTCTTGTAGTACAGAATTTATAAACGTTATTGTCTACTGAAGCGTAACTTGTATTGGAAATCAAAATATTATTTCAGAACTTTAATTTTGTTTTTACTTCTTATTTTTTTCCCTTGCATAAATTTTTTGGAGTCTAATAAAATTGTTTTCCTAAACAATATTCCTTAAAATTAATTTGGTAGGTACTGGAAGGGAAAAATATTTACGGTACATAAGTTACCCTCTCCGAAATTCACCATGATAGACGCATGATTGAGATTTTGCGCAAGAATACAAGTTATTATAAGTTATACTACTTTGTAGGGGTTGGCTTTCAAATTGAGGGGAAACTCAACCGACTGGTGTTTGGTATTCAGGGCGCAGAAACTATTTTTAAGAACAATATTTAGTATTAAACCAAAAGAATCATGCAAACCTCCTTTTATAGAATATAAAATTATGACGTTTCCCTGTTTAGATTTATATGAAAGCGCTCTGTTCATAAAGCAGAATATTAATTTATTTAATAAAAGAAGAAGAGAACGACATGCAGTCAAGCTATGTGTGGTGCCGTGCCCAAACCACGCTGATGCACAAATGCATTATATTATTCTGTAAGGCTCCACATATTCATAACCTGCTACTGCCCGCGCCTACCTTTGCGAGGAAGTCGATGAAATATAGCCCATGTTACTCGCATATATAGATATGGGAGTAACATGGGCTATATTTCATCGACTAATTAACCAATTTAAAAAAATATTTCTCACATAGGTATGAAATATTTTTTTAAATTGGTTAATTAGTTTTTGAGTTTATCCATTACAAACAAAATATAAAGAATCAAATCTTTTTTCTTTAAGTATAATATTAGTTTAGATAGTTTAAATAAACTACCAGCTAAAATAAGAAAGGCAAACGATAGTCTTATATTTAAAAAAAAAACATGCGTATCTTACTTTACAGAAAGGCTATTACCCAATTAATTAATATTTTGAAGACTCCCAAAAATAGATTTCCTTGACTTTTACCTGCGTACCTGCTTTATTTTTTACTACATCTATGTGTAATTAGGTAGACTATTCTTCATATTTCTATCTTTCCCTGTATTTCTTAGAATAGTTCTTGTACGTAGTTTAGTTTTCTGTTTATGCTATCCATGTTAGAATATTCTTGTTATTTATTTTATTTTAATTAGCTTTTGCCCGCGGCTTCGCCCTCATGGATGTCAGAAAATATCCCACAAGAACTACCTTGATTAAAAGTAGCCTTTAGGTTAATCCAGATTATAAATAATCAGCTGTGTGCCAAATTTCAACCAAATCCGTTCAGTCGTTTTTGCGCCAATTCGGAAAAAGCATCCAGATAAACAGACAAATGGACAAAAATTCTTAAAACTATATTTTTGGCATAAGACCTCGTAGCAATTACAAGAATAGTCAATGTACAGTTTTGACTTAGTTACTATTTAATTAAAGAGTGTTATTTTAAATTGGCTGTGTTTTTTACACAGATTTTTTAAAACTAATATATCAAGTGACTACAATAACTGCGGTCTAAGACCCTACAAAAAATCATCAAAATAATATTTTTTCGTTTTTCATGTTTATTATCGATATACCTACATCGAATCTGCGGAGTTTACCTAGCCAGTTAAAAATAACCCTGTATGTATAGATTATTGTACACCCTAGACACAATGTAAATATGGACAGTATGTAAACCAAGCCTATTTGTGGAAATAATTACCTACGCTCCATTCTTAAAAAGATCTCGGCGACCACTTGTATCGACACGGTACTCACAAGTGACAGAACCGCGACAATCACTTGGGGTCTCGTTAATAAGCGCATCTGTGTGAGTGTGCCGTTTGGAACGTTTACTACGTAGTTTCTGTACTGTCTATATTAAATACTATGCCCTAGAGGTACGTTGTACATAAATACTTTTGAACTTTTACCAATCTTATTTGTTAATCACCTACAACAACAATAAATAATAATTATTCTATTCTATTCAATCATACCAGATTACATTAAACTGTTTCAGTTTTAATATAAGTGAGTTACCTCGTTGGTCTAGTGGTCGCAAGCGAGACTGCTGGACATGCAGGTCCTGGCTTTGATCCCAGGTCACACTGGTTAGTGTTACTAGAAGTTATCATCAGGGATTTCTCAGTTACAGGTACAGCTCGGACTCTGGATTATATCCGGTTGATGACATCAACTCATGACTCTTTTTTACATAGCACTTAAACATAACCAGAGAAAAATACCTCTGCCTAACACTCCGAGGAATACCGGCGTGATTTTATGTTATGGAATCCGCAAAAAAATATTCCTCCATTTTTCTTCCACGTCGCGATCATCGCACAAACATTAACATGTTTATTCCCCGTTTCGCGGCAGTGAGAAGCGTTCTAAATCTTAGCAGGCAAAAATGAAGGCTTTGAGCATTCGCCTCACGCCGCACCGATTTTAAGAGCCCTTCGGTCCGACCATTATTATCCTATTTTTCTTGTTCCTCGCTCCACGTTGCTTTTACGGACCCTTGAAAATTCCTGCACTTTTTTCTGTCTATCTGGAGGATTTTGTTAAAATGTTTCGATTTTTCGAGATTAAATGTATGTTTCTTAGGTTGATGTAGGTTGATCTAAGGTTGACGTGGAGAGAGTCTAATATTTCTTTGAGAAAGTGTACTTATATATTTTATTATAAGTAGGTATACCTCGCTTGTTTTTAACAAAAACTAGCTAAAGTACCTACCTATTTTCCTCTATTGAAGTACACTATGCGGCAGTAAATAAGGCCCAAATCAACACAAAGGAGATCTTTCACAGTTCATACATTTTTGGGCTAAATCTGAAAAAATAAAGGTATTTTCCGTTAGAGCATGTTATTTTCTTCACTTTTTGCTATGGGGCCAAGTCTAGAGGGCCATTCCCTGCGCTGTAATACGAGTTTGAATAATACTGTTTCAGTTAAAAGAATAATAGTAATCCAATTATAGCTTTTTATGCCAGTAAACATTACAGTTACTTTTTTTTTTACTGTGAAACTAAGGCTCTAGTTATTCTCCAAATAGAGAATTTAAACAACTTTATTTTGCATATACAGTATGCAAAATAAAGTTGTTTTTTTTTTCGACAGTACTAGGATTAACTGATTTAATTAGGTAACTGGTTTTTGGTCTATTTAGTGGTTTCTATTCAAGTAAAAACAGTAGGTAAAATAAAATAACAAATAGAATCATCTCTTTTGTGAACAAACTAAAACTATATATATTTTTATATATAAGTCCGAGCAAAAAATGTTTCGCTAAATCCATCACAATTCAGTTATTCATATTAACATCACCAATAAATGCGATCCCGATTCAAATAATCCCAACGACGAGCGATCCAATCAATAATCAATTGCAAAAATATTTTTAACCTCAACTTACATTTTTCTCCTATTGTAAAAGGACTAGGCTACTAAAGCAAAACTAAATATACTAAAAGTTGCACGAACTAAACCGTAATATGTAATAACACCGCCTGTTAAAAGCATATTGTATTATAGGGTTCCGTACCGAAGGGTTGCCAACGGGACACTGTTATTTTCACTTTCATTTCTGTTTGTCACATAAGTATACCTTAGTGTTCTAGTATATCAGAATATGTGTATGCTATAATAAGAAATCAAAACCCATGCTCTATCTTGAAAATGGTAATAATTTTATGGTTAAATTTGATCTGAATAAAGTGCATAGCATAGTAAAATACGGACTGAAGTTATGCCAAACTTAAATCTCTGTTTTTTTCTCTTAAATGTGTGGTTAATTTGAAAGTAATACTGGTTGTAACTCGTATGTATTAATAAAGGGGTAAGATTTTTGAGCGTACAGAACCTTAGTAAGCAAGTCTGACTCGCGCTTGTCCGGATTTTTTGTGAAAACAACACAATATTCTTTGTGTAATTTTTCTTGCCCAGACGAGAGGTATTGTAGCGACCGTTGTGTAAAAACGACACGAGTGTTAATACAGCCTTTATGACGACGACGACGAGAAATTTTTGTTTCTCTCATTTTTTGTTGTGATAATAACTAGTTGTATGATTAGTTTTTTGTTCATAGTAAGTTATTTTAACTAGCATTCAAGACCGGGTATTTGCATTTTATAACTAGTTATGTTCTTTTAAAATAGGTATAGGTATAACTTTTGCATTATTATTTTTCGACATGTAATGATACTTTTTTTATTTTTTTTCTTTAGTTTAGGGCAGTGATTACCAAAGTGGTCCAGGTGGACCCCCAGGGGTCCACTGGAGACTTGAAGAGGGTCTACGTTGGCAACGCAAAGGAGATGGGATACAGTGGGCCCAAATGTAATAAGTTGAGATATAATCTAAAAAAATGTCATATTTTTTATCCTTGAATATAAAAAATCAGCTCAATTCTCAATCTGGCAGCGGAGAAATATAATAAAGATAGTTTTCGTGAAATTATCGATTAAAGTAATCGATTACATAACTACAAAAAGAAAACCTACCCACTAGGTAGCACTAAGAAATAGGACGAAACTTATCCAACATGGAATAGAATTGCGTTTTCGTCGTGCGCAGTTTCTTACAACTATCAACGATTTGAAATATATGAAACGATTTTTTCGCATCACGAACAACAGCATTGATACATTATTATTGACTGTATTTCACTGACAAAGAGTTCACTTTGTATTGAAAAGACTGTTTTACCAGTGTGATAGATAGTTACGACGGCTTACCTGGAAAAGCCTGGGTCCTGGCCTTAGAGGCTCTCGAGCCTCTACTTAGGGGGCTCCTAAACGTATGCTTGGAGAGTGGCCAGTTCCAGTGAGAACTGGCCACTCTCCAAGCATGCGTTTAGGAGCCAGTTTCCCCGTCTTCCAACGACGTGTCGTTGGAAGACGGGAAATCTGGTCATCAGAAAGCCGGCGCGTTCTACGGACTCTCCGTCCGCCTATCGGCCCATCGTACTGCTCGACGAGGTGTGCCCTGTTTGAGGAGTGGCTAGAGAGGTGCCACGCCGTCTTCACGTACCGCCTGACCACGTCCTCACTGGACACGGTTGTTTTGGGAGGTTCCTATTCAGGATAAGGCGGAAAGAAACACCCGGGTGTCACCATTATGTGGATCGCCTGTAGGACACGGTGGAGCCTACGGTGGAGGTCTGCCCGGCTTGGGCGTAGCATCGCCATGTCTTCGTGAAGACGATTGGCGGCGGTGATCTCTCGCGTTCCGCCCTGATTCAGGGCATGGTACGGTGCGAGAGAGCACGGGAAGCCGTCACCTTCTTCTACGAAACAGTAATGCTCGCGAAAGAGGAGGCGGAACGCGTGAGGGAGAGGCAAATTTCGCGCTCTCACGCCCCTAACCACTGCAGAAAATGCCCTGGGTGTCGGGAATTGCAAGCCGATTCCCGGCCACCATAGACGCGGGCTTGCGGACGATGGGCAATGGGTAGCTCACCGTCCGATAAGGACCAGGCCCGGGTAGATGGCCCGTTGTGTTCCACGTGCCCCTCAAAGAGATGACAGCAGAACTGACGGGGTCCGCTAGGGCCGATGCCTGCCGGGGTTGCGAAGAAGTCCGAAAGGGATATCGTGTCTCCCAGCAACATGGCAACTGAACAAACACGGCTGGGTTTTATTCAATAAGAGTCTGACACGCCCTCCCGCTCCGCTCGGCGTGGGAGAAGTTATTTGATAATTTCCCACCCAAAAAAAAGGGGTCCGCCGGAACCAGCTAAATTTTGAAAGTGGTCTATGAGAAAAAAAGTCTAGGAACCTCTGGTTTAGAGTTACGTTTTGGCTAGTTTAAACAAAATCGTACAAGTCTTCTAAAATTAACATTCTTAGTGTAAGACAGGCATATTTTCACATTTATTTATGGATTTTCATGAATAAGCTTTTCTTTTTTTCACAGGTATGTAGCTGTTATATATGCATGATGCAGTATAGTGGCATTACTGTAATGGTAAGTGGATTGATTCTTTTAATTTCGTTACCGAGATTTTTTTATGAATGGATTGTTTTTTTTTCTGACAGCAGCTACAAAAGTTGTGCTTATGACTTACCGTGAGACCATTTTAGGCAATTTTTAGTATTTCATTATTGAACTCGTTATTGTACACTCCATAATAGGTAGTAATTACAAAAAATAATTTCATGAAATCGTACATTGGGCGGTTTTGTCTCTTGGGAGAAAGAAAATACATTTATTTAGAACAGACTAAAAATCACACAGTATACTTATACAGCAGATAAAAAATTAAAAGCGCAGCGCGGTTTACGGAGCGGTTCTCGGTAATTCATATACCGTTAAAAATCAGCCAGAATTTCTTTCAACGAAATTCTGCTGTCAGGAACTTTCCAATGAGCAATGCACATGAAACCAACTTAGTTAACAGAATTTTGGCTGTTTTATTAAAGGAATATACGCATACCTGAAATTTCATCGGTAAACTAATAGAAAGCTTCATTTACAGTGAAACACTCCACGCAAAACAAAAAAAATCTCATCATCGAATTAAAACAAATTGCAACACCTAATCTAAACTCCAGATCTCAAAATTTAAACAAAAGTCTATATTCGCAAATCTTAAAAAGTAGCAGGCCAAGCGTTGCTCCTTGCGGCACCCCCTTTAATTCTGTGAGATAACGTGCAAGAGGCGAGGGCTGCCCATTGTTATTCCATCCCGGTGCCGGCCCGAATTGTCCCCAACACCTACACAAAGAATCGCTTGTGAATTCACTCGCAATACTCCTCATTTTATTGTAAATCTGTGACCGCAATGTCGAATGGCCCTTAGGGTTCCACTGTAGGGTGGATCGTAATAAAATTATGCGCGATTGTGATTGATAGCTACAATTGTTTTAAGTTTGCGGATCCACTGGGACTGTTGTTATCTGGTTTTTTGACACACTGGCATTTCGAATGATTAAATAAATGACTCGAATAAAAATTTTCATTAAAAATCCTAGCTCGTGGTGGTCTGTAATGAATATCAATGTAGATTTATTATTCCCAAGGCGTCACAGGTACAACAAATCCACAGCAATATTCATTACCAATTAACAAAACCATCATTATTCGTAAACACAAAAATACGCCCACATTTGTTTTTTACCCCATTTGACCTATATTATAGAAACTCAACGTTAATAATTATGACACATAATATATCTACCATTGTAACGTTTTTCATGTTTTAAAAACATGATGGTGTTTGATTATAGGGCTCGTCCTTTTACCCATAATTCTTGATAAGAAAACATGTAATTTTGGTGTCTAAACTTTATGTTATTTTTGAGAATTATAGCCAGTTTATGATAGAATACAAAATTCATTCAGTTATTGATTTCAGCTATTTACTATCTATTAATAAAAAATAGTAATGTAAGTAATTAGTCAGTTCTATTTAAAGGGTGAATTTAAAAATTACCTATTAATAATAATCGTTAAAAGTGCCGTACCTCAATCTGCCTAGCCTTTTCCCAACTAGGTTGGGATCAGCTTCCCGCCTAACCGGATGCAGCTGAATACCAGTATTTTACATGGAGCGACTGCCTATCTGACCTCCACTACTCAGTTACTAGGTAAAACTGGTTGTCAGAATTTCGGGCTTCTGACTATCCGTAAAGACTGTCAAAGATGTACATGACAGCCGGGACCAACGGCTTAACGTACTTTTCGAAGCATGGTATCGTAACTATGCAACGTTAATTTGTTACTCTGCAGATATTCCCACTATGAAAGTTATGGACAAAATAGTCATTTGAAAAACAAAATCTAAATAAAAAGTAACACAAAAGACAAAACAACAAATGACCCGACAAAACCAAGTGCACCACAATAAGATTAGTCTGAAAAATCTCATTCAAGTAGCGTTAGCAAAAGTGAGCCGCCATGATCCATACTAATTCTACCATACCTAGACGTTCGCAGATATTTCTGCCATAAAAGCAGATTTCTTTTCCAACGCTCCTTTTGTGTGGCTAAAGAGGATTATTTTGATAATAATTTACCATTCTTGTTGGTAATATTGTACGCGTAAATCCTTTTAGTGGCACTATTTCTTTATTTCGACTTTTTATTTTTGTCGGAGCATTCAAATAGAAACGCCTTATGAATGGATCGCTTTATTTCCGAAATAGTTGTAGTGTGTGGGTTTATTTTCGAAATATAATGGATTATTTTCGTTTTCTTTGTGTTTGGCTTGACTTATGTGTGTTCATGGTTGTTTGGGAAAATGGATTTTCATGCTTTTCTTGTAAAGATAATGAGCTGTTTTTGAATTTATTTTAAATCTTATTTGATAGTGTTTGATAGTAACAAAAATACGGACCGAATTGATTTTGAAAATCATACCAGTAACTTAAACTAGTTAGAAATTAATTATTTAGAAATCTTTGTTATAAAGAATTTATGTCCTGATTCCTGGATCTCGTTTGTTATTAGGTCTTTACCTATGAAATTGCCGTTTTTCATGAAATAAGTTAACGCTCTTGTTTCTCTATATTTTTTATTTTTATTAGTCAAAGTAATTACCCATGAAATCAATGCATTTTTGCCAACGTAGTGGTAGCTTATTGATACCCTTTTTGAAAAAGTCTGCTGGACGAGAGGCAACGAATTTTTCAAAGGCATTTTGAGCTACCTCTCGGTTATTGAATTTTTCCCCACCAAGTTTACCAAATTCGGGAAAAGTAGAAGTCTGTAGGGGCAAGGTCTGGTGGGTACGATGGATAACGGAACCTTCCAACCCCAGCTCTTGTAACTTGGAGACCGTCTGCTATGCAGTATGAGGTCGCACGTTGTCGTGCAGGAGCAGCGGAGCCGAACGATTGACCAAAGCTGGTTGTAAATGTGCGAGCTTCTCCATGATTATGTTCAGTTCTTCACAGTAAATATCTGCAGTAATGCTCATCCCGTTTGGTAAGAAGCTGTGATGAATGACACCGGCGCTAGACCACCAAACAGTGACCATCACTTTTTTAGGGGTCAGTTTTCGTTTGGGGCATCGTTTAGGTACTGAACCAGGATCTAACCAACTGAATCCATTTTTCGTCGCAAGTAACAATACGATTCGATATGCCTTCGTTTGTGTGCCTGTTTAGCAGTGCAAGGCTCAACTCGACGCGTGCTTCGCGCTGGCGATCATTCATTTCATGGGGCACCCATTTGTCAAGCTTTTTTACCTTGCCAATTCGCAAATGGACCAATATTATTTTGATGCTAATATCGAAAGCTGCTGCTAATTCAGCTGTAGATTGAGAATCATCAGCTTCCACAATCGCCCTTAATTCGTCTTTGTCGACTAAAGTTTTCGGTCGACCACGGGGTTCATTTCTTAGGTCGAAATTTCCAGAACGGAAGCGGGCAAACCAATAACGCGTGGTGCGATCGTTAGTAGTGTTCGCTCCGTATACGTCGATGATGTTGCGTGCCGCTTCTGCCGCTTTGCTACCACGACGGTACTCATACTCCATAACCACTCGAATTTTTTACGCATCCATGATGACGAAACACGTACAAATGCGATGAAAACAGAACGCTTACCATTAAACAAAAGACTAATTTTCAAAAAAGAATTCCATATTTTAAGAATAAAAATAATTTGAACTTAAGAAGTTCAAATTGCGAAAAATAAAAAATTGGACTTGAAATAGCCAGTACGGCAGAACAGCAATTTCATAGATAAAGACAAAATTTTCACTGTAATGAAGGTGCGTGCGAATAACTATTTTATTTTACTAAATTATACAAGTATGTGTTCCGGACATTGATAAGTCTTGTGAGTGTTTTAAAAAAAAAAGAAAATATCGATTTATGCAGGAAATAACTTCACACGACAAAATGATTAGTAGATGAAATGTTTTGGTCAGAAAGTTCATAACAGCGGAGTTTGATGTATGTATTTAAAAATACATTGGACGAGTTAACCAGTATACATACATGTACAAGTTTAAAGGATAGGTGTTAGGTACTCAAATATTCATAAACAACATTCCATCTTCAAAGAAAATTATTATATATATATATATATATATAAACACAGCTGTTTAGATACAGATAACGCGCTATTTGACCCAATTGGAATAACAAACGTCCTCAAATGCTCTACGAAATATTCAATTTCGCTGATTTCCTTCAAACTGCAGCACAGAAATATTTCCATACCAACCGTTTGATCTCCATTGATCAGAATAATTTCACTCGGATGTTCGAAAGATGGGAAGAACAATATGAACGGAAAAATGTTAGAAGGAATTTTCTCGAACATTTAGGTCTGGTTTGGAAAAGAAACGGAATACGCAATGATTTTTATGACGGACAACTGTAGCAGGGAGCTTCGGTTGTTAAAAAAATTGGTACGGAGGTTGTTTTGTGTGAATGCATTTCTTGTATTAAATGTGTAAGAAGTTTCTGTAATGCTTGTTTTCACAATCGAATTGTAATTGCAGAAAACCATGAAATATATCTATTGATGTCAGATATGCTGGTTTAAAATAATTATTTTTTGTGACGAATTAAGACTGTAGTTGTAACTAACTCCCTACCTATTTAGTTCACGCCAAACGACAAATATTTGGATAGCTTACTGATGTTGTATTTTGAACAAACAATCCAATCTAGGTGTTCGTGTAAAATATTATATATGAGTAAAGAACCCAGACCTCTACGTATATACAAATGCCTGTTTTCCCCGAAGGAAAAGGGAACCTACATGTTTTATCAATTTGAAATAACTATCAGTTTTAATATTAATAACTATCAATTAAATAAATAAGTACGATAAATAAGTACGTTGTAGATACCTAAAGCATTACTCAATGGTTTAAAAAAGGGAATACTATAAACATTACCCATCGGAGAGTTTAAACCAAGAGAAAAAATGTTACGACCTCAGATCCATGGGGAATATAAATTTGGTAGATTCATCAATTCCCAACGATGAATCAGCAGAATCAAATCTGCAATTCAGATTGTGTCTTACAAAAATACAGCTATATTGGACTGTGATGAGATGATTTAGAAGCATTTCGGAGAGAGAGAGAGAGTGGGTCGCATAAAGGGAGGTACATGGCATTCAACGTGAAATCTTTTTATGGGCAGTTATTTTTCTTAGTCAATGCAAATCGGAGCATTTGTGTAGACAGGTTGACTGACAATCGATGACATTTTGTTTGAAATCTTGGTTAAGAAGTTGATCCTCTGTATTTTCCTGCTAGATATTTACTGATGTATTGATCCAGATTGACCAAGTGTGCAAACTTACTTTTCATGTGAGCTCTTACCCCTATATCATTTACTTAAATATCATATTTTATATCAAAGTCTTAGCTTGAATAATGTTAATAAGTACATAGATATCAATATTTAACTGCGAATAAATGAAAGGGTAATGTGATCAATGCATGTCAGTCAAGCATGACATCTGCCGCATGTCAGAGAATCAATAGGCCAAACTTACGACCCAGTGGTCCCGCTTAATGTCAAACGACATCATGGCAGCCCCCACGGAGATGGCGGGATGAGCTGGACTTCTTTAATAAAGATTGGTTCTTGGCAGCTCTGGACAAAGAGAGATGGAAAGAGAGTAAGGAGGCGTTTGTTTAGAAGTGGAACAGTTAAGGCTAATACAAAAAAATAGAAAAGTGAAATCAATACATCAAAGATGTTTGAACTAATCTTATCACAATAGATTCAACAAAAAACCTAAATGGCATCAATCGAAAAAGAAAAAGTTTGCCCTATCATTTGAAACTCTCAATCGTCGAGTGAAGAGCTCCACAAAAGTCAGGGCCCTTAAAAAGGGGCGCTAGGGGGCTGTAAACCAAGGGGGCTGTAAACGATGGCTCTATAAAGAGCAACACACTAAAAGTTTATAAGCCGTAAACTGTAACTGTAAACTTACTGTATTTACAATTACATGATTTATGGATCGTTGAGTATGATTTACATTTCGCGTTTTTTATGTCTGTTCTATAAATGATGAATGACGGGATTCTATGTCTAGCAGGTAGTCAACTGCTTTAAGGTGCCGCAGAATTATAAGATGAAGGAAACCATTAAGAAAAAACCTCTTCATATCTTATTGGAGCATGGAGATTTTGACTTACTATGTCTTCCCTGTTTGAAAAGACGTCTTTGCCCTGTTGTAGGTCGGTTTTAATGTAATCTAATTACTTTTGACCTTACTTGACCTTTCCAACTTCGAGTTTTCTAAAATTACTCGTTTCTAAGAACGTTGTCGGATCTTATTACCGGCAAGCTAAGTCTTAACTTTTGCGACGAAGCCGTATGAAAGTTGGCTTTGAAAATAACCTCTGGCTTAGAATAGAAAGCAAAATAAAAAGAATAAAACTGGGGATGCATGCGAAAAACCTTGTACAGCAGTCTTTATTTATTTTTCTTTTATACAGTTGTAGGGACTCTTGTAAAGTTCTATTTAAAAATAGTTGAGAGCTTCAGCTAATTAGGAAAGTCATGTTTTTAGCAAAATATAAACCACTTTACTGCACGAGAAAAGTCGACAAAATGATTATATCGGTCAAAGATCTTCGGTTAGAGACCTTTCTTACATTTATTATTTTGCAAACTTGAGTATCATGACTCTTGCCAAACTTAATGATATTGAATTCACGCCGTTATGATATTAAGTTCAATAAATTTTTAGCCTATCAAAAACATTTCTATTCATTATTTTGCAAAGAAAACTATTGAAACAAACCCACACAACATTTCCAAAAACATGCCAATAAAAAGTACTCTTTATACCCTAACCCCAATTAAAAACTACCCTCTATCTTTACAAAACGAAACAATCGAAAAAATACCTTTCTTATAGTCCCTCGTCGATTGTGTCCCGTGTTGGGCGCCATTCGTATTTTATTGGCGCCCATCATGTGACTTGGTAGTGGGTGTTCGAAACAAAAGGGAAGATGGATAGGGTCTAACTAACTGCTTGTAGTATCGCTAATTGGCAAGAAATTGGCCGTTACAAGCTTCTCACTGAAAGGTAATAGATAACGTAATTGTATTGAGTGTAGGCATTTATAAGAGTGTTTTTATTTAGAAGAATCAGGGAGATTTAGCGGTTTGATAATAATCTAGTATAGAAGATAATGGTTGCTGTCCTACGAAACGTAAGTTTGATTCTTGTAAAAAATAAAAATTGTTTTTATGCACACTAAGGAACACAGTAATATTAATTTTTATTCATATATATTTTGCTGGCTTGTATCTTTACAGAATCCAATAACAGTGCTGTATCAATATTTATTTAGAAGCTGGATTTTTTAAATCGAAATTCCACAAACTGCTTATAAAACATTATAGCAATAACAAAATGTTTTTTTTTTAAATAAATCCCGTACTGAAGGCAAAATAGATCAGGGTATACTGACGTAATATTTTTTTTACCCTACATACTTGAAAGTTTTCCGATCGTAGTCAATATAAAGCTAAAAGCTTATACAAACGAAGTTTCAGGTATAAATATCCTCAAACCTCATACAAAATTCTCACAAAAGATAGATCAGCTTTAACAAATCAAAGGAAAAAAGGTCTTCCCCCATAAAAACCGTCGAGTGCAGACATGCAAATGATATCGTTCCCTAACGCGAGTACCATTCAACGAACCGTTAGGGTTCCAATAAGAAGTACTTACGGATGATCGTACGCCACTCTCACCAGCGATCGGTAACTATGGAGGATCAGTTTTGTGAAACATGTTAAAGCGGCAATGTATGGCAATTCATTCGATAATGTATGATTGAAAAGCAGGTGATTCTAAACTTTGTGTGGTTAGGTCTAAGGTTGAAAATTGAATGTCTTAGTAATTTTAGGAACAGGGGTCGTTGGATGAGTATCTTTTTTATATTTTTATATCATTCTCTTTAAGACTACAGTAATGAGCCCCATTTTATTTCCAAAAGAAGCTTTAATTATGTTATAAAAAGATAATTTTTCGTTTTTTATTCTGACAACTTTTCCTTAGATTGGCAAAATTTATAACATCTAAAATTAATTTTATGTGAGTGAATAAAGACGGATCGTAAACTTCATTATCACTCTTTATTTTAAAGAGATAGGCTAAGAAAATATTTTGGGAAGGGCCTCATTTTATGACTGACAGTATTTTTTCACGGCTGGATAGTTTAAATAAGGCTGCGTGAACCCATATTCCAAGCGATTTAATTTATAGCATTCTATTCCAAAAAGGTGCGTCTAGACAATGAGATGCATGTACCGCAAATACATTTTGATATGTTAGATGCCTCAGCCTGAGGCATTCGTCACATGTGTCACTCACCACTCGAAGCACATGCCTCGTTCTATCTGGACGCACCCTAAATGGCATATTCACAAATGGCTCCAATTCAAGAAATTATTTCATTTGACATTCCATGATTCCGCGACACCTAAATGTGTAACAACGTGCGTCTATTAAGACACACCTATTTCGTTGCAAGTCATGGTCGGAATGCAATGCAATGCTATACAGTTTCAGGGCATAAATATGGCATGATTAGAATATTTCTCTAATATAATTTCTCTCAAGAAAAGGAAGGAAGAATGAAAAATTGTTTATTCTGCACAAACAGGACGCATACTCTAATATTTTGGTATAGCACTAGTGATACCGTTTTGATAATTCATTTTTATTTCTACACACTTTTGTTTTTTTTTTTTTATTACTGTGTTTAGTTTAGTTTGTGATCGTTTTTCTAAGACTAACGTTAACGTTACGATTAACGTTTTCGTTATCTAAGACACTGTCATTGTCACTTTAATTTCCTCTGACATAATAAGACACAGATTTGACATAATTTAATAATTTTTTTCGGACATGCCATGACATGTTTGGATTTTTCAATTGGTTTTCTCTTCTGACATTAGTGCATGAATGTTTGAGACCATATTTAATATGTGTGTACCAAATAGATTCTTGATTTATTTCTAGCGTTTTGGTTAAACTAAAGCTTAAGCTTATAATTTATTTTTCAATAAATATATAAAAACAGGACGGAGTGACAGAAACGACACTCTACAACGCCGAACTATTAAAAACCTTTTCACAAAAAAAACAACCAAATTAAATTATTATTGAAACTTACTCAAAAGCTACAAAAACGAAGTTAGTAAATTAAATTATGGGACACCGCGTGAGTTTCCTCTACCAAATGAAAAATCAAGTCGCTTAGCAAATAAGGGAATCAGGTGTGACAAGTTATCGGATTAGCGTAATTAGTGTTCTAATTAGCAAATACATAGGTAATGATGGCGGAATCCTAGGCCTATGTCTAATCTGCTAATAATGGTGTGGTTGCAAATTGTAGGAATGCTTTGTTCATGTCCTAATTATAGTTATTGTTGAGCTGTGGCAGGCGAGAGCATTAATTAAGGACTTATCTTGGTTCGGATATTGAATGAATAAACGATCTCTTTTATTTTCTATAATACAGGTTATCACATGGGTGGTTATTGTTTACTAAATATTTATATTGAGTTACCCATTATTTATTCTGCTCCAGGGCCGTCTAAAAAACCACAAGTTTTTAAGAATAATAGTGTGTCATCATCAACTTTTGTAATTTCATTGGTGACAGTGGAAATATACTCTATGTCCTGCAAAACGTAACAGAAAATGAATGATTTTGGATTCTAAAATACAACTACTGGGGTAGTTGTATTTTAGAATCCAAAATCATTCATTTTCTGTTACGTTAACTAAAATGCTATGGGTAGCATTTTAGTGATATTTTTTTGCGACAAGCACTATTAGTATCACCCATAGATTTGTCGGAAATACGTTACTGGTTTTACTAATCGGGACGCCAGCGCCACTTAGCGACGTATGATAGAGTCTACAACATAAAGGCTCTTTCAAACAGGCGCGACACGCGACGCGACATAAAGACACCGCTGGTCGCGCGACGAGCGGTGTCTTTGTGTCGCGTCGCGTGTGGCGCCTGTTTGAAAGAGCCTTAACGCTCGGACCGGCCGGAGCTGAGCAGTTCATGGATGGCGGTCATGCAGAGAAGACGTTTAGAAACTGACGCGCATTCCGAATAGTCGTGTCGTGTACCTACAGTGTGTGAATTGCTAGTGTGATTAATTTGATAGTAAATTATAATTTGATGTAAAGTGCAAACGGTTTTTTCATTGCGCAATAACCAACACTGCCCACAGTACGCCCACAGTAGTTATTATATGCCTGATACGAACGAACAAAAGAGACACCTAACTTCTCCGTCAGATATATAAATATTAGACATTAAAACATCACGCCTGTAATTCCCGAAGAATAAGGCAGAGGTGTACCTACCTGTAGTACACCCACATTTCGCCAGTTATGTTTAAATCCCATGTAATAGGCGGCGAGCTTATTGCTATCGACTGGTCACAAATCCAGACTCCAGGCTGCTACCGAGGAATCCCTGATGGAAAAACCCAATAACATTCATAATTCAATAATGCATGCGGAGTTTACCTGTAAGTGATTGTTGCACTGTTGCATAAACATTTTTGCATGTTACTCCTAAGCATTAATCCAGTGTAAACCTGTTGGTAAACCTATAAATAAATAACACTTGACCTGACCTGGGAATCGTACCTAGGACCTCATGCTCAGCAGTAACGCTTGCGACCACTAGACCAACGAAGCAGTCGTAAATATTGAAATCGTTCGAATTTACGTTAAGCCTCGGTCACACACAGCCGCCAGCGAATATTCGCTGCGATTATGCACTCGCAGCGAGTATTCGCTGCAAATAGATTCATTCACCGCGAGTTGAATTCGCCACGATTTGAATTGAGCATGTTCAATTTTACTCTCTGCGAATGCGCACTCACAGCGAGATTTTCCTGTGTGTGACAGGGTACTCGCTAAGAGTAGCCATTCGTCTCTAGACTACACGCTCGTGCTACAGGTCGTTTCATCGCTGCATAGATATGTAGAACTGGCTGTGTGTGACAGGCAGGCGGCGAATTTTTGCTGCGAGTATTATTCGCTGCGAATAATACTCGCGGCGAGTATTGGCTATGTGTGACCGAGGGTTTACATTTATTCCGCGGGTTCGAAACTATCTAAAACAAAAGACGTCATTGACAATAGTAATGAAACGTCAACAAATTTCCTTTGACAAGATCGCCACCTTTCGGCAATAATCGGCAATGGTCGGCACGTCATTGGCACAATTAAACTGCCTGGGAACCGATTGAGTTAATTGGAAGGGTGCAAACCGATCCAGTTTCTGAGGAACTGATGATAATAAGATGACGGTATTATTACTGCTGGATTTGTGCCTACAAAGGCTTTTTTTATGAATAGACAGACATTATTTCAAACCAGTGGGATTGTTAACATTATTGTCAATATCAGACCGCAAACAGCTACTACTAAGAACATGTACTTGCAACTCGGAAATGTATTCATAATCATCAGACTTGGCACAAAGATTTGGTAATTGCATGTTGTTTTTGGCAGAATACATCTCCCTTGATATGAGCCCCTTCTATTTTGTGAATGTGAGAACGTTGTAGGCTTTGTAGACTGTAGATTTGTCGATCGTTTTCTATTTTGTTAAGTTCCTGGTACTTGTTGGCAGGCCAATTTAATAACACCATTACAGCTAAAATATGTGAATGCGATACTACTCGTTTATAATGATACAAACATTATCATAATAATTGAATGCATCATTCACGCTAACCTTCACGAACACTGCCATTTATCGAATCCATCGATTCATTAACTCAACATCAATCAAGGTCTTGTAATTAATAGCGATGGCAGACAGCTCAACCACAAGATAGTAGGCAGAAGGTCCACTGTCTTTATAGTATTCGCTAGATAATACCTTTATAATAAAAACTATCCTTGCTCTAAAATAACTAATTTAATTCCGAATTTAGTTATTTAACCTCAAACTAGATACTAATCCCCAAATGAATCTGAAAGTCGTTACCCCAATATCATAATCTAAAACTGTTTAATAAAACTACATATTTACAATATTTCAGGGATGAGGAAAATAATATGAAACACCAAGATATTTTGTCATTCATTTATATTTCTTTGCCAACATCAAATTCAATATTCTACACCATACCATCACATCTCCTATTCCCCACATAATATCACTATTTAATCAGTATTCTCATGTTTACAATAAAACTAATAGGTTACCTTAATTTACAGTAAATCTCCAACCATTACTCTGCCAATCTATCTTTTTACCGATACAGCTACTAAGCACTTCGTACCGTGATCAGCGTCCAACCCAGAAGGCCGTTGTTCTACCATTCTGACATATCGAATCTATCGGTGTTGCCAGTACAATACCCAACAATTATGTATCAATAAATTGAAACCTAACACTTTTATTTGTAACAAGCTTGTTCCCGCGTATTTCATCCACGTGGAAGTCAACTATACCATAACAATGACGCAACGCGAAATTAGTGAAAAGAGCATAATTTAAACAAAAAAAAAATCGCCAACGAAATTAGCCTCTGTAATAAAATGAACAGTCACCGCATTTAGTAGAAGTATTGTGTATATTTTCTAGCTCGTGTTCGCGAGTTTGTCCGCTTATAAGTCGATTTTACATAAAAATACAATCCTTTAATAGCACTCGCCAATAGTGTAGCTCTCTACCAGTAAAATAATGTTTATTATCGGATCATAAGTTCCTCTTACAAATATATTTTTTTTTTTACCTGTTTATAATAATTATTAGTTTAGATGAAGGGAGAACATTGATTAGTAATCGACAAGTTTTGCAACAGTTCCTGGCGGCATATAAGCAGAGTCGACCAACTGAGTTTTGAATGCGGCTTCTGATTGGTCGTTAAACTCCCATGGTAGCCTTAGCCTAGCCAGAAGCCACATTCCAAACTCAATTGGTGGACTTTGCTTATACGCTACCCGGCGACGCACTATATGACATGTGACAGTCAGTTCAATGACTTTACAAGTTCTTTAATCACAAGCAGGATCAAAAGGATTTAAAGATGAATTTTATATAATAAGAGAGTGGATATTAGATTGAGGCTTCTGTTTAACACCAGGAGGACTATAAGAATTACCTACAAACTATTACTAAAATAAAAGATATATAAATAGCGATCACTAGCAAAACACTGACTCTGGTTAAGTTGCTATTTGAGTTAGCCATATAGCAACAGATCCCGTTCAAATTGGAACTTCTGCGTCACCTTTAAAGATACGGGTAAAGGCTCATAGGCTCTTTGAGCCATCGTCTCCAACGTGTCACGTATCTGGCTATCAATCTGATCGGATTGGAAGGAGATCACTTGAGCAGTGCAATTCATTTGAATACGAGCTACGGTAGGTAAACAAGGTAAAACAACTATAGTACAGAACAGAGAAAGTCTAAAGTATCCATCACACTTTTAAGAGCGTTCATTCTAAAAGTTGGCAACGTCGCAAATAGCTGCCAAATATTTACTTGTTTTGATTAATTTGGATAATTAAGAAATATTGCTACTATTTCCAAATACTTTTTTTACATCTAAAACTAAATATTCGGTATTTCTATATTATTACTATTGCGTTTCATCATTCATATTTTAGTTTACTAATTAGGCATATTTCATATTGGTGAGGTCAGGATAAGCATTTATTTCAATTAGGTAAACCATTTACAGGCATTTTTGAACTGTGCCGGTCAAGAAAGATGAAGCTAGTTGCCCTTCCAAAGCGTTGGCGTCTAAAATATGGTTATTAACAGAGTTAGAATAATAGCAGGAGTGTTAAAATGTGTGTCAACGAAATGCTCACGTCTCTCAAAAATATTACACATTTTCCAGCCGTTTTTGCCTATATTTTAAAAGTTATCAATGGCAATGAAACGTCGAAAATATCTTCCATTGAAAACAACTTATATAATGGCGAATGACTTTGAAATCGGCACAATGTAGTAACTCAGAAAATATCTTTTATAAGTCTACCATATTTTCAGGTCAAACTCAACTCTAAGTTCTAAAGAATAAAGTTGAATTTTCATTGTCATAATAAAAAGCTACATTATACTGTAATATTCTTTTGGAATAACAAAAATTGTTCGCTGAAGGGGAGATTGGGCTCCAGAGTCGGTGATACCGTATCAATTACAGTTATTAATTTTGCATTTCATCCCGGTCCATTGTTCCCTCGCTTCCTCGAAATAATAATTATCATTTCTAGGCATAAACCCTTTATTCCAACTGTTAAAAATTGTTTCAAAAGCTGTATACATTTTTAAGGTCATGTTTGAATATAAAATCGTTTTTTTTATTTAAAAAAAAATATGTGGAAACATAAAAACGTAAACTGTAATTAATAAAAACAAACGTTGATGAAAGTAAGAATTAATAACTGATTTGGGTCTTAGGTCTATTGAATTGGGCGGAGCATCGCCGTGTCCTCGTGGAGGCGATCGGCGGCGGTGATCTCTCGCGTCCGGCCCTGGTTCAGGCCATGGTACGGAGCGAGAGGAAATGGGAGGCCATCACCTCCTTCTGCGAAGCTGTAATGCTCGCGAAGGAGGAGGCGGAACGCGTGAGGGAAAGGCAAATTTCGCGACCTCACGCCCCTAACCGCCGCAGGAGGAGACGCCCAGGGCGTCGGGAATCGCGGGGCGATTTCCGGCCACCGTAGGCGCGGGCTTGCGGGCGGTGAGCAATGGGTGGCTCACCGTCCGATAAGGACCAGGCCCGGGTCGACGGCGCGTTGTGTTCCACGCGCGCCTCAAAGAGATGTCAGCAGATTTGAAGGGGTCCACTAGGGCCGATGCCTGCCGGGGTTGCGAAGAAAACCGAAAGGGAGATCGTGGCCCCCGGCAATAGGGCAACCGAAGGAACACGGGTGGGTTTTAGTCAGTAAGAGTCTGACACGCCCTCCCGCTCCGCCCAGAGCGGGAGAAGTTATTTGATGATTTCCCACCCTCAAAAAAAAAAAAGGGGGCTCTATTGAATATGTCAAAGGGAAAAAAGGATTCCATACCACCGTACCGTTTAGTAACAAAACAACAAGAAAGGTGCTATTATTATTTACTTAAGAGTATGCATTATAGTTACATTAGATAGACGTTTGAATGTATTGCCATTATTAAATGGTTTAGTCCTTAGTAATAGGGTGGGTCCCTTTGGGTACGGAACCCCAAAAAAATATAAAATCTTATTCAATTACATGTTCCACAAAACATATTAATAAAAAACATGTCACGCCATATAAGACAAGAAAAACCCGATTTTGTGGCTGAGCACGTCGGCCAGGCAGCGACCATTTGTCAAGAAACAAATGAGGTGCGAGAATGTGTAGACGAGGAAGCAGACTCATGCCAGGCACGGGATATGTGCGGGAACGTGAATTTAACTTGTATTTTGTTTACAATTCATTTGTATGTCGCAGTTAAATGGTTGAAGCCGTGATATAGTTATATCCCTACGGATATATAGGGATATAGCTATATGCCGTAATATAGTTATAAGGAAGCGAGTCAGAGTGCCATAATTTTGTTTCTGCGACCAATTTCGATGTAGCGCTCACCGGCCGCAGCCGTGGCACCACTCGCTTCGCTCGTTCGGCTCACGTGTCACAGATCTAACCTAACCTATTTGGTTAGAGTGCCCTTATATTATTAGATCGTGCTCGTATCATAGTTATTTTCCTAGTAAGACTGTTATGAACCGCATTCATATAACTATATTACGGTATATAGCTATATCCCTAGATATCCTTATGGATATAACTATAGCTTAACTATAGTTTACGACTTCAACCATCTTACTGCGACATAATATACATATTTTGAAAGCCAAGCTTTTGCAATTAAAGATTTCATGCGTTGGCTTTTATGCACTTAGATTGACATGAGACTCGAAGGCATGACTCGTTTGTCAGTCTGATTGGAACCAGCTGACTATAACAGTTTATTTTACTTTAGAGCAAAAACCACTTCTCATAAAAACTAACTGTTGCTCAAAGAGTGTCAGCAATTTCAGACTGTTTAGTCAAGGTTTTTTTATGATAATTACTTTTATGTTAGCATAAAAGATTTAATGTAATAAGTTAGGTACACCAATTATTTTTAAGTATCTTAAGGTCTTGAATCCATAACATCTGGATAACCAAGCTTTTTTATTATCTTCTTGCCCTTGTTCTAATATATTTGTGATCGTAGCAGCAGCATTTTTTTTTCCACACGTCTCAATGGGCCAACATCCCAATTATCTCTAATCATCTTTCACACAATCCATTCATAGTTACTTTGAGCTTTTGCTCCTGAGGGCCTCGACAAAGTGACGTTCTATCAGTGATGATGAAAAATTCAAAAATGTATGGTACTGACATAAACTACCGAAAACCTTATATCATTCCTGTTGAAAGTCCTTATTTCTATAAAGAACTCTTTCGCAATCGTTTGGCAATCGTTTTCAAAGCGATTCGTATTTCTATACGAATAGCTTTGAAAACGATTGCCACTTGTCTAGGCTCTCTGTATAACCTCGGCTTTGGTTGGTAAATAATTAACACAGTACCCAAACATTTACACATTCGCCATCTCCAATCATTATACAATTAGTATCACAATCATATTATGATAAAAGTTGCTAACGAGGTGCTACTAATGGCTATTTAGTCGTTGCCCAGACCTGAGAGCCAGATGTTTTACACTGAAGCGGTTACAATTAATGTCTTCGTGAGTAGAAGTTTATTGGAGAAAGATTGACGATGGATTAAGATGATTTAAAACCATGCAATGAATCTTTTTTCTAAGATTTATTCAGTGAGTATCTACCGGCGCGTGTGTACGCACTCAATTACTTTTACATATTATTGTTTGGTTCGATCGACCGAGTTGCGCCGATGACTTATGAGCATAGTTCAAGATTAGTTGAACGCGAGCCGAAAGGCTCCACTGCCTTCTTATAATGTCTCCACAACAATAATGAAATGAACGTCTTTGTCGAGGAAAAATTCGGACTTGTTCTAAATTGTCTCGAAGACTGTACGGAAAGTTATGGGTACATATTATATGCTGATATAATAAAAAAAAAAAACTATTTGCTAAGTCAATATAACAGCCTTCCACAATTCAAGTCATTTTGCCACTAAGCAGTAGAGGGCAAGTATTTATTTAGTTCACTATCGGAACTTATTATAGTTGTTAGTTCTACTGAACTGATTCACACTGTTCCCCGCACTAGTATAAACTATAATACGGTAGAACAATTGTCCTCGTTCTCTGTAAAGGTATTGTAAGCTTTTCATATTATTATTTTTTAAATTATTTTTAAGAGAAAACTGCGGGTTACTGCCCATCTCATAGAAATTGATAATTCAGACAAAACTATCACAAGGAGCTCTATTTTTCCAGATTATTGAAGTGAAAACTTCTGTAGGTGCATTGAGTATTTTGAGATAAGAATAACCCATTGATTTCTCAACCTGTTATCGACACCGTGGAGTAAAAGACATCAACTCGTTGATTACCGCGATCCGTGGAGTAAAAGACATCAACGCGTTGATTAGCGCGGTGCCGGTCTAGTGGTCGCAAGCGGTACTGGTGAGCATGAGATGCTAGGTTGGATTCCCAGGTCGGGCAGTGTAATTGGGCTTTTCTACCAGGAATTTCTCGGTAGCAGCAATAGGCTTGCCCTCTATTACATGGGACTTAAACATACCTGGTGAAATGTGGGTGTACTATAGGTACACGTCTGCCTAATACTTTGAGGATTACAGTCGTGATGTTATGTGATGATAAGCAAAATAAACTGAAAATTAGTTTTTTTCTTAACTGTAAAAGAAAGAAGACATCGTCTACATTCACTTGTCCTTCACTACTTAGCTTAGACAAAGAAGCGATTACAATCCCGGAACAGAAACCCTTATGAAAATGCCAACAGCAACCATCTCCCGCGTGTCCCAAATTAATACAATCGGTTGTTAAGCGGTTGCTACCAACTGGAAGCAATTACAACTGCTCGCTGATTCGAAAAGTTTCCCGATGTAATTTTGTTAGCCGTTTGAGCCTAACCGGTTTTAAAAGCGGTTAGTATGTGTTTAAAGGTTTGAATACGGGTTAAGTTAATTCCGTGTTTTGTTGTGATTTCGTTGTGAGTAGTTTAATGTAGTTTTAGATGTCACGCTTGTGTGTGAAGTTTGATTAGAGAAGCGGAGCCTGCGGGAACAGATACTATAGATAGATTCTAAACGTATTTTATTTACATTATTTTGTAGAGTAACAAGCCGATGGCTTAGACATTCATATTTATACAATGACTTTTAACGGGATTGACATAAACTTTACAGTAGTTAATTTCAGTCCCACATTTTTTTTTAAACTTTCCGTCATCATTAAGTATTACTGATAGAAACTCGCTTTGTCTAGGCTTTCTGATGCTAAGGGGTTGCCGCCGCCGATGGAAATGTTTATCTGCAATATAAAAACCATCGCTGGTACATAGACATCCCGGACACAACACTAATGTCTCATGTCGTGTCTGTATTTACATCGGTATCAATGCTTTGCAATCTTGAACAGCATGCTGAGTAGAAGCCTCATGTCACAGTCACGACGCGACGTGCAGCTGCCGACTACTACCGTTCTGTGCTCGTAATAATCGATTTGTTTTATTTTAAGTACTCTGTATCATTTACTCGAGTTAACTTGTAAAAAATATGCACGTGATCATAAACTAATTTTCCTTTCTTTTTTCAACCCTACTTGACAGCAAAAATAGTAATGGTGGTATTACTTCTCCTGTCAAACGATTCACAAAGAATTCAACTACTATTATTAAGGTAGATTTCATACACATTAAATAAAGAGCCTTCATTTTATATAACTATCTCAAACTTTCCCTTACCTGAGACATCAATCGATCTGCAAAATCATTTGAATACGCTCCCTCAAATCACAAGAACACATCTATCTATAGGTATCAGAACCAAATCGTTGGCAATCTAACTCCAATATCAGAGGGAGAATAATTGACAAACCACAGTTACCAATGGTATAGTTTGTAGTAACGAGATTTTGGGGCCTGGAGGGTCAATCAGTAGAATATGCAGGAGAGTGGTACACCATGATCGAATAGAATACGAGGTATATTTGAGTGCGGTGATGTGTTGTCAATATTGAAGGAAACAACGTCACGCTTGTATTTTATGAAAGGTTAGGCAGAGGTGTATTATACCTACGTCCACATTTTCAAATAAAATCATATACTAACTTAACTAAAACTATTCATAAACTAAAATATAGCATCTAAAAATCTCTCCGCATCGCTGTCGACTGGTAATGTACCGGAAATCCATTATAAAATACAATAGAAGTAGGGTCTTAAAAAAAAGCATGTGATTTTTTTTTTAGAACCTCCAGAAATAGCTAAGCGGAACAGGTTACTAAATATATCTACTTCAATCAAGGCAATCGTCATTCTGAGGATGCATCGTTGAGAGATGAAACACGTGTCGATTTCTTTCGGGTTTTTTTTTTTAAGACCCTTTAAAAATAGCTAAGAGAACAGGTTAATAAATTTATCCACTTCTATTGTATTTTTTAGTAATTAAGTTAAGTAAATTTTTCCGTACTATTCTGCAGAGCGGCTCAACCCACCGTCTTTGGGATGACGGATAATCGAGTAGATCTGAGTTCGGGCAAGCGAGTCTCCAGGCATTCATTGCCTCGGTGTAGCATGGCACATCAAAATTAATCAGTGGCTAGAGTTTTCCTGATTCATTTCTCAGTGTCGTGGACCGAGGATATGAAACTAATACTTGAAATTTTGCGGACGCCGAAGCCTCCCTTACGAATGGAAAGAGTAGCTTGTGCCCAAGTTCGGTTATCCATGGCCACATTTAAAATTGAAGAATGTAGTCCATTTTTTCTAAAAGGTGAGTCTGCTTCCGTAAATGGGAAGTGCGAAGAAAATATGTTAACTAAATTAAACAGCAGTAACAAATTAGGGTGATGGCCGAATGCATATAATTTGTAACAATCTTTCCGAAACGTCATTGTTTGGTATTTTTGTTATTTTTATCAATTAATTAGTTATAAGTTGTTACTTACTTATCTATAACATTTAAAGTACCAAATAAAAAGAGAATCTTGCTAATGTAGCTTTAAAGATCCACATTTTCTACATTTACAGTTTCACGTGAAAACTTGTAACAGGCCATCTTCGACATAATGTTACAGAATACTCAAAAGCTGTAGTTTTTTTTTTTTTTTTTTTTTAATAAATAAATACAGAAAGAAAGGTGTAAGCATAATGATATATTATCTATAAGTAGTTTATAATAAAGTCTGTGTGACCGCATAAACTTATAAAGGATTTTCTCCATCATTTTGTGAATTTATTTCGTAACATTTATGTATATGTCGGGAATACGTTACTGAGTTGACTAATCAGAACGCCAGCGCTGCGTAGCGGCGCTTGACAGAGCCTACAACATAACGCTCGGACCGGCCGGAGCGGAGCGAGGAAGAATTCATCGGTGGCGGTCTGGCAGTGAACACATTTTGAAACTTTAGCACATTTCGAATAGTCATACCACGGGAACGTACTACCGGGCAGTACCGGGATTACTTATCTAATAGTCCAGGAAAGGGTTATTGACTCCTACCGTTGCGCTCCAACCATAATTTACGTTACGTTACGTTGCTTAGTAACGCGTAAATTTGAATCTGTGATATCTTTGAAACCATTCATTTATATTATAAATGATGTTAAGGCATATTTTAATTTCAATTAAATGCCCAATTTAAACAACATATTTTATTGGATAAGGATTAATATGATACCGGTCAATAACAATGGAAATTTTATCAAATTTTGAAAGATAAAAATGGTATGGAATACTGTGAGTCATCCTTAGAAAATAGACATATCCCATCGCAGACTGTTTTGTTTGAACTTTTTAAGATCTGCAATCCTGTAGAATATAAATTTGATGTATCTATAACGGTTTATGCGGCACACGCCAGTAAAGCTCCCAGTCGGCATGATTTTTCCGAAATCTTCAACAATAATCGTCATAATGTCAGCCAATTTACACTTAAACCTTCCGCAAGAATCACTTCGTCTATTGGTGAAAACCGTTTGAAAATCGGTTTGGTAGTTTTTGAGTTTATCGCGTTCAGACAGACAGACAGACAGACAGACAGACAGACAGACAGACAGACGCGGCGGTAGACTTTGTTTAAAATATGTAAGGATATTAATATTTAACTGAGATATAGCACAGAAATCTCGATGTTTTCACAACATGTCGCAACATCAGTAGATTGCACACGCACGAAGCAAGGGCGGGTCGCTAGAATCATGATAATAAAAAGTGCAATGAAGTGAGCAGCCGTCCCTTGCTACAAATTGACCCTTTTCCAACAACCCTAACGAGGGAAGGAAATAATAAATTATTACAACCCTTCTACTCACCCCCTTGTTTAGTGATGCTTGTGATATAAAAGTACCTATAAATATTATTCTAGGCAATATATCTCTACTAAGTTATAATCGTAGTGGATGTCCGTCTAACGCATCAAATGGTGTTGATAAGATATTATGCTGACATCTTATATTTCTTTCGCAATTCCAAAACATTGTATTATAAAGTTACTTATTTTTGTTCTCGGGAAATTCTCAGTAAGCAGCTCAGAGTCTGAATTTCTGTCCAATTAATGGCATTAAGTTCGTATGGTACGTATCACGCAAAAAAAAATATAATGGGGGATTGTGGATGCCACCGATGCCCAGTACCAATGCGGTGCTCTTGACCAAGCCATGTCCCTTAAGTTGGAGTGTTCAAAATCTCCATACACCTATACCACTTTTAAGACGTCACCGATTCCGCGATTGGCGTGGCCGCCTACTTGGCCCAACTCATATAATAGAATACATTTATGTAGGTACTTTTGACTTTAAAAGAAGAAGACTATAACTGGAACAATCTGGCTACTCTGTTCGAGAAAACAGGTGTGATATTATGCTGTCGAATAATTAATAAACACAACTAACAAATTCTTACCAACATCTCACCACCTCACCTAACCAAAATTTATTCACACCCTCCTAAATTATTCTAAATTTTTGACTCCTCTCCTAAAATGATTAGCTCCACGGAGGTTATTAACAACTACATCAAGTTTGAATTCTCTCCCCTGCGGGGAGGTCTGGGAGGTAAACTGTTACCTTTTCAAAGGTAAAGTTGAAGGAAAACTCTGTTAATATTGAACAAGCACTGTGATAGATTATGCACCTGTGGTAGAGTATAATGGATGGAATGGCTTTAGAGGAGCAGGGATTTGTATTAAAACGAGTGCTGATCCGAAGTCTATTTGACAATAAGACAAAGGTGATCTCACTAGATTTGAAGTTGGGAATTTACAGTCAAGAAAATTAATCGATTAGTAAATGTTATAGCCATTTCATATAACCGTCGCAGAATGAAAGTTGTGATGAGAATATACGGACAAATTAAGTTGGTAATTAATTTAATTTCCCTCACTTTACACGAAAGTCTCTCTAGGAAACGAAAGGGCAATAAACTGCACAGCAATTTTCACTTAAACTTGTTGAAACTTCGACAAAGTTTTATGAAGAAGTTTTCTGGCTGTTTGTGTATGTGAGTTAAAATGATTGTAAACGCAACCATAGAACAGGAGAAATTCCTAGTGTGAGGGAAAATTAAAAAAAAAAAAAACTGTTGGTTCAATTCAATTTTTTGCATGCGTTTCTTCAAGTAAACACTGTTACACTGTTGTCTTAATGGAGTACTAAATCTCCATTAAGATTCATGAAAATTAGGGTTGCTTTAATAATTGAGCGAGAAAAATCTTGACTTGAAATTGGTAATAGCAGTAGGTATCATCCAATTCTTTTAATTCCGAAATTAATCCCTCTTGAACATAAGAATAACAACGAACAAACCCAATAAGAAACTGACTTACTAAGTAACATCTAATTTGATATCGGAAACAATTCCGAACAATTTCTGGAACATACTTGAACGAGTTGTTCCAAAGTCTACATGCGAGTGTACTCCAAGTTTGGCCAAGTGTATTATTGAGCGGTGTGTTAGCTGGCTTGCTATCATCATGCCATGTGTTGTGTGTTGTAGGAACTTTGATACATTGAATATTAATGCTGGGAACATTGTTATACAACTGCGCGATCTTATGCTAAATTGTCGGGAAAGTTAGGGTGAGGATTTTGATTCAGCTGTATTTGAGGCATATTGTTTAGAAAAATCGATAAAAAATACTGAATCGAAGAAATATACAGATGAATAGATTAAAGTTTAGCATTTCGACCACGAGAAAATCATTTACTGTTAGGTATTAGACGAAAGAGTCTAAGCAGGTGTAGGGTAGCAGTTCCAGATTACACATGACGATTTAGAAAAAAAAAAGAGATTTAGAAGAATAATTGAGATTCAGTTAAAATTTCTGAAATTCGTTCATTTATTCAATGTTAGACAAAAATTCCTTATATAACGAATTTGAGCACTAAGGAACGTTTTTTGAAATTTACTTTCCCAAAGTGGTTAAATAAGGTATGCAAGTTTGTATGGACTTTCGTAATTTTTGTCGATGGAAAAATCCCACCGGGCGCACGGTTTGTAGAAATAACTTAAGATATTGAAACAAATGACCAAAAGATAATGACTTTATAGCTAAACGTAAAGGGACCACTTAACCTATAAAAGAAGAAAGAAAAATCAAGAATACATACATTAAAAAAGTTCCCAACAATCGATGTTCCCCTAAACGCCTCTCTTTATAATACAGAAAAAAAAAGTTGTGAAACATTTTGTCAACCGTAATTGTTCGAGATCCGCTTCCGATAACAGTTCCGAATGTTCGGGAATTCAGAATAATGTCGTACAAGTTGAAAGTCGAAAGTGAACAAGAATAAGTTTGTTTAGACGACAGTTAGTAGCTGTAGTGGTTTTAAACTTTTCGCTCATGAGCCAAACACGTCTTGGCTTAGTGGCTAATTGTTAGATTAACAACTTTATTACGACCAAGTTTGGATTGAAGACTTTTTTAAAGGTGGAATTGTTCGCCCTTAGATTTCTTAGAAATACCATTGACCAACTATGACATATTTCATGATAATATACATTGAACTAAAGATTGCCATCATATTATTATTACACACACAACAAATGGTCAATGGAGCCGAAGAGTTCTTGAGTGGGAGTGGTGACCATGCACTAAAAACCATTGCATGACCCCGAGGTGGACCTAAGGTGGACCTAAGTTAAAATTTGATTTTTCCTGTGCTTCCCAGCACAGGAAAAATCAAATTTTCGATATACATCGAAGCTTATGTCTCGTCACTTATGTAGATGTCTCATAGTGTTAACGACATTATAATATGTTTTTACCTTACATTTACAATTCATCAACTTTGTGAATATAATAAAACCGAAATCTAACCTCAATTCACTTACTAATATAACGATGAGCAAGCAAAAACAGATCCTATTACAGAACAAAAAGATAACAAAGTTGCCAACAAAACTAAAATAAAACAATTCCTAGATTATAACCCAAAAGATAAGACAGTTCCTCTCTTACCTTCTTCAGAGTAATTTATGGCATCAGATAAAATAACATGAGGTATGGCGGCTTATAAAAATGATACTATTCTGATCTGGAATGGAGGAAGTAACTGTAATAGTTTTGCATTTATCTTCAGGTGCGAGATGGGATTGTAGAAAAGTGATTTGGTATGGTTTTTTCTTTATTTTGGTTAAGGGGCCGTTCACGAAATCGACTGATTTGATCAATTTTGTTCATTAGTTGTGAAAATAAGGAAACAAGATTTAAACAAAATTATTTGTGATTTGAAAAGTCCAATTCTTTGTCTTGTACATAGTGGAAAGAGATTTTTCAAATAAATTAGGGATTCGTGGAAAATCACTAAAATTCGCAATAAGTTTTCCAAAAATTGACTCGAGACTGACGTTTGATCGTTTCGTTAGAAGAAATTACTATTCATTTTGAAAATTAAAAAATATTATCAACATCATTACATGGTCTACTTGTACATAGGGAACCACGTTTTTCAACTTCGATACAAAATATAGCAGAAAAAAAAATGTTTAAGTAACCATTTTTATTTTTTAAACCCTGTCAGTAATGTATTTTTTCCTATTATTTAGCAAACCATATCAAGAAATTTAAGTCACACATTAGTTTTCAGCTATCTTTGAAATAAAATAAAATTTTATTTTATGATTATACGATATCTTCATTAAGTAAATCAAAGGCGAAATAAACCATATTTTCGAGAGCGCAAAAGTGATGCAACTATTAATAGGTGCTGTGACTGACACGAATGGTTTAGCACCAAGAAAACTGTACTTCCATACTTACACAGACTTAGTGATTCAAATATTTCAAGCTTTCTTACAATTAGATAAGTTATTGACGAAAAAGGGTTTTTTTCATGCACGGAGCCTTCTTTTTTTTTGGTTGGGAAATCATCAAATAACTTCTCCCGCTCTGGGCGGAGCGGGAGGGCGTGTCAGACTCTTACTGACTAAAACCCACCCGTGTTCCTTCGGTTGCCCTGTTGCCGGGGGCCACGATCTCCCTTTCGGTTTTCTTCGCAACCCCGGCAGGCATCGGCCCTAGCGGACCCCGTCAATTATGCTGACATCTCTTTGAGGCGCGCGTGGAACACAACGCGCCGTCGACCCGGGCCTGGTCCTTATCGAACGGTGAGCTACCCATTGCTCACAGTCCGCAAGCCCGCGCCTACGGTGGCCGGAAATCGGCTTGCGACTCCCGACGCCCTGGGCGTCTCCTCCTGCGGTGGTTAGGGGCGTGAGGGCGCGAAATTTGCCTCTCCCTCACGCGTTCCGCCTCCTCCTTCGCGAGCATTACCGCTTCGCAGGAGGTGACGGCCTCCCATTTCCTCTCGCTCCGTACCATGGCCTGAACCAGGGCCGGACGCGAGAGATCACCGCCGCCGATCGCCTCCACGAGGACACGGCGATGCTCCGCCCAAGCTGGGCAGACCTCCACCGTATGCTCCACCGTGTCCTCCGGGCGATCCACACAATGATGACACCCGGGCGTTTCCTCCCACCTTATCCTGTGCAGGAACCTCCCGAAACAGGCGTGTCCGGTGAGGACCTGCGTCAGGTGGAAGGTGAGGACGCCGTAGCGCCTCTCTAGCCACTCCTCAAAGAGGGGTCTTATCGCCGCAATTGTGGCGTGCCCAGCGCTGGGTTGCGACAATCGCACTCTCCATGACGCCATGAGATCCCGCCGGAGCTCTGTCCGCCGTGCCGTGATTTCTCGCGGCAGCGGAGTTAAGCCCCGGCGTTTCGCCTCCTCGCGCAACTCCCACATGTGCGCGAGGACCTTTGCCTCAAGATCCCATGGCGGTAATCCGGCAAGGAGGCACGCCGCCTCGCAGGAGACCGTGCGGTATCCTCGGGCCAGCCGGATGGCCATGACCCTCTGGGACGCGTTCAACCGGCGGGCTGGCCGCAGCCTTAGTGAACGCGCCCACACCGGCGCTCCGTAAAGGGCCATGGACCGCACGACCCCCGCGTAAAGCCTCCGGCAGGAGGCGTTTGGCTCCCCTAGATTGGGCAGGAGCCGCTTCAACGCAGCCCCGGCCCGCTCCAGTCTGGGAGCCAAACGTCGGAAGTGTTCGACGAAATTCCACCGATTGTCGAGGACGAGTCCTAGATACTTCATCGTCGACTCGACGCCGATGTGAACCCCTCCCGCCACCACCTGGGAACCCGACGGTGGCGCATTCCGAGGTCCATGAAAACCCATGGCCTCGGACTTGTGCAAGGCCACCTCGAGTCCCAACTGCCGGATTCTGTCGACGATTGTCGCAACCCCGTCATGCACGGAGCCTTAAAGTAGGTTTACGTAGTTCATGTTTTAGATGAAACTGTGTTTCTATTGGTGAAAAATATTGATCTGTCTGCTATGTTTCTCTCTCTGGCCAATATCCAACATTGGACGTTATTTGGTTGAAACAATGAAGATTCTAATAATATTAAACCAATTAGGTATTAATTACCAATTAGGTTTATTATGATGGCATTGTAAAATCAAAGTCAAAGTAAAACAATGATGAAATTAATTAATTTCGTAAACCTTTAGTACCGAGGCAATATTGAATAGTTATGCAGACTGACAGATAACGGTTTTCACATAAAACGGGAATGTATCGTAATTAATATAAATGCAACAAAAATACAGCGGCCCTAATACAAGTTGATAATATAATGTCTGTTAAAATAATAAAATCAACAAATATTTGTTGATTTTATTATTTATACCTACCTACTATAAATAAAAAAATAATTGTGCCAAACGGAGCACTCGAGTTTCATAATCTGTTCAATTAGGTACTTACATTTTGAAAATGATAAAAACTTATAGCGTTACGTGTCACGGAATCATTCTGAACAAACGTAATGTCATATTAATTTTTAAATTAACAAAAAAATATTCAAATCAATTAGCCATTTCCCTATTCAAATACGATGAAATGAATGCATTCATAAAATCCTTTTATAAAGAAGGCTTTTGATATAAATTTCAACTTCCTGCCAGCACTCAAAGGGCGAGAGCGTGATTGATTCGACGTCTGACCAGTCGATCGGTAACATAACAGTAAAGCTGCAGTAGGTCAACTTTGAACAGTCATCGATCTTGTGTTTTATTGATAAGGTAAATGCTGGACTATCTCGTTGGTCTAGTGGCCGCAAGCGCTACAGACTGCTTAGCATGAGGTCCTGGGTTCGATTCCCAGGGCGGGCAAAGTTATTGAGTTTTTATGTCTCGAATTTCTTAGTAGCAGCCCGGAGTCTGAATTTGTGCCCGGTTGATAGTAATAGGATTGCCCCCTATTGTAATGGGATTTAAACATAATTGGCGAAATACGGGTGCTTTAGGTACACTTCTGTCCAACTCTTCGAGGAACCAAGGCGTAATGTTGTATTATGTATGGTAATCGCATTTTGATCGTGTGCAGTAAGAATTTTGTAGCTGATAGGTAAATCTATTTCATTCGGTACCGGATCCCTCGGTCTTGTCTACATAAGAAGTATTATGAGTAATAAATACCTAGAAAGAGTTAGATGTTTGTCATACTAGACCAATTAATCAATAAACGATTAAGGTTGAACCATGTTATTTTCTAAACTAATAAAGAGAAACTATTTGATTTTTTGTATGTTTGTTTGTAACGGATAAACTCAAAAATGAATGGACGGATATAAAAAAATCTTTCACCAGTAGATTACTATATTATCACTGAGTAATATAAGCTAGAATTTATAAAGATATCACGCGGGCGAAGCCGCTGGCGGAAGCTAGTAAGTCATATTTTTGTTTTTCGTCTGAAGAAAGAATACAATTACCATGAATACAATTATACAATTACCTAACAAATGAAGCTATCAATTTACACACTGAGGAGTTTTTATTTTTTTTTCGTCTTCTTTCAATATTTTTTCTGATATAAAGAAAGAAAAATGCGTTTATTGGCATTACAGTAGCTCTCTCTCTGTATTTTTAATGTATTCCGTCCGCTCAACATAATATTCCTCTTCGTTATAAATGCGAGTCAGTACCAGCAGGTACTAGCTTACATTCAGCAGCTTACCATGACGATGTTTATTCATTCGTTAACATTTCAAAATCTCGACTTCCTACTATATTTAGAAGCCACTGTAATAACATTATAAGAGTAAAAACCAATTTCAATAAGTACATACATCACAAAGTGAAACTTTTGTATCGCTGTTCGGGTCGAACCTTGTTAACATTTTCTCTTTTTTTATTAAATGCTTTTCAGGCCACTTTCTTGAGCACAAAGAAGAGATTAAATTCCGAAGGCGATGGGAGGCCTGTATTGTTGTATTGATTAAAAAGTAATGCTATCGACAGTGGCGGGGGAAGCAAGTTTGAAGTAGAGTCAGGAGTGCACTTCGGAACTGCAATTTGAAGGCGTGGATTTTTTATAGGGGAATGTACTGATTTTAGTTTCGTTGAGAATTGTTTGATATTGCACAGGCAGTTGGTATTATGACGATGCCAATACCTGCACCTTCGGTGACAATTAGTTTACTATTATCACGCTTGTTTTTCACCGAAGGGTTAGGTTAGGTTACCCACATTTCGTCAGTTCTGGTTAAGTCCATGAAATAAGGGGCAAACCTATTGCCACTATCCGGGCACAAATCCAGATCTCGGGCTGCTACTGAATCTGATAAATAAACCCAATAACACTTTGCCTGATCTGGGCGTCGAACCCAGGAGCTCATGCTTAGCAGTAGCGCTTGCGATCGTGAGACCAACGAGACAGGTAGGTACAATCAACTGGCTCGTTACCATCTCTTTACTCATATATCCGGCATGGCGATTTCTGATTTTGTTTTGAGGATTCACACTTCACGAACGTAAAATAATATGGATACGTCAAAAGTAAGACTACTCTTTATTAGGTGGAATATCGATATCGATAGTCCCACTAGGATAAAAGACTGAAAGAAACAAAAACCCGACTGCAAAAGCACATAACTGAAAAGAGAAAAACAAGCATTTTAATCAATGGCATTTTGGTATCGCAGGCGGCCAGGACAAACAGAAGTGACACCATGTTTCAGGTTATTAGTTTGTCACCGCCTGCAATACCAAAATTTTATAGATTATAATGCTTGTTTTTCTCTTTTCAGTTATGTGTTTTTGCAGTCGGGTTATTGTGTTTTTTTTTTTATAATTTACTTTATTTCAAGCTTTTTAGTTTTACCTACCCTTTTTTTGGGTTTTTTAGATGCAATATACAAATATTATATAGCCCCTGTCACTCTTACAATTAAGGCGAATCTAATAACACCTCATATGTTAAAAGCCATCAAGCCGTTTAGGCTACAGAGTATGCCAAAGAAATATACATACATACATAAATATTTTTTACGCTCCTTCTGGGGCAGTCGGGTATAAAAGAAAACAGAAGTCAGACCAATGACGAAGCTGTAATAATTTCAATTTCACCAATCAAAATCCAAGATTACCAGAACAAACCACACCCTCAATCTAAACCCCAAATACAGTCAAATGATTTACACAACTATATTGAAGTCAATAAATCTGACAGAAGCCTGTGCGTTAATCTCTCATTTCAATAATCTGGTAAGGGTCTTCCACCAAGAGGTGAGGAGAGGGTGAGGGTCTACAGCAGGAGGTAATGGAGCCATAACTCAGGAGTGACCTCTCGGAGACATGCCCGTTATTAATTATGTACCTCGGGCGTTGGAAGTGGCTTGGTAGGTAGCCTTAGAGAGTTTGATTCCAGTCTTAAGGGAGATTTTATAGTGATGATTTAGTATTAAATGTGTCCTGAAGTCTCAGTTTCTTGTTGAGTTATATACGTTTAAGACTAAATTCTAAGCGACAGTGACAAAAATAATGCAATAATTAGAATTCGTATACTGCAATAGCATGATAGTTATAATGTTAGCATTTTAATAAGCTTGAAACTTTAAAAGAATAGTGATTCAGAGAACACTTTGGGACAACTCTGTTACCAAAATATACTTCCGCATAAAAATTCATCTGTTGTAGTTAATCCTCTAAGACAGCTTTCTTCTTTGCTACAACATCATCTTTATTTCTTATTAGCTGATCCGATAGACTTTGTCCTGTCCAAATTTAAAGAAAAGGAAAAAAAGATATTAAGTTTTTCCGACTTTGAAAATTTTCCGGGATTTTTTTCCAATTTTTCTTTGCATAAAAACTTAATGCAGTCTGCATTATTATATATTTTATTTATTATAAATAGTTTAAAACAAAAAAAAAGACAAATCGATCCAGTCGTTCTCAAGTGATGCGACACAACGAACAGCATTTCATTAAAAAAAAGAAAAGAAAAAAATAAAGAAAATACATTTATTTAGCACAGACAAAAAGGCACACATCACAAAATAATTATAACATAAGCAAAAAAAAACAGTGGCACTCCGGGAGTGCCGACAGAATTGAAAACTTGAAAAAAAATCTGCACCGCGGTAATCAACGCGTTGATGTCTTTTTAACCGTCTTACGAATTTTCGATCAGGTCACGTGTCCTGACGCGAGTTTAACATTTTTTACCCATTACAAAAAAGTGCACAACGCCGCTAAAGAAGTTTTCACTTGAAAAAAAAACAAATATGTGTGATATTTCTTTCATCTTTCAGTCTATCTAAAAGTCTAAGCAACGTTAGTCCTCTCTGTCAACGTTCTTCATTTCTATCTTCATCATCATTCTATTCTGTGTTGGCATTATCTTCTAGTCTATCTAAAAGAAGATTTATAACAGTATTTCCGCTCATCCCCCTGCACACAAACCGTGAAGGAACATAAATTAAGCGATGACCTCGTCGACGCGTTTCTCTTAGTTATTAATTATGTACTTGCAGTTTCCTGCTAGCCTGATAGGATTAGCAGTTAAACCTTGTTAAATTAAAGATTTCTAGAGATTTCCTGTGTTTGGAGCTGGTGGGATTATGTGGGTATTTTGAGTAAGCTAGTTTAATGATATGGCTGGTAAATGTATATTATGAATTGTTATAAGAATCGTCTTTTTAACCCTTTTGCATTTTCAGGATAATTTAATGGCGTGGTTATAGGAAATGCGATCCTCTCGTAACCTCGGCATTCACACGGTGATAATTATTAGTACTTGCTAGCTTTTCCCCGCGGCTTCGCCCGCGTGTATGTCAAAATTATACTATTGGAACGAAAAAAAAGTATCCAAGTTATAAACTATCAATATGCCAAATATCATCTAAATCCATTCACACATTTTTGCGTGATTGAATAACAAACACCCAAACATACAAATTTTCACATATATCATATTAGTAGGATGAAGATTAGTAGATCCCAAAATCGACAAAAGAGTGACCTATTTTCACTGATTTAGACATCAATGCGGTAAATATTGTTTTTATGCTCCTGTTACACCTGGATCCTTATCTATTTGAACAAATGTTTACACTCTGATTGCTATATTGCACCATTACATACACGAACGATAAAATCTAAAAAAACACCATCCCGATTGAAAATTTCAATCCTTTCTATATATATATACCTTTCTATTCCTTTTTAAGTTAACTTAGGGCATGTGCCTATTTTTCATGCGTCTGTTTCGGCACTAGAACAATTAAAAATTAACGACTTAAAGGATTTCATGTTATTAAATTTAGCATTAAAAAAGTTAGATCCTGCTATCATACATTTATTCGAGATGCATATGAGAGATGTGGAGATTCCTACTTATACGGATTTCGTTGAATTCATAAAATCACAAGTTAAAATATTAGATAGATCTACTTCTTCTCGGACCGCATCATTAAGTAACAACAATAATAAAAATAATTCTTATCGTAATCAGTCACGTGATAGTACAGTGCATACTTTTGTTGCTTGTGATAATAACCAAACTTGTTTATATTGTAACAACAAGGATCATTGGAAGCTTTACATCTGTCCAAACTTTCAAGCACTATCGGCCGGTTCGCGTTTGGATTTTATTAAAAACAAACGTGGATGTGTAAACTGTCTTAGTGCAACGCACACTGCCTCACAGTGTAAATCTATACACACTTGTAACAAATATAACAAATACGTTTCTGTAAGGTGCTTAATAGATAACGCTTCGCAAAATAATATAATTACTTCAGCTTGTTGTAAGAAACTGCAATTAAATATTATACCACTTTCAAATTCATTTATAAAAGGTTAAATTTACATTAATTGTCTAAAATCATTATGCTTTCTGCGTAATTATTTCTACATGCAACCTATTTGCCAGTAGCTCTGCGCATTTTGTATATACTTGTCATTGACTCAAAATGTGTCATTCCGTGCTTCTCACTACATATAAACTCCGTACTGATTGTGACATCCACACACCACCTTCATTGGCGCACTAGTACATCTCGCTTTGCTTATGCTTTGGTGTCACAATCAGTGGAGATGACTATTGGTCATCTTGTGACAATCTGGACGTTATGTTCCAGGGTCTAAAGTTCAGGCTAACATCTCCAAAGTTCCGGCTAAATCCAAAGTTCCGGCTATTATCCACAATTCCGGTTCACTTACCTTACTTATACATTTGCCGTCGTGTTCCGTGCAGGGTACATATTAACCCGCTCGAGTACGTCGTGCCAACTACGGGTCAGGCAAGACCAACCGCCGACCGTCACCATTCCTGGCGTCTGCAGCGTGGCACACCCGCTGGGTTCATCGTCGCACCAGACTGAGCTAGAAGAGTACTGCGCTACTCCCAAGGGAATTAAGGAAATTTTGTAACCATAAACCTTCCTAGCCCATTACACGTATTATTTTATAAAAAAAATATTTGTTGACAAGGTTACGTGGTCTCATTTATACCCTTACGTAAACCCATCTGTCACACTGCACAAGCAAGACGCACATTACAAAAAATAGGCAAAATAAACACACTAATACAAAATAGCCAAAAGCCTCGTATTCAAAACCTTAAAATTAAAAGTTTGTCATTGTTGTCCATTCTACACCAAGACAACAAACAAACAAAACAAAATGCCGATTGCAGAATTAAAATTAAAATGAACTACTTTTGTAAAAAACAACAATTACAAGTAAGATTAAGCTGTGCGTCGCATCTGTGCAAGAACAGATTGTTGCTCAGCGAAATGCTGTGACTTCAGACGACCCTATCGTCACTAACGCTGAACAACATCTCATCGTTTACACATACATATAAGAAGCATACTTCTTCAAATTCGCACGTGTACGTTTACATACCTATGCTGATATTATTAGCCCTCCTCACCCAGATTTTACCTTCAATTTCATGGCTAATCAAATACTAAGACGACAAATAGACCTCCTTTAGACCCCCAATATAATATAGCACTTTTATCATTGGAAGGGTAGACAGCCCCATAAATGAAAGGTGCTCCCCATAAATCTATGCAGTACCTTAATACGTTAGGGCTTAGAGAAATCGGAGTTCCGTAATCTTGCTACTAGGTCGAATTTCACCGGGATCCACCATTCAACGAATTGGATTTACTATAGACGAAATAGAAATCTGTGAATTTAGGATCCTTTGAGTTGTCTGATGAATACATTTTGAATGTTTTGACACAAAATGGCGGGCATTTTGTATTTCATTTTCTTAGAATCTGTGTTAAAGTTTGTAGCGGATATGAATGGTTTCATATTTGCTGAATATTAATTTCGTAGATTATAATAAATGTATTAGAATAAGCATGCCTGCCATTAATAATAGACAACTAATAGAGAAGTATGAAATGTTGCCCCGACCCAAAATAAATGGGAAAAAGTCAAAAGAATGATGATGAAGCGAGTGCGAAAAACATCAAATTTATAAAGCGAATACAACCTAACCCTAACCCTCATTAAAGCCTTCAAATAATATTTAAAATCTGAAACAGCAGACTGCCCGCTTACATCGTGAATTTAAAAGCCACAATTCACTTTCGGCTCAGCCTGAAATTGTTCCAAAAACCCCAAATTCCGGGCTTCTAGACTAATGATAAGATTTGCATCACAAAGAAAGATAAAATTGATCCCTCCTCTAGCTTCTATAAAGTCGGCAGAATAAAGACAATTGTATACTTTGTCTGAAATAAAAGACAATGCTAGGCACTGCCAGGTTTGTATGAAGGGTTGTAGAATGCAAATTAATGTACATTATCATAATGAATCTTGATTTACTGCCTTCTTATGTAATACTTGAGAAAACAAATATTAAGCTGGTGTAAAAGGAGACTTGAGTGAGTTCAAATGAATGAATGTTCAAGTCTGTAGAATAAAGTGTTCTGTTATAAACATGCTCAAGATAGGTACCTACATTAATTGTTAAAGTTTAAATATAATTTCATTCAAAGTGAAGGCAAAATTCTTGAAAACTCTTCGTGCAAATGTACAGATGGAGACAATATATTTTATACTTATTGTACAGTATTAGTTAATATTAACTACGACTCGCCGATTTTTGCGACTTGATGAATCATTGAAATGTTAAGTGGTTAGCATTATTTATGTTATTTTATATAAACTTTCCAGAATATATTCTCGAAATGAGTGAAAACCGCATAAAAATCCGTTGTAGAGTTTAGAAGAACAACGCGGTCACACAGCAGACACAAAAAGTCGCTTTAATTTATAATATGTATAGATAATTATAGATTTTTAAAGTAAAGAGACAAAAAGTTGCAACATCGAGACTCTAAAATGTTGAAATATCAAAATAAATATAGGTCAAACTACAATTCTGTTCCAAAATAATCCACCTCTTCCCAACTACTCCGAACCTAAAATAAAAGGTAAAAAAAATAAAAAAGTCGATCGGTTACTATCACATTAAGGTCTGCCACAATCTTAACGCAATCCCGCGCTCCGGAGCCCGTATCTCCGGATCTCGGGGCACAGCTCAGCAGATCAACGGGACGCCAATGAATTAGGTCCCGGGGGAGGCGTCAGTCGTTCGATAATTGTTGGATAGCTATCGGATAGGGATGTCCGAGCGAACGCCGGGATGCGACGGTGTTTATTTTAAGGAGTTTCTTTTGTTTTAGTTGCGGTGTGCTGGTTTGTTATTTAGTTATGGGTAGTGAAGAATTTATTTAGATCATTGGATTGTAACTAGTTCTAGGGGTTTTTATTAAGTTTGCAATAAGCGTTTCCAATAAAAATTATGTCATGCTTTATATCAGTCTTTAATAAACGTTCTCTGAAAAATACTCAGTCATCATTATCATTATCAGCCTTTTCAAGCCTCCTCTCTTTCCCGCCATTGTAGGTACTGTTTCGTTTAATCGACGACTCATAAAATTGATTTTCCTTTACAAGTTTGATTGCTTCCATTCTGACACAATTTCTTTTCGATCAGTCAGAGCTCCTTTACTCATTAAAATTTAGGAAGTATTTTATCTCATTGCTTCAGCATAGATTTTTATCACCTGTTAAAATTAACTTCTTTAATGAAATTATATTTATTTCTGTAAGTAGATATTTTAATACAATTTTACATGTTAATGTTTTGCTCAAGATTTTTAAAATAAGATGGCGCTGGCATTTTTAAGTTGACTGGTCACTTTTTTCTTTTTCGTGCGGTCATATAGTGACTAACCTGGTGTCAGAGTTTCTATGCCACCCATTGGCCTAGCTTCACATGCCGTTGAAAAATATCTCTCGGGTAGCCGGTTTCCTCACGATGTTTTCCTTAGTACATGAATCTGAAAAGTCAGAGATGCCTTGGGTCCGAACTTGAGACCTATGACTTAGCAGTTTGACGGTCACATCTAGAGGCTATCACTGCTGGTCCCTGAAACAAACCCAGCGACCTCCACGTCTAAGAATTCAGATAATTTCAAATTCCGGAATTCCCACGTCCCAAGTAGCGATCTTTAAATCTGTATCCCGCCCTAGCAGTCCATCACTTCGGCTGCCGACACGGCTGTTTCCAAACCACCTTGTTAGTATTCCGCCGACGGATTAAAATTTGGCTAATTTCGAACTCCCTTTGATAAATCGAGATTTTGGATATAATTGTCAGGTTTATTTGAGCGATAAAAAATTCGTCGTCGTCTTCTGGATTGATTTCTTGCTGATTCTAAAATAAATAACTGGGGATGATCAGTTTGCAGTGTACACATACTTAATATTTAACTGCCAGGTTACAAAGGAATTGCTTTCTCTACTCTCTGCTTTGTAATATTATCTTTCCTTATATACCTTAGTTTTTGTACATAGTTTAGTTTTCTGTTTATCGATATTAGAATATTCCTTTTATTTATTTTCTTACTAGCTGCGCCCCGCGGATTCACGTGCACAAGTCTCGATCACGTGGGAATATTGGGATGAAAAGAATCCTATGTCCTAACCCAGGTCGTGATTTACGAATGTATCAAATTTCATCCAAAACTGTTCAGCTATTTTAGCGTGAAAGCGTAACAAACAAACAAACTCGCTTACGCATTTATAATATTAGTCAGGATAGTTTGGATTATTGTACATCCTAAGTGTATATTGTAGAAATATTTTTTTAATGGTGACAAACTTTATTTATTAATCACTTGCAGCAACAATAAATAATATTTTATTCTATTGCATTCTTACATTATTATGGGTATCACCAATGAAACCACAGTAATTCGGATGAAACATCGAAAGTGATTTAAAACGTAAATAAATGTGACTTCATTTCAATTTGACTCTCTTTGTGTAAAACCAGGAAGTCTTGGCGAATTACTTTATTGTTCCTTGGTAAAGCATCTTTTAATGAAGCCGAGAATTCACTGTGAAACTCCTTGTCAAATCAGCATTCGCTCCGCCAACTAATGCTATTGTGTTTCGGTTTCAACTTTGTGTATAACTAAAGTTGAAAGTTGTGTCATGTATATTGCAAGTGCCTATAGAAGATGATTAAAACTCAAAGCATTTATTTCAATTAAACCATATAAAGGTACTTTTGAATTGTCAAGGAGTTAGTCAATCAGAAAGATGAAGTTAGTTGTCCATGCCAAAGCGTAGTAGGCTCCTATGGAGGAGAACAGGAACAGGCATGAAACTCCATGGACACTCCACTAATATATTTCTATCTATATACAAAACACTCACGCCTTTTTCTCATGAGGATAAGCAGAATCTAAATAACGCAACCTGCTACGACTCTTACATAGGTACTCATTTTGATTCTTTAATGTTCATTAAATCAGGAAAATTATTTGTTTACTACAAATTGACTTTTTTTTTTTTTTTTTGAGGGTGGGAAATCATCAAATAACTTCTCCCGCTCTGGGCGGAGCGGGAGGGCGTGTCAGACTCTTACTGACTAAAACCCACCCGTGTTCCTTCGGTTGCCCTGTCGCCGGGGGCCACGATCTCCCTTTCGGTTTTCTTCGCAACCCCGGCAGGCATCGGTCCTAGTGGACCCCTTCAATTATGCTGACATCTCTTTGAGGCGCGCGTGGAACACAACGCGCCGTCGACCCGGGCCTGGTCCTTATCGGACGGTGAGCCACCCATTGCTCACCGCCCGCAAGCCCGCGCCTACGGTGGCCGGAAATCGCCCCGCGATTCCCGACGCCCTGGGCGTCTCCTCCTGCGGCGGTTAGGGGCGTGAGGGCGCGAAATTTGCCTCTCCCTCACGCGTTCCGCCTCCTCCTTCGCGAGCATTACCGCTTCGCAGAAGGAGGTGACGGCCTCCCATTTCCTCTCGCTCCGTACCATAGCCTGAACCAGGGCCGGACGCGAGAGATCACCGCCACCGATCGCCTCCACGAGGACACGGCGATGCTCCGCCCAAGCTGGGCAGACCTCCACCGTATGCTCCACCGTGTCCTCCGGGCGATCCACACAATGGTGACACCCGGGCGTTTCCTCCCGCCTTATCCTGTGCAGGAACCTCCCGAAACAGCCGTGTCCGGTGAGGACCTGCGTCAGGCGGAAGGTGAGGACGCCGTGGCGCCTCTCAAGCCACTCCTCAAAGAGGGGTCTTATCGCCGCAATTGTGGCGTGCCCACTACAAATTGACTACCAACTTAAATTATCCGTATATTCAAATCACAACTGTCATTCTTTGACAGTTTGTATGAAATGGCTATAACACGACAAATTGACGAAAGGTAATTTTCCTTACTGAACATTGGCCATACATGAACGCTGGTTGGGAGTATACACCTGACCTTTTCAAAAAACACTTTCTATCTAATGGAGTCTATAAGATAAAAAGAAAAATCGCTACTTCACTTTTATCTTCCCAACAACCTAAAGATCTCTCACTCCTCAGGAAATAGCCCAAACATTATTACTGACCAATCAAAAGGATCGTTCTGCTAGCTCTGTTAGCACTACCAATAGAATTGGCAATTCCGACGCTGTTAGGAATGGCACTGGAATTGCCAATTGCCGGCCAGCGTGTGAAGACTGGCCGATATTGGCGCAATTATTGAGGTGATGTAACAGAATGGTCAGTTTACTTTTGAGTGTTGGTCGTTGGGCAAAGTTATGGGACTTGAAAGTGATTATGAAATAGCTTGAGACTGCTTTATTTGTGTTGAATCGATTTTAGTCGCATTATATGAGCGTCTACGTGAGGTCTTAAAAACAAGATCCTCTATCAAATAGAAGTCTTGTATACGACTATGAATTCTTTACAAACTATGGCTGGAAATAGGTATATGGCAGTCTCTCTGATAATACCAATAGTGGCCACATCTGATATTATAACAATCTGACCTAGACATATCCATTTATTCTGAATTTTGTTCACTAATTGAATTTTATGTTTTCATACGTTTTTTCTAGTTTATTACGATGTTGTTTTGTGATGAATATTGTGTATACCTAAGATCTATAAAATCCTTCCAATCCTAAAATCCTTGTTTCCAATTGATGTTATTTCCACATAAATAAACATCAACTTTATTCACGTGTAAATAAAGTTGATTTTAGATTGACTAGTACTGTTGAAAAAGTCATAAAAAGTATAAAGTATAGCGCAAATTGTACCTTATTTGTAGGCATTACAGTTGTTTTTCCTAAACCTTGTATTTATTTACATGTTTGGCATCAAAATTGCGAACGCAGATTATAATAGACATACAGTACTTTTGTATGTAAAGCTGTTGATGTAATAATTTTGAAAAACCTCTACCAACCCCCGGAAACCCCTCTATTAACCCCCCAAATGACGGAGAAAAAAAATATTTTATAACTTAGAATATCTAATAATAATAATGATCGGCAACGGTATGGACATCTCAACTTACCATTTCTCGAGATGAAAACGTTAACATAAGTAAAAAAACGAAATTAAATATAGTTTAACCCACTTGTGCTATTCACCAATCCTCATAAAATACCTACGGCCTGCAATATTTAAATGCAAATACCATCTATCAGGCAGAATTTTACTAAAAAACATTTTTGACTTCCTTTGGTCCATTTGAAATATATGTTTTGATATTTTCATATTTATTTTTCAGGTTTCATAACTTACTTGCAAGGGCTTAATATAAAAATATGTTACGGTAAAGATTGAAAGTAAATTAAACCGTTGGCATTATATTTTAACCGGAAAAGCATATTTTACAGAGCCTTTTCGACCGACCGATGCAATTTTTTTCTACAAAAAATAATTTCTAGCCCGGAAATAAATAATTTAAAGGATTGCAAGCACTGTTTATTAACAGAAACGCTGTTGTTGAAATTATTTTTGAGGCAGGTGTTTCATTTGACCATCTTTGATAAAAATCCCCGAAAGAATCTTAAACAGAAATACACAATATTTTAAACCATACAAAATGCTGCATCACTAAATTGTAAATGCAAAAATTTACCAAACTGCCCTTAAGACAACTCATCGGAAGCAATCAATCATCACAAATACCAAGGACAAACAGACACACAAACAAGATCCAATCAAGTAAATATAAATACATACAGCGGTAATCAACCACGCGGTCTAATTGCGACCGGTGTTGATACTACACCACAAGCTGGTGCCACGGAATAGATAGGTACAGAAGGCCGACTTCATACAACGAGCGAAAACGCAGGCATACATACACAAGTAGCTGCGTACGGATATATAAATAATTACCGATTTGATTAAAGTTACTATAAAAAAAATCAATCTTCGAAAGTTACAATTTTCCAACGAAAATTGATTTATTTGTCTCAGAAACACATGTTTCTAAACATCTTGTTTCTCACATATGAAATATTATCTTAAAATTAGAATTAAGCCTCGTGCAGACTAACGCGACGCGACGGCGCGACGCAATACTGGTAATTTTTCTACCGTGAAGTTTTCTTAGAAATTTTATTGTAAGAGTCGCGTCGCGCCTATCTGCACGGGGCTATAAGGTGCATTGGGACAGTATCGATATAGAGTATATTCCGTTTGATAATAATTTCTACGCAACCGTAATTGCCCCAATATACGATTAAAAAAGAAAAAATACTTAAGTCTCAATATAATTATTTAAGCACAGAGTAAAATGTGTAGTTACCCGCTGCACATTGTGATTGCGATAAAAAGGCCCTTCACTCGGCACGATGATGCTGTCGATATAGAGCTTTCACAGCACGTTGTTTTTCAGTGTTTTTATGTCGTATGTATGGATATCAAGTCAGATTTTATGATTACAGATAAAATAAACAGTGCAAACGTACTCGCGACTGCTATTCGTTTGAGATACACGTCTATATGTGTGTTCGCCTGTTTTTGCTCGTAGTATATACTAGGCTTCTGTAACTATCTATTCTGTGTCGATACTGACCGTGAAATTATTGTAGCAGGTTTAGAGATATGGGAATTGGAGTATTTGCTCCGGTGATGATTATTGACGTGTTAAGGTGGTCGGGGATTAGTGTGTCAGCTGGTGGTGCAAACATGAGGTTACCTCAAGGCTAATACCGATACAATTAATTAATTTGAAACCAAGCATGACATAAAAGAAAAAACATGTTCCTATCTGCTAATAACTTATTGCGGATGCCATTCTTCTTGTCAGAAATTTACTTAAAAAAAAAAAAAAACTAATACACTTTCTATTAAAGAGCCATTGAGCAATGAACTGTAACTTATAGCGAATGTTATATACGTAGTGAACGCAGGACGTAGCTAAGATCATTGAATACAGCTATTTTTCCACCGCCCTCCTATTTCATATCCCGCATTCAGTTAAAAATATAATAACTTCTTCTTCCATAGTTCTCTATCAGGGGGTGTCTAATATCCCTTTCTAGCTATATCATCTTTCACACAGTCCTTTCATCGATTTCTACGTATTCTCATTTATTAATTACGTGAATTGACACCCTTGAAAAGAGAAGTAGAAGCGTTATCCTGTTCTTTGGCACTTGTAGCTTGACTATCTACTTCACAGATGAATGCAAATTCAGACCCACAGCCATTAATAATCCTGAATCAAACAGCTATAAAGCCGTCTTCCAAGCAAGCTTTCAATTACAGCGTCTTGAGATCTCAACATCTATTGAATTGAAGGTAATCTGCCACAAGATGCACTAATGCGTACAATTTGATGCTTGAGTTCGGAAGTTTGAGAGGCTGGCGATGAGCCTTTCAGGAGATTGATATCGATTTTTGTTTAGTGATTTGTGGTTTTTGAAGAAGATTAATTCTGCCTGTCTCTACTGTTTTTAACCGAACTGAATTTATCTGTTTGTTTCAATGACTATTTGCAATTTTCTCATTTCTCTAATTCATACTTATTCAATTTAGATAAAGTAAATGGAACTGAAACAACTATTTAAATAAATATGATTTCTGAGCAGTAATCAAATCCGTGACACGTACCGCAAAAGCCAATTACTCAGTCACTGAACGAATGAAAGCATCTTAGATACAGGACCTCATTAATATTTCTGGAATATGTTCACAATACGACTGTCCTTAACTTCTCCATAAGCTTTCGTAGATCAACATTCGTAATCCTATTTCTTATTACATATCTTGATAGAATTATTATTAGTAAGGTCTTCCATACGTTTATTGTGCAAGAAAGGTCCTTAAGAAACTAATATCTGTTATATACATTTATTACAGATAAATAACGTTTTGTTTTTATCTAATACTTACTGAGCAGTAATAATTGGATGTACAACTATTATTTTCCAATTCTCTTAATATAATATTGGCATTTGGCAAACGGTATTGTTGCTTTTACTTAAAATTAAAGTTTTATTTACTACCTGAGCTTTTAAGCAAGATTACAGAAGTGAAAAACAGTAAGACAACTAAGGTCACTAACGTATGAGACAATATTATTGAAAACGTTATATAATCTCAGCGTTTTTGTTAGTAACTCATTTTCAAAATTTTATCAGTAGTTTAGAACGAAGATATTTTTTTTTAAACCGGCCAAGTGAGAGTCGGCTAGCACGCGAAGGGTTCCGAACAGTATTAAGATAGAGTTGAGTTTCTAGTATGGGAACCCCTTTAATTATTAACTTTATTTAATGTTTATCATTTTTGTTATAGCGGCAATAGAAATACACATTCCGTGAAAATTTCAACTGTCTGCCTATTACGGTACATGAGATACAGCCCGCTGACAGACACACGGCCGGACGGACGGACAGCGGAGGCTTAGTATTAGAGCTCTGTTTGGCACCCTTCGGGTACGGAACCCTTACCTTGAGGTCAATCAACCGGAAAATTGTTATATTCATGATTTGATTTTGATACTTGATACTCATTCATTAAAATAAAATAACGATGATTCTAATCAGTATAAATAAATAAGGTTTTCATATCAAATAACTTACATTCGTCCCTCAAGGGTCTATATTGGCCCACCCTTAATCCAACCCAAACCGATCCTCATTAAACTAACGTTTAATTTAGGCCGCATTTTAACCAAAGGGTTAAAACTAACACAGTTTCAGATCAACGGTCAGATTATCCAAAGTTAAACAGTTAATGAATGTTATAACCAAACTTGTGAAATCTGTCTGGTATATACGTCGCATGAGCGATGACTATCCTATATAATTAGACGTAGTTGCAAGGAATTTTGGACACAATTTTCTTGCGACTAAGGTTGATTTTGATGATGGAGACGTGAATTAAGATAGGGATGAGCAGATGGATATTCTATATGGAGTGGAAGTTTGTTTAGAGATCGATTAATTGATGAGAATTGTGACGACAGACGTTTGTAGCATGTTAAATATTGTGTTGGCTTATTAGGAATTTACATTTACATTTTAGCCCGAAAAAATAAGCCTTAATCAAGACAGACTATTATTCAATTACAATTTTTCTTAACTTACCCTGCAGAGGGACAGTAACAGACTAGTAATATGTATCATTTACTGTTCTAAAACACTTTTGAAGAACCTCATTTCCATAATTCTCACCATCTCAACTTATAAACGTAAGTACTTAATGCTGAATAAGTGACCTTGCTTTGGTTTTTAGACAGAAGAATTCATTGTTTTAAATTCTTGTAGTCCTCACTACGACCCAAGTTCCTTGTTTCTTGATAAAGCTTGATACAATAGGATAAAGTTCTGTCTTTAGACTGAATGTACCAAGATTTTAGTAAAAGCAAAGCCTTTTCCCTGTACCAGCCTATATTATAATTATTATTTCGGCTAATTCACTTAACATTTCACACACTTTATAACAAGAAACGGTGTGTATATTCCACCTGCATGTTCCAAGTTCCTTCTCGTTAAGTTCACAATATAACTGAGATAATTTAATTAATTAGTGCAAATAACAAAGCCTTGTTTCTCCGCGCTTTTGCACGTGTTGTGTGTTCAGAGTCAGACGAGAATGTTGTTCTTGCATAATTGTTTCTGTTCATAAAATTGTTAGGTTCTTAGGTTCTTCTCTAAAGGAATGAACGCTTTGGAACGAGTTAGTTCCACCTTTTTTAATAAGTGACCAAATTCTTAGAAAGAAAGAATAACGTATATTTGGACACAGTTCTTGAAACAAAATACCTACTAATAACGAAATGAAAAAGTGAAAATAACGTCTCAACAACAATAGTGTGTGCAATAGTGTGTGGCTGCGCCAAAAAGTAAATGGGTCGTTTTCAAAATTTATGTAAATTTTTTTTTGTGTTATTTTTGTGTCATCCTGACATAAAAGTAACACTGTTAAAGGACAAGGACAGAGTCACAACGAAGTCGACGAATCTAATACATTTTTTTTCTTGTACTTCCTTCCATTTTTGTGGATGTTTTGATTTTAAAGGCTATCTATCGGTAACGTCTTTGTCGTTCAGCGCACATTAACGGCATCTTTCCTAAAACGGACATGGAATTACTATCCACATTGAAGTGAATATACTGTGACAAGCCATAAGTGTCACGTGACACAAAAATAATAATGGAATGGATTTTTGAAATTTATCCCGATTATGACCGATGGGCCTTTCCTTCGGGCATACGGCTTGTAATCAATCTTAAAGTTCAATTGATTTTAGCACGCAACGACACGAACGCAATAACATTGCAATTTTCTCAATTGGATATACCTACATGAAAAAAGACAGCAAAATTTCAGTTTTCTATACCTTACTAACCGACCGGATTTCTCGTGTTTTATATTTGCGTGAGTTATTCATTCATAGACGTTCTATTAACAAATATGGTTTACCCAGAGGAATGAGTATATATAACAAAATATTTTATGCAAATATTTACCTACAAAAAATAGTGAGACAGGTATTTTCCAAACAAATAATTTCGGGGAATTGTTTGAACAAAAATAATAAAACAAACAATATTGTGGGGAACTCTGGAAAAGATTTTCTTTTTTTTTTTTGTTAACCGTGCATAAATATTTACGTAGGTTCGTAACTTACTTACTTTTATATTTAGTGATGAATTTGCGGCTAAATGAGAGATCTTGAATAAGAGGTATAAACCATATGTACCTACTATATGTGATTGAATTTTTATGTCTTGAAAGTACAGTAGCATCATCGTCATAATTTTCTACCTCAAACTCAAAGCATTTATTAAAATTAATTACAAGCACAATTCAAAGCAAATAGAAAGATGAAGCTAGTTGGCTTACCTATGAAGAAGGACGGGCGAGAAAATTCACGCTACTCTTTTAAATCAAAATATTATTACAAAATAGTGGTTACACCATTAATGTTGAAATTATAGATGTACTCTCATGTCATAGTACGAGCTTGAGTTGTTATAAGAAGCGATCAATTTATAGTCCATTGTTGGCCATTGGCTAATAACAGCTCCATGTAACCATGGAGTTTAATATAGTTTTATCACCATTTATTACATCCCTAATCTGGTACACCAAAAAATATTCTTACAATCCAGATTAGTTTTCATTTCAACAAACATCACGGATAGATAACAAAAAAATATTGCTAATTGTTGCCTAACTTAATTTTTTATTTTAGGAATTAATTTTATAGTTTTTGCTGTGCCGTACAGGGTCCGCAATTGTGCCTTAGCTTTAAGCAATTGTAAGATTTTGAAACATTGTGGAATGCAAATAAAGATATTATGGATATAAATATTATGCGCCAAATTAAAAATAATAAAGTACAACTGCTCAGAAAACAGTAAAAGATTTCGATACTAAATATTTTGATGTCGCTACCGGGGTCAATATTCTTAAAAGCGGGGAAATATTCTCAGTTAAAATGAAAATTCTGGATGTCGCTACCGGGGTCAATATTCTTAAAAGCGGGGAAATATTCTCAGTTAAAATGAAAATTCTGTACAAAGTCGACGTGTGTCGGGGTATCTGGCACATTCAATCGATCGTATCAGTCGAGATCTGCGCGATACTGAGAATCAGAATATGAACTTCGTGTACCGGCTTAGAATTTGCTTTCCTAGAATCCACTTCTATTTTCGCTGTGTAGGTTATTTTCCTAGAATAGTTCTTAGTTCTTTATTTGCACAGAAAGTAAGTACAATTTACAGATGTTAAGTTTGAAATTATCCTTATACTAACTACCTTAACTAAGGCATGCAAAGAGTTTAAGCTATAATAATAAAGACTCGTTCACTCTCACATATCATTAACACATTCAATCAAATAAATATAAGTTTGTCAAGATGAAATTTTGTAAATAATTTGAAATATGCAATACAATACATAATGTCAAATTTAATAAAATTAGATTATAAATTCGTCATGTTCGAGGTCGATACAGTTACAATAAAATGATTTAGTACAAGTCAGGAGTACAGAAATGTCATATTATCAATTTAAATTGTTATCGGTCTAACAATGAACTTGAAATGAAGTAGAAATAACAATGCAATTGCCATTGTGTACTTATTTTAATTGTTGAACAATTACGTCTATCGTTTATTATGATCAGATAATTAATATTTTTTTAGCTTAAATTCAACCCAAAAAGCAATTTTACGACGACGCGTAACAATAGTGGTCGTCATACAAATAAATAAAATTGAAATGTGTTTGTAATGTCAAAATAACAGGTTTTTACTAAATGCCTATGAAAGTATATACGGTACCTACTTAAAACAAAAAAACAATTTCAATTTAATTTTGTCTGTATGTCTATCTGTTTGTTCCGGCTAATCTCTGAAACGGCTGAACCGATTTTGACGGGACTTTCGCTGGCAGATGCTGATGTTTATTACATTATTATGATGATATTGATATTTATTATTAAGAATCAGGGTCAAAGCCACGAGCAGCAGCTAGCCTATACTAATATTATAAAGAGCTAAAATTTGTTTGTTTGTTTGTAAGTTTGTATGTAGGCGGTAATCTCCGGAACTACCAGCCGGATTTGAAAAAATCTCTTTGCATTGGATAGCCCAATTCTTGAGGAAGGTTATAGGCTCGCGGACGAAGTCGCGGGCAGAAGCTAATTATTAATAAAAAAGAAGTCAAATTCTCAATTCAGAAACCAGATGTTATTCATGATGTTTTTCGCTTAATATCTTCCCTGAACATAAAGATCATATACCCAAAGCAAACATCAGTCATCTCTCCCCAGCTTCAATTGTCAACATGGCAGCTAACAAATCGGAACCAGTTCATTACATCATTTGAAGTCGCTACTACAAATCCCTACAAGGGACAGCAGACATAAAGTCTGTAATTAGGCGGAGCCTCCAATGTGCCGACAATGGGACTCCCTGTTTCGTCCCGACTGGAACATTCGTACTTAACCGTCACAAATTTTGATCATAAGCGTTACCATTGAAACATCATTCTGTTTCTAGAATTGTATGATGATCCGGGATTTTTGAAGTGAAAACTTCTTTAGGCGCGTTGGGTATTTTTGAGATGGGATTAAACCATTGAATCGCGACACCGTGATGACACCAGCTTTTGACCATTTAAAAGACATCAACCCGTTGATTACCGCAGTGCCGATTTTTTTTTTTGAAGTTTTCACTTTTTGTCAGCACTCCCGGAGTGCCACTGTTATTTTTTTCCAATTTTTGTTTCTGTAAGAACCTAATTCGGAGTATCACGAACATTTTAAAATAAATTATAGCCAAATCGGTCTAGCTGTTCTCAAGGTATGTGCTTAACAGCGAACATCATTTTATTTTTATTATATTGATACGACTATTCTGCAACAACAAACGGAACTGTTTTAACTCAGATCTGCGCATAATAATGTATGACCGTGAAATACAAGGTCAAATAAAATTAGCTTGCGAAACTTCACAGACGTGATGGGAATTAATACAACGTAATGTAATGACTGTATGTAATGTTTCAGACTGGCTAAAGTAGTCTTATCCTTCATGGGGTACTAATTAAAATGTTATAATATAATACCTCCCCACATACTACAACTGAACGAAACAATATTTAAATCTTGTATAAAACGCACACACTATGCTGCCAAGTATATTATTATTATTAGTTGGGGGATTACATCGCTGATGAAAATGCTTGGCTCAGCGCTGGTCCAGCTCCACAAGGGCGCATAAACTAATTGATTAGCATTCGAAAGTATTGTTGCAGCTGCTGAAGATTGTAAAAATTATCTTTGCTTTGTATAAATTCAATCTCTTTCTATTGTATAATTGCATATCACATGTGTGAGCACTGTGACCATATACATATTCCATAAAGCTACCATTTACTGGGTACGTCTTTCATTGACTTGAATGTGCCCTTGCGGCTGAGAGTATGTCATATTCACTTAAATGTCTCGCTGTGGTGGCGTGTGTGTTGGATCATTAAGTTCCCTCCAAAATGGTTGAGCTAAATGGTGCTGATCCATGCGTCATGTTCGTGAACAGGCGCCGTCAGTTGGGTCTGGTCATCTCTTAGCTGCCACGGTTTATTTTAATTTTTGAATTGTTTTTGTTTTTATCTTTTTATTACGGACGCTTTTAACGTGCTCGGCTTTCTACATTGTTCTCACATGTATAGTTTCAACATGAATGATGTAACAAATATTTTGTAACATTATTTAGAATGAATCCGTGGAGTTTCTTCTCGTTCTTCTCCATAGGTACCTACAACGCTTTGGAATGGGCTTCATCTTTCTGACTGACCAACCCTTTGACAATTCAAAAGAACTTATAGTTGGTTTATTTGAAATAAATGGTTTGAGTTTGATAAAACTAAAAAAAAAGATTTGCATAACTTATAATTTCCAATAACTACAGCTGATTATGGAGTCATCGGCGGCTGGTGATCGCGTAGGTATTTTAAAAATGAGTTTACAATTATATTTTTTAACAGACTTCCAAAAAGGAGTAGGTTATATGTTCGTAGTGTATGTTTTTTTTTAAATATATATTTCCGCCCATTTCTCAGTCACTTGTGGACCGATTTTAAAAGTTATATTAACTTTGCTTAGACAGTTTTTCAGTTAGCTTCAATAATACGTATTTTTTCCCACTTAGTATGTGGATTTTATGATAAGTAAGTTCCTGTGACGGTTATTTACAAAGTAGGTAGTGTATTCGAATTTGTGAGGGGTAGGTACCACAACTTAAAAGTGAAAAAAAAATCTTTTTCCTAAAAAATCAACCGACTTCCAAAAAAAAAAACACTACAAAGTGAAAAATTACTTTAATTTCGGAAGTAGGTGGCAAAAAACGAAAATTCCAAACCGACTTCCGAAATTAAAGTTATTTTTCACTTCGTAGTGTTTTTTTGGAAGTCGCTTGTTTTTTTTTTTTTGTTTTGTTATAGTCATTACAAATATTGATACCCATCGCGTCTTTATTTGTTTCGCTAGTTAATTTAGTTTGACCTGTTTGATAGATTACTTGAACAGCCCTTAAAATAAAAGTCTTGGCTTTTAACAATGTACCTTTGTTTTTTGTTGCAGGGTGGAAAATCCCAATGGATGTTTTCCACCCTTGGGCGGGCGAAGGGGTCTGTCAGACTCCTACTGACTAAAAACCACCCCGGTGTTCCCTTCCCACACTTGGACCGGGCTATCATGAGATCTAACGCGCCTTCCATGATCCCCGACTGATGCCGACCCACTTTTGCGGGCCACTTCATGCCCGCGGGGGGAGTGAGGTGTAAGAATCCCCCCGCGACGTCAATAGGAGCGCGCGCGGAACAGTAGGCGCCGCCATCTCGGGTCCAGTAGGACCCGAGGTGGCATCCAGTTGGATGGGGGGCGGTGGAAGTCCCGAGTCCGCCGTCCATCCGGACATGTTTATGGAGGCTGAAAGAGGTTGTCCGCCCCCCACCGACGCTCGATCCGCCTGCTACGGATCAGGAGAGTGGTCTCAATCTCCTTCTCCTTTTCCGCAGCCTCCTTTTGCGAAACTACGGTTTCACAGAAGGAGTGATTTCCTTCTTATTCGATGGTCGAGACCGCCGAGTCGTGGGATGTGGTGATTCACATCCCACGACTTGGCGGTCTCGACCATCGAACGAACGACAACCGGCAGCGACTTCTAATACGAGGGCACGGCGCGGCTCCTCCCATGCGGTACACTCCGCCAATATTGCCGCGCCATGTCCTCCTGACAGGGAGTCGTGCCTCCTCCCGAACCATATGTCAAGCACTGGTCGGACCGCGGCGACGGTATCGAGGCCGACGGTAGAGCACAGAAGCCTGTCCCGCCATTCCGTCACCAAGACCTCGCGGAGCTGAGACCAACGAAGCTCGATCTCACGCTGCATCGGTACACTGCCCCGCGTTCGCGCCTCCTCGCGCCTCCGGTGCAGTGAAGCGACGGCTCGCGCTTCTAGATCCCAGGGCGGGGATTCGGCCAGTGCACAAACCGCCTCGTAGGAGATCGTGCGATATCCCCTGATAGCTCTGACGGCCATCGCCCTCCGCAGTTTTCACAGTATTGCGATACTACCAGCCATCAGGTCAGAAGCCCACACCGGAATCCCATACAGGGCAATTTAACAATGTACCTAAGTTAAGGCTAGTTCCAGCTTTGATGTGATAAGCTTCTATTTTAAATAGAATATCAGTATTTTTCCTAAAACAACCACCTCCTGATCTCTGCGACCCAATTAATGGCTGACACCGATACTCTACGGTGTGGTTAGGTTTACGTGTTGCCTTGTTTTGTTTGATATGACACTTTTACAAAAAAATAATTGGCTACGTCAAATTATTTGTGATACTAGTAAAAAATGGGTTTTGTGTTTATTATATTGATACCTGGACCACACTTTTCTATGTTGTTGACACACAAACAACAACTCAAACATCATTCTTTCATTCTTATTAATTAATTAATTCAAACAAGCTGGGCCTAGCTGGATAGTAGGCTGTCACTGACAGCGAAAAGAACCTGCAATAATAGAGGATTTGTATGATCTTAAGACTAATTTGAAATGTCTCATGTGTGTGTTATTAAATTGGCACGTTACACTACCCAAACTGAAACAGCAATGCTGCTTAGTGGCAGAAATACATACGTATTAACGTACTTCAACTGTTTTTGGAATAGTAACTCAAGTATATGCAGCCAGTGGTAACCTACCACTATGTTACGCTGTTTTTTGGATGGGAAATTATCAAATAACTTCTCCCGCTCTGGGTGGAGTGGGAGGGTGTGTCAGACTCTTACTGACTAAAACCCACCCGTGTTCCCTCAGTTGGCTATATTGCCAGGGGCCACGGTAACCCTTTCGGACAATTACCGCAACCCCGGCAGGCATCGACCCTATCGGACCCCATCAGTTCTACTGACATCTCTTAGAGGCGCGCGTGGAACACAACGTGCCGTCGACCCGGGCCTGGTCCTTATCGGACGGCGAGCTATCCATTTCTCACCAACAGTAAGCCCGCGCCTACAGTGGCCGGGAATCAACCTGAGACTCCCGACGCCCAGAGCTCCTGCGGCGATTAGGCGCGTGAGGACGCGAACTTTGCCTCTCCCTCACGCGTTCCGCGTCTTCCTTCGCGAGCATTACCGCTTCGCATGGCCTTTTTTTTTTTTTTTTTTTGTTCCGGGGTGGAAAATCCTCATGGATGTCCTTCGCCCTGGGGAGGGCGAAGGGGTCTGTCAGACTCCTACTGACTAAAAACCACCCCGGTGTTCCCTTCCCACACTTGGACCGGGGATCATGGGTTCTAGTGCGCCTTCCATGATCCCCGACTGGTGCCGGCCCGCTTTTGCGGACCACTTCATGCCCGCGGGTGGAGTGAGGTGTTACACTCCCCCCGCGACGTCAAATAGGGGCGCGCGTGGAACATTACGCGCCACCACCGCGCGGTCCTGCTGGATGGGGGGTGGCGGACGTCCCCGAGTCCGCCATCCCTCCGGATCCGTTTACGGGGGCTGGAAGAGGGCATTGTCTGCCCTCCGTCGACGCCCAGTCCGCCTGCTACGGATCAGGAGAGTGGTCTCGATCTCCCTCTCCCTTTCCGAAGCCTCCTTCAGTGAAACTACGGTTTCACAGAAGGAGATCACTGCATCCCACGACTCGGCACTCCCGACCATCGAACGAGCGACAGCCGGCAGCGCCAGGTCGGCTCCGACTTCAGATACGAGAGCACGGCGCGGCTCCTCCCATGCGGCACACTCTGCCAGTGTATGCTGCGCCGTGTCCTCCCGACAGTGAGTGCAGTGATGGCACCGAGCGTCCGGCTCCCTGTTTATGCGACACAGGTAGTTCCCGAAGCAACCATGCCCCGAGAGCACCTGCGTCGCCCGAAACGACAGGGAACCGTGCTTCCTCCCGAGCCATTCGTCGAGCACTGGCCGGATCGCGTTGACGGTAGCGAGGCCGGCGGTAGGGCGCAGAAGCCTGTCCCGCCATTCCGTCACCAGGACCTCGCGGAGCTGAGACCGACGAAGCTCGATCTCACGCTGCATCGGTCCACCTCCCCGCGTTCGCGCCTCCTCGCGCCACCGGTGCAGTGAAGCGAGGGCCCTCGCTTCTAGGTCCCAGGGCGGGGATCCGGCCAGTGCACAAGCCGCCTCGTAGGAGATCGTGCGATACCCCCTGATAGCTCTGACGGCCATCGCCCTCTGCGGTTTTCGCAGTATTGCGATGCTGCCGGCCGTCAGGTCAGAAGCCCACACCGGGGCCCCGTACAGGGCCATGGATCGCACGATCCCCAAGTACAACCGCCTACAGGCGGTGCTCGGGCCCCACAGATTGGGAAGCAGCGTCGACAATGCACCCACGGCGCCCATCAACTTGGGCGTCAGTTGCCGAAAGTGGGGGCCGAAGTCCCACCGGCTGTCGAGTACCAGTCCCAGGTTGTACCATGGCCTGGACCAGGGCCGGACGCGAGAGATCACCGTTGCCGGTCACTCCACGAAAACTCGGCAATGCCCCGCCCAAGTCTGTTCAAAGAAGTGTTTTCGTTTTGTTTTATTTTTTCAACATTTTCGAAATCAACACCACATTTCCCTACAAAACAAGAGCACAAAGCAATCAATCCTAAAAACAACCCCACGACCCAACAAAAGGAATGAGGTACCTTCTCAAAAACACACTAAGAACGGCTTAACAACCGTGTGAAGTCTAATCGACGACGCCGCGTCGCCGAGGGGTGTGCAAACGTGTCGCCGGCTCTATTCACACGGATTCATTTCCGAGGCACGACGTGTTCCGAGGGTAAGGACGTATTTGGGAAAAGGGTAAGGTGTTGGAGAGAAATTGATATTATTTAGAGGTATGGATGGAAAATGGTTTTATTTTGAGGGTTAGTATTAATTTGAACGACTAATTAACAGCATAAAAGACAAAAGAATTAGCTACTGTCTTTACTTCCGACAATTTTATTTTTATAATACACTTTTTTAGGTCCAAAAAATCGTGTCCCTGTAGCAGGCACACCCATATTTCGCCAGTTATGTTTCAGTCCCATGTAATAGGGGGCGAGCCTATTGCCATCAACCGGGCACAAATCCAGACGCCAAGCTGCTACTGAGAAATTTCAGATAGAAAAACCCAATAATACTTTGCCCGACCCGGGAATCGAACCCAGGACCTCATGCTCAGCAGTAGCGCTTGTGACCACTAGACCAACGAGGCAGTCATAGTATTCATTTACATTCCACTATATAATCCAACCACATAAAAAGACAATGGCCTTCCAAAAATCAAAGCCACTTTCCCCAAATTCAAATCTCGTAACTGCCTGCCCCAGAGAACCTCCACCAATTATCCAAATCCATTGCTATTTCTTTTCCCCATCGCCAGAGCACAAAAATAAACCAAACAAAAAACGTGAAAACGTTTCATTGTTCCCCCTAACTAGTGAGCGAACATTATCTCCCTGAAATATCCCCGTGTCAATCCTGCTCGCGAGACATATAGGACTATTACCAAGCCATCCGGTTATTGCCGCGGAGGCGCGGTCATTATCTCAATGTACGCTATACATCGCCGCTCGCACGAACACTCTCGAACATTTATTACGTTCATTAGCTTCAACTGAACGCGCAATTTGATGGGCCCCGAGTATGGAGTGAGGTTAATTTGCCGGAAGATCTGCCTTTGGTGGACTGTTTTTTAAAAGGTTTCTTATGCGGTATATGGTGGGATTTTTATGGGCTTCCTAATGCAATTTTAATTGAAAATAGGATGAAAATAATTCGCAATATGGTTTAGGTTATGAAAGACATGTGGGTCAGGGGTAGACCTTTGTTGTTGGTATTCATCAAGTAGTGTTTATGTTTAAATCTGTTAATGATTATGTCATCATGGTGGTTACAATGATTTTGTTGTTCTTCTTTGTTTATGCATACATGGTCCAAAGACTACTAATAATGAGATAAAAAAAAAAAAAAAACTTGTAACACAAGTGGTATTCTTCGGGAAGATTTATGTGGTTGTAGTCATTTGCCTGCTTAAAAGGTATTTTAGGATCTTTATTAGTTAAGAATATTAATAATACCCATGAAAGAATGAAATTTAGATGATCATCATCATCAATATGGACCACCAGGTTGGAGGAAAAGGTGAGGTGCTAATTGCTAGGGTTAGTTCATGGATTCCAGCACCAACTATCACCCACAAATTAATAAACATCATAATGTATTTTATGAAACACTGCTTCAACCAAAACCTTATATAAAAGTAAAATATCAACACCTATTTGCCTTCCCATTACAACCGTCGTTAATACAGAGGCGAAATGTTTCAACATTTAAATGGTTTGAGTTTCGACTCAGTCTCATTCGCAAGTTGGTATAAAACACATTTAGGGTTTATTAATATCTAGGCTTCATAACAAGGTTTTAGTTAAAACGTTCTTGGGAAATTTTAAGGCATTTTAAGAGGATCAAAAGTAGCCTATCAAAATTAGGAAGTGTGGAATTTCTTGGGGATCTTTACCTGTTTGACATTCAGAGAGTGCTTATTAGTTTTAGCTCCTACTTTATTCCGTCTCTTTTACTTGTAAGAGTATTTGTATAAAACAGATAGGAACACCCTCAGTTCAGTTTGTATGTCTGCACAGGATCTGTGCCTTTATGGTGATTAATTTATAGTATTCTGAGTGATGTAGACCTTCGATAATCATAATGGACCACCCTTTTAGCAGGTTTAGTATAAATGGGCTGGACTAACTCATGAATGTATTATAAGGAGTTTAAGATTCACTACATTTTGATTTCAAGCATCCAGAAGTATAATTTTGGAAAGTATAAATAACTTGAGTAATACTAAAGCATATTACATAAGTCCACTTGGTGATGAAATTCACGATTCATTGTTAATGTAACGACGGATTTATACTGCAATAAAGCTGAATGTTTACTGCCTAAAAATATTTTAGCATGCAAAGAACATGATGGTGACCATGTTCTTTGCATGCTAAAATATTTTAGCTGCAAAGAACATGCAAAGAACATTACGATTAATTCAAAGCTATCATCTATTTCTAATAAAATCTGTTGATTTAATTCCCATATACCACACTTCAAAAACGCAAGAAATCCCATCAATTAGTAACTAGATTTCCCATCGAGATACCACCACATATCTCGATGGGAACGACCCTTAAGGGCGTTCTCACCGCAAGCTCGGGCGTTGTTTTCCCAGCTGTGAACACACAACCCTTAATGACCATAGGATTATGCATGCCCACACCTTAATTGATTGTTTGGGAAATTATCTAGATTCAGGCGAACTTCTGTAATTGTCTTGTTCTTAAGTAAATTAGGTTTTAGAATTTGGTTTACCTTGATGATATTATGGTTTTTCTGTCAAGAGATTAGGTACAATTTGTGAACCTAATTTTAATAGATAAGCTGGAATTTTGAGATTTGTTTGTTAGGTTTTTAAACATTTATTATATTAAATTGTTATGCGAGATAAAGTGATAAAGGCAAAGACCAGGAAATCATGATTATAATAATCTACTTTTCAGAATTCTCTGAATCTTTAGAACACCAAACAAAGATTGAAAAGGTTTTCGTTTTACTTAAACAACATTAGGGTAGAAAAAAGTAACCAAGTTTATAAAGTTTGATATTCATTTTTGGGTGTTCATCAACACACATTTGTAAAACAATTTGTACAGAACAGGGCGACACATTTCACTGATTGTACCAAAGTAAACCAACCTCAATCGTAACCGAATCAGCACGAAAATTGACGAATTCACCCGACCGTAATTCAATAAATCTGCATAACGTCTTCATCGCATTCAATTGAACTGTAACTTCATTACTGCCTCACCAGGCGGCCCACAATGCAATCAGTGAACAATACCAGCAATGTATCAGGCTGGAATCACAACAATCGCTCTAACATACAAACAATGTGTTATCTTAGCCTGTTCAAAGGGTGAACGATGACAAGCAGTCGCAGGTGTTGACTGGCGTAATGTGAATAGGTGCAGAAGGACCATGGGAAGATACGCCACATATTTAGAAACATGAATAAGCATAGGTAGAATATTAATTCTTTGCCTTTACGTTAATATGTTCTTTTTATAGAGTATTGAAAAGAATCTTTATATTTATAATCAATTATCCAAACTCCATCTTGCATGTTGACCGAAGGTGATGATGGCAACCATCCCTCTAAGCTTATGTTCAGTGACCACATCATCAATGATCGGATGTTTCTTTGAGGTAATGAAAGAAATACCTTCAATTCTTAAACTTTATATATTTATGGCTCCTCATTCGGCAGTCATTTGAAAGGCTGTGAATAATAACTGGTATATACTGCAGGACTTTTTCATGAGCCTTCTGCCCTCACTTAGTCCATGGTATTGGTGATTAGTGACCGCGTTCCCTCCAGCTGGGTCCCTCGTTGGGTAGGGTTACCAGAAATATGATATTTGCCAAAATTGTTTAAAGGTAGGTTTAGGGTCCGGATTACGGGAACCGCTGTAAGGATATCGGGTAAAAAGCTATGTTGTCGCAAATTTGATCTCGTGAACGAGTATGTGAAGCTAAAAAGGGTTTGAGATGTGTAATTGTTTGTTGTAGATTTGTAATTTGTTGGAAAATCAGGAAAATAAATAAACTTATTTGCAGGACAGTCACAGTGTATTTAAAATACCATGTTAAGAGTAATATAAATTAGTTGTTAAATGTTAATACTAAAATGAACTTTCATTTGAACGGGATGAAGAAAAAAAAACTAAACATAAACTCCCATCCATTAGATGGTAATACTATAAAAAAGTAAGCATAATAGCTAAATTGTAACGCAATATTACATTACAACGCAGAAATTATTACTACCACTTGCAAACTCCCATTAGTTTTCGAGTGATAATTGCTGCAATTCAGGTACGAATAAACTTTAAATTTACTAAGCCTTACTGGAGTACAAAGATTTCAAAGCAGAGAGTTAAAAAAAAAGATAAAGTTTCCAGTCAACCCTAAAAGCCTCCTTGACCTGCCCCTAGGGCGGTGTTCACACGACAGTGCCGCGATAGAAATATTGTTTCCGAATTACTCCTGGGACTGAGATCTGAAGCCTTTGTGTGTAACATTCAGGAGGCCTTTAGCACTGAAGTGGAACGATTCACGCGGCATTGAAATTCGAACAAATTTGAAAACGTTCAGAACTTAATTGGGTACAACTTTTCGAGGATCCTTCTTGATCTGTTATTCAAAGATATTTTAACTATTAACGGCATCATTAAAACATTGATGAAAGAAAAATCTTATATACAATTTACAATCAAACACAAAAAAAACTTAGCACCCAATTTGTGTGATCTATTATGGCATTTAAAAAGTTGCGGACTCTTCAAAACATATATAAAGGCATAAACCAAATGTCTAACACACTATACAAATAAATACAAAACTAAAAGAACACATTGGCGTCAAAGTACTAGTTTAAAACATAGATGTCCGTTGTCAACATACGAGGCTTTTGGCTACTTTGTACTATTTTAAGTTTTTTTTTTTTTTGTAATATCCGTCTTGTTTAGTGCAGAATAAACAATTGTTCGTTCTTCCTAGTACTTTATTCTAATTTTGTGTATTCCAGAGTGTTATGGAATTAATAAGCCACCATTGGCAAATAGTGTAGCGGTCTACAGCTTGAGACTATTTTGTTATACCCCTTATAAATAGGCGTGTGATATTTCAGGTGTTCCATATATCAGCCTCAGTCTTAATAAATGTTGAGGTAAAATACCACATTCAAGATAATGAAAACCAATTGTTTTTCCAATACCGTTCCTTTCCATTGTACTAATAAAATACTGACAAAGTTACAACAGACTACTACTTAGCTATATTAAAACACCTTTTTGTACGTCCATTAAGCGAACAAATATACTAATTCCTGGTACAATACAAAAACTAAGGACCAATTACTTACTAAGTCTTAGTAAGATGTCCATAAAGAAAAAAGTAATAATGTCCTTCCTATTCGAAGTACAAAATAATGTTCTATAAGAAGAACAAATGTATTTGGAACAGAATTCTGTGGAGAATTACTTGTGTTCGAATGGGTAATAATTTAAGGCTAGTTCTCTAGGGTTTGTGTAATGAATTAAGCTCTACCTATATAACCTTCTTCTAATATTTTCTTGATATTATTTCAATTTTGTGAAAGTAAATAATCAGGATTATCTATACCAATATTATAAAGAGGAAAGATTTTTTGTTTGTTTGTTATTACTGAATAGGCTCCGAAACTACTGGAGTGATTTTAACAATTTTTCACCAATAGAAAGCTAAATTATTACGAAGTAACATAGGGTATAAGTTGTTTTAAAAAAAAATAGACATCCTTAAGAAAATTGCAATAATGTAACCCAAAGTAGCAAAATTTTGCCTATAAAATTCATTATTTGGTGTGCGCTGAGAAAACTATTGATGATACATAAAAAGTATGTACTACATGATTAAAGTACTCATTATAATAACCTACAAAAAAATCCACAAAAAAATATCTAACTATCATAGTTAAGTAACAATACCAGCTTTTGTTCTAAAATTTAATTAGATTGCCGATAGAAACCAAAGTTAGTTACATTCATATCGTAGTATTCTTATTCTTCTTATTCAAATAAATAGTTTTATCATCAAGGGTGTTAATGTAGCAGTAAAATACTTTTTAATTCATTCGAATCGGACATTTAATTTTGAAGGTAACACGAGTATGACGAGTATAAAAATGCAATACTCCGCGGTGACTTGTCAGTGAAACACAGACCAGTGAGGATGGATATCCCGTATACCGACGCCGACGCCGTGATATTAATAACGGTGGGCTAGTTGCGACCTTAAATATTCGAGGGAGGAGTAACAGGAGCCATTAAATGCTACAAGTCCATCGACACAGTGTGCAACATCGAGGACACCGTAGGTACACTTCCCTCAAAAAATTTTAAACTCTTTAAATCCATCTGGTCTGCCGCCACACGTACCTACTAAAGTTAAAAGTTGGAATCCCCGTAATGATATTAAGAAATTTAAACCCTCCAAGTTTGTGTAGTGGCACAAGAGTTTTAATCAAAGAACTTCGAGTCAATGTCATTGTAGCCACCATCATCACCGGGCCCACAGCCGGACAGATCGCACAAATTCCGTGTATCCCAATGATACCGACGGATTTGCCAATAAGATTTAAGAGACTTCAGTTCCCGGTTAGGGTATAATTTGCACTAACAATTAATACGTCCCAGGGACAAACATTTTCACTGGTCGGCATTGACTTAAGAAAAGAGTGTTTCTCCCATGGGCAATTACGTATACGTTAGCATATCTCGCGCGGGATCTCTGGAAAAACAATTTATTTTGCTTCTCTGTAAACTATATTTGATGTGCTATTCACTGAGAAATATAGTTTACAGAGAAACTTTGCAATGATTCTTAATAGGTATTTACATTTCACTCTTATTTTCTTTCGTTTTTACCTTTTTGGATGTTTCAGTAAATATTTCTAATAAATTGTTATTGATTCCAGTTAGTTTCCATCCGATTTCTCTTTCGTCAGAAATTGGATGAACAATAATGGCACTGTTATGGTTGTCATTAGGAGTGACTGAAATGGAAATAATATTACAAATGACGATCGAACTAAATATTCACTGAGAAATTTATGTCAACATAAGTAATACTAAGTTCGCTAAAACGATGCTTTACTTGCAACACAGTAGGTACATAAGAATGAGATTATTGTTAACAATTTTTTTTAGAACTCTTTCGAAAAGTGACTGAGTAGACAGTCTGATGAATTATCTTCAAATAATTGCCACTAAGCTAATCTTATTTTATTCTGCGATGAAAAACCTGTGAATACAGTATCTGAACAACATTTTGCTTTCCTTAACACCATCATAATTCTACTACTAGCCGATAAAATCCTGACAAAACCATCCTCTCTATCCCTCTAACCTCTTTATCTCTTTATCCACAGGTGGCGTGTGGTCCCTCCGCAACCTCTCAATCTCCGTGCCACGCGCGGTGCTCTCCGGCGAGGGTCAGTCAGCTATCCTGCGCTGTTCCTACGACCTGGAGGACGCGGCCCTATACTCCATCAGGTGGTACAAGGCGGAGACTGAGTTCTACAGATATGTGCCGCGGGAGATGCCACCGACGATGGTGTTTCCACTGCCGGGAGCGTCGGTTGATGTAAGTTGGTTTGTAGTTGTTTAATATAAGAGTTTTTAAGAAGTTGTTGTAATTTCGCAGTCAACCATACACATTAGTGTATGGTTGACTGTCACTTTGCGAAATTTATCAAACTGATCGGTCGTTTGACCTGTTACGTGACGAGGACACAATTTTGAGCACGCACAAAATTATATAAATAATGTGTCTGACGAGAAAAATAGAGTGCAATTTTCATTGTTTTGTAGCATATCACAACCTAGCATTTTAATTAATTGGTAAGGTATCTTTTGAGTTACTACAATGCAAAATAAACTTAAGTCAATTTAAAAATCTAGGTTCAATCTCATCTCAATGTCGAGTTAATTAAGATTACAACCCTGTTTAAAACATCAGTGTTCTTATAACTCCTAATTATTTTTCACTTTCTACTGTTAAAGATCTAACTTAATAATAATGATCTCTATTCTAAGAACTATGATCACTTAATAGCTTTTACTAAGCTATTTGAGGTATCCTTTAAATACGATAAGCATTTACTAAAGTCTGATAAACAGTTCCCAAAGTAGCAATATAAAAGCGTTTTGAATTTGCATTCAAATTTAAATTTACATTCAGAATATTTCTGTCTTGAGCTTGAATTCATATTTAATTCAAATTATTTTCCATATTCAAGGAATCTCGCTTAAGTCATAGCTGTTTTTGTTACGTCAAATTATATTTTAAAGTCGGTCTAGACACCCAATATTGGACCACGTATTATAATTATTATGCTGAACTACAAGAAGGTGAAAGTTGGATTGCAAACAGTAATACTAGCAAATAGGTATTAAGTAAATAATTATAATATGGAAGGCAATAGACTAAATAACGTTTTATTACCGCTTATTATTTGTGACTTATGCAAGTTATCTCGTTAGATTACGATAACAGGCGTACCTATACCAAGCAAAACTAGCGAACTGATCTAGTGGTATATATGGACGATGTTTTTATACATTTCACATTGATTATTATATATATTCCAACATTTCCAATATAGTGTGTGAGAATATGTGCAAGTGGAAAATTACTTATGATCTTGTCTAAAACATTTTCTTGTGTTACAAAATCATCTTACTGTCCACCAGTTGACGCAGTCAGATCACCAGCAAGTGCGCATAGTGAACTTGAACCGGCGCTTGAGTGGCGACTACCAGTGCGAGGTCTCCGCCGACGCGCCCCTGTTCCACACGGACATACGATCAGCACCACTTACAGTAGTTGGTAAGTTTTACCCAGATATTGGTAAAAGTCAATTGTTTGATAAAAAAATTGGATTGATGTATGAATTGCCCAAGCGCCCGCTGAGCAAAGGGTCGTAAGTAAAGTGTCGTTGGGCGTTTTATACTAGAAATTTCTCAGTAGTAGCATTTATTGCGATAGGCTAGAGTATGTAAGGACCGTAGCAAGTGGTTCTGTTGTTTCAATCTACCTCTATGGGTAAGAGGCGTAAGTTTATGTAATCCTCGAAGATGTAGGCGTAGGAATATTGTAGTACACCTTCGAAATAATTAAGTCGTTTATGTTAATATCTCGAGTAATAGGCGGCGAGACTATAAACTGGCAACACCCCCCTGGCAAGTAATTATTACAATTCTGAAGCGTTTTTGGAACATCGAACTTCAGTAGGTAATCATTGTATATTGGAGCGAATTCGATATCTTCTTCCTAGAGCTATTTTAGTTATTACAATGGAAAAGTAATATTATTATTGTGAGCTTCATTTTTATCAGATATAAATAGATTGAGAGCCGGTTGATTACTTGTTTCTATAGTAAAGTTTGGTGGTTAAAATTACATTAAATATTAAAGTGAAAGACTGCTCTCAATTTTCTTGTTTCTACTAATAACAAGAAAATTGAATAGCTGATAAACACTGTTGTGGTAACATACTTCTGGACGACGCACGTCTTAATATCGGTTGATTAAGTTAAAGAATTATTGTGCCATCTGTCGGCAATGCGTCAAACTTTATTTAATTGTAATAAATTACAATGTTGCAAGGTGCGAGTGGTCCCGGCCTGAGTATTTTTGTAGTTGGTATTTTTTGTTATTAACAGTCTTCAAGCACAACACTGAGAGGTCGCTATCAAATTATTTTTTATATTAACTTTAAAAATCTTATGAAGCTGAAAGTTTTTTCGAAGTCCTGAACCACCTGCACCCTCCAAATTGATTCTGGAACTCAGACAGATTTTTATTTCGCCTCCATCTTTAACAATACTAAAAGTGTTAAATAAGTCAGAGTATTTTAACGATGCTGACGATAACGTTCAATCAACTCGCAGTATTGGATTGTACCTATAATAATTGTTGAATTATTATACAAGTCATTATTGAATTACACCCTACCCTCTTCCTCTCCCCTACCTTACTTTACCTGACATGGTCCACAATGATCATTTGTCTTTATAGAACCTACCACCTAAGTATACATTCACTAATAGTTTATTTTCTTTAACAAGCTTGTACTACATACTAGTAATAGAAGTGCCCCTTTAAGCAAGTAAATGCCTGTATTAGGACACTCCCCACTTCCGTAACTTAAATTTACATAATGTACACAAGAAATGCCACTGTTTACTATTTATAATTAATTACAATTTTAAGAATTAGATTATATTAGATTAAATATAATTTAGTGTGCGTTTTGTGTATGTAATATGAGGTGAGGTTGGCATAATTAGTGATCTGTGTTATGGGATGTATGTTAGTGTAGGATGTGTGTGTGTGACCTGTATGTGTGTAATTGTAAAAGTTGTGCATGAGAGTAAGTGTGTGCATGAATGAGTGAGTTATGATGTGTCCTGAGTGTCCTCATATGATAGTGGTTTTATCCATTGGATTACAAGTTTTTTACATTCTAGAAATTGTTTGGTGCAGACATATATTTATTTATTTATTTTATTATAGAGTTGAGATGACCGTTTCTCGTATTGCCTGCTACAAAACCTGGTTTTTGTTTGAGGAATCGGTGCTATAACATCTTTCCTCCTTTTTGATAAGATAGCGGTATCATAAGGCAGCTCTTTGTGTTTTTTCAAAATAGTCTGAACAATGTAAAGTTTTCCTACCGAAAGCAAATCACTTATCTGATAAAGACTCTCGGTGGGAAATCTAATCCTTTTAAAGAACATGATTTTTATTAGGGCTCGTTGAACTCGTTCCACAGAAATAAATTTGGATTTTGCTGCCCCTCCCCAAATTGGGATGCAGTACACCAAAACAGACTGCACTAAAGCAATATAAATATCCTTTAATATATTTCCAAATGGGTCTCCGGTATCAGTAGCATTTATTGGAACAACATATCTCAGTCAGCTATTTGAGACCTGCTCAAGGTGTGGATGCCAAGATAATCTCTGGTCAATCATGACACCTAAATATTTAGTTTGGGTGACCTTATTAATGGTAGGGCAGTCACAGGTTTCGCTTTGAGTGTTGTGCGAATTGTGGAATCTTATCAATACCTACATTGAGTGTTCATTATTGTCAAAGAAGAATGTACCGCTTGACTAAAATTTATTCCTTTCTATCCAGACCCACCATTCAGAGCACCGCACCTGTCCATCTCTCGCGGCAGCTACGCGCGCGGTGATATCATGCGAGCCAACTGTTCGGTGGACGAGGCCTACCCGGCACCTAACATCACATGGATTCTAGATGATCATAAAGTAAGTAATTTTTACCTGTTCGTAGACAATACACGTTTTTGTGGTGGCAGCTTTAACGCCACAATCCACATGAAAAACTACGAAAGCCATCTGACGTCACGCAAATCCTACATCGCGCTAGCACGTTTTTCCGCGAGATTAGAATATGAATTGTACAACCAGGTACAACATCCGTCTGGTCTGAGTATCTTCTTTATTCAATGGAAGATGCGGAACTGTTCACCCTGCTCCTCATACCTCTAAATTTGTATTTATAATTTGCAATAAAATAACCTCTACGTATTTAAATGTATCTTCAGGGCTTTCAGACCCGCTACAACATTGCTTAATTTGCTGACTGGCTGTTTCAGCACGCGCATTTAAGAAATTTTTCATTTGTGTATTTTATTCCAGAGTAAAATTCGTCGCAGGATAGGGTGGGATAAAAATGTGTCAAAAAGTCATTTGTTAAATTATTTTAAGAATAAGATTATTTGTCCATTCTCAGAAATCCCATCTTTCTTAATGAACTTTCCAACTAACTGAATCATTTCACACCAGTAACAATATTGTCCAAGAAAAAACCATTAACTTGTATAAACAACGTCGGAATTTCGTTAATATCTCCCGTCTCTTCCCAACCCTTTATAATTATTTCAGATATTAAAAAATCTTTTAGTACAACGAGAATGGCCTTCCTGTATTTTTATTCAAAATGGAGGAAAAACAACAGACTATTATTTATGGATTCTTATTCATTAGTAAGAAAGGATGCTGTTACTTCCTTCTCGGTTCGTTGATCAGTTGGACGACGTTATGTAAGAACGATAAGAAACAAAAAAATGTATTAAAAACAAATTGCGCAATCCCACACATATCTTTGAACTCTCTCACACTCTTATTGTACGATGGGATGGCAATCCGACACGACCGGAGACATCAGGCGCAGGATCAACAGCTTTACGTGCGTTGTTATTTTACACCTTCTTCGGACACCAAAGCAGAAATATTAAAAGATAACTTTGTATAATGCTACAAAGACAATGATAATGTCAAATAAGAAACAGTAGAAATACGTTATTTGATAAAACGAGAATTATGTACTTAGAAAAATATAATTTAAAAGTTTTAACCTTTCGTTTTTGTCACGCAACAATATTTTTTTTAACTTTTCGAAGCGCGTTGTTGATCTCTTTAATAAAGCCGAAAAATATTTTAGCCTTCAACAAATTCTAAAAATCTATTTTATTACCTTCAGACATCAAAAAGACAAGTTCTAGAAATTTTATTCAAGAATCTCAATATTTAGATATCGATTCATTGATTACGGTAAACAATAAACTCTAGACCTTTACAAAATGGGGAGTTTTTATATAATTTTAAGGTACAATCAAATCACATTACTTGTTCTTGAGAAAAAAAATATCTATGTACTGTACCTATATTATAAAACATCTGGTTTATTAATTTGCACGCAGTGTTTAAAATTACTTAAGTCTCAATCGATATTTCCGCTGCGTCACGTCAACATCTCCCAAACTCAGCAAAAGTAACAATTAACTCTTCAAAACGTCCTCAAAATAGCGTGGCAGTCCACTAATGCCCCGTACATCTCATCCCATAATAACTGACACGCAGCTAAGCCTCCCTTCAAGGCAGCTTCATAGTAACTCCTTTAAGCCGTAAAGCCAGGCTTTAAAGTGGTCTCCAGTGGAACCCCACTGCGACACTCGCCACAGAGCACGCTAAATAGTTTTAGTACCAACTTTCCAACGAGCCGAAACAAAAATAAAAGTTGTGAGGTGGAAAAAGTACCGGTATTTATGTTGGATTTGCTGGCTGAAGGTAGAATTAAACTGCCCATTTTTATACTAGAAATAGAGAGACATTAGTAAATAATCTTATATTGATTTTGAATTAAACATTGTGGTCTTTAGCTAAATCGATAAAACTCATTATATTTCAAAAGTAACTTGTAAGAATCAGATAGCAATATTTTTGGGAAAATGAATCAGTATCCTAATCCAACTTCCTAACTAATATTTTATAAATGCGAAAGTGATTTTGTTCGTTACGCTTTCACGCTAAAACGGCTGAATAAATTTGGATGAAATTTGTCACAAGGGTAGACCATGATCTGGCTCAAGACACACATCTCTTTGATCTGACATAATTTATGTCTAATAGAACTATATGTAGATTATTTTTACTCATAGCTTTATTTTTGAGCATGGACAAAATCGAAACTTATTCCACCGTCTTGTCTTACATAATTGACACCATTATCTTTCAATATATTCATACAGATTTACTGTTCAAAATAGACCTTCTCTATTAGGTACCTACCTCTGTTAAGAACTGTCTACAGAGAATTTTCCTAAATAAAAAAGCTTAAGAATAAAATGCACAAATTATTATTACTACCCATCCTGCTAGTTAATTAATAATACCATTGTATTTACTGATTCAAAATTACTTCATTTCTACAACTACGAGTAAGTAAGTATTTATGGCAAAGAAGAAAATGCAAAAACTAAACAACCATATTTCTATAACAGATAGCAGAAACCGTATCCTGGAGGACATCAGACCTGGACTTCAAAGAGCGAGGCGCATTCAGCAGACTGGAGATCAGCATCCTTGAGGCAGAGCACTACAAGATGGGGCTGACATATACCAGCGCCAGTCTCAGCAGGGCCTACCAAGACAACTACTACGGCTTCGAGAAGCAGCCTGAGCAGGAGGATAAAGAGGTCTTGAGGTTAGTAGCCAATTTATTGAGCACTACAAAATGGGATTGACGTGTATAACTGTAGCAGGGTCTACAAAAACGACTACTACGGGTTAAAAAAGCAGCCTGAACAGGAGGATAAGGAGGTCTTGAGGGTTGTTGGTAACCTGTTACATCATTATCAATGCAGCTGAAAGTCCATTGCTGAACATAGGACTCCCCCAAGCGTCGCCACATCGACCGGTTTTATGCTTCCCACATCCAGCGGATTCCTATGACCATCACAAGGTCATCAGTCCACCTTGTAACACCTTCTAACGCCTTTACACCCTAAGAAAATATTAACCTCTAATAATTCTTAAATACCCCTAGATACACGCTGATCCCGCCTCCCACGGGTCAGTTCTCCTTGAGCTGCGTAGCCACCATCTACGACATCTACGCCCGCAAGGGAGACGCCATCTTTATCAAGGAAGATGCTCCTCATCCTGCCTCCGTCACCGGGGAGGACTCCTCAGGTAATATGATCCTCAGATGATTTGTTTTGAGGTTGACAGTCTAGGTAGAATACTATCTTTAAGAATAATTCTAATAAGTATACTGCTGCATGTGCAGAATGTATTACAAGATTATATATATATAATCTTGTATCATATACCAATGATAAGAGAGCAAAGGAGGTAACCAATGAATGCAGCGTTAAATTGATTGAAATGACAAATCTACATTTTCTAAAAAATGAATAAATGTTGTAACAGTAACAAATAAAATAGATAATATTGAATGTATGATTGTGCAGTCAAATCAGCTGTCTGCTAAAAGTCGTTTCCCACCAGGCGAGATCGGGGACTCTTGTCCTCAATGTGATCCTCAAAATAGGCTCTTGCCCATTTTGTTAAAAAAGTGCAATCAGCTCATTTTTTTTATACTAGACCTATCACACGAGATATTTCAGCATTGTCTCTGGGATGGTCATGGCCACAATGGTATTGCAGATTTTTTTAAGCGGCGATGATAACTACAACACCCACGGGTACCCCATATCCTCCTCCTTGTTTGTCGCCTAATAACATTGAACCATTCCCTCAACTACTATTAATCATCATAATTCTAATTCCACGTTCTCTCCCGCAGGATCCCCAATCTCCTACAACGTAGCGCTCACATCGCTGTGCGCGAGCGCTGTTCTGCTGCACACGTTATGATCGGCGCACGCCCAGCGTACGCACACACTCAATTAAATTCGCTAATAACGCACTGCGCGCGGTTCTTATTGATGGAAATTACATGGATTAGAGAAAAGACATCCCACAGTCCTATAAGGATCTTAATGAACGCAGCAAATTGAGAACTTACATCATGAATTTGCTATAAAGCTCTTTTGACGCCCGAATGACGTTCAAAGGGCGCCGCTGTTGGTAAACATTTGTGCAATTGTTTTGTGAAATGTATTGAAAAACAAGATGGCGGCGTTAGTTCCAATTTCGGCCACGCGCCAAAAACACCTTGTAGCGCTTTAACATAAAATGTTCTGGATTTTACAGGTTTTTGACATCTTCAATTAAAAGTTTCGCCATCCACGTTCATTTAGATCTGTGTAACTGTAAAATATAAGCTAGTATTAAAAGCAAGTGGCGGATATACACGTCAATTAACTAAAGGCGACGGTACAAGGGTTTACGCCTAAAGACGTTCACGTCGGAAAAAAATCCAGTGTTGGGAAAAGCTTAGGGAAAAAAAAACTGTTTTTTTTAACTCAGTACTGAGTTAATCGTGGTTAGTATTGTACAAAAACATAATTATTGTAAGAATTATATAATTAGTAGATATTTAATGTACAAAGGTGAGCTTAATAAATTCAGCGATATGTAATAATTAAACCTATACCTTTACAAAGGAGAATGTACCTAATGTGTAAATTAAAGTGGCAAATCATTAACAGGTAAAACAATTCAATTTTGTTACAATCATTCAGGAAAGAACAGAAAAATAATGGAAAAAGTCCATGGAATCCATGCTTTCAATCATCTTTCTGGCTCACTCACATGTATAAAGCCGTAAGAGTGACAAGGAAAGACCGCGCGCAGTGCAAACGTTACGTAAGGAAACTGAATGTTGTGATAGACACTTAATGAAGCTAATATTTGTACTAGAAAATAAGAAATATTGTATATTATACTTATTTCAATGTTGCAGATTTAATTATATTATGTGAATATGTAAATAAATTCATTAGTTACTGATTTGTGTAGTTTTACTTTAAACTCCAAAGAAATATGAGGGCATCCAAGCAATAGGATTGGGTGCAATGATCATTTTTATATAAATAAAATACAAAGTTCTCATTATTTCACATGTAGAGATTCAAATTTAAATTCAAAATATTTTATTTCACATAAACAAACGTCGGAAGCTAGGTGCACGGTTCCAATTGGTCGTTTCCTATGGAGAAGAGCCGGCAAGAAACTTCACGATTACTCTTTTAAAAATAATTATCTTTTACAATATTTTCGAATAGGTAACAGTGTTAATAGATATAATAAAGGAATACATACATACATAACATCACGCCTGTAATTCCCGAAGGGTTAGGCAGAGGTGTACCTATAGTACACCCACATAAAGGAATAATAAATAATAATATTAAAATCGTTTATTGACCAAATAAATAATTTTTACATTTCCTTAAAAGTAATACAAATAAACTATTTCTAAAATTATTGTCATGCATAATTTTAATATTTTAACTTGTGGACTCCATACTCGGTCGAGCCTGTCTCACGGAGTCCTTGAGAGTATTTAACAATTTAAAGTTTCAAGGTCGATACTGTATTGTATTTATTACATATTGTTTTAAAAATTTAATGTAAAAACAAAATCAATAACAAAAGACTTTAAAAATAAAACAAAATCGTAAAACAACTATGTATGTTTGAAGTAGTGAGCGTAGATAAGATGTAAATGTAGGTATTTATTACTTGATGTTTAGCAAGGGCGCGTGCGGGAGAATGATATGTAATGTAATGCTTTAGGTGGTAATGTGAGAGTGAAGTTGTGATTGAGGGAGAACATATTTTCCACAAACAGAAAATATGTGGAAAATATGTTATGACAGACAATACTTGAACGAAGGCTTTGGATTCTGAGTAGGATTGAGCTAACAGCTATTGTTTAGTCAATTTTTTTACTTGGTTGGTCCTACAATTTCTGATGTTACAGATTTTTGCAATTTTATTATAAACGGAACTGAGCATACATTTTTTGCGTACGTTGTGCAAAAGCGGTTTTTACTACAGTAAGTGCACATTTGAAGATTCGTTGTTTGAGTCGATGATGGTATTCTGTGGACTGGATTTTTATTTTGTGTTGTTTTAGTACTTTTTAGTACTATTTTAAGGATGTATAACTGTCGGACATTAAGTACTGATGCTTCTTTTTACAGGTGATTTGTAGGATAACGAAAGTGTTTTCTAGACATAACTTTTAGCACTGATCTTTGGGCTCTTTCCAATTGTATCATTGAGGTAATGTAGACTGTATGGGAAGACCGTATGGGAGGATAGTGTTGGTCTTTCAACAAGTTCCAAGTACTTAACAAAATAGAAAATGGTTAAAAAATATATAGTCCATTATGCCTACAACGTTCTCACATTCTCAAAATATAATCATCTGTGTAGCCATTTATCCCAAACTAGTTGAGGTCGGCTCACAATCTAACCAGATACTGATGAGGATGGAGCGATTGCTTATCTGACCTCAGCAGCATAGTTACTGGGTAAAACAGTACCACATGGTAAGACTGGTTGTGAGACCTCAACAATATTTTTAGTAAAAATAAAAAATATTGAGAAAAGAGAAAATGTAGGTATTCTTATCAACAACACTAAATACAAACTTCAAACATAAAAGGAGAACATGAAACAATAACACACATTGACATGATAGTATGTACTCAACACCCTCTGCACGTTAGACAAGTCCACATGATAGGTCTGTTTCCATCGTTAACCACAAATCTTCCACTAAAGTAACATTTAGTGTCACTGCCAACTGACACTTTATTACCCTCGCATATTGGAGCACTCTTTTGACACGACTTGCAATCCTGAACAACTCGTAAACATTGGTGGCGTAATACATTTCATTTCCTTGTATTGAAATTCAAACAAACGCAGTATCCTAGGAATTAAACTCACTGATCGTCTAAGGAACTCGATATTGCGTTCCAGAACTGAAGTTGCTGATGTAGGTCACACGACTGCTAAGCTTTTAGGCCGTATTCTCGGCGGCAGCGGGCAGGCGGCGGCGACAGAGGCGAGAGGGCGGAGCGATCAAATGTATAGTTTTATATGGAACTGTTCTCGATGACAGCGGCGCGGAGAGCGACGGACAAACGGCTGATAATAATAATTGACACTTCGATCAAGAATTATTGACGAGACCACAGAGCACAGAGATGCCTGGAAGGGTTATTGCCGGTGCGGCGATTTCGTGCTCTGTGGGCACGACACGCCATGCCAATGAACAATATCTGTTTCGTTGCAGTCGCGATTGCTGACTAAAGGGTTCTGGGTTCGATCCTCGGTTCGTTAAGTGTATTTGGATTTTTATTACACTATTATTTGTAGAAGCTTAGAGTCAATAGGTTTGTCATGGGTTACGCCCCCTAATAACATTAAAATTATAACATAAATGACATAATCAATGTGTACTATCACACCTCTACTTGCCCCTTCGAGTAATCTCCAGAGAATCAATTTATAATGAAAGATGTTGAAAAAATCCATCTAGGCACTCGTCAAATCTAATATATAGGCAATCAAATTACTAATTAATTTATTCCCAGGACGCTACTCAAAATTAACCAGTTACAAACTCAAATCACTGTCATAGCACTAGAATTCAATGGCGGTCCGTACGCGTCCAGTCACAAACTACTTAATAACGCGTTGGTAAGTCACGTGAACATGTGCTGTGACATTCTAGCTATTCATTGGTGATTTGAGTTTGTAACACGTTACTATTGACTAGCGTCACGGAGGATGGACCTAAGTCATTTCAACTTTGTCATTATAGTTTTTTTAATCCTGAGTAAGCGGTGAATGGTCCCATAATAATGGATGTGCAAATACGAAGCGTTTTTGACACCCTAATATCAAATACTGTTGAAAATGACAGATTTTCATGACGGCCGTTATTAATGACAGAACCGCTCTTCTAGGAAACCGTAGCTTTAGTTTAAATATTTTAACTTCGTCACTTGGATACTGACGTTAGCCACTTTCCATCATTATCTCATACTTTGTAAGAGATTACTGAATACGGAGGTAAATCCACCATCTTAATAAAATGAAGTGGTACTCACCAAAGTCCTTTACAATTTCTACTTCAGCAAAATGATTGTTCTGAAAGTAAGCTAGAGCATGATTAATGACCATTTTAATTTCCGGTAGCCACTCAAGTATTCTGAAATTGAGAAGTCCATTAAAATAGATTTATTCTTCTCGAGTGATGTTCGTATCATAAACAAAGAAACGGGAATAAGGTAGAGTATTATGTTATTCCCTATTAACTTACGTAACTTATTTACCGGCCGGTGGCGACAAGGGTATTATGTAACAGGATTATGGCTAGCTTTTGTGTTAGTAATGTAACAGGTATCGGCTTAAATTTTTTATACTGCAGTGCACGTCTTATATAACACATGATTATAGCTTGTTGGTGGATTAGTATTACAGGATCGTGAGAAGACTAAAAAACAATGAAAGAATATAACAAAAGCTTAGAGACAATGCCTGATAGTCAACGAAAACATCATCATAAAACGTAAATCACTGCTGAACATAGGTTTGTCAAGCACAACTAAAATTAACGGTGCCTTATTCACCATGATGGTACATTTCGATATTATTGTCAGATATGAGGATGGTTTATCCTTTTGGTATTTCCTTTAGTTCTTTACAGGGATCCCTTGGGCTTTGATAGGTTTTTATATAAAATAACATCACATTTGTATTCCCTGAACGGTTGGGCAGAGGTGTACCTAGTGTACACTCATATTTCGCCAGTTACGTTTAGACCCGATGTAATAGGGGGTGAGCCTATTGCCATCAACCATAAATCTAGACTCCGAGAAAAAAAAAGGGGGCACTCCGGGAGTGCTGACGGAAGTGAAAACTTGAACAAGAAAATACTTGCATAGAACATTGATCCGTAACGTAATATAAATAAAGAGCACACTCGCGTTTACAAAAATGAGGTGTCGGTAACGGTGTCGCGAGTTCAATTGTTTTTCCCATCTCAAAAATGCCCAACGAGCCTAAAGAAGTTTTCACTTCAAAAATCCAGATGAAAAAAGCCAATAACACTACTCGACCCGGAAATCGACCTCATGCTTTACAGTATCGCACGCGACCACTGAACATACGAGGCAGATCAACATGAAAACTTCTTACTACCTTTTGGAACTACGTACAGAGATAACTGTGTATTTTTCTTTCTTCAACAAAAATGCATAGTTCTTGTAGAAACGACAGAAAAATCTTAATAAATCCTTCCTGCGTGCTTCTCTAGTTAAAGTTTCAAACTTGTTGGCAACTTGTTAGGTTGAAAACATTTCATATTGCAGTTATGAGCGAAGCCATGCTTGAGGCGAGCAGAACTTTTTAGATAGCACCTACTTGTGTTTAGTCGCGTAGATATCTTAAGGCCAGATGTGATGCGGAGGAATGAGGAGCATGTGTCAAGAAAAGTGTTAAGTATACATTCACATTCTCATTTTATAAAGATGAGAAAAGAGATGGTCTCTTCATAGAAAATATGGATAGATTGTGTGACAACAGGCTCGCCCCCTATTACATGGGAGTTAAGAGTTTATACAAAAAGTGGACAAGGTTGCAAATAGCTCCCAAATACATTTCGCCGTTTTGATTAATTTGGCAATATTACTGTATGGAAATAAAAAATATGGCTTGGTGAACTAAAATATTGATTACTAGCTTTCACCAGCGGCTTCCTCCGCGTGATATCTTTATAAATTATAGCCTATGCTACTCAGTATTAATATAGCATTCTACTGGTGAAAGATTTTTTTTTATCGATCCAGTAGTTTTTGAGTTTATTTATTTACAAACAAACATACAAAAATCAAATCTTTTCTCTTTATTATAATGTTAGTTTAGATAAAATGGAATAATTAAATATCGTAACACCGAATATGTAGTTTTAAATGTAAAAAAAGTATTTGGAAACTTCACAAAAACGGTTACAACACGAAATTCAATGTTATAATTTGCAATTCATTATTAATATTCTAGTTAGTTAGCGATATTTCATATTTCCATACAGTAGTATTGCCAAATTAATCAAAACCGGTAAATATTTGACAGCTATTTGTGACGTTACCAACTTTTCATTGCTAATTTTTCAATCGATTGCGTACCCAAGTAGGCCGCTGCAGACAATTTGTCTAAGTGGGGGATCACTAAACCATCGAACACCCAGTGCGAGGGCGATGGCTGACTGGAATGTCTAAGTGCCCGTTCACCTACACCTCGGATGACTTAAAAAATGCCACTGATGCCGCAATCAACGTGGCCACTTACTGGGCTCATATAATATAAAACAATATATAAAGAAGAGTACCATCGACACGAAAAGAAGAAGCCTTTTTGAATGAACATATAAACTGACGAAATGCAGTTGTACTATAGGAACACCCTGCCTAACCCTTTGGGGATTAAAGCGTGATGTTATGTTTATGTTTTGTGATTTAGAAGTGAACACAGAGATGACGATTTTATAATATGTAGACGAAGACATACAGCTCAGACCACAAATGACTAGTGTGATTTTGTATGGTTGCTAGTTATTTCGGTATCCAGACAGGGTTGACGTTGAACGTCGTCTATCGTCGTATCTTCAATAACCAAATTATTTGCATTCGGGTTATTGTGTGCATGGTTAGTGGAAGAAGATTTATTTGACTTCTTCCGATCCAAAGTCAAAGTAAAAAAAATAATTTCAAATAGGCCCATGTTTGGTACTTAAGGTAGTTTTCGTTTGGGGAAGAATGGGCAAGAAACTCCACCGTTACTCTTTTAAAATGTTTTACAATAGTTTGTTATATTGAACGTCTTGTGTCTAATTAGGTATATCCTAATTGGACACAAGACGTTCAATGTTATACAAAACGGTTCTATTATTTGAATCGGAAACTCCCATAAATACCTCCAGCCAATAAGATCACAGTCCTTACTCCATCCAAATACCACGACATTGTTTGCTGAAATGACCATCAAATATAGCGATACTCAAAGCGGAGTGACTCGTAATTCTGCCAGTGGCATCTCAAGAGCATCCCCGAGGCTGGCTGGCGTCCAAACTGGGTGTATCTAGGACCCTTCACTGCTCACCGCCTAGGAATAACGAGCACTTCAGATTTCTATACCAGATCTTAAATTTTTGTGCTATTTTGAACCTTATTATTTAGCTGTAAGAGTCTATAGGATTAGTTCCAAGAAGTTTCCAAGAACGCAATTGCCAAATTTATATCTGCAGTTCCATCAATTGAATTTGGACTTTGTGTTATTAATATAAGTGTGAGGGTTGTGTATTCCAAGTTTCTAAAATTGAATGTCACTGTTCTTCGGATGTTCCTTGAGTTATCAGGGATTGTGTACTATTTTAGTACTCGAAGTACACTTTTGGTGACAAATTGATATCGTTTAGGCGATAAAAGTCTATCCCGAATTCGTGGATAAGTTGTTTGTAAATATATTGTCTGTGAATTCAATGTATTTACTGAACTTCTACATTCAATGAGTTTGTTTGTTGGATGAGTTACGATTTCTTCTGTTAGAATTTATTTCTTTTTCAAGATTGTTGGAATGTTGACTGAGTTACTTTCGATCAACAATTTTGTGAACGAACAATTTATAAACTAAAGCTTTCATGAGTAGTATGTGCTGAATCAACGGAATATCTGATTTTGAAAGAAAAGGCTAACCTTACGAATCTCATTTGCGGTAATGGTTCTGATAAACTAAAATCGTTATTGTAATTTATTCAAATTTCTTTGTTAGACTCACATAATGCCTTTTAACAATATAATGCTTGGAATACAAAAGAGAACAATAACCGAGTTTATTTCGGCATTTCTTCTCAGGGATCAGTCGGCAAGGAAATGCCGATCTAGTTTTAAAATATTAACCAAAAAATTTAGATAAAAAATTGTTTTAAAAAATCTACTTACAGAAAAAATAAAAATGTTTTTTTTTATTTTTTATTCCTCAACTTTTCGTGATTCCACCTACCACCTCTCCTGTTTGTGTCTGCATCACCCAAAGGTTGACTGGTAGAAAATGCCTATGGCATTAAGTCCGCCTGTGTACATTACTGTGCTTGAAGTATTAAGTAAATAAATAAATAATAAATAAACATTATTTTATTTCATCATAATTATTAGTATCTTTTACACGCGCTTTACAAGAAACACCCAATTTTTTTTCTTCATAGTGGTCACCATCAGGATCGCTCATAACTCCATAATTTCATTAATATCATAATAATTCCAACCACAATCTATCTCTCTATCTCCAGAAACAATCTGGAATGACCAGACATGGCCGCAGTCAGCGATATGCAGCGATAACACGATGTTTTATTGTCCAAGTTAGATGAAAACTGGAATGATTTATTTGAGGTCAAACTGCGAAGACGGGACGAGCCCCAGATTCCTTGGGACCGAGATTATGGATAAATTAACTTTTTTCACGTAAATCTGGGACTAGATAAATGGTGGTGCTTCAGTAAATGTGGTTGTAAGTATTACTTGGAATAAAAAGCAGTTTTAGATGTAACTGAAAGTAAGAGCTTTGCCAAGCTATTACATTTAATAGGAACTCCGTAATTTAATTTATTTGAAGTTGCTGAACTGTCGAGCAATAAAATCCAATATGTACCTAACTGGAAATTGTGGCTAAATTACTCGAACATAAATTAGTCACGATAATACCATACATAAATTAACATTTGACCACCTGCGTACTAATATATTAGTAATGGGATCGGTACGAAACAAATCTTTCTTACTGTGAGTATGTGTTAAGACGCAGATATATGCCAGCGACCTTGAGTGGTTAGCTTGCGTGTTCTGTACTGAGCTCACGCAACTAGAACTAGAACTCGCCCATCAAGGAGCGCTGTCCCAAATTAGAGGCATTATTAATTTATTATACATAAAACGTAAACATATGTACATATGTATAATAAATATGTATACTAAAAGATCAATAAATAAATTTATCTTTAAAATGGTGAAGGTTTCAGAAAAATACGCTTGATAGATTTTGTGTCATTCTGTTTTTTATCCGCGTTAGACATAACTTTACAAATTAATTTCACTATGTAATATAAACATAATCCAAAATATTTCTATATTAAATGATTGGAAAAGTGCTCTTATTTAAGATATATTTTTTTCCAAATCATTAACACTACTTATTTAGACGTGGTCTTCAGTATAAAATCACTAAAAGTCTTTCAAGTCATCAAGTTCTTTTAAAGGATCACCTTTAGATGATCGATTATTTTTTCAGACGCACAAGTTGATCAAAAGTGATTTCAATAAAGATAATTTTGAATTATTTTGAGAATCACAAAAAGAGGCTTAATTATAATATAAGCGCGTACATTCATATTTTTAGTAAATCAAAATGAGAATAATTTGGGATTCGAGTGAATACATGCCTACTTCTACTTCTTCTTCTCGTGGCTAAGAAATAACGCCAAGGCCATACTAATTTTTTGACCCGTGCGGCTGAAAAAAATTAATATGTCCTAGGTTTTGTTATTGGGCCTAAACACGTAGTAGACGGTCCTACTGATCCGCCATTTTCGTATGTTCAACCGTCTGCGTAACACGCTGTATAGGTACCGAAACTCCTCCGTGCCTCAGAAAGCATGTTACGCCATTGGTCCTGGCTGTTATTCGTGGATTTTTGACAGTAGTTACGGGTCGTTAGAAGCCCGAAAGTCTGACAACCAGTCTTATACTAAGGGGTATCGTTTTACCCATAGATACTGGGTTGTGGAAGTCGGATGACAATCGCTCCATGTAAAATACTAGCGAGCAGCTGCATCCGGTTTGACTGGAAGCCGACCCCAACATAGTTTCAAAAGGCTATGCAGATTGATTATTTTTTCCTACATCTAAAACAATACGACACCAACAAATGACAATACTACCTTCCTCAAAAACCTCTTTTACGTAGTCCATACATGTGGAATGGCATTGACATTACTTCCCAGTACATCGCACACTTACTCCAGCAACCTGCCTACTAACATATTCATTGGAAATATTGAAATCCGGACAGAAATTGGAACCCTCTCTATATATATCATCTCCGTAAAGATATCGGATAGTAGATTTTTTGGAAGAAAATTCTATTAGACATGTATTTTGTATGAGTTCGTTTCCGTTCCGAAAGTGGTTGTTTCCTTTTAATAAAATATTTTTTGTATCTACTTTTGATGTCAGAGAATCTTCTTTATAGTTAGGTACATATTCTTCTTGAATAGTCATATATATTTAATGCAGTTGCAAAATAATCTGAGAGAAAAAGTAGATGAGGCATCACATCATCATCCGCCTGCCTTTTCCCAATTATATTGGGGTCAGCTTCCAGTCTAACCGGATGCAGCTGAATACCTGTATTCTACATCACACGACTGCCTATTTGAACTCCACATCCCAGTTAAAATACCCCGCGGTAAGACCGGCTGTTAGACTTTCTTGCAGTAGTCTGATGCCTGTTGCCCTTTTTATTGTGCCTTTAGAAGACTACTTATTACTCTATAAATCTAATGAAACATTATAAAAAATGGTACATGTAAGTTATAAGAACTCATAACAATAACCTTTGAGAATAACTCTCTTATTAAGTAACAACTGATAAGCTATATATTTCTCTGAAATCTAGAAATAGAATAAAGAGGTAAAGTATTTTGAATTAGTATACTTTTATCGTTTCTTTGAAAAATTGATGGTGACAGAAAAAACAAAATAACTTGTAAATTTATTCGTATGATACTTTTAGCGGCAGATATGTCCTGAACATAACTCTACTTACCATATTTGTCTTATAAAAGAAGAATCTTATGAAATATTAGTTAATATCACTTATGGTCTTGAAGCCGCAAGCCTGACTGCTGAGCATGGGATCCTGGATTCACTCAACGTATGGGGCAAAATGTTATTAGGTTTTGCCATTAGGAAGTTCTAACTAGCAGCTTGGAGTCTGGATTCGTGCTCGTGATCCGTTTATCGCAATTAATTTACCGCTTATTAATGGGACTAGCAAGACCACTGAAGAAAGGTTAAGCATACCTTAAACTGCCTACTTCGGTGTTTATTGTGACAGCAGAAAAGCCATTCTGCATTACGTCTCAATGTGGGTAGCAGTATTGTTAAATTAAACGTAACACAATGGCAGTCCAGCTGAACGTTGTTCAGTTGTTGTTGTAGTTTTTTTTACATTACAGAGCTATTTTGTAAAATAGCTAGCGGTTATATACAACATCGGATTCGACAATCCATCTGCTACATCTACATCTCCTTTTATCATCATTATCTACATCTCTTTTTAAGTAACTTCTAAAAAGGAGGAAGTTCTATGTTCGTATTTTTTTTTGTGTTACGTACCCAAAGGGTAAAACGGGACCCTATTACTAAAACTCCGCTGTCCGTCCGTCTGTCTGTCCGTCTGTCATAAGGCTGTATCTCATGAACCGTGATAGTTAGACAGTTGAAATTTTCACAGATGATGTATTTCTGTTGCCGTTATAACAACAAATACTAAAAAAAAACAGAATAAAATAAATATTTAAGGGGGCTCCCATACAACAAACGTGATTTTTTTGCCGTTTTTATAGATAATGGTATGAAACCCTTCGTGCGCGAGTCCGCACTTAGATGGTTTTTTTTTTATTTATGTCCAACGATTTCTCCGTCAATTGTGGACCGATTACGAATTTTTTTTTTGTTTGTTAGGTTATGGTCTCTAGGTTGTTCTATATAAATTTCACTACTTTGCTTCGAAAGTTTTTGAGTTAACTTTAATAACACGTATCTTTCCCTCTTAGTATATGGATGATATGATAAATTCCTGTCACTGTTATTTACATAGCAGGTAGTGGTATTCGAATTTGTGTGGGGTAGGTATTAAAAAGATAAAAATAAAAACTTTTTACAAAAACAAAAAAAAAACAACAGACTTCCAAAAACAATTCAAAAGATTTCTTTACAAATAAATATCACCTTTTTATTGTACTTCATTTTATGTTCGTTTCTTCTTGTTTGTTTATACATGTACATCAACTGTTAAATAAATAAATAAGCACTTACATAAATATGATAATTCACTCAACTCCTGCTTCGACATTTTAAATTCATAAAGAGGCGAATACACTTGATATCAGTGCGGTAGCGGTCCATTAGTTCTGAATCGCGAGGACTTGGCGACCGGCCAATGTGCAGGCACCTTGAGTAAGTTTGCCGACAACAGTGTTATAAGTAGTGTATTAATTTGATTAGCAAGTTGGTGACAATACAACGTAGGACAGCACATCAAGCAATATATGTGTTATTCAGAGGAAGTAGGACGTGTTGTGATGAAAGTTTTGCGTTTGAATGTCGATGACTGTTAAGAGTGGTCAAGACCGAAGAGACGATGTATGGATTGTGTGAAATAGTAAAATATTGTAGTGACGGCTAATAGATATGTATGGAAATAGACGTCACGCTGCGTCGACCACAAACAAACTGGGATGAGAGTAGGAAGATGATGATGTTTTAGCAAAGTAATGAAGAATGCTTTACAATTCCTTAATAAAAACGCCCAACCTTTACTATAGCAGTGCCTAAATGAATATATCAGACGCGTACAATAATGCGTACCTATAAACATTAAAAATAAAACATAATAACTAGATTTAAAATACCTTAAATATGGTTTTCAAAGTTCCTCCCCAATTTCCATCAACAAATTATTTTAACATCTACAATATTAGAATCACAAGCTATAATTACAAAGTAAATTCCACCGGAATCCCAGTTTGCTTATTTTGAACGCGGCTCCTACTTCACAAATAAACAGGGTGAAACAAAAATATATTCCATATACAGGATGGAAGCTATCATCGTTATAATTAGGAAAACAAGTATGTTCAACACAAATATTTGATGCGTTTGTTTAAATTTTATGAAATCTGTTAACATAATATAACTGCTTAGATGTTTTTGTTTTCTTTGTATACATGGTGTTCTCACCTTTTTACACAGGCTGTTTGCAAGATTATGAATTTGAATAACTCTTTGTTTTATTTTGTTTTACACAGGAAGATTTTAACTCTTACTGTACAGGCTGTTTTAAGATTATGGATAGCTATTGAAACTTCAGGTTTGATTTTTACAATGAATGATTTTATTGTTATAAGGATCACGAATTATTGGCATCTTGGTGATCGTAGCATAATATTTATTGATTGATCTGGCTCTCCAACGATCAGTACCAACGCTTTCACTTTACAGCAGTATAGTGCATTGTGCTCTTATTTCTAAGTTCTCCATTACTTAAAAAAATCGGCCAAGTGCATGTCGGACCTCGCAGAATGAAGGGTTCCGTAGTTGGGATGAATAGGATAGATGAACAAACTTAAGTTTGTAGTTGAAAAAATGTTCTCCCATACATCCATGTATGTCACGGTCAATTCACCAACTGCAAACGTAACTTTTTAAGTGCAAAAAATATTTTTGTGATAAAACTACAAATTAACGATTTTCGGACTTTTTCCTTTACTTGTGCTGTGAGACCTTTTTTCTTGCCATATTTCATGATTTTCGTAAATTATAACTTAAAATTGTAATTGAAAAGTTTTGTGGAATGCTAATTGCTGTTTCAGACAGTGATTACTATTGGTAGTAACACTGTCACACTGTCTGAAACCGAGATCTATAAACGTTACTTTGACCGTGCTTTGGCTTAGTTATGTCCCGGTCTCAATCTTGTACTTGTAGTTTGACAATTTGTGCGACAGTGGCAGGAATAAAGCTGAGCCAAAACACGTACTCAGTAACGTTTATAGATCTCGGTCTGAGTTTGAGTCGAAATTAGAAAGCGGCTGGACTGAATAAGTTTTATGCACTGGCCTTAATTTATTGAGGCACCCACAGGAAAGTTCGGTTAAGCAGCCAACAACCTCCTAGGTTGACCTGTGAGATAACATTTCCAAAAAAATACAACAAAAGACTACTGGGTGGTTCACATGTCGGCTGCCACATTGACGATACATGTGTCAACAATATAAGCTATGCAGACGATATGATGCTTCTCAGTCCCTCGATGGGTGGGTTGAAGAAGTTGTTATCGACCTGCGAGGCCTATATGGACAAGCATGCTTAATATAAAACTCGAAGAAGAGTGAACTTCTTGTATTTAAGGCAGGTAAGTAGCAGCCGCGCATAAGTCTCAACGGCGTAGCACTGAAAATTGTGGATAGTTTTAGGTCCCTTGGCCACATTGTCAGATGCGGCCTTAGAGATGAAGTACGTATAGAAGGGAGCGCAGGGCGTTGTCGGTGAGGATCAATATATAACCCGCAGGTTCGCTCGCTGTACTACAGACGTCAAATTAACCCTTTTTAAGTGTTTTTAGGCCGTTCGACTGTTAATCGTTTTACACGAATGGCCTGTGGGTGTTATACACGCTCCGAGCCTATAACGCCCTGCGTGTTTGATTTAATAATGCTTTTAGGATGCTGTTGGAACTGCCATGGCATTGTAGCGTTTCGGGAATGTTCGCGGAGGCTCGCACGGATGGTTTCCATGCCATTACGCGAAAGAAAGCGGCCTCCTTACGCCTGCTTGGTAGTGACAACAGCAATCTGAAAATGATCGCTGCCAACCCGGACTATCCCTTTCAGGAACACTGGGTGGGGACAGTCCTAGGTCTACATAAATAAATAATTTGTGAAAACTAACAATACTAACCTGCTTATTTAAGCATCATTGTTACTAATACCAAAATACTAACAAATTTATGGACCTTAGTCTGAAAAAAGTTCTATTTTATATTTTTTTTTATTTATACCACGTATGCCTCGTGCGACCCTTCTTTTTGTATTTTAAGCTGTAAATGACCACTGTCGCTGACATTATGAGTAATTGCCTTAACTTACACTTCAAGAAACACTCCTTTCATCTTGTACTTTTCAATGGCAAGCAAAAAAGTTATCTTTTGAAGCCAGCTTCTATAATTCATAACAGCTACATATAATTCATCACTAGCTTCTGCCTGCGACGTCGTTCGCAAAAAAAACCATAAAAATAAAAACAATTTTTTTAAAACAAAACTAACTCTTCAACTTTATTATTAGTAGGCACTAGGTAGCTTTTGTCCGTAGCTTCGCCCACGTGGATGTCGGAAAATATGTCACGGGAACGTACTAGGTACCAGGATTAAAAGGAAGCGAAGCGATGACCGCATACTGAGGAAAGGTGATTGACTCAACTTGCGTCGCGCGGTCCACCATAATTATTTTGTTCCGCGTAATTTTAAATCTGTGATATCTTTTAAAGTATTCATTTAAATGAAATTATGTCAAGGCATATTTTAATCTTAATTAAATGCCCAATTTAAATAATATATTTTATTGGATACATATTAATAAAATACTGGTCTAAATAGCTTCGGAATTAACAATAAAATGTTGATCAAATGCTGAAAGATAAAATCTGTGGGTCATCCTTAGACATAACATATGCTATCGCGGACTTTTTTGTTAAATCCTATAGGACAGGGCTATCCACAGAAAGACCGCGGCGGTCCGCGACGTATGTTTTAACCAGAAAATAGTTTTGGACATACATAGTTTGGATAATACTGGTTTTTTTTTTTAAATTGTTTTGTTTATGCGGCCCCCCAGCTTTCGTAGTAAATTTAATTAGCCCGCAAAGGTATATAGTTTGGATAGCCCTGCTGTAGAAGATTAATTCTCTATATCTCTTACAGCTTACACGGTGCACGTCAGTAAATCTCCCAGTCGGCATGGTTTCCGACATCAAACGATGAATAAAAGTCCATAATATTTTTGTATGTTCGGTGACTAGTTGTGCGCATTATAATTCGTAAAAATATTGAAAGTATAGCGATTATCATCTCCAGTACGTAATTAGATTGCAGAATTTTAAAGCATAATACACCAAATGCAGGCCTTTAGAACCAGCGTCCAAAAAATGCCACAGCATATCATTTTCCTATAATAATAATAAAATAATAGTAGTCCTGCAGAGCGAATTTCGGCCATGGCAAACAATATCAGAGTAGACCAGCCTTCGGTGAGAGATATTATGGTGCACAAGTGGGTGCGCAGATACAAGTGCACTCTCTCTTCCCTCACTCTCATAGTCTGATGGGACGGCAAACTGACAGGGCCAACGGCGACACGTGCTTTCCGAAACACGAGGGTATCACACCGCCAACTTTCAAACTCCGGACTGTTACTAAGAAATTCCTAATGGAAAAATCCAATAACACTTTGCCAGACCCGGGAATCGGGAACTCAAGACGCCATGCTCAACAGTCGCGCCTGCGACCACGAGATCAACGGAACAGTATTGTATTTTTCAATACAGAGATACCGACACTCAACGCATTCCTACCCAACGTACCCACTAATTTAATTCGGAACCCTTCATGTGCGATCAGTATCGGCAATACAAACCTCCTTAGTAACACAGACACGTGCACGCTTTTAACCTTTAAATAAAATAAAAAGGTATCGGCATAGAATAAGAATGTTTAGAGGTACCACCGTACAGTGCTACAAGGAGGTTTTGGTTCTTCAATGACATTGACAGGGGGGCGTCGTTGGTAACCATTTGTGAAATTGTAATGAAAAAAGAAAACCGGCCAAGTGCGTACCAAATACAAACTTAACATTGTAGTTGAAATACATGTTCTCTCATACATTCCAACTGCTAATGTAAGTTTGTACGCACAATATTGAGAGATTTACCATCTTTTTTTAAGACCATAAACTTCTTATAGGTTTTCCTGTAATCTATGAGTGAAGAACCATTATCTGCATATTTTTTTTGCGTTTTAGGCTCAATAGTTTTGGAGATAATAGGGGGAAAGGTCAATTTTCATCTATTTTTTTTAAATATCTTTGAATGTATTTATTTTACATAAAAAAAAGATTAAGATCCTTGCAAAAAACCATTTCATTTGATATGTCACATTATACTGGTTGAGAAACTTTTTTTTCTTATTTGCCACACAAAAGTGACCCCCATATTCAAAATTCATTTATTTACGTTATACGTCCGTATTTGGGTCATAGAAATACATATGTGTACTAAAGTTCAACTTAATCGGCCCATTCGATTTGGAGCAAATTGACTATGACAGGCGGACAGACAAACAGACACACGAGTGATTCTACAAGGTTTTTTTCCTTGTAAGGTACGGAACCCTAAAAATTAAGATGGCGGTGTTAGTTCCACTTTTTGTCACGCGCTAATAGATCCTAGTACAGTTATAACTATTTCTGACGCTTTGTTCTGGGTGTAACAGGCACATGAGACAGAACTGTCTCTAGCATGCCAAAACTTCTGTGATGGCTCTGGTACTGCAGACGTCCATAAGTGGTAGTGATAACTTACCATTAAGTGTACCGACAGCACCAGCACAAATAAGAGAACAGCACCCTATTGCCATTGTGAATGTGTGAGTGTGGCGCAATTACGCCGTAGTTCCCGGCGTACAATATACAATAAGTAAGGCTTTGGAGAGCGTTTTCTTTGTCACTCATAACTGTGTGACAGTCTTTATCTAAAGCACGATGTATGTCATTTATCCACTATCCATAAATACCAAAGAATTTTTGCGTTACTAAAGAATTCTTGGCCACATACCCCGTCGGGAACCAGATAACCTTGAAAAGTTGGTGGTGATAAATGTATTTTCTTCCTTTCTTTCTTTATTTTTGATGGGCAAGGTAATAATTGGGAAAACACCTCGCAGCCGGTCACTTAACCGGTGGTCAGACCAAATAACCGCCCTCACTGGACTCTGTTACGACACCTCTATGAGAGAAGCGGAGAACCGAACTAAGTGGAAGAACAGCATACATAAAACCGCGAAGGTCTTTCAAGGATACGACCTTCAGTAATTAATGAAGTAGGCGACCAAGAAGTAGGCCACATTTACGCCCGGATACATTGTTTTTGAGTTTCACTTCTATTCGAGTTTCTTAATCTATGTCAACATTCTTGGCAAGGGAACCGATCTATGTGAAGCGTCAGAGTGATTCGGTTTTCAGAAGGATTTATCTTTATGTTCGTCGCAATTTAGGGCTCGTTTTTTGAAGTGGGGTTTTTCGTAAAATGTGGATGGGTCCTGTGAGCGTAGGGCCCTTAATCACTAAATAAATTAATGATTAAAATTAACTTTATTGGTCATTGCTCAAGTGTTAGTTTGCGATTCCAATTTCAAACTTACTCTGAGGTTTTCACGTCAGAATCCTATTTGTTAATGATTGTAACTATGGAAAATTGGAAACTTTCATTTATCTACGTGGTTCCTATGCAGTACCTACACAGTAGCAACGCTGTGCTGTGTAAGGCTGAATAATTTAAAAATCTGTTCGGCAAACCTAGTAATAAATTGCCTTTCATTCGTGAGCCCTCACTTAGGTATATAATCAGAGATATTAAAAAAAAGGTGAATGGAAGTCAATTTTATTTATTTTTAAATTGATTTGACAAAACACCGAGATTTCTTTATTCTAAGTAAGTTTAACAACTAATGTTTTACTCACATAAACCTTTCGGAATAAATTCTCTGAGTGATGGTAAAAACCGCATCAAAATCGGAGCAGAGTCAAAGTCAAGGTCAAATAGTTTATTTCAATTAGGCACATAAAAGGCACTTTTGAACGTCAAAAACGCTCGTTTGAGTGTTTAGAACAATAAGGAGGTCACGCAGGCACATGAAAAGCGACTTAAATTTATATTCTGTATAGATATAGAAGATGAAAGACCTAGACTGGGATCAAAAAGGAATAAATATAGATGGGAATAACCTCAGTAACCTGAGATTCGCCGACGATATAGTACTTTTTGCTAAGTCATCAAAACAACTTCAGGAAATGCTGATAGAACTAAGCGCTGTTAGCGAAAATATTGGGCTACAACTTAACACCTCAAAGACAAAGATAGCTACCAACGGCACTAAAGATATCATAATAATAAACCAAACAACAATGGAGTACGTAGAGAGCTATACATACCTTGGAAAACAAATTTCATTCCAAAACACAAGACACCTAGACGAAATAGAAAGGCGCATTAACATGACGTGGAAAAAATACTGGAGTAACAAGAAAATATTAAAATCAAAACTCCCAATAAGACTAAAGAAGAAAGTGATGGATTCGAGCCTCCTGCCCTGCTTAACATACGGTGCCCAAACCTGGATCTTTAACAAAAAAAATATGTTAAAAATACGCGCTTGTCAACGGGCTATGGAGAGGAGCATTCTCGGTATAAGAATTTTAGATAAAGAAAATAGTGAAAAAATAAGACAAAAGACCCAAGTGATAGACGCACTGAAACATGCACTACGTTTAAAATGGAAATGGGCAGGACATATCGCCCGCTCCTCTACAGACAGATGGGTCAAGCGAGCAACCATTTGGAAGGGCCCTGGAGGTCCTGGAGCAAAAAGAAAAAAGGTCAGACCAACAGCTCGCTGGGTCGACGACATACCAGAGGTAGCAGGAAGAAACTGGGTGAAAACAGCTACCGACAGGAAAAAATGGAGGCAACTGGAGGAGGCCTATACCCGAAAGGGGCCATGACATATTTAGCTCAGAATATTTATACTTAATGTACTGTTTTCTAACGGTAACCGATGTTTTGGATTAAAATAGGCTTTATTATTATTATCTTTTATTTAATTTTAAAACATATTATTTACATTTTTAAATATTTATATAAAAAAAATAAAAAAATAAACATTTAAAAATATAAAAAATAGTATCCCACCGGTGTCGGGAACAGGGTCCAAGCTACCGGTGGTCAGGGCTCCTGAGAGAGGAACCTCCTAACAATACGCGCCGTGTCCAAGAGTACCGCTTTCTGGATCAAGCCCTTGATCCAGCTGCCTAACGAGAGCCTCCTCAGGTGTTGGTCGAGGCTCTTGGCTATTATGCCATTGGCCGTCACGACTATCGGCACAATGATTGCTGTATCCACATCCCACATGTCGACAACCTCGCGGGCCAGGTCAAGATACTTAATCTGTTTATCTTTTTCAGCTTTCACGAGGTTCTCGTCATGCGGGACTGCTATATCAATAATCATTGTGCGACGCTCTAATCGATCTATCACCACTATATCTGGCTTATTGGCAACAATAGTCCTGTCAGTGATGATAGATCGATCCCAATACAACGTGATATTGCCATTTTCGAGGACTGGGTCGGGCACATATCTATAGTACGGTACTTCCGATTCCACAAGATTGTATTTCAGAGCAAGTTGCTGGTGGATAATCCTGGCTACAAGGTTGTGTCTATGCAAGTAGTCTCCGTTAGCCAGACGAGAACAGCCAGATATAATGTGTCGGATTGATTCCCCGGGACGGTGGCATGCCCGACAGATGTCAACCGTGCCGTCCTTCACAATATATTTCCGGTAGTTGTTCGTCATTATAACTTCGTCCATAATTGCAAAGACAAAACCTTCGGTTTCCCCAAAGAGGTCACCGAATCGCAACCAAGATACGGACGCTAACAGGTCTACATCGGGCCCATGTAAGGCCCGATAATAGCGCCCGTGAAGCTCTTTGCTCTGCCATACTTCCCTGCGGTCATTAGTATCTAATACTATAGGTTTGCGCCAGTTCTCGTTAGCCAAGGATAGCGGGGTGAGGCCCTTATCCACTGAGACCACATCTCGGTGCATCCCCATGTCGGCTCCTAGGAAGTATTCCCTGAGACTGCATACCTCACGGTTGTGCAGGGTCTTAGCATTTAGGAAGCCTCGACCTCCGCACTTCCGCGGGATATACAGTCTCATCACCGATGAACGTGGGTGATGCATCCGATTTGCGGTCAGCAGTGTGCGGACCCTCCTATCCAGGGCGTCAAGTTCCGTCTGAGTCCATTTGAGTATGCCGAAAGAGTACATCAAAACCGGCATGACCCAACCGTTGAAGGCGCGCACCTTGTTTCCACCTGACAAAAGACTATTTAATACTTTATTCAGGCGGCTAAAGAAGCGCTCCCTCAGCGATTGCTTCATGTCAGCAGCGTTGATACCTAACGCTTCCGACATACCCAAATACTTGTAGGTTTCGTTTAAGGAGAGGGATCTTAGGTGTATGGAATCCGAGAGGTGGGTTTCCACGGATTCCACGATCTCCCCTCGTTTTACATGCATGACCGCACATTTGTCCACACCAAATTACATCCTGATGGCGCTACTGAAAGTTTCAGTTACCTTCAGTAGCTCCAGCAGTTGCAAATTGTTGGGGGCAAAGAGTTTCAAGTCATCCATGTAAAGGAGGTGAGATATAACCTGACCACCTCTCCTCAATCGATAACCTAGCCCTGAATTCTCCAGCAGTGTGCTTAGAGGATTCAAGGCTAGGCAGAACCAAAGTGGACTCAAACTGTCACCCTGGAATATACCTCGCTCGATCCTTATCGGTTCGCTATTCCTCAGGATATGTCGACATCCTGGATAGCGAAGCACCGTCCTCCATTGCCTCATACATGACATCAGGAAGGTGCGTAGAGTTGCGTCTACTTTATACAACTCTAGCACCCTCATGAGCCACGTATGTGGCACCGAGTCATAGGCTTTCTTATAATCTATCCAACATGTTGACAGATCCCTTCGGGAACGACGAACCTGCTGGCTAATGGCCATATCGATGAGGAGTAACTCCTTAGTACCACGGGACCCGTTCCTACATCCATTTTGAGAGGCAGACATGATGGAGTTGGTGTCTATATGTTTGTTAATTTTAGCTCTCAAAATGGATGTAAAAACTTTATAGACCGTCGGTAGACAAGTGATTGGTCACTAATTTTTGGGTTCCGCAGTACTACCTGATTTATGGAGCAGGTGGGTTATTCCTGTCGTTAGAAACTGGGGCAGCGACCCTGACTCTAAAGCTGATTGGAACTGAGAAGCCAAACGGGCGTGCGACCTTTGGAGCCACTTTATCCAAAAGTTGTGCAGCCCGTCCGGCCCTGGTGATTTCCAGTTAGGTAACGGACGGACTGCACGAGCTACATCTCGAGGACTGATGGTAAGTGCCCCCATTTCTGGTATTTGCTCGCACGCTCGTTCGATCTCCCTAGTCCAATCCCCTTCGGTGTGATTGATAGGCGCCGACCAGATGCTTCGCCAGAATGAACACATGGCGTCATCATCCGGCAGGCGCGTGTCAATCACACCTTGGTCCGGTCGCTCCCAAGTCCTGTATACCCACCTTTCATCGCTCTGGAATGTGCGATTCTGAGTGTACCGCTCCACTCTCCGCCTGTATCGTCGAATTCGGTTTGCCCATGCACAGATCTTCTGCTTCAAGAAGTCGATACGCTCTGTGACGCGGGACAAATAATCTCGAGAACTGATATCAGTCCCTGAGAATGCCCGCTTCACAAAGCGCATCACTCTAGGGCGAGTATTGCCCTCCCTAAAGCAGGTTAGCTTGCCGATGAGTACTCTAGCCTCACCGATACGACGCTCAATCCTGCACTGCCAAGCTGGTACAGCTGGTTTTGGTCGTGGAGCTCTGTCACTGTTGGGGAATTTGACATGAGCTACACGACATGCCGCTACAGCTGCACAGTACAAGATCGAGTGGGTATCGGCGAGGTCTTTACTGCCGGCAAAACAATTTGACAGCAGCGAGTCTAGAGTACACATCAGCGCCTTATTTTTCTTGTGCATGGGCAAACGAGGTAAACGTGGTCTGAGACCAGGCGGAATGGAACGGTACTCCCGGAAAGCATCGTCCAAAGCGCTCCTCAGTCGTGCATTGCATTGGGAACTCACGGATATAACCCCGTCATCATCCTCTTCACCAACGCGGTCGGGTCGCGGTGAAGAACTGGGTAAGTTCTGTAATTGCACCGTGACCTGTGGCGAAGCAGGTGTAACATGGTTATTCCGTGATTCGAGGCGTAGTCGATCAAGGACGACGTCATCCAACATATGGTTACGCTGGATGACCCGTACCTGATCCGACAGTCGTTGCGCCGACACGTTGACAGCTGGTTCAAGCACCTGAAACAGAGAGAGCATTCGACCACGGTACGCAGTCAGGTTACTTCCCCCCTCTGTAGCCCCAAAGTATGCGCGCATGACATTTTCGTTGACAGTTTGTGTCCACCTCATGCGCTGCACACTTCCACCGGGAGCGGGGACCCTATCAGAGGCCGGTGGGCCTCGGAGTCCTAAGCTGGCCGGCGGTCGGCCTCTTCCGCGCCGGCCAGCTTAGGTATTATAGATATAGATAAGGCACACCAACGACATACTAAGTGTTCATACACACGAGCGGCACGCGTCAACGGCAGAAGCAAACGGCAGCCGTAAACGTGTCGACGGCTCCAGTCGACTCTGCCGTTGATGCGTGTCGCTCGTGTGTGAGCACTTACATCGATAATAACAACAGGTAATCACGACACCTTATTATTGTGATAATACGTCACTTAGAGACACACAATTAACCGGTTAATGCCGTAATTACAGAAACAATTAAAAAGCCATACAAAAGGTTAATCGATTATGTTTTAAATGTTGGATAAATTTTATGAAATTATGATGACGTTCATATTTTACCAGTTATTTTGAACCATTTTAAATTCGAGTAGGTACTTATAATTAACCTGGGGTCATTATAGGTACCTACTTAAATATATTGGTCCTGGATTATCCTTGATTGATGGGTCAATCGAGGATAATCCAGGAGAAATATATTTAAATAATTTACAATAAATGACCCTCAACACAGTACACACATCGATCATAATAGAATTAAAAGCCAATTCACACGTCATTGGGGCCGGACGGCCGGGAGATATTAAAAAATCACGGCTTAATAGCCGAAGCGTTTTAACGATTTTCGGATGGTTTAAGGTGAGAACTTTTGGAGATTTGAGTTTGTGATAAAAGATAAATTTCACTATAAAGAAATGGTTGTAAGTGAAAACCAAGATGGTACCTACATAGCAGTGGTTTCCAAAAAAACCTATTTCGTAGTGATTATAGTAAAAAGCGATGAGAAGAAAATAATCAGAGAATCTCCCGGTCGCTTAATCCATACTTAATAAGATTTAAATGTGAAAATGGCCCTGTCTGTCTGTTACCCACAGGTAAATCATGACCTGAGTTAGGACATACAATATACAATACTTTTTATCCCGAAAGTACGTTCCAGTGGAATAATTTACGACCACCACGCAGGCGAAGCCACGGGAAAGAGCTAGATGATTATATTACTGTAATCAACAGTCAGTTAGCTACATGTGCTGCTTACTGCAAGGATAGTTAATATCATCATACACAGAATACAGAAAAACCCCTGTTTAGCTGTACACTTCATAAATACCGGCCAAGTGCGTATCGGACCACACACAATAAAGGATTCCGTAGTAATTTCGATGAATTTATCCCAAGAACAAACTTAACTTAGTAGTTGAAAAACATGTTATCCCATACATCGATATACGTCACGGTCAATTATCCAACTGCAAATGTAAGTTTGTAATCGCAAATAAATATTTTTGTATGTGATAAAACTACAAATTATCAATTTTCGGACTTTTCCTTTACTTGTGCTGTGAAACCTTGCTTCCGGCCAAATTTCATGATTCTAGGTCAATAGGAGGTATCCTAAGTACGGTATTGATTTATTTGCATAAAAATATGTTTCATAACTGGCTGTATTTTTTATTGCGTTGACTTAGAAGCTTGATTTTTTTTTTAACTCCAAGAAACATAGATCTACGTATTTAATATTAAATTCAACTTGATACCTCTACTCGTTCCTGAGAAAATGGGTCTTGACGAACTGACGGACGGCCAACGAAGTGATCCTGTAGAGGTTCCGTTTTTATACGTCACGGAACCCTAAAAACGTTTTGGGTCTCAAATAATTTTGTACCAACAACCAGTTTTTCTTATCAGACCACGTCCTTCGTATCAATATACCACACTAATACTTTCCATGTACCCACCTAACACTCAATGGATATACCTTTGAACCTAACGCCGAGCAAAAACGCAGCAAAAAGTTATTTTTTACCAAACTAATCATTTTAATTGATGAAGGTATTGATGTTCTTGCTAATGAGCGAACGTCGGATCTCGTTACTTTACGTTAGTGTAACTTGGCAGTGTTCCAGGAATGCCAGATGAGGAGGATTAACCCTAAGTAGGTTATAGGTATCTGTCAAAGGAATCGGAACCTTTGATTTCAAGATACTTAGTTAATACCGATTTTGGATGGATTAAAGGTAATTTGGTAACTTCTCGTGTACAACATGTAAAAAAAACCCTGTCCATCCGTAAGGCTGTTGTTAAGTATTATACTTTATGTGCAAAGGGAAACGCCCATTCTTGGCCATGGTTTGCCAACAATGTGGTAAATACAAAAAAATACTAAAATATGGCTATTACTTATTTGTAACGAAACCTCCGGAATTAAAAGCAATTTAATCAAGCCACTCAATTGTTTATTGCTTTATCTAACACTTCCAGTTGTTGGTCAATCCTGTCAGAAAAGGTAACAGACAGACAGAGTTACTTTCGTATTTCTACGAAGTATGGATTAAAACAGTTTCCTTTTCTTAAGCTGATAACGATATCTAGAACTAAACCCATAATCTTTCATAACTCACACCACACCAAGCCTTATATTTCAACAGCCGGTGTTACGTTCCGAGATTATTCATTGGAACGTTTTAATGTTCCTAATGCCGGCACTTCAGCTGTCCGTAAATAGGAGCCAGTGGAATGAACACCGTTTGTCCAGCGCTTTTTATGGACACTTCACGTGCGAACAGATTTGCTGGTCATTAAGTGGAATTGTTACGGAGATGTACTGTGTTTTAGCAATCTATTATGTGATGTATACATAAAGATTTATTGTTTAGTGTTTGTTTTTTTGGCTATTAATGCTACATAAATTAAAATAAAGTCTGCTAATGATGGTCAATGATTCAATACAAAGATGAGAAGAAGAGAGAGAGAAGAAAATGAAGATGATGTGATTTTCAAATTCAAATGGCATAAATTATTTTCTTAAGAACAATCTAAATAAATTTGATCTTTCTGTGTATTTATGCTTTATTTATTTTTTCTATTAATCGTGACGTTAGTGCAAATAAAGGCTCGTACAGACCAGCGCGATATAGCGGGCGCGACTCGGGTCGCGATGTCTGTCGCGCCCGCGACATCGCGTTAGTCTGTACGAGCCTTAAATGTATTTTCTTTTAAAAAATTTTTTGGCCATCAAAGAAATCTCGAATTATTGTAATTTGGCACTTGAATTAAATATCAATGAATTTGGGCATTTCTAAGCATTGTATCATCAAAAATCCGGATATAAATAAATGTAAAGTTTCCGTGGAAAAAAGTCTTTCAATATTCTTGACAGTAAAAACCTGTGATAAAAATATGTTCTCAGATTTTCCGAATCTCAAAGAGAATTAAAAATCCCTTTATTCCGAAAATTTTTACTATTTATAGCAGATAGACATAATCTAATAACTCACGCATTTCTAAAACATTCTTTATTCATTCTCGGTTCAATGACCACTAAGCTGTTTTACTTACATTAGGCTGAAACTTTAAGAGCAATGACCTTAGCTACCTACTTGAACACTAAAACCTTTCAGTAAGGTAGAATTTTCAAACGAAGGTACTGTGAACTGTAAACATTTTTGGTAAAGGTACTTAGACTTTTACAGATTTTATGCTATTCACTTATTTACAGTTTTGACTTTTAGCAATAATTTCAATAGGTATTATAATAAGGATAGAGTTAAATAGCTTGCTCGGTGTTCAATAATTGATTTTTGAGTGAGAAATCAGTTTCCTTACGATATGCTTTCCTTCACGAAAAGTCACGACGAATATTTCATAACGACATTAAGAAAACTCCATGATATACGGAAAAAGCAGGTTTTAAATGTGGGACATAATACCAAAGAAGCAGGTCTGTAAAATATTCGGGTTATTTAAATAATATATAATATAGGCGTCTATTACCTGCGGTACCGATACCTACATTTTTTATACGCTATTGTTTTAATTGTACCTCAATCCACATTATTTAATTTTCATACACCAAAAATCAATCTGCCGAACTTTTTCCCAACTTGGGGTCAGCTTGCAGTCTAAGCGGATGTAACTGAATAACAGTATTTTACGTGGAGCGACTATCTATCTAACTTCCACAACCCAGTTACTAGATAATACGATACCCCTTGGTAAGACTGGTTGTCAGACTTTTGGGCTGCTGACGACCCGTAACGACTGTCAAAGATCCAGGTATGACAGCCGGGACCAACGGCTCTTAACATGCTTTCCGAGGCACGGAGGAATCTCGGTATGTAGAAATGGCCACCCATCCACGGACTAACTCCGGCAAGCGTAGCTTAACTTGATGGATCGACCCGCGCCGCTGTTAGTCACGAGCTCCCCGAAAAAACTGTTAATTTTTATAAACCAATGAAGATAATGAAAGACTTGCAATATTTCCACGAGTCACCAAATTATTTAATGAGACAAACGCCATCTTTTACGGAACCCATTAAGAAACAAAGTGCCCGATGAACACGTCCCGGAATAAAAATAGGGCTTTCATCGTGTGCTGTTAAAGGGACGCTCTCCTCTGTGTCCAAATAAACATTATTCTTTCTTTCTTTCTTTCTTTCTCTGAATCTGAACAAAATAATATTGTTTACTTTTTATACAATGGTGCTAAATTAGGCAGATTTCATGGCATTCTCTGTAAATGCTGATCAACTTCTACGAATTACAGCAAGAATGTATTCTTCGTAATGTTAGACAGTAATGGAATGTTAAAAATTAACTTTAATTTCAGAAGTCGGTATCTTTGGCTCTGCAATTAAGTTTTTTAATTGCCACCGACTTCCGAAATTAGAGTTATTTGTCACTTTGTAGTGTTTTTTTTTTGAAGACAGTTGTTTTTTTACACAAACTGGATTAAATACGTATAATCGAAGCTAACTAAAAAACTACCCAAGCAAATTTAATACAAATTGTATGGGGCCACCGCCCGGGCAAAAATATTGTCAAAATCGGTCCGCAATCAAATTGACGAAAATATCGATGCACACATAAAAAAAAAACAGACGAACATATTTAACCTCCACATTTTTTAAATCGGTTCAATACTCAATAGTCAATTATTTGCATTCCACAATGTGTGTACTTTAGTGGTAAGTTAAAATTGTATGTGATCATCGGTTTAAAAGTAATTGAATGACTGTGGCTAAGAAGTAGGCAGCCCACCTCATAAGTGAGCACTGCCGTCAAATGACGTCTATACCAGAGGCATTGCAGGTGCTATACCAATTCATATGGAGAACATTATGTAATATAGAGCATTATATTCCAATATCTGCATCAATCAGAGTTGCTACTAGAATTTAGGTACTGTGGTAGAAGTTGTCACCAATTTACTACTGCTAAGGAATTAGCAACAGCACCCTTAACTACGCCATTTAGAAAAGCAAAAAACGAAACAGAATCCCCCGATTAAATATCTCAAGCCCACCTGTTTCACTAAACGCTGTTCATTTGTCGCTGCTTACCCCCTACGGAGTACACCTTAATGATAATCGTTAGTATTCCAGCTACACTTCTTGGTACTAAATAAAAATTTGCAATCATTCCAAGCAGATGTTACGGCCATTAAGGATGAGCGTGACGCCACTTAGATTTATGAGCAAAGATTTAAATTGTTAGATTCGCCCTACCACTTCAAAAGATCGCGTTTCTGTTTCGTTTTGATACACAATGATGCAGTAACTTAACTTGATTGTCATGGAAACACAATTTAATCATGTGTGTGCTCAACTCAATACTGACACTTTTTTGCGTGATTAAGTACGCTAGGTACTTACGGCGAATCTAGCGATTTAAATCATTGTTTCTTAGTAGTGAAAACACACGCGGGGATATTGGGCTCGGTCACGCGAAAAGAATGTTTCATTTAGTTTTAGTGGCTGTTTCGAAGATATATTGTTATGTTTCTAAGTAATTGGGTTAGGTTATGAGGTATTTAAGGTAATTTATTGATGGGTGGATTGGTGTGAAATATGATAAGTTTTGGTAAAATCTTAATAAATATAGACACGATAAGTGGTCAAAATGACAACTGCTCTGTATAAAATAACTAACCCAGGCACATTTAATTTATTTATTACCTAAAAGGTACAACTACATTATGACGTATACGTATGGAACCCTGGTAATCGGTGCCTATATGCCAGCGTTTGTTGGCGCCGACAAACGCTGGCATATCGGCGCTGGTTACCAGCGTTCAGACACATTTAATTTATTTATTACCTTAATTACCTGAATTAACAGTTTTGAAAACTGCAAGGGTTGACCAGCATTGATAACCGGCTGCCATGCAACGCAGTTATAGATCGGTCTGAACGGTTAGTGACATAGAAAGAAAGAAAAAACGTTTATTCTGCACAAACTAAACGCACATTACAAAAAGATGTCTTTTAGTACACATTTACAAATTAGCCAAAGGCCTCGTATTCAAGTTTGAGCTTGATGTCAGGGCCACAGACTAAAGACAATTTACAAATCACCGACCACATCGACATCGATCGACCACATTAGGTACGGTAGTACCTAAAATTACCATGGAAACTAAATATTATGCATGGAGCACGGAATCGTCGCGCCAGACTGAGGTTTTCGACAATCAAAGGATTTTATAAAAATCATCATGATCCATTTATGAGATTTTCCCTTGATACAGGGCTATCAACATGGTCTTTCAGTAAAACCGCATCGTAGAGATGGCAGCACTAATAAAACTAGTGGCTCCGAGCGTTGAGCGTTTGCCACAAATTACCTTCAAAGCCGCCAGATTCTAAACATCATTTGCGTCGTAGTACCAGAAAATGTTGACACGCTTGGTTTGAATGGAAAATGATGACAATACTGCCTCTAGCAGCGGCCCAGGCGACTCCGTGCTCTGTGATTATATGTCATGGTTACAAAAAGCTGTGTCCATAACGCGATTCCCTATACCAATCAAAAACAAAAACGCAACGGGCCCACTCCTACTACTCTCACGAAACCCTCAACTCCTTACATCTCATTACGTAAGTTTACAATCTTTCCTCACCATCGCTCGCTGGCATCACCTCGCAATATGACACGCACGTACAAAAGCCGCGATGTGTACCTACCGGTGCATTGTCTTCTGGTAGATCCGTTTAATATCCGTTCCTTGATCGTTAGTGATTTCCCTTACAAGTGTGACAGGGTGAAGTGGAAATTAGACATCCTGATGTGAGCCAGGGGGTGCCAGGGGGAGGGGAATGGAGTTGGCCTGTAGTTTGATTGTTAAGTTGGGATCTGTTTTAAAATGCTTTATTATCAAAATATTGATGTGCTCGTAAGAAGTCATGCTTTTGGCTCAAGTTTTTGGAATTTAAATAAACCAGCACGTTTAATCATTAATCATTAAATAAACTTTAGAGCTACGAGTTCTACGGCTTTTCTGTAGCACACTTCTTTCAAAATGTATGTATTCCAAATTTAATTATTCTAGCGTGCTCTGTGGCTATTTGTTTTTCTGAAAATAAAGTAAAATGATTTGTATGAAAAAACAAAAATAATATCAAGCTATTAAAACCTTTTTAAAGAATATAACTGCCAGTCGTAGAGCATTTCAAACTTCTCGTTTCAAATTATCCTAGAAGGTGCGCAAATCGTTTATTCATCCCTCAACTATGCTATAATAGCTTGCTGGCTTTTCTGTTTTATATGGCTTCTTCCAGGTGTATTTTTGGTTTGGGTAAGATCCTATGCCAAAAACGCATTTTCTATCTTTCCTTTCTTTCTTTCAATCAGATATGAATAATGTGCGATGGTCGATGTGAGATGGCCGATGTGAACAAATGGCCCCGAGGAAGACGGATCGGCACATCGATATAGATACTGAATTAACAAATAGATGTAAATGCGATTATGTTAGTAGGTTAACTGGGCAGACTTGCGACTTTGAGGTTGCGTTTTTTTAGATAGTTTGGTGAACATAATCGATATTAACTGTTGCGTTGTTAAGTGTACATTGTATTTATATAATATTGTTACGTCGTACGTACGAGATCTTTCGAGAAAGCACATGATTACAGTGTGTTTGCGCTAAAAAGTTCGAGAAGCATGCCATTATTATTAGTTTGAAGTTAAGTAGGTAACTACCTATAAAAATATTAGGAATTGCCATTGTAATTTCGACCGTACGCCGAGGGCATAAAGTACCTACTTCTTTATTCGGTACAAGTAGGTTATTATTTTTTATACCTACTACTTTTGTATTTCCTGGTAATGTTTATTTGTTGATGTTTTTCTGGAACCATTCTACACGTCGCCGGAATGTTCGTGAATATTGGCGGTATAAAAGCAGAGCGCCGACACACGATGGAGTCCCCTGCCCCCCATCGAACCAGATGAGGTACATGAGATTATCAAAGGTCTGAAAAATCGTAAAGCCCCCGGCTCAGATGGACTCACCAATAGGGTGGTCCAACTATTCCCAGCTCATCTAATTATGCTTTTGACCACCATCTTCAATGGCGCGTTAAGCAATAACATTTTTCCCCAGACGTGGAAAGAGGCCACTGTCATAGTTATCCCTAAACCAGGAAAACCCAAAAACGAGCCATCTAGTTATAGGCCCATCAGTCTGCTCAAGGTTCTCGGCAAGATCTATGAGAGGCTTATTTATAAGCGCCTCAGAAACTATGCAGAGACCAAGGGCCTCATCCCCAACGAACAGTTCGGCTTTCGAACTCAGCACTCTAGCGTGAATCAGGTCCATCGTATCGTCGAGCTGATCAGTGGTGCTCTCACCCATGGCCGACAGACGAGCGTAGTATTCTTCGACATAGCAAAGGCGTTTGACAAAGTCTGGCACAACTGCTTAATTTATAAGCTCTACAAACTCGGTGTGCCGGATCGTCTCGTGCTCATCTTACGAGACTATTTGTCGAATCGCACCTTTCGCTTCCGCATCGAAGGAGCCCTTTCCTCCATAAGGGCAGGAATCCCTCAGGGCTCAGTATTAGCCCCCCTCGTTTTCACGCTATTCACCAGCGACATCCCCAGACACAGATCGACGCAGTTGACTCTGTTCGCAGACGATACAGCGATCATCTGTAAGGGAAATTCAGCTACGATGCTGCTAAACCTCCAAAGGGCTGTCAACAACCTTGGCGCCTGGTTTAGAAAATGGCGAATAGAAGTAAATCCCGACAAAAGTCAAGCGGTTAGCTTTTCTAAACCGAGAACTAGACCCCCCCCTTTCCCCCGACCTATCACCATGTTCGGCAAGCCAATCCCTTGGGCTAGGCGCACCAAATACCTAGATGTTATCCTAGACCATCATCTCTCCTTTTCTGAGCACATAAAGACGGTTCTTTCGCGAACCGCTTTCGCTCTAGGTAGACTCCATTTCATACTAAATGCACGCAGCAAATTGTCACTTAAGTGCAAACTGCGCATCTATACATCGTGTATCTGACCCATTATGACCTATGCGGGTGCAGTATTCGCCCACGCTAAGTCCCATTCCATCCATAGGTTGCAAGCCTTGCAGAACCGATTCCTCCGTAAAGCCACGGGAGCTCCCTTCTAAGTCAGAAACGAGATCCTTCATCTCGACTGTAAAATCCTTACGATTCACCAGTTCCTAAAACGCATGTCCAAGCGTTACTTTGACTCCGCTCCTAGACATCGTAACCCCTTGGTTGTCGAAGCAGCCAATTATGTCCCTTCCAGAATTAGTCAGATCCGCCATCCGCGGCATGTAGTTTCCGACCCTGATGATCCCATCACACTCCTCCAAGAGCAGAATAGGGCCACCAGTACAATATACAAAAAAAGACGCCTCCCGTCATTCCGACCTCGCCGCCGAGGTCCTTTGCGATCGCGACACGTCCCTGAGTAAATGATACTCCTCCCCGACCCTTGCTCGAAAACGAGGTGCCAGCAAGTTGTTGCCGCTGAGCACGTAGCTTTAAACTACCCCGCATAATAAACATGATTTAAACCAATTTTGATCCAGCCTGTCCCTTCTTGCTGTCCTCCCCTCAGCGACGCCCTAAGCCGAGGTTCGTACCCCACAGGGGGTGCCCTTAGCGAGCGTTCGCCTAGTTTTAACTTAGTTTAGTTTTTTTGCCCCTGGCTGGAGGCTTTGAGTGTAGCAGCTTAAGGCACCCACAGGAAAGTCCGGTTAAGCAGCCAAGACCTTAGTGGTCAAAACTGCGAGATGCCCGTTCAAAAAAAAAAAAAAAACACGATGGAGTCAGTCTGATTTAGGCGATACAACGAAGCGAATCGAAGTGAACTAGAAGTGCGATATCTAACCGAATAGTGATCAGTAGTGTATTTGTGATTAAGTTTTAAGTGTTTTGTGTTTAATAAAGTTATTTAATTGTCTGATTGGTAGTAATTAATTTATCCCATACCCAGCTCGTAACAATATGACATAGACACACACAAATGATGCACTCATGTTAATGTATTGTTTGTTGTATGTGTAATGTATTAAATAATGTGTATGAGTCATTGTAACTCGAATAAATAAATGAATAATAATAATAATTTTAGGCTTAATATAAAACTACTATTTGGGGCAAAAACATAATGATATTATTTTATTATTACGACGTCAGAATATGCTAAGGCGACTTTCTATTCCTTCTTTCCTTTAGTTTAAATACGTATCCTAAGATGACTACGGTCATCTTCAACAACTAAACTTCAGTCTTCCACGTCTAATCCTTCCTTGAATTCAGTACAACCATTTAAAAGCCCGCCAATACAAATGTAGGTACCACTCCCCACCACTGACCACTGACGACATCTCATTTAAGAACAACACAAAACAAACAGCAATTAATACCATTACCTAAGTCCGTGTCCAGACGAACGACATTGCGACTCCCAGGGGACACGGATTAAGGCAGAAACGTCTCATTTTTGTACGGAATCCTATTTAATTGACTCTTTAATAGCCCCTCTAGAGTTCAGGGTGTAATTCCAAATGTTTATTCAGAATCTAAATGAAACGTGGGAAAAATAGAAATGTTTTGCCGTAAAATTATATGATCCAGGAAGAAGGAATTTTACGTGATTTTTTCATGAAAATCTTTTGGAAATGGCAAGTCTTTATAATAAATGTGAAGAAGGACAAAGGTATTTGAAAGGACAAATCTTTATTTATTGCTTGAGATTGGAACTGTGCGTGTTGAATATCATTAAGAGCGACGCTTTTCACAATGGACTTTGTTGCTTTTATTGGTCAACATTGTTAGAAAGTACTGCCTCAACGAAGCATGACGATTTATGGCAATTTATTGGAATTTCTAAAATAAACTGTGTTACACAACGAATACACTTGGTGGACTATTTCTCAGAAAAAGTATTTTAATATATATATTATGGTAGCAGAGCATAAACTCGTATTTGTACACTTTTTTTTCTGTCGTAATGTCGTATCCACGTATTTTATTTTAGAATACCCTTTCTTATTAGAGTTAGATTAAAAATAAATGAAACTGATGTTCATTTTACTTACAGTATTTTACATTGTCATATTTCAACTAATTTACAAAAAACCTTGTTAAATTATACACCAAAACCTTCCTAATGAATCATTCCGTCCATTGATGAAAACCATATAAAAATCCGTTCGATAGTTTTAGAGTTTATCGCGTTCAGACAGAATTTGTTTTATAATATTATTGATTAGTATTGAAAAACAGACGATAATTAGCTCACCAAGTGTGTACCGCCACCTATTGACTTCTCTAACACCAAGGAGAATGGCCATGCATTCCTAACCTAAGTAATGTAAAGTGATGTAGCCGTTACACCGCCAAATACGAACTACGCATCATAGACATGACGTCACACAAATCCTGCATCGCGCGATTAGAGTTTACCGCGCGATCGACATATTTACAAGATTCCGACTTCAACCATCGGGCAGTTGCCCACCAGACACAACACCCGTCTGGTCGGACGATCCTCCCTTTTCCATGGTGGATGAGTGAAATTTACGCCCTGTTCCTCATACCACTAAACACCCTGCATTCAGATAGTTGGCAACGTCTCAATTAGCTGTCATATATTTCACTGTTTTGATTAATTTATCAATATTACTGAAATAAATATTTGTGTTGTATTTAAATATTTATTTATGAATTACACTAGTATGACTAGATTAGGTTGCATCTAATGTCTATTTTCCCCGAAATGTTTTTCGGGACAAAGTGTTGCTTCCAACCGTTCACATCCATTTCCAATCGATAATAAACAATACAAAAAAAAACGAGACAAAGTCGCTCGTCTACACCTCCTCCGCGATTGGCTTCAACGAATAAATCATCGGGCCCATCCCTACCGCGATCAATCACCGGCCATTATACAGATATCATAAATACGCTCGTCACTATTGTGTGTACATTGTTGTGTTTGTCTGTGATGTTATCTCAATGTGTGTTCTAGTTGGTGGGAAGTGAAACTTTTGGAATATCAATATGTAAAGACCTTGATGTGATGTGTTTCTTATATGCGCAGTTTAGAAGTGTGCGATGTTTTTTTTTTTCTGAATTATAGAAAGAAAGAAAAGGTATTTAGCACTCACACGGAAATTACAAATTAAACTAAAACACACTCATTAATAAAAAAATTAAAAACAAAGTAAAATTAAAATAATAGCAGAAAGTTCTGTACAAGGCCAAAAGGCTCCTACTCAGCATATGCTGCGACATTTAAAAAAAAAATCTCAGTGCTGGTATTCTGATAGGGCCCGCAGTGATGTCATGGATAGATAGATACAGAAATAAATATTAAATAAAATATAAAAAAATGTGTGAAATACTTTAAAAAATAAAATATAAGTAGTCCGCGTGTCTGCACCCGACGTAACATCAGTAAGTTGTCTATTCCTTTAGTATCTGCGGTACTCTAGGCATCCTTGAGACAAGAGACGCAGACGCCGACACCGGCAAAAAATTGTTATAAAAATATTACGGCTGTATAATGCTACGTATTCTGTGAATGCTATAATAGCACAGTGTTTATTATAATTATAATGAAAAGTGTTTTGTGGTAGTCAGTTAACGGCATTTGGATTTGAAGAAATACAGATAAACTAATGTTATGAGTGATTGAGTGGTTTATAAATTTCAAAATTCACCTATGACAAATAATGATAAAGAAACATCGCGATTGCATCTATTTTATTTTGAATATTCAAAAGTATTAAGCTCATTTATTTTTATTTTAAAAACCACTGCACAATGCTAATCATTTCTGCCCGCTCAACTGTTGATTTGCCTTTAGATAACAATAAAAATTATAGTTGTATTGCAATGGATACCTTCTCACGTTGGACTGGATGGTATTGAGATGGTTGATCGTTTGGCAAATGAAGCCACGTCTGATGGGCAATTTTATGCTTGTCCGCCAGGGCATACCGAGCTTTTACCTCTAGTTAGAGACAAATGTATTATATCTTGGTCAGAATATTTTGATACAAGATCTTTAACGAAGGGCATTTGATACAGGACGATTCAGCTATCTCTTCCACGTATGTTTTGGTTCAGTGCGAGCAGGAAATTGTGATGAATTTGAGACTCCGATCTGGCCACATTCCTTTCAATAGTTTTGGTTTTATGATGCGCAAAGTTGATTCTCCCAATTGTGCTGTATGTGGGGTCGTAGAAGATGTGCATTACATCTTGACGGAATGTAATCGTACTGGAGTCCAGAGACGTCAAGCTTTTGACAAAAATCTTAATGTAGGCTTCTATAATAGCGTTCTGGCCTCACCATTGTCAGATGAGGCCAGAACACTTTATCATTATTTTTAATTTATCATAATTATTATTTTTATGTGTACAAGGTTGCGGGTAGGTATGCTAGTTTGTTATAAGTCCTTATTGTATTAAATAATCGGGGTGATATACTCTTTATAGAATAAACCATATAAATAAAAAAGATAAAAAATACAAATTGTGTCTCTTTAGTGACAGTTAAACTCATACTCGTGCAGATTTGGCGTTTGGTACGTGTTTTCAGAGTATCGACATACCAAACTCCAAATCCGAACTAGCTCGACGTTGTACCTATTTTTCCTTTCCTAACACTTCAATAAAGTTAGTAAAATCTGCGACCTAAGAGACTGCTCAATCACGACCTGTAAGAAAATCCTAACTTCAGCTCTTCTAATATTATCATACGATGACACCTAAGCCTTGATATAGTATCTAGACCATACACATACACCGTCACACACACCATCATACACACCATCACCACTCAAACCTCACAAAACTACACAAGTCTAACAAAATGTAAACTTTTCTATCTTAACTTTTCTTTAATTTAAGTCTAGAATTTGAGAAATGTTTTTTTTTTCTTCTAAATCTTATTTTTATTACTACCCTCACACTGTAAGGTAACCATAACTTTATTATATTCTATTCTATTATTCCACTCTGTCACCCAATAAAACTATCTGGACTGAGTGAATATTATGTAATTATATTCATCATAATCATGCTGAAATCGCATTATCAACTCATGGTGCAAAAGCTAATCACACTGCACTTAGCACTTTTGTGTGTCAGTTGGGAAAGTAAAAATGAAAAAACATGGCAAGCAATAACAACGGATACAGCCATAAACTTCGCAACTACTTTCAATCACATAGACTGCCTGTTAACCAGATTCCAACATGAATAAAAATAATCACAAACAAAGCTTTAAAAAACCAACCCATCGAAAAACAGATGGTAATGGCAACCAATTTTATTTTAAAAACACTTCAATACATCGTTGTTTACTCCATTTTGCATCGTCATTACTCAATCGCGATGGCCTCCCTATAAATAAACGGATTATTTTATTTTTTGTTTTATTCTGAGCATTACATGTCGGTGATAACGGCGCCAATTTATTTCGATTGCGTGTGAGTACAGCCTAAGGATGTAAATCTTAGGTTTGTGTTGGTATTATTGTATTTTTGGGTCATAATGTGGAGTTGTTATTGTAATTGGGGACGATGTGTATTCATCGATTGTAAATGCTTTGTTAGATACCTACTAGTATTTAATTTGCACCTTTCATACCTACTAGTATAAGCAGAAAAGACACAATCCACACAGTGGCCAAAATTGAGTTAAGTATGGCCATCGTATTCCTGAGGGTCTAATATATCATGTAGTGAAAACCCTATTTTGAAAATGTACACGGATCTAGTTTTTCCGCTACCCCGACTCAACCGACAGTATAAAAAGCACACAAAATGTATTTACTGAAGTAACTCAGTCCGCTTAAATTGTTTCTTGGTAACGTATTTCTCTGAGCATGTTCTGAATAAACTCAAACAATTTGGATCTTTTCTAAGAAGTCATTTGGATTGGAAATATCATTTTAACAAATATCTGAAACGATTCAAACAGGTTGGATCGTTTCTGTGTTACAGGTTTACTGAAACAAAATATTTTTTTTTTTTTTATCAGAAACGACTCAAAACACTTGTTTCAGAAAAATGGCTTTAGATGAACAGCACATTAATATTATCAACCTATCTGAGTCGATTGTAAGGAATAGATGTAATGACTGAAACAAATAGTGTTAATTAAACGGAAACGAATTAAAACATTTTTGTTAAGTATATGTTTAATAAGACAGTAATTGGACGTAGTTAAGCAGAAAGGACTTAACCCACACAAAGTCACTTTTGAGTTACCGGCGTTTGAAGTTTCAGCTGTAATTTCTCTAACAAAAAGGTTTTTTTTTTTAAAGGAGATGGGAACGGTGGGTCCAAATGTAATAAGTTGAGATATGATCTAAAAAGTTAGTCATATTTTTTATCCTTGAATATCAGAAATCAACTCAATTCTCAATCTAGACGCGGAGAAATATGATAAAGATAGTTTTTCGTGAGATAATCGATTAAAGTGATCGATTAAATAACTAAAAAGAAAATCTATCCACTAGGTAGCACTAGGTAGCATAATTAACTCAAAGTAATTAAATGCACTATATATACTTTTATACAATATAGTGCATTTAATTTAAATAAAACATCATTAATGACTGAAAGACCAAAATAATAATTATCAATTTCATATCGATTAAAATCAGTCTTATATTTTTGGTCTATGTCACTGGCAGTGACAGCATGCAGTGGCAGCATGTTCTGTACTGGCGTGAGCTAACTGACATTTACACTAGACATTATTAGTGGGTCGTTGTCGAATTTTTGACGGACGAAACCATTTTCCCGACGACGAAAACGGTTGCAGAAAACGGTTAAAGGACGAAACTTATCCACCATGGAATAGATGGCTTATCTTCAAAATGAAAACATTTGCACTTCGGTTTCCCTGACCTAAAATTTACAAGGAAACGAAATCTCCACGCGTTCAGTATTGAGGTTATACAACCGGCCGCGCACAATGCTCAATGCTCGTCTGCTTGAATCTGGATACTCGTACGCACACACACACAAAATAATATAATAAAAACAGAGACAGAGAAAGTCGCATGGAGGGGGCATAACGCTTTTTTCTTACGTTACCATTTCTACCAGTCATCTCCTACCGCAAGCTGCGTTAAGGAACTTCGTTCCAAAAACCAACCTCCTCGTGGATGATTTTTGAAAATAGACACTTCATTAATGCGCCAACGTCGAACAAAGGTCTCATCATATAACGAAACAAACAGCAAACAAAAGAGCCAAAGAGAATTCTACACCATCCCTGACCAAAAAATAAATAAATAGATAAACAAAAGAAAACACACAACTCACCAACTCCGGAACCTGGCTAGATTAAAAACAAACTTTTTATTCGTTGTTAAAAAATTCACACACACTCCTCCTAAGTAGGTCCTTTAGGGATGTCGGCTAATGTAATTGGCCAATCTGCGGCGAAGTACCATCGGCCATAAATAATGGGCGAAGTAGGACAAGACGCACATACATTGGAATAAACGCCGAGATATGCCGGCTTTTTGGCCAATGGAACATGTGTGTGGCGGCCATCTTGTCCGCCATTTTGATTAAGCGTCTAGACGCAGATTATGGTATGTTGTTCTGTTTATAATAATTTGAGGTTATGTTCGGTTGTATTTTTTTGGGATTATGTATGTTTGGTAGAGTGACGTGTATAACATGTGAAAATAAGAAAATGATATGTGTTGGAAAAATATGTTACTAGTGTTTGTTATTTGCCAAATGCACACGCACTTGGCTTTTATTTTTATTCAGACACTCTTTTATTCATAATCTTCATTATCTCTTAAAATAAAAACTCGTGGTATAAGTGGAAAGTATTCAAAATTCAAGGAAAATACTGACTCATTGAAAGAGAGATACCTGTTTCATGGTCAAAGTCAAAGTCAAATCATTTATTTCAAATAGCAAAATATTTCAAATGTATGGCACTTTTGAACGTCAAAATTTACAAAATAATATAATTGATTCTAGTCGCCCCTTCCAAAAGGTAGTTTTCGTATGGAGAAGAATGGGCAAGAAACTCCACCGTTACTCTTTTAAAATGTTTTACAATAGTTTGTATAAGTACGTACATTAGTTAAATAATTATATGTGAAGACGATGCACCTAGAATAAAATTACTACACCACAATTAGTAAAAAGAATTAAAAATAAAGCAACGACAGATAATTTAATTATGTGATAGATACATGGTGCTCACATATTTACATACATACATGGAAAATAAAATGTACAAACGGACCTTTTTTTTGACGTCTAAGAAACATTTCCATTGTTCTTAAAGTTTTCCATATATAAAACACATTTAATTATTACAGAAAACACACTTCAAATAATTATTATTTTCCTAACAAAAACAAAGCTGACTAACAAACTAACAATTTGTAATACAACACCCGTGCATAACGAAGCGGCGCTCATTAAAAACGATAAATCTCTCGCAGTAATTAATACCTGAGCTTTTAATTTGAAACCCGATAGGTCTGGAGATTTACTGGCTTTGTCATAAGTAACGATGTGAGGGGGGTAAGTGTTTTTTAAAGTTTTAAGGGGCAGTAGCGATTAATGAAGTTCTAACAAGGTCAGGATGATTTTGTTTACAATTTTTAAATCCCAACTAAGTTGGGGTCGGCTTCCAGGTCGTATTGTAACTTCAAATGGCAATTCAAAAAATTGGCCAAGTGCGAGTCGGAGTCGCAAACGAAGGGTTCATACCACTGTACTATATTTAACGCCACGTCTTTTACTTTAATAAAAAAAAAAACACGTTTCTTGTATGGGGACCTAGTCATTTTTTTTTGCTAAATTTTAAAGCGGCAATAGAAATACACAATCTGTAAAAATTTCAACTGTCTACCTATTACGTTTCATGAGATACGTCCGTCTGACCGACAGACGGACGGAATGACAGAAAGTTTGACGGACAGCGAAGGCTTAGTAATGGGATTCCGCTTGGCACCCTTCTAGTACAGAACCCTAAAAATTATAAAACAGAAAACCTGAAGCCAACCGTCCAAAAATTTAGTGCTTGGTTAATAAATGCACAAGTAAAATGTTTATTTATGTGGGTTTTAATTTTAATAACAAAGTTATTCAGTTATTTATTAAACACTTTACTGTAGGTACACAAGGCTACACATCAAGCTATACATTTTGAGTATAAGCTGACCTCACATTGTACGGAAATTTTATACAATGCTAGATCAGCATATACTGGAAATGTATAGCCGTGTGTACACTACACAGCAAAACGGACAAACATAAGTAACGTTTTTTCCCTTTTTCTTTCTATTTTTTTTCCTACATTACGCCTCTAATCCCCAAAGAGTTAGGCGGAAGTGTACCTATAAGTAGTATTCCCACATTTCACCACTTATGTTTACAATTAGTGTTTGCAATCACTACACCAAAAAGGAGTGAAATTTTTCAGAGTTCATGTTTGTATACACAGAAACTTACATACAAGTTTCTGTGTTCCACCATAACTTTGAAATGCCTGAACAGATTGGGATGTATGTGGTATCATTAGAATTCTTACATCATCCCGAGTGACATAACTTTAAATTAAATTTTATTGAAAAAAAAAAAAACAATATGGCGGCAATAGGGCTCAATTTTCAAATGTGAAAAATAAAAACTTTAATTATTACAATATGGGTATCCAATTGAAGGCCTAGTTGAGCACATTTTAAAACTATATAATTTATTGGCATACATTTTACATAGGTAGGGTGTACATGCAAAACAAATATCTCATCCCCACGCCGTCCATGCCTTGCCTCGCCGTAAGAGTATAAAACAACCTTTAGTGCTTAAAAATTAAAGCATGACATATTTTAAAATAAAACTTGTCAATAAAATGCTTAAAAAAAATATATATATCTGTTTAGTTTCGACCTTTCGTTTTGTTTAAGCACTTGTTTTTTATTTAGTTTTTAGTTCGTCGCAGGGCAGTAGTATTTTTTTCCCAATATAAATATCATTTTACTACCTACCTTTTACCAATAGTTTAGCTCCACATCATCATTACCAATAACACTCTGGTCCAGCCTCTCACTAACAAGCCCCTCAACTCCACACTTTATTTCGACAGCCCTACTTTTCCACCGTCTGATAAAACCGAAAAACCGTAAACTGCCCTCAAGTCTTATACAGAACCGGTCATTGGACCCGTTTCTCCTTATTAACATAAGATGCCATCTTTGCCCGTGATCTTTATGACAATATAAAGTAAAGAGTTTAACGTTAAAAGCTAAATGTGACAAAGTTGCAGAAAAGCGTATATTTTTCATGTCCATTGTACGCAGGTTATGGGGGTTTTAATTGAAACGAGTATCTTTGCATAGGTTAATTATTTGTCAATGTCCTCAAATAGGTAAAGTCAGGGATATTAATTGTGTATGAAACTGATAACCAACTTAAATTGTACACATATTCAAATCACAACTGTTATTGTTTGACAGTTGTGTGCAATGTCACCAATGATTGTCAATTCGATAGACACTTAATTTCCCTGGCTGTACATGCTTTTAATTTTTTTTTTGTATTTATTCGACGTTTTAAAGCTACATTAGACTCGTCTTCAAATCATTCCCTACTTTTCAGTAATTTGTTCATTTGTACTATTTAAAAAAATTGTACTAAAGCTACTCTTGTAGCGGACTGTACTTTCTGAGCCATGGAAATAATGGTCATTTTCATTGCGTTTATACTAACCAGCAGGAAAAATCGAAATACTCAGTACTCGTGTGACGTTATTGCAATACTCATACACTATTTTGACTACCAACAAAATGGAAATCCGAACAAAGTTTGTCAATGTAGATAATACTTTTATGAGCGTAGAGTGAAAACAGATCAAACGCAACAAATGCTACAATGCTGCAGTTCAGTGTGAGATCTTATTCGAGTGTGCGTCTCCATTGTGTAAGATCATCCGACAACTTGACGGTGACGTGTCACCCGACACGCACGTCACCGGAAACAGATTTTAAATATAAACATTTTCTGCCACGTCGTATCTACATTAAGATTTTCTGTCTAACCATTAAAAGCTAATATGTTAATTCATTAAAATGAGTTTCAGCAGTCACGAGTGCACAAAAAAGGGGTTGAAATTTTTTTTTGTTCAAGGCAGTATTTTTTTAGGCTAGCCAAGCAAATAAAAACTGGCCAAGTGCGTGTCAGATCACGCACAAAAAAGGGTTCCGTAGTTGAGATGAATTTATCCCAAGAACAAACCAACATTGTATTTGAAAAACATGTTTTCCCATACGTTATTATTATTCTCACAAAATTGAGAGATTTACAATGTTATTTTAAGACCATAGACTTCTTATAGGTTTTTCTGTAATTTAATTATGAGTGAAGAACCATTCGCTATTTTTTTATTTATTTTTTTTTATTTTATTTTTTTATTTAAATTAGGCTTTGTAGTTTCGTAATTATGGAATGGTCAGTTTTTCTCCATTTTCATAAAATCTTTAAAAGTATTTATATTATTTTTTTTTTTTTTAAATGAAGGTTTTTGCAACAAGGTCTGTCGTTTGATGTCACACGGTAGGGTTAGCAATTTTTTATTTTTTTATTTGCTCCCAACTGTGACCCTCATATTCAAAATTCATTTAGGTATTAAAGTTACAAGTCCGTATTTGGGACAAAGAAATACATGTGTGTACCAAATTTCAACTTAATCGGTTCATTACAATCAGAGTAAATTGGCTGTGACAGACGGGCAAACAGACAGACGAGTGATCCTATAAGGGTTCAGTTTTTACCTTTTGAGGTACAAAACCCTAAAAAAGCAAAAAACGTTTAAACAACATCATCAAATTAAACAGATTTAAACTTCTGAATATTAAACATTTTATAAGTAATTTAATTATTTTCTAAATCTTTTGAAAGTTCACTCAAAATTGCACTTTAAAGGTATCCTACTCGAAATCAATTAGAATAATTATAAACCTTAAGCAGTTAAGATTGTTGTCTTTTAACTAACAAAAGGCGACTTCTTTATCTCTTTATTTGTTAAGGCTTCATTCAGATTGGAAACAATAACGAATTTAATTGGTTTACCCTTCAAAAATCCAGCAGCTTTTGGCCTGTCAACTTAATCTTGTGCTTAAGAGTGTCTCTCACAATGAACAAAGTACCCAATTAATACTTTAGACAATAAGGTCTTATTCTTCGTTCATATCGGTTAAATTATATTTGTATTATGAAGATAATCATCCTAAATGACGAAGTCTACAACCTCCCGACCTACTGCTGAGTATGAGGTCCTGGGTTCGATTCCCGGGTCAGGCAAAGTGTTATTGGGTTTTCCATCTAGAATTTCTCAGTAACAGCCCGGAGACTGGATTTGTGCCGGTTGATGGTAATAGGCTCGCCCACTATTACATGGGACTTAAACATAACTGGCGAAATGTGGGTGTACTATAGGTACACCTCTGCCTAACCCTTCGGGGATTACAGGCGTGATGTTATGTTATGTTATCATTCTTAGGAACCACGATCCCGTGAAAGACAACCTGTCATCAAAAATTTAAACTAATGGGCACAAACCCAATACCAGGAAAAAGGAATTCTGATTCTAACAACGTCTTGCCACTAACAGGGGAGGTGAGGGGGTGTGAGGTACAGGGTGCAAGGGGGGTGGAAGCAAATAGCTTCTAGACCTCGTGACACATTTCTAGTAAAACTGCTTGTACAAATTCGCGAGAGGTGACTTGAGTGGACTTGGGTGAACCATTTTAGTACTGAGCGCATTTTGCAGTGGTTTGGAGGAAAAAAAAATAAAAACAGAGTAACCACCGATATGACCTTTAGTGAATGGTAGCAGATTGTTCAGGAGAGCCCACTTCAGCTACATTACATTATCTGGGGAGGGTTAATGCAAAATCATTTAAAAAATCCTCGTTGATCTAGTAGTTCTAAGCGCGATTGCTGAGTATGTGCTTCTGTTTTGTCCTTCGGGCCGGATAGATTTATTTGGTTTTTAGACAAATGAAAATCTCAGTAAGTGTAAGCCTTTTTTTTTTTGAGTGTGAAATTATTAAATAACTTCTCCCGCTCTGGGCGGAGCGAGAGGCCGCGTCAGACCCTTACTTAATAAAATCCACTCGTTTTCCTTTAGTTGCCGGTATTGCCAGGGTCCACGGTATCCCTTGCGGACTTTCCCGCGACCCCGGCAGGCATCGGCCCTAGTAGACCCCGTCAGTTGTGCTGACTTCTCTAGTAAGTGTAAGCCTGGAATCTGGATTATATTTGTACCCGGTTCATGGCAACTATGACATGAGACTAATAGCTTAACTGGCGATATTAGTTTGTTAACTATTCTTCAATCTTTGCTTTTGTCCACTTTATGTTTACAAATTACTTTTTACTTAATCACAGGCTTTAGAAGCCACCAAAAATATTTCGCTTTGAAATCCCAACATAAAAAATCAAAGAAACAAAAACCCGCCATCCCGAGCACCTAATTTTGTTCTCACAAAAAATTCAAATGTTATTCAAGTAAGTCGTGGAGTCGACAATAAAGCTAAAAGGAGGTAAGCAGAGGGGCAGGTACACAAGTCAAACAATAGTCCTTGTTAGTGCAGTGTCATGAGTGAGTTTGAACGTATTTTTCTACGCTTCCTATGGAAATTAGGTGTGGTACAAGTAGCTGTGCCAAATTCTGTAGTGTTTTTAAGGTTTTTGTCATCATATTGAAATTGTCCTTCTTTTGTTCTGTGTTCAATAAAGTTATTGTGAGAGTCAGCTAAATATGGACTCTGTAATTTTTTGTCTAACTATATGCTACGGAAAGGACTGTCTTGAAGTGCTTTTAATTCATTTTCACCAAATTTAACCACACTGAAAAAAAAACTTTAACATAGAACTTTTTTGGTTTTTGTTTTAGTGTTTATCCGCGAGAACTTGGCTTTTAAATTCATATTTTTTACAAATTCGCTAGAGTAAGTTTTCCAAATAGAATGAAATTTCTACATACCCGGGTTTCGAATTAGTTTCGATGTTTAAGAAGCATTCAGAAAACCAGCAGGCTTCCACAATTTCACATTAATAAAATCACACATCAAAGCAAAAACAAAAAAATCACAAACCCATAACTCAGTAACCTATATCGTTCGTAAACCATCAAGACGTCCCATATACGAAGCTCCGTGGTACATCAGCATTCTATACCCCATAAAACCATAAAATGTGTCAAAACTGTGTTCATTAGCGATACGAATTCATAAGCTGTCAGTATTTATAGCATACTAGCTTTACTACCGACCCCCTCGTGTTTTGGTGACGTTTCATTTAATCTCATTCGAGTTTTATCGGCTAAGTTTTGGTTCAATCTAAACTAAACTGTTCGATTTTTGGGGTGGTTTGTGTTTTAGCAATTTGGGAGAACTTTATTTTACACGTTTGGGTTAGCAACGGTTTATTATTATAAAACAATAGCTTAGGTACCTACGCAACGTAACCACGTAACCTTCAAATGCAACCAAAATACAATACGTTTTATATTTCGTTTTATAGCATTAGTTCAAAGGAGATAATGACTGAAGAAAATTTGGATAGAACACACAATGTTTCACATAATTATAGTTTGTCCTAAGGGTATACTGAAATAATTTCTAAGTTAATAAATTGTGGGTTTAAGAGTCAAGATAATGTAGTGATAGCCAGAAGGTTTAATCTAAAATAACACTGATTTACGGAGAAATCTTGAGAATTATTAAATATTCTGAAACCTTCAAAATGCAGGGAGCAGTCATACTCATTGCTCATGGGACAGCAATGCAAATTCAAATTCGTTTATATAATAGCATAGTTCTTAATCATCCAAGTAATACGGAATGAAATTCTAACTTACTGATGATGACTTAGACAAATTAAACAGCGGCTCCCAAACTAGACACAGCCTGTATCTTGGTGACTCAACTACAAGGCGATGTTGTAGCATTTTAAGGAAGAAATCAAAACTTCAGAAACCGGGTCACACTAAAACCATACAGTTCACAATAAGGAAACACCCAGATGATACATATTAAGATTATTCTTTCTTGTTATCCCTATCGACCCAATAAATTACTACAAAAGCATGGCCCCAAAACACATCATATATTAATATTAGCCATCATTCAGTTCCACAAACAAACCTCTAGTTTTATTAATGACAATATCTTCCCCAAATGATAAATTTCGCCATCCATCGCGGGCTGTGCAAACAAGTTGATTCAGTAGGTAGTTTGGGGAGCGGCAATGTAATTCGTTAAAGGGTGGAGTATCGACAGATCTAGACGTGTGTGTAGATATTTATCAGTCTTTATGGTAATAACTGTTGGGGGACGGGAGCGGGGGCAAGGGGGTGTAGGAAAGATGAAAGATAGAAGGTCAGTTTTAGCTGGCTGTGTAATTTGACCGGCTTTGTGTATAGTATACAAAATATAGATAATGATTGTATATAAATAAATTTAAATGAATATTATGGAATTTTGGTTTTCAGTCGAACCAATACAATAATTCTTCAGTAAAAGTAAATATTGGAATGCATGGACGAAGAATTGATTTGCCTCATAGATTTGCAATTTATCGTAGCAAAACCAGTGTTTCAATAAAAAATAACAGTAAAATATTAAAACTATCTTCCTTAGACATAATTCTTCGCGACTTCGTCGTCGTGGAACTCACTCAACTATACTCATAAAACTTAATTATAATATTCTATCATAATTACGGCACTCGGCAATAGTGTAGCTTTCTATCAGTGAAATATTTTTTGATATCGGATCAGGGTTTCCAGAGCATCGTACAAACAAAAAAACAATTTTTGTTTCTGCTTTTTAACCGACTTCTAAAAGGGAGGAGGTTCATCTGTTTGCATAGCACAACTAAAAAGAGAAAAAATAACTTTAGTTTCGGAAGTCGGTGATAAAAAACAAAAATACTAAACCAAAGACACCGACTTTCCAAATTAAAGCTATTTTTCACTTTGTAGTGTTTTCTTTTAAGTCGGTTGCCTTTTTTATTTATTTTAAAATAACTTTACCTACTAACCTTTACCTAGAAATGGAACTCAGTTCCAAGAAATCAATAGAAACCATTAAAAGTATTAATATTCTTAATGTCTCCAAGTAGATGGCTGGACATTATGTAAATTAATGTACTGGCAGCAAAGTACAGGCCATTAATTATTTTAAATTGTCTACTGTCTTTACAAGTCCCTTGAGATCGGAAAGGTAATAGAAATAAGAGGAAAAGTGAAGAATTTATGTTTGGAATTTAACTGTTTTTGGTAACCACCCATTGTTGGGAAAAAAGCTAAATAATTATATCTACAATGTGCAACTGAATTAATGCACGTTGAGAAATTAGTTTATTCAGAATCGTTTTCTGAACCAATTTCTGTCATTTTTAATATTCTTAATTTTGTTTCCCAAAAATAATTAAAACTATGTAAATTACAGTCACACTTCCACTGTACAGTCAAAACAAACCAAAATGGACGAAGTTCCGAGTACGCTAGACCCTTATATGTGTGCGACTGTGTGCGTGCGTAAATTTGTAATGTGACCACAATTTTCTCCTTCAATCAGTATAACTAATTTAATAAATAAACAATTCGTTTTATACATAATATAAAACAAATTGGTTTTTTGGGTCTGTTTTTGTGACTTAGTTGTTCTAAACTACACAATGGATGTTAATTCGGTGTACGCAATAATTTCCATCATTTATTCCGACAGGTTTATTGGTATACTTTTTTCCCTTGGGGTCCAGAAGGCAGAAATTACAAAAAGTGAACCTGACTTATCCAAGACGGGGCTTCCTAAGTTCCCCAGTTCACTCTGTTCACTCTTATTTTTCGATTGGTGTTTCAGGCAAAGATTTAAATCGTATATTTGCACTATCGCGTCAACGTGTTTCTGTATCGTTTTGACACCTCTGACATGTCTTCTGTCTGAATTGTCATGGAAACGCCATAATTATTGTGTGGGCTCACTTTTTTTTTTTAATAACAACGGTTTACCGACAGCTTCTGTAAGTATAGTTAACAAAAGCCTCGGACTTACTCAGTCACGAATTACAGGTTGAGTAGCCTTCTTAAACTAGGCGATAGCACATAAAAATAATGGTGACTCTAGAATTTAGTTGTGACAAAATATTTCTTAAACTTAAGATTAAGGACATCAAGGAATATAAAATTACAAAACAAAGATTATTGCAGGTTTCCCCAATTAGTTAAGACTAAAACATGAACAGTAACTATCAAACACTGTTCTCAGTATGAACACTATGTCGCGTGACTAAATTCTATGAGGGCAAATCCAACGATTTAAATCTTTGGTTTTAAGTAACTACTTATTTAAAAAACTCTTTTATTCGTTCAGCAATCAGTCTAAAAAAATACAAAATCCGATAAAAGAAAAACTTTTATGAAATATTTAAGTGCCTTTGTTAGAAATTGAGTTCATTACTAACTTTTATGTTTTCTACTTAGTTACTCGTTTTGAATACTTTCATTAAAACTCTTTTCCCTTTGATTTGAAAGTTTAGTAACTAGATCAATAAATACGGTCTTGTTATAATATTATTCGTCGTTTTTTAAACGTAGACACACAAATGTCAAATACGAAATGAAATGTTAATAGTATTTCCGGAGCTTAAAGGCCAATATGTTTTGCTTCCATAACCACCGTTTTTAAATAAAGAGGATCACTTTCCGTGGCCTGCATGAAAAACTAAAATAATAATCATCATCATATAACGAAAACAAAGAACATGTAATATCATAAAATCACGAATGTTTTTCCCGAAGGAATAGGCAGGGGTGACCCACATTTCGCCAGTTATGTTTAATCCCCATGTATTATGGAGCGAGTCTATTGCCACCAATCGGGCACAAACCTGGACTCCATGCTGTTCTGTTACTGAGAAATTCCTGAAGAACCCAATAACACTTTGCCCAACCTGGGAATCGAGCCCAGGTCCTCATGCTCAGCAGTAGCAAAAGCGTTTGCGATTGTAGACCAACGAGGCAGTCAGAAGGCTGAAACAATATTGTCACAAAAAAACAAAAAAATAATTGATATAAAAATGGCGCTTCTGTCTCGTACCTACACAATATGTCAAATTGGAGTCAGCGCTGTCCATATAGCATTAGGTAAATTGCTCAGAAAGTAGGAACTATTTCTTTGTGTTTCCTCCGTATTCACGAAGAAATCGACTGTTCTCTCTTACGTATGTGTTCGTAAAGATTGACATACACTAGAGTTTGAAAGTAGTGTGATTTAGTGTAACGAGAAGTTTTGATTTCAAATGTTGTTTCAATTTGTAAGTGATATATTGTACGATACGTTTATGACAGCTGTGATCACATAACTAAAATCTTTCTTTAAATTACTTCATCGATAAAATTATCATCATAATTTCAGCCGAAACACTTCTTTGGGTAATCAGTCGCCACTTCAGAACCTTTCGGCCCCATCAGCCATCAGTTGCCAAACTTAAGTTCTGCGAGCAATGTGCCCTGCCATTGCTCGCAGAACTTAAGTTTGGCAACTGATCTTGAATGTGTAAGTAGCGTTGTTCGTATATCATTTTGACTTTGTTTAAAGATTTTTTTTTTACAAATTGCTTATTCTTTGAGCTAGTTTTTAAAGAGAAAATAGCAAGAGACAAAGCCTAATTGTTGAAAAAAATAATGACGTTCCAATGATAGTATCTGTATCATAATTATCATTTTACTTCCAGTTTCGCAGCAGCTTCTGTTCAGTGTCTTTCCCTTTGAATGCTATGTAGATTGTAGGTACAGTTATAAATAAGTTAGCAGTATTAGCTTACGCGATTGTAAGCCAATGTAGAATTATACTTCATTGCTTCGTCCTTCGAGATTAGATAACATTGTAGTAATACGTCTAAGATATCGCCTTTCACCCACTAAGTTTGAGTTTTTTTTTTTTTTTTTTGTATGTAGGTAGGTACATCGTCTTCCTTCTCGTTATGCCTGTAGTGTCATTCATTCGCGTTTTAGTGCGTCGCCGATCACCACTTACTTTCTACTTTTCGTTGAAAATTTAAAGAAGATGCCGAAACGGAGTCACAAAAACGACGACAGTGATTATTTGAGAAGAAAGATTAGAAAACTTGAAAAAAAAATCAATAAACGTGCCAAACGTTCGCGAGTTCGAAATTGTTCCGAAAGCAGTAGCTCATCGGCGAATATTATTCTATCGCCTGAGCTATCGGATCATCATGTAGGTAAGCTGAGTGTTTTGTTATCAATGTTATAACAAAAGAAAGATATTGTGAATAGTTTTTAGGACTATATCCGTATCATAATTTGACTTGACGTCATGTTCATGTTCCAAATAGTGTTGTGTACATCTTATGGGGATGTTACCTTCACATAATTTTGGATTCCCAATTCATTGGGAGATTATATACCTACCTAAATTTTAGTGATTGTGTACATTTGAAAGGAAAGTTACCTTCACATTAGTTAACGACCTACTTAAAACTTATGTAGGTACATGGGTATAGATTCAATATAAAAAATAGTGTTGTGGATAGTTTTTAAGGACTATCGCCGTGCTATTTTCTCTCCAATACCTACATCTGGTCTTATTATATTCCAGATGAAATGGAAGTTCAGCCCGAAGTCGAGTCAGTTCCGCTTTTTAGTGCAGAAGAACCACAACCGGGTACGTCCACCTCAATTACACAGGTACCTGCTATAGATGTGGTACAGACAGTGCAATCCGAATTGCCCGTTGAAGCAGCGCTCGATCCCCCTGAACTGGATAAAGAGATTCTGAATCTCTTGGGCGAAACACCTTCAAAAGAAAAAAAATATGGACCGGATATAAGAGGTGAATTATCTGTTCGCTGGGAACACATCGCAACGACAGGCTTGACAAAGGATGACAGAAAGGAGCTGCTAGAAAAGCATCTTGTTCCAAAAAACTGCACAAAGATTGATGCGCCAATATTAAATCCAGAAATAAAGGCTGCTTTATCGGAAGTGCTCATCAAAAAAGACAAAGCACTGGAGAATAAACAGGTGCAAGTCGCTGCAAGTATATCTTGTATTGGTAAAGCTCTCAATACTTTGTTTTCTTCGGATCACAAAGACCAGACAGTAATAAAATTGCTGATCGAAGCAGGTCGACTGATGTGTGACTCACAACACAACGAGTCGATGACAAGGCGTAGTTTTATATGTTCTACAATAAAAAAAGATATTAAAGATCATTTGTTTAACACAGAAATCAATCAATTCTTATTTGGTGAACAGCTGACCGATACTCTCAGAGCTGCAAAAGCCATATCCAAATCAGGCGCTGAAATTAAAATAAACACACCAGTCAGAAGACCTGCACCAGCGCAGAGACCAAGGAAGGCCCCTACTCAGGCTTTAAACCAGAGGCCTCCGTTCCCGCCGACGCGGCAAGCGGGAGCAGCGAGGAGGACCGAGCCGGCGCCGCGCCCGCGGCCGCAGCAGCAACCGCGACAGCCGCCGCGCTTGCAGCAGCGCTCAGCCCCCCGGCGCTAGACCTGGTACGTCCGCAGGACGATTATCATATTTTTATGATCAATGGCAATTGATGACCAGTGATCCTGTTATATTATCGTGGATAAGAGGTTACGAGATACCGTTTACGAAACCGGTGCATCAGTCATACGAACCTAGTTTACCTACATTATCTTCATCAGAATCCCTTCAATACAGGGCGGCCATTACTGATCTTATAAACAGTGGAGCTATTTCACATTGTGAACCATGTGAAGGACAGTTTCTTTCTAGTTATTTCCTGATTAAAAAACCTAATGGTAAAAACAGATTTATATTGAATTTAAAGTCTTTAAACAAGCATATAACAACAGAACATTTTAAAATTGAAGATCTGAGAACAATTTTAAAACTAGTATCAAAAAACAGTTACATGGCCACCCTTGATTTGAAGGATGCGTATTTTCTCGTATCTATACATCCGAGCTTCAGAAAATACTTACGATTTAAGCACGAGGGTAAAATTTACCAATTCAATGTTTTACCATTTGGCCTAAACACAGCCCCATTTGTTTTTACAAAATTATTAAAACCGGTGATTTGTTTATTGAGATCATTAGGCTATTTGTCATCTATTTATTTAGATGACATTTGTATTATCTCTAATAATAATCAAGATTGCCTAGATAATATATCAAAAACAAGAAATATTTTGGAGTCCTTAGGATTTATTATTAATATACAAAAGAGCTGTATGATTCCGAGTAATGTTTGCAAATACCTTGGTTTCGTGATAGATTCGAAAAAATTTAATGTAAGCCTACCTAAAGAAAAACGAAATTTGATTAAACAAGAATTACAATCGCTCCAATTTAAACCTCGTTGTAAAATAAGACATTTTGCGCGCTTGGTAGGCCTCCTCACTTCATCTTGCCCCGCGATTCAGTACGGTTGGCTTTATACTAAGCAAATGGAAAGATGCAAATACCTTGCACTGTGTCAAACGAATAGTTACGATAGCCACATGTCTTTACCACATTACCTGCAGGACGATTTCTCCTGGTGGTTAAAATCAATTGATGACGCAGTCAATCCCATTAGACAAGACAGCTACTCGCTAGAAATATTTTCAGATGCTAGCAAAAAAGGGTGGGGGGCAGCATGCGGTGAGGAGACCGCCAGTGGCCAGTGGAGTAATTCAGAATGTATCAAACATATAAATTATCTAGAACTCCTAGCAGCATTCTTGGGTTTACAAATATTCGCAAAGGGATTAAAAAATCGTCAAGTTTTACTCCGTATTGACAACACAACTGCTATTTCGTACATCAACCGTATGGGTGGAGTAAGATTTCCACATCTAACTGAAATCACAAAATCCTTGTGGCAGTGGTGTGAAGCTCGCGGTATATTTGTGTTCGCCTCATACATAAGTTCAAAAGATAACGAAATAGCAGATGCGGAGTCTAGAAAATCTCACCCGGATACTGAATGGGAGATCAAGGATCATGCTTTTAAAAAGATTGTACAGGCCTTTGGGCAACATAAAATTGATCTTTTCGCATCAAGGTTAAATAATAAATGTGTTAAGTACATATCATGGGATAGAGACCCTGGAGCATTCGCTGTAAACGCTTTTACTTTAAGCTGGAAAAATCTTTCTTTCTACGCATTCCCTCCTTTTGCAGTTATACTAAAGGTTTTAAGAAAGATAATAACCGATCAGGCCGAGGGTATTGTTGTGGTCCCTCTTTGGCCCACGCAACCCTGGTTTCCACTATTTCAAAAACTTCTCTGTTCCGAATTGATTCAGTTTACACCCTCTGCTAATGTGTTATTGTCTATTTCCAACAGTCTCCCGAAGCTTACGTTGATTGCAGGGAAGTTATCAGGACGGCACTATGGAACAGAAGAGTACCACCGTCAGCTTTAGATATTATGATAGCTTCCTTGTCTGAAAATTCAATAAAACAATATGATGTTGCAATTAGACGTTGGGTAAGCTTTTGTAAAACTCAGAATATTGCAATAAATGAAGCGTCAATTCCGATGGTAATTTACTTTCTCACTGAATTATTTAATTCTGGTTTACAATACGGATCTTTAAACAGTCATCGCTCCGCTCTGTCTTTGATCTTAGGATCGAGAGTAGGGTCTGATGACCGTGTTACTAGGCTATTCAAAGGTTTTTACAGACTTCGTCCCCCAGCCCCCAAATATAATATCACTTGGGACCCCTCAATAGTTTTAGATTCATTATCGAAATGGTACCCAAACCGTAATTTAAGTTTAGAACAATTGACCAAAAAGACTGTAACTTTGCTCGTGCTAATAACTGCACACAGAAAATAACACTAGAAAATATAACTCTCCATGGTCAGCTTATATTAATCAAGATAAACGATTTAATAAAAACATCTCGCCCAGGTTCAGCTCAACCTTGTCTTAATATCCCATTTTATAAAGATCGTCCGGAAATATGTCCGGCTGAAGCATTAGTAGCTTATATAGATAGGACAAAGTTTTTGAGAAACAATGCTAATAGCCTATTCCTAAGTATTAAAAAACCACATAAACCGGTATCCACAAATACTATCAGTCGATGGATAAAAGATATGTTATCAATTAGCGGAATTGACACCTCAATATTTTCTGCATACTCCACCAGACACGTAGCCACCTCAGCCGCTCATAGAGCTGGTGTCAATATTGACACGATACGAAAGACCGCTGGGTGGAGTGGCACCTCCAACGTTTTCGCTAGATATTATCATAGAGATATTCAATGTGAACAATCTGATCAATTTGCCTTATCAATCCTAACCTCTGATTGATGCATTATGTTTAAATGTTATTAAAAATTAATTACTTATAAGTTACCCCTAATTAATGATAAACTACATTTCAGTTTTAGAAAACAATTATAATAAATATCGATTGATCATTATACGTTTACCTAATAGTTAAACATTAGTGTTTTAATATTTCAACATCTTTCAAAATCTACAATGTTATCTAATCTCGAAGGACGAAGCAATGAAGTATAATTGGAGATTAAACGAACTTACCTGAAGTAAAGTTCTATCCAAATTATACGAGTTGCTTCGTCCAAAGAGATTAGTCCCCTCCCAACCCTAAAACTCCCAATATCTTAAGGGAAATATTAAAAGGCTTTCAACTAAATGAATGACACTACAGGCATAACGAGAAGGAAGACGATGTACCTACCTACATACAAAAAAAAAAAAAAAAACTCAAACTTAGTGGGTGAAAGGCGATATCTTAGACGTATTACTACAATGTTATCTAATCTCTTTGGACGAAGCAACTCGTATAATTTGGATAGAACTTCACTTCAGGTAAGTTCGTTTAATCTCCAATAATTATGCCGTTGGTTTTGCTTATCATATAAATAAATAAATAATCAGGGAATTATTAACAACAAGTCTAGGTACAATTACCGATACTTTAAAATATTTTTATAATTTGAAATATACAAAATACCTACATGCAAATAAATCAACTTTCTAGCCATCCTTATGTGATTTCATATTAGGCAAACGATAAAACATAAATATTTCTCAAACAACACGAAAATAACGTTACTTACCAATATTAATTTCACCATTTACACCAACAAATTCCTAAAAGTATGACCTTTTTTACAAACACAATACCGACCACTCTAATCCCGTCTAAAAATAAAAACGATCCTAAAAGCAATACAGAAAAACCTGAACAGGAAAAAGTGTCTAAAAACTCTATACTGAGTCGAAAAATAATAATTTGGGAAATCCATTTCCACTATGATAGTATGAAAAGAGTCTAAGGGATATAGGACCCTTCGTCAAAACGAGATGAAATTAATATAATCTTCTTTTTTTTTCTCATAAAAGAGAATTCACAAAGTTATACACCAAGGCTTAGCTGTTCAAAAACCAGTCTTATTTTCACAAATATAAAGTTGGTGATGACTGCATGTATTTATAGGAGGTATGGTAAAAATAATAAATCTTAGCCCGATTTGAATAACTAAAGTGTATGAAATGCTCTTTGATTCTGAGCGGCCAGTGATGGTAACAGCACTGAGCTATTGTTAAGTTTTTGTGTAATAATAGAAAGTTTGTACTTCGATGCAATTTTTGTGGGTACTTGTGTGTGAACACAGAATTTACTTAAATATCTCAGTATATACTTACCTACTGATGAGGGGGCTCGTAGCTAAATAATAACAGCCACATGGGTCAATCGAAGCTTAAACTACGATAAACGCGGTCAGTTCGTGGATGGGTGACCTTAGAAAGTATGTTAAGCCGTTGGTCCCGGCTGTCATTCGTAGGTCTTTGACAGTCGTTACGGGTAGTCAGAAGCCGAAAAGTCTGCCAACTAGTCTTACAAAGGGGTATCGTTTTACCCAGTAACTGGTTTGTGGAGGTCAGATAGGTAGTCGGTCCATGTAAAACACTGGTAGTCAGCTGCATCCAGTTAGACTGCAAGCCGGCTTCAACATAGTTGGAAAAATACTGGGAATTTTTTATACGTACTGATTTAAAAAAAACTGAAAGCTTAAATTATAAGGAAGGCCCTAAGTTATCGCATCACCACTTCCTCCCTACGCTTGTTGATTTCCTTCAGACCCGTTTTAAAGGTCATTGGAAAATTCTTTATGTACTTACAATAAATACATTTCTTCTCGTCAAATTTCTATAGCTACACAACAGCCATAACTTCTTGAGGTAAATAATAAAACTCCACCGTCGAAATTTCAAGAAAACACCATGAAAGCGTGTCGCACCTTAAGGGAGTTATAACATAAATATGCCATGAACACTGACCCGCTTTGTGTAATAGAAACCTTGTTTCCAACAATAATTCAGGATTCTTATTTTTTATGAGCATTTCCGGGTTCAAAATCGGGCTCGTATTAATGTGACTTTTTCCATGTCATTATATGTATGTGCAATATTTGTTCCAAAAGTATAAGATGAAATTGTAAACATATATTGGTCAGGGTAAATTCTTACGGAATCAATAACTAAAGAGATTTATTAACATGCTCATCTATATTAAGAAGGTTTAAACTTCATATCTCACCCCTTTTTCCAACAATAATTGTTTGAATAACATTATTAAATTGTCATTGAAAAATCAACGACGATAGGTTTTAAAATTAACCTCATTTGTCAAAGTGGCGCCTCTCTAGCCACTCCTCAAAGAGGGGACTTATTGCCGCAATTGTGGCGTGCCCACAAATTGCCACCCACATTTACGTTTTCTGACCTATTTGTTTACATTTTCATCAGATACTTTTGGAGATTATAGGTAGTTTCTTTGATGATGTGAGTCAGTATAAAAATGTGAACTTCAATAGGAAAGTATTGGCTTCAATAGTCAAAACTCTTAAATATGAAGCCCTAAATTAAGTGCTTTGATATGGATTTGGGGAATAAACTAACTTGAGAATAATCTATAAACCCTTAAGTTCTCCATTCTACATAACCATGTGTCACAAATAAAGTCATACATCCTTGATTCCAATTTTTGTTATTTCCACTTACTCAAATACAATCAACTTAATTATGGTTTAAATTAAATTACTATAATTGAATGAAAGGCGGTAAAAATGGTTCGAATTGTAGCGCAAACTGAATTTTATGTGCTTGAATAAAAGTGTTTTTTTTTCTAAAAAACTTATACTTGTTTACACTTTTTGAAAATTAAACGCGAATGTACTCTACATTTGTTTGAAAATCAAGCAAAGTAACATGATTAAGGTTTTCGAGATCCTACTTAACCGTATGTAACAAACCTTAATATTAACGTTGCGTAGCAATTATATATTCGTTTCTTTGCGCGATGTTGACAGTCGTGCGCTCCTGTGTGTATGTACCAGCGAATATTAACATAATGTACTCTACGAAGTACCTAAATAAGGACGTCTGAAATTCTAAATGTACTGTTCTCTTTGAATAATAAAGATGGATCTTGGAAATGTTGACTTTTATTATAATTCCTGTTTTTTTTATAGGTTAGAATTTTCTGAAAGAAAAAAGTAATAGTAGTATTTGGGGTTCGTTCCCTGTGATTGACAGATACTATATATACTTATAAATAAAGTAACTTCACTTTGTGTGACTATGTCTGTCTGTCCATTTTTAACCGACTTCAAAAAAAGGAGCAGGTTTTCAATTCGGTTGAATTTTTTTTTCTTTTTAATTAAAAAAAAGGAGTTGGAGTTACTACTTATAACTTCGCGGTACTGTTTAAATCTAACTTGTGGTCACGTTCATACATTGAACAAGTTTGTTAAGAACCCTTTGAAAAATTAACTGCCTTATTTACAATAATAAATTAACTCAGCCTACTGATTCACTTACGGACATAATCTCCTACTGCCGCTGTCCTTACAAAAGGTAAAAAAACTCCCTTTTTAATTTCATCCCAAACTATACAAACATCGTCCCTAACTCTGCAAATATACACAGTGTAGTAGAAATGTTTTTAATAAAACTCTACCGTATCAGGAACATCTCTACATTACGTAGAGCGCTCACAAAGCCCCCTTTTGACTCTATTTAAAGCGTTACCTGCTCTATGTTATCGGATTTATTTGTCACTTGCTTTTTCCTGCGGGTTTTGGGTTGGAATTTTTAATACTTTTGTCGAAGAAACTTGGTTTTTAGAAGTGTGAGAATTTATTATGGAAGGCTTTGAGGAAAAACCTTTGACCTTTCGTAATAAAATAATTAAGAAAAAAAGGGGAAGAAATTTACATTTGTCAGATCATCACGCTTTCTGATTATTATGTCCAGGATTTCGTAATTTTTTTTTTTGTTCAATGAAAAAACACAAATATTGTCGTTATATTTTAGGTCTTCATTTTTACATTTCTATATTGCAAAGGTGGATCTCCTATCTGTTCATTTTATTTTATTTAATACTGTTTATTTTGACAAATCTTAAATACAAAATACAAGCTAAAGGGGGAAGAGGTCATTGGGAATCAAAAATACGTAATTATACGTAATTATAAGCATGGTTTTCAGTATTTAGAAGAATATTCACATTTATTTATAGAACACAAAAGCGAATATAGTCAAATAGTAAGATAATATATTTATTTTTGCGGACTTTATGTATTGTCCCCTTTTGACTGACTGTACATATTTTTGCAATATTTATGTACAATTCATCACTTTATATTATTACCAGTTACACCTATAACACTATGTATTTCACTATATTTACACCTTACATTATTATGCAAGCTTTACCTTAAATAACAAATCTGACGCTATCTACCATCTATCTATCCAGCGCTGCAAAATTTATTTTTTAAATGTCGCAGCATGTGCTGAGATAGGAGCCTTTTGGCCTTGTACAGGACTTTCTGCTTTTATTTTAATTTTACTATGTATTTTTTTATTGTTTCATTTTTATTTTTATGAATGTTTTATTTTTTTATTTATTTAATACTTCATGCACAGAAATGTACATAGGCAGACTTAATGCCATAGGCATTTTCTACCAGTCGACCTTTGGGTGATGCAGAGACAAACAGTGGTAGGTGCAATTACGAAATATTGAGGATGTAAAAAATATTCTAATATCAAGATACACATATTCGATCGATCGACGAACTTGACCGTCTTCTCAATAACTGTATTTGATTCGTTTTCAATCTGCGTAAATATAATCATGTGTCTGCGCATCGGTCGCTTCTAAAGTGGTTGCCCATACGCTAGCACAGAGAGCAAAGGGCGCTGACCACGTTGTTTTCATTTCTTGACTCTCCCACTTCCCATAGTTATCTAGCCCCCTACTTTGATTACATTCGTGACAACCATAGTAAGAATCTACGTTCATCAAATAATTGCGTTCTTCAATGCCCCCCACTCACCGCACAGACTTCGTTCACTCTTCTTCTTTTTGAGCGAAGGAAGAAGGAAGAGTGAACGAACGTTCACTCTTCCTTCTTCCCCCTGGAAATCAGGATGGCAACCAACCGATTATCTTTTAAAGTTAAAGTTCGCGAGCACATTCGTAAGAAGCTGGCAGTATCATCACAACGTTAATTTTTTCCCATTGTTTGTCTTATTTGATTTAGTATATTCATGTATTTATGTATACTTAATTGTGCTTATTTTTATATATATAATTAGTCATATACATTTATAGTTTGTAATAGGAATATGTGTATCTTGGTATTTGAATACTTTTTTTAATCCTCAATTTTTCGTAATTGCCCCTACCACTGTTTGTCTATGCATCACCCAAAGGTTGACTAGTAGAAAATACCTATGGCATTAAGTCCGCCTGTGTACATTTCTGTGCTTGAAGTATTAAATAAATAAATATTTTGAATGCTAGAAAATTGCACAGTCTCTGTGATAATCTCGATGCAGGTGAAACTGCGCAGCGTAACTAGTTAATAATATTAGCACTGGATGTTTCTCACGATTTCACTCGCATTTTAAGTAAACTACTTCTTGTTGTAGGATAAAAAACATATATATATATTAATCCGTATCATATTCTGTCTGTATACCAAATAACATTCAAATCAGTTAAATCGTTAAAACGTGAATGATTAAGAAACAAAAAATCAAACTTACAATTTATAATTCACTATTCACTGCATAAAAAAGATATTAATTCCATCAAAAAGATTTTTCCCGACGCCAAACTAAAGTTGGAAAAGTTCACCGAATGAATTGATAACGTTGAACGAATGAATGAATGAACTAAGTTTATTTCGACGGCAGCGGTGCAGTAAAATGTATAGGAATGATTGCAAATTCATTTTAAGTTGTATTTGGTGACGTTTTAATGAAAAGTGCAGAAATTGTGGAGAGAAAATTTAAATTATTGGTTTGAATACGAGCGTGGTAATGCAATGCTTGATTTAAAAATAAAATTTATTTAATCGATGCCAGTGTCCTTTTGTTTTTGTATTTATTTATATAGTTGTATAGTTAGTCATTTAATTTAATGTTATATTATATATACATATATTGTAGGATTCGTCATCAGTGAAAAAAAAAAACTATTTATGTACGGTTGGTGCAGTTACCTGCCGCGTTGGTCCAATGGTCGATAGCGCGACTTCTGTGCATTGGGTCCTGAGTTCGGTTCCAACAATATTATCATCTGCCTGCCCTTTCCTAATTACCTATATTCAGGTCGGCTTCCAGTCTAACCGGATGCAGCTGAATACCAGTATTTTACATGGTAACACGATAACCCTTGACAAGACTGGTAGTCAGACTTTCGGGTGTCTGTCTACCCGTAGCGACTGTAAAAGATCTACAAATGACGGCCGGGACCAACGACCTAACGTGCTTTCCGAGGCACGGAAGGTCTCTGTTTAAATGGATGATCAGTCATACACGTACGGACCTCGGCAAGCGTTGCTTAACCTTGAAGACCTGTGCGGTTGTTATTATATTATGCGTATCGCCATAAGGTCTCGGTTCCAACAACAAGCTAAGTATATTTTGTTCTTCCCGTATGTTGTGATTTTCACGTAAATATTTACGGATGATCACTTTGATCATAAAGACTTCTAACTTAATTATCTTTTAGGCACTTTTATCTTTTAAAATGTTCTGTCTGAAAAAACAAAGTTCTTTGGTAAATATTTTTCAGCCACCGTACGGCACTTGAGGGAAAAACATCTTAATTAAAAGTTTCAACACAAATACAAAGACTTTTCATCTTTTAGCTTAACTTTGCCTTCAAGGTCGTGGGTGATTAATCTGCTTGTAAAACAATAACAAAACTATGTTTGTCTTAGTGAGGGCAAAGACCCTTCATTAACAGAAACTACGAACATTAGATACTGACCAATATTTTACAATATTTTGATTTAAAAGACTGTCCGTGGAGTTTCTTGCCCGTTCTTCTCCATAGGAACATACTACGCTTTGAAATGGATAACTAGCTTCATCTTTCTAGCTGACCGACTGCTTGACAATTCAAAAGTACTTACCTGTAATTGGTTGAATTTAAATAATTGCTTTGAGTATGAATTTGATCAACATAAGATAATTATGTTTTACTTTGTGATGATTTTCATTTTCTAAGAAAGCCACATTACGATATAGTTTCTTGTTGTTGTTTTGTTTAAAGTGCAGATTCTGAAACTCCTATGCACTGGTCAAACTAAGGCGAAACCCGCGCGGGATGTGACTATTCGGGACTTTTTATAAGTTAGTTGTACCAGTCGGCGCACCCGATTAATTCCCGTACTCACCGCGGAATTTGCCTCCGTTAGACCAGAACTTTACCCACTATGACATCCGCGTATCATTAACGTACCTTTGTCGTAATTACAAAGCATACATATGAGTTATAACGTGAAACCTAACATCAAAAGCTCACACAAAACAATCATATCACCCTCAACTCGGCTGCTAAAATATTATAAAGCCCAAACAAATCTCAGTTGCACTCTGAACCGTTCACTTTGAATAATTGAATCAGTTTGACGGAATCTCACGAGCCCCACGAACCCCGCTAACCCCACGGACCCCGTACCTGCTGTTATACGATTCACTTGGTAATTATTCAGACGAGAATCGCCCGGGGAGTCTGTAGTTCATGAGACATCACTGTGCTTCGTGCAACATTTATTTGGTAACTTTGTGAACGTTTTGATGTTTGGAACGAAGGTGGTACTTAATTATTTTGGATTTGGAGTTAGTGTGAGATGTATCAAAAGATTTTGTTCTTTGTGCTTTCATATTTGATGGGCTTTCGGTATTCGGTATGTGATATACCTACCCATGTGAATATCGTAATAAAAGTGTTGCCAATTAGCATGGTTGGTGAGTTCACGGGTGGGTTTTAGTCAGTAAGAGTCTGACACGCCCTCCCGCTCCGCCCAGACTGGAAGAAGTAATTTGATAATTTCCAAAACAAAAAAATAGGTTGAGTGACATCGTACTTAAATATTGTCCCTAGGATAGGCAATTAATGAACCCCTAATATATTTGAATGTTTAGTGAAGTGTGAACTGATACAGCTAATATTTAAACGGAAAAAATATTTGATCTTAATTATTTATACCTAATTATTGATAGGAAAGTACAGTATTCAATAAAGATTTTACAAATTAGCTTTACTGACCTCTAAGAATGTAAGAAGTACTAGTTTACCTAAAGGTGACTAAAGAGACGCTTCGCTTTTTGTTAAATTTTGCCTTTCATTCCGCATCTTTCTCTTAAAGTGAAACGTCTGAACACAGAGTCAATGAAAAGTGAAAAATGAATTTGTTGTGAATCCATCCAACGATGTTGGATTTCGGAACTCGGTACATTTCACTTGCTTACTTGAATTATTGAAAAATGAAATGAAAGGAGTGGATGAACGTTCATTCTTATATAATTTTGTCAGTGTCGTCTGAAAGTGGAATAAAACTTCAGTGTAAGCGTGTGGTATCAGTTTAGCGAGAAACACGTAGTACTGTAACATAAGAGTGATTTTCTCAAGCGTGATTTCTAGGCGGCGCGGCTGAAAATCATATCTTAAACCAAACGTACCATAAAGTTTTTTTTTTTTTTTAAAGAAAGTAGACGTATATATCTTGATCTGGCTTTAAATATTTTAACAGAAAACATTTTAAAAATAATAAATAAAATTCATTTATTTCAGGTCCTAGACCCATATTAAGTACAAACAATACACAGATTTGTCAATTTTATAAGTATCGCTATTTGAGTCACAGGTAAATGTCAAATCATAATCATTTTAGTAGTTAGGAAAAATATGTTATTTAGCATTATTCTAAGTTTGGTGGTTATCTCACTAAACAGTGAGATGCAGATCTGTTGCAGATAATATTTAAACGCGGAATCTAATTTAACCTTTACAATGAATAAAAATACAGTTTTTTTATTGAAATTATTGTTAAAGCGCAATGAAGGAAATTTTAAACCCATTTTTTTAACCATCAAAGTTGGGTTAACATGACCAAATAATATTCATAAGCATCTCTTTTTACCCGACTTCTAAGAAGGTAAAAAGCCCCAGATTACCTTACAGTTAGCTACCGATATACACGTTGTACTAAAACGGTACTCAGTTCCATTCATTCAGTTGTGCTTTAAAGCTAAGTACGCACTGTGCGATGTTCGCAGCAGAGCAAAACTGTCGGTCTGAATCTCTTGTACAATTAGTTGTTTTGTACCAGTCCAGTAGTCCAGTTGACAGACTATTAAGTACTAAGTTGTGACCCCATTTTATTTTTTGAAAGAGTCTCATAGTATGTGGGGTGATGACCGAAGTGTACTACAATACTGCCTACTCCTGCGTGTTATATAGTTCTACATATTATATAGCAGGTGTGTGTATTGTATATTGCCATTTATAATCTACGTCACCGCGAATCTCTCAGGAAACTATTTAAAAGGATTAATATTATGACGGTACCTTGCCAATTCATTTATGAAAATATTATGTACGTAAGGAAAAATCCACATCTTTTTAATAAAATAAGTGATAGACATAATTTTAATACTAGAAATAAAGATAAACTAGATCAACCATTTTTCAGATTATCTAAAGTACATACATCTTTTATGGGGTACTGTGTTAAATGTTACAACAAAATACCTTGTGACATATTGCAATTAAATGAAAGAAAATTTAAAACTCATATTAAAAGTACACTTTGTATACAAGCATATTACAAAATTAGAGGATTGTATCCAAGATAAGAGTGCTTGGAAACATGCTGGTCCTGCTCCATAGCACAATTTAGAATCAAGACAAAATCGAATAGGTTGCTAATTTAATTGTAAAATTTATAATTTTGTGTTATATGACATCGATTTTACATTCTGTGATTACTTCCTCACACACTGAGATATTAATTTTAAAAAACATTAGGAAAATCGTCTAATTTTACAATGTTTGTAAATATGTGAGCACCATGTATCTATCACATAATTAAATTATCTGTCGTTGCTTCATTTTTAATTCATTTTACCTATTGTGGTATAGTAATTTTATTCTAGGTGCATCGTCTTCACATATAATTATTTAACTAATGTACGTACTTATACAAACTGTTGTAAAATATTTTAAAAGAGTAACGGTGGAGTTTCTTGCCCATTCTTCTCCATACGAAAACTACCTTTGGGAAGGGGCGACTATAATCAATTATATTATTTTATAAATTTTGACGTTCAAAAGTACCATACATGGGCCTATTTGAAATAAATGATTTGACTTTGACTTTATTACAGGTTGTGCCTTTTTCTACTTAAGTTATTATTACTACACTATTTGTATTTTAACATAGTGATTATTTTTGCCAACTACACATAATATTTTTCCTCCTCTTAAAAAGATTACCAACCACATTTTTTGCCCCAAACACTATATTTATAAGGGACATATTGCAACAAATTGCATATTTATGAGGCTCGCTGAGAAATGCGGCGGATGATAAATATCTGGCGGATGTGACGTCACGACACACGCTTCCTCTGCAGGTGAACTTAGCGCGCATGGAGAGGAGGTTTAGGAGGTACGGGGACGATACGGTTACGATTGCGATACGACTAAACAAATATGGACACGTCCGTGGCAACAAGAGAAAATATAGCGACAAAAATTATACATGAGGTTATTAGATGGCTAACAAGCCGCTGGTCCCACAGTGATATACTGCGCTTGCAGACATGTGCAATACTACAGACAAAGGACTGCAAGGTCTACATGTGTGTAACTACACGGCACTTGCGGCAAATGCGCTAAACCCTTTTTCCCATGGAGTAGGCAGAAACTAAATGAAATGTCGTCAGGAAAGTTTAGTATGAATGTGAATAGCTATACGACTCGGGGAAGACCAAAGAAAGCGATGGATGGACTGTGTGAAAGATGATATGGATAGGAAAGGAGTGACTACCGAGATGACGACTGATAGAGAAGTATGGAAGAAAGGGACATGTTGCGCCGACCGCAAATGAATTGGGATGAGGGAAACAGAAAAAAAAGAAAACAAGATTTTTTTTTTATTCATTTCATTTGCTTTTCATTCTTTATTATTGTTTGTTTATTTTAGGAGAATGATGATGAGTGTCTAGAAACTACATAACTAAAAACTATGATTCTCAATCAGCCTGGGGTCAGTTTGCAGTCAAACTTGATGGTGTGACTGGACAATTCCGATATTTTTTTATTAATTTTTGATTGGATGGTCTTCTTCTTCGTTTCACTCTTGACAGAGCGGTCGTGGTCACAATGAACTGTGTCGCAGGTGTAGTCGTTGCCAGCCTCACAAACTCCCTCCACGATCTGGTTCTGTTACATGACAGTCTGGCGCATTCAGTAACAAAGCTTGGCTGGTAGCTGATGAATTAAAGTGTAAATTTTAAAATAATAAAGAAATGTTCCAAAGCAACACCGGAGGGCCTACACACAGTGACATTCTATCAGCGATACAGATGATGGTGACAACATGTATGTATATACTTGTATTTCTAAACTAATCCTAACTAATTTCACAATCGTGAAAGTGAGTGTTGTTTGTCACGTTTTCACGCTAAAACAGCGGAACGGATTCATATGACAGGCACAGCGGCACATGGGTAGACCGTGACATGGGTTAGGTTATAAGATACTTTTTATCCATTCTTAGGGTATCGAGACTTATACAGGTGAAAGCACGGAGTGCAGCTAGTACTTTATAAATGTGAGTTTTTAAGGCATATCTACGGGTCATTGTAGCCTGAAATATGCTTTTATTATTATTTCCATAAGCTACAGGAAACCTCGTGTGAATCCTGTTGAAAATCGTTCTAGAAACGTAAAATGCTTTGAAAGCGATTGATACTTGTCTAGGCGCTCAGTTTCTACTACATTTAGCCACATTCCACCCTATACAGTAATTTTTTTTGAATAATAAAATTAAAATCTCTCTAAGAATAAAACAGTCGACGACTATCTTAATTTTGGATCTCTCTTTTTCCAAGTCGTCAGCTCTAAAAACACTAGAGTTAAATATTTCAGTCGGAGAGTGAAATATTGCTGGCGATATATATAAATGTTATGTTTTTAATATACTCGTGAATGGAACTAAAATATCCGTTAATGGAGATAATATAGTGATACTATTTGTACTCAGGATAATATTTTGGGATTTTACAGGGAAGTCTGCGTACGGTTATAAAATACAAATTGAGGTAGTTTAGCTTTTAACACATAATTGCCTTAATTTTATGGTGTGTGAGGGATTCACACAAAATACAATGGCCTTCCTTAAAGTAAATAAAATAGTCCACACAGTTAACATTAAACTTTTATATTTTTAATAAACTTGCAAGTCAAAAGCACAAGTTGAAACCGGAAAAGTTTTAACAAGAATTGCATATTGCATCGTATTTAAAACGTTTAAAACTCCTGCCTTTGGCTACAATGTCATCGGATGCAAAACAAACACAATTTTACTGAATCAATTATAGTTCTAAACATAGAACTTAACAAAATTACACTGTACCATCATACTCATGAAACATGATAGACTAAAATCACATTGAATTACTTCGTAACCTTGCTACGACGTAACGTAGTTACGTAGCCTCATAGTCTCGTAGCACAGCGCTACGTCGTAGCAAATTCTACGAAGCTACGCCGTAGCGGAGAGGGTAGCTAAGTGGAGTCTACGACAAAGGATTTCGGTTAAATAGTTTCATTCTGTTGATATTGTTTTGAGAATGTTGTAGTTTTAAAGTTAAGACGATTTAGATAAAGTTATCGTTAAGAAGCTTCTTGAGATTAAGACGATTTTGTTTGAATTGATGGAAGCACTTTGCGCAAATATTTTTCCTCAGTAGTTTTTTTTTGGGACTTGAACATAACTGGCGGAATGTGGGTGTACCATATGGGTACACCTCTGCCTAACACTTTTGGGAAATAAGGCGTGACTAATGATATTTGTGAGAAACATAACAGCCAGACTCCTCATAAAAACGTCCAATTGAGAAAATGAATAACAGCTACCCGTCCCGGGGATCGAACCAAAACCACCACGCTCTAAACACGTGCTTTCAGCTAAAGTAAGAACTATAACATTAATTATATAAATGTTTCAAAATTACCCTAAAATATGTTTATCATTTATGATGGCAGATGAAAAATCGACCATCATACTGACAAATCTAAGAAAATATACCAAATCACGAATACTTAATAAAACGTCCTCAACGATACAATTCAGGCACAATCAAAGAGTTCTTTCAATACAGCCTTCTGTTTATATATTTCTCAGAATGACTTTGAGCAAACAAATAAAACCGTTCGATCTGTGACAAACTCGCGACTGCATAACTTTATTCATTTTTTCGCCAACAGTTTGGAGATGGGGTATGAATGAAGCAAAGTATAAATAGGCATTTTAATTATTTATTCGTTTCTGCTTTAATTAAATGAGCATGTCGTTCTATCGCTTTCTGCGTGAGGAAGTTCTGATAACATACTTATTAAAGGAGAATTTATAGCGTGCAAAGAAGCTTCGAATTAATGGAATAAGCAAAGAAAGAAACAGAGAAACACACAGCAATACGACTTTATTGTAACTCTTTGAACGCAACACACAAACACTGGCTGTTGCAGTCGTTACAGAAGAGTCATAATTTCAAACAAAGCGGCAGTCATCAGTACTTCAATTGCGTAACAAACTTTCTATCACATTCCGAAAGATTTTGAATGTATTTGCTTTATACATTGTTTTAAAAATGGGAATTTAAACGGCTTGTGGCTACGTAATATCAGCCGCACGGAACAATCGATCAGATAAGGTACGCTAGTCGCGGTTGGTCAGTGGATGGGTGACCATCTACACAACATACCAAAACCTCTCCGTGCCTCGAAAAGCACATTAAGCTGTTGGTGAGACTGTTATTTTGTACATCTTTGACAGTTGTTACGGGTCGTCAGAAGCCCGAAAGTCTGACAACCAGTCTCACCACGGGGTATGGTGTTATCCAGTAACTGGATCGTGGAGGTCAGATAGACAGTCGCTCCATATAAAATAATGGTATTCAGCGGCATCCTGTTAGACTGGAGGCCAACCCCAACATAGTTAGGAAAGGTTAGGAATATGTATGTTATGATAATTATGATATATGCATTTTTTTTTAATGCAATCGATATTTATGAATATTATCAAAAATAAATTATATTGGGTTGTGCCCCAGTTTAAAAAAAACCCTTATTGATTGGCACCTTTCCTTACTGGTTAGGTGCGCAGAATACCTAACGTTAGAGAATTACAATGCTTGAACTGGAACGCTGTCACTCACGTGTGCGCGCTACATCTTTTCTGTACCCTCAAGAGACAGGCACGGGGAGCGAATAGGATTAACGGGATCAGTAAACAAGGAAGTAAAGTTGTCAGAACTGAGTTTATTAGCAAGTTGTGTGAATGAAGGTGGAAGGCTGAGGCTCGTATGTGTTAGTATAAAGAATACATATTGAATATTGTTTCTGATAACATGATCGGTCTGTGATCAATAAATCTGCTGTCAAACAAATCTCATGTAAACTACTACAATCAATCGACAATCTGCCTAGCCTTGTCCCAACTATGTTGGGATCGGCTTCCAGTCTTACCAAATGTAGCTGATTACCAGTAGTTTATATGGAGCGACTGTCTATCAGACACTCAGTTAAGTACTGGGTAACACGATACCCCTTTGTAAGACTGTTTGTCAGACTTTTGGGTTTCTGACGTCAAATATTCACGAATGTCAGGACCAACGGCTTAACGTGTTTTCCGAAATACGGAGGAGCCTTCATATGTAATGGATAGTGACCCATCCACGAACCGACTGCAGCAAGCGTAGCTTAACCTTCAATCAATCCAAGCGACTGTTATTGTACCCACGAGCTTCTCATGTCAACTACTATGACTGGTCATAAAGTAAAATAGCAAAAACCAATCATTAAAAAAGTTTTAAAAGCCTTTTCAATTTTATTCTGTTGACAATTCATTCCCCGACCCTTGCTCGAGCCAGCCCGTGCCGCTGAGCCAGTAGCTTTAACTTTATTTCCAAATAATCTTAATCCGATCCAGCTTGTCCCTTGTTGTCCTCCCCTGGCGATGCCCTAAGCCGAGCCCTTAGCGTGTAGTCGCTGAATTTATACGTTTTTTGGCCTGGCTGAATTTACTGAAAATTCCAAAAGAAAACGAAAAAATAACATATTAGTGAAACAACACAAAATACACGAGATTACACACACATTTTGGGTAATACATAACATGTTTGTCATCCTCTTCAATGAAGCTCAACTATGATGGCCCGATGGCAGCGCCTGAACCTGGACTTCATAAGTATGAAATCGCTAACCCGTCTCGAGCAAGCGTGGTGCTCAATGCTCGTGCCTTCTCTGTAAGAGAAGAGGGTAAGGCTGGTATTATAATTATGTATTAATATCATTATAGGTATAAATATCAGACTAGAAGCTCACGTCATAAGTGCAATGTGCAATCAAATGTTATCATAAAATTGATGTGCTACTGCCGCTCATTAACTCGACATTCACCAATCTTTTTTCCTTTGTCTAAAGAAACAGATCATTCCACTTAGAAACAACATTAGCATCTTAATAACAAGCCATTCTTAACGCCACAGTATCGCATTAAGTCGCGAACTTCACCCTCGACTGAAACAAGTTGTTTCAGCCCTCCCCCTTTTCTTCCCCTCTGAACAATTAGCCACTGCATTAAAACAAAGACAGAAGGAACTCGTTATTATCTTGAAGTTTCAATTTCTTTGGTGATTTGTTATGTTAGATTAAGATTAATATGTATCAAAATCTGTATCTGTTTGTATGATCGATTAGATCTCCTAAACTGCATAATGGATTTTGATGAGGATGTCACCATCGTTTAGAGCATTTATTTCGAACGGTTTATGTGTATAACAAGTTGATATTATCTTAAATTCACCGTTAAACCCGTGCAACTCAGGAGCGGGTCACTAGTTTAAATATAAATAAAGTAACAAGGTATTTCTTTATCATACCTACCAATAATACACATTAGTTAAGGTAAAATCATAGTGGTCTAAAAGCCTATTTTGATATTTAACGTTAGAACACGACAATCGACTAACTCTCATATAAACAATTGTCTTTACAAATTATTTATGTCCATCTGTCATGCCATCACGTGAAAACGAATGTCCGGATTTTAATAAAAAAAAATATTGATTCATAGTTACTAGCCTAACTGCCTGTATCTGTGGTTTCTGCCTACCCCCATGGAAAGAAGGCGTAACTTTATAATTGTGTGTACTAGCCTAACTTCAAATCTGCGATACCTAAATGAATTAATAGTGATAAATATATAAGTTACCACTTACAGCCACAAACAATAAATAGTACCCACTGAAATAATACAGCGATTTTGGCAGTTGCAAAACTGCTAAAAGTTACACTACATACAGTACAGACATAATGAAAAATGCGCTCACCTATTCCCAGCGAACAGCACTTGAAACTGATAGTCCAATAGACCGTCATGACAACTGTGTGTGATTGGCTCCATCAATCAACTGCACCGTCATACACTTCTTATTGGCTCACACTGTCTGATTGCAGACGTTAGATTGGCTAGCATAGGGTTATCTTAGTGGAGAACTACAAAATGTTTGACGTTTTATGGTGTTGATAAAATTGTGTTTGTGTTTGCTTGTCTTTTTGTTTGTTTGAGATATAGAGAGTAAAGCTTAAATATTATTTATGTTGAAAATATAGTGATTATTAATAAAAATCTGCGCTGTTTGTGTGTCTGTGTGTGTGTGTGTGTGTGAGTATGTTCAGCACAAAACTTTAATTTACGTTATATACGATACCCACAGCAAGAAACAGCTTGACTTATTAGCTCTTAGCTACGCGAAGAAGAAGATTTGTGGGAAAAAAAAATATCGTTGGAAATATGACGAAGTTACACGCTTTCAAGTTCAAAAATTCAAATTATTTTATTTCACATAAACCTACATGGGCACTTATGAAACGTCAGAAGCTAGGTGCAAGGTTCCAATTGGTCGTTTCCTATGGAGAAGAGCCGGCAAGAAACTCCACGTATAATCTTTTAAAAAATATCGGCTTTTACAATATTTTTACTGACTTCCAAAAAGGAGGAGGTTATATGTTCGTAGCGTATGTTTGTTTTTTTTTATGTATGTCCGCCGATTTCTCCGTTAATTGTAGACCGATTTGAAACATTCCCGAGGTGGTCCCATATAAATTTTATTAACTTTGCTTGAATAGTTTTTGAGTTAGCTTCAATAATACGTATTTTTTCCCACTTAGTATGTGGATGATATGATAAGTTCCTGTCACTGGTAGCAGATAGTAGTCCACGGGTCTCTCATATTCGAATTTGTGTGGGGTAAAAAATTACAAAAAGAAGCAACCGACTTCTAAAAAAAACCCTACAAAGTGAAAAATAACTTTCATTTCGGAAGTCGGTGGCAAGAAACGAAAATTCAAAACCAAAGACACCGAATTCCGAAATTAAAGTTATTTTTTACTTTGTATTTTTTTTTTTGGAAGTTGGTTGTTTTTTTTTTAAGTTTTTATGAAATAACAGTGTTAATAAGTATGCGAGGACAGGTATGTCTTTCACCAAGTACCAGGTACTTACCAAAACAGGAAATGATCAACAAATCTACAGTCCACTAAGCCTACTGCGTTCTTACATTTACAAAAGAGAAAAGAATCTATACAAAAGATAAAATAATTAATAAAAAACCTATTTTAATTAAACGCAATTACATGTTTGCTATTACCATTGTAACAAATCTGAATAATCATTATGTCTGAATAATTTCGAAGTTATTCTTCCATCCTTATCACGCAAAACGATCATGTATTGAATGGGGCGATGTTACAGTGGTCTTTCTGTCTTGTGAAGTTAGATGGTAGCAGTGTCAATCAACAGCTCTCCTAAATATGAATTACTAAGCTTTCACACAAAACACAGCAATAAGCCATGCATCGCCGCATTCAAGCTAAAATATTTTACACAATATAATAATGTCCGCAAATGTAAAAGTTAGTTCAAAACGAAATACTTGCAGGACAACAACGAATCCTCGCTATACGTTTCAGTGACAAAGCGTGTGGAAGTGCCCAGTTTTAATGTAACAAGGTATGAAATTTTTAGTATGGTCTTTTTGACCGGGTGTCGCAGTTGGAGGGTTAGTTAGAATATTGAAATTCATTGTTTAAGTTTATTTTTGAGAAGCTCGTGGCTAAGTAATAACAGCCGCACGGGTCGATCCATCAGGTTAAGCTACGCTTGCCGGGCTTGGTCCGTGGATGAATCTATACATACCGAGACTCCTCCGTGCCTCGAAAAGCAAGTTAAGCCGTTGGTCCCGGCTGTCATTCGTGGATCTTTGACAGTCTTTACAGGTCGTCAGAAGCCCGAAAGTCTGACAACCAGTCATACCAAGGGGTATTGTATTACCAGTTACCGGGTTGTGGAGGTCAGACAGGCAGTCGCTCCATGAAAAATACTGGCATTCAGTTGCATCTGGTTAGATTGGAAGCCGACCCCAACATAGTTAGGAAAAGGCTAGGCAGATTGATTTTGATCATTTATTTTAAGGGGGATCAAGCAATGTAGCTCACGAAATTACTTATGTTTTTTTTTGCAATATTGTAGTGCTGGTTTATGTACGTTATGTGATCAGTAAAACTCACAAACATTATTTGAAAGAAATAAAGTGACACTTTGACTGTGACATATTTTAAATGAAATAAAGAACACACAAAGTGCGGTGGACGGACCGTCTCTCTGCATTACCGTCGTGACGCTGGCAGAATAGTCGACATCGGTCGGCACAATTTTCATTCAAAAAAAAAATAAAAAATGCGGTGTGCGTCTTAAGGTTGAATCAAATAGGAGTCCAGCTCAGCATGTTGTGTCAGGCAAATATACCTGAGTCTGAAATTCTGCTAGTTCACTGCATTGACATACCTCGATCAGACGAGATACTTAAATACAGGAATGTGTGTTATTATTTTTAATTAATTAATCATTTATTTTCCATAATCATAATAACATCCAATTTGTTAGTAATTATAATACATAAAAGTACGTTTCATTTGGCATTTTTGGTAATGATGAATAATAATGTCAAAACCTTATTGGAATGGGACTCTTAGTATGTTATCAACAGAAAGATTCTATCTACAGCTTATCGTTTTACCAATATTTTTCTTGCTTTTCATAGACTATTAAATAAAGTCTACAAGACTAAAAACACAAGCCTGTTTAATAAAAACTCCTTTGTCTCGCCAAACAAAAGTCAAAAGAAAGTTCGATATTGATACAAAAGGGAACTATAATATTAAGCTGTTTTTTTTAGGCTCATTTACATAAGGATAGTTTCTCGCCCGACGAGAGACGATAATGTCCATGCGAGTCTCGCTAATATCAGACCCAAGTGTTTTGCAGTCATCGCACTCAAACTAAGAAGTAAGTACCTAGCGGTTTTAAGTTACCACCAAAGTACCTGCGAAGTTCCCGAAAGATATTTCTCGACAGCATGTGAAGCCAAGTCAGAGTCCCATGGGCAGCATAAAAACTCTGACGCCCGGTTAGTTACTAACCACAAGAAAAAGAAAAGAAGAAGACCGAAGTACACATTGTGGAATACAATGAATGATTGAGTATTGAAATAAAAACTCGTCTACGATTATGTCATATAAGCCTTGTCCGGTGTTTTTATAGATTTTTAGGTTATTTGAAAACTAGAAATAAATTTCAAAGATTTCTTGTTTACTCAGAGTCTTCCAATTTTAAAGATGAAGCGATTCTTGCCTTTCTCCATGTGTGTATCGTACGTACTAATCCCCCATTCGATTTCTCTTCGTGTAAATGAGCCTCTAAAGGCAAGTTACCGACACTTCAACAGAACGCGAAGTGCCGACAAGATTTAATGTATTGCATTGTGTCGGTCTTTCAGAGTCGACTCTGCAGTTTGAGGGTTAGCGAAGGAATTGGATTTTGGCGTTTTTAATTTTAGTAATGGTTTTTTTGTTTTGTTTTTAAATGAGTATTCATTTGTTCAGAGTACACCATAACATGTTTTTTAGTTCTTAAAATCACTTGAGCTTAGCAAAATAATGCAACATCTAATCTATTATAATAAAAATGAAATGCTGTTCGTTGGTACGCATCACTTCAGAACGGTTGGACCGATTTGGCAATTTTTTATTTTAAAAAGTTCGTAATAGTCCGAATCAGGTTCTTACTTAGAAAAGTTATTCGCGAATATTGAAAAATTCGGAAAACTGAAAGTGCATTGTCTATGAGAATTATTTAAATTAAGGCAGGACAACGTCTGTCGGGACAACTAGTTAGAATAAAAAATAAAAAAAAATAATGCTTAGTTAATAAATTAATTGAGAATGTTTTAATGTGGGTAGAATTGTTTTTTTTTTATGCAAATTGAAAAAATCTGACGTGGTAAAGACATACCTAATCCTATTTTCGATTCATAACAGTAGGGGAGATCAAAGAAAGGATGGATGGATTGTGTAAAACATGATATGGCTAGAAGGTTCTCTTATTCGTCGTCATCTCGGTAGTCACCCACTACTGAGATGACGACTAATTGCATCGACCTCAAAATATATATTTGATTAAATAAGCCCAACTACTAAGTTTAATGTTTGCAACAAAATATCCGTAATAGACTATTGAATTCACTCAATAGACTGCAATACTTGAACAAAAACCCGTTTTTCCTCCATTTGACTTACAAAGTCGACAACGAGCTACTCCAACTGTATTAACCCCCATTCGTCGCTGACAAGTAAAGGACTTTACAGACGAGACAACTAAAGGACTTAACAGACGCTACAGACATCGGTCCGCGGCAGAGCGGATTAGCGGTCTCCGATACAAATGGTAATTCACAGTACATTGTCATGTACAGTCGGAGAATAAAAAGGTTTACCACCAAAATAATAAAATAAAATCAAGCATGTGTTAGGCAGAGGTGTATATTACACCCACATACCAGTTATGTTCAAGTCTCAATTAATGGGCGGTAAGTCGATTGCCATATTGATATGTTTCTAATTATCGGTGCCGAGAGAATCAAAGGAATGCCTTCATTGAACTCACACATTCACAATATGAGACTTAGTGTGAGTACCAAGCGCATACACATCACATACATTATTATTATACCGAGCATGCAACAGACTCCGGAATGTTACATAAAAAAAATACTAATGGATAAACCCAGTAACACTTTGAATGACCTAGAGGTTGAACCCAGTACCATACGCCCAACTGCAGTCACGCTTATGACCACAACACAAATGAGGCAGTCAAACATTGTTATTTTGTCTTTTTTTTTCAGGTCACAAGTATTACCGCGTATCGGAAGACGTAGCGTTGGAAGGCCTCCCACAAGGTGGACCGATGATCTTGTGAAGGCCGCAGGAATCCGTTGGATGCGGGAAGCACAGAACCGGTCGAAGTGGCGGTGCTTGGGGGGGGCCTATGTCCAGCAGTTGACGTCTTTTGTCTGAAATGATGATGTATTACACGCAAAGTAACACTTCCATTATTTATCTGCTAAGCCCATTCTGTCCACGACCATACAACCCCTTACAATGGCAGCATTGGTTCTCAAGTGTTCACTCGCTGGTAGTTGCAGAGAGAGGGTAGAATTGAAACGTAATCAGATGCTTGCCAAGTGAGTTGGACTGCTACCAGGAATGTTCAATATCTTTGATTAAGGCGAGTTTTTGGATTATGGGTCGGTTTTCAGTTAAAATAAAGTTTAAGAGAAAAGGTGTTTTAGTTTCAGTAAGGTTTATGGGTCGTTTTCAAAATGTATGTATTTTTTTTTTGTGTTATCGTAACACAAAAGTAACACAATTGAAGAATAAGGACAGAGTCACAACGAAGTCGACGAACCTAATCTAATTTTTTCTTGTTGTTTCTTCCATTTTTGTGGATGTTTTAATTTTAAAGGCTCTCGGTAACGTCTTTGTCGTTCAGCGGGCGTTAACAGCATCTTTTCTAAAACGGAAATAGAATTACTATTCTTAACTTCTATATTTAAGTGAATAGTACCTGGGCTACCGAGCTTTACTCGATTATTACTATTTATTGTAACAAAAAATCGTTTTGCACTATTGCTTCATAAGTGTCAATAAAATAAAAACTCGAAAGCATAAATCTTATTCACGTAATCAGTATAGCTAAATGTTAGACATATTTATGAGAAATATATATTGTAATCTCAAACATTAACTACATTTTTCTTAAACTTGTCTTAAAACAATAAAAAATAAAAAATGATATATAAACTTGAACATATAAAAAAAAACAAAAGTAAGTCACCGAGCGGGATTCGCACCCGTAACACTCGTTTCTTGCCGTCTGCGTCTTAACCCGCTGGACCAGACGGACAGTGGCTGACAGTACGAAATTAGCGAGCATATTCTGCGTGGAAAGAAAAACGCATGAAAACTCGAAGACACGCGTTTTCCCAAATATCAATATATACTATAAGACTAATCTAGATCGATTGTTTACCCCCGAAAACCTCCATATACCAAATTTCAGCGAAATCGTTAGAGCCGTTTCCGAGATCAAAGAAATTTTATTTATTAATATACAAGAATTGCTCGTTTAAAGGTATAAAATACTGTGACAAGCCCTAAGTGTCACGTGACATAAAAATAGTAACACAATGGTCACACAATTGAACAAAATTAACGTTTCCCAAACCTTCAAAAAAAATTATTTTTGTAATTTCACCCTCGCGTTACTCGTGAAACATGAACTGCCACTGACATGCTGCACTGTAAAGTATAGTACTTACCGAATTCACGTAATTTGGCACTTTTAACACAATTTCTTTAAGTCCTTTTTACGACGCGCATGAATCGAAACCCACAGTTACTGAACTAAATTGTATAGCCGAAAGAAACTAAAACCCTCTCGTTGTTACTATTATGACGCATAGATTTCCCATGCTAAATTTGGGATTTACTTCTATTATTGTAAAATATCAACGTTACAAAAAGGAATCACAGAATGAATGGAATATGAGACACGTGTTTATGAGCAAATAAATAAATGGTTTATTAAAATTACATTGTTTTATAGTATATTTCTAATAACTTACCCCTTCACCTGACAATACATTGTTGAATCTGGTTACATAGTGCGTGCATTATTTATTATTTGCTGCATTTTAAAAATACGTGCGACTGTGGACGTAGTAATTTTGTATAGGAAACAAATCATGATAGGAATCAAATTTAGTTTAAAGCACCGCGGTAATCGACGCGTTAATGTCTTTTACTCCATGCACCGCGGCTATCAACGCGTTGATATCTTTTTAATGGTCAAAAGGTGGTGTCATCACGGTTTCGCGAAATCAGTGGTTTCGTACCATCTCAAAAATGCCCAACGCGTCTAAAGAAGTTTTCACTTCAAAAAACAACCGACGAGAAACGAAAATTCAAAACCAAAGACATTGACTTCCGACTTGTAAAATGTTTTTATTTTTCACTTTTTAGTTATAGTACCTACGCCATACAATTTCGAAAACCACTACTTGCTATGTAAATAACAGTGATAGAAACTTATCATATTGTCCACATACTAAATGGGAAAACATACGTATTATTGAAGCTAACTCAAAAACTACCCAAGCAAAGTTTTTATTATATGGGACTACATCTGAAGTATGACCTACCAAACAAAAAAGAATCAACAAAACCAATTCATAATTGGTGGAGTAATCACGTAATAAACATTTTAAAAAAAAGGAAATCAGTGGCACTCCGGGAATGCCGACAGAAGTGAAACTTTTTTTTTTAATATGGAAATTGGTTATATTGCTTTAAAAAACTATGTTTGATTCCTGTCATGATTTAGTCCTTCAAAAATGCCCAACGCACCTAAAGAAGTTTTCACTTCAAAAAAACATACAGTCAAATTGAGAACCTCCTCGCTTTTGGAAGCCGGTTGAAAATGACAAACGAATTGTATAGACTTTGTCCCGGTTTGATGAATGTGTGTCTATTGTGTGTCAATTGGATTATCTATATTTTTCTTCAAATTCATTAAAAGTTATTTCTCAAATTTCCCTTCTCCCGATGGCCACACTTCAGGAAAAATTGTAAAACTACCTACGTATATATCTGAAGATAATCACATTTAAGGGGACGAGCTCATAATGACCTCCACAGTCAAGTTCGAAATCAGTCAGACAATCCTGAAAACTGCTCGTAAATGGTTCCTTTACTTACAATTAATCATATAAGTTACAATTATAACTATGTACATTGTAAGTAATGGAACAATATCGAGAATCTCGATTAAAATGCACTGTTTCCACCTCTTTTTATCTCACTCAGTTCACAAATGTTTTACAAACAATGAAACTGAACTACGGCACTAAGTTCACAGATAATCGTTCTTCGCGTCGCAGTTGAAAACCAGCTGACACCTTGGAACTCAGTCCTAGTGTAGTTATACCTAGTTAAACTAGTTTGAATCCACAACTTTGTCCACGTGGATATCTGTTTTGAAATGTATACATATTCATGCCGAAAGCCTAGTTTGCGACAGTCGCGTAAACGTGTGACGATCGTTTTGGTTAGGACGCGGCTTTAGCTCCTGCTGCTCTACACTGTAGTGCACAGTCAACATGAAAATAGCTCATGCTACAGCAAAATACAAAATAGCTCGTTATGTAACGAGAAGAAAATGGGAGATGATGAACAACACGAGACTATCCTATACTTATAACAATCAAATAGATAATCGCTGATAATCATTTCTTCTCCTACAACCTCTACAAAACATGCATACATATTATAAATGCGCTAATAACTCTGTCCGTCTGTAACCTTTTCATGAGGAAGATCATGGCCTAGGTTAGGTTATAGAGTACTCTTTGTTCTGGTAGTACGTTCTCGTGGGATTTATTTATTTATTTGCACTTATGTACATCACACATTTTACAATATTTTCTGTCCGTCCCCCTAGGGATAGCTGCGGGCAAAAGCTACTAAATAATATCTCCCTAAAAAGTTATATCTTTAGTGATATAAACTGTATGTTATCTATCAGTCATTACTAAAATGTTTTATGTATAAATATGTATTGAAAGCCACAACAGTTGTTAAGTTTTATCAGTGTTTTAGCTTGTTTGTATGTAGTGCAGTTTTAAGTACTGCCTTGTTGCTCATTGTAACTTTGGTTATTGTATTTGGTAATGACCTCGCTAGCGCAGTGAGCTAATCTAGACAAAAAATAACAATAATAATATTAATATGTTACAAATTGGTTCAAAGGCAAATTCAAAGTCAAATCATTGATTTCAAATAGGCCCATGTATGGCACTTTTGAACGTTAAAATTTACAAAATAATATAATTGATTGTAGTCGCCCCTTCCAAAAGGTAGTTTTCGTATGGAGAAGAATGGACAAGAAACTCTACCGTTACTCTTTTAAAATGTTTTACAATAGTTTGCATAAGTACGTACATAATTAAATAATTACAGTTAAATAATTATATGTGAAGACGATGCACCTAGAATAAAATTACTATACCACAATAGGTAAAAAAAAAATGAAGCAACGACAGATAATTTAAGTTTGTGATAGATACATGGTGCTCACATATTTACAAACATTGTAAAAGTAGACGATTTTCCTATTTTTTTTTTTTTTATTAATAATCAGTGTGTGAGGAAGTAATCACAGAATGTAAAATCAATGTCATATAACACAAAGTTATAAATTTTACAATTAAATTAGCAACCTGTTTGATTTTGTCTTGATTCTTAATTGTCCTATGGAGCAGGACCAGCATGTTTCCAAGCACTCTTATCTTGGATATAATCCTCTAACTTTTAATATGCTTGTATACAAAGTGTACTTTTGATATGAGTTTTAAATTTTCTTTCATTTAATTGCAATATATCACAAGCTATTTTGTTGTAACAATTAACACAATACCCCATAAAAGTGATTATATAATATATTAGTTATAATAATTAATGTTATGATATTGATTGCGACGATAGGTCATGATGGAGTTAAATGAAATGAGTGGACTGTATAATATGTAGGTTTATGTAAATAAGGAAAATACAAACGGTGTCGGAAAGTAAACATGAGATTAGGATTAGGACGTTAACAAAACGCGTAAGCGCAGCCGTACGTGAAGACGTGCAACAGCTGACTGCCGAGGCGCGGGTGCTCGCGCTTAGCTGTGAGACCAGCTGACTCGCCGCTGTCCCCACATCCCTCGTTCACTGCCACCGGCGGGCGGTGATGCTGAGAACAGAAGTCTCAACAGTAATTGATATCTAGTAAGTATGCCATATAATGTTAACTTCCAAATATTTAACCTAGATATAAGTTAAATGTAAATAAATACTTGCTGCGCCCTAACACAGTCATGTACTCATAAGTTTTAGCCTAGCCTGAGTGACTGAGTGTACATTATGCAAAATAAATAAATAAGTAAAATAGCTATTACTGTGTTCGTTTGTGATTGCAGGTTTTTTTTTCATATCTTCATGTATGCGTTTATTTGTAATAAATAAATCTATTACAATATTTAACACAACTATTTATACTAGGTACCTACTATAAATGATGCGCTTCTGCCAGTCTTCTGGGCACGTTTCTGGATGACAGCGATGTGGACGAGAACTTCAACGCCTAAGTTATTTTTGTATTTATTTGTATAATCAGTTAGATACTCCCCCAGATTGCAAGATACGGTGAAATGTTGTTTTTTTTTTTTTCATTAGGTTGCTCTCGGATTGAGTTTGGTGCCCGGTTAAACCATTTAGGCCGTATCACAAAGGATACGGTAATTAATACGATTCACATGAATAAAACCTGGTTGAGGTTCGCACAGACCAGGGAAGCATGGCACAAAAGAGAGGACGACTATACTGAGCAGTTGGTGGAACAAGGCCGCCAATAATGGTGACTGATACAGTTGGCTTACAAACATGCTGGAAAAAAGCTTTTACTCGAAATGTGGATAAACAGTCTTTTCAAGAAATACAGGCATGATATTATGTCCCAACTCCGTTTCAAGATACAATAAATATGTCAGTTTCCAACCAATAATCTAGATTTAACTATCCTAAACTCGGCATAAATTCCTACATCTCCTGGAACCAGTCCCACAACTCCGCTTATCCCACGCGCTCCAACTTCACAGACAATTAAACTTCACATAAGAAACTTATTTCTATAATTATAAAATAACACGTACACCCCTTCTCACAAGTCCTGTCACAGTTTTTACAGACGAGAACAAAAAAAAAAGTTATATTTTTATATGGTAAACAGAACGACGGTCAACCTTATGTTAAATGGTCAGTGCCGCCTATAGATGTTTGAAATACAAGAGGCATCGTAGACGCGATGCCATCCCAGAGACAGCTAATAACTTATGTGAAATTAGTCAAATTCTACAACTAATGTCTCGTCTTAAGTATTGATTGAAACGAGCGCATAAATCATCTTCACACACAAACTTTTATGTATTACATTTCAATAATTAAACCTACAAAAATGTCACTAAGCACACATATTTTTGCCCTCAACTGTACTTACGTACACCTCTCCACACAAGTCCAGACTGTAGGGAGCCATGGAAACTGTTAGATACACGCGTTCGCCTCGCTAAGTACTTGTTAAGTTCATTTTTACACGGACCATTGGATGAATAGTGGTTTTAAGGTGACATACGGTATTTTGATATGGGTAGCAAGAATGTATTTAATTTTTATTTATTTACTTTTGTATAGGTACGCCAACGACTTATTCACTAATAATATATTACATAAAATAACTTATATATCTATTAGTACGGTGAATTTATCACATAAAGAAATACACAGCTTAGACATAGATAAAATAATACATTACAATAATTAGGAGAATTAATTTAAAGTAATTTAAAATGAACTAACTTATTTTTTGTTACAATGAAAGATAAATAAGAGCTACTTTACTATAGGAAGACAATAAAAAAGAAAATATAACATCAGATTTACTTATTTAATTTAAATACCTTTGGCAGGACATAACATAGGAACGTGTTGCGCCAACCCCACCAACCCCACGTAACAAGAACAGAAAGATGATGAACATGACATAACATCACATCGGCATTCTTTGCCACAGCACAGGAAACAGCACAGCACATTGAAGCACAGGTGTATAGCAAATCCAAATATAATCAGTTAGGTTTAAGGCCCATGAAATAGGAGAAAACCTATATTGTTATTAAGCCGACGTTCGTACGGACGTAATAAAATCGCGGCGGGATTTTTTCATACATGGGATTTTCAACGCTCTGCTTACCAATCTGAGGTATGCAAACGATATGGCGCTGCGGAGCCCATCAATCAGTGCACTCCGCAAATTGCTTGTGGTATGTGAGTCTTATGCGGCGACGCATGGGCTTACATACAACGTCAAAAAATCGCAGATGGTGATTTTTAAGTGCAAATATGTATCATTAGGTTCCTCGAGTGAGTATAAGCGGAACACCTTTGCAGCGTGTTGCTCAGGTTAAGTACCTAGGATATTTGGTCACGGAGGACTTATCTGATGATGCAGATTTGGACATGGAGCGTAGGGTGTTGGTTGTTCGGTGCAATATGCTAGCCCGCAGGTTTGCACATTCTACATAGTATGGATGTGAAGCTGTATCTATTTAAGACCTACTGCCAAATCTTCTACACGTGCAGCTTGTGGATGAAGTATACGCAGAGGGCCTACAACGTGCTACGCATTCAATGTAATAATGGGTTTAGAATGTTGATGGGGCTTCCGCGCTTCTGCAGCGCTTCGCAGATGTTCGAGGAAGCCCGTGTTGACGATTTTCATGCCTAATGAGAAAACGGGCAGCGTCAATAATGGATAGGTTGCGTGGAAGCTCCAACAGCATCCTAAAAACATCGGTCGACAAGGTGGACAACCCCTTTATTAGGCACTGTTGCACTTTATGCTAACTATGTGGCTCAACATATGTTGAGCCACATAGTTAGTTTCTGTTCATGATCTTTAAGGCTCCCCGTAAGAAGCAGTCATACGAGCCAATTATCACCCTCAATGGACAGCCCCTGCAAAGGGTGAAACAAACTAAATATCTGGGGCATTACGTAACGGAAGGCCTTAAGGATCATGAAGATATCGAACGCGAGCGGCGGGCTCTTGCTGTGAGAAGCAATATGCTGGTTCGCAGGTTTGCTTGTTGTAGTAAGGAGGTTAAGATAACGTTGTTTAAGGCTTACTGCCAGACCTTCTACACGAGCAGCCTCTGCGCTAGCTACACGCGGAAAACAATGGACGCCCTGAGGGTCCAATATAATAACAGCTTCAGAATGATTTTGGGACTGCCGCGCTTTTGCAGTGCCTCTGGCATGTTCGCGCAGGCGCGTGTTCACGACTTCCACGCAATGGTGAGGAGTCCCAACAGCATTCTGAAGATGTTAGTGGATAAATTTAACTCGCCGATAATGAATCACTTCATGCAGGTGTTGGTTAGGCAGAAGTGATTCATTACATCCGGTGAATGTTTGTAAATATTGTTTTTCTGTTATTTAGTACTTAGTTATAATAATTATAACTAAGTACTAAATAAAAAAAAACTTAAATGCTATGTTAGTGTGTTACAATTGTTGTAACACACTAACATAGCATTTAAGTTTTTTTTTTTTTGTATCTTACCAACTAGCATATGGATAATTGTTGTCTAAATTAATACATAAATTTAATTTAATTTTATAGTTATTAGTTGTTGTTAGGTTAGTTTGTAAGTTTTACTAACATAGTTTCTAAGACTGTTACCAATAATACATATTATGGATTGTATGTACCTTTTATGTGTGATCCGCAATAAATGAAATAAATATATATTTATTAGCACCGAGGGTTAAAAATCCAACAGTGTGTTTTTTCGCCGCGCTGGGATGCCTTCTGTTGAATTCTCAACGCTCGGCTTAACACGGAGAGTTAAAAATCCAGTGCGCGATAAAATTCCGCCGCGATTTTATTACGTCCGTGCGAACGTTGTCTAAAAGTGCAAATATACAATATGTAAAAAAACCCTGTCCGATCCGAAAGAGACACATAGTACTGCAACTACATAACCAAAAAGTAAAAAAATATATATTATTATTAAAAATAAAAAGTTATTGCTATTTAAACTTCAGGTTTTTCTGTACCAAAATTACCCCAAATTCATAAAAAAATATCAAGTTTTCAACAGGAGTCATTAGTTATGACTTGTCGACTCCCGCTAAACGACGGCCGCCCGCGCCCAATGTTAATAACCCGGTAAAATTCACCATTGAAAAAAATGTGGCGATTATATTTTTTTTCTTTTTTCCTGAAAATTTCCAACTCTCAGTACGATAATTAACAACACCCTCACGGATTGGACAGGGTTTTTTTACATGTTGTATACTTCGAGCTGCTTCTGGGAATCACCAAATAAAAATTTGTTTTATAACAATTTACCACGGTATCATAATCACGAACCTACGCTCGGTCACACTAGACACCAATAAACGCAACGAAATGAAATAAAAACATACAAAAAATAACTTAAAACTACGTATTTGTTCTTGAATTTTCCCTCTCGTATATCACCACCACCGCTTCCCCTCCCCCCGCTCGCCTAACGTCTAGACAAGCCAATTAATATTTATTGGCTGCTAATAGCAGTCGCATGGCGACCTACTCCCAATTATTTTTTACCATTTAAAGACTTTTTCAATAAAATTTCCATTTTTTTGCTGCGAATGCTGGGATTAAACAGATAAATCTGAAGCAAGTTAAAATATTTTTTTGTTAACAGAACTGAGGATTTATCTTTTATTAAAGTTTTTATTTTTAAACTGGCCAAAAATTTTAATAATCCAGCTCCCTAATGCGTAATACACTTTCTTTCACAATCCGAGTTTTTTTATTTGTTTTTATTGTTTGATTCGTTTAGTTTTTTATTTCGTTTGGTTCATGATTTTATTTTTTGGAATTGGTCTCATTTTCTAGAATTTTGAAGGAATAATCCATCGCTTCATAGGTTTGAAAAATTCGTCGCTCAACAACGTAAGTAACGCAATGAACTTGGGTAAACCGTCAAAATGAAACCCATTGCGATCAATTGTCATTTTGTGTGTGTTACACCCCGCTGTTCAGTCCATGGCGTTACCTCATGGAGTCTTAAAAAGACACTGTCACACAGTACAGGTATAAGTTGCAACCTGTACCTGTCACAGTGCCTTTCTAAAAAAAACCGAGCTTTTTCTAAAACTGTTGTTCCATGCATAAGCATAATCAGCCTATAACGTTCCCACTGCTGGGACACAACCCCCCACTCTGAGATAGGGACTGGTTACAGTCACGGGGTGGTGCACGGTAAGTGCCGGTGTCGTCACGATGTTTTAAGAGCAGTCATGGTGATGAATTAATTAAAGTGCCTGTCTAGGTTTGAATCTACGACCTTCAATTCTTAAGTCGCGGCGGTTATTCATATTGGCCGCATAATACACGTAAACCCAAATAATTTTAATTTCGCCAACACAAAAATTACCATTCGAAAACGAATCGTCATATCACCCAAAATTTATAATAAAAATGCCCAATTTATTTAATGATCTCTTACACGAATTTAATCACCACTTGGAAGCCAATCCGCAAATCCCCGTGTAACTGCGCCATCCAGTTGCCGCACTATTAGGTGGGGATTATAGAGGATTCAAGTTGTGAACACACAACACTGTTGTATGCTGTTGTATCGTAAACATGTCGCAGGGACTATAGGAAGTCGGTGTTTGTGTGATGTTTGCTGAAACGGGTACTAAATATCACGATTGTTGCATGTTTACAAAATCGTTTATTTCTGTAAGAAGATCTTCTAAGACACTTTTACTTACTTTATAAGAGAATGTCAGGTCAGAATTCCACGAGTGTCAGACGACAGTGTGGCGAGTTTCAGATGAGTGTGTGATGGTCATTGCGATTTTGTTTATGCAATTTATTTCGGTTTTTGATACAGTGAGGGATGCCCAAGGTAATCCACGGCTTTATGATGCGTTAATTGCTTAGAATATTTTTCAAATTAGTTTTTCATTTACAACGTTGGTATAGCATATTAATAAAACTATCGATTAATAAATTTGGATCACTACAAAATAACAAGTCTGATAAATTCCTTTCCTGTAAATCTATTAAAGCTTGTTCATAATTTAGAGTAGTAGTGGTTCTATTGACGATTTGAACTATTTTTAAATTTGTTATAGAGATAAATGTTGTATAATGATCAATACAAACATAGAATACTTTTTATCCCGCTATTCCCACGGGATCGAAACTTATGCGGGTGAAACCGCAAGGTGTTGCTAGTAATGTTTATATTAATGTCTCATGATTAATAGATGAATAAATATTATACCTTAAAAATTTTAGCAACTCCAAATTACGCCAAAAAAATTACACCAAAATGACAGTTATGCTAACCTTTGCTAAAGTATTATTATGCCACAGTACTATTATGCTAATAAAAGTTATGCTAAACAATATTATGCTTTAAAATTATATGCCAAGAGGGGGACTTGCCCTGCACGGACAGGTAAACACTGCTGCTCATATTCTTGAAGTAATTCTTTCAAGTTAATTGTGTAACAAAAACTATTTCCTTGTCCATAAAATCGAAAGCTTACCATTTATCTTCCATCCGTGTGGCTTCTGACCATGTGAAGATTAAAATATCATAACACAGTTATTACTTCCTCCCCTCTTAATTTGGCTAGTTTCCATTTTCCAGTATAATTTTTTACGCTTTTAACAAATCCGATTCCTTAAAACAAATAAACCATTGACTATTGAGTCTTAACCGGCTGACAAGGGTTAACTTTTAAGAAAAGAAGTCCAAATGGTACTTGAAAGCAATGGGGTAATAACCTGTCAGTAACTATACAATATAAATATAGGCAACGACCCATAAACGGTCCACTGCCGGTAATAGGCATCCGGGAATGGGCTACAGACCGCTATAAAGAACTGTTGCGTGTGATAGAATATTTGTGATAATCACCGAGTGCCAGGTGGATGTGAACTCAAGTAGTGAACTTATTTTGAAGATGTGATTGAATGGGGGACCTTGGTAGTGTTAAAACACGATTAAAATCTGAAATAATAAAAGATTGTAAATTAGTTTAGTTTCTATTATAAACAGAACAGTTTAAATGATGCTATTTTTAACCCCCGATGCAAAAAGAGGGGTGTTATAAGTTTGACCGCTTTGTGTGTGCATCTGTATGTCTGTCTGTGGCACCGTAGCTCTTAAACGGGTAAACCGAATTGAATGCGGTTTTTTTTTTATTTGAAAGCAAGTTTTTTAACAATGGTTCTTAAAGATATTTTATTAAAATCGGTTCAACCGTTTAAAAATTATCAGCTCTTTTCTAGTTGATGAATGGATGTGAGCGTCTTCCACGGGTCTGATCGATTTGAAATTTGGTATTCTGTTCCTTCAATGATATTAAAAGAACTTAGTACCTTGAACTGATGCTGCAGCATCACCTGGAATTTGCAGGATACCCAACTCCCTTACCAACTTACAGCACCAGTATCGTGTTTGGGCTCATTGGAATGGTCTCAATGAATATGTTATAGATAGACGATGAACTGTACCCTAATTGCGTAACTTATTTTCGTAAACAATTATACCTAATTTGTTTCATTTTGACAGTTCAACAACATGAATTACGTTATTTACGTTGTTAAGCAGATTATTGTTTTCCTACTTATGAAGCAATGGATTATCAATCTGTTTCAAATCGAAACAAATTGTGATTGTGTTGTATTATGCAATTAGGGTCTGGTCTGGTGATGGAGTAAAAAAGAGAAATAAGGAAATGTTTGCGTCGGGGATTTTTTAAATTTTAATATAATTTCACTTGTAAAATTAAGTAGCTACAATATGATTTGTGGCTACAATCTATTAAATAGATTTTAAGTTCATAAAATCCTGACACACCAAAGTGCCTGCAACATCTATGCAAAAGCAATGTACAGTGTTGTGTGCGGTGGTTATTAGAAACTTTGCATCAAACCGGACAATGCAGGCTAACTGCAACTAAACCAGTATAAGTTCTAACATACTTTTGTATGCAGCATAATTGGAAACTTACTAGATTAATAACAAAATGAAAAGTTTGAGCTTCGATTTTTATATTAAGTTTCTTCACACGTCTCTTGGTACTGAGAAATGGGGTCTTAAATAGCCGCCAAGTTATAGGTTGCGGGTTGAGAACCTAGAAGGATTCTTGAAAGAATAACAAACATTGAGAGTATAGTCGGCCTCGTAATTCCTTTACCACTTCAAGATTGAATGTCACTTGCCAATGTCTATGTGACAGTCAGATAGAATTTCAATTTACTGGAAATTGTTGTGAAAAGTGGTAAAGCAATTACGAGGTAGACTACACAATACTTTTAAGAAAACGTACAAATTTTATTATATTTTCGTATTAAACAGGCTATCTAACCTCCGTATCTTGAGTTGAGTCTGACTGCTACTGAGAATCTCTTGGAATGTCAGCTAAGGCACTTGGTCATTAGACCTTGGGAGTCACAACTATAGCTTAGATTTCTTGCATGATTTGCATAACATAACATAATACTGTTGCACTGTGTTAGGCAGAGGTGTACCTAATAGTACACCCGCGTTCCACCAGTTATGTTTAAGTCCCATGTAATATGGGACGAGCCAATTACCCTTAATCGGGCCTAAATCCAGAGTTTGGTCTTATGGAAAAACCAACAAAACTCTGTCCGACCTGGGAATCAAATCCAGGAGCTTATGCTCAGCAGTAGTGCTAGCGACCACCTAGACCAATGAAACAGACAAAACATGATTTCGTGTCTAAAAAAACAATTTATATCCTCAATTCTTCACCATTTTTAATACTAAAATCAAAAAATTCCAATAAAAAAGCAAACCATCATGAATTTCGCTCGCTGTCGGCGATTCGTAACAATAAATACGTACGAGTGAACGTCACGCGACGCGATACATTGCGCGTTATTTACGGCCGTAGTGTACGGAGCTCAGCTGCACCCAGCAATGGACGTTCGTTGGTACTGACAGCCTTTTAATAAGAGTGCTGTATAGTGACGTGGAGGACAATTTGTTCTGAAGAGGAATTGAAGCAATTTGAAAGATCTTTTTTTGGAGTTTTGTGGGGAAATTGATAAATAAAAACACGCAACTTGCTTTCCTGTACTTTATATGAATATGAGATTTTAAATTACTACAAGGATGTAAGAAGTAAGTAGTTATTAATTGGTAAGCTTTTATGCACCGAAACTGTTTTCGCAAATTATTTGCCAAACATGTAAACAAACACGAGTTTTAGGAAAAAAAACTCTAATGCCTACACATATGGTTCAGTTTGCGCTACAACTTCATATTTTTATGACTTTTTCAACAATACTAATCAGTCTAAAATAATCTTCATTTACACAGGTATAAAGTTGATGTAGGTATGTTTAAGTGGAAATAACATCAATTGGAAACAAGGTCATAAAAACTCTCAGAAATTATTTGAGTTACTTTTGAACACATTTTTCAATCCAACACTAAAACCTACTTTAAAGTGATTTTAACTTAGCTTGCCTAAAGACGCTTTCGCTTCAAAGCACTTAAAATAGCACACTTTTCACGGGAGAAATAAAAATGAATGATTATAATGTTTAAATATTCAAAAACTTTGGCGCCATTCAATTATATTACAAATACCTCGTGAAAGCTTACAAAACGCACACGTCGAGTCTCTATTCAACTGATTTCCGTTCCTCTTAACTCCATAGAAGGAAAACATCCTTACATTATTATAAAACAAAGTCCCCCGTCGCGTCTGTCTGTCTGTCTGAACGCGATAAACTCAAAAAGTACCGAATGGATTTTCAAACGATTTTCATCAATGGACGGTATCAATCATGCGGAAGGTTTTAATGTATAATTCATTAAGGTTTTGTGTAAATTGACTAAAATTTGACGAGTACTATTGAAGATGTCGGAAAAAATCATGCCGACTGGGAACTTTAGTAGCGTGCGCCGCGGAAATTGTAAAAGTTACATAAAATGTATGTTCTACAGTATTGTTTATCTTAAAAAGTTCAACAACAAAGTCTGGAATAGCGTATGTCTATCTTCTAAGGATGACCCACAATAACCATTTTTATCTTTCTGAATTTGATAAAAATTTCATTGTTATTTCCGAAGCTATTTTTACCGGTATTATATTAATCCTTAGCCAATAAACTATAGAATATATATAACTTAAATTGAGCATTTATTTTAGATTAAAATATGCCTAAACATCATTTCGTTTAAATGAATAGTTTAAAAGATATCATAGATTCAAGATTACGCGTAACAAAATAATTTAAAAATACCTTTTCCTAGACTATTAGGTATGTGATCCCGGTACTGCCCGGTTGTACATTCCCGTGGGATATTACTCGACATCCACGCGGGCGAAGCCGCAGGCAAAAGCTAGTATAAAAATAAAATAAAAACAACAAATAAGCCATTCAACAGATCAAATGGTAACTGAAAGATGTTCCTATGAAGAGTCGACGATACAGATAAAAAAAATATACCAAACAGCTAAGTCGGCATGGGACAGTAAGCAGATAAGTCCAGAAGGTTTCTAACATATTTTACAGTATTCGGAAGGACAATTCAACCAACTTAGCCTGTCGCAGCCCACTGCTGGGCTACAGCTGCTGGTACTTCCCATACTTAAAAATGTAGTTAAAATCACATACAGTGACATTCAATATCAAAATGTTGTTAAGGTACAGGAATTATGGATAGATCAAGACTGCGATTAGAATGCGAATTTTCTTAAAAATTCGGGATATATCTGTCAGATATATCTGATAGGTTCTCTCAACCAGATTTATTAAGAAATGAACTGAAACTGTACAAAGCTATCTGGCTGATAAATTAATCGGAATTGATCCGATTATTTACAATGTCTGCTGAAGTACAGAGCAAAAGCCTCTTCTCAAACGATTACAATCATACTTCAATTAACTCGGCAAATTGCAGTCCACTTCTGAACATAGCCAATGGTAGGTATAACCTAGTGGTTTGTTTGGCCAATCTTGCTCGCCTACTGCTTATAAAGTTTTCGTTTGCAATTTCGTGTATGTACATTGCTGTCACAAATTTTAAGTTTCCAACTTATTAACCGACTTCAAAAACGGGAGAAGGTTCTCAGCTTGTCGGTTTTTTTTTTACTTATAAAATAAGTAGTAGTAGTACTAATGCAGAATTATGCATTATCATAACATAACATAAAATCACGCCAGAATTCCCCGAAGTGTTAGACAGAGGTGTACCTATTATTGGTGTCTTAAAAACAAATAAATTAAAAATAATAATAAATTACAGATTACTTAATTATCCATATTTATAGAGTTATTTCACGTCATTAATTTGACATAGAAGTGATCTTGAGGAACTAGTCAAAGTGACATTCTATCAGCGATAACAATGAAGGAGAAGTGGAAACATGTATTGTATTGGATTGACATAAGCTACTGAAAAGTTTATGCAAATGCTGTTGACAGTCTTTGTAGAAATACGAAACGATTGCCACGGTTGCCACTGGGCTAACGTTCGCACGGACGTAGTAAAATCGGAGCGGGATTTTATCGCGCACTGCATTTTCAACTCTCGGTGTTAAGCCGACCGTTGAGAATCTAACGCGCTGGGACGCTCTCTCGTCCCAGCGCGTTGAAAAAACATACTGTTGGATTATCAACTCTCAGCGTTAAGCAGAGCGTTGAAAATCTAGTGCACTAAAAAAAAACGCCGCGATTTTATTACGTCTGTGCGAACGTCAGCTTATCTAGGCCATCTGGGTGCATAATAAAATAAAACCGGTCAAGTTTATCGGTCTATTAGATTCGGAGCAAAATGGGTGTGACAGACGGACAGATAGGCAGACAGACACGAGTCACCAAGTGTCCCGTTTTTTCCTTTTGAGGTACGAAAGCCTAAAAATCATGAAGTTCGATTCCCAGGTTGCGAAAAGTGTTATTGGGTTTTCCATCTGGAATTTCATTCCGGTGTCTGGATTTGTGTCGGTTGACGGCAATAGAGTCGCCCTTCTACATGGGACTTAAACATAACTGGCGAAATGTGGGCGTACTAAAAGGCACACCTCTGCCTAACCCTTCAGGGAATACAGGTGTGATGTTATGTTATGTTCATGTGTGTAATATTATCTAGTATTTTAGAAACTCTTTAAGTTTTGATGTCATATCATTATTAAGCTGTACTTCTGCATATTTTTATTCGTTCTAGTAAAAGTATGAATAGTGATCATTTTACGTCGGGCCACCTTATGAATTAAAACACATCGTCGCTCAGCGACTCTATCAAAAGGAAGCTTGTTGAATAGGAGAGTTCTGGCGTGGTACAAGTTAGAGGACGTGGAGACTTTAATACGACTCGTCGATGTTTCCGATTTTGTTAATTTGTTTTCATTCGGTTTTTGATTTGCAGATTTTGCTTTTAAATAAATAGTTAAGTTAGTTAATTAATTAAATAGTTTGTAGTCGACATGAAAGTTGACATTATAACACCCTCATTTGTCCATCTTTTAATGACGTGTCAGTGAGGTGGCAGACAATACAACCTATGTACCAAATGCAAAATAAAGGGTAGCAAAAAATTTATCATTCTTTAGTTTTGAAGCGATAACGGTGACTTGATAATGAGCAGAACGTTTTGGCATCGCAAGGATCAGACTTTGGTCCAATGTGTCCAGTAAATAACCTCAGAGCCCGTGAAGTTACCGTACCCGTACCCCAAACCTTAAAACCAAAAGACGGCAGAAATAACAACTTTAATAAAGTACTCCTACTTCAAAAACAGCATTACATAAAGATAGAAAAATAATATATTTATTCTCAACCACAAACACGTGTATTGACGTCACAAAGAAGAACGCATCAACGCCGCAGCAACTTGAGCCAGCTTCACAGAAGATTCCATTTGCCGCAAGGTACCTCTTACCCCCCTCACTTTACACCCCCTCTCGGTACAGACACGGTTCATCGGTACACGTATGCTAATGCCGAATGCGATACTGCGCCGATAACGGGAAGGGTTAAGAAGATTATAGACGGCCAATTTATTTATTTGACTCACTAAAAAGAAGTTGTATGATATGTGACCAAGTTCACACCAATCGTATTTTCAGCCGCTGACTGTGAGGGAGCGTTACGTAGTTTACTGTTTTTCCATACATATTCAACTTTTCGTTCACACCGACGAACCGACAATACTTTATTACAGAAATCCCATGTATCACTAAAGCTCACAGTGAGTCTGCTCACAATTGGCGACTGACTATACGCGGTCTTTGGCGTCAACATCATCAGCCGTTGCTATTAGGCTGCTTGCCATTATTCGTTTTATAGTCGTGATCAACAAAAATCAGTCTAGTGATTACGTATCCTATACTATTAAACGAGCAATATCTGTATAATATATATATTTGTTTGTATATATATTTGTACTCACGTTCTCGAAGTCGGCTCTAATGATTTCATTGAAAGCTGTAATATAGTAGTTTACGGGGGCAAAAAATTTATCAAGCTTTTTTATTGTTTATTAATTAAGGAACAAAACAAAATATAAACGGAAACATCACAAAACCTCAATAGTTTTGTCCGAATGTTGAAAACACTTTTAAGCAATCTTAATACTAACGAAATTTATGATTAAAACATAGTTTATAAAACATTGTAAGGTAGTTTGTAATAATAACTAAGAAAGCACAAGAACAACGACAATGCGGGTCACGCAGTCCGCCGATGTACTGACTAATTGAATGAAATTTAAATAGGTTATGCATTTTCAAAGAGATTCAAAGATTTTTTTATTATTTATTATATATTTATTTTTATAATTATTATATGTTATTTCCGATTGAATTTTTGATGGAACATCATTAATAAGAGTAGGTATTAAATAAGCAATCGTTCGTTTCTCGTAATAGTTTTTGTATCTCGATACTACCAGTTGGGATTGGGCTGCCATGCTTGTTGCTATGCTATGATGGAATTTAATTGGCTTAATTTGTTCTTTGCTGGTGAACTGTTCTATCAATAACCACTTTAGTATTTTAGTGTGTATTGGCAAGATTTTGCAATATTTAAAGAAACCAAAGCTAGGTCTCATATCTGGGAAAATTAGTTTTCTCCGTATTTTCACTCAAGCAGATCTCGGTCGCCCAAAGTTTAAAATGACATAATTAATAATGACATGAGAACGTTGAAATGATGCTTTAAAATGTTTCATCGCTTATTTTATTTTTTAATCTGCTGTTTCATAGATAAGTGTAATACCTACGCGGTCAAAATGTCCCATACATTTTGACCGCTTAGGTATCGCACTCGTGTTCTCGTATTGTATAAATTCAGACTTATTGCTAAAAAACTAATACATTTGTACACCAATTTCATTGGTAGGAAAAAGAGCTCGACTAAAATGTATACATAAGATCTTTATTGTAATACCTCTGTTCACGAATAAACATTGATTGATTGATTATTATCATGGCAGCATGGAATAAGTAGGTACTATACATGGATTAGTATGAACTTTTCATGCATTCTCTATTTTCACCAGAGCAGAGCTATGTCACCCAAGTACTGCAATAGATAAACATACTACACAATGTTAGTGTATGAAACTTTATGTGTTTCCTACACATGAAAGTTTATAAAAACACTTTAGGTAAGTGCATGGAATGTTGTTCCACGTCGAGGCGAGTATGAACTATCGTCAATAACAACAAGCAAGTTTGAAGACTGGGGTCGGCCTTACACTATGTTCAATTAGAATAAATAAGTCGATGATCAACATAGTATTTCGCTGTCTCGGTACAAAAAAAAAGAACAAATGAGAAAAATTACAATCATTAGATCAAAATCTAAAGAAATACTTTTTTATTTATTTACGTAGATTGACAGAATGCGGTATTTACAACTGGAATCATCATCTGCCTAGCTTTTTCCCAACCGTGTTGAGAGCTTCCAGTCATCAGCAGTCATTCAGCTGCATCTGGTTAGTCAAATGCAGCTGAATACCAGTATTTTACATGCAGCGACTGCCTTTCTGACTGCCACAAACCAGTTACTGGGTAACACTCAGTGGGGCTCACATATATCGAGCCTAGTGGGAAGGCTCAGTTCGGCCGCCTACGCCGTCAGGAAAATAAAACAATACACTGACGTTGATACAGCTCGGTTAGTCTATTTTGGTTATTTTCATAGCGTTATGTCCTACGGTATTCTGCTGTGGGGCAAAGCTGCTGATATTCAAAATATATTTGTCCTTCAAAAACGAGCTGTTCGAGCAATTTACCAGCTAGGTGCTAGAATTTCTCTGAGACATTTTTTTCAAAGATGTTGGACTTGTTATAACCTTTTATAACAAGCAACCCTCTTCTTTGCTAGATTTGTCCTTTATCACGTTTAAAACTAAAGTAAAATCCAACCTTTGTTCAAAGGCATACTATTGTATCAACGACTACTTAAATTATAAGAATACCTAGTTAGTTGCTGTGATTAACTCAAGACAATGTTTATGTTCTTTCTCCAGAATTAGCTTACCTACCGACAGGTTATATGAGTTTATATAATTGTTTATTTTAATTGAATTTACAAGTAATTTTTTTTTTCTTTTGAATTAAGGCTCTTTCAAACAGGCGCGACACGCGATGCGACACAAAGACACCGCACTTCGCGCAACGAGCGGTGTCTTTGTGTCGCGTCGCGTGTCGCGCCTGTTTGAAAGACCCTTGAGTCAATTAATTTTTATTTTATTTTCTTGTTGACATAATCTACTCATTACAATGTTTTTGTTAGGAGGTGTATGCAAATTGTGGTCAGCTAGCGACCTCGATAATTGATCATATTATTTTTTTCCTGAGCAACCGGCAGCAAGTTCGTTATGCTCCCTTAGATGTCACTGCTTGCGGTAGCGTCGGGGGTCGGATTGCCTCCTTCCCTCAAATATGGCGAGGGGGGTAATGGCTGATCTTTGCGTTATGCTCGTGAACGGGTGCTACTACTTCCAACTACAGCTTTATATAGCTTTATGTAAGCAAGCACGCCTTTTATGCCTGGAGGCTTTATTTAGATATTTAGTTCTGTTTACGTTTAGTTTTTATTTTTTTTATTTCTGCTCTCGATGTTTTTGGTTGGTATGTTTGCGTGTCCTAGTTGACATATAGCCAATAATTGATCATTTTAATTATTTTTTGTGCTGCATAATGTAATTCTTTTTTTGCATACTATTGTATAGAATCTTTTTTTTCTAGCTTAAACAGACAGCTGTGCTGCTGGGGAGTTTGTTGCGCCACTTCTTCTTCCCAGCTAAAGGCACTAGGAAGTGATGAAGGGTGGGCGTTTTGGGGGACTGTCTTATGTAATTTTGACGTTCAAAAGGGCTGATTTTCAGCCTAGTTTGAATAAATGACTTTTGAATTTTTGACACGATACCCCTTGGTAAGATTCTGAATCAAACACATATAACTGCAATACGGAATTACACTATAAAGTGAAAAATTACTTCAATTTAAGTGAAAAAAATCCTTAGGTGCGTTGGGCATTTTTGAGATGGAGCTAAACAATTGATTTCGTGACACTGTTACGACCCCAGCTATTGACCATAAAAAAGACATCAACGCGCGATACATTATTTCATGCACAATAAAATTGTTCAAGTTTTCACTTCTGTCGGCACTCCCGAAGTGCCAGTTTTTTTTTTTGAAAATCGGTGTTTTTGGTTTTGAATTTTCGTTTTTGCCACCGACTTCCAAAACTAAAATTATTTTTCACTTTGCAGTGTTTATTTTGGATTTCGGTTGTTTCTTATGTAAAAAGTTTTTAATTTCACTTTTTAGTTGTGGTACCTCGAATACCATGTAAATAACAGTGACAGGAACTTATCATATCATCCACATACTAAATGGAAAAAAATACGTATTATTGACGCTAACTCAAAAACTACCCAAGCAAAGTTAATAAAATGTTTACGGGCCACCTCTGAAGTATGACCTACCAAACAAAAAAAGAATCATCAAAATCCTACTTCCTACTATAATATTATAAATGCGAAAGTGTGAGGATGGATGTTTGTTACTCTTTCACGCAAAAACTACTGAACGGATTTGTATGAAATTTACCACACGTAATTTGATAGTTGTATTAACATTAGGATTTTAAAGGACTTTTTATCCCGATATTCCCACGGGATCGAGACTTATAAAATCACGGCGCCGCTAGTTAAGTCATAATTAGCAGAGTAATCGCGTAAAATACATACAAAAAAAAAACATACAGTCGAATTGAGAACCTCCTCCTTTTGGAAGTCGATTAAAAAGAGGCCAGCACCACCCTCAGGGGTCATGGTATTCAGGCTTTGGCTTGGGGTCTCCTGAGGGGGGCGTAGGCTGCTTGAAATTCCCTCTTCTGTCAGTGGGGCTGTTTTAAAGTCTGTTTTTCGCTACTGCATTCATCCCTTATGCTTAGGAACGCCACCGTGTTTCTGTAAATTACGGTTTAAACCTAATTAATCAACTGGCACACTGCGGCTTGTCAAGTGGGTGGTGTATGATATATTAATTAATTAAATCTCGTTGATAAATATAATTATTTTGCACTTACTTGACCTCCTGTCACGGAGTTTGTCAGCTACACCTAACACTTTCACAAACACTGCTTACAAAAACCACAGCTACACAATTATCCAATACATCCTATGTTATTATTCTTATTATGCATTGCATCATAACATAACATTCATTACGCGCTATTATGCCATGATATAATTATGACGTACCCAGTGCATAATAACAATATGTCAAAACGTCAAGCAAATAGTTTTATGACAGCTACGCGCATAGATTGCAATAAATCTGCGGCGCGTGAGTCGCCGACGGAACGAAATGTTGCCATTTCAAATATTATATTTGTGTAAACATTTAGGACTAAGTATTGTATTAATTTTATTTTTGATTTGTTATTTCACTATATGCTGCACCGGGTGACGTCATCACGTCAGTGCCGGCTGTCACTGAAAATCAGCGCTGGGGCTCTGTTTCGCATGGGGTCGCAGCATTTATGCTGAGCGATGGCCGTTTTGCGTGAATGTGACGCATATTTTCCCCCAATTTGTTATTTACGTGTTTATTATCTTTCTTTGCATCATGTTTACCGCAAATAAACGTATTTTCTTTCTTTCTTTCTTTCTATGTCCTCTTCTTCCATACTTCTCTGTTAGTACGGAATGAACATGGGTTTAAAAGCTACATAAGTATAAACTGCTCTTAAAACGGCGAAGGAACACATCGTGAGAAAAGCGGCATGTCCTACAACCAAAAATTCGAAGACCAACCCGCACTGGGCTCGCGTGTTGAAGACCAACCCACTCCCTCTCAAAGAGAAGAGGCCTGTGTTCCAGTAGTGGGATCATTATAGGCTGATTATGCTATGCTAAGTGTAAACTTCGCAAACAGACAATACATTCAACTATATTTACTTAACGCCTACTTACTCCGTTAATTATAATAACTAGCCAACTTGAAGCGACAACTTAGAAGCACAGCATTGTTCCCAGGCGACTGACAACTTGCGACAACTTTTATGCTAACTAAGTGAATTGTGTCGCTTGCTATAGTCGCGTCGCGTCGTGTGCAACAAACAATGTATCAATAACGCAACTTTAGTCTTTAGCCAGCTTTACTGTTATGTTGCGTTTAGTTTGTGAGATTGGTTTTAAGTTATTAATTGTTTGTCTATTAGTAGCGAATGGAGAATGTTAAAGGCACCATGCATTGTAAACAGCTAACTGTATTAGCTAAATCGTCACAACAAAAATCGTGTGAACACTTAGGTGTTCACACGATTTTCTCATTGGTTTTTGTTTGGTGCTACTAGATTTTTTATGAAAAACCCATAGCGCTGGCTTGCCTGACAATCGAAACCGCTCTCGCATAGCATTCGCGCTTGTGACTACTAGATCAACGGCGCATACTTTCTTAACCAGTTATAAACGAAGAAAGAAAAAGAAAAATCTAATTCTGACAAACAATGGTTAGGTTAGTTACAAAATTATGTAGGAAGGATTTTATTTAATTCATACCCGAGAGGGATTAAATGTTTAATGTGTCTGGATAAAAGTTTGTCTGGGAGTTTTAAATTATTGCCCATGGGAAATTTATTTTAATAAATAACTGTGCAACTCTATTTCTTTTTAGCTCTGCACCTGATTTTTCCGCTTATATAGTTCGGCGCAGCCATGCCTTCGGCGCTTAGTATCAGTAGCGATACCTCTACCACAGTATACACGGTGTTTCATTATCTCGTCTGTTCCAGTGATGCAGTATCCGGGATATTATCTGCCCTTCAATGAGATTTGTAGGTTGAACATGGTCATAAATACGAAGGATGTTTCCAATAACTGTTTCGTCATTTGTATCTCATCATCTGCCTAGCCTTTTCATTGGATCGGATACCAGTCTAACCTGGACTTTACATGGAGCGACTGCTTATCTGACCTCCACAACTTAGTTGGGTACTTAGTAACATGATACCCCTTAGCAAAAGTCAAAGTCAAATCATGTATTTAAAATAGGCACATAAAGGGCAGTTTGAATGTTAAAATTTACAAGAAAATAGAATTGATTTTAGTCGCCCCTTCCAAAAGGTAGTTTCAAGAGAAGAATTTGCAAGAAACTCCACCGTTGTTCTTTCAAAATGTTTTTTAATATTTTGCATACATTAATTATATTTTATAATTAATAACATTTTCCCGCAGCTTAGCTTGCGTGGAAGTCGGAAATTATCCCTTGGAAACGTACTAGCGGGATAAAAAGTATCCCATGTGACTCTTATTAAAATAAAGGTAGGGTATTTACCACTTGAGTTTTTTGTTTAAAAACATATTTTTCTTGTACCGGCAACATTTTACTCATAAACGTCACCCAGTCGGCAGTTTGGTGAAAAAAAATTGAAATTGTTGTGACGTTCCGATAAAAAAAATGGTAAGTGATTTTTGCGTTCAAAATCATAAACTATGTTATATTTTTGTAGTTTTACATACATTACGTTGCAAAATCCGGTAATATAATGTATGGTTTTGATCGTGTGAAGTTGTGGGTAAATAATTTACCACTATTAGTGGTAAATTATTTACCGTTGTTCATTGGTACCAAACTATGAGTTGCATTTACTAATATAAAAATGATATGCATTTTTTTGGTTGTGAATGATGCGTATTTCTGAATTTGCTTAGCTTTGCTTATTTCGTTTTTTTTTCAATGATCTAAACATAACTAGATTAAACATGGTGGAAAAGAAGAAGAAACGTTTAACGTATACCAGTGACTCCAAAATACTCGAAAAAATAGTGGATAATCTAGACGAGCTATCTAGCTATCTATCACACTGCAGAGGAAACTTAAGCAGAATAATTATCTATTTTTTATAATTAATAAAACGATGTACTTATTATGAAAATGATCATATTTTATTTACCTACATTACATTCATACCTACATTCGAAAAACATTAGCCTCCTTCTGAGTCGAATGCTTCAGAAGGAGTATAATGTATTAAACTAAAAATAAATTTAAAAACTTATATTTTTTAAGTAGTACCTAAATAACACAAGCAGATCCAGTGAAAACACCTAGTCTAGGAATTTAAACAGATCGTAATAGATAATGGTAACTATTTTACCACCAACGTAATATTTTGCAAGTTGTTAATGGATAATGATAATCCCTTCCCTTTTTGTTTTTTTTTTTTCATTAAAAATGAAATCAGCGGCCCCTAATTACCCAGAAACAAACCTCGTTTTTTCCTAAATATCCACAGGGGCTCGCGTTTGTTTAAGAGTGTTTTAAAAAAAAAAATGCTACCTCTGAAATGACTTGTCCCATGACTTTCACTCTGTGTTTCACAGGCTATTTATTCAAAATTCAATTGTATACATTTTAAAACAAATTAAATACCCAAACATTAACTATTTACGTATCCATAATAACTTAAATTGGTATATTTTACTTAAATATTGTTAATTTATATAAAAAAGAAGGGATTTTTTTTTTGTGTCCCTTGCTCCATTTGTAACGTTCTGATCAAAAATTATTCATTATTAATCTATTTTTGTTCAAGAATTGTGTGTTATTTGGAAAGAATTATATGTATCAGATTCAATAATATTCTAGTTTCAATGAATTGTTGTTTAAAATAATATTTTTGTCTCGTCTCTCAAAACTGCATTGATGGAAATTTCTGCATACACTACGTCAGTTAAGGCTCCTACAAACAGGGGCGACACGCGACGCGACACAAAGACACCGCTCGTCGCGCGACGAGCGGTGTCTTTGTGTCGCGTCGCTTGTCGCGCTTGTTTGTAAGAGCCTTTATTGATTTTGTACCAAAAAAATGACTAAACTGTGTTTTGTGTTTGAATGATGACAACATGTTAGTCCGTAAACGGTCGCGTTAATTTGTGTTTTGATAGCATTTGTGTCGCTATCATGTGAAAAAGCGGTCGCGTGTCACGTTGTGCTGTTTGTGTTTTCCTCTACGAACGTATTTTCTTACGGTAAGTATTGTTGTTTAACCTATACTTTTTCGTGCCTAAACACAAAAACAACATATAGGTTCTGAATTGTAAGTAATATTTAGTAAAATTACGTTGCAAATACTGCATTTTTGAGTTTGTGTTAATATCGACATTGTACGTCACGTCCACTACGCGACGTGTTGTAGTAGTGGAACACCAAATGTAGCGTAGTGGAATTCTTAGGCATGGTTTACATAGTGTTATATATTTTTTCGCTAAACTCAGAACATAAATATCTATAATCTGCAATAATTTAACATAAGTCGTAGTTATTATTTGCAAGTTACAAAATTTGAGAAATTTGACATTCGTTTAGTTTCCGTTAAAAATATAGAAAGCAGTTATTTTTACTCAATGTTTTTGAAATGGACTCTTTTTATGAATCATGAACTTGATAGAAACAGCTATAGTATATATTTATCAACAGCATATTCAGATTATTTGAGTTTCATAATTTAAACAAAAACGCGAAAGTGCTGGCCAATAAAACTATAAGACTTCGATTTTATACTATTAACGACCAAATAGATAATATTATGTTCATGAAAAAAACATATATTTTAATTTCAACATTTAATTTCATGATCAAATAATGTAATATACTATCAAAAAATTGTATGTACATATTTTAAAAATACATAGCTTAGTATTGTGGATCTTCATGGACAAAAGCAAATTAAAAAAAAATCTACGTCGATTTTTTTAAATCTGCTGTAGTTTACAACCTCAAAATTGATCTTGTTAAAGCTAATAATCTTTTTTCTAGAACTCGGTATGGTGTTAACGGCTGCGGAGTGATCTAAACGATACAGAGAAAGGATAAAACAAGACCCAAAAAAGCATGAACATCATAAAAAAAGGAACTTAAAAGACTGAAAAAACATATGAAAAATATTAATGGGATTACCGAAGAGCAAAAAGAAGTTGAAGAAGAAAAAGATGGAGAGAACAAAAAAGGCATCAAAAAGAAAAGAGGGTAAAACAGGCGACAGGAACAACACAAAAATCCACTGAAGCAGCCAGTACTTCAACACAAATTGCGAATCTTGACAAAAGAGTACTATATGGCCAGGATATTACTAATGGGTCTGAAGCGTGTCAAATTTTGCAAAATACAATGAAGTCTGTGAAGTGCTTTTACGTGGCGTGCGACGATATTAAAAATTTTAAGAATCTGATCCCTGATGGCTTACGTGTAGTGCCTAGAACAATGCAAGTGCATCAAGTTATTTCTAGTCAAGCTAATCAGATGCAATTCCGATAGCTGAGTTGTTTTTGTAATGAAATGTGCGGTTTATGTTCTTGTTATCTTCCGAAAACACATTTTCTAGTGGATCACTTAGAGCCATTTAATAAAGAATCAGGGACTTTGTTGCCTGCAAGTAGTATTATGATAAATCCATCCGACACATCTGTCGCACTAGTTACTTTTCCAGAGCAGGATCCATTAATAGTCCGCAGCCCAAAAACAGTTTGCGAATCTGCTACAGACTAGCCCTTGCCCATAGCTATCGAGGAAATGGAAAGTATCGATCTCACTAATTCTTTTGACGTGAAAATTCTAGAAACAGATCCTTTTTCAATCATTATAGAAGATTTACCATCTGTATTTGGTGAATGTTCCTCTCTAAATATCCCAAAAGACGTTCCGATAGTTGTTTCGCCAAAAATAACCACAATTAACGCTGCAGTTTCACCGGCCGTCAAGACCGTTATAATTAGCAATACGTTTGCTTATGAAACGCCACCCATTAAGAGAGTAAAAATCCTGAAACCTTGTGCGGCATCTCTTGATGACACGGTTAATATAAGATCAGTAAATATATTACTGCCAAAAGCCGAGAAAGAGAACCGAACCAAGGACAAAATTAATTATACGTCATCAGCGAGAACGTTTCCTTGTCATATTTGTAAAACTCGTCAACCATTCTTTCTGCAGGATATGGCAAAGTGCATGGTATGCTTAAAATGGATTTGCATATCTCGTAGTGGAATTACATCATTTGACTACATTTGTGATGTGTGCCTAAGTGATTAGGAAGGGATCTAGTAAAAAAAATTATTAACCTTAGCACTTATGAAACGTCAGTAGCTAAGCGCACGGTTTCCTATGGAGAAGAAGCAGGCAAAAAACCTCCACAGTTACTATTTTAAAAATATGGGCTTTTACAATGTTTTCAATTTACAGTGTTAGTAGGAATGGTGTTCATCCCACTGCTAGGCAAAGGCCAAATGTTATAATTATAGTGGATGTATTGTGTGACGACATTCTCTTTCGAAAGCATGATTAAAAGCGCAATCTGATTCCTACACAACAGGGGTCCATAAAACCACCAAGCCACCATAACTTTTTATCCACAAAACCCCATAACAAAAGCAACACAATTTTGCCAGACGTACCAGGCGCACATAAGTGCTAGCGGCTAAACTAATACATTCGGGTGCACATCATATTACGTTGTCCGCTACATAATATATGAACATGCTCATATTTGCATAGCGACGTCCGGAATTTGAGCACGTTATTAAGGGACAGTAGTTTTGTTGGTAAGTGCTTTCTCCTATAAGATTTGGTTTGGACATTGTTGTTCCGGGTTTGTGTTTATATTTTCTAGGTATATTTATTTGAGAATGGTCTTTTGTTGCATATTTTTACCTAATGTCTGACTACCATTTATTATTGCCTCAAGAACTGCCTCCTTGGTCTAATGGTCGCAAGTTGTGCGACTGCTAAGTTTGGGTCCTAGACCTGCTATCTAATTACGTAACACATTTTCTTAAACGATTAAGACTACTCTGTTTCATTTTGACAGTTCAACAACATTCAATGCGTTATTTACTTTATTAAGCAGATTTTGTTTTCCAACTTATGAAGCAATGGATTAGCAATCTGTTTCAAAACGATTCAGATTGTGGTTGATCGTGTATTACGAAATTAGGGTACTACTGGTCCTAAGTTAGGCAAAATGATACAGGGATTTCATTCAGAATTACATAAAAAAGCCCGGAGTCTGTATTTTCCTGGTGGCTTGGTCATCCTCTATGACATTTGACTTAAACGTAACTTGTGAAATGTACTTGTATTGTACCACTGCTTACCCTTGCGAAGAATGTAGGCATAATTTTATGTTATACACAGGCTTTTCATGACAATTTTTACACAAATAAATTGCCCTTTAACACACGTACAGCAAAAAATAAAGAACAAAGCCCTAATGTTCACCTGAGTAGAAAAAAATACTTTTCCCCGTAACATAAGTATGTATAAGAAGTGTAACGTATTAGCAACAGTTTGTATGTCACTTTTTGTTCTCATTAACACGAGACATGCTCTGTTATCTTGCTCCTCATTGTGGAAAGAAATGGTTTTGTGTTGCTAGGAGGATATTTTGAGTGTGAAATATGTCTTGTAGGGAGTGTTTTTTGAGCAATGTAATAATGTTGTGGTCTAATTTGAATTAACTACGAACTGGGAACATAAGTAAAGTAATTTTTACAGCCTGTATAATTCTGGTAAACATTAATTGTTACTAACCCTATGGACTCCGTCTGAAATAAAAATATTCTATTATATTATATTAGAATAGCTCTCTTTTTCTTTATTTATTAACCGAGTTCAAAAAGGAAGAGGTTCTCAATTCGACTATACCTATATCTTTTTTTTATTTATGTAACGCGATTACTTCGCCAAGAATTGATTATGATGATTTTTGTTTTGTTTGGCATTCAAATTTTGTGAAGGGTAGCTACCACGCCTACAAAGTGAAAAAAAAAAAATTAAAAAAAAAAAAACAACCGAAAACCAAAAAAAAAAAACACTATGTAAAAATAACTTTAATTTCGGAAGTCGGTGGCAAAAAACGAAAAATCAAAACCAAAAATACCGCCTTCCGAAATTTAAGTTATTTTTCATTTAAAAGGTTGATTTTCAATTATAATTTTCAGTCAAACACTTGTACTGACAAAGTGCTCCATAAAGGCTTGTGGAAACCTCATAATATTTTGTTCGACCCGAGGAGCGAACCGAGAAACCATTGCTTAGCAGTCACACTCGATTACTAGACCAACAAAGCAGTAAATCATACATTGTCAACTGCAGAGTAAATTTGTCCGCACAATTAATAATATTTTGTCAGACTTTATATTTTTTTCCTATCTATTCATCCAACCCATTTGATATCCTAAAAACACATGTTATCTTTGTTATCCCCAAAAATATATCAATCCAAATATGCGAGGTTGTTGTTCCACCGCATCCGCTCTCAATAAAATATAGCTGCACTGTGTAATTTAAATGTCGTTCAATATTTTATGAGTGACGTATCAACTAGTTTACGAGTGATCCCCCTTGTTGCCGCAAATCTCTCGCGGGTTATAGCGCGGGGTGGGGTTAAGGGGTTAGCGGGTTATTTTGAAAAATTCCTTGATAAACAAGCTAACATTCCACCTCCTGCTTAGAGGCGGCTTACTGGACCCTTCAACATGTTGTATGTAAAGACTAACGTGTTTGTAATTTGGATGACAATAAAAGTCTACCTATTCAGAAAAGTATATTATTAGATTTGGAATCCGAAAAAGTCGGTACTATCACCGTACCTATTCCTACTTACATTGATGTGCTTCCGCTTAAATGAATTTAAATGCATAATCATCCTATAACTTCCCCATTACTGGGACACAAGCCTCTTCTCTGTGAGATGCAGTGGGCTTTAATCCACCACGCGGGCCCAGTGCGGGTTGGTAGATTTCAAATGTCTTCGAATTTTTGGTTCTACTATCTCTTCGCGATGTTTTGAGAGCAGTGGTTATGAAATAATTTACACAAAGTAAAACGCCTGTGAGCGTTTGCAGGGCCACACCTGCTATTACAAATATGATTGCACATGAGACTTCAACTACACCTTTGGATGCCACAGGCACCTAGGTAGATGAATTTCAAGGTATTGCAGGGGCTGGCATGGTAATGATGTTACCATGTGGCAAATAATCAGATAGTTCCGTCGCTTACAAGGAAAAAAGCCATATTTTACTGCCTGTACTTTTTTGTGCATCATGATGATAAGCATAAAGAATCCTCTATCGCCATCTCTGTTGCTCGCACCACACCCCAAACTACACGCGTCTCGTTTCCGCGCTGTCATACCGTATTCATGGGATTTAGAAATGCAGCATTATACCGACACATGTACCCACAGTTACGTTGTTTTATACGCACTAAAACTGTGTAGTATTATAACAAAAGATAAAACATGTTGTTTGCACCTGACTGCTGAAGAAAGTCGAAGAAAATAACAAAGAATTTGGGGAAAAATGAGCCTTTTTGAAGACGAAAACGAAAACTTTTTCAATTTACGTACTTAATGTTACAATAGCTAAAATTAATGATTTCGACAGATAGATACAATAAAAAACATTACACTCCTTTTGGGCAGTCGTGTATTAGTAGTAGTCAGGTGACTGTGCTAAGGAGTTATTCGAACTTACAATAATAAACTGGTCGCAAGTTTGAAAATAAATATCCTAAACGAGTTTTTTAACTGGATTTTTTAGTTTTTTTACCCTCTTTTGTCTCAGTCACAGAAGTATTTCATAACAACTTTCCCTTTATCTCCATATCAACTGTTTAAAAACCCAAAATCTATGCTCCCGTGTCCGGACAATCACGGCGCGTGTATGAAACATTCACGGGATCCCGGGAAGCGGTCCCGGGCCGGAATAATTGATGTGCCCAGCACTACAACAAAGAATAATAGGTGAATATTTTAGGAGGCGTTTTCTGAGACCACTGCCACGATATAAGTGGAGATCGAAGGTTTACTTGTTTTAGTGATTTATTATATTAAAAGGTGGTTGACGAGTGAGGTCTTCCAATAACAAAAAGATCACTCTGATCTTAAGCTTGCAACTCCGAGCATTAGACAGCCGAGGATTATTTATCGTAGGTATACGATTGCAAACCTCCTCGAGATGCGCCAGCCGTAACATTATCAGTCAGTCTATCTCACTGGGGAGTGATCAATCCTAAGTTATATTTGCAGAATCGACATCTATTTTTCATTCAATGACTCAAAGACAATCGGCTCTTGTTCAGATCTTATAGTTAGCAGATCGCAGCTTTAGCTTTCTGACTTTACGAGTTATGGCGTTTCCTTTAGGTCCTAACTCTTAAGGCTTGTGCAGACCAGCACGATATCGCAGGCGCTACAAGGGTCGCGCTGCCTGTAGCGCCCGCGATATCGCGCCAGTTTGCACGAGCCTTTAGGCTCACTTACACCACAAAGTCACTAAATCCGTTTATTGTGAAATATATTTCATCATTTCACATCAATTCAATTCAATTTATTCATAAACACTTTACAGTGTAAATTCGAAATAATTTTGTCTCTATCATTTTTAAAAGAGTGACATAAACAGAACGATGTTTTATGCGCATTGCGCAAAACGCATTTAATGATTTTCGGTGCAAACGGTTTAGTAAATTAGTGTTTAATGGACAAGTTCACTCTACAACAACATTGTAAGAAGTTGGTTTTCTGTACTCCACTGTTTAGTATCTCTGCTTACCCTTTGTGCATTTCAATGGAGATTGAATGAAGCTCATAACAGCAGGGTTTTACGATGATGTCTATGAGAGGAGGCTGATGATTGTTTCTTTGGTAGTGACCTCGCTGTCAGGAGTACAGCTGCTTTGATTCTGATCACGTTTATACAAAAGATAAATGATTTTGTAAGTGAATTTTAGTGTAATTTTATCAATAGGAATCTAGATGAAGATATTACGTTTAAAACACTAGAGAAACTCGTTTCCATTCATTTTACGTTATTTTTGATAGTGTCAAAATTGATCCACATTTATTTTTTGTGACGGAAAAGTAGCTTTGGGCATTTATTAGCTGATATTACGTAAATCAAATAAAAGATGCTTTCTCCAAAAACTCCGAATGAACAGTTTAAAAAACTAATCACCCAAAAATGAAACTCAATTTAATATAAACCTAAAAGGCTTTAAGACTTTTTTACTTTTGAAAAGGGTTTGGTAGTGTTTGGTTTGGTGGTGTTTAGTTTGATTTAATAGAGCGTTGGAAATTGAGCTTCCGCAAAAAAAAACAAATTTCAATAACGCGAATGTCCAAAAGGAGATTTAACCATAGCAACCATAGGGGTGCGGTTACACGCGCAACGTTAATTGCATAATTCTGGGTACGAAAATATCATCATCATCATCTGCCTGCCTTTTCCCAAATATCTTGAGGTCGACTTCCAGTCTAACCGGATGCAGCTGCATACCAGTATTTGACATGGAGCGACTGCCTATCTGACCTCTACACCACAACCCAGTTACTGGGTAACACGATACAACACGTCTAGGTTCGACAACATTCAGCAATTTACTGTGATGTCACAACATCTAGCAATTGTTATAACCAGTGATCGGAGTCTGTAGGTAGATTGATTTTAGGTACTCGCATCATGAATAGTCATAGAAATCATAATATAGATAGGCCTTTTTTCCGGAATTTCATTTTGGTACTTACGGGATTGAATCAAATATTGTAAAAGTAAGGATTTTTAAACTACTAAATTAGAAATTTATAGAATGCGATAGATTAACATTTAAAATTGTTTTATTCTCATGTATCAAGTAATAAAGTGAATCTTACTGTTGTGCGTCCATTCTAAACTTACATAATATGACTAATTTAGTAGCTATTTCTTGTAAGTATATTATCTGCTGCATGTAATTGTTAATTCTTGAATTTTGTTTTTTTTTTTATACTTCTTATTATTTTTTGGCATTCAATGCAATAACAGCAAAAGGGTTAAACATTTCTTATTCATATTGTTGTATTCTTTATTCTACACATTACAACATTTGAAATTCCTTAAAAAATCTTAATAATTTCAAAATACCGGAATCCTAGAGGCATATCCATACTAATATATACGTGCCAATTCATTGACCCCAGATCAATGTACCTACTCCAATCACTAGTTATAACTGTGCCTTTGCACAGGCGAAACATTCACATAAACATGTTGAAATATTAATTTTCTCTGAAACTTTGTATCGAACATTGACAGAAAACAGATATTTGAACATGTTTTTAAGTGAATGTATCGCCTGTAAATTAAAAATTTAAAATATTTTTATTTACAGAATTCTGTCCTCATGATACGAATAACTTGTTACTACAGGATCAACAGATATTGAAAAAAAAAAAACTGGTGTATCATAACACATACAAAACTGCAATAACCCAATCAAACTGGTGTGGAACATCAGATTTTCTAAATGTAAGATGATTTTGTGACAGCAATGGAAGCAATTTTTTGGTACCTATTATACTAGATTTTACTGCCTCTAGCAACTATTGCCCAGCAATAATTGTTCCGTTTAAATCCCCGTGTAAACACAGCTTTAGAGGGGTAGATGGGGGACGGGGGGGAGGGGATAACGAACCTCCGCTAGCCATATGGGGCTCGGACATTGAATATTGCATGTAAATACGTACTCCAGTATGTTTGGCTAAATTGTGTAGCAGAATTAGGGTATAAAAATATTGCTGGGAATGGATATTGAGCTGTTTAGCGGGTGAGATGATAATGAGCGGTATATTTTGTTATTTAATTAAGAAAAACTTTGACTGTCTAGTCCAAAAAAATAGTGTGGTATTTTAAAAGATAAATTTAAACTCGACCAAATTTCAAATTTAATGTCAATTGTTGCAAACAAGAAAACAATGCCAACCAAAATTAATTTTATGCTAATTCCATCGATCTAACAAATAATTTAAGCCAAATCAAATATTTTTGTTGGTTAATTGACTCATCGACCCATCTATGTAAAATACTCAACTATGATCTTAATAAAAAGCCCACGGGTAGTGCACACTGAAAGTTATTTGAATATAATCATAAAAAGTTAGTGTGTTCATAAATAGTGCAGAACCATAAAAAGGGGGGCAGTAAACTTCGTTTATCAAGATAAATGTTAGTATTGCAAGTGGCACACTACTTTATATCATCATACCATAGCTGAATCGGTACCTATTGAACAACTTACAAATCAATATTTATATAATAATCGCCACACTGAGAAAATAGATTGATGATCAAAAATGTACGTAATCTCAGAACGACCACCAACCACCCCAAGTATTTTTCCGTTTTTTTCATCTTGTCTGTTTGTATGTTTGTACAGAAACTGTTCAATAAATAAATTAGCTTTTTGGGGTAAAATAAGTTGCAACTAATGTCCCTTGTCACATTCGCCTGATTATAATAATTAGATACATATGCCTTGGCACGAATATACACTCAACCGCCATTTACAAATTCGAAAACACCCGCCATCTTGCAACACAAATCATGACAGCATCTTCAAATTAAACTCTCAACTACCTTCATAGAAAAAGCTCACATCAGCAAAAACTAAGCGATTCCGGCATTAAGTTGGAGCTCGGAATGCTCGGGACTGTGGAACAGTGGCGGTATTCGAACAGTAAAAATGTAGCGTCATGCATTATGCATTCACTGCGGTGCGTCGGCTAAACGCGGCTGACTGTCACACCGGACTAGAATGTCGACTAGTGCTACAAGATTCTATTGGCGCGCGAATCACGTTAACAAGGGGCGCTGTACGTAAACAGTTATGAAGCCATTGTGAAATGTGTTGAAAAAAAAAACCGGCCAAGTGCGTGTCGGAGTACGAACAATGCAGGGTTCCGGAATTAATTTATCCCAAGAACAAACTTGACATTGTAATTGGAAATCATGTTCTCCCATACATTGCAACTGCAAATGTAAGTTTTGTACGCACAATATTGAGAGATTTACCATGTTATTTTAAGATCATAGACTTCTTATAGATTAACCTGTAATCTATGAGTAAGAAAGAAAGTTTTTTTTTTTTCAAAATTTTAGGTCCTATCGATTCGGACATAAGACTACTCTTATCTCCGAAACTACAAGAAATTCATCGAATTTCTTAAATATCTTTAAAAGCATTTATTTTAAAATTACATAAAAAATATGTTTAAGATCCCCGCAACAAGACCTTTAATTTCATATGTCACACGGTACTGTTAGCAATTTTTTTTGGCCCCCAACCTATAACCAAAATTCATTTATTTACGTTACACGTTCGTGTTTGGGTCACAGAAATACATATGTGTACCAAATTTTAACTGAATCGGTGCATTAGATTCGGAGCAAATTGCCTGTGACAGACGGACAGACAGACAAACAGACAGACACACGAGTGATCCTATAAGGGTTCCATTTTTTCCTTTTGAGGTACGGAACCCTAAAAAACAAGATGACGGCGTTTGTTCCGATTTTGGCCACGCGCTAAAAGATACTTATACAGCTACACAAATTGTGTGTTTGTCACATTTGTCATAATGATGATAGGTATTAGTTTAATCTATTAACTAAAATAATATGTTAAAGTAAGGCAGTCACCGCTGCCGATGTTACTAACTGACAATTTTTTTTGCTAAATAAAATACAAGGGTTATTTGTGAAGTAATGAATGAAATTCAAATGACTGGCAAAAAAACGAGATGGATGTTTTGACGTTTCACCCATGAAGCTGAAAATGCTTTCTTCATAATTATAGAGAAACGTTCCGAACACAATTTAAAAAAAAATGACATACTCTTGCATTTTGTGACTTAGTCAACTGCTCTAATAGTGTTAGCAGATAATTTTAACCAAAGAAACCCTTACTCGACCACAATATAATCACATTACTTCTAAGTACGTATAAATACTTAATATCTCTACAAAGCGTCTTCGTTCGGCGAGATACAAAAGGACATACATAATAACACTTCGGTGTAATACCCGCCCCTAGAGTTGCTCTAATGAAATTGTCCATAAATCTCGAATATTGGACTGGCGACATGCCTAACTATGGTGTTCTCTCCCCCCACCCCCCTCTTGTTACTGGGGACTCAAAGCGCTCCACTTTCTTACGATATATGTCGTGAACCTACCTAAATAAATGTTGTTTTCCCGAATCTTTAGCTGCGTTATGGGGGATGTTATGGCGAATATGCCCGTTATTTGAATTCAGTAAATGTTTCCGGGTTAAGGCTTGTGCAGACCAGCACGATATCGCAGGCGCTACAAGGGTCGCGCTGCCTGTAGCGCCCGCGATATCGCGCCAGTTTGCACGAGCCTTTAGGCTCACTTACACCACAAAGTCACTAAATCCGTTTATTGTGAAATATATTTCATCATTTCACATCAATTCAATTCAATTTATTCATAAACACTTTACAGTGTAAATTCGAAATAATTTTGTCTCTATCATTTTTAAAAGAGTGACATAAACAGAACGATGTTTTATGCGCATTGCGCAAAACGCATTTAATGATTTTCGGTGCAAACGGTTTAGTAAATTAGTGTTTAATGGACAAGTTCACTCTACAACAACATTGTAAGAAGTTGGTTTTCTGTACTCCACTGTTTAGTATCTCTGCTTACCCTTTGTGCATTTCAATGGAGATTGAATGAAGCTCATAACAGCAGGGTTTTACGATGATGTCTATGAGAGGAGGCTGATGATTGTTTCTTTGGTAGTGACCTCGCTGTCAGGAGTACAGCTGCTTTGATTCTGATCACGTTTATACAAAAGATAAATGATTTTGTAAGTGAATTTTAGTGTAATTTTATCAATAGGAATCTAGATGAAGATATTACGTTTAAAACACTAGAGAAACTCGTTTCCATTCATTTTACGTTATTTTTGATAGTGTCAAAATTGATCCACATTTATTTTTTGTGACGGAAAAGTAGCTTTGGGCATTTATTAGCTGATATTACGTAAATCAAATAAAAGATGCTTTCTCCAAAAACTCCGAATGAACAGTTTAAAAAACTAATCACCCAAAAATGAAACTCAATTTAATATAAACCTAAAAGGCTTTAAGACTTTTTTACTTTTGAAAAGGGTTTGGTAGTGTTTGGTTTGGTGGTGTTTAGTTTGATTTAATAGAGCGTTGGAAATTGAGCTTCCGCAAAAAAAAACAAATTTCAATAACGCGAATGTCCAAAAGGAGATTTAACCATAGCAACCATAGGGGTGCGGTTACACGCGCAACGTTAATTGCATAATTCTGGGTACGAAAATATCATCATCATCATCTGCCTGCCTTTTCCCAAATATCTTGAGGTCGACTTCCAGTCTAACCGGATGCAGCTGCATACCAGTATTTGACATGGAGCGACTGCCTATCTGACCTCTACACCACAACCCAGTTACTGGGTAACACGATACAACACGTCTAGGTTCGACAACATTCAGCAATTTACTGTGATGTCACAACATCTAGCAATTGTTATAACCAGTGATCGGAGTCTGTAGGTAGATTGATTTTAGGTACTCGCATCATGAATAGTCATAGAAATCATAATATAGATAGGCCTTTTTTCCGGAATTTCATTTTGGTACTTACGGGATTGAATCAAATATTGTAAAAGTAAGGATTTTTAAACTACTAAATTAGAAATTTATAGAATGCGATAGATTAACATTTAAAATTGTTTTATTCTCATGTATCAAGTAATAAAGTGAATCTTACTGTTGTGCGTCCATTCTAAACTTACATAATATGACTAATTTAGTAGCTATTTCTTGTAAGTATATTATCTGCTGCATGTAATTGTTAATTCTTGAATTTTGTTTTTTTTTTTATACTTCTTATTATTTTTTGGCATTCAATGCAATAACAGCAAAAGGGTTAAACATTTCTTATTCATATTGTTGTATTCTTTATTCTACACATTACAACATTTGAAATTCCTTAAAAAATCTTAATAATTTCAAAATACCGGAATCCTAGAGGCATATCCATACTAATATATACGTGCCAATTCATTGACCCCAGATCAATGTACCTACTCCAATCACTAGTTATAACTGTGCCTTTGCACAGGCGAAACATTCACATAAACATGTTGAAATATTAATTTTCTCTGAAACTTTGTATCGAACATTGACAGAAAACAGATATTTGAACATGTTTTTAAGTGAATGTATCGCCTGTAAATTAAAAATTTAAAATATTTTTATTTACAGAATTCTGTCCTCATGATACGAATAACTTGTTACTACAGGATCAACAGATATTGAAAAAAAAAAAACTGGTGTATCATAACACATACAAAACTGCAATAACCCAATCAAACTGGTGTGGAACATCAGATTTTCTAAATGTAAGATGATTTTGTGACAGCAATGGAAGCAATTTTTTGGTACCTATTATACTAGATTTTACTGCCTCTAGCAACTATTGCCCAGCAATAATTGTTCCGTTTAAATCCCCGTGTAAACACAGCTTTAGAGGGGTAGATGGGGGACGGGGGGGAGGGGATAACGAACCTCCGCTAGCCATATGGGGCTCGGACATTGAATATTGCATGTAAATACGTACTCCAGTATGTTTGGCTAAATTGTGTAGCAGAATTAGGGTATAAAAATATTGCTGGGAATGGATATTGAGCTGTTTAGCGGGTGAGATGATAATGAGCGGTATATTTTGTTATTTAATTAAGAAAAACTTTGACTGTCTAGTCCAAAAAAAATAGTGTGGTATTTTAAAAGATAAATTTAAACTCGACCAAATTTCAAATTTAATGTCAATTGTTGCAAACAAGAAAACAATGCCAACCAAAATTAATTTTATGCTAATTCCGTCGATCTAACAAATAATTTAAGCCAAATCAAATATTTTTGTTGGTTAATTGACTCATCGACCCATCTATGTAAAATACTCAACTATGATCTTAATAAAAAGCCCACGGGTAGTGCACACTGAAAGTTATTTGAATATAATCATAAAAAGTTAGTGTGTTCATAAATAGTGCAGAACCATAAAAAGGGGGGCAGTAAACTTCGTTTATCAAGATAAATGTTAGTATTGCAAGTGGCACACTACTTTATATCATCATACCATAGCTGAATCGGTACCTATTGAACAACTTACAAATCAATATTTATATAATAATCGCCACACTGAGAAAATAGATTGATGATCAAAAATGTACGTAATCTCAGAACGACCACCAACCACCCCAAGTATTTTTCCGTTTTTTTCATCTTGTCTGTTTGTATGTTTGTACAGAAACTGTTCAATAAATAAATTAGCTTTTTGGGGTAAAATAAGTTGCAACTAATGTCCCTTGTCACATTCGCCTGATTATAATAATTAGATACATATGCCTTGGCACGAATATACACTCAACCGCCATTTACAAATTCGAAAACACCCGCCATCTTGCAACACAAATCATGACAGCATCTTCAAATTAAACTCTCAACTACCTTCATAGAAAAAGCTCACATCAGCAAAAACTAAGCGATTCCGGCATTAAGTTGGAGCTCGGAATGCTCGGGACTGTGGAACAGTGGCGGTATTCGAACAGTAAAAATGTAGCGTCATGCATTATGCATTCACTGCGGTGCGTCGGCTAAACGCGGCTGACTGTCACACCGGACTAGAATGTCGACTAGTGCTACAAGATTCTATTGGCGCGCGAATCACGTTAACAAGGGGCGCTGTACGTAAACAGTTATGAAGCCATTGTGAAATGTGTTGAAAAAAAAAACCGGCCAAGTGCGTGTCGGAGTACGAACAATGCAGGGTTCCGGAATTAATTTATCCCAAGAACAAACTTGACATTGTAATTGGAAATCATGTTCTCCCATACATTGCAACTGCAAATGTAAGTTTTGTACGCACAATATTGAGAGATTTACCATGTTATTTTAAGATCATAGACTTCTTATAGATTAACCTGTAATCTATGAGTAAGAAAGAAAGTTTTTTTTTTTTCAAAATTTTAGGTCCTATCGATTCGGACATAAGACTACTCTTATCTCCGAAACTACAAGAAATTCATCGAATTTCTTAAATATCTTTAAAAGCATTTATTTTAAAATTACATAAAAAATATGTTTAAGATCCCCGCAACAAGACCTTTAATTTCATATGTCACACGGTACTGTTAGCAATTTTTTTTGGCCCCCAACCTATAACCAAAATTCATTTATTTACGTTACACGTTCGTGTTTGGGTCACAGAAATACATATGTGTACCAAATTTTAACTGAATCGGTGCATTAGATTCGGAGCAAATTGCCTGTGACAGACGGACAGACAGACAAACAGACAGACACACGAGTGATCCTATAAGGGTTCCATTTTTTCCTTTTGAGGTACGGAACCCTAAAAAACAAGATGACGGCGTTTGTTCCGATTTTGGCCACGCGCTAAAAGATACTTATACAGCTACACAAATTGTGTGTTTGTCACATTTGTCATAATGATGATAGGTATTAGTTTAATCTATTAACTAAAATAATATGTTAAAGTAAGGCAGTCACCGCTGCCGATGTTACTAACTGACAATTTTTTTTGCTAAATAAAATACAAGGGTTATTTGTGAAGTAATGAATGAAATTCAAATGACTGGCAAAAAAACGAGATGGATGTTTTGACGTTTCACCCATGAAGCTGAAAATGCTTTCTTCATAATTATAGAGAAACGTTCCGAACACAATTTAAAAAAAAATGACATACTCTTGCATTTTGTGACTTAGTCGACTGCTCTAATAGTGTTAGCAGATAATTTTAACCAAAGAAACCCTTACTCGACCACAATATAATCACATTACTTCTAAGTACGTATAAATACTTAATATCTCTACAAAGCGTCTTCGTTCGGCGAGATACAAAAGGACATACATAATAACACTTCGGTGTAATACCCGCCCCTAGAGTTGCTCTAATGAAATTGTCCATAAATCTCGAATATTGGACTGGCGACATGCCTAACTATGGTGTTCTCTCCCCCCACCCCCCTCTTGTTACTGGGGACTCAAAGCGCTCCACTTTCTTACGATATATGTCGTGAACCTACCTAAATAAATGTTGTTTTCCCGAATCTTTAGCTGCGTTATGGGGGATGTTATGGCGAATATGCCCGTTATTTGAATTCAGTAAATGTTTCCGGGTTGTTTGAGAAACGGATTAGAATGGGATTGATTACTTTAGTGGAGTGGGGTTGATTTGCGTAATGTAATTGTTTTTTAAAGGAGTTTGGTGTTGTAAGTTGGAGATAGGATTTGTATGTATGGAGACAAAACTGGAGACAACTGTAACTAGGGAGCTTTCTCATTAAAGCATACCCAGCTGTTTAAATCCTACGAGCAGAATGAATCTCAAATAGATATAGAGCTAGTAAAAACGGCTAGTAACTTAATGGAACTTCACGTATCAGAATTAACTAAATAATAGTAGGTTGTAACCGAAGCAAAGGATAGGAAACCAAGTAATAACACTATCTTCAAATAAAAATACCATTACCAAAACCTCATCCTACGTCGCATCCCACCCCATAAATATAAGTAGAGTAAACTGGGATGCAGTTTACTCTACTCAAAATTCCCCAGCACCTAGTTACGAAAGCTCATATAAGCAAGTCCAGACCATGATGGGCCAGTCCCATCCAATCATAGCCAGCTATGGAGTGAGGCCGCCGCGCCGCGCCAGAGGAATCTTATACCGTACAGTCAAACAAAAAAAGTTGTATACATGCAGCTAACTTGAAACTATTGCGCCAAGTGGTCTAGACTTTTGAATGTGTGTTCTAAACTTAAAAAGTCATTAAACACCCATTAAAAAGGATTAAAAATTACTGTCTAATTTGTCTAGATGGCAAAGGCTCACATTGCTCTGGGACGAACCCAAAGTATAATTTGATTTTTTCTTAGGAATTTCTCAGTAGCAGCCCAAAGTTTGAGTTTGTGTCCGCTTATATGGTAATACGCTCCCTCTTTATTACATAGAACCTAAAACCTTAACATAACTAGTACAATGAGAATGTACTACACACCTCTGCTTAACCCTTTAATATAAGCGTGACATTAATATTGGCAGTTTAGTTGAGTTTAGTGAAAAGATGTAATGATGTGATGACATATTTTTGCATGTACACCTAACTCTTTGTTTGACTGTGCCTATTTTTCAAATTATTGCTGACCTAAGAGGGAGGAAACCTAACCGATGTGGTGTCTAATATTTTTGAAAGGATTTTAAAGTTTAGTGGAATGGTATATGGTAGATGGTTTTGGAGCTTTCGAGATGGTTTAATAATGGAGAGTAATTTTGAAGAACCCTCGATAGGTATCAATGCAGCTTGGTGATGCTCTAGTATTTCAACTATTTTTAATTCGAATATCTTTAATTATTTTTCAAGAAATTACAAAAGGATGGACATAGTTGCCTAAGTAATTTACCATAGACCGAATATTTATGCGAATTACAAAAAGCTTTTCTCAAAATCAGAATCGTAGACCACAGCACCGAAATTCCTTTCAAAAGAAGAGCTTCTCGGTCAGACTACTTTTCAAATCAGGCCCAGATTTATGTTGTACGTGTAGTGTGAATATTTCATGCCATGGAGCCAAGCTTGGCACAAACCTGGCGGAGAAAACCTCGATTTGTACTGCCTGGCTAAGGAACTCTAGGGATTAGTTGGTTGAACTTTTAGGCTAGTTTTGTACTTCATAACGTGTGTACTAAAAGGCTTTATGTGTGGTATTGCCTGGTATTATCAGTTGAAAAATAATTAGTAAAGAACTATATTGAGTAAGCTTATTTAATTTTTGTTATAACTATTCTGTGTAAGGAAGATTTAAGTGTTTACATGTCAAAGCACACCTGAGACTTTTTAGCTTCATTTTTACGGCCAATGAATCGGCTACCACATCATTGACATAAATGCACTGTCCTATGGTTCATTTTAGTGAATGGTGGTGTTGGTGTGTCGGTAACCACTTTTAAACCTGTGAAATATAGGCCTGTTAGACAACCTACTTATAAAGCAAAAACCTGCCTTCGAGTACTATCACCTGGTTAAAATTGAGATGACTAAGAAGTTGGATAATTTTCTAGCCTATTCACCCTTCAAACCAGTCACTCAAGATAAAAAAAAAAGAATTAACATAGAACATTTTTGCAATTTGAGCCAAACACTGCGCTTCTGCAATTAATACCACATCCAAACCTTCCCACATCCCATGCACACTCGTCCTGCTTGCAGCTGTCAATGTGTTCAGGACAGGGGGGGCCCCTGTCCTGAACCTCTCATAGTGTCCTCGTTACTGTCCGAATGGACTTAAATACAAGTTTACAACGCCGCCGAGCTGTTGCACACAGAAATGTACTATTTTATTTTATTTAGGTACCTTTTAGCTCTCGTGTTTGGATGTCTCGAATATCTTTTAAGACGATTTTTCGAGGAAGCAATGGAGGAAATTCCTGCTGTTTGTGTACAAGTTTAATGCATTGCAATGTGAAGTTGCCATTATAATGATGAAACATTACATTACTTTCGGCAAACCGACGGCTTTTGTGGTCATCACACAATTATACAATAGCTTATCATCATTATTATCACCTGAAAGACGTCCACTACTGAACATTACGTAGACATTTACGGATTCCCGCGACCTTCGCTAGGTCATAGGTCCACTTTGTGATGGGCCTACTTACGTTGCGCCAATAGCATACAACGTGGCACTACAATGGTGACATTAATTTAACACACGGGAAGGGTTAGTGACCAGTAATCATAAAAATTATAATAAGATAAAATAATTCGTAAATGGAAAAATTACATTTTTCAAACTTTCGCCGACATTGGGCTCTCTCTTTCCTTCAATTCGCCTACTCTTTATATGTTGTCTGCCTACCTAGCCTTTTCTCAAGTCCCAACTATGTCGGGTCGGCTTCCTGTCTAACCAGATGCAGCTGAATACCAGTATTTTACATGGAGCGACTGTCTATCTGACCTCCCCAACCCAGTAACTGGGTAAGACGATATACCTTGCTAAGATTGGTTGTCAGACTTTCGGTCTTCTGACGACCCGTAACGACTATCAAAGATCCACGAATGACAGCCGGGACCAACGGCTTAACGTGCTTTCCGAGGCACTGACTAGTCTTTGCACGTTATTCGTTTTAATTTCATTGATGCGAAGTTAGGATCTGTGACCCCTCCGGCCCTGGTTCAGGCCATGGTACGGAGCGAGAGGAAATGGGAGGCCGTCACCTCCTTCTGTGAAGCGGTAATGCTCGCGAAGTAGGAGACAGAACGCGTGAGGGAGAGACAAATTTCGTGCCCTCATTCCCCTAATCACCGCAGGAGGAGATGCCCTGGGCGTCGGGAATCGCAGGCCGATTTCCGGCCACCGTAGGCGCGGGCTTGTGGACGGTGAGCAATGGGTAGCTCACCGTCCGATAAGGACCAGGCCCGGGTCGACGGCGCGTTGTGTTCCACGTGCGCCTCAAAGAGATGATAGCAGAATTGACGGGGTCCGCTAAGGCCGATGCCTGCCGGGGGTGCGAAGAAAACCGAAAGGGAGATCGTGGCCCCGGCAACAGGGCAACCGAAGGAACACGGGTGGGTTTTAGTCAGTAAGAGTCTGACACGCCCTCCCGCTCTGGGCAGAGTTATTTGATTATTTCCCACCCAAAAACAAAAAGGATCTGTGACTCCGGCAAATGACCTCTGCGATACAATTCTTACAGGTTGCTCCAAGATGCTCTTTTTGAAAATTGTAAATAAATCAATAAATAATAATGTTTAATGAAATTAAAATATCTTTATAAAATGAAAACGCGAATCTGTATACGTTTTTTAAATCAATAACACCATTAAAGCGGCACGCTGTATAAGCATCGTTTAGAAACAGAGGTGATTGCGTGCAGTAGATACGCCACACATAATTATTGATTGCAGAAGGTCTTTAAATTCACCCCAAAACTATATAAAACGAAATCCTCATAGTTTCTCAAGCATTTAATTACGCTCAACTGAATTCCAAAAACCGCAACTAGTAAAAGTATTTGAAGTTTACGCAGGAGAAGCAAAAAGTAATTAGACGTATAACTTTACTGGAGTTAGAGTAACTATCAGGTTAAATCAAACTTTTAATTGACCGATTCTCGAAGTTGAGCGTCTTTTGAAGGTGTCTGAATAACTTATACCAAGTTTTGATGATTACTTCTCTTTCTAAGAATGAAATGAAAAGCGAGTTACAATGAACAGAGATAAAATATTAATAATAGCTCTATTGAAATACGACATTCTGGGAAACAATTATAGAACCTTGTATTTGATTCAATAAAACATATTATTATTTAGAAGATATTTAAATATACGGCAGTCATCAGTTAGTTCATTAATTTAGCCTGCGATGGTTTGGTCATTTTGAAAGGACGAATGAAAGGCGATTTAAAAAAGGTATTTATGAAGCAGATGGGAGCACAAACACCAACACTCTAGTAGGATATAGATAAGATAATATAATTCTTTATTGACATAATAGCTTACAGAAACTTGTTTGAAGCCTCTGACTCCTGAACTAACTGTATGTCAGGAGCCAGCGCCCTCTCCCATTTTATTTGGCTAAAATAGTAATGTCAACATAGGAATAGACAAACATATAGTATATATTTTGAGTAGTCACAAATTTCGAGACTGATTAAAAATAGATGAAACCTACTTAGTTCTGTTGATTCTAATTATTAATTATAATTAATTTTGGTAGATGTACAAGTAGGTATATAAGAAGTTTTTATTCTTTTGTATTACAATGTTTATTGCTCTTCAGCATAATTACGTAAAGCTAGATCTCGTAAGCATTTTGTGACGACTATGAAACTTTAATTAGGTACTATTATAGGTTGTTAAAAAATTACGTTAATTACTAAGTAAAAATGATTATAAGTTCCTGTTACGACTGATTTATTTAAACTGTTGTTACTAGGTTAAGAAAGCAGTTACGATAAAACTTAAAATATGAACTGCTATTTTACATGAACAAATATGAAGGTGTTTTACGAAATATTTCTGTATTTTTATTTTTATTTCCGTTTTTCTTTTAAAGTGTAATAAATATTACACATCTAAATAGATTATATTATTTATTAATACTAAACTGAATTATTAAATATAAATAGTTTGCAAACAATTTGAAAATTGATCATTAGTTTTTATACTAAACTGAAATAAGTCGAAACTTTAGAAAATAAACTTCATTTATTCATTTGATATCCTTAAATATTATAAAACAAAGTCCCCCACCGCGTCTGTCTGTCTGTCTGAACACGAATGATAAACTCAAAAACTTCTGAACGGATTTTCAAACAGTTTTCACCAATGGACGGAGTGATTCATGCGGAAGGTTTAATTCATTAAGGTTTTGTGTAAATTAGCTGAAATTTGACGATTATTGTTGAAGATGTTGGAAAAAATCATGCCGGCTGGGAACTTTATTGGCGTGCGCCGCGGAAATGGTTAAAAGTTACATAAAATTTATGTTCTACAGTATTGTTCATCTTAAAAAGTTCAACAAAAAAGTCCGCGATGGAATTTGTCTATCTTCTAAGGATACACCAACAATAACCATTTTTACCTTTCAGAATTTGATAAAAATTTCATTGTTATTTCCGAAGCTATTTTGACCGGTATTATATTAATCCAATAAACTGTTATTTAAATTGACCATTAAATTTAGTTTCAAATATGCAACAACATGAATAGTTTAAAAGATATCACAGATTCAACATTATGCGTGACAAAATAATTATGGTTGACCGTAAAGGCTCTTTCAAACAGGCGCGACACGCGACGCGACACAAAGACACCGCTCGTCGTGCGACAAGCGGTGTCTTTGTGTCGCGTCGCGTGTCGCGCCTGTTTGAAAGAGCCTTGACGCAGGCGCAGCGGTAAGAGTCAATGACCTTTTCTAGGCTTTTAGGTATATAATGCCGGTATCGGTAGTAAGTTCCCGTGGGATACGTTTACGACAAATAACCTAGTTCTCAATGCCAAGAAAACGCAATGCGTAAAGTTCGCCCTACCAAATGTTAGAAATCTAGGACCCAACATCGTCTTAGATAAAGAGGTGCTTGAAACTGTGAATTCGGCAGTTTTTCTGGGCATAACAGTAGATGCCAAACTTCAGTGGGGCCACATATATCGAGCCTAGTGGGAAGGCTCAGTTCGGCCGCCTACGCCGTCAGGAAAATAAAACAGTACACTGACGTTGATACATCTCGGTTAGTCTATTTTAGTTATTTTCACAGCATTATGTCCTACGGTACTCTGTTGTGGGGCAAAGCTGCTGATATTCAAAATATATTTGTCCTTCAAAAACGAGCTGTTCAATCAATTTAACGGCTAGGTGCCAGAGTTTCTCTGAGAGATTTTTTCAAAGATATCGGTATCCTCACTGTGGCATCGCAATTCATCTTCGCCAACATCTTATTTATATATTGGGCAAAATATAGACTTATACACAAAAAACAGTGATATACACAATGCTAACACAAGAAATAAACAAACTTTGAGCTCCCTTTCAACAGCTTCACAAGGTTTATAACTCATTTGGTGGGCTTGGTATAACCTTTTATAACAAGCGCTTCTTTGCTAGATTTGCTTTTTATTGCGTTTAAAACTAAAGTAAATCCATCCTTTGTATTACATCTTTTTATTTTATTTTTATTGACATAATCTACTCATTAGAATGATTTTTTAATGAAGTGTATTACAATTTGTGGTTAGCTAGCGACCTCGACGACTGATCATATTATTTTTCTACCGGCAGCAAGTGCGTCATGCTCCCTTTGATGTCACTGCTTGCGGTAGCGTCGGGGTCGGGTTGCCTCCTTCCCTCAAATATGGCGAGGGGGTAATGGCTGATCTTTGCGTAATGCTCGTGACAGGGTGCTGCTTGTAGTGACTGGTCGTCTTGTTGATCATGGTTTTGTTATTGTTACTAGTAATTAACTGTTTATTTATTTTACCTCGATGGTCCTAGTTTATCATTTATAACTTCCAATTACAGCTTTATATAGCTTTATGAAAGCGGGCACGCCCTTTATGCCTGGGGGCTTTATTTAGATATTTAGTTCTGTTTACGTTTAGTTTTTATTTTTTTTATTTCTGCTTGAGTAAAGTTCTCGATGTTTTTGGTTGGTATATTGGTGTGTGCTAGCTGACATACTGACATATGGCCAATAATTTATCATTTAAATTATTTTTGTGCTGCATTATGTTAATTTTTTTGCATACTATTATATAGATTTTTTTTTTCTAACTTGAACAGACAGCTGTGCTGCTGGGTAGTTTGTTGCGCCACTTCTTCTTCCCAGCTACAGGCACTAGGAATGCGAAGGGTGGGCGTTTTGGGGGACTGTCTTATGTAATTTTGACGTAAAAAAAGTGGTTTGGCCTAGTTTGAATAAATGATTTTTGACTTTTGAATATTTTCCTACATCCACGCGGGCGAAGCCGCGGACAAAAGCTAGTAAATAATATAATTAAACTATTATGTCATGTGGGTGTACTATAGGTACACCTCTGTCTAACCCTCCGGGAAATACAGGCGTGATGTTGTGTTATGTAATTATGTCATATATTCGCTATACATCTCTCTACAATTTAAGGCCAAGGAAATAAAAATAACACCATAAACACGTGAAAACCATCAAAATGTTTTCAACAAGGTAGAGACTCAAAACTTTGACCGCGATTTCCCAAAAAAGTGAAGTTTTGTATTATTCCGATTTATTATTAACCCTTTCCCTGTCCCATGTACCACATAAACGGTTCTGGTTGATTATTTATTTAACTATAGTGTCTACTTTATGATCAGTGAAAGTGTTAAACGTGCGAGATATGCTACAAAATATAATTTTAAAGAGGTATATAGTGACCTGAGAGGTGATGTTATTCAGAAAGGTCAAGTGCGTAGTACTCGGGACCAGCGAGCGTGTATGACCAGAATGATGTATGAATGAAACGGAGTATGTGAGAAACGGCGCAGGCGGTAGTCTATAGTTTCTGCCTACCATCACGGGAAAAAGGCGTGAGTTTATGTATGTATGTAGCTATGTTTGAAACAATTAATATTGCGATGCGTAAATGATTACAAGCATAAGCATAAAACCTGGGTGGTAATATTATAAGTGGTACCTGGGTGACCGAGCTCTGCTCTGGTGAAAATAGCCCAAGTAACACATCAAAGCAGTATAACGGCTCGCTTTAAAGAAGCATTATTATGGTCAATGAAGTTGCCAATTGCATTACAGAAGCATTATACTACCAATATTATTGATGATGAAGATATTAATTGAATTACCAAAGCATTAGACTAGCATTAAAATGTAGTAAAAGAATTATTAGAGCGATTTAAGTGTTCACAGTTAGAACTTAAATAAACCCTACATCATTGCAAAAACATCTCTAATACCACGGTACAAATGTTATAATACAATTAACGTTGTAATTTAACTACTTTGTCTAGTAATATAATATGGACGAAGACGGTCAAAACTGAGTGAGTGACATCAGATTTGTTTGCATCAAAACAAAATTTATAATACTGGATAAGTTTTTGACTCTTTTGTTATTTCATACCTATAAATATTACTCGCAATGCATTTTACTGTAAATGTCTATATAAGTTCATTGAATATTTTCACGCGCCTTTGTTATTTTGTGGTTATAATAGGATTGGTTGGGCAGTATTAAATTAAGTTATATCATTATGATATAGGTCTATTGCTTTTATAAATAGGTCCGAATGATAATATTGTTGGTTATAAAATATTTACAAAATGGTGTCGGTCTATAGCAGCCCGGTGAGCCTTTGAAAAGTCTAATTAATGCTGCCAGCAGTATAAATACTCACACGTGAACAATTATTAAGCCAGAGGTCAGAGAGAAGAATTTTGATGAACCACTGTAGAGCTATTGTCTATAAAGTAGTTCTATATGGGTTCACCGGTATTTCAGTAGACTTGATGTAGACTCCTTGAGTAAAACAATAAAAACCCATTTCGGAATTTGTACACCTTGAATCCGTTTGCCAAGAGTTGATAAAAAGGCTATCTGAACGCATTATCTACATAACTACTCCTGCGCGTGGCTTCGCGCGCTCTGTAAAGTAACTGCCAAATACTATATCCAGTATTCCTCCCCTTTCCGTATTATTAGATAATTAACTCTTGTTGTTTCTCGTAATAATATTTTTAAGGATCCGCAGATAAAATGTATTACATCTTATTATTTTTCGTTTTTCAGAGCTTCAAGTCTAGAGAACATCGCTTAGTAGACTGGTGTCGCCTGAAAATGCTCCTTCGGATGTAGATAGTGGTTCTGAACCTGAGAATGCAGAAGAAATTGCTGTTCATAGAACTGAAGAGTTGTCCTCCTCAACCTGCCGTTCCATCTATTCATACATAGAGCGCATGAATATATTAGATAACTCCGAAAATGATACACAGGACAATACTAAAATCGAAATTGACGAGACTAACGTTGATGCTGATACTACAGCAACTTTCACGGAGACAATAAACGAATGTTTTCAAACAGAAGACCATCCTAGCGTCAGTGGCAGTGAGAACAATCCTATGTAGGTAGATAGGCGACCAAAAAGCAAGTGAAATTTGATATAGATTAATCTACATTCATATTTTTGATGTTTTTCAATAAGCTAAATGTTGATTTTATGAAAATTTTATAAATACTTCATTATTATACTCAAAACATAGTGAGTTCTTCGTATTTATAAGTTTTGGGGAGTTCTTATTAGTGTTTTAAGTGTAAGCCAATGTAACTATGAGACAAATCTTTCTTTTTAAAATTCTGATTATTTTCATGTCACTATTAATTATCTTGTTCTAAACTTTGGGCGACCGAGCTCTGCTCGACTGAAAATACTGAGAAAAATAATTTTCCCAGATATGAGACCTAGCTAGGTCGATTTTTCGCCCCCGTAAACCCTATATTGCAACTTTTTATCGAAATCGTTAGAGCCGATTTCGAGAAAGTGAGTACAAATATATATATATATTATATCGATCGTTTAGTAGTATAGGATTTAAGCATGCAAAACTGTTACAAACTTAAGAAAATCCAAAAATCACCATCAGAATCTACTCAAGTTACTCAGCAAAATTTTCCTTATTCCAAAGGGTTTTTAGTTTCAATATCCGAGCAGTGTATCGGCGCTCTGTACTCGAGGAGGCCAATCAAGTGCCCTTATGAATTATGTACAAACTACCCTCGTTCATCCCTAGTGGAAAACACCTTTGTTTTGTTTTGTGCTGAACTGAAAAATATAGCAGGGGTTGAAAAGTGTGCTTTGGAGTTTGAGTCCTGGGTCGGATTATAATGTTAAGGAATTGGAATTTGGGCCTGCATAATTAAATTTTATTAAAATTGTTTGGATAATCAGAGAAACGCACATGCAGCGAGCGCGTTTCGCAATCCCCTCGCTTATAACTCGCTCGCAAATCGCCCTTATGATAAGGCCCTTAAGGAAGAAGTATGCTGCGCGGACACCAATTAAATTGGATTTTGGACAGGAGAACCAAATTATGATGATGCTATAGTATAGCTATATTCTGCAGCAGACAGCTGCAGTTAGTAGTGGAGCTCTTCGTGAAGGAGCTCATCCGGGTAACTACTAGCTTCATATCTGTTTCTATCACCAAGACAAGTGCAACGCGCTCTGCTGTGATTGAAAGATGAACCCTCGTTTCATAATTTTCATGAAAATTCACGCCACCAGTTAGAGTCACTGTGAAAAGAGGTCTTCCATTTTGACAATGAAAATAAAATATATGATGATGTCATTGGTTTCATTCATTTTATCATCATTCAGTCACGACTAAAGAAAGTATAGGCGTTTTGACACTTTACAGGTGCCCGAACCTGACGTCTCAGTGCTGCCACCTAGTGAACGTAATTTCTGAAATCCCTCATCTCATTACAGGCACATGCAAAATTTCAGCGTTGTCTCTGTCATCTGCGAGGTCCCTGGTACCAAATGCAGATAGGGGAGAGTCACCACTTACTATTAGGTTTACTGCTTGATCAACATGCAATAAAAAAAAAATGGATTTTAGAATTGTCTTGTAAATATTAATAATAGTCTGCAGCAGTACCTAGATTTAAAAGCTCAACGAACCCTAAGGAATACAGCAGTGGTTAGGTTAATATATAAGTTGTATTTTTCACATAAAAATAATTTTTAATGTAAATTCAGAGACATGTGCACTTCTTAGTTCATAAAACATAACTCTGCAGCCGAGAGGAATTTTAATTATAAACATATTTCTAAAAATTGTGTTCAGCGACTACATCGTTGTAACTTTTATTTCGAGATTCCTTTTGATTAAGAAATTGCTCAAAGGATTATTTTTTTTTTTGTTAATTTATTTGCGAATTCTCTTGTAAACAATGCGAATTCGATATAGTACAAATTCTAGAATGGTTTTTAGGATTTTTTTTTTAATCACTGGTCTGTAAATCTGATATCAAAGCTGGAGTTATGTAGGTATTTGGTTTTCAATTATTTTGTAACCAATCACAACAACCAACATGAATTTTAAGTATGCATCACATAATATGAAAGCGCAGCTTGTATAATGAAATTAAAAAATTGGAATCATTTGGAATTTCTCAGTGGCAGCCCGGAGTCGATTTGTGACCCGTTGATGTCATTATAGTCCCCTATGGACTTATATGGCAAATTGTGGGTGTACTTTAAGTACACCTCTGCATAATCCTTTGTGGAATATTATCAATCAATGTGCCTAGCCTTTTCCCAACTATGTTGGGGTCGGCTTGCAGTCTAACCGGATGCAGCTGAATACCAGTATTTTACATGGAGCGACTGCCTATCTCCACAACCCAGTAACTGGGTAATACATTATTTACCCCTTGGTAAGACTGATTGTCAGACTTTTGGGCTTCCTACGACCCGTAACGACTGTGAAAGACCCACGAATGACATTCGGGACACGTAGGAGTCTTGGTATGTTAAGATGGTCACCCATATACCTTCACGTTCCATCGCCTTGGAGTTTCTTGCCCGTTCTTCTCCATAGAGATCTACGTTTTGGAATGGGCAATTAGCTTCAACTTTCTGACTAACTGACCGACTCTTTGACAATTCAAAAGTGCCTGTAAATGGTTTAATTGAAATAAATGCTTTGAGTTTGAGTTTTTCATCCACGGACCAACACCGGCCAGCGTAACCTAACTTGATGGATCGACCCGTGCGGCTGTTCTTACTAAGCCATGAGCTAATAATTTCTTAGCTTGCTTGTTTAGCTTTTGAGAATATTAAACAAGATTGATGTTAGGTTTAGTTGAAAAAAATAAAAGGTAACCTGTGATTTGATTGCTTTAAGAAACTAAGCGTGAATTTGACCAGTGAAACTGAACGCGATCAGCACATCTAAACCACTTTCAGCTATCAATGTCATCATTGTTGTGGAATATTGACACTGACAGATCTTGAACGTAGTTTAAATGACATAGGTTGATCGCGTTCAGTTTCATTGTTGATGAAACTCGCTCCAAAATCTAGATAAATAAAAATTAGTTATACAACTAACTTTACAAAACAAGTTAATTATACAACTAACTTTACTTTGTATCTTTTTTTCTAAGACCAACAAAGAATTTCTCCACACATATATATTTTTGATACAAGTATCAATCTCTAAGAATCTCAATCTTCTATAACATTTCTCTCATAGGGAATATCTTAATTCCGTCCAGTTGAGCTGGAACGCTTCTCATCTCGCCACTCCAATCCAGCGTGAGGATATTGGGACATTGCCAGTTCGAAGACTCGCCCCCTTCTTGGGGGGTGGCCTTACGATCGGTGGGGCGAAATACATTCGAGAATTTTGGGTGATAAGTTTTCGAATTCAAAGTATCCAAGAATAATATTTTATATTGTTATTATAATTGAATGAAATAACAATTTTTTTTAGGTATGTTTTAATTTTGAATTTTTTAATTTTGTTTTATTTGTTAATAACACAACATTCACACAACAATAACAAAACATTTATTGTTACATTTATTACTAATTAATTTGAAATACAATTAGAATATTTGTGCGCCGTTGACGGCAAGACAAATGCGTTCATTTTATTAATATTGACATCTGAACTTTTTTTTGGTTACTTATGTTCTACAAAAACAAACATATTTGAATTTGATAAATTCGAATTGAACGCGAGACAAATCGTTATTAGGTTTTCCAATAGAATTTGTCAAAAATAACCAGAAATTAGGATTTGTGTTCGATTTTGACAAAACCTTTTTTGATTTTACATGGGTCTTTAACACAACTAACATAATCTGGGTTTACTTTGTGGATATAACTTCTCTGCCTAACCGGGTCGAGGAATGAAAACATAATTGACATAATTGTCATGTAATACTGACAGGCAAATCTGTCACCGTCATTGAATCGGCGAGGATTAATAAAGATCCCTTCACATCTGTGGTTGCTTGTTGCGTTGACACCGTATACACGCTGCGTAGACGTCGCGTAGGAGCAGCGTAGACACTGCGCAAGCATACCCAGAGCGCCAATCATCTTACTTAAAAGCGTTCAAATTCAAGTCGCAAGCTCATTTCAGCAACGATCAATGTGTGAAAAACTTGTCAAAAATGTTAGTAAAATAAGTATTTTTGACAGATTGAGACTCAGATTAGAATGTCAACGTTCTCAAAAATACGGGAATTGCCCCTTTTGATTGAACAGACACTAGCGCGCTAGCGTCACGTTGACGCAGCGTATTCGTTCGACAAAAAGCCTTCGCTAAATTCAAAGGATTCCTTAACTAGAAAATGGTTACGTATAACCATTAACCCTGTATATCAAGGTTATTGGGTACATTTTATATTTTTACTTTATACATTTTAAAATATAAAATGTCAAATTACTCGAAAATGGTTGACGTTGGCATAGGGGTCATCAGGGGTAATTTGGTTGCAAATGACCTCTCCTGCATCCCCTTAACGGATTGCCGACATAACTAATAATCATGTAAATATCTTTCCAAAGTTTTAATTCTCAATAAATAAATCCTTCTCCATATAAACACTAGTTGTAGGGGCAAGATTTGATTTCGCATCATGCAGCGGGTGGGCGAGGGTGTCTATTTGTCTAATCCGACGCCGACTCGCGGTCATACCTCCAGCAGATATTTTACAACATTTCTTACTGAAGAATTCGTACATACATACATATGTGCTGCATTTTTATTTATAGTGGAGATAAAAATGTCGTATACTTTAGTTTTATAGGAGTAATTTAGAGGCATTCTTTTGCATAAGGCATAACATACTTCAAATTCAGTATTGTAACGAAATATTGCTTATTATTTTCATGAATTGAATTCTGTGACAGAGAGAAGTCAATTACTGGCTAGACAGCAGTTGAGTTACTCGAAAATCTCCATATTTCGATTCTGATCATACCGAAAGTAGTCAACAAGATACTTAGTTTCTTTCAACAAAAAAAAATATCAGAAATAATAATATATTATATGTAATCGTTTATTAGAAACAAATATAGATAGATATGGTATTATATAATTGTATAGCACAAGTGTGAGCACTATGTACTAAAGAGTTACCATTTACCGGGTAATATGTGTTGCATTGACCTGAATGACTTGAATGTGTCATGGCGGCTGTGAGTGTGTCATGCTCAGTCAGATGTTTCACTGATGGTGGCGCGTGTGTTGGATCATTTAGCTCCCTTCAAAATGATTGAGCTGAATGGTACTGATCCACGCGTCATGTTCGTGAACGGGCGCCGTCAGTTGGGACTGGACATCACTTAGTTGCCATGGCTTATTTTTAATTTATTTTAATTCTTGAATTGTTATTTGTTTTGTCTTTTTATTACGGACGCTTCTAACGTGCACGTCTTTCTACATTGTTCTCACATGTATAATTTCAATATGAATGATGTGACCAATATTTTGTAACAATTTTTTATTTAAAAGGGTGTCCGTGGAGTTTCTTGCCCGTTCTTCTCCATAGGTACTACGCTTTGGAATGGGCTTAGCTTAGCTTCATTTTTCTGACTGACCGATTCTTTGACAGTTCAAAAGTGCCTGTAAATGGTTTAATTGATATAAATGCTTTGAGTTTGAGCTTGAAAAAAAAAATGTGAACGCATTCACAAAACATTCTTGATGATAACTAGGTACATGAATCAACGAAAAGTGATAAAATCTAATCATATTAGGTCTTTACCTATGAAATTGCCGTTTTTCATGAAATAAGTTAACGCCCTTTTTTCTCTATATTTTTTATTTTTATTAATCAAAGTTGCCCCATGCAATCAATGCATTTTTGCCAACATAGTGGTAGCTTATTGATGCCCTTTTTGAAAAAGTCTGCTGGACGGGGACCAACAAATTCTTCAAAGGCATTTTGAACAACATCTCGGTTATTGAATTTTTTCCCCGCCAAGAAGTCATCCAAATTCTGAAAAAAGTAGAAGTCTGTAGGGGCAAGGTCTGGTGAGTACGGTGGATGACGGAGAACTTCCAACCCCAGCTCTTGTAACTTGGAGACCGTCTGCTGTGCAATATGAGGTCGCGCGTTGTCGGGCAGGAGTAGCGGAGCCGAACGATTGACCAAAACTGGTTGGAGATGGGCGAGCTTCTCCATCATTATGTTTAGTTCTTTACAGTACACATCTGCAGTAATGCTCATCCCGTTTGGTAATAAGCTATGATGCCACCAAACAGTGACCATCACTTTTTAGGGGTCAGTTTTCGTTTGGGGCATTGTTTAGGTGCTGAACCAGGATCTAACCAACTTGCTGAGCGCTTGCGATTGTCGAGCAGAATCAATTTTTCGTCGCAAGTAACAATGCGATTCAATATGCCTTCGTTTGTGTACCTGTTGAGCAGTGCAAGGCTCAACTTGACGCGCTGGCGATCATTCAATTCGTGGGGCACCCATTTGTCAAGCTTTTTTACCTTGCCAATTCCACGCAAATAGACCAATATTGTTTTGATGCTAACATCGAAAGCTGCTGCTAATTCAGCTGTAGATTGAGAATCATCAGCTTCCACAATCGCCTTTAATTCGTCATTGTCGACTAAAGTTTTCAGTCGACCACGGAGTTCATTTCTTAGGTCGAAATTTCCAGAATGGAAGCGGGCAAACCAATGACGGGTGGTGCAATCGTTAGTAGTGTTTGCTCCGTATACATCGTTGATGTTGCGTGCCGTTTCTGTCGCTTTGCTGCCACGACGGTACTCATACTCCATAATCACTCGAATATCCATGATGACGAAAAACGTACAAATGCGATGAAAATAGAACACTAACCATTAAACAAATGACTAATTTTCAAAAATAGAATTCCATATTTTAAAATTAAAAATAATTTGAACTTAGAACTCTTAGCGAAAAAAGAAAAAATTGGACTTGAAATACCTTATATAACTATATAACGGCAATTTCATAGGTAAAGACCTATTATTTTCATCCCCCCATCTCGGAAAGAGTATTTTTGCTCTTCGATATCTGAGTGCAAAAGCCGTTTTTATCCGCTATAGGATAAAGTAAATTGAATTTAGAACATCGTGTGCACTAAGTTTGTGAATTCAAAACATCATTAAACCTATTTACTTCTCCCTCCATGGTGCCGAATTTATCATACAACCTTTTTTAATTTGTTAAAAACTCAGACTCGGAACCTTCTTGGTGTACCTTTTTTAATTTGCTTTGCGCGCGCCATTTTCTTTTCATGTCATATTGTTAAAACCTTAAGTTAAAAACAAGAAACTTGAAAACAAGTGAAAAACCTAAAATGAGTGGTTCTAGCGACGAGGAAGTTTATTTGACGCCAACAGAATTGACTGAAACTGTTAATAATGTGCAAATGGACTTTCTCCCTCAACAATCACACGAGAAGTATTTGGAACAGTACGATATGTGTAACACGTGGCGACTAGCTAAAGGAGCCAAAACTTTCTCAGAAAACGTTTTGCTGGCATATTTTATTGAATTATCCGAGACCAAGAAATAAAACACTCTATGGAATACGTATTAAATGCTAAAAGCAACAATAAAGATGGTAAAAGACATACATATCGACACGTATCCGAAATTAGCGGCATTTATAAAAAGAGTCTCATCTGGTCATCAACCAAAAAAATCGAAGGTTTTCACAGCATCTGAAATTGAAAAGTTTCTTAACGAAGCACCTGATTCCGTATATTTGGCGACAAAAGTAAGTCAGTTGCATATTCAGTATTCAACTGACAAATCTAAAATATGTAAAGGCATCGTAGAAGCCATTACACTGAAAGAGCCTCAGTCAGATCCTTGGACTAGCCCTTCTACATCAAAAATGAGCCGTTACGAAACACCTAACCATCGCCCTCTCACGCCAACATTTACGCCAAGGGAATCCGATGAATCGGTACAACTATTAAGTATGACATATAGTTTACCGAAAAACAGTACACAAGTCACTAACACCAACATTACAGTACCTAATAAAAATATTACACTAAACTTAAGTAACTGTAGCAACGTTACTTTCAATTTTTCTTAATTATACCTAAGTATTATTTGTTATAATTAAAAGATTATTCTGTAAAACTTACCTATCATAATGTAGTAGTTAATACCTAAACTGAAATAAAAGTATCTTGTGATTGTAAATGTTTTTTTTTGCATTTAGTCATTTCCTCGCTGAGGTGGGATGAAAAGTTACGTGTTGCACTCGAGTGCAAATATTTTTCACCTCGTGCTCTTTTGATTCCCTCGCTAACGCTCAGAATTATATTTTTTTAATCTCTCGCTGCGCTCGTGATTCAATTTTAGAATCCTTCGCTTGCTCGGTCATCAAAATTGAGCACGCGATTAAAAAGCAACTTTGCACTCTTGTATAACAAATAACTATTATATTTCTCGAGGTATCCTTTTTTTTTTGGCGTGGGAAATTATCAAATATCTTCTCCCAATCTGGGCGGAGTGAGAGGGCGTGTCAGACTCTTAATGACTAAAGCCCACCCGTGTTCCTTCAGTTGCCTGTATGTTGCCAGAGGCTACGGTAACCCTTTCGGACAAACCCGCAACCCCGGCAGGCATCGGCCCTAGCGCACCCCTTCAGTTGTGCTGACATCTCTTTGAGGCGCGCGTAAAACACAACGTGCAGACGACCCGGGCCTGGTCCTTATCGAACGGCGAGCAACCCATTGCTCACCGTCCGCAAGCCCGCGCCTACGGTGGCCGGGAATTGGCCTGCGATTCCCGACGCCCAGGGCATCTCCTGTGGCGGCTAAGGGCGTGAGGGCGCGAAATTTGCCTTTCCCTCACGCGTTCTGCCTCCCCTTTGGTGAGCATTACTGCTTCGCAGAAGGAGGTGACGGCCTGCTACACTATCTCGCTCCGTACCATGGCCTGAACCAGGGCCGGGTGTGAGAGATCACTGCCGCCAATTGCCTCCTCACGAAAACGGTGGCCACTTCTCAAAGAGGGGACTTATTTCTGCAATAGTAGCGTGCCCAGCACTGGGTTGCGATAGTCACAGTCTCTATGACGCCATGAGATCCCGCTGGAGCTCTATCCGCTGTGCCGTGATTTCTTGTGGCAGCGGAGTTAAGCCCCGGCGTTTCGCCTCCTCGCCCCACTCCTAAATTAGCGCGAGGACTTTTGCCTCCAGATCCCATAGCGCCTATTTGGCAAAGGCTGCCTCACCGGAGACCGTGCGGTATCCCCGGACCAGCCGGATGATCATGACCCTCTGAGATGCGTTCAACGGGCGGGCTGGCCGCCGCGTCAAGGAACGCGCCCACACCTGTGCCCCGTAAAGGGCCATGGACCACACGACCACCGCGTAGAGCCACTTCAAGGTAGCCCCGGCCCACTCCAGTCTGGGAGCCAAACGTCGAAAATGCTCCACGAAGTTCCAACGGTTATCGAGGACGAGTCCCAAATACGTCATCGTTGGCTCGACGCCGATGGGAACTCCTCCTACCGTTATTTGGGAACCCGACGGTGGCGCGTTCCGAGGACCGTTAAAACACATGGCCTCGGACTTGTGCAGGGCCACCTCGAGTTCCAATTGCCAGATCCTATCGACGATTGTTGCAACCCCACGTGTCGCTAGATCGGCCGCCGCCTGGTTCGACTTCCTCTGCATTTAAATATAATAAATAAAGTATAATATACAGGTATTATACTTTACAAATAAATAGCACAAAAGCTGTCACTCTATTTGAAAAAGGTGGCTTTTATTCAACCGAGTCTCACATATCTAACCATTTAACAAAAAACCCCTTTCTTTTATATCATTGTGGAAGTCTTAAAAGTAATATTCGTTGAAACATGTAAGTTGCTCATGCATAGCAAATTGTCGTATCCATAATTGTTGAGATCCAAGTGGAAATCCTGATAATATCTGGTCGGAAAAACAAAATTTATTAACTCTGCTGCCCCCTAACTTGGTTGGCGTGATGCCAAGACAGTGAGCCTCGAAATAAGGGATGTGTTGAATATAGATCTTATTTAAAACATTACGAACAATGGGGGTTGCACATTTATACAGGGTTATTTTAAATTGGCTAGCTTAACTCCGCAGAAGCGAATGGTATTGATATCTAAATACGATAGACCATAAGAAAATAGTTTTTCTCACCTCATACTTCAAGTAACAACACCAACAGCGGTCGTTGACCTCCCAAAAAAAACATCAAATTCTTTCATGTTTTATTTTATCTTGTTACGATATCGATACTGAACGCGTCTGCGGAGTTTAGCTAGCCAATTTAAAATAACGCTGTATTATTCCTGGCAAAGAGTAGGTAGTAGAGCTCCTTAAAGTCAGTTTTTATTTGATATAAAAAAAAATACTTTTCACTTTTTAGTTGTGGTACCTACCCCGCACCAATTCAAATACCACTACTACCTGCTATGTAAATTAAAATGACAGGAACTTATAATATCATTCACATACTAAGTGGGAAAAAAACGTATTAATGAACCCAACTCAAAATCTATCCGAGCAAAGTTAATAAAATGTATATGGGACCACCTTGAGAGCATACGCTTACAAACAAAAAAAAAACAAAATTTCCGTATTTTCGTATTTTTATACTAATTTCCGAATTTTTTATGAACCATCCCGTATAATCTGTCTCAATATGTCAAAAATACATGTAAATTACCTACATTTTTTTTTACATTGTTTGTCGCTAAGAGGATATATAAAGCCTTTTCACAATCATTTTACCTCTGATTTTGCATCACTGTCAAAAATTTTGCGCCATTACGGTTGCTGGTAAGGTTGCTGTGAAAAGTAAAATAGCTGTGAAAGGACTGTACGACTATATTTTGAAAGTTTTTAATAACGGTTTGAGCTTCTGTTTTATCATTAACCTATCCTTTTAACAACAAAGAGAGCCTTGTGCTCAGAGTGGATAAAGTTGAGGTGTGACTGGATGATGAAGATAAGGTCCCTTGAAGGCAAAGAATCGACGCACAATGCGCATTTGTGCTCAAACCCTTTAATGATTTAAATTCTGTAATTAGGTTTATACCAACAGTTTTACTCGTTAATAATATTTTAAAAACTAAATGAGGTCAATGTTTCTTACCCAACTACTCTGAGAAGAAACACCGAAATAATATTATCTTGGCACATCCTTCATTCTATAATTAGAGACGGATATAATACAACAAGACGCAAATATTATGATAAATATGTATGTTATAATAAATGATAATATGATAAATAGGAAACATACAATACGGACCATAGTTACACGGATTCGCGTTTAAGGAAGTAATATAAAATTTACATCTTTTGTGTCCTTTATCAAGCAATGGTTGTAGGGATGTTTTTTTCCTACTCACCAGCTTACCCAGCGGTAAATATGCATGAGACTAACAGGGATGGATCCGCATGAGGTTTTGATTCAAGTAAAGTCATTTATTTGGTCTTCTCCACAATTTTTTAAGCAGCATCACATTACAGCTAGTCACATAATATGACGATTTTCCTGTTGAGTACAAATGGATGTGCACAACTTACGTTAAGACGTAAGTTGTGTGCACTTAATTTACCCTTAATAACCAACAATCCATAAGTATGCACATCATATGTAACATCCAGTATTGTCAGCCTGGGCGATTGTATTTGGAAGCATCAATACCACGTGGACATCTGCATTCGGAACCCGCCACATGCGTCTATTAATTCAGATCATCATCGAAATTCAAGTAGTGCACATTGAGCTGGCGTTGATAATGAAGTAAATGTTAAGACGTTATGTAGAAGAGATGACCATTTTCTAAGTTTTAAGTTTAAGTATCGTAAGGTTCCCGCCGAAGAAAAATGTATAATGAAATTCCAAAGGCACATGGATTCACTCAATGATTAATGATTATTTAAATACATATTTAAATTGACTCAAATTAATACTCGCAGTGTCCTTTAGTTCCACATAATCGTGAAAAGTCGCATTCCCACATTGGACCTGCTTCTTCTACGACTCATCAATATTAATATAAAATATTAACCCAACTCGTTAAAACAGACGGAGCTGGATTCAGATGGCTAATTAAAAGAAGGCATGTTGCCAACCGCAAACCTAAGCGTTCTTTTTGTCTTAGTAAGTTGGTAGCACTGCTCATCACATTTATCAACAAGTTGAATTAAATTTTACTAATTTTAATACAGAAGTAAGTAAATTATTTAAAGGTAGAACTGTATGTTTATTATATTTACACACATTTGAATATTATTTAAACGATTAGACCCTAGCGCCATCTAGTTGATTTAGTGGTAAACTTTTACCATGATTATTAATATTTAATACAAGAGGACGCTTCTGACCTTGTAGCGGTGAATGAAGAAATCGTAATCGAAATTTTAATCGTTACATGGTGAAAAATCACCAGATTCCAGTGTGCTACTGAAAATATTAAATAAAATGCCCATGAACCCACGTCAAGCAGTTGCTCTTGTGACCACTATACCAACGAGGTAATGAACGAATTCTCGTACTAAAGTATCAATCAATCACTCAACTCAGTCTATCGCAGTCCACTGCTGGACATAGGCCTATCCCAGGCTGCGCCACAACACCTTCCGCATACAGTCTGTCCCAGCCACATTTTTAAGGTCGTCCATCTAGCTGTGGGAGTCCCACACTACGCTCGCCGATACGTTCCAGGCTCGGATACCAGTTAAATTTCCAAACCGTTATTATGTACTTGACGCAAAAACCTTTACATTCGGTTTAGGTTAAAATAAAGCACCATCTCACAAGTAGTCACAAGCTGCAACGCGTTTACCGACATGCCGCTCGCCGTATGAACCCGTTAATTTAGGTTAAAATAAAGTTCTTAAAACGTTCATATTCTTAAGAAAAGTTAGAAGTGAAAACCAAATAAACCGGTTTTCACCGGTATTTTTTAAACCGGTTCCGAGCCTTGGATACGTTGTTGCCACTCCATGACTCATCTCCACCGGCCATTGGTCCTGCGACAAACATGGCCAGCCCAATGCCACCTCAGCTTGCTAACTCTGCAAGCTCAATACTGGTAACTATATAATTAAGATCATTATGGACCCTGTAGGGCACAGCAAAAAGTATCTTTTCCGGTTAGTTTCATTTTTGGTCTTATCCTTCAAAGAAATTCCGAGCATAACCGGCTCTATAGCGCGCTGAGCGACCTCGAATTTGCGAACCAGCCCCACTGTCAGTACTTTCAGTCAATTATAAAAGAAAATGAAAACATTCAGCACAAAATATTCAACTAACAGCAGATTAAAAGTGAAGTAGAGTTAATATTAATTCAATTTGTGTTGTATTTGCAAGTAAATTAAAATCCTCCGCAATCCGAGCTGCATGCCGTGCTTCGGAACACAATTATTCATAAAAACTCTTTTATTTGTTGAATTGTTTTTATTAGTGCTCTCTGTTATTTCTTGGACGTTAAATTGTGTTTATTTTTAGTTCTTACTTGAAAAATAACAAAAGCAACTAACGTTTTGAGCTACGCCCAAAAACTCAAATGGAAGTAGGCAGGCCATGTGCCAAGACTTACGGACCAGAGATGGACTGTTAGAACGACACTGTGGAGTCGTCCACTAGGTAAACGCAGTAGAGGTAGACCATTGACAGGGTAGGAAGGTGAAGTGAAAAAAATAGCTGGCCCATTGTGGACCAAATTAGCACAAGACAGAGAAACATGGGCATCTTTGGAGGATGGAGGCCTTTACCTGCACAGGGGTTCTTGCAAATTATGATAGTGTAATTTACAAATAAAAACTGGAATATGACTACTAACAATACTAGTAATATACAACTTAGTTAAAACTATCCATACAAAAAAAAAGAAACAATACTAACATTAAAACTTAGTACCCATATTAAGATAATGTATAGTTTGCAGGAAACAAATGGCTTTCTTATTTTATTTATTTATTTACTTTGCTTACCTTATTGGGCTACGTTTGTGACGATATAATTCCAGCTTAGCATATAAAATGGCATTGTTGGTAAATATTTGTGAAATTGTCACAGAAATTGTATCTATTTATTTATTAATTGATACAATTTCTCGTTTCGTTAGTTCCAATTTTGGCCACGCGCCAAAAGAACCTTGTAGCGTTGTATATCTTGATCGAAGATGAATACAGATGACAGAAATTTATTATTTTTATTAAAAAGTACCCACCCTTGTTTTGCACGGTTTCGACTTGACAAAGTATAAAAATTTCATTATTTAATTTTAGTTTAATATCAAGGCACTGGACACATAAAGCTTCCGGAATAAATTCTCTAAATGATGTTGAAAACGTCATCAAAATCCATAGCGTATTTTAGAAGAAAGCGACTTTGTTTTATAATATTTAGAGATAGAGATATAGATTATGGATAGGCTCACGTTTGACCACTACTCGACCTGCTAAGTGTTAAAAATTAAAAAAAGAATACCAGATGATTTAGTGTTGGGGAGACGATGAATGAAGGAAATTAATAAGATGGATGTAAGTGAAAACGTCAGGAGGGAATGACCTAGAAGAATACTAACCTTATTGGTGATGTTCTTCAAACAGGTCAGATGCATAGTACTTGCGACCGGCTCGTGAGATTTATCGTAGCACGATGCGTTCTATAAGTAATTTCAGCTTACATCTTTGGGCATAAAGCATTAGTTTCTGTTATTAAGTGTTCATTTCACTGCTATCAATGAAAACACCCAAATTATTCTACGATAAGCATCTTCCCAAACACCTACAATCATTATTCAATTGAACTTGACACTGAACCCATAATTTAATTTTGCGTTCTAACTGTATTCAGTCTACACGTCCTTAGCAAACATACCACAAATCGTCAAAACAGTTACGTCAGACGTTCAGACTTTACTTGTGTAATTGCTGACACAAAAAGCACAAGCTAAGAAGGTTCTGACTCAATTTATTAGCGATCACCCTGAGAAAGGGTGTTACATGGGGTTGGCTTAGAGTATGGAACAGACTAGCTATGGACTCTTTGAAGTCCTTAATGAATAACATTCATTCCGCTTTGCAAAATCATGAAACATAGTGTGTGGCTAGCTAGAGAACTAGAATATTAATAACGAATTGCAATTATAACACTCAATTTTATGTTGTAACCGTTTTAGGTGTAAGAAAGGCTTTTGGAAAGTTTCCAAATACTTTTTTACATCTAAAACTAAATTACACGGTGTTACGATATTAATTATTGCATTTTATAATCGATATTATAATTCACTAGTTAGCCACATTTCTTAATTCCATACAGTAATATCGCCAAATTAATCAAAACATATTTCACAGCTATTTGCGATTTTGCCAACTTTTAGGACTTCTTAACTAATCTGGCTAGTCTGTTTAGTCCCACTGCGTGGCAAAGTCTTAGGATTTCATTTTTCTAAATATACGTTTAAACTTTTTAAGCAAAGATTTTTTTTTAATACTGTTTAAAAACCACAGCTTCACCACTAGATACTCGTATTAAAACTGCAGCAGTTTATCCAATGTGCTCCACAGCCTTCATGCTCAGCTCCCAAGAGGATAAAAGGTGGGTTTTCAATCAACAGCGTGTTCAAATTGGAAATTTGCAGAATTGATGAGTTCAGAATTCATTACGGCAGGGTGGTGCTGCCGAGGAACAAACTCGATTGATTATAATTAGTAAAAGGTGTCGCTAAACGGTAGATTGTTCCGAGTGGATGTAGGATGAAGGTTAGTTAGGGAAATGGTGTCCTGGCTTGACGATGAGTGTTTTGAATTAGTTTTTATTATGATTTTGAATTGAAAATTTTTTTCTTTGAAGTATATTTTTAAGCCAACATATTGTTTAATTGTGTAATTTCGTCTTAGGAAAAAACGTGGACGGTCGGGGAACGAAGTTCTTTCTCGCGTATGACAATTTTTTTGCAGCCGACATCTTATATTTACATTTTGACCTCACTATCTGCTTTAACACCCTCGAAAACTATGGAAACGACACCCATGATGAAAAATTTGAAAATTTTCGGAGCCGCCATCTTGGATTTTCATTTTGACCAAATTCACACTCTCTTCGGCAGTGTACTCGGGCCGATGCGTACAATTTTATCCAATGACACTATAATCACTTTACTCTTTTCTTTTTTTTTTTTCTGCCGGCGTTCTCTCTCTCTCTCTCTCTCTTTCTTTTTGAATTAGTAGAAGGCAGTCGCAAGTATTATTTTTTTTAGTGCGACGATTTCTGAAAGTTTAAAAGCCGCGTTAAATCATAAAAAATCCGATCCCTATTTATAGTTTTTCTGTTAAATAGCAAAATAAGTCTATTCATCAACTGATTAGCCTTCATAAAAATAACTCATCTTCAGACCAACAAAACCAAATGCATGTAAAGGTAAATTATGCGTTAACCGACATGCTTTCTCGGTTAAAAGCACTCTCGTGATATAAAACGCGAAATAATTGCACTGATAACCCCTAAGCACCCTATTCACCCTCTTCAGCTATGAATGCAGACCTCAGCGCCATTTCTATGCCACCAACCACGCGGTATGAGTGGAAGTGGGCTCTACTTCTCTTATAAAACCTGTATACGGAATGACTGGCAAAACGATGGACATTACTGAAGGTCATCAGTATCGGATTCTCGTTCTAAAATGCAAAAATTAGATTTAATATCCAGTTGTTTTATTAAATACTAGCTGTGCCCGTGGTTTCGCTCACGTGACAGTGTATTCTATTGGCATTATTTTGAATGTGAAGTCAAAGTGTAACATCATATTTTCTTTCATTCAGAATTAATTTAAAAAAAAATCTTGATTGTAATTTTTTTCACTTACACTTACGAAAAAAAGTGAAAGTATGTAAAAATACCCCAAAATACCGAAAGTGAAAAAATTATACGCATCACGTCTGCTTCGCTGCTTTGCTAGCTAATTCAAGGTGAATTTTCCCATCGTGCGTGGATGGCCACAATTAAGCATAAGAAATATTTAAATGTTTCTAAAGGAGTAAGAGCCGATTTTGATGAAACTTGAAATGATGTCATTACCCGATTATTAGCCTGGTTCTTTCGCCCGCACAAATGTGGAAAAAACTTATTTTAAAAAACATACAGATAGAAATATCCCGCCCCTCACCCCTATTACTTACTTACTTGACTTAACCCTAACTGGCGAAATGATACTACAGGTTCCGTCGGGGATTATTAGGCGTGATGTTATGTTTGCAATATTACTGTTTGCGTGTGTTTTGCGATTTTTGAACTCATTATTTTCGTTACTTTTTTGCATAAGTTATAACATCTTTGAATAGGTCCCTAGTCTACCAGGTCACACTTTATTAAAGTAGAGCCACTTTCACTTGCTTATTTCCCTGATTTATTGGAGGTTTAAAAAGTACTGTCGTTACCATAGCTATGAATGTGCAGCAAAATATATCGCGTTGAGCAAAAATATGGTTTAACGGAACTCGTAACAAGTTAGCAAAAGTTTTTGATATATGAGTCGTGGTGATAAATGTTGATAAATTATGTAATCAGTGTAGTGGAACGTGTTAAGATTTTAGGCTGTGATTTTCGAGATTTTTTTCTGGGGTGATAAGTAGGAATCTTAGATTTTTTTCAACAAGTTAAGACATTAAAGAATTTTATTGTAAGTAGTAGCAAAAGGTCAGGCATTTTATAGGATTTATTTTAAGCCATTAGAGAGCTTTTAGTCGCTCTCTTTTTGTAAATAATTTAGAAGAGAATTAATAAAATTGTGTTTGAAATCTTTTAAGAAGATTAAAAAACTAAAGGGTTTAACAGCGATTTAATAATGGACTCGCGTGGCATGAAATGACAATGCGCCCCTTTTTTTTAAATTCGCACCTGCAGTTGCAATTTTCTATAGGAGTTATTGTCATAAGTGATAAAGGAATCACAAGGTTGACTATCATCATCATCATTTTTTTTTTTCAAATTAAATCAAATAATTTATTACTTTGCAAACATGGGTAATTATTACATTGTTGTTTTATTAAGAAAGCCCTCCATGTTCTACCGTCACATGGGCATGCAAATCATGTTAATTTACACAAATTTAAAGACATTATAATTTGAAATAACAATTAGGAAATTATAACAATTTAAATTTAAATTAATGTCAAATCGTTCGAATTACAGTAAATATCAAATTAATACGAATATGTCAAAACAATGTAAATGTCTACTAACTGCTCCCAAATTACGATGATTATTTTATTTTACTTTTTTCACACTTCCTTGACATAATCTTTTCATTATTTGACATTATATACCTAAAATTTTCTATATATATATATTTTTTTTTTCTTTTTTTTATCAAATTATATTTGTTACAGCTGTAGTGGCAATCATGTCATTAGGTTTAAACAGGTCCTTATTTTTATCATTTTGTTAATCTTTTATATAGATTCTTTTCTTTTAGATTTTGTGAATGTGAGAACGTTGTAGGCTGTGGACTGACTTGTGGATCATTTTCTATTTTACTATGTACCTGGTACTTGTTCATAGGCCTAAGCTGTCCTCTCATACCTAGTGACACTGTAATTTGAAAACTTTGTAGAAACCATTTATTTTTAAAAGGAAGGAATTGGAAGCGACCAATTAGAACCGTGCACCTAACTTCTGACGTTTCATAAGTACCCTTGTAGGTTTATGTGAAGTAAAATATTTTGAATTTGAAATGTAAACAAGGTAGCAGTAATCAAAAATAAAAATAAAATATGTCAAATGGAATATTATAATTCTCCTGCCATTATTCCAATTTATTTGTGATTGGTGCAACTTCCATACTTCTCGGTGGGGTCCGTCTATCATTTATTTGGTCTTCCCCTTCTCTTACTATAATAGCTCTCCACATTCATACTCAAAACTTACTTAAATGAAAATTACAAGCAAGTACTAGTTAAATCTTCTACTTCCGTTACCCACATAAAGAATCTAAGTATAAAGCGAACTAACTACACAATGAAATTAGTTTTTAATCCGAGCGCAAGTTTGTAACTTGCACAAGACACTGGGACTGCAAGTTATTGCAAGTTTTATCATAAGAAGTTTTAATCTTGGGAAGAGTGATCTATTATGGTCATCGTAGGTTTTTATGATTGTCAGGATTTACGGGGAGACGGGGATTAATTGCTTTGAGAATTGTATTGGAAGATGGCATTTCTGTCTGAAATTAAACTATGGGACGATATTTTCTTAGCGTGACGATTGCAAATATAATTTATATTTCCTGTTTTAACTTGACAACACTAATACCATTCGCTAAGGCAGTCATAAAGTCCTCCCGTGTGTATATAAGTGACACGGAATGCGGCGCACGATTAAAGGTGGGCCAGGGTCTGCGGGGAGACGCCCTCTCAGACCAAATAAAAAACCAAAACCTAGCGCAACAGTGACGAGAAGCCAGTTTCGTAAACATGTATGCACTTTGTAAGGTGTAGCTTGATTGTAGTGTCATTGTAAATGGTTGTAAATGTGTGCGTGTGAGCGTGTATGCACAAAGCGGAAGTGTAGTTGTTGCATGCTTCACTGTATTGTTAGCAGCGGTCTATCGTGGTTTTTATTTAGTCTGAGGACATCCCCTATACAATGAGGATCGGAACCATTTGAAAAACCTCACCTGTGGAGATAGTCTTTACTGAGGCCGACTGAGAGCGGAGTCTATTTAATAGCACAATATAAGAGAAAGAATTTACGTGGGTACCTTTTTACGTTCAGTGCGCACTTGACATAAACCTCACTACAAACCCTGGTCATAAGCATTTAACGCTTATCAAGACATGACCTGATATCTTCGTCAATACTGTAGGGCAAAGGTTTCTTCTCATGCAGAGGAGGAACGAGTATTAATGAACATGTAAATTTTTTGAAACTCGTCTAGGTTTCTTTAGGCTGTATAACTTCACCGTTAATTAGCCTTGCTTTAGATTGACTTAAGTTTAATTCTCGAATAATGAAACACAATTAATTACCTTTTGTAGGGAATCAGCTGTTCGTGAAATTTAAAAAATAAGAAAGTATATTTAAAAAGTTAAGCTGCTTTATTCCAGATTTCAAAACTGAATCTTGGTGTATAAGGAACAGGCCCTGACACTTTTGAACCTCTACGACGACTCGACACAAGATACCATACGTTATATTCACCTGTAGCAAAAATTCAACTCCATACCAGGTCACCATACCACAAATCTAACCTTCTACCACGACACCAGCATTTAAAACAGAGGGTGGGCAGGACTCCCCAATAAATAATCTTCGTCGTTCCCAGCAGCCGGCATCCATCAGAGCAGCATTAATCTGCGTCAGGTCGCACGTGACGGTGAAATATAGCTGTCATCTGGTCGGTAGAAATATTAATATAGCCGCTAAAGATTTTGGGGGGAAAAGAAGGAATGGTGAAACTCGGTCAAAGCTAATTTGTAAAATGGTAGATGGCGGGACCATAGTTCGGTTCATACGGCCTACAATCAATTTGACATTTATTCCATTTATTCCATTAGATGATCATTTATGATTTCACTATTTCATTTTTTTCTGTGATTTCAAATTAATTATTTGACATGAAAAGTGTCAGAATTAAAAATCTTACATATTTACTCGTAATCACTTTCTTCAAAATGTTTCAGACATAACCTCGAACTCTGTTTATTTATTTTTTTAATCTATACGAATAGCTTTAAGCCACAATCTTAAATTTTTTTTGTCTTTCGGAAAATAGTGGACTCCAATGTCGAAGTATTTAGGAACACAACAAATAAAATCACCTGGGAGCTACTACAAATTCATTTTGCCAGTTGCCTTCCCCATTAGAAGCTGGTATTTCTTTATAAGTAGTACTTTTAAGTAGTGCTCGATTAGAGAAGGATTGTTTTTTTTTATTGGCCTACCTCTCACATGATGGTAAGTTACAAACAAGCTGAAGGTGGAAGCGAGTTTATTATCTTAACTCTAACTGAAACACAACAATGCTGTTAACATTGTTGTTGGTCTGAGACAGGTGGTCTAACCACTAGACCACTGTGCTGTTTAAAAGTTTAGTCAACTACTACTTGTAGCATCGTAAAATCGTAGTACCGGGTCTGGATTTTTATGTATCTAAGTTTCCTGTGTGTCTCTTAACATAATTTTAAAACTTACAAGTAAAATTAACACGGCAGGACCGCTTTAAGAATAATAACAAATCAGCAATACCAAATAATTTCCCCCGCTCTGGGCGGAGCGGGAGGGCGTGTCAGACTCTTACTGACTAAAACCCTCCCGTATTTCTTCAGTTGCCATGTTGCCGGGGGCCACGATCTCCCTTTCAGACTTCTTCGCAACATCAAATCCCATCCCTACAAGCAGGGTCGTACATCACTGGCTGAGCGAGCTGTCACTTAAAAGTAACAGAAGCGTGACTTCCCGTGCTTTCACAATGTCGCGCGATTTGGTTATCAATGTTGTAGTGTAATTAGTGAAGTTATTAAAGTAATCGGTTATTAACACTTTTAATTATTAAATCCAATAATACCTATACCTAATATTTTTAATTAATAATATTGGTGGGCTTACCTTAAAATAAGCAGAATCCTTTAATGATATATGCATCACATCAAATGCCACGTAACTCTAGGAAGATCTCAGTAACTTTAATGATTTGCAGTTTGCACCCATAACTAAGAGAGAGACATAAGAGATAGAGAGAGAGATATAAAGAGAGAGAGGTTTGATCATATTTTACATTTATTTTATTTTCATTATCGATAATATCATGATGATACTATATTATTCCGATAACCTTATGCAGGCCGCAGGAATTCGCTAGATGCGAGAAGCACAGAACCGGTTGAAGTGATGGTGCTTGCTAAGCAGCAAGCACCATCACTTCAACCGTCTTGCTGGACATAGGCCTCCCGCCTATGTCCAGCGGTTGACGTCTTTCGACTGAAGTGATGATGATTTATTTTCATGACAATGTTTTTTTTAAATTAGGCTCGAAGTGACATTACATATTATTAATATTTTCATGGCATTGTTTAGGGCAAAAGTGATGATCTGTTTTTATCTTTACTTTTAACATCTCTTGCATACTGACAATATGTAAAATGATGATGTGGATATATTTAGTAACCTGTTCCGCTTAGCTATTTCTAAAGAGTCTTGAAAAGACCCTGGAGCGCGACTGGCTGCGCTCGGTGCTTGGTGTGGCAACACGCCGTGTTCGAGTTCACGACAAGTTAATCGTCATCTCGAGGATGCCTCGTTGAGAGGTGAAACACGTGTCGATTTCTTCCAGGGTCTTTTCAAGACTCTTTAGAAATAGCTAAGCGGAACAGGTTACTGAATATATCCACATCATCATTTTATAATGGATTTCCGCAAGGTCACGCCTGAATCAATTAACTATCTGACAATATGTGTCAATATGTTTGTGTGTACGTGTTGTACTCATGTTTGGGCAAATAAATGATTATCTTATTTTAGAGTTTGAAATAATTCTTATAAGCATTGCTGTTTGGTTCAATACTTCCGCGAACAAACTCCCAAATACCTTCATATGTACAGGAATGCTCAAAAAATTTTCACCAAGCCAAAGTGAGTTTTTTATTTCGTTCACTAACCAAACCTGTCGAAAAACCCGCTGGACTAGCACACAATAAATCGGGTGCGGTGACCAGCGCGCAGCGTCGCAACGCATCAAATCAAACGCGCCCGCACCGATGGACAAACAACTGTCCATACAGAATAGATACAAGGTACAGAAGGCCGGCTCCATTACAACAAGCAGACGCACGTACACGCAAACAGACCAGCAGTGCTATTCCGTAAAAATCTCACCGTGAACGCTTAGGTGAAGTGCGCTTGAAAGTGAGCTGTCAACAGTGTCAATCCCTAGCGTATGATGGAATGACAGCGCACTTCACAGCGCGTTCACGGTGAGATTTTTACGGAATAGGACCGCTGTTTCTTTCTCTACATAGAAACCAAAGAAATGTATCTATTATGTCTTCGTTGTCGTTCAGCTGATGCGCCAAATTTACAATTCGTTTAAAAACATCGTACCTCGCTGCATAAAGCTTAAATAAATAAAATAAATTCCAGTAGTTTGAATTTTCATTCCAATTTCAAGAAGAACCGTCTAAGCCAAGATGATACTATAAAATCACTACAGAGCGCATCACATCAGTGGCTTGCGTTATCCAAAGTTATTAGACTTTGCTAAAGGAGGTCACAAGGATAATCTAAGAAATAAAAATAACATAATATGGTCACAGAACAGTACCTACAGAAGGTCGGCTCCATACAACGAGCGTAAATTCACGGACTCATAAACATGCTTCACGTACATCGAGTGCAACCGCACTCACGACTGGCATTTTTATGAGATAGCCGCACATACACGTCTATGTGTGCATGCGCCTGTTATGGTTATTTATAAAGAGCTAACCTTCTGTATCTATCTATTCTGTGGTGATAGACACATTGTATGAGGTATTCACGGCGGGTAGAAATTTAAATAACGTTATCGACATAAATGTAAATGATTTCAGTGAAACTTAGTAGGGTCTAAAAAAGTTAGATTTTAGCCGTGGCTTATTCTAGTCAATTCATCAACACCTGTCTAGCCTTTTCTCTAATAAGTTGGGGTTGGGTTCCAGTCTAATTGGATGCAGCTGAATACTAGTATTTTACATGGAATAACCGCCTATCTAACGTCCATAAGTACGTTCTTATGCTGCACCACTGATTTACCATGAAATAAATCATAGTGAGGAAACATGGGCTATAATTTTAACCGAAAGACGTCCAATGCTGGACATAGGCCTTCCCCAAGCACCGCCGCTTCGATCGGTTCTGTGCTTTCCGCATCCAGCGGATTCCTGATTCCAACATGGGCTATATTGCTCTGAAATCAATTACCGGTTTTATACTTGCTTCTAATCGTTACATAAGTTGTATTTTTTATTTTAAGTTGGAAAATCATACAAAAGCAGTTGGACCTGACTGTAAATCCGCTATTAGTAAAGCCGCTTTTATGCAATTGGGTAATACAACGTACCTGCTGAATTGCTAAGCCATACAGAATTACTATGCTGTAAAAACTACGGAAAAAATCGGAAAACTATTACCAATAACAGTCGGTATCTCATAAAATTCGGGCTAAACAGTGAAACTACTTATAAATCTTTGATTGTACATCTCAGTATGTACCTACAGTCAGAAAATTAGTTATTCAGCAAATGTCGCTCTATATCAATTTGCCGCGTTATAACATTTCATACAACTGTCAGTTTTGGTTTGAATATACGAACAATTTTGTCAACAATTTTTCTGACTTATTTATTACTGAGTACCTCCGTGGTCCGTTTTTACAAACGAGGCAAAAACAGCATTTTTCTCCCGAATACTTTCAAAATTTCTTTTAAAAATAAACTCGCTACCCAAAAATGCGTGACAATCAATTAAATTTGAAGTCTGCACCTGCGCTTGACTCCGGACAGCCGGACAGTTTCAGACCCGGGAGAGTCCGGCTGGACACCGGACAGAGCCGCTCAAAAAATAATCACTCACGCGGGACGATTAATAACTTGTATGGTGGGGCTATGAAAATGTAAGGTGGTGTGAGTTATAGGCGATAGCGGGGTATATGGCACGGCTGTATTGTTGCTGTATATTAGGTATTCGTTGTAGTAAAAGTTATTACTTTACTGTAACATGTAGTTTAATGATGATCTTGCTTTAAATAATTATTACAAGCTACAGATAAAAACTATTGCTTTGTACAAAAAAAAAAGAAACAGAATACGACAGCTTTTATTTGCGAGTTGACTGAGGTAAAAACATTGTATTTCAAGTAAGTTTATGCACACTTAAAGCAGAACCAATTTTTAAAATATATTGGTACAACTACAGAAAGAGATATGACAGAGAGAGAGAGATGACAAATGAGATGATGGTATAGGTGTGTGCGATGTGTGAGATGTCTAATTACATCAGCCAGAGATGATAGATATCTACGCCATTTCTTTAATCCCATTTTGAAGAATGAACTTTGTTGGTAGTTTTTTTCTTGATGTTAAAAACTGCTGATTCATTCAAAGTATATTTAAAAATTATTTGTAATCTCCGCCGTTCTCATAACCCCGTCAAGCCACAGCAACGCGTGACGCCTGCACGTGACGTCACTCACACTCCTCACACGTCACGCATTGTAACATAACTTTGATAAACATTCGTCACGCCCACCATTTGGTAGGATTTACTTCTAAATGAAGTCAAAACTCATTTGTTTTGGACTAAAAGGAGTGATTTTTTAACGACTTTGTAATAAAACTTCACCAATGCATCTATTGAGCAGTTTATCTATGAATTAATTCTTGAAATTCTAAAGGATCAGCCGTAGACAATGAAGATTGTACACGATTGGAGAGTCCTTGTATGCGGCCAGCCCTAATCCACGGCTCTTTGATCAACGCAATGGCCCAATATTTAACCCAAGAACAAATTTAACATTGTAGTTGAAAAACATGTTCTCCCAAACATTCCAACTGCAAACGTAAGCTTGTACGCACAATATTGAGAGATGTACCATGTTATTTTAAGACTATAGACTACTTATAGGTTTTCCTGTAATCTATGATTAAGGAGCCATACCATGTTTTTTTTTTCTAAATTATAGTTCCAGTAGATAAGGGGGGGAATAGTCAATTTTCATCTAATTTCTTAAATATCTTTAAAAGTGTTTATTTTAAAATTATTAAAAAAAAAAATAAGATCCTCGCAACGGTGGCTCACCGTCCGATAAGGACCAGGCCCGGGTCGACGGCGCGTTGTGTTCCACGCGCGTCTCAAAGAGATGTCAGCAGAATTGAAGGGGTCCACTAGGGCCGATGCCTGCCGGGGTTGCGAAGAAAACCGAAAGGGAGATCGTGGCCCCCGGCGACAGGGCAACCGAAGGAACACGGGTGGGTTTTAGTCAGTAAGAGTCTGATACGCCCTCCCGCTCCGCCCAGAGCGGAAGAAGTTGTTTGATGATTTACCACCCTCAAAAAAAAAAAGGCCCTTTGTAAAACTTTTTTTTTCTTGTTTGCCCCCCAAAAGTGACTCCTATATTCAAAATTCATTTATTTACGTTACATTTTCGTGTTTGGGTCACAAAAATACATATATGTACCAAATTTCAACTTAATCGGTTCATTAGAAATCAAATTGGCTGTGACAGACGGACAGACAGGCAGACTGACACACGAGGGGTTCCATTTTTTTCCGTTTGAGGTACGGAACCCTAAAAATAACTACATGCTTTGATAACCAATTGGTCATCGTTGACGGTTAATAAGAAAACGGAGGATTCTATTCTTCCAACATTTTTTTTAAGTTAGCTGTTCTAAGTACCTATTTCTAATCTCCGTCCTAAACATTTAATTTTTCTTAAACCAGACTTTGTAGAAAAGAAAATATTTTCGTTAAAAGTGGGTTAAATAATGCAAGACAATAGACACGACAAAATAGTGACCACCCAACCCACCCGTCCCGTTTACGTCAGGGGTCCACAAAAGTAATTTAATATTATGATTATGTTATCAAAGGGGCGGGATATAATGTTTTTTCTTTAGGGTGGACAATTTTTACCAATTTTAAAATAACTTTATATATGTCACACAGTCAATGGCCCTTCAATGTTAGACTCACAAAATATCGTAATAATATGTAATATTTGGACTTTAAAATAGACCATGCATGACCTCTGATTGATTCCGCATATCTTCTCAGGGATCAGTCAGCTAGAAAATACCGGCACCATCTAGTTTTAAGGTATTGATCAACCAATTAACGTGTAAAAGGGTCTAAAAGATCTAATGTATGGAAACATGTACGTTATCGAGGACGTTTTAAATCGTGGTCTTCATATGTTTCCATACATTTTACTTCCCTGTGTTATCGTGATGTCGTGACGTGGACGTGAACGTCCACGATAATATTACGACAACGTGGCGATGTCGCCTCGTTAGACAAAGAAGCACACATTCACAGAAATAAACATCATGTCATTTTGAAATGTCACCTTTTCTTCACTGTTGGGTACCTACCTAAATGCCTTTGCCGGGCAATTGCATACTTCAAAGTAGGTACCAAGTTTTTACAACGAAAGACTAGAAAATGTCGTCCAGAATGTAAAAATATTAAATTACCTAATAACAAAAACATCCCCAGTCCCCACACATTAAAACCTCATTCATAAAATGCTCACAAACTCATTACCCAGGAATCCTCAACAGCACTGAATCACAAAACCAATAAGAACACATTAATGTAGAAGAAGCGGCAGGGGAATGAGGTGATCGTCATTATTATGGAAAAGTTTTTAATTTAGACAGGGAAGAGGCACAGTCCCAGGGGAAATATCCCTGGTAACAGTATTGGATGGTTTAATGTCCACCGGACGGACGATAAGTATTTTGTTTTTCTGCGATTTCTTATTATTGAATGGGTGGAGCGTGTGGTCATATTTCATATTGGATTGAGGAAGAAATATGTGTTTATGTGACAAATGTTCGTGGCGATATTCTTCTGTTTTACCAACTTTTTACTCGATGATTTCGGAGTGGAAAAATAACAGTTAGGAGTTTTACTACAGTACGCAATTTAAATCGTCGGCGTGTCGTTGTAATTTTTTTGTTGTTGAATTCTAATTATGGAATTAAGTTGTATCAAGAGATGGTGGACGATTTTGGTGAATGGTAAAACTCCAATGAGTTTATGATTGCATCAACTTAAATGTACTAGAAGACGATTAAATTTATTAAAAGTACTATCAAAATGTTGCAGGGCTACTGGGTATCAGCAAAAAATAAACTGTAAAATAATCACGATAATTATAGTTTAGAATTTTAGATAATTATAGTTTAAAATTTGGTGTTGTAAATAAACAGAGTTTGCATATATTTTTATTTTTTTCACTAAACGTTATCATTCAAACGCTGTTAGCTGTTACGCAAAAGACCTTTGACCTTCCAAAAACAATTGAATTCCACATTACGAAACAAAATCTTGAAGTACCTACCAAAAGAACACAATCCAGCAATAATTCAAGACAGTACGTTGTCAAATCACAACGTACGACGCACATAAATAAGAGCAGAGAGAGATGTCACGCGTGCAGCATCCCTGTGTAAATAAATCATGGTCACATCCTTTGAGAAGCGCCGCGAAAACGGTCGGAAAACACTCGCGCGTACGTTGGCTGAATGCAGATAGGGAACGGAATGTACGACGGTATAGTTGGAGAGGAGAAGCTAGTGGGATGGAAAAGGATTGGGTTGTTCTATTAACATTGTATTTTTTATGTGAAATGTACTTTAATCATTGGATACAAGGAGCTGCTATTTTGCTGGTAAAAATAATGTATACTTTACGTGTTACTAGGTAAACGCCGTAAGAAGTCCCATGAGCGAAAGGTGTTCATACTGCTGATAGTAACTAGTAACTCATAATTAAATACTGCTTTTACTTATTACTTATTTACACTTTTAAGGTTAAATACTTAGTTTCTATCTTATAGTATTATCGTATTTTACTTTTCAGAGAATAATTTTATTCTATAAGTAGATATAAAAAAAAAACAAGAAACCTTAGCGTCCCCGTCCATTTTATCCTCGCGCATTTTCCTCAGAAACTATTCCGCTTCCCCCCGCGAGGAAGCCACTCCTGAATATGTGAATGTGTGATGTAATGTGAAAAATCAACTCGTGATCGCTGTGTGTACGTAGTGTTCGCGAAATTGACTGCGGCCTGCCAACTGTATTTAGACAACGTTCAGGCTAGAATTTTTGAATTGTAATGTTCTTTGTAAGAACTACGATCGTAGTAAAGGAAGTCTGTGAAGTGCAATGTTACTTCCTGTAAAAAAGAATTATATTCATATCAATATACCTGCATGACTTCAAGCTCCCTTGCCAAACATAGTCACAGTCACGGGAGCGACGCCGCGGGCACAGCTAGTCCCGTATGAAGGAATGACGAAGAAAATATACATCTGTTTTTTTTATATTGTTGGTCGAAACCCAAAAGCGATACTGTGGAGTTTTTCGATGTCAAATTATAAGACGTTTTGGTTGTTGCCCTCCCTGTACATGGTGTAATTTTCTAAAGCTAACTTGTATAGGGTGCAGTCGCGTCACAAATAAACTATACACTCTCATAATACGGTCGACCGACTAACAGCGTCTGCCTAATAGGCCTATAAAGTTTCTCGACGGCATGTGAAGCCTGAAAATTGTTTTACACCCAAGCCGTGCGCCCGCGCGTTGGGCTTTCCTATCGAGAAACATGTCAAAATTGCATATAAACTTTCATCTCCTATACAATATGATTCTTAGTAATGTGCACATAACGAAATGAGGGAATCTATGCTTAATTTTATCGACGATAAAATATTTATAAAATCAAAATATTTTTTATGGAATTTAAAAAAAATATTGTAAACAAAACAGTGTAACTTTTGAACTGAATGATCTATCGCGATGAAAAATCTCCATAATGATTGAAAGTAATTAGGCGTCCTCATAAAATGAAAATTGTGGAAAAAAAAACTACCCTCAATTGAAAATAAACATGTTTTTTAGCAAAAATCTGTATTTTTTTCAGGTTTTTGTACAATAACGTACATAGTACGTAACATTTCTCAATAAGAAGCCAAACTGAAAACTGATTTTTTTTAAATATTTTTTCCATCTGTAAAATTAAGCATACAGACCCTCATTTCGATATGTGCACATTATAAAGAATCACACTGTATAACGCCTGGTTTATTTTTTTAAATTCTTCCTTATTGCTCACTTTCGTTATATACTCTTGTGCTAAACTTTATGCTTCTAGACGCAGCGGTTTAGACTATCCGTTGTCTGTCAGTGAATTTAAAATTTTACTTAAGTAGATTTCTATTTCCTACTTAGTACTGTACACCGAATAAGACTAAGTTCGCCAATACCCACCACTTATATTAACTAGTAGAAAATTACTGAGGTGTTGTATGAATGATTTAACACCACAGCACATGGGGAGCACCATACTTCTGTCATTCTATATCCTTCAAAATGAATCATTCCCGGTCACTTCAGGCTGGCATAAGTCACCTTTCCCCAACAGTAATATCTCTAGCCTTGACGTACATTTACGATCCGTAGCCTAGCGTTCCATTTCGCGCAGTTAACTCTTACGACTCGTAGAAGATTGATGACCCTCACCATGTTTTTTCTGCCGTTCCCAAACAAGGAGGCATCTTGACGTCAATCTGACGCACAAATAGATATAAATAATTCGAGTGTTTTTTTTTTTTTTTTTTGGGTTATGCGGTAATCAGGTTTCATAGGAGAAAGGTTGTGTTCCCCTATCGAATTTATAGTTGGGCGCCACTATGTTGAGAACATGAAGTAAAAACTTGTAACTGACAATTTGGTACCTATAGAAATATTTTTAAGGGCCCACATTTGGCTTTCAATTTTTACAGGATGATGATTCTTCATTTCAATTCGTTAGTTTTTTTTTTGTTCAATTAATATAATTTGCGAAACACGGACAGATACAGATATATTTTTTTTTTTAAACTGGATTATCGATGCACTTCTCAACTTATGGAATAAATTAACATAGTAATAAAATATGAACCACAAATAATTTAAAATAAACGGAGTATGCTGATAATCTTAATGAAAAAAAAATAATAACTTGCAAGTTAAAATTCATGCGTAACAAATAAAAAAAATAATTTGAAAATATATAATATCGAGATACCATTAATCAATCAAATACTTGTTATTTATGTACAGTTAATTTAATTCTTAATAAATATTCGGTACCCTATAAAACATCATAATTGAATAGAAAACCACTTAAAGTTAAACCAAAGAAACTGCAACACCAAAATATAACCAGTTTAAAAGCGGTTTTCAAAGCGGCAACCCCGTAATGTGTCGAATCCAGCCCCTGACCAGGGGGATGTTGCTGTACACTCCTGGCTGCTCCTTCATCGCGCATCCTACCCCGAAGGAAACTAGTCCCAGGAGCTTGCCGTTGCTGATAGCTGGGCCGCCGGAGTCACCCTGAAGAAAAAAGAAAACAAATTTATTTGACCCAGGCTCACAATACGTATGTATATACACACGGCAAAGAAACAAAAAAATCTTAGTTGTATCAGTATTGTGTGGCTCACGGCTGCGCCCCCGGAATTAAGTATTTAGTAACATTTCTGCTTTTATAGCATAGCAGCAACATAACACGATGCTTCTGATCCCATCTGTTCTGCGTTCGCGATTTTGTTTCTTTCTTCTCACTTCCGAAATTTATTTTTCACTTTGTAGTGTTTTTTTGGAAGTCATTTTTTTTTTTGTAACATAGTTTTTTTTTGATCTTTCGATAGGCAAGCAAGCGGCGGTTTACAGGGTATTAACTGGTACATGAGACCTTCTAGTTTTGTCTTCAAGATGTCAGCGCACTTGAGATGGTGTGTGTACGTACTTGGAGAACTACAGATGTATTAGCTAGCATTCAGTCACTTATTTACTATCCTTTTATAACCAAGACCCTATGTCTTGGGTTCGATCCCCAGTCTATCAAAGTGGGTAAGTATTGGCTTTTTCTACTAATTCTTCGCCAGGAGTCTGGATTATTAGTATTACTTAAAACTCGAACATAACTGGCGATATTTGGGTACTTGGGTACACTATTGGTCCCCCCTCTCAAGGGTAAGGCCCTTAGAGAATAATCGCTGATATGTTTTGCAAATATATTACAATGTGGAGTTACCTGACAAGAATCCTTGGTGCCGTTGAGGTAGCCAGCGCAGAACATCCTCGGCGTGACGGTCTTGTAGTTGGTGAGGGGGAGGGACTTACAGATCTCCGGGGACATCACCGGGACACGGACGCGCCGCACTATGTCTTGCATTACGCGTTGCTAGGGCATTATAAAGGTGAAAAAAGATTAAAAACCTGCGGTAGTCATACTTTAGATTCTAAGCAGAATTGAAAAGACTGACCGTTTTATAAAGGAGACAGACAATTTATTTATCTGTTTAATGTCACCTCACTAAGGAACTTAGCCGCTATCTTAAGTTAAAATGATCGATCTTATTATTTTAATCTTCTCGTCCGATCTAGTAGTAACAACTGGCTCGAATGTTGGCAGCATCATGACGAATGGTTAATCAAGAAGAACAATCACTGTTTTTTTCTCGCTTCCTTTTAAAACTATCAGATTTTTTTCTATATTTATGCTCCCAAATCTGTTTTTATAGAAGTACCAAGCATAAACAAAGAGATTAATCTCTTGTTTCCAACTAAGAATACTAGAAATAAGTCCAAAACAAAACATACCTTATACTTCGTATGCCCCCACCCGCTGACTGATACCAACTCCCCTTCCTTAATATCCTCAACATTCCCTATAGCGATGGGCCTGGAGTTAGGGGTCACGGGGATAGGCTTCTCCAGCAGAATCAGCTGGTAGTCGTAGTCATGGGTGTGCAGGTGGGTGGTGTTCCAGAAGGGATGGATGAAATGAGCGCAGATGGTGTACTTTATGGCTAAAGAGCGCTGCGTCGAGCCTGCTAGGACGAAGGATTCTTTTTCCCTGTAAAGAAGGGTTGATGGTACGGAATAGTTAAGAGTTTGATGCAACTTTTAGGATGAGCCTTTTTATTTTCGGACAATGGTTCAGGTACAGTTAACAAAAGCCGGTTAATACTGTTTCTTTTACACAATATCCACGAAATAATTATGATATACTAGATTTCAGCATTTTATGTACACAACTCTAAATTTATATGATGGTAATTTTGAAAGTGTTTCGTCTTTGTTAATATTATGATCAATTTATAATATTTCCTAAAACTGAAGTGTTAATCGATTTTCATTGACCGTATCGAATTGTTTATTATGAACCTGCGTCAATTTTTCCAGACTATTACTTTGCAAGATTGTTTTCCTTTGTATAAAACCATGGTTTCTTCTCATGAAAACAAGAAACGTAATGAAGTGCGTCATTTATAAATTGAAAACACCTTGATTTAAATTCGAAAGTGCTATAAAGCCACTTTCTGTTTACTCAGATTAGTCGAAGCAGGTTGACGCCTCAAAGAGATTAGCAGGATTATTATCATACACCTCGTTTGCCAAGGTTATCCGAATTATTGTGTCAAAGCAAAGTTGAGAAAATCACTTTTCTTTAATATTAAGATAGGTAAAAATGAGAAAAGAGATAAATTCGCAAACGTTCACGATGAATGAGATGAAAGAGAGAGCCCTTAAGTCGGCGAGCGTATGAAAATTTAAATTTTTCAATTTACGAATTATTTTGTCTTGTTATATTTTATAAGATGGCCACAAGTGTGTTAAATTAATACACGTTGTATGATTAAACTACAAATTAACGATATTTGGCTTTTTTAAGCGACTTCCGAAAAGGCGGAGGTAATATATTCGTAGCGTATGTATGTTTTTTTTTTATATATGTCCACCGATTTCTCCGTCAATTGTGGACCGATTTTGAAAATTCGTTTTTATTTGGAAGGATAAATATACTCTTGAGGTGGTCCTATATATTTTTTTTTTTACTTTACTTGGATAGTTTTTACATACATACATTTATTAGCTTACAGTAACTAATCTAATTATCACACTGTAATGAGATCACAAGATACTATAAAAGCAATAGAAATGACTGTATTATATACTTACTTATATTCAACAAAACAAATCCAATGCGAAAGCATTGCATGTGCAACCCAGAGGTTACATGAAAGCATTTCATGTAACCTCTGGGTTACATTGCATGCAAAGACCCCGAGTGCTTTCGTATTGGACTATCAATACTTTCATAAATTGCCCTCAGAATGCTGTTGCCATTGCAACAGCTCCTCTGCATCAGGGAGGCAGCTCTCTTGCGCAGGATTGCGAAATAGTCATCCGTGCGAGCCTTAGTAAACATGCCTGATGCACTACAGAAACGGGGCAGCCGCAACAGCACTCTGAAGGCATTATTATAGTGTACACGGAGGATGTCATAGGTTCTCCGGGTATACTTGACCCACAAGCTGCACGTGTACAAGGACAGGAGGTATTTTTGAGTAAGCTTCAATAATACATATTTTTTTCACTTCGTATGTGGATGATATGATAATTTTCTGTCACTGATAATTACATAGCAGTTACTGGTATTCGAATTTGTGTGGGGTAGGTACCACAACCAAAAAGTGAAAATTAAAAAAAGACGAAAAAGAAAAACAACCGACTCCCAGAAAAAAACATTAAAAAGTGAAAAATAACTTTAATTTTGGAAGTCGATGGCAAAAAAAGAAAATTCAAAACCAAAGACACTGACTTCTGAAATTAGAGTTATTTTTCACTTTGTAGTATTTTTTTGGAAATTGGTTGTTTTTTTTTTTTTACTTGTTCTCTAAACCTTGCTTCTTGCCAAATTTCTTGATTCTAGGTCAACGGGAAGTACCCTATAGGTTTTGATTTATTTGCAAATATCCAAATATTTCGTATAAATGTTGCGTTGACTTCGAAGCTTGATTTTTTAGAGCTCAAAGAGACCGTAGACCTACGTATTGATATTAATTTCAACTTGAAACCTCCACACGTTCCTAAGAAGATGGGTTCTTGACAGACAGACTTTCCTTCTAAGGTACAGAACCCTAAGCCAACTACGGGTTTATAACTGATCAAAAAGTAAAAAATACTCACTTACAATGCGCAGCTGTGATGACCCACTCGGGCGCAATCATGGTACCTCCACAGTACAGGCCGTAGAGGACTTGATAGGGAACCTCCTTTATAGAGACCTGGTTGCCTCCTACTATCCTCCATTGGACCTGGGGATAGGAAACTCTGTTGTTTAAGAATAATAAGAGAAGTTGAGATGTTTAGTCTTTCTCCTTCCTGTCTTTATCCAATTTTTTGAGGTCATCGCAATATATCTTCTTTTGACATAGATCTTTATATTCTTTCTTAACCACATTAGCTACTTCTACAACGAAACCATCGTTTCTTTGGTCTTCCCTTACTCTTATAATCATTGTATCCATTATCATCATCATTTCAACTGAAAGACATCCGCTGTTTGTGATAGGCCTCCCCGTACCTACGCGCGTCTCCACACCGAGAGGTTCAGTGCTTCTCGCATCCAGAGGATTTCCGTGACCTGCTCCAGGTCGTCAGTCCACCGTGTGGGTGGTCTACCAACGCTGCGCTTACCACCGTCTACCAACCTTCCACCTACCTTTTAACTATCTATTACTACGCAACCAAGATTTTTCACAATGAAAGTTGGGGATGCCTACGTCCATTATCGGATGTTCTCGGCCTGACTGTTTGGCCGTCATCATAAGCCTGACCCTTACATCGACAGGCCCGTCCTCGTCAGGAGCCTCCTCCTCTCTGCCCAACGGCTCAGGAGACATGGCCTCGTGGAAGTACAGGTAGTTTCGAGGTGGAACTCTTCGGGTGACGTAGATCCTCCAGTAGTGAGCGACGCAATCTGATGTTAGGCAGCCGAAGTATGTTCCTGGAAATAATGAAGGATGGATGTGAAGTATACATAACTAGTTCGACCATCAGATCCGTTTGTACGGCTTCAAAATCCATCACCAACCACGGCAGGAACGACTTACTTATTAAAAGCAAATTCTGTAAACTAAACAGTAGGTGTCTGACGCATCCGGTCAGATCAATCAGATCTGATTCGTCTGCAGAGTGTTTCTTAGGCCTTTGAGTGTCCTGTCAGTAGCCAGACCAAGGAAAATGTTCTTACCACTGTAACCCGGTTAAAAACATCAAAAAGGGACTAAAATCGTGAGTTACTTTTAACCATATTCTAGGTTTTTTTTCTTTAGTATTTCGAAGCGTATTCGAAGATAAACAGGTTGTTACTAAGAAGAAGACTGAGATTAATCTTAAATCGCCAAAACACTTTCATTTTCATTCCTAACGCAGTGCGCGGCATACTTGCGGCAAATGCCAAAGAAAGTATAAGCCATACTGTAGGCGACGTGGAAGCGGCCTGAGAGCTAAGCTTTTTCATTCAAATCTATGATACCGTCAAAAAACTTGATTCTTCGGATTGTAAAAATCTAAATTATCTATGGGTAAATGAACACACATGGTGCACTAAAAGCATCGTAGCATTAGAACTGGAGTTTTTGTTATAAAACTTTTTTAAATTTCTTACTTTCTTTCTTTTCAAATAATTAATTTACGTGAGCAAGAGTTGTTTTTGAAATCATTTTAACAATAATTCAATGTTCTACTCTGTAACTCGCTTCCACTTTGAACGCTGCTTATTTATTAATAACCAACATAAATTGTAATTTTCTGCATCGCTGTCTCTGCTTCAAATCCTTACTAAGATATTAAGTGAAAGTCCCAGTACTGAACATATAGTTTAGGTTACATATACTCGTATGTATACTGGGATATATGTGTTTTCAGTGGAAGCACGTAGGTATCATTTAAAGTTGCGGCTAAGCAATAACTTAGAGGTGAAGCTTACGGTAAGTAGATAGTAGGGTAGCTAGGATGACGAAGTAAGTAGAGTGTTATAATTACTTTATGTATAGTGGTCGTTGTCCTCAATTTTAACCATTAAATTGGCAACATACTCCATGAATTGATTTACAAAACGATGTCTGATTAGTATAATGTATGGCATTTTTGTACAGTGATTGTTCAATGTGTCTCTCCTTTCTTTTAGTTCATCCAAAGGTTGTCTGTAAGAGATCGCCTTGTGCGATAACACCGCAAATTGTAGTTTTTTTTTTGTACAAAGTGGGATTTTTCTTCTGTTTTAGCTGTTAATATCCCACTGCTGGGCAAAGGCATCCGTACTCTTTTTCCTTCTCTCTCTGTTCAGAGTTGCCAAGGACCGTCGGAGATGGCGGGATGAGCTGGACTCCCTTAATAAAGAATTTTATTAAAGGAGTCCAGCTCATCCCACCATCTCCGTCGGGGCCTGCCGTGATGTCATTAAGCGGGAGCCACTGGGCCGTAAGTTTGGCCCACTGATTGTTTAATAAATATTTTTTGTGGTTTCACACTACTGCAAAGAAAAGTAATATTTTTAGGGTTCCGTACCTCGGAAGGAAAAACGGAACCCTTATAGGGTCACTCGTGTGTCTGTCTGTCTGTCCGTCTGTCACAGCCAATTTGCTCCGAATCTAATGGACCGATTAAGTTGAAATTTGGTACACATATGTATTTCTTTGACTCAAACACGAACGTGTAACGTAAATAAATGAATTTTGAATATGAGGGTAACTTTTGGGGGGCAATTAAGAAAAAAAAGTTTTGCAAATTGTACCATATGACTTATCAAATGAAAGGGCTTGCTGCGAGAATTTCAACTTTTTTTATGTTAAAATAAAAACTTTTAAAGACATTTTAAAAAGTAGATGAAATTTTACCATTCCCCGTGTACTCCGAAACTATTGAGCCTAAAATTTGAAAAAAATACAGAGTATGGTTCTTTACTCATAGATTACAGGAAAACCTATTAGAAGTGTATGGTCTGAAAATAACATGGTAAATCTCTCAATATTGTGTACAAACTTACGTTTGCAGTTAGAATGTATGGGAGAACATGTAATTCAACTACAATGTTAAATTTGTATTTGGGATAAATTCATCCCAATTACGGAACATTGTGCGTGGTCCAACACGCACTCACACCTAACAGTCCCACAAAATTTCCTCTCTCAGGAACGAAAATCAAGTAGGTGGGTAATTAAAATCTTACTACTGAATATGTGCGGTTCATTGTACGAATCCAATTTGACGACTCTATCACAATTAGTTTTATTTGAATATTAAAATGAACCCAGTGTTTATTTTTAATTTACACTCATCACAATGATCCCTCATTAATTAATGTTACATACCGTTGAGCCTAATTAATTCACTTTTAATTAATACAGACTAACTAATATGATTCAACTAGCTTTTGCAACATGCTTTGTTCATGTGTTTATTTTGAAGAAGCGTATACGAAGAAACGATTTACTCTTTGAAGATATAATCTCATAAATTGTTAACAGTTTTTCATGTAGTTCTCGATTTTAACATTAACAATTCAAGTATTAATTTAATGCGCATTTTCATAATTATGATAATACCACCCAAGGCCTCCACGGGACAGGCTCGACCTAGTGTGGAACTTCACATTAGGTCACACTAGGCAAAATGTTTATTTTGCGTCTTATTTCTTTGAAATGTAAACCTAGCTATGATTGTAGCATAAGCATGACCAGCCTATTATATTCCCACTGTTGGGACACAGGCCTCCTCTCTGCGAAAAGGAGTGAGCCGTCATCGACAACGCGGGCCCAGTGCGAGGTGATGGATGTCACATGTCTTCGAATTTTCGGTTCTAGGACTTTCGGCTCATTCGGTTTCCTCACGATATTTTTCCTCACCATTTTGAGAGCAATGCTTGGGTTCGAACCCACCAATACCACTGGGCCACTACTACTCTCATTATTGTAGACTATAAGGAAATGTAAAGCACTATTTTGGGATCCCCCGCGATCCTTGTTCGATAACGAGGTGCCAGCAGTTGTTGCAGCTGAGCACGTAGCTTTAAATTCCCCGACTAATAATCATGATCAAAACTATGATCCAGCCCGTCCCATCCTTTATGTCTCCCTCCGGTTGACGCCCTAAGCCGAGGTTCGTACCCCACAGGGGGTGCCCTTAGCGACCGTTCACCTAGTTTTAATTAGCATAGTTTAATAACCCCTGGCTAAATGTGTCACCCACAGAAAAGCCCGGTTAAGTAGTCATGATCTCAGAGGTCAACTACGAGATGCCATACAAAAAAAAACTGTTTTTGGAAACAAAAAACATAATTATTTATTTACTCCGTAACATGTCTTTACACCACTGATAATAACATCAATGTAAAATTAACCACAATCAGATAGATATAGGAACAATATTTCCCATTTTGTAAGAAAAACTCAATTAGGCCCTGTTATTTTCTCAGAATTATACGTACAACATACATACCTACTTATTTTGTTTTTGTAATTCTAATTTGTTTTTCTAATTTAAGAGGCAGTTTACCTAAGGAATGTACATCCGCAAATCTTCGGCACAAAATATGAAAACTGAACTTCAAATAAAATCTAACTAAAGAATCCAGTCAGAACTATTCTCACAATAATAGTTATAACCCGCGGCACCTCTTTGTATATTCTACTCGTTGTGCTATTCGCAAAGAACTCAATCCACGCTTACCCTAAGGCGTTCTGCGCAATCTTTGTTTTCCTAAGTTCTTTGATAAAACGAATGAGTGGAGAAAATTAGCACTACTTTAAAACGACATCATGAAATAGTTCTTATGATATTGTGATTTTTTTTAAGTACCATTATGATTTTTAATTATTAAGTTTTGTTAACTAAATATAATAGTATTATAAAAATAATCGTAAATCGTGTCGCGAAGTTTAAGTATCTGGGACACTTCCTTACCGACGGCCTTGAGGACGATGTGGACATTGAGAGGGAGCGTAGGGCTCTAGCGGTCAGAGGTAACATGCTGGCCCGTAGATTCTCACGTTGCTCTGAACAAGTCAAAATTACGCTTTTTAAGGCATATTGTCAGAGCTTTTACACTAGAAGTCTATGGGTCCGCCACACCAGAAGATCGCTGGATGTCCTGCGCATCTAGTATAATAATATCTTCAGGATGATGATGGGGCTGCCACGCTTCTGTAGTGCATCGGAGATGTTCGCGCTGTTTCGCACTGATGGCTTTCATGCCATCATTCGCAGGAGGACGGTATCCCTGATTTGCAGAATGCGTGGCAGCCGCAACGAAATCTTGAAGACAATAGCCAATAGGATCTCATCCCCGCTTTTGAGGTCACTTGTTAGGTCAGTCATCTGACTTACTTTGTCTGATTCAGACTTTTATTTTTTTAATATTTATGATTTTATAATGAATTTTTGAATTTTGATTGGCATTAATTTTTAATGAAGTTAAAGAATGTAAATTAATTTTATTTCATATTATTTTATTTTCAAATTTTAATGAATTTAAAGATGCAGTTAACTTATTAATTTATTTTATAATTTGATTTTATGTTCCTATTTCTATGTAGTTATTTATTTTAGTTATAGTAATTATTATTGTGGCATGTATTTTAATTTTTGTTTACTAACGTATTTTTTAAGTAGGTATACTAACATAAATATGGATCACTGTATCTGAGATAAATAAATAAATTAAATTAAATTAAATAAAAAGGAAGGATTTGATTATTTATATGTTTGTTTCATACGTTTTCACGCTAAAACGGATAAACGGATTTGAATTAAGCTTGGTACATGTGTAGACCATGACTTGCGTAAGGTTATAGAATACGTTTCATACCGATATTCTCCCGGGATCGAGACGTATGCGAGTGAAACCGTGGGCCACAGCTAGTGCAAAAATAAAATAGTTGACTGTTGAATTTAAATGTATAGAGTCTTTCGGGTTAATTGCATAACCCAATAACAATTGCCTGCCTCACTGGTTTAGTAGTCGCAAGCGCTACTGCTGGGCATGAGGTCCTGGGCTCAATTCCCGGGTAAGACAAACTGTTATTGAGTTTTTCCATGTGGAATTTCTCAGTAGCAGCCCGAAGTCTGTGCCCGGTTGGTGGCAATAGGCTTTTTAAAACTTATGAAACAATGGATTAGGAATTTCTTTGAAAATCCATCGGATTGTAAAAAAAAGTGTTTTACGCAATTGGGGTTGGATTCCATTCCTACTTCGGGCAAAGTGTTATTTAGTATTTCCATGAGAAATATCTTAGTAGCAGACCGGAGTTTAGATTAGTATAGGTACCCTATTAGCGGCGATATACTAGCCAACTATTACATCTCGCAAAAAGCGAATGTACACACAATGACACACATTTGCCTGCTCCTTTCAAAAATACCTACAGGCGTAATGTTATGTTATTGTTTTTTTTAGGATCCCGTACCCAAAACCTACTTAACTTGACCATAGTACTAAGGCTCTGCTGTCCGTCCGTCTGTCATAGGGCTGTATCTTTTGATCCGCGAGTCGGACTCGCACTTGGCCGCTTTTTTTTTCTCCGTATCCACACAAAGTCAAGTTTGTTTGAGTAAATAAAAAATAAAAAAACATAACTACCCACCATTCCCACAGCTAACAAGTCTAAACACCAAACACACACATACAACACAAAATACACGACTAATATCACACATTTTTATATATAAAAAAACAGTTATAAAATTATAATATTTTCTAAAACAAACATGGCTGTCTCTGTCAAAGGTTAGGACTAAAATAATGAAGTTAAAACGTCTTGTTATACCACTGTGACCGATGATTACTTCATGGTATTTAAATATTACTTTCGTGATTGAAAACAGGTGATAAAACTGGAAACTGAAACTAATGTGACGTCATACGGTGTAAATAACGCTATTTACATTGCAAATATTCAAGGTTTAGGTGACAAGAACCTTCTTCTGTCGTTTAAATAGCTCATCGTCATTATTTCCTTGCCTTTAACTCAACTTATTTGGGGTCAGCGGAGCATAATTATTATTATCTTCTTCCATACTCTGTCATAGTCGTCATCATTTCAGACTTCTCCCCTTTTTTAGCCAAATTATTTTCATCTTTCACATTGTTTCTGTGGTCTTCTCCTACTCCATCCACATTCATACCTACTCAAAACTTTCCTCGAGACATTTCTTGGCACAAATAGCTCAAACCGTGTTAAAAATATTGTACAATCGGCAAGGTGTTAGTGGGCTTGATTGCGTGCAAAAGACGCTTAATTTAATTACGGTTGAGGGTATTTTAATGAACCTTACAAGACCGGAGAAATAATCTCAATCATGATTGCAGCTCCCATTAATTGACGCGGTTCAAAGTTAGCTTGTGATTAATTAGCTCATGAAATGAATCAATGCGCTTTGCATATTAACACATTTTCTCAAATTGAATGTTAGTTTGTACCTACTCTTGAATTTAATTTATATGTTTTTGTTTTTTCTTCGAATATTTTTATAATGAGTCTAGAGAATAAGTTAAATTATAACAAAACTTAAAATATATAATAGCCTAACCTAACTAAAACTATCAGTAAACTAAAATATGGCGTCGAAAAATTCCTCCGCGTCGCTGCCGACTGGTAATGTACCCAAGAGACTGGCGGCATTGCCACGTTGTAGGGCAATGCTTAGCCTCTGGTCAAAGTAAAAGCAAGCCCTTGAGTCACGGAAAGTGTCAACCAGTCGTTTGGAGATTTCATTGAACAGACCGTGAGCACTCGGACGCACGGCCCTGGGGTTCCAACCCCAAACGGCTCGAAAATATCGTGACCTATAAGGTTATTATACTTTCGCAGCGGCAGCGCCAGCACAGCACGCTGAGCCAGGAAGATGGGATGGCACTAGAGTATCGACACACGTTGCGTCCCACACTAAAGGCCTACCCACCTTTCATGGAAATAAAGACATGCCGTCCGGTCTCTTGCCATCGTCGCGTGCCAAGCCGTTGGGTTCTAATACAGCTGGAACGCTGACGGTGACAAGAGCTCGTCGGATGATGTCATTAATGTTCGCGTGCCGCGCTAAGTGACCCGCACTTCGGCTGCAAGATAGGCCGTGGTGTCCGCGGCTGTTGACAACTTCGCCACAGTGACAGCGATGAGGAGAACAACAAGGAGCTCCTAGTCGTAGGGAAGCAGCAATGCGGAAGGTAGTGTCATCGAACAAAGTGCTTAAATTCGATGACGGTAGAGCATGAAGCCACAGGCCCGACTCCCACTTACTTACACAGCCAGCAGGCGCGCAAGCTCCGCAGTAGTAGCAGACGTGACAAGTAAATTGTTCGGCACTACTCTGCAGAGCGGCTCATCCCACCGTCTCTGGGAAAATGGATTGTCGGGCGGATCTGAATTCGGACAAGCGAGTCTCCAGGCATTCATAGCCTCGGTGAGGCACGGCACATCAAAATTAATCAGTGTGGAGGCTAGGATTTTCCTGATTATTTTTTCAGTACCGTGAACCGAGGATATGAAAGCTGGTGAAATGAAATGAAATAAAATGAAATTGTTTATTCTGTAAATAGGATATCAGAATCACTTTTACACGTCATATTAAAAATAAGCTAGTTGAGTTCGGCGTTTCCTATCTGTCTACTCTGAGAAGAAAGGCCGAAACAAACTCAGAGGTCACAGTCTCTTTTAAAGTTCAGACATAATCTTGGTCAGGCCATATGAGGACCATGTAGATTAGTGTCTAAAAATGGTCTTTTGAGGAAAGAACCAAACAGATTTGAGTGGACCTGTCCAGTCAGTGCAAGCATTTATCGTGGAGCTCAACTCAGAACATAAGGAGCTCAACTCGACGAACAATACCAAAGAAAGGACATTTGGGTAGGCCGCATAAACTACTCAAACTGCCAGACCATCATTAAAACTAGCTGAGAAATGAAAATAATAATGATATCCACATAGTCCTCACATTCACAATAATTAATTAAAATAATATAATACTTTGCGAAGTAATCATGTCATTTTGAATAAAATTTTCAACAATGTCAATGTGTATATAAAACTGGTTTATTTTGATGATTTTACATAATAAATAAAATGTCAAGTTTTATGGTTTTATCACAAGGTTTAGCAGAGCGAGCAGCGCAATCCTAAGCTTTTTTATCTTCTAAATAATCTGAAATTGTATAGTACCCTTTTTTACAAAGTTTGGTTTTAATACAGATTTTAAATATATTAATGGGTAAACTAATACTAGAAAATTTGCGGACGCCGAGGCCTCCCATACGGATAGGAAGAGTAGCTTGTGCCCAAGCTCGGTCGTCCATGGCCACATTTAAGATCGAGGTTAATGTATGCCGGATAATTTGGTCCATTTTGTCTAAAAGATGAATGTTTTTCCATAAATGGGAAGCGCGGAGGAAATATGTCAATTTAGGGCCGAAACAGCAGTAAAGGATTAAGGTTATGGCCGAATGCATGTTAATTTGGAACAATCTTTCCGAAACGTCATTAAAATTTTGATTTTTTTCCTCAATAAAGGCGGGGAATGAATCCTCAAAGATTGGTGACCCAAGGAGACGAAGAGAGCTTTTTTCAATAATTTTGATTTCTGGGGCTATTGCGTTAACTTCGGAAAGTGTGACATGCCTGTCAGCACTGACCGCTAAGTAAAGTTCACATTTCGAAAGGTTGAGTTCAAGGGCAATGGAATGAAGTTCATTTTCTAGGAATTGAAGGAATTAAAATAAGGAATTGAACAGTTTCTACACCGCCTCCCAAGGTTCCATCGTCGAGGTACACACGGCGACACATCAACCTAGACTGTTTGGAGTTGGTCTATTAGAAGTTGAACGCTGCGAGTCGTGCGAGAAAGTGCGATATATTTTTATTATTTCATCCCACTCACGCGGTGTGATAACTATAGACACGTATCATGTATATTATTTTGTAAACAAGTTGTGCTCGTTGCGTTCAGTTATAATAATATAGGGTGTTTTTTCGATTTGCGCTGCGCCTGTAAATTTGCTCCAATTCATCCGTTAGTTATTATCAATTATTATATATTTCCAGCTTTCCCCGCGGTTTACACGCGTGTAATTCGGAAATCTACATTATGTCCGATTTAAATAGAAAGAAAGAAAGAAAGAAAATATTGTATTTGGGACACGCACAGGAAATACATAACATAAGAAAAAAGGAACAAACATTAACAAAAATAAAAAAGGAGCATTCTAGACAAACAAAAAACAACACAAACTAACAAAATACAAACTTCCATCTCCTTTTTTATTTTATTTTATTACTAGATTTTATAAAATCACTGAAACACGTATTTCTCCATTACTAACCAAAAAAGAAACATAATATTTATTAAAACTGTTTGCCCCTTCTTAACGACACAATAAAGCAATAAATACCTACTTCGACATGATTTTGCACATACATAGTTAGAAGCCCGGAAAATTTCTCATTCCCTAGGGAAAAAACCTTACGATTATTAAAATGTATGTTTGTTTGCCTGTAAGCGTTTGACTAGGTTGTAACTGTTTGATTTACTTTCACAGCAAAACTACTGAATTGATTAGGGGTAATTTGAACCCATAGGATTGTTTTCTAATGGGTGAACAGTGATTACCTACTTGCTTCGTTTTTCATAGTTAGGTTAAATATAAAACAACGTTTTAAAAATCACTCTTTATATTAATAAAATTATGACAATGAAACACATACATACTTAACAAATTACATACAACATTTACCTCTTATTGGCAAATAAAACTTAATTACTAATAAAAACATTAGCTATTTAAGTCCTATTCTATTCAGATAGCTATATTTTAACCTATATTTTGTGCGAATGTTTATAATTTATTATTATCATAATCTAGCGCGGTCGTGGGTACAAACCGGTTGACAAACGGCGCGCTGTCGCGAAGTTTAAAATAAATACCTTACAAAAGTTATCTAATGAAAAACAATTAACTAATTACCTATCTATTGTTGCGCGGCCGCCAATCGGCACAGCCTTGTAATAGAAAATGTTCAAAATGGTAGCCATTGTTTTGGATGCAATGAGTCTCTTGAGTAATTATTAAATAATAATAAGCCCTATATTCTGAATATTGAAGTTAACATTTCATATTATCACAGTGTTGAGATTTTTTTCTTACATAGGCCTCCTCTAGCATTTTCCATTGCGTTCTGTCTCGCGCTACCATTACTAAATGTTATCTATCAAATACATAATTATATTAAAAGTATATCACTCACAGTTATCTTCGTCCTCCATAATTTTTTTTTAAATGTTATGACCACCCTCTCGCAACATCACTATCAGCTGCCGCTGTTGTGGAGTTAATTGTGGCGTCATTAATATTGATGCACCACGCACTAGCACAGTAAAACACTAAGCCGACGTTATCACGGACGTAATAAAATCGCGGCGGTTTTTTTTTTCGTGTAGAGTTGAAAATTGAACGCGCTGGGATGCACTCTCATCCCAGCGCGTTGAAAAAAACATACTGTTGGATTTTCAACTCTCGGCGCTAAGCAGAGTGTTGAAAATCAAGTGCACGAAAAATCGCTGCGATTTTATTACGTCCGTGCGAACGTGGGCTTACAGTCTTATTTATAAAAATCTCGCCAATCACTGATTGGCCATTGTTTAGCTAAGCAACCGTAAAGTAACTAAGTTTATAAACAACAAGGAATATAAACAAAAAAACAGTCCGTGAGAACAATAGCCCCGGGCGATTTCGGAACTAACTGGCATAGATAAATCATAAAACATTGAACACGAGCGAAACTAGCAAAAATCTTTGGCAAAAAAGTGCATCTGTGTGCATAGGTGCAAACTGCCGCGCCGCGTTTGCGCCTACGCACACAGATGCACTTTTTTTTGCCGATGCCACGATACTCAGCCCCTTTCCTACAATTCTTTGTATTGCTGGTAGTATAGTTATGGATGGCCGACTGTACCAAACGTTAAAATTTGAATTTAGCTGTCGAATAATTGGATGAATGGCTAAACTAATTTTTTTTTTTGTTGCCAAATTCTTTTGTACCTACATGTAGAATTCTGTATGGAAAGGTAAGCAGCTGTTCCCAAGAACTTTTCGAGTTCTCCCGGGTGACAAGAAGGACGCAACCTGCAAGGTGTTGTGCCACAAGAGGTCTAGCGCCCCGCGGGGAACTCGCTTCAAAACAGGTACAGAGTTTTTGAATTTAGAAAGGGTTTTTCCAAAACGGGTCAATATTGGATGTAGCAGGTGTAGTTGGTGTGGCTGTTGAGACAGAGTCTGAAGAGAGTGGATTTGGAGGTCTGTGTACCTTTCCAATATGCACATTAAGACCCCGCTTAGCTTTAAAAAAGTCGTGCCTGGGTACACAGCGGACATCTCTCCAGGGTGCTCTGCAGCGATGTCGAAGGTTGACGTGCACTATCACTATCATAAATGGTTGGTTGAATGGTTTTAAGATTTTATTAGAAGGTTAAGGTTTCTAATAGAGAAATTAGTCGATAACAATCTTATCCCTACCCTCTCATTACCTTCCTATCATTACCTTCTGTAATACCCGCGTAGTATCGATATTATAGAGACTGTAGGTACGGGAAAAGAGAGTGCATTTATTTTTTGTTAGCGCATCCATCTCCCTCTATTGCGTAGTTGTGATTAGAAAGACGTTCAGGAAGATAATTACATTTCTTGCAAAAGACTTTTTAAATCGATCACAATTACCTCAGTAGTAATTAAGACTCAACCTTTTAAATTACCACTATTAAGCTGACTCTACCCTGATAAATCCATTTATTTTAATGAAAAATCAAGAAAGCGTATCTAACGTATCATAAATAATATCAACTTACTGTAATCATTTCTTTATATTAAAAATAATATCCGTAGCATCAATCGCCGCTTGCGCACGTCTGCTTAACGTCACTGGTTCGTCGCGGCTAGGGTGCTACCACACTGGTCTATGCGTTAGCGCAACGCATAAACCCTCCATTTACACGAGGTTCGAGTTTTCCGGCTTTTGAAAGGACAGAATGTCCATGACAGACTCGCTGGCGAGATTCACCAGGCGATTCTTATAAATGTGTAGCCGTTGAGTTTCTGGCTCTTCTCCATAGGAAACAATTAGAACCGTGCGTGCACCTAGTTTCTGACGTTTCATAAGTGCACATGTAGGTTTAAGTGAAATAACATATTTTGAATTTGATTTATAAGGCCGAAACCAATCGTTCCCCACTACTCCTTTTTCATTAGGTTAGTAGGGAGTTTTGCTCAAACTACGCAGTGTGCTTTGCTGAACTAGGTGGTAGATATCAAGTGATAGGCAGCCCCGGATCTAGGTCTTTTGAAGCGGGGCAAAAACTGCCGTCTGCCGCCCCTGACCAATCTTTTATGGAGATGCGCTAAATTAGCCCGCGAAATTAAAATTTTCCCAAAATGAAAATATAACAATTGCAAGAAAAACATATTCATCAAATGATATCGATCGATAATTCGCCAATCCATCAGGGGCGTCAAAATTGTAGTAAAAAATAAATAAAAAATAAAGACTAATGTGCTGCGCGTCTCAGTTATTGCAAAGTTGCGGTGTGCTGGGTGGTGCACTTGTCTGCTAAGCTTGATTTTGTCGCCCCCTGAAGTTGGCACCTCGGGCACATGCCCCGGTTGGCCGCCCCTAGATCTGGAGCTGACTATGCCCCATCTGCTAGAGTGTCTCTAATGTCCGTTCACCTGCACCCTTGACGATCTAAACAACGCCTCTGATGCCGCAATACATGTGGACACTTACTGGGCCCAAACAATATAGAAAACATAGAAGTAATTTTGAAACGAAAAAAAAACTACGTAACTATACTATTAATGTTACAGTAGGGTAACGTGCTTCGGAGAAAAGGTTGTAGCTGTAGCGTGATTTACCGTTCTGTAGAGATCTTAACCTGTTTGAGATAAACACCATGTTACCGTGCCTTACGTCTGTTGCAGTAACGTGCGTTGCAGTTACACTTAGTCGCGTAGTTATAACAATGTTAGTCAAGATTTTCTTATGTTCCATTCGCCTTACAAGTCTGAACACTTTGATGTGTTTTTTCACTTCTCAATTTGCATATATGTTATTACAAAGTATACGATCACATATCAGTATTAAATTATTTATGCATGTATTTTCATCTTGTTAGTCGTCGCTGTGACGAAAAGTAGAGCAAATTAAAAAATGTTAGTAATAAATAGTTGACGGTTGATGTTCTTTCTTTCTTGTAGCTAGGAAATAAGTGACGAAGGGCATTAAGTTTAAAATAAAATAAAAACGAGCGAACCTAACAGTAGTCGCATATAATTTGTAACATCTGACATCTCACCTTGGTAATAAACATCATTGACAAACATTATTCCTGAAAAAAATATCCAGTTATTATTTGAAATAATTTATCGTTACGAAGTATAATTATTTTTAATGAAAATTGCATTTTATTTAATTAACATTAGGAGTAAAGTAATTTTTTATTGAAGTCAGTTATTTTTGCTCAATTTGGGGGAGAGCGGAGACAATAGACTTATAATACTGCCGTCATAAGGAGAAAAGACGTATCTGACTTTTTTTTTCGAAATAGAGTTATATACTTATTCGAAATCAGCAAAAAAAGACGATTCCGAATATGTATATAACTCAATTTCGAAAAAATGTCAGATACCTCTTTTCTCCTTATGACGGCAGAATAACTAAATTATTTTATTTATTTAACCATTTATGCACACACATATAAACAGACAAGAAGAAAGGAACGGAAAAATATTTACAAAGGCAATGCTTATTTCTAAAGAAATCTCTTCCAGCATACCTGCGACAGGAAAGTATATAAAATGAGATGTACACAACGTGTGTAACCGTAGAAGATAAAACAAAAACAAAAATCAAAGAAGAAAAAAAAATACAATTTACTATTTACACAAACTATTTACAATATAAGAATATACTTACATACATACTTCTAAAATAAATATCACTACAATATATATAATTATAATGTGATTTAAAATAACTATGCAACCATGACGAAGTGGAAAGATAGTGTTCTGTGAATAATTATTTTTAATGAAAATTGTATTTTATTTAATTAACATTAGGAGTAATGTAATTTTTTATTGAAGACAGTTATTTTTGTTCAATTTGGGGGAGAGCGGAGACAATAGACTTATAATAACTAAATTATGAGACATATCCTTGTGATTTCGAAGTTTTTAAGAACTGTTGAAAAAAATGGGTGAAAATAACAAAACTTGTTTTAAGTGTAAACATGCTTATTTTATTGTCAAACAAATTCTTATAAGTCTTTATAACAGCCGATAGGAAATATTATACAGATAATGAAACAGTTACAGTTATCAGTTTTATATTCATAGTAAAACAGCGAGAAATCGGGGTTTAAACGCAAGTGGTCCGAAAAGTTTTAGTTTTTACACTCCGTTTCGTTATTCCAAATAATTGTTAATTTAAAAAAAATACAAATAACCACTTGAAAAATCAATAATAAGTAAGTAGGAAAACATTTCAAGAAGTGCTCAGTTATCTCAAATCAATACTTATTCCTTTATTACACAAATCTCAAAAAACAAACCACAAGAGTCAATAAATCAGCAACACACAAACTCCCCGAATCCAAAATCTGACAACAAAACAAAGAAAAACAAAAAATACAGATACACCATACATCTTTTCCGATATGATATGAATTCAGCAAATAAGTCGCGAATCAATTTCCTCCCTGCATGAAGAGGCAGTAAATCGCGCCATACCCCCTCGCGGGTGGGCAGGGAGAGAAGGAGGGCTATCTTGTTACGGCAGATAACCGGCGTTTGTTCGACAGCACTATAAAGAGGAAAGGGAGGGACAAAATGTCTAAAAACTATGATAATATGTAAATTTTTTAGTGTTTCCATTGTTTGAGGCGGTACGATATTTTTTTTGGATTGGAATAATGATTAACTTGTCTGTCCTGCCACGATTTAATTTAAAACAGCCTTGCCACACTTGACTCTAGGGCGAAAGCCTTTTCTCATACAAAGAAGGCAGTAGCATTGATCGCTGCACTTGCTCAAGGCGACTTCATACTTACATTTAGTACACCTAGACATGTCAAGCATAGTGAAGAGGTTTCTCTCTTTAAAGCCCAGACCACCGGCAGTTTGGACCCTGTTCTTAATGCTGATGGGCCACATTTTTTTGTATATAAAAAATATTTAAAATGTAAATTATAAGTAAATAGATGAAATAAAGGATGTAAACTATGTATTTACATAAAACAATATTTAAAAAATGTATTTATTTATTAAGTGTGAAAATAAGTTAACGAAATATAAACAATATTATAATCACGATCTTTTCTTTCTCAGTCAGCGATGTCTACTAGAAATAAACATAGAAAGCACATTATATATAATACTTATTGTGCACATATATGTATATGTGCACAATAAGTCACATTTGGTATAACTGGTTTAGAATTCCAGGGAAGCTTAACCTCTGGGCTATCATGACATAATATATTTCAAAGGTTCAAGTACAGTCACGAGTGAAAGTGACATACTGATTCTGGCTTTGAGAAAATACGTCTTTCATAATAGTATGGTTTTGTAAAGACTATGTTCATTTCGTAACGTCATAAAATTCTTATCAATTTAGGATAAAACCAGTTTATGCTTTGGTCCCGACTGTCGTTCGCAAATCTTTGTCAGTCGTTCCGGGTGAAGCACTAAAGTCTGACAACCAGTCTTAGTCTTACTATCCTATAAGGCACCTAGTAACTGGGTTGTGGTGAAACATATGTTTGCTCGTGACTGTACGTTCGGCACTCACTGAGTTAGAAGTCAGCTTCGCAACTCATCATAATCTGCGTTATGATGACAATAAAACCACAAGTATACAACAACAGTTGCTAAATATTTAATTACTTCTTTGCTTTGGTCGGCGAACCGCCACTCAACAACACATCGAATACATGCCCAGTTCTTACACCATCAATAAATTCCCTATTCGTCCAAACCGCCACCGAGAGTGAAATCTATAATATTATACGCAAAATGAAGAACAAGCGCAGTGCCGTAGTTGACGACATACAATCTTTCCTAATTAAGGAATGTATTAATGAATTGACACCACTTGTAACAAAACTAATAATAACGAATCCTTTGACGAAAGTATCTTTCCAGATAAATTAAAAGAAGCTAAACTACGAACAATTTTTTAAAAAGGCGGCAAGTCTCAATATTCCTGTTTCTACCGACCAATAGCCCTTCTAACATTTCTATAAAAAAAATCGAAAAAACAATGTCCAATAGAATTATCAAGTTATTTGAAAAATTCGTTATTTTGGACATAAATCAGTTTGGCTTTAGGCAAGAAAGATCGACCACACTCGTGGTATATAATTACGTACAAGAAATATAAAACTACATCAATGACAAACAATATGCCATCGGTTTTTTCCTAGACATGACTGAAGCCTGTGATAAGGTTTCCCATGACATTTTATTACAAAAATTATACTGGCTATAAATGGCTAAAATCTTACTTAAAAAAATAAAAACAGTATGTTGAAATAGAATATTAAAACAAAGAAGCAAAATAAATACAAATTGTAAAATCACGGACAAATATTATTAATCACTCCATTCCACATTTATTGGAGTGATTATTTATTATAATTATACATAAACGACCTACCTAAAATAATTGACTCGAAGTGCATTTTGTTCACGGACGACGTATCGCTAGTGTTTAGAAGCACTGAGAACACCGGACCAACATAGAAAATACTTATAAAATAGTTAAATCGTGGCTAGAGAAGCATAATCTACAAATTAATGCTAACAAAAATAATCTACTACAATTTAGGACACACCAACGAAAGCCACTAAACATAAATAACCTTAGCAATAAATTAAATATACCAGAAAGAGACGATCTAACGCTTTTTGGTTTAACATTCGACAATAATCTAACATACAAAAAGCATATCGAACATCTGAAGAGTTATCAAAATTTATATACGCATTATGCAAATTAAAAAGCAACACAAACTATGAGACCACGCTCTCAACATACTATGCCTATGCTTATGCATGGGAAAGTTGTAAACCACATTTCATAAAAAATAAAATAATAACGTTGGTAACATTATTAAGTTATCCTTTTACACATTACAAATAGCTACGTTCGTGCAAAAACACAGGAATTACTTTAAATCAAACATAAGAAGCAAACCAGAATTATAACTGAAGAAACAAAAACAAGAAACAAAACAAAAGTTGATAACACCGACACCAATATTAAAAATTATTAAAAATACATTAAAAACTATAGAATCGCAACAATTTATAATAAATGACTGAATTACGTAAAAGACAATGAGAATACAAATTCATTATATTGTATAGCAAACTAAGATTACTTTTAATAAGAAATTAATTTTATTACACAGTAATTGAATTTATTTATTTTGCTACAACGGTTGTGTTTCAACCAATTACAGTAACTAAAATTATAAAAATAAAAGGGAAAACTAACACATATTATACTAACACACATTAAAATATACTAAATAAAAATATGAAAACATAAATAAAATAAAAGAAGGTTTATAGATGTGCTCACGTAGTTCATAACTTTTTCTTTTTTCTTTTTGTAAGATCAAAGACATAATTATTGCATATTCCAATGACATTCAATCTAATCTATTTTATCTTGTATTGTATAATGACATACCATAATTAAATTCATTATTAACGATAACTTGACATGATTGAAATTATTACCTATTCCTTATTATAATTTTATTCCACATTTTTAATGCAATCTAACTAAATATGACTCTTGTGTGTTATTGTATATTGTTTATTACTGTTACTGTTAATTAGAGGTCATATCGACGTCTAGACATGTATGTTTCAGTTATCTCAAATTATTGTCAGTTTCTGAAACGTGTTGCATTTTCATAAGTTTTGACTCAATTAATGTCACGAACTCAACAGCAAACCAGCGTTGTGCTTTGCAGTGCCCTGACAAGGTTCATGTACAAAAACCCGACACTAAAATATTGTAAAATGTGTGATGTGCATGAGAACAAATAAATAAAGGAATATTTCCTGGGTTACTCCCTAATTAAAAAAGTTATTTTATGAAAAGTTCGAAGAATTCTCGAGATAAAGATCGGGAAAATAAGCTTCTCGGCTTTGAAATGGGACAGAATCAGGACATTTGATTGAAAGCGGATAAAATGTTCATAATAATTAAGTTACTTAAGGTCGAGGTACAAGGTCAAATACATTTTTTTTGTTTTTCAACAAGCTGAATATCTAGTCCAGTCCCCCGAATAGACCATACATGTCTGTCGCATTTCAGATTAGTGCAATGGTTTCAAATAAAACCGAACGGCTTCGACTGAATATTAGAGTCCGACCGAATTTCGTTTTTGGTTGTCGGTAATTTTTGACCGAAAAATTCATTTTCGGCAATTTTCGTTTTTGTTTTTCAAATAATTTATTCAGTAAATATTTTTAGTGAAAATAATGAAAAAAAAACAATGGTTAATAATAATGATGTATTCGAGAAAATAAAAAGTTTCGTGTGATTTAAGTTTAAGCGAATAAATATAATAATTAAAAGATTGATATTGCAGACACGGCATTTCTTTTACTTTTACAAAAGAAAAACCCTTCAAAAAATTTAAATAATTAATCCTACTTATTTATTTATTTTATGTTAGGTACGAAAGTTTGTGAGACTTTCACACAAAAACTACTGAATGGAATTGGATGAAATTTACCACACATATAGTTTATAATCTGTATTAACACGTAGAATACTTTTATCCCAATATTTACTCGGGATCGAGACTTATGCGGGTAAAACCACGGGGCGCTGCTAGTAATAATAATACATCTTATAATCAAACTAAAATATGACGTCGAAAAATTCCTCCGCATCGCTACATATAAATATTAAAATATTTCTAATGGCAACATTCCACACCAGCTAGCGCGTGTATATTTAATACGTTTTCTCGTGTGACAATGAGAACGCGCAGCACATTCTGCCGATAACAGAACCGACAAAGTTTAATAATTGCGCAAACTTGTGGAGATAACTGAGGGAATTATTTCAAGCATTTTATTTGATTCGATGGGCGTCTGTTTACCTTTCCTATATGTGTACCTACCTACAACTATGTATATTAATTTACAGGTGCGGCAGAGTTTGTGGTACTTTCAATTCTTTACATTACTAGATACTCTGCTTCACACGGTTTTTACGACTTGACAAAACATCGAGATTTCAATATCGAGATCGAGATTTCAAGTAACTTTTAATATGATTGTATTATACATAGAAACCTACCGGAATAAATTCTCTAAATGTTTTGAAGAGCAACGCGGTCACAGCCAGCCACGAAAAGCGACTTTATTTTTTAATATGGATATTTTTTTTTAATATGTATGTACACACGGCTATACCTCAAGCTATACATTTCCAGTATAAGCTGACCTCGCATTGTACGTACGCTTTTTCAATAAGACTCTCACACAGGACGTGTGACTGACGCTCTACAATAAGGGTAGGTTACAGTCAACCAAACATCAGTAGTAACAATTTGAAATTGATAATATCGCCTTTATATCGTAGAAGTAGGGGTGATTTTTGTAGTCAAACCAAACTGATGTGCGGTTGACTGTACTATACTTTTGACGGGATTTAGAATAAACAATACTTTAGTTTTGATTTATTTTTCTCACTTTAGTAATATAGCCGCATGGTAAAAGCAATAGAATATCGCAAATCTGTTATAAATAGAAGACGCTTATTTCCTTTTATATCTTGAAGTATTCTCCACCATACACAAACAAAAACAACTCAATATAATCAAGAATACTGTGGCCACCTTAAAAAAAAAGCACCGGCATATATAATCAAAGGCAACACAAGCGACAGTTAATCGCTTTGATGTCACCGCCCGCGTGTGATTGGCTGGCCGGCACTGTGGTCGCTTGCACCTGCCAATTAAACGTGATATAATGCCAGGAAGGATGGCCAATAAAGATGTTGTGGGTCGCTATTAAATCTTGGAAATGTCTATTGTTGAATGAGAATTGAACTTGAATTGTGGCAAAGAAAACTACAAATTTTTATTGTCTTAAAGGCAATTTCCTTAAAAGGGAACATATTAATAACCTGGAATGCACTACACAATGCCGTGGGCGACATACTGCTTTGATTATTATGGTGAACTAGCTTTTGCCCTTGAGGTCGGAAATAATTCGACGGGAACGTATGTACTACTGGGATAAATTTATGCTATATCCTAACCCAGGCCATGATTCACCTGAGTTCCAAATTTCATTGAAATCCGTTTAGACGTCTAGGCGTGAAAAGGTAAAAGACAGAAAGGGCTACTTTTGTATTTATTATAGTTTATGGAAGTATGGCTTAAAAACACGTATGAGACTCCACGAAACAGGTAACCCCGCTTTTCTACCTTTCTGACTGACATCTTATTCATAATTTGTACCTTTATGAGACAACAAAGAAGGTTTATAAAGTAGACAGAAAATCTTTATTGCGTAGATTCGACACCACCGGGGGACTATGAGACCAAGGGGACAGATAGTGCACCTGTGTTTGCGCACATGCTTGTGCAATAATATCTCCTGCGTACTTAGCTAGTCTCTGTTAGCGGTTACAATAGCCAATCTCAAGGCTATTGTGACCGAAATTTGATCGGCAAGATATTGTTATTGCATAGTCGCTTAATTGTTCAGCTACAGCGGTAACCGTCCCGAACATTTAATTTAATACACAAAACAACAACATATTCAACAACAACATAACACACAACAACAACATACAAATGACATAGGTATTTTATTTGTTTCTTTATTTCTCCATGGGATGATAAAGTGTCAACAGGTTACTATCCATCTTCTCAACCCGTGTGTCCCTGTAGGTAACTGCGGTGTTAATGGGGATGATCAAGAGAAGATCTTCACACATACTCCAGTAAGCACGCTTGAGCCTGGCGTCTGTTCGTCGAGAGGCATGCTTATGTACAGTCGGGGAATTTAATTGTTTAGCAACAACCTGCAAAATTTTCCAATTTCCTGCTTATTTTCTTGACATACTCATGTAGGGATTTTTTTTCCTACTCACCAGCTTACTCAGCGCTAAATATGCATGAGACTAACAGGGATTGATTTGCTTGAGATTTTGATTAAAGTAAGGTCAATTATTTGGTCTTCTCCACTAATTTAATGTTCAACACATTACAGTCAGTCACACAATGACGATCTTCCTGTTGAGCAGAAATGGATGTGCACAACTTACGTAAAGAGGGATATATTTACCCTTAATAACCAACAATCCATAGGTATGCACATCATATGTCACATCCAGTATCGTCAGCCTGGGGCGATTGTATTTGGAAGAATCAATACCACGTGGACATTTGCATTCGGAACCTGCTGCATGCGTCTTTGATATGAAGCGACTAATTCAGGTCATAATCCAAATTCAAGTAGTTGAACAGCAGACACAATATCCGAGAGTTTCTGTGAATTCGAATAGGGAGCCAATTGAGTATCTTGCGAAAGTTAGAAACGTGTTCATACTTTTTAAAGTTAAAAACAAAACGAATACAGATGTTTTGCAAACGCTTCAGTTTATTTAAAAGCTCCTCGATGGCATCCAAATAACAGGCATCAGCGTAGTCTATGATGGGCTGTATGAGAGTTTGAGCAAGGGAGATTTTGGTCTTCAAGGGTAAGAAGCTCTGGAGGCACTTCAACGAATGGAATGTGTAGTGCACTTTGCGACTGACTTGAGCAACATGGGCAGTCAACGATAAGTGAGAGTCCATGGTCACCCTCTAGGTTTTTAACCGTATTTGCGTATTCAATCTGAACACCATTCAGATAGAGTGGAGACAGCGACGCAACATCGAACCTAGTCCGCATATACCTGCCGACGATAATTATGGCCTGGGATTTCTTAGGGTTGATTTACAGTCCAAAAGACCGCGACCACTCGCTAATACAATCCAGGTCGCTGTTCATGGCAGACACGGCGGCTTCCGCATCTTGAATGACTTGACGTGCGAATCCAACGTAACAGGGGGATGTGAGAAATGTTTGTTAAGAGCACACACGTCAGTGTCATTACTGGAAGCAACTGGACACTTACCAATACCGACAGTTTTGAGACGGTCTTTCTTTGGAGGTTGAGCATTCCAAAGAAAAACCGCCTGCACAATGAAAGCAGAGTGAATGAAACTAGAGTGGTGAGAAGGACATCGTAGAAGACGATTGTTGATGGAACGAAGATTTCAAAGAATAATTAATATGCAGAATACTTACTTTGAATAAGTTTAAATCATTGTATTTTGTTACAAATAAAATTTTATGGTTCGATTTTCATATCATAGAATAACAAATCAAATATTCTTTAACCTCCTATTGTTTAGTTAATATAAACCTTATTACCAAAAAAAAACATTTTATCAAGTGACAGTTTCTAAACGTTTGAATTCATACCTTTGACAAATAGTCAATAGTCTATAGTATTTTATAATGTTATAGGGTAAATATATTTTTCAGCGTAGTCGACGGAGCCCAATTTTGCGGGGCTCCTATTTCTGTGTGGTTTAAATAAAAAATAACCAAACCACTAACCTAACCTGTCTGAGTCGGGGTGCCCCAAGTCTCAAGGTCGCTTCGCTTGCTCTTGCAGCCTAAGTTCTCATTCAACTTTAATTCGACACTTAATTTTCGACAGTTTATAATTTTAAAGGATAAATATATTTTTTTTAGTCAGCGTAGTCGACGGAGCCACATTTTGCGGGGCTCCTCTTTCTGTGTGGTTTAAAAAAAATAACTAAACTCGAATTTTTTTACCTAAATATAAGAAGTCTAGAAAATACCGCCAACTTTAATAACCACCTATTGCTATTAGATAGAATTAAAGTACAATTTGACGTCATTGTAATATCGGAGTGCTGGCTGAGCAAATGCCCCTTTCTTCCTGAGATTACTGGCGATTCTTTAAAGTCCGATTATGCTAACCAAAATGAAGGTGTTGTCGTTTATACAACGCGTAACATGCGTTTCACGGTTGAAACACCAGTCTTTCGTGGCGCTAATTGTCTGATTCTCAAGTTCAGTTCCGATGTTGCGTTAGTAACAATATATCGATCTCCATCACATAGAAATATCCAAAACTTTATTGACAGTTTCGACCTTACTCTAAATTCGCTTAGAACTTTCAAGAATATTATTATTTTAGGAGACATTAACATAAATATTTCACCCGATAATGTTGACGTAAGTTCTGAAACTTACCTAAACAAAGTTGCATCGCATGGAATGCTGCCCGGTCATCTCTTCACCACTCGTAAAAACAGCGTTTAGATCACGCGATTATTAAGACCAACAAGCCTGCTATTACTTTGGCTGTCGACTCTTTTATTACAGATCATGCTCCAGTAATAGTGTTCTGCAAACTTAAAATTAATTTCCCGAAACCAGTTATAACCTCTCGTCGCGTTGATGTGGGTGCTTGCGTAGTCGAACTTGAAATAACCGACTTTTCATGTGTTCTTAACAGCGACGATGCAAACAATGCTGCAAACAAATAAGTGTCCTTAATTTCTACGGTGGTTAATAATAATACTTGCACTGCTGTAATCTCTTATAAAAACCAGATTATTAAACCCTGGATTACGCCCGGGCTTTTGAGATGCATTCGTAATCGGGATAAAATGTATCGAAAATCAAAAAGAGATCCCGACAACTATATTCTTAAAGTAACGTATACGCGCTATAAAAAAATCTGTAACAAGCTACTAAAAAAATTAAAACGCCAATACGAACACTCAGAATTTCAGAGGCACCGTAAGAATCCAAAAGCAACCTGGAAACTTATTAAGTCTATTTCTAACCTTAAAAGTAACAAACCATCAGCTAGTGAGCTTTTGTCCTTAAGGGCTGACCCCTCCCAGTCACTTGCTGCAGTGAACCATTTCTTCGCAAATTTAGGGAAAACTCTGGCATCTAAAATTACACCTGGGTTAGGCAACCCTCAAACTGCTGCTGTACCTAATGCCAGTGCCAACCCTGGCTCAATGGGCATCTTCAATACGGACGTTGAAGAGTTAGAGCGAATCGTTTTAGGTCTTAAACTAGATAGCGCTGTGGGTTGGGATGGCATATCTGCTGCTCTAATTGGGGCTGCTAGACATATCCTTGCCCCAATCATTTGCAATGTTTTTAACCTTGCTCTCATGTCAGAGAAGACCCCTGACATGAGAGCAAGGCTCCACTGTTTCCAAAAAGGCTGTCGTACACCTTATACACAAGAGCGGAGACAGAGGCAGTGTCAATAACTATAGACCTATATCCATTTTAACTACCCTGTCAAAGATCCTTGAAAAAGTCCTTAACAATAGACTTTTGAACTACCTTAATTCCCAAAATATTCTCGCCGCGAATCAATATGGTTTTAGATCAGGAAAAAATACAGAATACGCTGTTTTGGAACTAACTGGTACTATTGCAAAAAATAAATAAAAGAAAAACTAAAAAGGATTGCAATCTTTCTTGATCTTTCTAAGGCTTTTGACACTGTCTCTGTCCCCCTCTTGCTCACAAAACTGCAACAAATTGGCATTAGATGCTTGTGCCTAGCTTTTTTCAAGAGTTACTTGACAGACCGTTTCCAGGCTGTTAATATAGGTAACTATACCAGTAATGAAAAGGTCCTTAGTTATGGAGTCCCACAGGGTAGTGTCCTTGGACCTACCCTTTTTTAATTTATATAAATGACCTCTGTAAATTATGTTTAAGAAAATCTGAAATGATAATGTACGCAGATGACACTGTAATACTGGTTCTTGGTAATGATTGGCTTGAAACTCGCTCCTATGCGGAATCTGCCTTACAGGTTGTTATGAATTGGCTAACTAGTAATCTCCTTACCCTAAACCTGAATAAAACTAACTTTATCACTTTTGCACTAAGAACAACATCCCAACCGGTTTCACCCTACAGCCTAACTGCACACAAATGCTGTTCGATAACTAACACTTCATGTAGATGCAATATGATTATGCGAGCTAATAGCTTAAAATATCTTGTTGTTATTATCGACAGTACTATGTCGTGGAATGAACAAATCGGGTCACTAGTGGGACGGGTCAGGAAATAAATATTTGTATTCAAATTTGAGATCTTCTGCCGACTTTCATACTCTGAAAATGGTTTACTCTGCCTTAGCGCACTCTATCATAACTATAACATATTGCGCTAGCAAGTGTTTACTGCTTAGACTGGAACGGGAGAGAGAGGCAGTTCTTAAAGTAGAGGGCAGTTTTTAAAGTTATGGCACACAAACCCATTCATTTCCCTACTATCGAAGTCTACGCTCTCTATAAAGTGCCCACAGTGAGGCACGCATTTTTCTTAAGCATTTATATTACGCAAACACTCGGAACTTACTTTTGACCCTAATCACAGTTACAAAAAACGAAAGGCGGACAGAGTGTGTCAGACTGAGCCGGCCAATGTTGTGTTGGTGAAACGGCAGTATCACTTCTTTGGCCCTGTTTTGTACAACAGAGTAAATAATTTTAAATATCTATCCATTTACCTCACGGGATTGTAGAGCGATTACGGACAAATGGCTCCAAAGCCTGACGTATCAGGAGTTAGAAAAGCTGGTGACACATTACCAATCGAACTTACTGGAGCGTGCGCGGGCGTTCTCAGATGGGCGGCCGGGTAACACTGGGTTGCCATCGTAGCATTTACATACTGCTGCACGCTGTAAAGGTGAAATATAACATATTTTCGAGAGCGCAAAAGTGATGAAACTATACCTGACTGATACGAATGGTTTAGCACCACGAAAACTGTACTTTTATAGTCAGACATACTTAATCTTTCAATTATTTCAAGCTTTCTCGCAATTAAATAAGTAATTGACCAAAGAAGGTTTTTTTCGTGCAGACCCTTAAGTACCTATTGTCCTAACTAATATTATAAATGCAAAAGTGAGTTTGTTTGTTTGTTACGCTTTTACGCTAAAAAGCTAAACAGATTTGGATGAAATTTGGCACATGGGTAGGTCATGACCCAGGTTAGGACATAGAATACTATTTATTGCAATATTTCTACGGGATCGAGACTTATGTGGGTGAAACCGCGGGGTGCAGCAAGTAATTTTATAGTTGGATCACTCATTAGAATTATCACAGAGTATTTCTTAAACATACGAGTATTTCTTAAGTATCACGCCTGTAATCCCCTAAGGATTAAGCAGAGGTGTAGGTACCTACCTACTTAAAGTACACCCGCATTTCGCCAGTTATATACGTATTTATTCATACTGTAGCAAACATATTTGTTCTTGCCACTTGTCTTACGTCGACTGGAAAACGTAACCGGAAATCGACGGAAGGATATTAAATGAAATTTGAAGTCAAGTTAAAATAACAGTATGTTTAAAGAAAAAAAAATAGACAGAACGAAAAGAAATACGGAATACAAATTTATAAAAATAAAAATAAAACTAGTAGTCGTCAGCATGGTTTAAAAAATATTGTTGAAAGATGGAAATAAATTAAATAACCTAATCTAATTGAGGCTTAGGTCCATCGATTTATACGTATTTCTGACCAATAGCTATAGCTGATTCCATGTCGTTATAATGGATTAGCACGCTTATTTAAATCGGTTGCGATGAATCTAATTCACAAAGGACATCGTCGTAAATGGCCCCAGGACCAACAAACATCTGACCTACATAATAATTATAAGTATATTTTATTATACTAATTGCGAATATCTGTATGTAACGGACATTCTGCGTTCTATATTGAACAATTAAAAGAGCTTTAACGATTAACGACATCAAAAACGCTGCCATCTTTGACACTTAGATTTGAGATTTGACATGACAATTAGTGATGTCCAATCTTTCATTTCACATACATCGATGGTGGGATTACTTAAGTTGACCACCTGCTCACGTATGTCACACGCATCCGTATGTACTTTCCTTTTCAACCTTTTTCGCTGTAGGGCATTTCGCTTGTGTAGTGCCTTGTGCGACGTTTTTTTTTTGGTAGCATACACCTGAGATGCGAAAAGAATTCAACAACAAAACCGATTTTCATAACCTAATCCATTTACTACACATAAGGGCGTTTGTGCACTACGTCGTATTCGATGTATATTCGAGTTTTTTTTACGAACAGCATAAAAACGGATCAGAAATTCGCGAATATGCGCTGTGCACTCACTCGTAGTCGATTCTTATTCGTGATTCATTTTGGGGAATTTTTCATGATCCGTTTTAGAAAACACGGATACGAGAGTCCACGTGCACCGATCCGAGATTCGAGTATTCACCAAAAACATTTCGTTGGCAGAGATCGCGTTCATAATATATACAGCATTTCGCGCTCACTCATATTCCATTCGTATTCGTGAAAACACGAATACTAATCGAATACGAGTAAGTGCACAAAACGCCATATATTAATCATGATGGCTACTTCGATCCGTAACAACTGATTCGATGTGAGAATCTCACCAACATAAAAATACGAAAACGAAGCAGTGCACAAACAACCATACATTTATTATGAAGCCTTTTTTAATCGTATTTCCACGAATCAAGAATACGAACTGAATGCGGCACACACGACCTAAGTGAGATGCATTGTAATATTTCAAATAGAATAGCACGCTGGGTACTGAACGGTATCGATTTAGTTTAAAATATATCGATACGGATTTAATGTATGGGCACCCCTAATCCTTGTCATGTCATGTCAATCAACTCAACTGTCAAGATATTGCATTTCACTCACATCACACCATTGTGTAGTGATTTCAATTTGAACTTGCTATTTTTTACGGACTCTGATTGCTTTTAATAACGTGTTACCTGGCTGTGATAAACGGACTTTGTGATCTGCTTAAACGACACCTGGCATTGGTAACGGAATTTGCATACGAAATGGAAAGTGGATATTGCATTAATTGTGGCTCTGCTGGTGGTTCCATGGTGTTGGAAGATGACCAGATTCTTCACTGTATATAACAATTGACTGCACCTCTTTTGGTAAGTAAAAAACTTACCTATTCCACCACTCTTTGGCAAACCCACGTTCTACACTGTTCACGTACCAATTAAACATACGTAATGATTACATACTATAAATGTAATGTAAGGCAAGCACACATTCGAAACTAATTTGGGTCCTCATTGCCGATAACGCCTATACTTCTTAAATAATTTTTTTCAGCTTGTATTTTTTCAATGGAATAACATAGTATGTTGAACAATACTTTTGGTTAGTGTTATACAAAAATCAATTTGGTGTCAATATTTTCTCAGGTTCAAGCTCATGATCTTGTAAGCACAACATGCTGGGCCATAGCCGAAGACATTATAAGAACCACATCTGTTAGCAATATTGGTAGAAACTGTGCACTGTGCAATAAAACATTAGGACCTCGAACACGCTCACATCAAGTGATTGCACTGAGAAGTGATACTCAACATCATATGAATATCAGAAATATGCTGCCAGGCATTATTCTGCACCATCTTCGTCAAGAACCACTCAAACAGGAAGTAATCAGTTGCGATGTGTTAATTGTGGCATTAATTTGATAAGACAGAGAAGACATATTCTTAGTGATGCTGCCATTCTTCTGCAAATACAACAACAAGTTACAACACAGGTGGTCAGTTTTTCTTTTATTTTAAACTGGTACCTAAAATAATGCCATATATGACCTAAGTTAATATGCATTCTGCATTACAGGTGACTGCAAATGACTATATCTGTGATGCTTGCCACACATTGATTGTTGGTAGCAGTCAAATAATAACCCCACAAGGGTCACAGGAAACCACAACCATTGGTCATCAACATGTTTGTTTAACATGTGGTGTATCATTAGCACAAACTCGAAGATACTCTTTAGGAGAAGAGAATACTCATCATATTTTAGATGTGGTGCAGAATTGGATTCAACCACGAGAGGTGAGTTATAAACTTATAGGTTACAACAATGACTATTTAATTATTGTAAAAGAGTTAGTAACTGTAATTATTTGTACATAAACATGAAAAGTATTTTTTTTAAACCTGTCTCACTGCTGGGCAAAGGTCTCTGCCATACTTCGTCATGAATTAACAAAATTAAAAAAATACATAACTAAAACTACATTTTAAAATCTACCTTGTCACCTTGAGTTCATGGATGAAATTAAAATGATAAATATGAAATGACAAGATTTTATGTTTTTTTTATATTTTAACAATAACCTGTAAAATTATTTTTCTTTTAGGTGGAACCATCAGATTCACTTTGCCATAGATGCTATCAGAGAGCGAGTACAGAAGCTGCCAATGCTATATTACCTGAACCAGAGGTTGTCCCGATTCCACAACAAGCTGAAAGAATAACCTTGCCAAATTATTCAAGAGCATCAGACACAGATAGAAGATGCGTATTTTCACAGTGTGACCGTACTTCACATAAAGTAGTTCCATTTGTAAAATATATGGCTAATATGAGGCAAAATTCACAGCCGTCATATAAGTAATAAAACTTATTTTGTTTATATTTTATTAAACTCGACACAAATAGCACAATCAATAAGAAGATAGACAAGCAATAGTGCAGTATTGCTGCAATTGCATCGTTGGGCGCAGGACCATAGGTTGCTGCGCCCATATTATGACCATTATTTGGTACTTGAGTTTCGCAAGACATCAAAATAACGTCGCCCCCCCTGCACAATTTATAGATAATATTTTAATTACTAATGTAGAAGATGATGATCAATAATAAAATCTAAGTAACGAGAAACTGTGTGTTGTTTTTATTTGAATTCAATCTTACACTCTGGCACCATGTTTACGAAATGCTATGCGATCTATAAAGGTAATATGAATTCCTACCTAAGCATATATGACATGAATGACATGACAAATTATATCTAAAAAAAATAGGAAGTCAGCTCAATGCAAACGACTTTGTCCTAATTTTTTTAGTAAGTTATTTAAATAAGTAGATACTTAATTACCTAACTACCTATTTTAATATAAAAACTAGAAGATTTACCAAATAAGTAAAATGCTACTTTTACTTTATTTTACACTGAACAAGATAGGTACATAATTAGTACTTAAATGTTTTACTGAATCTTTTAACTAGCCACATATAGGCAATAAAAATAACATTAGTGAAAGGCATTTACCTACTAGCATTCATTGAAGGGATTGTTTTTTACTAAATATAACCTCAAAATCTTTGTTTTTAAATAAATGCTTTCTACAAGTTGTCCGTCATTAAACTTTGCCTTTATGGGCAAATACTTGTAATTTAGAACACGTAAAGTAAGTTTACTTCGCTGTTGGTTCTGGGGCGAACGATGTATGGATGCAGAACAATCTCCTTTGATAAAAAACAGGTTAAGTAGCGTCAACTAAATTTAAGAATTAACAATCTACGTAATTAAAAAAGGCAGGTATACTGTGTTGGTCCGCTCGAGGGTGCGTGCACAGCTGAGCATGGCTTCAGTCCATTCGCCGTCCCGACGCCCGGCTACGCACGACCGGTAACTCTGCCTGGATCGCAGGCAGAACGCGGAGGCCAAGAGCCCCGCGACGAATAGGACCGGCCAACTGGCTCTGGCCCAGGGGTGCGGCCGAAATCGGCCTTTTCTAACTGGATCCAAGATAAACAGCATTTTAGACCAGAAAGCAAGGCAAAATTGTGTAGGGGGTTAGGTGATAGACAAACTGGAATACTCACAGATATACCAAAAAGGAATTTGGAATTGGGGAGAATATCCCCAATTGGTCGGAAATGGGCACAATGTAGCAGCAAGGGCACACTTGCCACAATCCCCCAGTCAGACTTCCACACGTAGCTGTTCACGATAAAAACGAACTTATGTCCACCGGATAAAAATGTCAACAGGATAAAATTTTAAATCAATTCCAGATCTCAGGTAACTGACGACTGAGGATTCACGAACAAAAAACTTTCTATCTTTTTCTTCCATCAAAAAATTTAAATCGGTGTCAAAAAGTATTATGTGAAAAAAGAAATAATTAGACTACCTATTTTGGTGTGAAAAGGTTTATTTTGCAGGGAAACACTGCAATAGGTATTGAACACAATTTTATTAGAGAAGAATTCACGGAGATACGGAATTAGTTTGATAAGTAAATTAAAAGTAAGTAGGTACCTAGGTTAGTTCCAATATATACCTACTCGTATGTTGTCGACTTTACGAGTGTGCAAGTTAAGATGATTTCAATCAAAATCAAAATGATAAGTACCTACGTAAGTTTCTACCTACTCATAAAGAGGCCATAAAAACGGGCTGCAGCCGAATTACACTTTATATTTACATTATGTAGAAATTAAGTTATTTTTCCGAAATCACATAAATTGGAAACTAAATTTAAAAATCTTAATTATTAAATAAATACTTCGTAAAAGACCGAATTCGCCAGTTTCGCCATTCGTGCTTGTGTGGTCAAGCTTTTTTTTTTTTTTTTGAGGTTGGGAAATCATCAAATAACTTCTCCCGCTCTGGGCGGAGCGGGAGGGCGTGTCAGACTCTTACTGACTAAAACCCACCCGTGTTCCTTCGGCTGCCCTGTTGCCGGGGGCCACGATCTCCCTTTCGGTTTTCTTCGCAACCCCGGCAGGCATCGGCCCTAGTGGACCCCTTCGAATCTGCTGACATCTCTTTGAGGCGCGCGTGGAACACAACGCGCCGTCGACCCGGGCCTGGTCCTTATCGGACGGTGAGCCACCCATTGCTCACCGCCCGCAAGCCCGCGCCTACGGTGGCCGGAAATCGCCTCGCGATTCCCGACGCCCTGGGCGTCTCCTCCTGCGGCGGTTAGGGGCATGAGGGCGCGAAATTTGCCTCTCCCTCACGCGTTCCGCCTCCTCCTTCGCGAGCATTACCGCTTCGCAGAAGGAGGTGACGGCCTCCCATTTCCTCTCGCTCCGTACCATGGCCTGAACCAGGGCCGGACGCGAGAGATCACCGCCGCCGATCGCCTCCACGAGGACACGGCGATGCTCCGCCCAAGCTGGGCAGACCTCCACCGTATGCTCCACCGTGTCCTCCGGGCGATCCACACAATGGTGACACCCGGGCGTTTCCTCCCGCCTTATCCTGTGCAGGAACCTCCCGAAACAGCCATGTCCGGTGAGGACCTGTGTCAGGCGGAAGGTGAGGACGCCGTGGCGCCTCTCTAGCCACTCCTCAAAGAGGGGACTTATCGCCGCAATTGTGGCGTGCCCAGCACTGGGTTGCGACAATCGCACTCTCCATGACGCCATGAGATCCCGCCGGAGCTCCGTCCGCTGTGCCGCGATTTCTCGCGGCAGCGGAGTTAAGCCCCGGCGTTTCGCCTCCTCGCGCCACTCCCAGATGTGCGCGAGGACCTTTGCCTCCAGATCCCATGGCGGTAATCCGGCAAGGAGGCTCGCAGCCTCACAGGAGACCGTGCGGTATCCTCGGGCCAGCCGGATGGCCATGACCCTCTGGGACGCGTTCAACCGGCGGGCTGGCCGCAGCCTCAATGAACGCGCCCACACCGGCGCCCCGTAGAGGGCCATGGACCGCACGACCCCCGCGTAGAGCCTCCGGCAGGAGGCGTTTGGACCCCCTAGATTGGGCAGGAGCCGCTTCAAAGCAGCCCCTGCCCGCTCCAGTCTGGGAGCCAAACGTCGGAAATGCTCCACGAAGTTCCACCGGCTGTCGAGGACGAGTCCCAGATACTTCATCGTCGACTCGACACCGATGTGAACCCCTCCCGCCATTACCTGGGAATTCGACGGTGGCGCATTCCGAGGACCATGAAAACCCATGGCCTCGGACTTGTGCAGGGCCACCTCGAGTCCCAGCTGCCGGATCCTGTCGACGATTGTCGCAACCCCGCGTGTCGCTAGTTCGGCCGCCGCCTGGTACGACCCCCCCTGTGCCAGGACCAACGTGTCGTCAGCGTAGCAGACGACGCTGACGCCGCTAGGGAGGTCGGCGCGTGTGTGGTCAAGCTGTGGTACCTACTTAGGTTAAGTTGGGTTATGTTGACCGAGGAATCGGACCTAGGACCCCACACTGAGCAAACACGCACAGACCAGCTTTCATCTTCTGACGAAGATCGTCTACTACTGAGCAGTGATTTTTTTTTGTATGGCGTCTTGCAGGGCAACCTAGGAGGTTGTCGGCTGCTTAACCGGACTTTCCTGTGGCTGCCTCAATAAATTAACGCCTCCAGCCAGGGCATAAAACTTAGAAACTAAGCGACTAAACGCTAAGCTTTGTTAAAATGGGCGTTCCTCAAGGTTCAATTCTCGGCCCTTTCTTATTTCTAGTTTATATAAATGATCTTCCTTACATGATGGCTAACTTATCGGATATAATTCTATTTGCTGACGACACTTCTCTATTTTTTTAAATAGATAGGAAAGATACAGATATCTTACATGTCAACGATAGTCTGGCTGTTATTTCAAAATGGTTCGCAGCTAATAATCTTTTACTTAATGCGAACAAAACTAAATGTATTAGGTTTTCATTATCAAATGTACCCCAAGTAGGTCTAAATTTAAAACTTGTTGGCAAAAAACTAGATGCAATAACGGAAACTATATACTTAGGAATTACTTTAGATTCAAAATTGCAATGGGGCGCCCACATTAGAGCTCTTTCAGGTAGATTAAGTTCAGCTGCATATGCAGTAAGAAAAATAAGGCAGTTGACTGATATAGCCACAGCTAGGTTAGTAGTATACTTTGCTTATTTTCACAGTATTATGTCTTATGGCGTTTTGCTTTGGGGATCGGCAGCTGACGTAGATTCAATTTTCATTTTACATCGCTATCAATCCGCGCTATCTATAAAATGTGTCCTCGCGAGGCCGTTAGAGATAAATTTAAAGAAATTGATATACTAACTCTGCCTTCTCTTTATATCTAAGAAACCCCGGACAAATTAAATTTTGCGAACACACAAAATAGTGTGTTCGCAAAATTTAGGACTTTTCAAAATAAGAAGCGATTTCCATACTATAAATACACGTAGTAGACATGAAATCGTGATACCCAAATTAAGATTAACTACAACAAGCAAGTCATTTCTTATAAACAGTATCCGCTTTTATAACAAGTTGCCAAAGTCGGTTACAGAACTTAGCGATGGGAAGTTGACAACCCACATCAAACGTGTCCTTATCAAGAAAGCATATTATAAAATTAAAGAATACGTTGAAGAAAAGGAAGTTTGGCAATAATTCCTTCTGCACATGTGGCTTCCCTGGTACCTCATTAATGGCACAATATAGTCTATTTTAACTGCTCCCAAATTACCATGTTTATTTTAATTATTTACATTCGTCCTTGACATTAATCCTATAATTGGACATTATAATATACGGCCTGCCCAACCCTTCGGGGAAACAAGGCGTTATGTTATGTTATGTGTTATAATATACGGTTTAATTTCAACTCTTTATTAGTGGCTTTTGTGCACATGATAATTATTCAGATTTATTACAGTTGTAATAGCAATCATTATAATGGTGTTTAATTAAAATACGTTTTTATTTTTATTTATTTATTTATCTTTTGTATAGATTCTTTTCTATTTTGTGAATGTGTGAACGCTGTGCAAGGGCTTAGTGGACTGTAGATCTGTTGACCATTTTCTATTTTGTTAAGTACCTGGTACTTATGGAAAGACCTACCCTGTCTTCCATACCTAGTAACACTGTTATTTGAAAGTATTGTATAAGCCAATTATTTTTAAAAGAGTAACCGTGGAGTTTCTTGCCGGCTCTTCTCCATAGGAAGCGACCAATTGAAACCGTGCACCTAGCTTCTGACGTTTTTTAAGTGCCCATGTAGGTTCGTGTAGACTAACGCGACACGACACCGGGAAGTTTTCTTAGAAATTGTTTTGTTAGAGTCGCGTCGCGCTGTCGCGTAGCACCAGTCTGTACGACACTTTATGTGAAATATAATATTTGGAATTGAATTGAATTGTAAGGGCACCCCCTGTGGAGTACGGGCCTCATCTTAGGGCGTCGCTGGTAGAGGACAGCAAGGGACAGGCTGGATTGGATTAATCTGAGCTCAACTTGGAATGCACCGCCATTTTATACTTTCTTTCTTCGCTAGTGTGAAAGGTGTTGCGTGGCGATAAAATCGCAGAATCGCCACGTGACATGTCGCGCTGGTCTGCACAAGCCTTAACACGCTCGGCATACACGCGAGACAAAAATTGCGACGTTGTCAGTTTGGGCAACGCCCCTACGCTTTACTATTCCGCACAACTATTTTGATTTTAAACAGGACCATTCGAATTTATTGTCAAGTAATTTTTTTTTTAAATTCGGATTTTTTATACTTACTTATTTTTCGATGCTGATATTTTTGTTTTAATCTATTATTGATACAGATTAACGAGTTTAAGGGAACGCCCTCTGTTATTTAACATACTGTATTTTTGAGTTCAGTTTTTTGCTGTGCAATCAGTAATTTTGACTGGAATTCGGAAAATTTTTGGATACTTACCCTTTTTGTTTGTTTGTTTTCCTGTATAACCAAGGACATAGTTCGCCAGTCATTATTTTCCCTAAAATTTACAAAATTATATTGTCATTGTTTTTACTTCATTTATAAATAATATACCGTAGACACTACTAATTATTACTGTACTAGCTTTTGCCCGCGGTTTCGCCCGCGTGGATGACGGAATCTCGATGGGACGTACTACCGAAATAAAAGGTATCCTATGTGTTAATCCAGGCTATAAACTGTGCGCCAAACATCGAAATCCGTTCAGCCGTTTTTGCATGATTGAAGTAACTGAGAAACGTCCAAACACACAAATTTTCACTTTTATAATATTTGTATATAATACCATATAATACTGCATCATTAACCAATGAGCTGCGAACTTTGTGGTTTTCCTCTTACATCCGATCAAAACAACAAAAACATGAGACACATGTAATGATTCTGTTGTACTTAAATAAGGAATATTGAAGTAGTCAAATGTTTTGTCATATTACAGTCGTGGTTAAGATGAATTCGTTAATATTTTGTGTTATTCTTAGTTTATCTTCAAGTCTGGGATTTAAAGTGACTTTCCACACAGTAGATCTTGAAAATAATGAGTGTAAGTATCGTTAACATTTTAACCCTTAACCAGTGACGTCAATCAATCTGCCTGCCTTTTTCCAACTATGTTGGGGTCGGCTTCCAGTTTAAAACCGGATGCAGCTGATTACCAGTATTTTCCACGGAGCGACTGCCTATCTAACCTCTACAACCCAGTAACTAGGTAATACGATACCCCTTGGTAAGACTGGTTGTCAGACTTTCGGGCTTCTCATGACCCGTAACGTCTGTCAAAAATCCACAAATGACAGCCGGGACCAACGGCTTAACGTGCTTTCCAAGGCACAGAGGAGTCTCCGTATGTGAAATTAAATTAAATGAAATTGTTTATTCTGTAAATACGATATCGGAATCACTTTTACACGTCATATTAAAAAAATATAAAAAATAAGCAAGATGGGTTTGGCGTTTCCTATCTGACTACTCTGAGAAGAAAGGCCGAAACAAACTCAGAGGTCACAGTCTCTTCTAAAATCCAAACATAATCTTGGTCAGGCCATATGAGGACCATGTAGTTCAGCGTCTGAAATGGTCTTTTGAGGAAAGAACCACACAGATTTCTGTGGACCTGTCCAGTCAGTGCAAGAATTTGTCAGTAATCGTGGAGCTCAACTCAGAACTTAAGATGCTCAACTCAACGAACAATACCATAAAAAGGACATTTGGGTAGGCCGCATAAACTACTCAAACTGCCAGACCATCATTAAAACTAGCAGAGAAATAAAAATAATAATATCCACATAGTCCTCACATTCACAATAATCACAGTAGAAATGATCACCCATCCACGGATCATCCCAGGCAAGCGTAGCTTAAACTGATGCAGCCAGAGGCTTGATGGACCGGTGCAGCTGTTATTCTTATCCATGATCTCCCCATCCTCCTTAACCACAGGTAAGAATGACATTCGTCGCCAAAACCATTATTCGTTCAAAACTTAATTTTGCGCGGTAACACGTTCATGCCATTTTAGGTAGTTTCTGAGCTGCCTGAGACGGCTTATTGGTGACTCGCCCAAATTTACTCGCCTGAAACGGGTGAATCGACACTTTTAAATATCGGGTGTAAAAGACCGTTTCCGAAGCCGAAAGCAACATATTCTAACCATTATTTAGATTTTTTTCCGCTAGACTATACCTGGGAATCCACTGATTCTTCAGATATTGAAAGTCACTGTCGCTTTTATTTTACTTTTTTATGGAAACGAATTCCAAGTGTTATTAATAAACTTTTTTTCAAACAAACATTACCGGGATTTTCAATATTTCTTAACAAATTACACAACTGAAGTTACAAAAACGCAATGAATATCAAACGCACACTGTCACGTCACGATTGCCTTTACGACAACAAGCGCACGATACAGTGGCACGTGGTCTTGAACGTTCGACGACCCATGTTTGTATCAGCTGATCGGTTGTTAGTGCCTACATTATATACAAATGTTGCAGTTTTTGATTTATGAGTTGCGGCGATAAGACCCCTCTTTGAGGAGTGGCTAGAGAGGCGTTACGGCGTCCTCACCTTCCGCCTGACGCAGGTCCACACCGGACACGGCTGTTTCGGGAGGTTCCTGCACAGGATAAGGCGGGAGGAAACGCCCGGGTGTCATCATTGTGTGGATCGCCCAGAGGACACGGTAGAGCATACGGTGGAGGTCTGCCCAGCTTGGGCGGAGCATCGCCGTGTCCTCGTGGAGGCGATCGGCGGCGGTGATCTCTCGCGTCCGGCCCTGGTTCAGGCCATGGTACGGAGCGAGAGGAAATGGGAGGCCGTCACCTCCTTCTGCGAAGCGGTAATGCTCGCGAAGGAGGAGGCGGAACGCGTGAGGGAGAGGCAAATTTCGCGCCCTCACGCCCCTAACCCTAACCGCCGCAGGAGGAGACGCCCAGGGCGTCGGGAGTCGCAAGCCGATTTCCGGCCACCGTAGGCGCGGGCTTGCGGACTGTGAGCAATGGGTAGCTCACCATCCGATAAGGACCAGGCCCGGGTCAACGGCGCGTTGTGTTCCACGCGCGCCTCAAAGAGATGTCAGCAGAATTGACGGGGTCCGCTAGGGCCGATGCCTGCCGGGGTTGCGAAGAAAACCGAAAGGGAGATCGTGGCCCCCGGCAACAGGGCAACCGATGGAACACGGGTGGGTTTTAGTCAGTAAGAGTCTGACACGCCCTCCCGCTCCGCCCAGAGCGGGAGAAGTTATTTGATGATTTCCCACACAAAAAAAAAAAAAAAAAGGCAAGTACGTTGTTGGGCACGCCACAATTGCGGCTATAAGTCCCGTCTTTGAGGAGTGGCTAGACAGGCGCCACGGCGTCCTCACCCTCCGCCTGACGCAGTTCCTCACTGGACACGGTTGTTTCAGGAGGTTCCTGTTCAGGATAAGGCGGGAGGAAACGCCCGAGTGTCACCATTATGTGCATCGTCCGGAGGCTTGGGTGGAGCATCGCCGTGACCTCGTGGACCCCGATCGACGGCGATGATCTCTCGCGTCCGGCCCTGGCCCAAGCCATGGTATGGAGCGAGAGGGCATGGGAGGCCGTTACCTTCTTCTGCTAAGCAGTAATGCTCACAAAGGAGGAGGCGGAACGCATGAGGGAGAGACAAATTTCGCGCCTGAAAAATTGACACTGCGTTCTATAAAGAGTGAGGGTGGATGAAACTTGAAAGAAACTTGGACTTGCTTTAAATGAGACTTTGACTCCTGAATTTGTTCTGCTATTTCTTCTCAGGGGCAGCATTTATTTTTTTATATGAAGTTTAAAAGTGATTTCGATATCCTATAAACAGAACAAATAATTTCATTACAAATTGTCCGGCATGCGGTAGACGTTCTGGGCAGCCTTTTAAGCCGCTATCTTATCTGATATCCATTAATTTAACACCTAGTCTGACCAATCACTTTGGTTGTTTGGTCCTTGGTCAGTTATCTAGAAGAAATCTTCTTTTTTTTTTTTCAGATTTTCCTGAACCCGTACTAGTTTGTACTCGACATGAGTTTATATTTCACAGAGGTGATAAATTTACATTGTATATACAATTAACGAGAAATTCATCGGATATTACCAAAGCACTTTTCGTTGTAAAAAATTCAGGTAAGCTCGTGAAAAAAAGACAACCGTAATAAAAATACCAATTAAAGAAACAATTGAATTAAAAAATATATTTTTACACATTCTTAGGGGTCAGATATTTTGGCCAGCGCTTTTGGTCAGCAGGGCATGGACCTGGGCCTAGAGGTAGTAATAAGCTACATTTTCAATCGAAATCGGATAAACTAACAATTGACGTGGAACTGTTATTGAATAATACGTGTGTACGGCAAAGAATTTTGGAAGGAAGAGAGGTATCAAGAACATTGCAGGAAGGGACAAATATCACGGCATATAAACGTAAGAGAATGTAAGCCGGCTATAGGTACATGTTGGTATAGCTCGCCAAGCTGAGCCGAGTACCAACTTACGCCAGCGCCCTGTATAATAAACGTAACAATCCTACAATTTTGTATAAAAGTGACATAAGAATTTATTAAGTTTTACTACATGTTAACCCTTACAAATATGTAGTAGTACAAATGTGTGTAGTAAATAACTTTCAATTACCACACTTGTATATGCTGTATAATAATCATTTACATATGTCGAAACGCCTGTCGATTTCGATGATAATATTGTATTTTCAAATATATAGTTGTAAGTTACAATTTACATAAATGTAAGTTTTTGGTGCAGATCTAAATTAACGATGGTAGATTTCTTACTCTTGAGTTTACAATTTTAGCGTTTCGCCGCAATATAAATATGGGCAGTATAGGAAACTAAGTCTATTGAAATAATTACATACGCTCCATTTTTAAAAAGATCGCGGCTACTACTCGTCTCGACACGACATCCGCAAGTGACAGCACCGCGCCAATCGCTTGTCTCGTCAATGAGCGCGTCTGTGTGAGTATGTCGTTTGAGCCGTTTCGAACGTTTACTACGTAGTTTCTGTACTGTCCATATTTATACAGTGGTTTCACGGAGTACTTATTATTGGTTTGGTGCTTCACTAAAGTCATACAGAATAACAACAAAATTACAATTCTGCCTCTAATTTTCGATTCGTAAAATCTGTACCCTGGTGTACCCTCTCACACTTGCGTCGGGGGCTGCGAGTGCAAATGCGACTTCCGCTGCCCCTGACTGGTGACGGCCCGCACTCTGCGGGCCCCAACCCGCAGAGGGAGTGAGACTCCCCCGTTACGTCTTAGAGAGGCGCGCGTGGAACACTACCCGCTGCCATCTTGGGTCCTGTGTGATGGGGGATGGTGGATGTCCCCGAGTCCACCACCCCTGGACCTATTCAGGGGAAGAGGAAGAGGGCGTTATCTCCCCTTCGCCAACGCCCAGTGCGCCTGCTGCGGAAGAGCACTTATGATCTCCCTTTCCCTTTCTGCAGCCTCCTTCTGCGTGAGGACTGATTCGCAGAAGGATACCAACGCGTCCCAGGACTCTGCTCTGCTGAACATTGAAAGAACCATGGTCGGCAGCGACAGGTCGTTCTCCACTTCTGAAACGAGGCCACGGCACGGCTTCTTCCATGCGACATAATCGGCCAGCGTATGCCGCGCCGTGTCCTCCAGATAGTGGACGCAGTGATGGCACCGAGCTTCCTGTTCCCTGCTTATGCGACATAAGTACTTGCCGAAGCAACCGTGCCCCGAGAGCACCTGCGTCACCCGAAACGTCAGGAAGCCGTGCCTCCTCCCGAGCCAGTCGTCGAGCACTGGCCGAACTGCCTCGATTGAATCCAGGCCTCCAGGGCCAGGTTTGATAGGGTGCAAAAGCCTCTCCCGCCATTCCGCCACCATGACCTGCCGGAGCTCTGACCGGCGCAGCGTAATCTGCTGCTGCATCAGTCTCTCGCCCTGTGTCTTGGCCTCCTCGCGCCACAGATGCAGTGTTGCGAGTGTCTTCGTCTCCAAGTCCCAGGACGGGGATCCGGCCAATACGCAAGCCGCCTCGTAAGAGATCGTGCGATATCCTCTAATGACTCTGACGGCCATCGCTCTTTGCGGTTTTCGCAGTATTGCGATGCTTACCTATCCTAATTATGAACCTTACCTATCCTGACCTAATATAACCTAACCTAACAGTGATAAACTGATCTTGGATTATCAAGGTATTTACATGGAACTGCTCAAAGATGAACAGCATTACCGTATTCTTGTTATTGGGTAATTGTACAAAATATCAAAGAAAACAGCTGGTTAGGTTAGGCTAACCTAACTTAGAACCTCAAGAAGGTTTCAGAGAAAAAAAAGATCCCTGGTAAAAAAAAGGTCATCATGAATGAGAACCATAGATAAATTGCTATATTCTATTCCTCTTAATTGCACTCTAAGAAAATATTTAAAAGCAAAATGCTAATTTTGAATAAATAAAGTAATATTCCAGGTAAACCCCACATATTCGAAGAATGTCGCCATAGTAAAAAAAAATCTAACCCACCAGACGCTTCGAATGACACTAGCTTCAAACTTGTTGGAGGGTGGGGACGTTTCTTCCCATTGTCATTTCCAAAATATATAAACTTGTAATTATAACTATTATGTGTTCAATAAAGTAGTTTTCTCCACAAATATGTAAAATGACACTTGTAAAATGAAAATGTTTATTAGACAGAAATATGTGAAATTGTACGTATTATTTTACAATTTTGTAAATTTTCGACCATAACAATTTGCAACTTGTAATTTTTATTAAACAGAAACTTGTAGAATTGTAGCCTGTCATCTACAATTTACAGTTTACAATTTGTATAACAGCACCATGTAGTAAAATTTAACAAATATGTCACTTTTTACGAAATTTTAGGAATGTAACGTTTATTATACAGGGCCCAGGTCAAATTAAATTAGCTAGCAAAACTCCGCAAACGTGATACGCAACTAGACATAATTGACCAAAATAAAAATTGATGGTATACTGTTTTCGGGTTAACGAATGACCATAGGTACTGTAATTTTTGAAATATCAGTTTAAAAAATCAGTTTTCTTTTGCGTAAAGTTCACAAATGTAATGTTTATCGACGTGTTAATACGGTAAAACAGAATATATATTTGCAGAACTCTTATTTTAAGTAACAAGCACACGACGACCCAATTTTTTTTTAGTTTATTTTGTTTTGTGGTGCTTAGATATCGATACCCATAACGTCTGCAGAATTTCGCTACCTAATTTAATTTGACCCGGTAGAGACAGCCTATTTGACCCGGTAGAGACAGCCTATTTGACCCGGTAGAGACAACCTATTTAACCCGGTAAAGACAGCCTATTTGACCCGGTAGAGACAGCCTATTTGACCCGGTAGAGACAGCTTATTTGCCTTGGCATGCTATTGCACACCGTCGCTCGCTGGGTTGGCCGAGTAAAGGCAAGCGCCATCGTGTATAAGGTTAGTTTTGTTCGATAGAATAGAACAACAACAATCATGGCTTTTGTTTTATTTACAGTAGGTTTACATTACTAATAGGTAATATAAAGCCGCCAACTCAACTTGTGACCCACAGATGCCCCTCAAGTTAACGGGGAAAACTTTCAAGTCCGTGATTAGGTCTGTCGTACTGTATAGATCGGAATGCTGGGCCTTGAAGAAGATGGATGAAAAAAGATTGAGATTGAGAGAGATTGAGAGGGAGATGAGAATATTGAGATGGATGTGTGGAGTGACGAAAATGAACAAAAATGTATTTAAAGGCAAGTTTGAAAGTGGCGCCAGTGGCAGAAAAGTTGAAAGGAAATCGTTTACCTTGGTTTTGCAAGTTGTGAGGAGGGAGGAAACGCATGTGACTAAAAGAGTGATGAATATAAATAGTCGGCACGGTTGGCGCAGTGGTTAAGCGATTGACTGCTGCGCTGCGTGTCGCGGGTTCGATTCCCGCACGGAAAAAATATTTGTATGACCTACAAATAGTTGTTCCGGGTCTGGCTGTTTGTGTATGTGAATTTAAATGTTTGTAAACGCACCCACAATACAGGAGAAATTCCTAATTCGGGGCAACGTTTAAAAAAAAATGTTGATGGATGGAGGGAGAGAGGGAGGCCTAAGAAAATATGGATGGACTGTGTGAGGAATTATATGAAAGAGAAGGGAGTGAATGATACCGTGACGGTTGACAGGGGAGAATGGAAAGAGAAAACGTGTGCGCCGACCACAAGTAACGTGGGTCAAGGGCAGGAAGATGAGTACATGTTCGCGAAGCCTTAGACAATGTGAGTGTAAGCAAGTTGTCGACAGGGCCCACAATGCTCCAAAACTAATGTATATCCTTATGTACCTACCACCTAAGTTCACATTGTGGAATGCAATAAACATATTGAGTATTGAGTTGATTAAAGGCAAGTGCTACCGCCTAGATGTTGGTAAAGCTGAAACGAGACCAACGCTAACTGCCACTGCGGACAAATTGCGGCAAGCCTCTGTCATTTGTGAAGAAAACCGAGTCCTGGCAAACGATAGCAAGCAAAGACAAGGTTTACAATTTCACATGAAATGAACCAACCACTTACTTGGCCAAAAAGGCGAGGCAAGGCAGATGGGCGGTCTGTACTCGCCTTATCTTGGTAGGCTATGGCCAATGTATTATATAGCCGGCTTTAGAACGTCTATTTTAGTTCAAGTAATGAACTGATTTATGTATAAAATACGTAAATGTAGAAGGAAACTATAAAGTTTATTTATTTTTAATTTCAGATAAATTAAAAACAAACGAGTTGTGTGTAAATGAAAACCATTGTGTGGTTCAGGTGGACCCGAGTATAGAATGTGAAGGTAAATGCTATGATACTCTTTACTCTACTGTAGGCATATGTTATTTATATCCTTTGGAAGACTTACAGCTATGAACTTGAAAATGTAACTGACAGCCAATTACAAGTCTTCACATGTAATTAACAGAGTAATAATAAATGAATCTGTGAACAACACAGTACTTCCTACAAAAACAATAAACCGCAAAGCCAATAGGTACTACACATATGAATAAACTAATACAACAAAAATATAGGTGGTTAAGCTAGGCTACTCAGGATAAAATAATTTGAGCAATATCAAGCATCAGGTGGAAAAGATAAGGCTCAAGCTATTTCTGGCCACAGACACACCTGTTGTAAAAGGAACGAAGTTATGCTGTTCACATACCCTATTCAAGTTTAAAAGTTTCAAAAGTAATGTATAATATTTTTTAAATTATAAAATATTTCTGTGTAATCCGTTATTTTAGCAAAGTAAAAGTAAAGTAAAGTAAAAATTTATTTGCATAGATTGCAAGTACAGTAAATAAGATGTGACAGTTAAAATATGGGTGATCCTTGTACAATCTACCTTATATTAAGCATGCAACATTATTATAACCCGAGTGAGTTAATATGAAATGAATAGCAATTATGACATAGATAAATTGTTTTTAAATTATGCATTACAGATGAACAGTAGTTGGCACCAAGTACCTACCATTCACTTAATAAAACATTAATTTACATAATTATCTACAATAGAATAAACACAATAGGACGTATTACGACGACATATTATTGTTTTTTGTACTTAGTTCATTGTGTAATTTTAAAATTGTATTTAATTATTTAGTTATAAGTTGAATGTTTTAAATCTTTTGCATGCCTACGTGGTAAAATATGGCTGAGCTTTTATTTTTTGTCATCATTTGCTGTTACCCATATTTGCAAAATAAAATTATCTTATCTTATCTTAATAAACTTAAATAAATTGAAACAATGTCGTAACTAGGTAGGTTTGTCAAAAATTACATTAAATTATTCAGTACATAAGTCAGTATCATTAAGAAAGTCGTTCACAGATTAATAGCATTTTACAATAATAATGCTGTCATTTTGTTTTTAAAGTTTTGAATCGTGTCATTTTTAATTATGTTAGGTATATCATTACATATTATTGGGCCCATACTAATAATACTTCTTTTTTTTTGTAAAGTTGTATCACAACTCTCAACATGAAGTAAATATTTACAGTAACTTCTTATAGGTCTCTTTCTATTTTTTGACACAGCAGTGAACAAGTTTATGTTACATATAACGAAAATTGTGACTTCTAAAATGTACGTACATATCCGGGAAAGTCAATAGTTTGAGAGACTTAAGGCGACAATAACCGACTTTCAATGATTCTATACTGAAGATGACGTAAAAACGAGTAGTGTTAATGATTTGGAAAAAAATATATGTTAAATTAATTAGAGCATTTTCTTAATATTTTAATATAACCATATTTTAGATTATGTTCATAGTGAAAGTAATTTGTAAAGTTATGTCTAACGCGGATAAAAATCTGAAAATCACGCAAAATCTATCGTATTTTTCTGAAACTTTCACCATTTTAAAGATAATTTAATTATTGATCTTTTAGTATACATTTTTTATTAAAAATACCTTTTGTTTTATGTATAATAAATGAATCTCATTTGGGACAGCGCTCCTTGATGGGCGAGTCCTATTACTAGCTGGACGTACGACGCGTTGAGTGAACTCAGTACAGAACACGCACGCTAACCACTCAAGGTCACTGTCATATATCTGCGTCTTAAACACAAGAACGCAACTATCTGTCACTTTTATCAAGTATTGCCCATATGCAACGTTTTTTGGGCCTTGAACACCTGTTGTCGTAGGTAGAGTATAGTTCCCCAAAAGATTTCCGTATCTTAAAGTAGACGCGACCAGACCATGGTATGCTGTATGCAACTACTGAGAGATGTTGACCTTTTTCGCGAGATTGTATAAGACATACGCGGATACGCTCAATTTTTTACAAACCTCTTCTGCTTGAGGTTTCCAAGTCAACTGACTGTCTATCAGTATAAAAATTTTGCAACTTATACTTGGTCTATATTACTGTTATTACATTCTTTTATTACATTTGGTAACGATGTGTGTTAATAAAATGCATTACGTTAGTTTTTTGCAGGTTAATTACTAAATTATTTTCGTCAAGCCAGTTTACAATTTCTTTAAAAGTATTATTTATGTCCTGTTCGTATTTATTTAGCTAAAATCACGCCATTGATTTTTGTTCCCCGTAATACAAGTTTTGCCGATTTTTTTTATAAATGACAAGCGGACGTCACGCAGTTCACCCAGTCCACGCAAATCAGACCAGCGGTTTTTAAGTTTATTCGTTACATACAAAATTACAAATCTTTCTTCTTTATAATATTAATATAGATTAGTTTAGATATAGATAAAAATAGAAGTAGTATAGACAAGTCGAAATACGTTCGCTCTCATTTTGATCAAACAAACTTGTCTTACAAAATAAATTCATTGAAATTTTTTTTTTTCGTCATTTTATTAGTCGATCGATGGAACGCTTCATCGAAAATGTCTTTCCTATAGTTCTTAGTAATTGTCTTTAAAATATATCGTTCCGGTTAATAAAAAACTTTTATATCGAATTTTGGTTAATTAATTTAACGATCATCTTAGTCTGCCTACTTTTCCCAACAAACATATTCGGGAAAAGAACAACATAGAACACCAACAACAACAACAAGGGGTCGGCTTCCAGTCTAACCGAATGCAGCTGAATACCAGTATCGACTGTTTATCATCTGACCTCCTTCAGCTACTGGGTAACACGATACCCCTTAGTAAGAATGATTGACAACTTCGGGCTTCTAACTACCCGTAACGATTGTCAAAGATTTACGATTGACAGCCGGGACCTGGCTTCAGCTTAGCGCGCTATCCGAGACATATTAATTAGGTAATACTAGTGGTCTTCCAGTCGTCGAAATTCGACCATAATTCATTTAAATTTTATTAGGATAGTTCTGTTAATACTAATTCCATGTATAAATAATATATAAATAATAAAGCTTTATTTATTTTCGTGAAAATTACAAACAAATAACTTCGGAATAGAAAAGAAGTGGACAGGTCACGAAGATGCCCTAACCTTCTGGTTCCCTCATCTGTTACTTTTGTTTTCTTCCGAATTTCGACGTTCCTGACCCTTTTAATTTTATTCCCGGGCAACTTCTCTCCATTTTTCTTTGAGTAGTCTGAATTTTGGTCCTGAACTTGCGATTGAATGTCCAAGTCTGGCAGCCGTAGGTGAAACATGGGAGTATTTCAGAATCCATGTCAACTTTTTTAGTTGTTAGTGGAAGCTGCGATTTCAAAACTTCCTTATGGCACCAGCACTTTTTCCAGGTAATCGCAATTTTTCCGTCCACTTCTTCTAAATTTCTTTCTTTGCAGAAAGAGATTTGTTTGCCTAAATAAACATACTTTTGGACAAACTCGAGAGGTATGTTGTTAACTAAGATGGATGTCGGTAGGTGATTAGTGGCAACTTTTGTTTTGTCGAGATTCATTTCTAATCCAACTTTTATACTGGCTCTGTGTAGATCGTTTATCATGTTATTTAATTGTTGTGGATTTTCAGAGAACAGAATAAGGTCGTTCGCAAACCTCAGGTGACTTAGAAACATCCAGTTTATATTGATGCCTTGCTTTCACCAAAATTGTTCATTGCTATCTTACATATAATGAAAGGATTTTCATTAAGGCTCTTTCAAACAGGCGCGACACGCGACGCGACACAAAGACACCGCTCTTCGCGCGACGAGCGGTGTCTTTGTGTCGCGTCGCGTGTCGCGTCTGTTTGAAAGAGCCTTTATATGTAAGACCGCAATGAACAATTTTGGTGAGCGTGAGTCAGTTTGTTTCACGCCTCTCTTGATGTTAATTTTTGTGCCTGTTCTATCTAGATTGACTCTAATCGAGCTGTTAGTATAAATGTTTCTTATAATATTTATGTATTTTTCGTTTATGTTTTGATTTTGTAATGCTTCCCATTAAACTATCGTGTTATAGAGTCTACAGCTTTTTGTAATCGATGAAGGCTACATATAATGGTCTATTATATTATATTCTAGGTATTTATCTATCACTTGGTCAACTACCTGAATATGATTCACTGTGCTGAAACCGTTTCGTCTGAGGATATTCTTTCAATTTCAAGCAGGCAGGAGGCGAAATTTGCTATCATGAAGTCATATACACCTCAAAAATTACAAACATAAAACGTGGTGTGCCCCAAGGCTCCATTTTAGAACCAATACTATTTATTTTATTTACAAATGACTTGCTTAACTTTATGTATTATGTTCAGCCTGATATAAAACTTGTTGTCTTTGCAGATGATACAAATATAATAATTGGGGCTAATGACTTAAAAGAATTGACCAAAAATGTAAATAAAAGCCTACAAAATCTCTGCGATTGGTTCACAGCCAACCTTTTGCTTAACACAAGTAAAACTAACATAATTTTATTTAAGACTACAACACGCCATAATGACGTACAAATCTAAGGAGACAAGATTGAATTAGTGGACAAAGTCAATTTTTTAGGGATTAAAATAGATGTGCTTTTAAATTGGAAACAGGAGCTAGCTGCTATTGACTCTTTAATTTCATCAGCATGTTATGCACTCAGGAGCCTTAGAGATATGTTGGATCTAAAGCAACTTAAGGCTATTTATAACGCGCTGGTAGAATCAAGATTAAGGTACATCATAATGCTTTGGGGGAACAGCTATAGTTATAACAGTCAGAAAGCGTTTATCTTACAGAAACGTGCCATAAGGACTATGGTAAGGATCTCACAAAGAGACTCATGTAGAGAGCACTTTAAAATATTAGACATTTTAACAGTACCAAGTTTATATATATTAGTAATCCTAAATCTCTTTGCTAAGTATATTCACGAGTATGAAACACAAGAGGAACGTAAGATAAGAGAAAGTACACGAAGGAAGGAATTCAAGCACAAAAAGGCACCAAATTTTAACATAGCTAAGCATTGTTCCAGATATCAAGCAGTCGAGTTGTTTAATAGGTTACCGACTGATTTAAAATTATTAATTTATAGCTCTCACTCTTTTAAAACTAAATTGAAAGCCTTCTTGTTGGAAAAATGTTTATACTCAGTATCAGAATACATGTCAAATGACAAAAATAGTCACCTATAATAATAGCAGTGATCAAGCGATATTATAAATTATCTTTTGACTTGAACATTATGCTCATCACCAGGACCTTGATGAAATTATACTCTCAATTATTTTATTTTTTTGACATTGAATTTTAATATCTTCTATTAACTTGACATTGTATTTATTTGTTGACGTATTTTAAATTAATTTGACTTTTAAATTAACTTTTCACTTCAATTTTAATTAGGCTTTTAAATGTATTGTATCTGCATGTGATAACTTTATTTAATATGTAATATTCAACACAATGTTAATTGTTAATGAAATAAATAAATAAAAATAAAAGTTGTAGAGACAGGACATCAGGCTTATGGGGCAACAGTTCCCTATTTCCGCTGGGTCACCTTTTATAAATATAGCAAAATTATTTCCGACCAGCGTCTGCCCGCGACTTCGTTGGCGTGTAAGTTGTAAGACACCACAATATACTACAATGACAGCCACATTTTTATAAAACTTCCCTGTCAAATTCAATTTCAACATATTTTATTTCACATAAACCTACATGGGCACTTATGAATCGTCAGATGCTAGGTGCACGGTTCCAATTAGTCGTTTCCTATGTAGAAGAGCCGGCAAGAAACTCCACGGTAACTCTTTTAAAAATAATTGGCTTTTAAAATACTTTCAAATAGCAGTGTTACTAGGGTATGAGAGGACAGTCTAGGTCTTTCAATAAGTACCAGGTACTTAACAAAATAGAAAAAGGTCAAAAGATCTAAAGTCCACTAAGCCTACAGCATTCTCATATTCACAAAATAGAAAATAATCTATACAAAAGATAAATAAATAAATAAAAATAAAAACCTATTTTATTTAAACGCAATTACATTATTGCTATTACAACTGTAATAAACCAGAATAATGATCATGTCCTGTATAGGTATTACCTACGTACGTTTGTTGTTTTGTTCTCAACAACCAAAATATACAGAGAGTCGGGGCTGCTGACGCGGGAGTAAGCGACGTACAGTTTTCCGTGTGAAAAGCAGCTTGTCCTGAGGTCGACACCCGCAGCCTTCAATGTCTGCCCCTGTGACTTGTTGATAATCATCGCAAAGGAATGCTCACAGAGAACTGTACGTGCTTAAACTGAAAGAGGTAACTGTGAGGCTTTAGTGGTAACGCGGTATAAACACTGTCTCGCACACACAACAACCTATTAGAATTTCCGCCACGATGACATTTCTCTACAAAGACACGACTTTAAGCCGGGTTCCTTTACACAGCTTCGGCGGGGTAAAGTTCCATTCCCAATTTCCGCGGTCTTGATGTGCCAAGGATTGTGGATTCGGTAACCATACTCGATCAGTGGATTGCCACCGATGGAAATTACCACGTCTTTTTAACAAAATTAAGACAGCTGTTTAGAACGCGTTCATCATTTTGTTCAATGTCACCTTCAGTAGTACGCCGCAAAGTTCGTAAAAAGTCTTCGGATAGATGATGCCGATATTTCTCCCATAACAGAACTGGGTTTGAAATTCCACAAAATAAAAAATTGATGGCAAACAAATGCCGCAGACGACTGGGATTGTCACTGACGCTGGCCTACACCTGCTGTTGGTCACCGTCAAAAAGGGGACGTGCTACGTAGACTTCGCGGAATTTGGAATACTCTGCATCATCAATTGTTCTCAGGAACTCAAACGACAATGGGCCCCGTACTGTGTGAAGTAATAACCGTGTTAGAAAGGACTAAAATTATAATTGTCAAACAAGTAAACCTTGTAACATAAAGTTTTGATTTAAAAGAGTGTCCATGGAGTTTCTTGTCCGTTCTTCTCCATCAGGAACCTACTTCGTTTTGGAATAGGCGATTAGCTTCACAAACTCGAACTGAAAGACTCCTTGATAAGTGATAAAGTGATAATTCAAAAGTGCCTGTAAATGTTCTAATTGAAATAAATGCTTTGAGTTTGAGTTAACTGTTGTGTATGATTGAAAATCAACTACCTATATCTACCATCAACGAAGAATTACACCAGAGACTGATATCAGAAACGGCACAGGAAGGATTCCCCGTCGTGTCAAATATAAAAATATTAGCTTTCTGCGCTCCTTCTCCATATAATCTTTATCTGTAATCCTCCGTCCGCGTATTTTAAGGATATCAATATAACATAACATAACATCACGCCTGTATTTCCCGAAGGATTAGGCAGAGGTGTACCTATAGTAGGTACACCCACATTTCGCCAGTTATGTTTTGTTAATTATATCAATGAAAATTATTATGTTTTATACGGCGCGACAGCATGCTTCATGGATTGCTTATTAAACATCTTTTCCCTGTCTCAGACGGAAACCTCACGCCTCTGCCGTGCGAAACACTTAACGTGAAAGTTGTAACACCAACTGACGACCAGCGCTCGAAAACTGCAAATGAAACCAAGAGTAACCCGGAAACTCCAAGAGTAAAAGATGTCTCAAAAGAGGGTTTGTTTTTTACATATATATATAAACCCTACTTATATTCTAAACTAGATCACGGTCAACTCGTGTGCAAAATTTCATGAAAATCCATTCAGCTATTACCTAAGCCATTATTGATAAACAAATAATATCACAAACATACGGACTCTCAGACGCTTCATTTTGTTTCATTCTACCTTCGACACCAACAAAATCATAAAGGAAATAACGTTCATCTTCTCGTTTTATTAAATTTTTTGATCATTCGATAAGCGAGTAAAAGACCGAGCGCCGAAATCCAACATCGTTGGATCGGTTCACTAATGGATTTAATTTTAACTCATTTTGCGTTCAGACGTTTCACCTCAAGTGAAAGATGGCTAATGAAAGGAAAAAATGAACAACAAGTCAATCGCCTGCACGCGTAGCATGACGCTTTCTATTTCTACGAAGAATAGACATAGCTCTTTCTATACAAATTGACATTTCGTCTCTCCATTTTTGACATCGCACCGTAGAAATCATTCTACAATCTGTCATTTTATCTTCCGCTTCTGTCATCTGTAATAAATTGAATCACAATTTAATTTTAATAAATTATTTTTCTTTAAGTACGCTGGACTGGTACACCGTCTAAATATTTGTTTGCTGCACCGGTCGACGTCATTACGTCGGCGCCGGCTGTCGCTGAAAACCAGCGCTGGGGCTCTGTCTTGCATAGGGTCGTAGCATAATGCTGAGCGATAGCCGATTTGCGTGGATGTGACGCATGCTTCCCCAACTTTTTTTAACTTTTTTATGTATTTAAAACTTTTTTTTTGCGTCATGTTTACCGCAAATAAACGTTTTTTCTTTCTTTATTTCTTTCTTTCTTTCTTTCTTTATGTAGACTATTTCAGAAGAAAGTTTTCTATCCAAACTGTCAAAATCACTAAGGTAGTGAAGACAATTTGATTTTGTAATCGCCATGCTAAAGACGGTAGAAAACTTTTTACTCGACGGCCACAAAGTATATACGGTTATTTACAAAATCATGTGAGCGCAAAACTGTGATAAGTCATATTATCATAATTAAAATTCACACCAACACCTCGAATTCATGTGCAAAAATAGTACTGTATCTTTTTTTTCTTTTGCTTATATCTTGAAAATGGTGTGTCTAATCGCAAAAATAATGAAAATTTCGACCCCCTTTATAACACCCCCAAACCCCTAAGACTGAACATGTAGGTAATTATTTTTCTTATTTTCCATACAAAAAGTGAAAAATTCCATATAAAATACGTCGAGCCTTCGCGCCTCCGGCTCTAAAAAAAAAAAATCACGGGGTAGGACAAACAAGTACCACGTGGACTCGCGATTGTCAAATACGATTTAAGTTGTGTCAAAATTATATTTAAATTTAGGGATTTTTTGTTGCAGAATAGTTTTAAGATTTTCATAGCCAAAAATAAAGGAGTTTCAGTGATAGTTTAGTTCGGTGTACAAGAGAATCGGGACCATTAATAAGGAAATGGTTAAATCCAATATTACTGTAATATTGTTTTCTTCCAAAATACGATACTTCGACACTCTTAATATCAATAAAAATTGAAAATCAAACAAAGAAAAAAAAATCCTATGACAAAACAAACAATTCTGAGTTGAATTATGAAAAGAGTGAATTGCGTAAAAAGTGCAGTTGTGTCTTTCTACTTTACTGCCGTCCTGTATACACGGAACGTCATTTTTGTCTATTCTTCTGTCAACACAACTCGTTTCTACGGTGGTCATGCTACGCGTGCTGATATCGGCTTTATATAATGTCAATCCACAAAAGTTTATGGCACTAAACCGATCTGGCCTTAAAAAAATGACAAATTTTAACAGTTAAACACAGTTGACACTGACGCGCGCTTTACGTCACTTTCGTCATTTTTCAGAATTGTTCGATCTTACTTATCACTTTTTGATTATTTTAGTTCTAATGGAAGAGAATATCCGTCAGGCCATAGAGTGAAACAGCCCACAGACGATATTAGCCATTATTTAACAGTAAAAATAGAGATATAAGCCACGTCACTGAGGTGACTCTCATGAGAGTCAACGGGCTTGACGGTTGTGGACCTGGAGACAGTAGGGTTACAGTTTGAAACTTCAGAAAAATATAAAAATGATTATCTATTTTCAGGCGCAGAAAATACTTACTTTATTATCATGATAGTTACATCAATAACATCTGCAGTTGCATTGATTCTGCTACTTATAATTGTAATCAGGAAACGCTGCTGGATGAAATACAATCCTCCAGGCATCCCACAAATCTCACCAACAATTAATGAAGTAAGTTTATGCAATATTCACACATTATTAAAAAAAAGAGATGTATGATTTTAGCCACGCGTCAAAATAATCTTGTTGCGCTGAACAAGATTATTTTGACGCGTGGCTAAAATCGGAACTAACGGCGCCATCTTGTTTCGTCTTTACAATTTCTGTGGAAATTCCACAAGATTTGTGGAATTGACAGGAAGGCGTTGTTGGTAAAGTTTACCAAGTTCGCCCCTCTGTCAGTGTCAATCAGGCGCCAATAGATCCTTTTAGCACTCTTTCGGGTTAGCGCAGGTAGCAGCAAAATGCTCGATTAGTTTAGGGTTAATACTAATTGAAATTATATTAAATCACAACTAAAATAGAGTTCAAAATTCCGAACAAGAAATTATTCCTTTTCGAGCATCGCTCACAATTAAGACAGTAAAAAAAATGCTCCTTCTACGCTAAACCTAAGTCACAGAACTGTACAAATTATTTCTTTCTTTATATTTGTCTGTCTTTTACCTGAGCAGGTAGAGTTGCCACCTACTTACCTTATTGCTTAAGTAGGGCCATCCATAAATTACGTCATTCGTCATGATTTTTTCGCCCCCCACCTTTGTCTTAGGTGGTCATATAGTGTAACCCCTGGTACGACGACACATTTTTTACATTTTAAATTAAAGCCTAATAAATAAAACTTAATAACATTGATAGAATTGGTAATATTTTAAATATGTTCGTTAGAGTTGAAATTTAGAGTTTGAATACTTTAAATTTATTATACACTAGCTTCCGTTAGCGGCTTCGCCAGCGTAACATCTTTATAAATTATAGCATATGTTACTCAGTGATAAAGGATTCTACAGGTGAAAGAATATTTTAAATCGGTCCAGTAGATTTTGAATTTATTAATCTATATATATAAAAATGAATCCCTATTTCCCTTGGTCACGGCATCACGCTAAAACGGCTAAACGGATTTGGATGAAATTTGGGATATGGATAGACCTTGACCCGGAAAAGGACATAAGATACTTTTTATTCCGATATTTCCACGGGATCGAGACTTATGCGGGTGAAACCGCGGGGCGCAGCTAGTTAGAAATAAAAATACAAATCTTTTCTCTTTATAATATTAGTGTAGACTAGTGACCCGCCCTGACTGCGCCCGGGTTAGATCTACTTATATGACTTTATCAAGCTTCGTGCAGATTGGCGCGACGCGACTCTAACCAAACAATTTCTAAGAAAACTTCACAGTAGAACAATTACCGGTGTCGCGCCTGTCTGCACGAAGTTTAAAATACTATAATGGCTTTTTTGTTATACTTGGCGATGCAAGCAAATTTTGAACTACTTCCTATTGTTATAATATTATCAGGTTTGTTTGTATACTCGACAGTATATTTATTAATAGAGATCATCATCTATCTTGTCTTTTCCCAACTATGTTTGAGGTCGGCTTCTAGTTTAACCGAATGCAGCTGAATACCAATATTTTACATAATTATAGCCACTGCCTATCTGACCTCCACAACCCAGTTACTGGAGTAACACGATACCCCTTGGCAAGACTGATTGTCGGACTATTAGGTTTCTGACTACCTGAATGACTGTCAAAGATCTACGAATGACTGCCGGGACCAACGGCTTAACGTGTTTTCCGAAGTACGGCTTTATTCAAGCGACAATCAATTTACCCACTTACACTGACCCCTTTCTCCTCCTTCGCGAGTAACGTAATTTAAGGATGGTCCCTAAGTGGGAACTAATTGCTCGTTTCAGTTCACGTGTTGTAGTTATTTTTGTCTTTCGCTACATGCAATTATTTTTAAAAATCTATTCTGTGTTTTCAGAACCCATTTTATGAAAACGTGCACTTACGAACAGAATGCCAGAAAGAAATCGAAGAGTTGCAACAACGTGAATATGACGTAATCCCCGCAGAATATGATTATGTGGAAATTAATAACCACAATATCACTTAGTAACTAAAACTAAAATTCTGAAAAATCTCCTTAGGGCCTGCGCCCTAATTGGTAGCATGGCACAGCAAGGGATTTGTATGCGAGAAATAGAAATAAAACATGAATAGTATGACTGTATGACATAAAATTGTAATTTCAATGATTCTCATCGTAGATTTATAGGTACAATAACAAAGTTGCGGTATGCTTAGGCATGCCGGCCGTGTCACCAACCTTCGGCAGCCTTCGTAATGCTGAGACGAGGTCCCGGGTGCAAAGCAGCGTTACGACGACTGTTCTGTTTACTTCGATACTGCCGCCAAAACATCGCAACTCTCTGGTTGTCGACGCCGCTAGTTACACTCCCTCTAGTATCAATCGAACTCGCCGCCCTAAGCGAACCCTGACGACCCCATTACCCTCCTCCAGGAGAGCAGTAGCGAAACCAGCACAGTGTACAAAAACAGACGCCTCCCGTCATTCCGACCTCGCCGCCGAGATCCTTTGCGATCGCGACCGCATCCCCGAGTAAATGATACTCCCCCCCGACCCTTGGTCGATAACGAGGTGCCAGCAGTTGTTACAGCTGAGCACGTAGCTTTAAATTCCCCGACTAATATCAACAACTTTGATCCAGCCCGTCCCATCCTTAGTGTTCTCCCTCCGGTTGACGCCCTAAGCCGAAGTTTGTACCCCACAGGGGGTGCCCTTAGCGAGCGTTCACCTAGTTTTAATTAGCATAGTTGAATAGCCCCTGGCTGGAGGTTTTAAGTGTAAAGACACCCACAGGAAAGCCCGGTTGAGCAGGAGCTACTGTTGTGAAAAGAACGCTCCAGCATGACATGATATGGCATGCCTAAGCATACCGCAACTTTGTTTTTGTATCATTGAAATTTCGGGTCAGCACACTATGTTTTTTTACTTACATAAATAAATGAATAATATCTAAACAAGGCAAGTTTTTTTATACTCTGTGGCATAAATGGGTCGTCTTCCAGTCTAACCGGATGCAGTTGAATACCAGTATTTTGTAACACTTTGATAAGACTGGTTTTCAGACTGGGGCTTCTGACTCTTAACTTGCTTTCCGAGGCACAGAGGGGTCTCGATTTGTAATGGATGGTCACCCATCTACAAACCGACCGCGGCAAGCGTAGCTTAAACTTCAATCGACCCATGCGGCTGTTATATTTTAGCTACGAGTCCCGTGCCCCGTGCTAACTGTATTAGTAACATAATTATGGTAAATTTGTGTTCGACTTTTGTTGCCAGCCGTAGTATCCCCTGACATAAAACAGGGTAGGTACTTATGTACTTTTATTATCACAAACGGATTTGCCCACCAAATTGAAAAGCTAACGTCGCATCGGGAGAAAATAATTAGGAATCTCTATACATATTATACCCGGGTTTTAACTTTTGGAAGCATATTTTTTATTATTGTCATTTTTATTTTTATTATTTTTTTCTTTTTGAAGTAGGATACTACTTTGTAAAATGACCCTTCTTCTTTATTTTTTGTGACGCTATATTAAAAATATGATATCGTTATTATGAAAGGGAAGTTTTTCAAAGCCAGAGTGGAGGATGGTCACAAAGTTTTAATTATGTCAAAACTTTGTTACTTTTATGTACCATAGTTAACTGTTATTATCAATATCAACTGCCCGTAAACACCAGTGGACCTCTTTATACCTAGACAAAACTACATCACGCCTGCAGCCAAACGGCTAGAGGCAGAAATGTATAGTAAATCTACATTTCGGCAATTAGGTACCTATAAGTCCTATGTAATTGGGGGCTACCACTAAAGAATTACTTAATAAAAAAAAAGAACTTAAGAAGTAGACCTGTACCCTAATTGCGTAGCTTATTTTCATAAACGATTATGACTAATTTGTTTCATATTAACAGTTCAACAACATTCATTGCGTTATTTACGTTGTTGAGCAGATTTTTTTTCCTACTTTTCAAGCAAAGGATTAGCAATCTGTTTCAAATCGAAACATTGTGATTGGTCATGTATTACGCAATTAGGGTACTGAGGTTCAAAACCCCGTTCAGCAGCCATATCCGCAAGTTAAATAACATTACATACCCAACTTTTCACTTCACCGCTGTTGGGTAACTAAAAATCCGCAAAATCTCAGGAATCGCTGACGCAGATCCGGGCGCGCCGCACCGCATTGCATCATCATCTGCCTAGCCTTTTCCCAAATATGTTGGTGTTGGCTTCCAGTCTAACAGAATGCAATGAATACCTGTATTTTACATGGAGCGACTGTCTATCTGACCTCCACAACCTTTCCTTACCAACCGTTGCTTAGCTTTCTATTCAGTCATAATACGCGGTACCTATAAAATTCACGGTAGCAGGGGCGACGGCTATAAACAACTTGATTCCTACCGACTTCCCTTCGGAAATTCGGAACACAACCACTCGATCGTCATTGAATAATCAAACTATAAGTGTTTGATACACCATAAAATTAAACCATTACAAAACGCATATATACATTATTTTTTTGACTTAGTATCCCAACCTCAAAACACTTTGAGCTAAAATAACTTGTAGGTGCATCCGGCTTATCGTGAATTAAATTTCTTTAGAAACTTAAGTCCATTATGACGTCACTTTGGTTACGTGACACCGCGGTTTCTTAGCAGCCGGGTAAGCCGATCTGCAACGAGTTATGATAGAGATAGTAGCAGAAAACGCGCGCGCGGGAGCGAGAAGGAATTATTGCCATTGCACCACCTCTTTCTGGCACACGCATTTGATTCGGTTGTTTTAATTGAGTTTAATGAATGTGAAAGTAACGTACTTTGTAATTAGGTAGATAGTTTATTATGCTGAAATTACTTATATAATAAAAACCATCCTGCTCTAAAATAACTAATTTAATTCCGAATATAATTATTTATCCTCAAAATAGATACTAATCCAAATGAATCTTATAGTCGCTAACCCAATATCATAATCTAAAGCTGTTTAATAAAACTACATATTTACAATATTTCAGGATCAGCAGAACACCATGATATTTTGTTATTAATTTATATTTTTTTGCCAACATCAAATTCAATATCTCACCATACCATCACATCTCTTATTTCACACTTAATATCACTATTTATGTAAATATTAGACCTAACCTATTAGTTTTATGGTAAATATTAGAATACTGATTCTATTAAAACTAATAGGTTATCTTAATTTACAGTAGATCTCCAACGAATACTATGCCAATCTGTCTTTTTACCGACACAGCCACTAAGCACGTCTTACCGTCCCGAGCGCCCGACCCAGAAGCTGTTTCCGTGCCATTTTTGACACTTTGAATCTTTCGGTGTTGTAAGTATAACCAAAAATTATGTATTATAAATTGAAACCTAACATTTATTTAGAGTAAAGGAGAATGACCACGACAATATGGAACACGGTACAGAGTTGCGTCAATTCCAAAGTTGTTTTAGATGGTTTATAAATTAACCAAATAACCATCTACAATTGCCATTTTGCAATCAAAACCCGCATTTCCAAGTTTTTTTTGGAAAACGTAACTTAACCTCAAAATAGAAATATCCGTCGTGTATAGAGGTAAGTTTATAGGTCGTAGTTTGGAGAGCAGATTAATTAGCATATCTGATGGGATAGAGACTTAAATAAATCAGTACCTTGCCTTTATATTTCCTGTTAAAACAGTTACAAATACAAAAAAAAGGAGAGCTGTATAAAAAAACAATAGAATTCAAAGAGATTTTTAATTTGATCCAGTGACACTGGTAGCACTTTAAACATGTAGGTAGGTATATAATCAATCATAGTATATCTAACCCTTACAGTAAGTAGGTAGGTACCTATACATATAGGAACAGCGAATGACTTCATTCATCATTTTCATTAAAAAAATCATCTAAATAAGATGCTGGAGCAGTGATATCATTGTATCGAGCCCAACTCAAAAACCACACCACTGTCATTATGTGATCACAGCAGCCAACATTTCATACAAAAAAAATATATTTATAAAATTGTTGCATACACAACAAAAAAAACTTTAATATTTAAATCGCAATGAACAAACTTAGCATGCAATGCATGCGCAATTGACATTGGACTTTTTGACAATGACAATCCAATTTGAGACACCAACACCAATGTTGCTTTAGATTTTAAATAAAAATCGATTACTCGAATAAATACACTCGACACATAATTATTTCAAATGACTGATTTAGTTCTATAATCATTAATTTATTAAAAAGGTTCGATTTATATCAAACCGAAGCAAGATAATTTTAAAAAAATCTATGCAATCATTCATATGTATCGTTAGCCAACAAAGTGAAATTGCTTTAAAAAGTTTTGAAAGCAAAATAATACGACTACTGTGTGTGTGAAATACTAATTATTTTACACCACAGTAGTATCATCTCGCTTTATTATTTATAAAAAACCCGCGATTTACCTTTCCAATGACTTTACATTTATATTAATTTGTAATCGTATACAAAAAAATCGATTAGAGTTGTCAATATATTTACTTATTTTGATTATGGCAACACTTCAACGTAAGAATAGCCGGCAGTAGGTAATTCATTTTATAAAAACAATTTCATAACTTATTAAGTTTACAAAACTGGCAACCCCTATACAAAATTGGCATTCTAATTGCAGAATGACTTCAAAAATAAAGAAAATAATTGTAATATAATTTTTATCTTGATGCATGAGAAAAACCAGTACCGTTGATGGTCATGATTCTTTGAAAAGTAATTAGTACGATCAGTAGAATTAGGAATGACGGCTTGTTTATTGACAGATTATTTACTTTGTGAGGAAACATGCTTATCAATGTTAAGTTTTGAAAATATGAAACACATAACTAAATTAGGCCGTGCTCGCCCAGATATGAATATAAATTACAAACGACGTGATGGTTTTTATCAAATTTTTAATGTTTCCCTTTACGATGTATATTTTCTTTTTCGCCAAGGATGTGGCCCAAATTATAAAGAAGATGGTGAGAGGCAAGTCCCCAGGTCACGATAATCTTAGCATCGAGCACCTGAAGTACGCGGGCGTACATCTGCCAAGAGTCCTTGCACTATTATTTAACTTGTGTATTAGTCATGGTTATTTACCCGATGATTTAATGCACACAGTCGTAGTGCCAATTGTTAAGGATAAGACGGGTGACTCATCGGATCTGTCTAATTACAGACCGATCTCGCTTGCGACTGTCATAGCTAAGGTGCTGGATAGTTTGCTTGACCGACAGCTGGAGAAACACCTCCACTTGCATGACGCACAGTTTGGGTTCAGACCTGGTTTGTCAACTGAGAGTGCTATCCTCTGTCTCAAGCAAACTGTTCAGTACTATACGGACAGAAACACACCAGTATATGCATGTTTCTTAGATCTTTCAAAAGCTTTTGATCTGGTGTGTTATGACAAGCTGTGGCAGAAGCTAAAATGTGAAACAGATGTGCCACATGAGATTGTATCCTTGCTGCGGTACTGGTACAGTAAACAGCAGAATGCCGTTAGATGGGCGGGTGCGCGGTCGGACGTGTATAGGTTGGAATGCGGGGTGAGGCAAGGGGGTTTATCCTCCCCTCGGCTCTTTAGCCTGTACATGAACCGGCTGATTGGTGAGCTCAGCAGCACTAATATTGGATGTTCCATAGATGGAGTGTGTATAAACAACATTAGTTACGCGGATGATATGGTGTTGCTGAGCCCATCTATCGGTGCGTTACGTAAGCTTTTGCATACTTGTGAGGCATATGCGGAGGCCCATGGGCTCAGTTACAATGCTAAAAAAAGTGAATTCATGGTCTTTAGAGCCGGTACCAAATGTTACTCATCTGTACCTCCTGTCACTCTTTGCGGCATTCCTTTAAAAAGAGTGCAACATTTCAAGTACCTGGGCCACTGGGTCTCTGACGACTTGTGTGACAATCTGGACATTGAGAGGGAGCGCAGGGCGCTGTCTGTCCGGTGTAATATGTTGGCTCGCAGGTTTGCGCGATGTACTAGACCTGTGAAGGTGACTTTATTTAAGGCATATTGTCAGTCGTTCTACACGTGCAGCCTGTGGACCAACTTTACGCAGCGGGCGTACAGCGCACTGCGCGTGCAGTACAACAATGCTTTCAGGATACTGTTAGGGCTTCCGCGGTTTTGTAGTGCTTCGACTATGTTTGCTGAGGCGCGGACCGATGATTTTTACGCGATCATAAGGAAGCGGAGCGCTTCACTATTAAATCGCCTACGAAGCAGCTCGAACAGTCTCCTGAGGGTTTTGTCCGAGCGGTGGGACCTGTCCCTGATACAGAGGTGGATGCAGCTTCATGTCAGCGCCTCTCCTCGTTTTAGTTGACATGCGTGTGTGACTTTATATTTTGTTATTTATTGATTGTTATAATGTGTACTTAATATTAATTTATATTTAATTTAATTCAATTGTATGTGTAATTTTATTTGTTTATTGATTATTTTAATGTTCTTTTAATGTGTTTTTAAATTTTTATAATATTCTAATTTATATTTAATTTAATTCAATTGTATGTGTAATTTTATTTGGTTATTGATTATTTTAATGTACTTTTATGTGTTTTTATATTCTGGAACTATGGACTACATATGTCTGAAATAAATGAATTTATTATTATATTATTATATCAATGACTGACAGTCGTAAATTAAATAAATTGTATTATTTCCGTGTTTAACTTTCTTATATTCTAGTAGTCTATGGAATAAAGGGTTTTTTTTTTTAATCTGACCAATTCATAAAAAAGATGTGCCGGCTGAAAATATATTCGGACTGGTAGGAATAGAATTATTTCCACTAATTTGCATGAAGCTCATTATGGAAAAGTAGATCGAAATAGGAATATAATGAAATGGTTTATTGACACCGTTATATTGATAGGTAAAGAAGAAGTAACTTTTCGCGGTCGCGACGAAAGTCCAAAGTAATATATTTTTTTTTTTTTACCTCCGTCGTTTTACCACGCCTCGCCACTGGTAGGTACTATTAGTGATTTTTCAACATCTATAAAATTGAATCAACATTACTTAGCAGTATTATACACTCCTTTAAAATAACCGTTCGTTTATCTAACCTCTTAAAGTCACAGTTCATGAATACAATCATTAAAACTTTAATTACATATTAAAATGAAAACAAAAAGGTCAAGACTGCCATTGTAAAATTAATAAGTTATCAGTATTTATTGTTTAGAAGAAGAGTATTTATTTTCTACATCGTAACACTTTTCCGACAAACTGTACCCTTGCAGCTGATAGGCATATAAAAAAGCGGGCGAGTTCGAACTGGGGATGAGTTTGAACGAAACCCTAGAGAGGTGATTTCAGGTGTGGTATGGTTTGGCGGCGGTGATCTCTCGCGTCCGGCCCTGGTTCGGGCCATGGTACGGAGCGAGAGGAAATGAGAGGCCGTCACCTCCTTCTGCGAAGCTGTAATGCTCGCGAAGGAGGAGGCGGAACGCATGAGGGAGAGGCAAATTTCGCGCCCTCACGCCCCTAACCCTAACCGCCGCAGGAGGAGACGCCCAGGGCGTCGGGAATCGCGAGGCGATTTCCGGCCACCGCACAATGTGTAATTTCCATAATCTAGAGGGACAAAAGTCAAATTCTACACTAGTTTATGTAGGTAAAATAATCATTGCTATGTAAAGAAGACAAACCATATTACGTGTCCCTAAAGGTTATTTTCCAATAACTCGTAACACACAATTAAAAAAGGGTCAGAACGGCCGGCTACCTGAGTTGTGTCGACCGAGCGCTCAAAGAGACGCGTCATTCGGCTGAGTTCGCTCGTTGAATACACTCGGTTTATGTGCGCTACTAGCTATTGTGAGTTTTTATTGTTTTCTTCAAAGTATTGAGGTAAGTTTTCATATGTATTTGTTTTGATTTGTCTTAAAATTTAGTCACGAGCGCCATTTTACTAAAGAGAGATACTTTTTTAGTCAAAATATTAATAAGTGAATTTGTTGTTGAGTTTTAGTTTATTATATCGAAGTATACAGATGCCGTATTATATTTTTTTGAAAGTACTATTTGTTAGCTACAGGAAAAAGGTTCTGTTGTTTGCGAATATTTGCGACACTCATATAACTTTTTTTAATTTTCAGAATGCCTTCACAAATATCTCGTAGAACATTTTTCGACGTTTGGTTTGCTAACGCAAAAGAAATAAGAACGGATGCTTTGCTACACCATATATTGCAAGAACTTGGTAACCCGTCCTTTTCGGATGATGTTATAAGTAGTTTAAAAGTGACTATCAGAAGTTTTTCCCTAAAAATCGAACAAAAATGGTTGAAGTCGGGAAGACATCGAGATCGATTCCTAAAAACAAATTCTGTGTGGTTAGAAGGAAACTTACCGTTACCTGATATTGCCTCTGAAGCGCTCGGAGGTGTGTCACTACCTGAAACGAGTTCGGGTTCGCTTGGAAGACCGCAAAAAGACTTTGAAAGTTCGAGCACTAAAACAAAAAGACGACGCATACAACATCTTCTTGAAACATCGAGTCTGCAAGAGATAGCAATGGCAACTGAAGTAAAACTTCGCAAAGATGGAAAAAAAGATTCGGCAGCAATTGTAAAAGAACTTTGTCAGTTTTCGCCTAGAAGAGGTACTGTTATAAAAAAAACGCGAAAGAGTTTAGAGACCTCAAAACCGGTCGGACTTTCGGCAGATCAAGCTCTCGCGTTAATGGTCGATGCGAATCTCTCTACACACCAATATTATATTATAAGAGAGCAAGTTAAAAGAATTAACAAAAAAAATTATCCACCTTACTACACTACAGGGTTCAAGCGGCAAAACAATTGTGCTACCCTAATGGCATTAATGTAACAGAAACGTCCGCCGAAATTAACTTGCAATCTCTAATGGACCACACAATTATACGATTGTGTAAAGTGCAAGAGGAAGTACTGAAGACTATGAGTGACTTGAAAAGTTTAGATATTATTGTAAAATGGGGATCTGATGGAGCGGAGCAAAATAAATACAAACAAAAATTCTCTGAAGAACATTGCAGTGATGAAAGTTTGTTCAGTATATCGATGGTGCCTATTCAAATTAATGCAATAAATGAACAGAGCGTCAAAAAGATTGTGTGGCAAAACCTTTCACCTGCTTCGACCAGATATTGTCGTCCCATCAAGTTCGTGTTTGCCAAGGAAACCGTGAATGTTATAACGACGGAGGTGAATAAAATTAAGGAACAAGTAACTTCACTCTCACCTACTAAAATTATTGTAAATGACATTGAGGTCTTGGTTAAGCCAACATTGATATTTTGCATGATTGATGGCAAAATATGTAATGCCGTAGCATCATGTGCTTCCACACAGACTTGCTATTTATGTGGTGCAACGCCAAAGGACATGAATAATGTAAGCCGCATCTTAGAAAAGCCGGTAAATAGCAATCTTCTTTCTTTGGGCCTATCACCTCTACATTCATGGATCAGATTTTTTGAATGCATATTGCACATTTCGTATCGACTTGAAATAAAATCGTGGCAGGCTCGAGGAGCTGAGAATAAAAAAAAAGGTGCCGAGAAAAAGAAACAAATACAAGAAAAGTTCAGGAGTGAGTTAGGCTTATTAGTAGATATGCCTAAACAACAAACTGGAAATACCAATGATGGTAACACAGCCCGTAAGTTCTTCAGAAATTCTGAAAAGTCAGCTGTAATAACAGGTGTTAATGTTGAGCTTATTAAGCGCTTCCATGTCATCTTAGAATGCATAAATAGCGGATTTCACATTAATATCAATAAGTTTCAGGAATTTGCTAAGCAAACGAGAGACTTATACATCAAAGAGTACTCATGGTACCCGATGCCCGTTAGCGTGCACAAAATACTCTTTCACGGAAAAGACATAATTACTTCTTGTGTCCTTCCAATCGGCCCACTTTCGGAAGAAGCACAAGAGGCTAGAAATAAGGACAACAGAAAATTTAGGGAACTTTTTACGCGAAAAACTTCAAGAGTGCACACGAACACAGACTTAATAAATCGATTATTAATAACATCAGACCCCTACATTGCAAGCTTACGTGCTGCTCCCAAAACTAGACGTAGCCAAATGAATCCTGAAGTCTGTGAACTTTTACAAATAAGGTCTTCTGACATTGAACACGAAGGAGTTCGGTCAGATAATTCAGATTCTGATACCCAGAGCGACTTTGAAGAATCCGACTATTCTGACTAAATTTCTTCATGTTCAAGGTCTTCATGATTCTTAAAATTAATCTCTCTCTCTTTATAAAATCTGCTTTGTTTTGTTTTTTTTTGTACATTCAAATAATTACTAATTCGTGTTATATGTTATATAATATGGTTGCAATATATGTCTAAAACCTCGAAAACGTCTTTAAATTTCATTCAATACATTTTATCCCGTAGTAAATTTGTATAGTTTAGGTTCAAGACTTTTGTCCCTATAGATTGTGGAAATTACACACTGTGCACCGTAGGCGCGGGCTTGCGGACGGTGAGCAATGGGTGGCTCACCGTCCGATAAGGACCAGGCCCGGGTCGACGGCGCGTTGTGTTCCACGCGCGCCTCAAAGAGATGTCAGCAGATTTGAAGGGGTCCACTAGGGCCGATGCCTGCCGGGGTTGCGAAGAAAACCGAAAGGGAGATCGTGGCCCCCGGCAACAGGGCAACCGAAGGAACACGGGTGGGTTTTAGTCAGTAAGAGTCTGACACGCCCTCCCGCTCCGCCCAGAGCGGGAGAAGTTATTTGATGCCCATCAGGGAGAAGTTATTTGATGCCCATCAGGGAGAAGTTATTGATCTTCTTGCCCATTCTTCTCCATACAAAAACTACCTTTTGGAAGGGGCGACTAGAATCAATTATATTATTCTGTAAATTTTGACGTTCAAAAGTGCCATACATGGGCCTATTTGAAATAAATGTTTTGACTTTGACTTTGACTTTGATGATTTCCCACCCTCAAAAAAAAAAAAAGGTGTGGTATGGTGTGTGTATGTGCATGTTTTTATACATTGTGCTTCATTTGATTCGGTGTCAGGTCTGCCCGGTCTTTATATTAATTGTACCGAGTCATCATAACCAGTGTTTTGCAACATTTTCTATTTATAGTTTTTTTTTTTTTTTTGCAACTGAATAAGGTGAGGAAATCTTCCTACATTTTTCTGTATCAGCCATTGTACAATCACGAGCAAAAATATGCATACAGTTAGCAAAATTCAAAATGATTTTCTCGTGGAATAACGATTGCAACTTAACATAAGCCCTATTAGTGTGGGACTGTGGGTTCCAAAATGCAATATTCCTAACAACATACACTTACAATCAATACAGTAGGAGAAAATAACTCTAAAAAAGTTGATAATTATTGTATCTACACATATTTGTGCTCGTGGCATTGCGCTGCTGGCAGATCGCACCACGCTTTTTTGTATAGAAATGCGTTGCGGCTGTAATGTGCGCATAGATTTAGTAATCTTAATATTATTCTACATACATGTTCGGGTCGGTATAATCGATTCGGCAGTATTTGTTGAATAACAAAGGCGACTCGAAGCAATAACTACACCCGACAAACTCCGTTCGGCATCTACCCTCGCTAAATCATGTTCGACACAATTCGAGCTAAGCTGAGCGGCTTTTTCGGAACATATTCACTGTTACAAGGATCTCTTGGTGCCTGAATGGCGTTGTTTGTAAACATTTGTAAAATTGTCACTGAAATTGTTTTGACATAAAACAAGACGGCGCGGGCGGCGGCACGATAGTTCCGATTTTGGTTGTCAAAAGATTTTTGTACCGTTGTATCTACATATTCGATTATGCCGCCCGGCATTGCCGAATCATGCCGTGCCGAACAAGTGAATAGCACACCTTAAGACAACATTAACAGTATACACTGTACTATTAAATAACCGACGTTTGATCAATTAAGCAAAACGCACATTATACTAATCAAATATTTGTGTTGGGAATTGAGGGTAGGTGTGTTTGCGTACCTACCTTCCTATGTGTCGACTGGGCAACATTCAGATGGGATGGCTGATAACACATCTGGTTAGTGATAAGATTATGTACAGTTGACCGCTCATCAGTTTGACTTTGAGCTGGCCTGGCGTAGTACGGAGTGTTTCAAAAGAATAAGAGGCCAGTTTATGCTTCATCCATTCCCATAGACGTGCGGTCGACTATACCTAGTAGATATGATGTTTAAGAGTTCTGTGTAACTGGCTGTACAGGTCGAATAGGTGCTTCAGTAATTCTTTAAACTGCATCATTTCATTTTCTTTGTAAGAATGTAGCGGTTACGGTTACCACCTTTAGTTTGTTAAATAAAATCCTATTTAAACACTAACTAATATTGTAAACACTACACCGGCACATCTCATAACCTCTTAGGTATATCATATTTCTCGTTTGACATTTCAACCTGTCACATTCATACTTCATTCACATAGAAACCAAACGAAGAATAATATCATTATCTATTGCTTAACATGACTAACGAAATTATTCAAATTCAAAATATTTTTATTTCACATAAATCTACATGGGCACTTATGAAATGTCAGAATTATATTTACAACTATTACTTATTTACTATATTTATAACACACATATATATAAACATATTTAACAACACACATAACATTACGCCTTGTTTCCCCGAAAAGTTGGCCAGAGGTGTCCCTGTAGCAGGCCCACCCACATTTCGCCAGTTATGTTTAAGTCCCATGTAATAGGGGGCGAGCCTATTGCCATCAACCGGGCACAAATCCAGACTCCGAGCTGCTACTGAGAAATTTCAGATAGAAAAACCCATTAACACTTTGCCCGACCCGGGAAATCGAACCCAGGACCTCATGCTCAGCAGTAGCGCTTGCGACCACTAGGTAGTCACATATGTAACAAATCTAACAATTATATTTACACTCCACATCTATTAATTAAATGTAATTATTAATATGTGGAGAAAAAGAGCGTGCGTTTGGACAGTGAAATGAAACACACATATGACCGGCAGAAAATCGTTCTTAGGGTTCAGCAATCCCAGTACACGATCTCATCTGAACTCCAATGCACGTCCCGCTCTGCTCCCAAATATAATAGGCTTCCTAAAAGTCCTAGGTCTCTCCACGTTAACTTTTATTATTTGTGTAATATCTGTTTCGGTTCTACAACTTGTCCTTAGTCGTTATCATTGTGTTGTACCTTTATATATTAAAGTAGTGCCGAGGTAGGCAGTAATACAAGTCTTATAATTCAAAAGTCGTTTATATTGTATATATCCCGTAACACTTCAAGAACAACAATTAGTTTAAATTAACCAAAAACACAAGTCAGGGGATTATTTCCTTCCGAATATAGGTAAGCACTACCATAACTTCACGTCTCCATTAATTTAAGGGTCCCGCAGACAGGCGAGACACGACACCACGACATGACAGCGCGACACGACTCTAATAGAACACTTTCTATAAAAACTTCATGGAAATTGTTCTACCAAAATCGCGTCGCACCGTCGCGTCGCGCTTGTCTGTATAAAAATGTATTATTTTAATATCGATTTATAATATCCACTGTCAAAGTACAAATGATTAGTATTATAAGAAACTTCTAAATGTATTTTCATTATGGCAGCTGAATGTAATGTTTTACTTTGGCAACACATAGAAATGACGGTTATGATAATAATGTTATTTCTGGGTGGGGCAAAAATCGTTTTGAATTGTAAAATGTAATGCATAGTTAGTCGTCGTACAATTGTGAAATAGTACAGTGGTGTGAATTAAAAGTATTAGCAAGAGAAGAGTGTTGTCTTTATAAGTCAGAAGTGACAAGAATCACGAGCCATATGTAGGTGAAATCGTAAGTAGTTTTATGAATTCTTTACTCATTATTTTTGTCTAAGATTAGTTCAGTGAGCAATGAGTGTGGCTATTATTTCGTTTCAAGATTCAGTAGCAATCATTATGGCGTATTACCCAGATTGTTAATATTTAAATCATAGTAATTGGGCCGATGCACGTGCTACCTTTGGTCAAGGCTACTCCTCGATAGGGTTATCGTTGCGCTGGGACTAATTATAAACAATAAGTAAGTAGTTGGACCAGTGCACGTGGTACTCTTGGTCGAGGCAACTCCCCGATGGAGCTATTATTGCATTGGAAAATACAAAAAATAGAAACAGTGCGAGTGTATGTTGGGAATTTCGCCACGAGATTTCACTTTCAATCATCTGTATTTAAGTCTTTTCCCTTCACTGAATTTTCTGAGCAGCTATATAGTTTGTTGATGGTACTTTTTGGTTGGTTTGTTGGTAGTTTGGTTATGGTTTGACAAACAGCATGTTGGAAATAAAAATACTGTTGAAAATGTAAAAATAACTAATTTATTACATTAGCAACTGGACATTGCACACTGCACATTGTACTCATTCCAAAAATTGAATAGAAATAAAAAGAAAACGAATTAAAACTAATTTAGCTATTATATAGTAAAATGTATACTGTAGTGCGGCATGCACTCGGGTTCAGCCATGTAGGTGAGCTGTTCAGAGATGTAGAGTATAGTCTAGATAGACTCCTATGCGGCGTGAACTTGGGTTCAGCCGTGTAGGTGAGCTATTCAGAGATGTATGCGTATAGTTTATTGCAGTTATGTAGGCGAGCTGCACTTCAGTTTAAAAATAAACATGTATGAGTATAATTTAGAGTTCCAAGCAGCTTACACTCTAGTTCAGCTATGTGGGTGAGCTTTATACAGATGTATGCGTATAGTATATAGCAGCCACGTAGGTGAGCTGTAGTTCAGAGTTTCAAAATAAGGATAAAGATGTAAAGTTTAAAGTTCTATGTAGCTTACACTATAGTTTAGCCACGTAGGTGAGCTTTATGTGTATAGTTTATAGCAGTCATGTAAGCGAGCTGTAGTTAAGAGTTTAAAGATAAAGATCTAAGCGTAAGGTTAATTTCAGCCATGTAGGTGAGCTGAAGTTCAAAGCCTTATGTAGTCTTATGCAGCCATATAGGTGAGCTGAAGTTCAAAGCCTTATGTTTTCTTATGCCGCCATGTAGGTGAGCTGTAGTTCAGAGTTGATGGTAGTCATTTATTTAATGTTATGTAGCCATGTAGGTAAGCTGTAGTTCAGCGTTGAAAGTAAACACTTATTTAATCTTATGCAGCCATGTAGGTGAGCTGTAGTTCAGAGTTTAGACACGTAGACACTTATGTAATTATGTGTGCTATTAGAATACCATGTAGCTGTGAAATTGATGACCAAAAGGTAGTAGATTGTATTGTATATCTTATGGAATGCTCGAAAGCAAAATAACTGTCTTCAAGAAAGAACAATGGCAGCTTCCTATACATTGTTTTTTTTTTTTTAAATTAGATTACTGCATCTTAAAATGAAAAATATCTTATTTGGCTCTGCGTCATTTTCTCAATTAGTTTGAGTTTTGTAAGAGAAAGCGGAGATTAATTCAGTGTTGAACTTTTGAACAACATATGACAGAACGCAAGCATCTGGTCAAGAGTTGTAAACTGTCAGCGGTTGTCAATGTCAACAACCAAGCTATATTTTTTAAAGACTTTGAATACTAATCTTTTTAGTTCACAATTGCCATTTTTGATTATTTTCCTACCTTTCTGCAATCATTTTAAGATCATAAAAAATGTATATAATATAATTATGTAGCTTCTTGAATAGATTGTGCATATAACAAAGATATTACCTACGCCAAGAATCCGTACAGGGCTATTTATTGCATCATATATCCATGCCATATACTTGGACCATTTGGAACCGTTTGTGCTAGTTGTAACAATTATATTTTAACCATAGTTAAATCAAATCAAAAATATTTATTTGCTAGAATATGGTACAATAAATATTACAATAATTTTGGTTTCAGCATATCATGCCATGATATGGCGTGCAAATACATTTCATGTCAATTACATAGTCATTATGATTATTACAAATTTACATTACGATAGGTTCCATCGACTTATCCTCTAAATATTCCTTCTTGGTGTATTATTTTTATACAGTTAAAGTATAAACAGTTTTTTTTTAAATGTCAATGATAAATCTTGAAGGGAATTAGATAAATGGTTATATGTTGTATTATACATGTAGTAGACATTTCTCCTAAATAATTTTAATTTTACGGTTATTTATTTATTTTTTCTTTATGGCATATTAACGGCTATTTAACTTGTCACCAAAATTTTCGAATTAGTTATATGTAATTAGAAAAAGTTATTGATACGTTTACAAAATATCTCATTGCTAGACCAATTCAAAATTATCGAAAATTTATAAAGTGATTTTGGAGCATCGACTAGAATAATTTCAGATTGGAAAAGCTTTCACCACGAAACAGTTTAAAGACTTTCTGCTAGGGAAATTAAACATAAACGCTGTTGCTGGTTCTCCATAAATTGCCAAGCATAAAGGTTCAACCAGACGATTCTTACGGCCTTATGTACTCAAAAGTTTGGCAAAAACAAACTCATCTTGGACCAACAACTGGTTAAAGTATGATGGGTTATCAACAATGTCATTTTTGCGACAGTAAAAAAAAAAAAAAAATAATGTGTCAAAGACAAATAAAAATAATAATAACCCCATCGTCGTAGCTCTACGTTGACGTCGTGGTGGGGCTTGCGCGCTCCGAACTCTGGGTCTGTGCCGGTAGAGTTTACTTTGCCGGAACAGGTCTGGGATAAGGAGCCAGACCAAGAGAGATACAAAAACCCGCAGGGCAGCATGTGACGAGCTATTGGGCAGTAGCGACCCCACGGACCCTATCTTCCGGGAGAAGTCTTGTTCCTCACCTCTGGCTTGCCTTAATTTGCCGGCTGGAGTGAACACTGACGAGGAACAGAGCTTCCGCCTCTTTCTTGCCTTTATGGCTGACTTGTGTGGAGATTCGCAAGAGCAAACGTGCTCGGGGGAAGGAAGTATTCCAGTGAGATGCTGGTAAGGATCTTGACCGTACTTCCGGGATTGTCCTGATAGCCGTGGAATACCTCTCCACTCCTCATAAGCACCTCAGGACATGTTACCCCGTTGTCGCTTCGACACTTTGTGCTAGCAACCGTTTTTGGGGGCCCACTATTGAGTGTGCAAGTCACCCCCTGCCATTTTACCTGTGTATTTTATATAAAATATTGGTCAGGCAGGGTCCATAGTCTTACCATAGCTCTAGAAAATCAGTTCACGTAGCCACTCAAACCCATAATCCAATATCTTTGTTTCTATATCCTACAATAGTCTTGCACCAACCGGGGGTTGTCCTTGGGTGCACTTGCATAGCGCGAACAGGGATAATCGTCGGTTGCTGCCTCATTTCATTCAAAACGTCTAACGAACCTCTGCAAGTTGGCTTCAGCCCCTCGTACGCCTTCCAAAGATCCGGGACCTCAGGGTTCCGAGATGTGTCAAAGACAAAGAATAATAATAATAAAATGCATCAGAATTATTTTTTCGACATTAAATTTAAAGGGGCGAATAAAAACATCTTCGAGAATGATGAGCCTAATCAGTAGATAGGAGATGTATCCCCACCCTGAATAAGAATCAAAAGCCTCTATAATATTGTTTAATGATAATTATATTTGAATCATTTAACAATTAAAATAAATATACAAAAATTAAAGACTTATAAAAGACGATTATAAAAGATGATTACCTATGTTTAGTAAAAAATACTGAAACTAATTTCAACAGTGATAGCAAAAGTAAGAAATTACTCCCTTTTATCAGTTCGTATAAGTAGCTAAATGTTCAAGTAATTATAGATACGAAATTGTTAAACGTGCCAGGGTTAAAGAAAAAAATATATTAATAAAAAAAAGAAATTGGTGTCACCATGGATCCACATCCAATCGTTAGGAATTGAAAAATCCTCTGGGTCGGAATTTGATTTGTCAGACTTTAATCATTATAATTTGGATCGGACACATACCTGTTAACACGAATTGCTATTAGTTTATTTATAAAATAGTTCTTAACATAAGTTTCAACTCCATTAGTTTCGTGGTCACGAGCGCGGCTGCTGAGCGTGGGGTCCTGGGTTCGATTCCCGGGCAGGGTGTCGTTTGATTTTTCCACTAGAAATTACTCAGTAGCAGCCTGGAGGTTGGAAGTTGGAGGCGTGACACCCGTGCCTCGAAAAGCACGTGAAGCCGGTGCGTCCTGCACCTGATCCGGCCGACCCCCCCTAACCCGGTCGTGTCACGTTGCTGTCCCGTCAGAATGTAGGAGAGCAGATAGTGTATCTGTTTGCGAACAGACTTGTGCCGTATGCCTCCTGCGTGCTGGTCTTCGTTGAGATTGGCCGCCCCGTGGTCGGGATTCGATTCAGAGGATTTATACTAGTGAGTGAAGTGCATACTCGTTTCTCTTTTAATCAGGTGCTAGGTATGCATTGCCTGCCGCAAATGTATAATGTTTATCATAATGATACAGTATCTTGATTATGTATTTTGTTTGTTTAGTTACTTTTTTTTTTTGCTATTTGAAGTATTGCCTCAGTGTGCGTGATTATTGCGTGCTTCGGAGTTAGCACGCCATCGGATGGCGGAGTGTCATGATTTCTTTGATTTAATTTAAAAAACGTATTATTTTAATATCGATTTATAATATCCACTGTGGCAACACTGTCAAAGTACAAATTGTTAATATTATAAGAAACTTCTAAATGTATTTTCATTATGGCAACTGAATGTATTGTTTTACTTTGGCAGCACTTAGAAATGACAGTTATGATAATAATGTTATTTCTGGGTAGGGCAAAGCCGTTATAAATAGTAGAATGTTATACATACTTAGTCGTCGTACGATTGTGAAATAGAACAGTGGTGTGGATTAAAAGTAAAAAGAGAGTATTTTCTTTGTAATAGAATATTAGGTTGTTACATAATAATCTGACAATGTTTGCGGGAACATTCTAGAATTTTTTCACAGCTTCGAGAAAATTCTATGATTGTGAGTATAAATACAGTTGAGTGCGCTCAGTTTATCAGTGCAATAATTGACAACGCAGCGAGTGGCAGTATGGAAAAAATTGATTTGAAAAGAAGAGACATCCGCGTCCTTCCACTTTACGAGTTCCGTTTGAAACATACAGCTAAGCAAGCGGCACAAAACATATGTCAATGTATGGGAGAAAATAGTCTCTTATCATACAGCAGTAGATTGGTTTCGACGTTTCTCGAATGGCGACTACGATCTTGAAGATAAACCTCACGAAGGGCGACCGGTTGAGGTTGATGTTAATAGCCTAGTGCAGCTCATTGAGGAAGATCCAAGGAGGCCTACTCGCCAACTTGAAAAAGAACTCGGATGCCCCCATACTACTATCGATCGACATTTGAAAGCGATAGGTAATGTATATAGGCACGGTCAATGGGTACCCCACTAATTGACGGATGGACAACGGATGATGCGAGTAGCGATTTGTACACAATTACTGACTTTATATCGTACTTTTGGGTGGCTTCGTGATCTAGTTACAGGAGATGAGAAGTGGTTACTTTACGTTAATCATAACAATAAGCGACAGTGGCTTAGCGCGGGTCAAAGAGGAGTTACGGTTAAATCTAAAATGACTACGCAGAAGGTTATGTTGAGTGTTTGGTGGAACATGCACGGAGTTATCTACTGGAAACTATTACCACAGGGAACGGCCATAAATAGTGAACGCTATTGTGCTATGTTGGATAAAGTAGCCGAGAATCTTAAAGGAAAGCATGGCAATGTTTATCTCCTCCACGACAATGCCCGACCTCACACCGCATCGATGACCTGTAAAAAAATTAAGGAGCTAGGCTGGATTTCTTTAGCCCATCCTGCATACTCGCCGGACATTTCTCCATCTGACTACTACTTGTTCCGATCGTTATATGAGAGTCCGAATTTTACGAGAATGGTATAACGTCGCTTCCCCAACGTTGGCAGGAGGTCATTGATAATGATGGACTATACGTTCAATAAAATGTTAAGCTTAATTGTACGAAAAAAAATAAAATAAAGTTTCTTAAAACATTATCAGATTATTATGTTACAACCTAATATAATACAAGTCATGTGTGCGAAATCACGATCACAGCTAGTAAAAAACACAAGGCAGCTGTTTTCCTCATAAAAAGAGAAAATAAAAGTGGGCAAACAAGAATAGCTACCAGATTTAGATGTACTTTTAATCCTGAAAGTAGCCCAAATTAATCTGTACAGCTAAAAAGACCTTTTTAATTTATTCTCCTGATTTATGCCCTCCTTGAATTACCCCAAGCGTCCCTTTTTGACAAAAAAAAAACTAAAATTTTCTTTCCATCAGCTAAATCAACAAGTTACGAAGCAAAAGTAAAACAATAGGGCCCCAAACCCGCCCGTTCTCGTCAACACCAAATTTCTAAGCGAAAGGGAGGATTCTTGAGGGTATTTGCACAAAAATAGCACTGAAAATAATTTCACTTATTGTTTCAGAGGAGGTGGTACTTGGGCAAAGAGTAGGTGGAGGTATGTGGGTTGAGTAGAAAGGATTTGTGCCTAATTTTGTATGAGCTCTTGAAGGAATGAGGTAGTTATAAAGACAGGATTATGAGTTATAAAATGTATAGCGTGGCAGATTTAAATGAGCACCGTGAAAAGGGCTCCCTATGTTTATTACGGGTGCAATCTACGGAAGTGGCGACATGTCAAAACATCGAGATTTTTGTCCTTAATCTAAGTTAAATATTGATGTGTTATATAATACACATAAACCTTCCAGAATAAATTCTCTAATCTAAATGATGGCGAAAACCGCATCAAAATCCATTGTGTAGGTACCTAGTTTAGAAGAACTACGCGCTCACACAAACATGAAAGGCGACTTCGTTTTATCCTATGTATAAAAGCTTTAAAAAAAAAAAAAAATATTTTATTTCACATAAACGTACATGGGCACTTATGAAACGTCAGAAGCTAGGTGCACGGTTCCAATTGGTCGTTTCCTATGGAGAACAGCCGGCAAGAAACTCCAAATTAAATTACGCTTTAAAAAAAAAATGGCTTTTAAAATACTTTCAAATAACAGTGTTACTAGGTATGAGAGGACAGTGTAGGTATTTCAATAAGTACCAGGTACTTAACAAAACAGAAAATGTTCAACATATCTAAAGTCCACTAAGCCTACAGCAGTGTTCTCACATTCACAAAATAGAAAATAATCTATACAAAAGATAAATAAATCGATAAAAATATAAACCTATTTTAATTAAACGCAATTACATGATTGCTATTGCAACTGTAATAAATCTGATTGATTATCATGTTCACAAAAGCTACTAATAATAGGATGAATATGTCAAGGACGAATGTAAAAAAAATAAATTGTAAAATTTAAATAAACATGGTAATTTGGGAGCAGTTAATAGATTCTTACATAATCATGCCGTTAGTGAGGTACCAGAGAAGCCACATGTGCAGGAGGAATTATTGCCAAACTTCCTTGTCTTCAACGTAGTCTTTAATTTTATAATACGCTTTCTTGATAAGAACACGTTTGATGTGCGTTTTGAACTTCCCATCACTAAGTTTTGTAACCGACTTTTACCCGTGGTTTCACTGTCGTGGTCTATCACGGGGACCATAATTATTGTAGGTACTTTACCGGAAAAAGTACCAAGCTACCAAAACTCAATAGGAGTATTACACTCTTAAATAATATAGGTAAGCCGATATTTTGACTAACAGCCATATCAGTGGTGGCGGGCCTCGACTGAGTTCGAACCCAGGCAGGCGCTTTACTTTGTGTAAATTATTTCATCACCACTGCTCTCAAAACGGTGAAGGAACACATCGCATCGTGAGGAAACAAAGCATGTCCTAGAACCAAAAAATTTGAACATATGATTGTAGATTAGATTTGTTTTATATATGTGAGATCTACCCACTGGGCCCGTGTATAGATGAACGCCCACTTCCTCTCGAAGAGAGGAGGCCTGTGTCCCAACAGTGGGAATATTATAGGCTGATTATTACATTTAAGTATAGATATTTTAGTACCACCGGATTCATGAAGCCTTAAACCCACTGCTGTCGTCTCTCCCACAGAAACTGTGCGTTATTCCGGAATAACCAGTCTATAACACTCTCCAGTTCAACTATACAATATATGCAAAAAATCAAGTCGACCCTTTGCTCCATTGCGTCAAATCCAATGAGGACCTAGACTAAGTGAAATTCTATCAGCGATAACAATGGTGGAAACGTCAAAAGTTTATGGAACTGACCTGACAAAAGCTACGAAATAGCTTATGTCAATTCTTAAAGTCGTTGTAGTAATTCGAAACGTCCCATGTATTAGGGGGCGTGCCTATTGCTATCAACCGGGCACAAATCCAGACTCCAGGCTGCTACTGAGAAATTTCAGATGGAAAACCCCAACAATACTTTGCCAGACCCGGGTATTGAACCCAGGACCTCATGCACAGCAGTAGCGCTGGCAGCCACTAGAACAACGAGACAGTATAGTACAGAAAAAATTAACTATGTACAAAAACTATTCTAACTAATTTATGGAAAGATAGAAATATTTTTAAAAAAGAAGTATCTTTCCCACTTCTATGACCAATCTGCACAACCTTTTAAACTTACTCTTAGGCCGCGGGATCTCTAACGAGGGGTCGGCGCAAGGGTTATTTGAACGAGATTTGCCTGATTCTACTCCGGCACACTGTTTCGTGTTTACTTTTAGACTTTTTTTCCCTTTTTATAGGGGCTGCTATAGACACTAGAGATTTTTTTTAGACTAATTTGATGGGGGACATTGAGTATTAATAGAATTAAAGTCGTAAGTGATTTTTTTTTGGGTTGTACGAGCCTATAAAACCATAACCGGGGTAAGTCTTGTGGGAATAAAATTGGGGAGACCTAATTTAGCGTTATCTGTGTTTTTCCGGCCTTTTTTCTAAAAAAATATCCTAATAGTTAGTCTGTACTAGGGCAATGGGACAATGTTTAAATTTCAAGGGCGTAATAACATAACTTAGTTGGTACAACAGGATTTGACTCACATGTTCATCAAATACACTGGCCAGTCTTATATATGTACTTATCAACGTTTTGCTAATAAAAACCTTAAACACAGAAAAGCCAGACTTTTGACAGCTCAACCTGGTTCCAACAGGACATATTTTAGGTTTAGCACCTATAAAGTTAATGCCTATAAATTACAATGTTATACTTCTTCTCTTGCCAAATTAACTACCCAGGAAACTAAAAAGAAGTAGGTATCTATAACTTTTCACTAATTATATCAAACCTATTGTTATACTGACCTCTAGCCTAGCCGTCCATGTTACAGGGTGTGTCTATAACAACCTGTCATCCACTTTTACAATACCCGTGCCTAAATTAGCCCACATTTACAGCATGAGTCGCCCGAAACATTGTGGTCTTCTAATTCAGACGCGGTAATTAAGTCGGCGCGCATGTCATTCATGATTATGAGGGGGACATTATGCTAATTGAATTAGAACAAAACGTAGCCCGCTGTAACACTTTATTAAAGTTTGGAACACATCTGCGGGAATATCGGATGCTTGTAGACAGAAACCTTACACCGAAAACGTTTTGGCAACACACTCTTTGTGTGTACTGCTTAGAAGAGGAACTCTTTGCCTTATCTGTGTTTCCCGATAGTTTTAACCTGGGATTCCTGTTGAAGTTTTAATGCCTACTCATACTCAAACTCAAAGCATTTATTTCAAATAAACCAATTACAGGCACTTTTGAATTGTCAAGGGGTCGGTCAGTCAGAAACATGAGCCCCATTCCAAAGAGTAGTAGGTTCTTATGAAGAAGAACGGGCAAGAAACTCCACAGACACTCTTAACACATCTAAGCAATCATAATAGTAGGTAGGCGTTACTTAGGTACGTTTCTGTTAATATGTAAGTACCTACTTATGTATAGGAAAGCATTCCTATTAGAAAGGTAGATAGAGTTAAACAACAAAAATATCCGCCATTTAGCAGGTTGATGATGCAACTGGACAGATTGCCCACGGAGCTTCGGACGGCATATTTAAATATTGTTGCTCATGAAGGTTCTTTTAACGCAACCTGTCATGACTGTTACTCCCCAACAATGTAACTAAACATTCCATTAAAATATCTTTTCCCAAAACAAATAATCTAACATCAACTAAAAGTGACAACTTCACACGTGTGCGTCCCCCCTTACTTCCGTACCCAAACGAGGACAGACAAGGGACCGCTGTCCCTGAAACGTCACGTTTTTGTGTGTTCACGCCCCTAGGGTCAATGCTTGAAGATGTAACATACATAGACGTGTTAATTTTCAACTTTGTTAAACTGTGTTCGCTACATTCTGCATAGTGTATTGGGTGCGGCCACTGTGGCAGCGAGTGTAGCTATTTTTCAGCTTTATGATCAAATCCACCTAGCCTTTTCCCAACTATGTTGAGGTCGGCTTCCAGTCTAACCGGATGCAGCTAAATACCAGTAATTTACATGGAGCGACTACCTATCTGATCTCCACAATCCAGTAACTGGGTAATACGATACCCCTTGGTGAGACTGGTTGACAGACTTTTCGAACTTCTGACGACCCAGAACGACTGTCAAAGATCCATGAATGACAGCCAGGACCAACGGCTTAACGTGCTTTCCGAGGCACAGAGGAGTCTCGGTATGTGTCACCCATCTACGGACCAAGCCCGGCAAGCGTACCTTAACCTGATAGATTGACCCTTGCGGTTGTTATTACTTAGCCACGAGCTTCAGCTTTATGATATTGGTTGTAATTGAATTATTTGATATGATTATTTTTTTCTGGAAATAGGTTTGTTCAAACACTTTTACACGTCAAAAATATTTAAAAAATTAGATGAGGTTGGTGTTTCCTATTTGGCTAAAAGTGGACGTCCTAAGAAAAGATACAAGCCTCTAACATAAACCCCTGACAAGATACTCTCCAGAGAGCAGGACCGCGTGACGTTAACGTTACGTAATTTAGAACGATATTTTATTCGAAACTACAACTATCCTATAGGTTTTTGTTAAAATTTTAATAGATATGAATAAAGTCATAAAACTGAGTAAATGGGAATTATGTGTGAAATGAGCATTTTCAATTTTAAAATCGTTCCAATTTACGTTACGTACGAATAGAGACGAAACTTGGCGTAAACTTACGCTTCAATTTGTATAAATCAGTGCATTTTTATTGTGATTTTGAAGCGTAGGTTTACGCCAAATTTCGTCTCTGTTCATACTTAACGAAAATTGGAACAATTTTAAAATTGATAATGCTCTTGTCACCTCTAGCCGGCTTTAATTAAATACTGAAAACTTGTAAATCACCATAATTAAAAAATGGTCGTAAAGCTTTACAAAGAGACAGTCACACAGGTAGCTATGAGTGTAAGAGACAACGTACTACAAAGCGGAACTTTTTCTGTATCAACCTTTATGACATACAAATATATGTTCTGTGCGAGAATCGAACAAAAGACCCGTAGCAAAGAAGCTACCACTCAACCATGACCTAAGCAATAATCCGCTAAAACTGACACCGCACCAAAAGGGTTACTATTTACATAATAATCATTTTGAACCCAATAGCGAGAACATCTCGAATACCATTAGCTAACGACCCAGAAATTATGATAATCATCATAATTTTAACGTCTCGGCAAGTCGGCTCTATGCAAATACCTACTAGGTGACTCTGGTGGCTTAATGTGCTTGTATTATCGGCTAAAGAACCTCCCATACAAAAAGATAGGATAGGAACAAGTGGTCTAAAGCAATAACGGAACGGCAAATCAGAGATGGATCGAAAAGAAGTAGAGCACGACAACGTAAACGCTGGGATGACAACATAGTTGCGACAGCTGGTGCCGTGGGCTAGAAACGCTAGACCGTGACAAATGGAGAAGCCTAGGAGCGTCAAAAGACGCGCTGGTCGATGAAGACACCTCAGTGCAGTATAGTTATATTTTTGCATAATTTATTTTATATTGTAATTAGTTTTAGTTTATCAGTAATTTTTTTTATTTATATTAAGGGCTAAATAATTATCACGTTAGTATTCGGCGAAGGGGTGTTGATGCACTAGCGTATTGCCATGCATGCATGATGGCACATAGGTATTCCTGCCGGGTATGCGGCGGAATCGATTGACGAACGTACATTAAGATAAACAAACAGACAAACAAAAAAGCTAAAGACAGTATTTTCGGCATTAGAATCGAGGTATTCCACTCAGTCATTCCCAGATCTCGCAAAAATACCTTTTTTCAAAAATATTCAATGTGCGGTTTTGACTTCGTTATTATTTTTTATTATTATTCATAATTATGTATAGATGTTCTTCAGAAACGTCAGCTGCGTACTGGCAACCGGCGTGCGTGTATGACCAAAAGGAGGCGCGCAATGGTGCGCTATAGTTTCTGCCTAGCCCTATAGGAAGAACGTGTGAGCTTCTGTATATAATTTTATTAAAATCTGTATTTTATTGAATTATTTAATTTAATTCCGCCCGCACACGGGCGCGCGCTGCACTCGCTTGCCTGGGGCTTACTGATTAGATGCGCCCGCGCTGCTTTATTGCACCTTTAACCTAAAATCAAAGTAAGCTGTGTCACATTTTATTTGCCTTTTCCATCATGCATTAATCTCTTTATAATGGATTACAAGACATTGTTGAAATACGTGGTAGGCTCTATAAGGCTAAGTTAACTCAGTTTAAATCACTTTTAGAAATAATTAAAAGTTGTTGATTCCTTAAGTTCTTTATAGATTAGAGAATTAAAACTTAGCTTGACTAGCTAAACTTAGCTGAAGAATTGTACTGTGACATTATACAATGTGATATGGAAATGAATCAGCTATCTAATTGCGTAACACATTTTCGTAAATTGTTAAGACTAATCTGTTTAATTTTGACAGTTCAACAATATTCATTGCATTATTTACGTTGTTGAGCAGATTTTTTTTTCCTATGAAGCAATGGAATCACAATTCGAAACATTTTGAAAGAGATTGCTAAATCTCTTTCGAATTGTGATTGATCGTGAGTTACGCAATAAGGGTGATATTCTAGAGGAGCAATAACTAGAATGTCAAACGTACGGGAACAACTACTCTGGGGGTACGGACATTGCATACCGAAAGTGAGACGGAGTACGAAGTGCCCGTAACTTCGGCCAAAACTACGGATTTCGCTTAAGGAGTAGATCCCCAGATGCTGTGCTTAGAAGATTCAGGGCTAAGCAGAACCAGAGCGGATACAAACTGTCGCCCTGAAATATACCTCGCTCTATCCTTATCGGCTATTCCTCTGGATATTTCGACACCCTGGATAGCGAAGGAACGTCCTCCATTGCCCCATATACGACATCAGGAAGGTGCGCAGAGTTGTATATACTTTATACAAATCCAGCACTTTCATGAGCCATGTATGTGGCACCGAGTCATAGGCCTTCTTATAATCTATCTGGAAACACCCAAATACTCCGAAATATTTTATTCCGAATTTCGATGTTGCGATTCAAAATTCCGAATTTCATAATACCTAAGAGTTATAATGTCTATTATTAAAAATAAAGAAATTTATTTTACCGAAATTATATAAGATGCGATTTGTTTGTTTTCCGATTTTCATATGTTCGAAGAATTAAATGCTCGATGTGTTCTCAGTCCGAAAAACGACATTCCGATTTTCAATACTTCGAATAAACTGCTAAAATTTGGATTCTGATTCAATTAGTGTATCTAATATTCAGTTACGCATATAAATTAAAAATCTATAAGTAACGTTTAATGTAATTTAAAAACGTCTACTTTGTTATTAATATTTGTGTATTAATATTATTTTAATGTGTTTATTTATTCTTCTTATTAGTAAAATAATACGTAATTATTGTTATTTTACTAGTATTTAATAGTAATAGTTCATAATAATAGTATTTTATTAAATGATTTTTTAAAGTGATCATGAGATTTGAAAAAATCGTGGATAAACATAAAATCATAATTATTATGTGAATCGGAACGTCACGTAAAGGGAGTAAAACAATATCCAAACTTTTAACTTAAAATTAAATTCTCAGTTCAAAAATCAAATCCCTGATGTATAACTTCGTAAAAATTTATGAAAATAATTGCTATAAAATTTGGGTCTTGAAGCGCGAGTCTTTTTGGTACTACTTTTAGTCTTTCTCATTAAGTTTTTTTCAATTCCTGCCTTACTTAGTATGTAGCGGTTTTGTTCCTAACCTCCTCTTATCGTATTTACAAAAACAAACCGGTGGTATACTTCTGAATGCCTCGGTATCCCTCAAGATACTTCGGCAGCCTTCGGAATGCCTTGACATCCTTCCGAATGCTTCGGTAGCCTTCGAGTCGCCGAGGCTAGGCCGCGCAAGGCAACGTTACGACTGTTCTGATGAAAAGTTACTGTTGGGAAAAAACGCGCAAGCACGATATCGTGACGGTAAGATGCGGCGCCCTTAAGGAAACCACGGCAAAATTGCCGTCAGTACGCGCTTGCATTTAGTAATGCTGAAGGATGCCGTGGCGTGCCACCAGTGGGTGTAGGCCCTAAGGAGATTTAAAAAATTATATATTTAATCTTTTAGTGCTACTGTGGCTATTAATTTCCACATATTCATTTTCTGCGGCAACTATGTCATATTCATGTTGTTCCAACTCTTCGATTTCCTGCTGGCATTGTGTTCGGAAGAGCACGTTTTCATAAAATGGGTTCTGAAAAAATCAGAAAGATACATCTTTAAGAGGGTTTATCCTAAAAGTTGGTAACGTAGTAAATAGCTCTCAAATATTTACCTGTTTTGATTAATTTGGCAATATCACTGTATGAAAATAAGAAATGTGGCTAACTAGGGAACTAAAATATTGATTATGAAATGCAACAACTAATATCGTAACACCGAATATTTAGTTTTAGATGTAAGAAAAGTATTTAGAAACTTTCGAAATGCCTTTTTACACCTGAAACGGTTACAACATCAAATTCAGTGTTATAATTGCAATTCATTATTAATATTCTAGTTCGCTAGTTAGCCACATTTCTTATTTCCATATTGCCAAATTAATCAAAACAGCGAAATATTTGACATCTATTTGCGACGTTGCCCACTTTCAGAATAAAGGCTCTTAACATCATTACAATCCGCCTGCGTACCGAGTTGGTTTTTAATGGTCGCAAAAGCGACGGCTGAAAGTTGTGTTAGTTCATATAAAGCAATGTGTATTGTGTTTGGTCTTGTTATGGACCATTTTGGTTCTTTCCGATGTGCATGGCATGGCGCACTGCTGTTTTAAGTACCTAGTATGAGATTGATTAATGCATGACAGACAAATTGTAACTTGGAGGCTTTTTCGTAAACTTATGTATGTAAGTATGAAAAGTGGTACAAGTATATTTTGGCGCCTGAATGCTATTGGAGCTGTTGGTACTTACAGTGCGTTTCATCAAATAGTTCCTTTGGCGTAATAATAAGACCCCACCGCCATATCTCTACGTCGACGTCGTATGGGGGCTTGCGCGCTCTGAACTCTAGGTCTGTGCCGGTTGAGTTTACTTTGCCGGAACAGATCAGGGATAAGGAGCCAGACCAAGAGAGATAGAAAAACCCGCAGGGCAGCATGTGGCGAGCTGTTGGGCAGTAGCAACCCCACGGACCCTTTTCCACACCTTTGGCTTGCCTTTATTGGCCGGCTGGAGTGAACACTGACGAGGAACGGAGCTCTCACCTCATTCTTGCTTTAATTGACCGGCTTGAGTGGAGATTCGCAATAGCAAACGTGCTCGGAGGAAGGAAGTATTCCAGTAAGCACTCGTAGGGATCTTGACCATCTTCCGGGCTCTGGGATTATTCTGAAAGCCGTGGAATACCTTTCCACTCCTCAAACACCTTAGGACATGTTGCCCTCTTGTCGCTACGTCACTATGTGCTAGCGACAGTTTTCGGGGGCCCATTATTGAGTGTAACACAGAGTCACCCCCTTTTTTTTGGAAGGGAAATTATCAAATAACTTCTCCCGCTCTGGGCGGAGCGGGAGGGCGTGTCAGTCTCTTACTGACTAATAGCCACCGGTGTTCTTTCAGTTGCCATGTTGCCGGGGGCCACGATCTCCCTTTCGGACATCTTCGCACGGCACGGCTAAGGCACTTTGTGCTAGCGACCATTTTTAAGGGCTCATTATTGAGTGTGCAAGTCACCCCCTGCCATTTTTTCACAGAACGCATCGACTTCCTGAAGCAGAAAGTGTATGTATGGGCAAACCGTATCCGTAGGTATAAGCGGCAAGTAGAGTGATATACTCAAAATCGCACCTTCCAGAGTAATGAAAGGTGGGTTTTTAGAGCTTGGGATCGACCGGACCAAGGTGTGGCTGACTCCGCCTACCGGATGATGATGCCATGGATTCTTTCTGGCGGAGTATCTGGTCGATGCCTGTCAGCCACACCGAAGGTGATTGGACTCGGGAACTCGAGCGAGCCTGCAATCCAACACTAGAAATGGGGGCTATTACCATTTGCCCCCAAGATGAACTGGAAGTCTCCAGGGCCGGACGAGCTGCACAAATTCTGGATCAAATGGTTTGTGAGATCGCACGCTCGCTTGGCGACTCAGTACCAAACTGCATTAGAGTCTGGGTCGCTACTCTAGTCCCTAACAACAGAAGCTACCCACCTGCTCCATAAATCTGGTTGCATCCATTTTGAGAGCTAAAATTTACCAAACATAATAGACACCAACTCCATCATGTCTGCCGCCCCAAAATGGATGTAGGAACAGGTCCTGTGGTACTAAGGAGCTACTCTTCATTAATATGGCCATTAGCTAACAGGTTCGCCGTTCCCGAAAGGATCTGTCGACATGCTGGATAGATTATAAGAAGGCCTATGACTCGATGCCACATACATGGCTCATGAAGGTGCTGGAGTTGTATAAAGTAGATGCAACTTTGCGCACCTTCCTGTTGTCGTGTATGGGGCAATGGAATATGGTACTCCGCTATCCAGGATATCGAAATATCCTCACAACACTGTCCAAAATTATGGAGAAGGTTCTGAACAAAAGATTGCTTAGCTATCTTGAATGCTACAACATAATTGCGCCAAACCAATACGGTTTTAGAAGAGGCGTATCAACAGAGGATGCTTTTCTTGAACTTACAAGCCATGTCCAGGTGTTCTCGTCAAGCTAACGAAGAGTACTTGCATAGACACAACCTTGTAGCCAGGATTATCCATCAGTAACTTGCTCTGAAATACGGCCTTGTGGAATCGGAAGTGTCGTACTACAGGTTTGTACCCGACCCAGTTCTTGAAAATGGAAATATCACATTATACTGGGATCGATCTGACAGGACTATCGTTGCCAATAAACCTGATATAGTGGTAGTGGATCGAACAGAGCAGCGCACAATGATTATTGACATAACGGGCCAGCATGACGGGAACCTCGTGAAAGCCGAGAAAGTCAAATTAATCAAGTATCTTGACTTGGCTCGCGAGTTTCTCGACGTGGGGGATGTGGAATCAGCAATCATTGCGCCAATAGTCGTATCAGCCAAGAGCCTCGATCAACACCTAAGGAGGCTCTCGTTGGGCAGCTGGATCAAGGGCTTGATTCAGAAAGCGGTACTCCTGGACACGGCTCGCATTGCCAGGAGATTCCTAAAAAGGGAGGAGGCAGTGCGAGATCAAGGTTTTCGCATGGATACTTAATTGTGATTCCGGGAGCATATTATCAATGTCTGTAAAAAGGCTTACAAGCGACTGGGATTTGTGCTTCGCAGAGCAACAGGTTTCACAAATATTAAAGTCATTTTAGCATTGTATGACGCTCTAATAAGGAGTCAGTTGGAGAGTAATGCGGCAGTATGGGCTCCACGTGAGACCAAATATAATCTCATGTTGGAGCGCATACAGAACAAGTTTACGAGATACATATACCTCAACCTGTATGGAGTATATCCCTTTCACCCCTTGATGTATCCAACCTTGTTCGTGTTGGGCATGGTTGAATACAACAAGTTGGAAACAATAAGGGATCTAGCACTGGCGTCCTATATGCTTGGAGTGTTCCGGGGTAACATAAATAATCCAAGTGTACTATAGGGGATAGGCTTATGTGTGCCAGATGGGTACGTGCAGCGCCGAAGACGGCCCAACTTGTTTGCGGTGCCGCGCGATCGCACTAAGCTGTTGGACAATGGTGCCGATTCTCTTGTACACCGAACTAAACTAACTAAACTATCACTAAAATTCCTTACTTTTGGCTATGAGAATCTTAAAGCTATTCTGCAAAATAAATTCTCAAAATTTTAAAATAATTTTGACACAATTAAATCTAATTTGACAATCGTGACTCCACGTGGTAGGCACTTGTCTGCCCTACCTCGTGTTTTTTTTTTTAAAGCCGTAGGTGCGCAGTGGCATTTGTTCAAATTGTAGTCAAGTTTATCGAAATTCAGTTTTGTCATATTTATTGTTAAGATGATTTTGTTAATATTTTGTGCTATTCTTAGTTTATCTTCAAGTCTGGCATTTAAAGTGTCTTTTTACACGGTCAATATTGAAAAAAAAATTGTTTTAAGCTTTATTTCATTTACATACATATAAATTATATTTTTAAATATTAAAACGTAAAATATAAAAACATTTAAAAATATAAAAAATAGTAGCCCACCGGTATCGGGAACAGGGTCCAAGCTACCGGCGGTCAGGGCTCCAGAGAGAGGAACTTTCGGACAATGCGAGCCGTGTCCAGGAGTACTGCTTTCTGAATCAAGCCCTTGATCCAGCTGCCCAACGAGAGCCTCCTTAGGTGTTGGTCGAGGCTCTTGGCGATTAAGCCATTGGCTGTCACGACTATCGGAACAATGATTGCTGAATCCACATCCCACATGTCGACAACCTCGCGAGCCAAGTCAAGATACTTAATTTGTTTATCTTTCTCAGCTTTCGCGAGGTTCTCGTCATGCGGGACCGTTATGTCAATAATCATTGTGCGCCGCTCTCCTCGATCCACCACCACTATATCAGGCTTATTGGCAACAATAGTTCTGTCAGTGATGATGGATCGATCCCAGTATAATGTGATATTTCCATTTTCGAGAACTGGGTCGGGCACATACCTGTAGTACGGCACTTCCGATTCCACAAGGCTGTACTTCAGAGCAAGTTGCTGGTGGATAATCCGGGCTACAAGGTTGTGTCTATGCAAGTACTCTTCATTAGCTAGACGAGAACACCCGGAGATAATATGTCGGATTGATTCTCCCGGACGGTGGCATGCCCGACAGATGTCAACCGTGCCGTCCTTCACAATAAATCTCCGGTAATTGTTCGTCATCATAACTTCGTCCATAATTGCACAGACGAAACCTTCGGTTTCCCCAAAGAGGTCACCAAAACGCAGCCAGGTTACGGACGCTGGTAAATCTACATCGGGCCCATGCAGGGCCCGGAAGTAGCGTCCGTGAAGCTCCTTACTCTGCCATATCTCCATGCGATCCTTAGTGTCAAGCACTACAGGCTTGCGCCAGTTCTCTTTAGCCAAGGAGAGCGGGGTAAGGCCCTTGTCCACCACGACCACATCTCGATGCATCCCCACGTCGACTCCTAGGAAAATAATCCCTGAGACTGCATATCTCGCGATTGTGGAGGGTCTTGGCGTTTAAAAAGCCTCGACCTCCACACTTTCGCGGGATATACAGTCTCATTACTGATGACCGTGGGTGATGCATTCGATATGCAGTCAGCAACGTACGGACCCTCCTATCCAAGGCGTCGAGTTCGGTCTGAGTCCATTTGAGTATGCCGAAAGAGTACATCAAAACCGGCATAAGCCAACCGTTGAAGGCGCGCACTTTTTTTCCGCCTGATAGAAGACTATTTAATACCTTTTTCAGGCGGCCAAAGAAGCGCTCCTTCAACGATTGCTTCATGTCAGTAACATTGATGCCCAACGCTTCCGACATACCCAAATACTTATAGGTTCCGGATGCGAAGAGGGCTCTAAGGTTTATAGAATCCGAGAGTTGGGTTCCCACGGATTCCATAATCTCCCCTCGCTTTACATGCATGACCGCACATTTATCCACACCAAATTCCATCCTGATGGCGCTACTGAAAGTTTCAATTACTTTCAGTAGCTCCATCAGTTGCAAATTGTTGGGGGCAAAGAGTTTTAGGTCGTCCATGTAGAGCAGGTGAGATATAACCTGACCACCTCTTCTCAACCGATAGCCAAGACCTGAATCCTCCAGCAGTGTACTTAGAGGATTCAGGGCTAAGCAGAACCAGAGCGGACTCAGACTGTCGCCCTGAAATATGCCGCGCTCGATCTTTATCGGCTCGCTATTCCTCTGGATATTTCGACATCCTGGATAGCGAAGGACCGTCCTCCATTGCCCCATACACGACATCAGGAAAGTGCGCAGAGTTGTATCTACTTTATACAACTCCAGCACCCTCATGAGCCATGTATGTGGCACCGAGTCATAGGCCTTCTTATAATCTATCCAGCATGTCGACAGATTCTTTCGGGAACAGCGAACCTGTTGGCTAATGGCCATATCAATGAGGAGTAGCTCCTTATTGATATGTATAAGTATCGTTAGTATTCTCTGTTCTGTCCGACTTATCCGCCTTTTGAGGTCCCGCACTTCCTTCTTCTAGCTTTGGAGGCATCTGTCCAGTTCATCCCGCCATCTCCTGCGTGGTCTGCTGCAAACCCACCTCTCTGTCTCAGAGCACCAGTTCAGTAACAACAGCTTGGCAGCAGCTATGTCATCCTCGCTGAAGTCGCTCAGATCTCGATAGCGGACACCTCATTCATCACATCCAGCTTCTGCTGCGGGAACGCCAGCAGCTCATTCGCCACTAGTTCAGTCATGGCTGGTAAATTACGAACGACAGCTTGCGCTGCGCTAACCGAAATAAAGAATATGTAAATGCGACCGCATCGAAATGCAACACAAGTGAGACTGTGACTGTGTAATGTTGTTGGCTCCACTGTTGTAGGACGAACACGAATACACTACGGCGCTACCTAATTGGTCCGTTGTTACCTAATTGGTAAGACAAAGGAACTATTTGATGAAACGCACTGTAAGTACCAACAGCTCCAATGGCATTCAGGCGCCAAAAGATACTTGTACCACTCTACATACTTACATACATAAAGTTACGCAACCTGCTACGTTAATATTACATTAACTTACTTCATTTGTTGGCGAAATTTGTGATATGCCTGGTGCATTGTATTTCATCCAGCAGCGTTTCCTGAATGCAATTACAAGTAGCAGGATCAATGCAACTGCAGATGTTATTGATGTAACTATCATGATAATAAAGTAAGTATTTTCTGCACCTGAAAATAGATAATAATTTGTATTCTTTTCTGAAGTTTCAAACTGTCACCCTACCATCCTATATTAAAAAAAATACCTTGTAATTTATTGCAATTAAATTAAAGAAAAATTTAAACTCATATTAAAAGTACTTTGTTAACAAGCATAATTATTGCAAATTAAAGGATTATATCCAAGATAAGAATGCTTGGAAACATGCTGGTCCTGCTCCATAGGATAATCTAGAATCTAGGCAAAATCACGCTGGTAGCTAATTTAATTGTATAATTATTTATTACTTTTGTTAAGTGACATTGATTTTACATTTTGTGTTTACTTACAAAATATTGTAAAACATTTTAAAAAAGTAACAGTGGAGTTTCTTGCCCATTCTTCTCCAAGCGAAAACTACCTTTTGGAAGGGGCGACTAGAATCAATTCTATTTTTTTGTAAATATTGTCGTTCAAAAGTGCCTTTTATGGACCTATTTGAAATAAATGATTTGACTTTGACTTTATAAAGCCGATATATGATGTTTCGCTTTTTGTAAATTTTTACCATGTCGCGATCTTTCACTTGAAACGTCTGAACGAAAAATAAGTTAAAAGTAAAGTACAAATTCATAAGTGAACCTATCCAAAGATTATGAATTTCAACATCTTTCACTTGCCTACCGAATGATCGAAAAATTTAAATTTTAAAAACCCCCGACAGAAACAAAATGTATTGGCCCTGTGAGTTTAAATAAGTTTTAGGTAATATTTAGAAACAATCGTCGTCGCGTCGGGGACGGCGAATAAAAATATATTTTCTACCATATCATGCCGTTCCCCGACGCGACGACGATTGTTTCTAAACTGATTACTGACTGATGATTGTTTTAATTAAACTTTTATTTCCTGCTTTTTAAACTTTATATACATATTACTAGTAGATACGCTACGATTCAAAGTCAAAGACAAATAATTTATTTCAAATAGGCCCTTGTGTGGCACTTTTGAACGTCAAAATTTACAAAATAATAGAATTTATTCTAGTCGCCCTTTCCAAAAGGTAGTTTTCGTTTGGAGAAGAATGGGCAAGAAACTCCACCGTTACTCAATGTTTTACAATATTTTGTATAGGTACCTACATTAGTTAAATAATTATATGTGAAGACGATGCACCTAGAATAAAATTAGTATACCACAATAGGTAAAAGGAATTAAAAATGAATAAACGACAGATAATTTATTCATATGATGGATACATGGTGCTCACATATTTACAAACATTATAAAAGGATTTTCCTAAAATTTTATAATTAATAAGTCAGTGTGTGAGAAAGTAATCACAGAATGCAAAATCAATGTCATACAGCAAAAAATAATAAATTTTAAAATAAATTAGCAACCAGTTTGATTTTGTCTTGATTCTAAATTGTCCTATGGAGCAGGACCAGCATGTTTCCAAGCACTCTTATCTTGGATATAATCCTCTAATTCATAATATGCTTGTTTACAAAGTGTACTTTTGATTTGAGTTTTTTTTTTGCCCGGCGGCTTTGATTATGTCATGCTCACTCAGATGTTTCACTGATGGTGGCGCGTGTGTTGATTCATTTAGATCCCTTCAAAATGGTTGAGCTGAATGGTGCTAATCCATGCGTCATGTTCGTGAACGGGCGCCGTCAGTTGGGACTAGTCAGCTCTTAGTTGCCATGGCTTAGTGTCTGTGGAGTTTCTTGCCCGTTCTTTACCTACTACGCTTTGGAATGAAAAACTAGCTTCATATTTCTGACTGACCGATTCCTTGACAATTTAAAAATGCCTGTGCGGTTTAACTAAAAATATCTGGATGACCGTTTTTTTTTTTTGACTGACGTTTTCTAAAAATGAAACCTAGTTAGATCGATTTATCGCCCCCGAAACCCCCTGAATACCAAATTTCATGAAAATCGTTGAAATGTTTCCGAGACTTAGATAATATATATGTCACGGCTAAAACCCGAAGTGCGGCTTCACCTAGTTTTAGCCGGCTACAACTAGGTGCGGCCGGTAGCAGTTGGTTAAATTTAGTTGTAGCAAATGAAAGTAGCTGGAAGGTAGGTTAGGTTAGGTTAGAACTGTGACCCCATACGTTTAAAGGTATTAGATAAATGCTTTGAGTTTGAGTGTAATATTTTTGAAGTAACAGAATACCAAATTTCGACTCAATCAGACCTGTGGAATATGCTCACATCCATTCATCAACTAGAAAAGAGCTGATAATCTTCAAATGGCTGAATATGTTTTTTATTAATAGCTAAGACCACTCTCGATCAAGTCACCTTTCAAACGAAATAATAAAGAAATAAAAATTTAAATCGGTCCATCCATTTGGGAGCTACGACGCCATAGACAAATACACAGATACACACGTTAAACTTATAATACCCCTCTGTTTCCGTCGGGGTTAAAAATAAAATGAAAGGAGCAGAGGAACGCTTATTCGTATATAATTTTGTCGATGTCATGTGAATTGTGAACGGCTTCATCCATACTCATCCTCAGTTTGAACTCACCCACTTTTTTAAATGCCTATCTGCCTATCAGCAAGGGTATAGTTTGTCGGATAAATGCTACGATGTAGAAAATAAATACTCTTCGTCTAAATAATAAATACTGATCACGTATTAATTTTACTATGGAAGTGTTGATCTTTTTCTATATATTTTTTTTTTAACAAAATGACCTACTTAGATTCCGTGCAAATAAGTAGTTATTAATTATTAAATATTGCATTCCTAGAAATTTTACAAAAATTAAATTCAATTTAATTACAGTAGGTATATACAGACTGTGATTTTTTGCAGAGAGATTTAATTATTGTACAATTTTTTAATATGTAATCAAAGTTTCAATTATTGTACTTGGGAACTATGACTTTAAGAGATTAGATAAACGAATGGTTCTTTTAAACGAGCATATACGCTCGTTTAAAAGAACCATTCGCTTGTTGATCGAACCTACCTATGTTGTTTATTAATGTTGATTCTATTTTATAGATGTTGAAAAAGCACTAATGGCACCTACCTACCTACCTACTGTTAATTTGCGTATTATGACTGAATAAAAATAAATAAAAATCATACTAGCACTTTTCTTACCATCAGTACTTTTGCGCCTTCTAGCTGTACATGTAGTTAGATATATACGAACCGGGCGAGTTCAAACTGGAGATGAGTATGGACGTGGAATGAAATAAAAATGAAGCGTCTGAGAGTCCGAATGTTTGTGAGTATGTGATTTTTTTATTTGTTTATCAATCGGCTGAATAGATTTGGATGAAATTATGCACACGCGTAGACCGTGGCCTAGTTAGTTTACGACATAAGTAGACTTTATAAGTAATACAAACCTTCTTTTGAGTCGTCTTTCGCTCTTGAAGCTTCCGGGTTAGTCTTGATTTCATTCATTGCAGTTTTCAGGCGCTGGTCGTCAGCTGGTGCTACAACCTCTACGTAACGTTTATCTTCGCACGGCAGAGGCGGGAGCTTTCGGTCTGAGACAGGAAAAAGATGTTTAATTAGCAATCGATGAAACATGCTGTCGCGTTGCCCATGGGCGTACCCAGAGGGCGCAGGGGAGGGCAGCTGCCCCCCTGGATTTTTTACGCCTAAGTACCTACTGTTGTCGATAAAAGTTATGTTAGACTCACGTTAAGACTTAGTTTACAATTACAATATATTATTATGCATTAATTTTTGAAAAAAAAAAACCGCGCTGCACGGCCGTTCAGGAATCATGCAAAATACGCGAACGCAGCCAGCAAGGACACAGTTTATTTATTTGACTACCTATAGAGCGGGATCTCCTGCGGGTTTTACTACATACACCTACCTCAACTTCGTGTAGTGTGTAGGGTAAAACATGTGCAGGGAACCCGGCTTAAGAAATTTCTGATTTGCCCCCCCGTGGGCCAAAAGCTAGGTACGGCCATGGCGATGCCTACTATAGGTACAGACTAGACAGATAGCCCCTTGAGAAAGGTTATAGGCTCACGGACGAAGTCATAGGCAGAAAATAGTCATTTATTAATTGAAAAGTCGGTAAAAATTGTGTTTTGGGAACTAAAAATTGACGATGTGATTTTCGCTTAAATGACGGATTACTCAGAAATATTTTATAATTATTACGATTGTCATCATCAAATCTCGAGGTGTTTAGAATAATTATTGAGTGTCAAAATATTTACCTTTACATTCTACAGTCGGGTCCACGAAAACCAAACAATGGTTTTCCTTTAAACAAATATTGTTATCTGAAAGAGAAATTTAAAATTTATAGGTTTTTCTTCTGCATTTATTAGAACTTCATACATACCTTTATATATATACATTAATGCGTAACTTGAAATAAAAAAACCGTTCTAAGTCATATAATATTTTAAATATTGGCCATAGCTCGTTAAGATAAGGCGAGTACACACCACCCATTTGCCGCCAATTTGGCCGAGTGTAGGCGAGCTTAAACGAGTAGAGGTTTGGTTCCTTTCGTGAGGTTTCGTGTGAAAACAGAGAAATTAGAACAAAAGCCGTGACTGTTGTTGATATATTCCTTCGAACGCAACGAACCTATAGACGATGGCGCTCACCTTCACTCGGCCAGCCGAGCAAGCGACAGTTTTTATTTTATTTATTTTTTATGTCATTATCGTAGTTGCCCTCTGAGATTATGACTACTTAACCGGGCTTTCCTGTGGGTGCCTTAAGCTACTACACTTAAAACCTCCAGCCTTTAGGTTAATCAACTATTCTAATTAAAACTAGGTGAACTCTCGCTAAGGGCACCCCCTGTGGGGTACAAACCTCGGCTTAGGGCGTCAACCGGAGGGAGGACATCAATTGATCATGATTATTAGTCGGGGAATTTAAAGCTACGTGCTCAGCTGCAACAACTGCTAGCACCTCGTTATCGAACAAGGGTCGGGGGGAGTATCATTTACTCGTGGACGCGGTCGCAATCGCAAAGACCTCGGCGGCTAGGTCGGAATGACGGGAGGCGTCTGTTTTTGTACACTCTACTGGTTTTCCTACTGCTCTGCTGGAGGAGGGTAATGGGGTCGTCTGGCTCGGTAAGGATTCGCTTAGGGCGGCGGGTTCGATTGATACTAGAGGGAGTGTAACTAGCGGCTTCGGCAACCAGAGGGTTGCGATGTTTGGCAGCAATATCGAAGTAACGGTTGGAAGAGCATATGAGAAATTGATGGATGGTGGGGATTTTTACGTCGAGATAGAAGATCTCATTCCTAACACACCAGGGGGCTTCCGAGGCCTTCCGAAGGCAACGGTTCTGTAAGGTCTCCATCTTATGGATGTGACTGGGTCTTGCTTGTGCAAAAACAGCACCCGCATGATTGGGCGAATACACGTGTAAATACGCAATTTGCACCGTAGTGACAATTTGCTACGTGCATTTAGGATAGAGTGAAGCCTTCCAAGAGCACATGCGGCTCGCGCGCGGGCTTCGGTTACGTGCTCTTTAAAGGATAGATGGTAGTCAAGGACTACAGCTAGGTACTTGGCTCGCTTCTCCCAAGAGATAGGCTTGCCTAGCATTGTGATGGGTCAGAGGAGGCAACCGACAGTGTGCAACGGCGTAGCAAGGTCTCTATAAGTTGGTACTCGGCTCAGCTTGGCGAGCTATGACCAACATGTATAACCGGCTTACATTCTCTTACATTTAAATCCCGTGCTATTTATCTTTGTTGTTGGCACCAATGACACCTCTCTCCCTTCCACAATTCTTTCTCGTACACACGTATTATTCACTGATAGTTCTACGTCAATTGTTATTTTATCGAATTTCGGATGAAAATGAATTGGTTTTCCTTCTGGCCAAAACGGTCGCGTTAAATACGTGTCACCTAAGAATGGATTTGAATACATGGATTTTAGTTTCAATTGTTTCTTTATGCAACATTTTAACGGTTTTCAATTTTTCACAAGCTTACCTGATTCATTTTTTACAACTGCAACAGCTTTGGTTGAATTATTCGCTAATTGTAAATACATTGTAAATGCATCACCTCTGTGATATATAAACGTATGTGGAGTACAGATTAGTACTGGTACAGGAACATCTAGGAAAAAAAAAATGCTTTAAAAACATGACCGACCAAGAACCGAACAACCAAAATGATTGTTCATTTTATGTCTTATGAATCGAGTTCGAAACACTATAAGCACTCTGCTTCAAAACAAAAGGCTGCCCGACTTAAATGGGACTAGACAGGACATGTCCGCCGCATGTCGGACAATCTGTGGGCCCAAATAGCACAAAAGTGGGTCCCTGAGCCAGAAGCGGGGTCGCGGCAGACCGATAAGCAGATGGCGGAACGAACTGGACAGATTCCGCCAAAACTGGAGGAAGCAGACGGAAGGAGTCGGACAGAACAGGAAAAAAATACTTAAATAAAATATAATAGTAACGATACTTACAAATAAATTTTTCAAGGTTTACTGTGTGAAAAGACACTTTAAATGCGAGACTTGAAGATAAACTAAGAATAGCACAAAATATTAACGAATTCATCTTAACAAATTTAATAATAATTATGAAAAAACTGAGTTTCGATATACTTGACTAGGTACTACAATATTCTTAATGTCAACTTGCACAGATCTTTAAACGTATTAGTATTTAGTACAATTCCAGTATTACATTGTCTCATGTGTTGTTTTGATCGGATGTTAGAGGAAAACCACAAAGTTTGTTATTTATTGTTTAAATAACATAATAATTGGCATTATGATTTTCCATTTTAGATAGCTGCTTGCCCTCGTCGACCCTAATTCTTTTTCTAAAATAAAAATAGGCTAAGTTACTCCTTGTAACATAACTTTATGTATCAGCTAGTGAAATCCCGTCAAAATCGATTCAGCTGTTTCGGAGATTAACCGAAACAAACAGATAGACAAAAATTTAAAAATTGTTTGTTTGTTTATAAGAACGTTTAAAGGTACTTTCATTATGCATTAAGAAAAAAAAACTGTTATTTTGACATTACAAACAGACACAACAAAAAATTATAAATTCCGTACAAAAATAAAATAAATATGTTTCCTATTATCACTTCAGACCCACCGTACCCCTGGCCATACCTCTGGTGGTACGATACCACCAGTGTTGGTGTTGTATCACTGTTGTTGTAAAGCCAGTTCAGACAACAACAATTTAATTTAGTTATGTTGTCTTGTTATGTTGTGTCTGACATTAACGAGACACAATAGAATTTTTACTTGTTATGGTCTTCTAAAGGCCAATTAACAGATGATCGATGAAAAAAAAGTATTAAGACATATGATTATTAAAGAAACAAATAGAAAATTTAATTTAAAACTACCTTTCCGTTACAGTGCCGCAACATTTACTTTTACTGTAAGATGGACAGTGCCTTATCACGGAGCCGTTTGTATAAGTCTTGTGGCGATGGTATCGGTATTTGCCACAAAGGTCCTTTCCGCCTTTTATTTGGACGAAATCCATTTCATTATCGTCCATTACAGGTAGGTTTCTCCAAAAAAAAAAAACCCTAGCATATGCGAGATAACTGTTTATAATTTCCTGTCCACCTAGTATCTGCATCAGCACAGCTCTACGGTCACTTCGTACAGTGGTATCGTTTAACTTTAAAATACCCACCGTGCCACCAGTGGTACGGCCAGGGGTACGGTGGGTCTGCAGTGCCTATTATGATGATTCAATCTGGTATTTTTTAACTAGTTTCTGCCCGCGACTTCGTTCACGTGGAAGTCGTAAGGCACCACAATATACTAAAATAACCGGTAGGTCCCATTTGTTCTATGGAACATGACGTAATAGAACAAATTGAGAAAATATCGTCCCTATTTGTACTATAGAACAGTTTGTACTTTTTGTCTTAAATTGTTCCATAGAACAAACTAAGTACATAAACTTCTGGAAGTTGATATGTAAGAAGAATTGTTTTTAGTTTGTAGTTACAGAAACACGTATTGTTAAACTGCTGTTTTGCTTTTATTTTTCAAAATAGAAATATTATGTAGCGAGTAGTTTCAATTTTTTGATAGTGAACTGTACCTAGTATTAAGGCTCCTACAAACAGGCGCGACACGCGACGCGACACAAAGGTATGTCGCCTCGCGCGACTAGCGGTGTCTTTGTGTCGCGTCGCGTGTCGCGCCTGTTTGTAGTAGCCTTCAACGTCAGTGATTCATGTCATTCACGTCTTATATATCTCATCATGGAAGAATTTGGGAAAAGCGATTCCCATTTAGTTCTGTGCATTCACAGACAAATAAAAACAGGAGCAAAAGCTAGTATGTAGTTCTATAGTACAAATAGGGACAATATTTTCTCAATTTGTTCTATTACGTTATGTTCCATAGAACAAATGGGACCTACCGAAAATAACTGCCACATTTTTATAAAACTTCACTGTAGACTACATCAGTAAATTTGGTCTCAGCAGCCAAAATAAGCTAATAATTTAATGTTGTGTGCTTCCATTGCGGGAGGGATCATTCCAAGATGGTCGATAGTAACGGATGTGACGTCTGCGAACATGCAACTCGGCGAAGCGAAGCCGCCATATTTGATGCTTTCCCTCCAGCCAAGCCAAGATGTCCGCCAAAGCAGTGGAGATGCGTTAATATAAGCCTTAGCCAGCCATTTATGCAGACGAAGTCGCGAGCAACAGCTAGTTAATTATTTATGATTTTATTTAGGACATAAATATAATTAAAACAGCATGAGTTTATACAAAAAAGCGTATATTTCCAAAGTACAATAATGTTCTTAAAATAAGCAATCATAACGGGTTTTGTAATACTATAATATCATGACAAAACTATTGATTCTTATAAACTGTCACAAATGCCGAATATGTACAAAGTATTTTACTTTGTAGAACATTGTTATTACCTGACTGCGGCGGATTTTATTCCAGATTATTTCTATCATTGAAAAGTTCTTTCTTACCATTACAGTTGATTTAAATACGATACGATTGAAAATGTGTTTAAACTAATTACATAGTACATAAAATAACATAACATCACGCCTGTAATTCCCGAAGAGTTTAGCAGAGTTGTACCAATAGTAGGTACATTCACATTTCGCCAGTTATGTTTAAGTCCCATGTAATGGGAGCGAGCCTATTGGCATTACAGGGCTGTTACTGAGAAACCCCAGATGGAAAAACCCAATAATACTGCGCCCGACCTGGGAATTGAACCCAGGTCCTCATGCTCAGCAGTATTAGTCTGATTCCGATTTTATGTATTTATTTTTTACTGATATAAATAAGTACATGATTGTGACAGTTCAAATAATGTGAATTATTACTGATGATAATATACTGTGATAAGTTTTATTATAGTTTACGTGTTTATAAATATTAAAGAAACGCCAAAACACAAACAGTTTGAATTTCATTCAACAATTTAACAAAAATAACCAATGATTTCTTATAAGTATAACAATTTGTTGATCACAGACGAATATAGACCTTATATATACAACTTACAGTTTATTATTATTTATCCTAGAACATATTCTGATGTAGATTTATTTCAAATTGTTAGAAAAAATATGAGATCAGGTATGTCCAACAGGTATTATAAAATAAAGGAGCCTTTGAAAATGACTTCTCGAACTAACTCTTACGTAGTCGATATAAGGTCTAAATTGCAATGATTTCTTCATAATATCATCATGCAATATCTATATTTATTGTCTAAAATTCGGTAAAACGGACGCGGAAGGAGGAAAGATTTGTATTTTTTTTATTTTTAATGTGTTAATTTAAAGAACATGGCTAGTTGGAAACGATTAAAAAGGCGGATATATGTATATATATTCCAATTGTGCTGACAAAATAACATATTTTCTCTCACAATTTAAAATCAACCCAATAAGCTCACATTTTGATTCGAAACTTACATCGTGTCACTTTTATGTTAAACTTACTTTAATAAATTTTATAAAATAACTTATTAATTAACAAGATTATCATTAGCTATGTGACTGATCCGAATCTGTAGACCCAGGAATCGAACTCCGCACTTCAGTCTTACTTCCTTATTTATTGATGTCGGTTGGCGTAAAAAAAGAATTATCACTTCGTAATTAAGTTATAGATTTTTAAAAGAGTAATTCCAACGGACATTACTGTACTATAACAATACAAGGATCTTTTTGTCGGGTGGCCAAAATCGTAACTAACGCCGCAAGTTTATTTTCAGGGGGTGCATCTTCAGGTCAACGAAGCGACCTTGATCATTTTTGCACGTCATCTTGGTTATGATAAGTTATCACTTGACCAATCATACAGGCGGAAATTTGTCGATTTGCATATAAGCGTTAGAATGTGGGATGCAAGAGCGAGCGAAGCGAGCTAGATAATTTTAGCGTCTCCCCTCAAAAGGGATAGGTTTTATTTTGTCCATTCATACAGAAAGAGGACTAACTGTGTCGATTTATACAAAGAACCCTACGAATTGAGATAGAGTAGGATGCAAGAGCGAGCGAAGCAAGCTCGATGATGTTAGCACCCCGTATAGGATCTCGCCTCAAATAGGTTCTATTATTTATTGTGTTAGGCGTTTTCGGATATTTCTTTAGTTATGAATGTTTTTACACCTTTATTTTATTTTGATGCAAGGGTTGGTGCAAGTGCACCTTCTTGCAACCCACTACCACCCATGACCGCCATCTTGTTTTTCATTACATTTCACAAAACTGTTTACCACAACGCCCCGGCAACAGCATTGGAGCTCCAAATGATCTTTGAAGCAGTGTAAAACTAAGCGACACCTAGAGACACTAAGATAAAAGCGCACTGTTGGATTTTACATGCTCGACTCAGCGCACAGAGTTGAAAATCCAACAGTGTAATAATAAATATTTAGACGTTGATTTTGGTGTTTGCTAATGTTAGTGAAAACGGGCAGCTGTAATCATGGAGTTTCTTGCCAGTTCTTCTCAAATAAGAAACGACAAAGGACCATGCATCTGACGTTTCATAAGTGGCCATGTAGTTTTAAGTATAGTAAAATATTTTGCTCTTTTTATGCGATCTATGGCGTTTCAAACGCCCATAAGCTTTGGCTAGTAGTGCGATTTAGAACGAGATAAGCGCTTGAGTTTTGCATCTTTTTGAAGTATTTTGTTTATGGCAGGACAACAAATAACCAACTATCTGCATGATAATTTAGGTCCTGTTGTGAACATAGAAATGCAAGGAGGAGACAAACATACGACGGCAAATTAATCTGCGTATATCTAATGATGTTCCCAGTCTGCATACTAAACTTCAATAAAATATATCCATTAGTTTGGTCACTATAGCTAGTCAAAGATTGGCAAAACCCATCATCAGTTCATCACTATTTTCTTGACCAAAATCATTTTTTAAATTAAATTTTCAGATTTATTTGTTAGTTTCAAAGTACTCATACGCACTAGTTTTGCCAGTATTTTCAGTTATTGTCATATTGTTGTCTCCACATTGAATTTATACTTTGGGTTGTCCTGTTGTGAACATAGATATTTATGGTTTTCTCTGAGGACCTAAAAAATGCCACTGATGTCGCGATTGGCGTGAGCCTACTGAGCCCAACTCGTTTAACATAATAGGTACGTGTATTTACCATCGACTTTCATCATTACAGGTACTCCATGTACTCTCTTTCTTACACATAGCTGTAGTATATCGCTGTTTCGCTCGCCTGTTTCTCTGCATAAATGGTTTTATTCTAAAAGTTAATTTCAAGGGTTCCAAAGTACTGCATTTTGTATAACTTGATTGTTATGCATTTTTATTTATTATAAAACAACAGTTTGTATTATGCAATAACTGATATTTGCGTCGTTAGTTCATATATTTATAAGCCGAATGATATACAAAGTTTATCACAAAATATAGATTTAAACAATTTGTAATTATTTATTTACAGCCTTCCAATGACTTAAATGTTGTTTTATGTGGTTTAATTTGCAATTGTAACTGGTAGTCAAATAGCCTCGGCACACAAAACATTTTACATCAGAAAATACTATAAAAATAAATTTAGATTTTTCTTTATATACTTGGAAGACGGGAAACTTTCGAATGAGTTTTAGAGTAAAGTAGGAAAACGATCCTGTCATAAACGGTCGCAAAATGATGACGGTCTCGAAATTCCGACACTTTCACCAACGTGCAGCGTTTTGACTTTACGGTCTCAAAAAACGCTTTCTAGATACGTACGCACATCATTGTGCGACCGCTATATGACGGCACCGTTTCCTTCGGAAACCCAACTTTTAGGACAATCAATCTGCCTAGCCTTTTCCCAACTATGTTGAGGTCGGCTTCCAGTCTAACCGGATGCAGCTGAATACCAGTATTTTACATCGAGCGACTGCCTATCTGACCTCCACAACCCAGTAACTGGGTAATACGATACTCCTTGGTAAGACTGGTTGTTAAAGTTTCGAGATTCTGACTACCCGTAATAAGTGTCAAAGACCCACGAATGAAAGCCAGGACTAATGGCATAACTTGCTTTCCGAGGCACGGAGGAGTCTCGGTATGTAAAGATGGTCACCCACCCACGGATCAACCCAGGCAAGCGTAGCTTAACCGGATGGATCGATCCGTGCGGCTGTTATTGTGTAGCCACGAACTCCTCTAAGGAACTTGAAGGACAGATAACCGGTAAAGTTATTAACAACATTCTTCAATCACCAATTCGGTTATAAGTCACTCTGGTGATTCCGGCGACATTTTTCGAGAGGTTTAGCTTATCTATAAGAGAGGTATAATTATCATAATTGGACGTTCGCAGTCTGATATGCATTTCATTCACACAAGGTTTACATAAATAGACTAGAGCTTTTACTTGTAACAGAATATGGAGCATTCGCCGTTTTAAATTTTATCGAACCGCACTTCGAACACGACGCTCGATGTTTTGTTACAACCTGATTTTAAAAACCAACGAACATATTGGTGTAACATTTTATCGAGCAAACGCACGAGCGCGGGCGACGCGGAATGACGACGTGCGTGGGCCAAGGGCAGCTCATTATAATGGACGCAAGGCAGGAAGAAATGTTACAGGTAAATGCTCGCGTGGGTGTTCGCAGGGACGTTACATTACATGGATCTGCTTTTTAAAATTGAGCTTTTGCTTGTATTGAGCTTTTGCTTGTACCATTCGTATGAACCTTACATTAAATGGAAATGTTCGACAAAATGCTCTAGTGTATACCTTCACAGATCCGCAGATCACTAAATCCGTAGTCAATGCTCATATCCGTTGTAATTGGTTGACAGAATAAACAAAACACAACTAAACAATCAAATTACTGGACTTGAAATGTGACAACATATTAGGGTGAATGCTCATAGGCAGCACGCGAATTTTAAATATTCTTTTTTTATCTCTCGTGGACTAGTTTGAGGCATCTCCCTTGAGACACCTGTCCCACAGCCGACGAGGAAGCGACTAGCTATCACCGATTATCTCGTTTAAGACACGAACAAAACCTTGTGGGTCCCGAGTAAGTAAAAGGGATACATATATTAATAATTGATCGCCGACTGTTCACACTGCCGGCGAGTGCTCGCTCAGCGACGCTCGCTTGGCGGGCAGAACACTCACCGAGAGAATCACGCTTGGTACATACGCATACCAGCGAGTAATCCCTCGTCGCCGTCGTACACTCGCTGCTCGTTGCACGCTACCTCGTTTTTAATTGCTAACTCTACTCGCTTCTCGTGCATCTTCGGCGGGGATAGTTGACAAAATTAAAGATTCAGGAAATCGAACAATAGACGTATTAATCAATAGTCTCCATACGAAGATAAAAATATATTTGCAGCATCATGTTTAGAGATTAATGTCGAATGAAATTTTATAATTATTTTTCTTTACAAGAAAACTGATCACACATAAACTTACTTTTCACATAACATAACAAAACATCATACCTATGCTACCGGAAGGGGAAGACAGATGTATAGGACACTCACAGGTTCCGTGTAATAGGGGACGAGCCTATTGCCAAGAACACTTTTTTTTTAACGGACGAAATGTGGGTGTTCTATACTGTATAAACCTCTGCTGGGGCACAAGCCTCCTCTCTGAGAGAGAGTGGGTCGTAACCCACCACGCGGGCACAAGGTGTCACATAAATCTTCGATTTTTTCTCTTCGAGGAATACACTAGTCTTTCCATAATCACATGCACTGATCGGCCATCATAATATCAACGCTGTCTTCATCAGACATTTCATAAGCTTGCGTCCCTTCATCCTCTTGTTGTGTCGTATCGCAGAGGGCTTGTTCGTGTATCCTCTCTAGTTTGGCCTGCACGTCACCGAGGAGGGCTCTCTGAGAGGGTTCGGAGGCCCAGCAGGACTCCATGACTTCCCAGCAATCGTCTGTGAAGTGGGGTAAGCGTTCGGGGCGAAGACCTGGGAAGGAATTAAGGTTTTGAATTTTTCTTTTTTTTTTTGAAAATGTATGAATAATCAATGCTTTATAAAAATGGAGCCAATTTTGGGCTAAACTGACCTTTTCACAGATTACAGTCATCGAAATTAAATGTTAAACAAATTGGAACCCTAAGTCAATTTGCCGTGTCATGGTCATTTCAAACACCCGTCAAAGTTAAGTTGTGATTTGAATATACGGTCAATTTAAGTTGGCAGTCAATTTGCTTAACAACCAATAACCCTAACTTTACATAAGCTGTCTTTGTAATGTTATAAATAATAACATTGTACATGTAGTGTACAATAGAGCATAAGAGTACAAAATATTTACATTTAAGACGATTGCAGAGTATGCGGCAAAGCAAAGCGTTAACACTTAGGCTAAGAACTCGCGGAGCGATTTTCACCCGCCGCGATGACGGGACCGCAAACACTCGTACGAACACGTCGTACATGGAAATGTAGATAGTAAATTTTACGACGCGGTTTATTCCCGCGGCTTGCGCGATTATTTGCGGGTCCCGCTGTACCCGCCACCGTAGCGGGCGCTGCTAAAAACCGCTCCGTGAGTTCTTAGCCTTAGTGTAACATGATAATGTAGAACTCGTTTACTATTCACAGAAAAAAAAAACCAGTGGCACTCCGGGAGTGCTGACAGATGCGAAAACTTAAAAAAAAATCGGCACCGCGGTAATCAACGCGTTGATGTCTTTTTAATGGTCGAAAGCTGGTGTCATCACGGTGTCGCGAAATCAATAATTTAGTCCCATCTCAAAAATGCCCAACGCGCCGTAAGAGAAAATGTTCGATTGAGAAAGTGCAAAAGTCCAAAATACATAAATAAAGTATAAATTACATCAATCAGTCAAAATTAAAAGTGTATAAAAAAATGGTATAATAATAAATTGCAGGGCTATAATAATATTGTGGATGATAAGATTATCTAAACTAACATTATAAAGAGAAAAGATTTGATTTTTTGTATGTGTTTGCTTGTAATGAATAAACTCAAAAACTACTGGACCGATTTAAAAAATATTTCACTAGTAGAATGCTATATTATCATTGATTAACATAGGCTAATATTTATAAAGATATCACGCGGGCGAAGTCACTGGCGGAAGCTAGTAAAAAGAAAATGTAATAAAAATCGTTTACTTGAACATTCAGCATTACAATGTGGAGGTATCGTTGGTCCCAAACTAGGCATAGACTGTATCTTGAGCATTATTAAATAGGTATTTATTATTTAGGTTATTATTATGATAATAACAACTTACCTCTTTTGACCTTACTCCACAGTTGTTCTTTGTTCTGGAATGTTTCAAACGCTGAGGGTAGTTTTATGTTGCCGGCGCACACGTACCTGCAAACATACGCAGTTTTTTAACTCGAGTCATAGTAATGGGAGTGTCAATGTTTCGACAGGGCTTGAATCACAATCACGATACCAAAACCTCCTGGTTGGCTCATATTTCAACCAGGTTTGAGCTATGCATTCATAAATTCCATGCAAGCATGTTACAAGTGTCACATGTCTCAGTGTCACAAGTCACAAAACATCGTGAGGAAACCGGCATGTCCTAGAAACAAAAATTAGAAAAATATAATCAAGTCATTTATTCAAACTAAGCTGAGAATCAGCACTTTTTACTTTTTTTAATTACATAAGACAGTCCCCCAAAACGCCCGCCATTCATCATTTTCTAGTGCCAGAAGACATGACGTGACATCTACCAACACGCACTGGGCCCGCGTGGTGGATTACAGCCAAATCCCTCTCAACAAGTAGAGGGAACGTTACAGGTTGATTATGCTACGTAACAAGTGGGAGGAGGCCTATACTTAGCAGTGGGTAGTATAGGACTGCCAATGATAATGATACCCATCCAAAGTCCGACAGTAATGGTGTGGCAGCATTTATAACGCCTCATACGAACTACACATCACACTGACGCCACGACTAGCGTATATACAACGTCCCGACAGCAACAGTTAGAAGATCATCCCTGTTCTATGAAGGATGAAGAACTTGCCACCCTGTTCCCGATTTATATAAATAGAATCAATCACCTTCTTAGCGCATAAGGCATTCTAAAACTTGGCGTTAACTCTACAAATAATAATAGAATTGGTTCTTCTGGACAGCTGTCGAAATAATAAATGAGGCGCTTCAGAAACCTGGTGCTCATGAATGTTACCCATTGTTATTGTAGTATTACCAGGTAAGGCAATTCCTGTGGCTTATTTTTTGATTTCGTGTAATTTGCGTACAAAAACAGTCACAGTCACATCGTGTCATGCCGTCGTCATGTTATTAAGAATTATTTGGAGAATAGGGTGACACAAAAGGTCGTCAAGCCATACGAACACGTACTTGTTTGTATAAATAGTTTACATTGTTATTGTTAGCATTTGTACACGGTGAAAGAAATTTGTTTCGTTCAAACTAAAATATTTTTTGAGGTATTTATTTTATTTTCTAGGCGGTATTCTGGTGTTTTCCTATTTAAGTTTTAATTGTACTTTATATTTTATAAACAAACATAACCTACAGAGTGTGTTTTACATTTATGATAGTTACTTTTATTTTGTTAAATGCGTACGTACAACGCCTTGAATTTTAATCTGTAATGTACAAATAAATAAACGAACGAGCTAACTCACCAGAACAGTATGCCGAAGGCGTAGACGTCGACGGCGGCGTCGTAGTCGCCGGCCAGCAGCTCGGGCGCCATGTGCACGGGCGTGCCCACGACGGAGCCCGACATGAGCGCCTCGGCGGCGCAGAAGCCCAGGTCCGACAGCGCCGCGCGGTCGGCGCCGTCCAGCAGCACGTTCTTCATCTTGATGTCGCGGTGCACCAGGCCTAGCGAGTGCAGGTAGCGGATGCCTGCGATGTGATACATCGAAATGTTCTAAATTATCACTGCACTTATATTTTATTAATAATCCTTCGGCTCTCACTGCCATTTTTTAACTTTCAAATAAAACACAGGCAACGTATTCCGAAGCGAAACAACAACACTACATACGCTACAGGTATACGCTCAGCGCGGTGAGAGAGAGGGAAGATCGCCGAGCCGAGTTTGAAGAGAGTCGCAGAGTTATGAGCGCGTGGCAACGACTGTTATGCCATTACATGTGTGTCACATCAAAAAACATAAATTAACATAAAATCATTGCTTTACAAAAAGAATACCGAGGTACATCATAAATGACTTTATTTCTGTAAGTAGGTTTGTACAAACACTTTTACACGTCAATCAGCAACTAGATGAGGTTGTTGTTTCCTATCTAACTACTCTGAGAATAAATGTCGAAACAAACTCATACTATACCTACTAGCTTTTAAGCCGTGTTCTATCCGACGTAATCGTCTTGCTATTATGCGATCATTCCGTTCGGCGAACCCGAAAGCGTGGTCGCGTTGACAGAGGACACTTTCCGGTTTTTCGAAAAAATTAGTGTCATACGAACACGCCAATTACGTATTCGCGCGAACGATATTTTTGGTTAGAACGCGGGGTTAGATTTTGTAGTCTTCTTAATTCTGAGGATACTAAGAAAGTAATGTCACTGTACAACACCGGACCTTCAACACTTCCTAGTGCTATAGCTGGGAAAAAGAAGTGTTCAGTGAGGCTCAGTCAGTAGTATCACACAGAATCCTATTCACATTGTACCTTCAACGATATCCCTGGATATCCTCATCCTGGCTACGAAGGACAGGCCGGCCCGCACGGCGGCGTGCAGGTCGCGCACCTTGCGCTCGGACAGCAGCAGCACGCAGGGCCCCGCGCCGCCGTGGCGCTGCACCACGGAGCCGTACAGCCGCACGATGCGCGCGTGCACGGGGATGCTCCTGGGGGACGACTGGGGTTTTAATGTTCTACGCCCGGTAAAAGGAAATGTGGAAGTGGAATAGGTTATGGTCCCACTTTCGGACCCAGTTAAATAAATATAATGAATCGAATCAGAAGTAGAATGAATCGTAGAAACCGTTTTTTGTCACTAGGACTAGTATCGTTAAAAATAATAGACCAACTTGGACAAAACATTTGAAAGAAGGAAGTTCTTTCTGTTTTTCAAATTATGCAATATAAGATCATTTGCAATAATTTAAGTTACGAAACTTCTGAAATTGAGTCAGTATTTCTAATTTCAATGACAATTTATTCAACATTAGCACGGTATTTGTGGACGTAGTTTTAAGGCGAATCTTGACTATAACGAAAACTTACCTTGTATAAAAGAATTCCATGGCGAGTTCTCTATAATGCCGCTCGTCGGCCGGCAGTACGGACTTCACCGCGACAGGCGAGCGGCCGGCCCAGCCTCCCCGCACGCTGTACACTACTCCGTATTGACCGCGACCTGCAGAACACAATGTAAGATAATAATCCATATTCAAATCCTTGTTTCTAATTGATATTATCTGCACTTTATACTAGTGCACTTATTACAGAATGACTAGTAGTATTGAAAAGTCAATAAAACTAAATTGTAGCGCAAACTAAGAGCCTTTTTGACCTCGCACAGGTTTTTTTTTTTGTGTTTTCTTTGTTTTAAATAACACATAACTTCACGCCTGTAATCTCCGAAGGGTTAGTAGGCAGAGGTATACCCATAGTACACCCGCATTTAACCTGTTTTGGTTAAGTCCCATGTAATAGGGAGCGGGCCTATTGCCATCAACCGGGCACAAATCCAGACTCCGGGCTGCTACTGAGAAATTCCAGATAGAAAAACCCAATACCACTTTGCCCGACCCGAGAACCGAAACCAGGACCTCATACTCAGCAGTAGCGCTTGCGACCACTAGACCAACGAGGCATTCAGTAGTTTTAAATATTCCTTTCATATTGTTTGTACATATTTCCTGTATGTATCAAATATTTATTTTTTCTTCCTGAACTCTACGTGCGAAACTTTAAGTTATTTATCAAAAATACATATTTGTTTACATGTTTGGAAATTAAATTTCGAACGCAGGTGATTCGGCCGGATTCGTTGGTCACTCGACCACACGTCAGGAGTAACACTTAATCCCAGAAATTCAGCTATATTTTACAAAGTATTAGATGCTCCCCACGGCTTCGCCCGCATCTTAATTCTTTAACTAAATTCAAAAATAAAAGTAAGTTACTCCTTATAACATCAGCTATCTGCCAGTGAAAGTCCTGTCAATATCGGTCCATTCTTTTCGGAGATTAGCCAGAACAAACAGACAGACAAAAATTTAAAAATTGTTTTTTGTTATTACCCACCGTATATACTTTCATATGTATTTAGTAAAAAGTTATTATTTTGACATTACAAACAGACACTTCAATTTAATTTAGTTGAATGTGTATATATATATATAAATAAAAGTAGAGTGAGTCAAATAAAAATATTTCTCTTACCAATTTCTCGCCCCAGTTCCGGAGTACCGTACATCAGTAGATCGCACATAGATGTACTTTCTAGACACAGGCGAGCGAACGTTGGCGCGTATCTAAAATTAAAGGTACAATTTCTTACCGAATTGAGTAACAAAAACAGAAGTAATAGTAAATACAGCTTACAACATATGTAAATTAGTACCAGTCTGACAATAAAAATAGCTATCACTAAATGCTGAATAATTAAACAAATGCTTCGATCAAGAGTACACTAGATACGCGACCAAAAACTCATTGCTCAACTGGCCGCGAAATATAGTACTGAAAATTTATGTTCTTAATTCAAAATAATTATAAAAGGTATTGTAAATATCATGAACTTCAAAGTATAATCAACCCTAATACTCGAGCATTAAGTTGAATTTTGTTTGCAATATATTAATGATTTGGACTAACAGTCATCGGAGAAAATTTAAAAACAAAATTGCTTGAAGTTTAAAAATAAACTCATTTTGAAATAAGTAAAAAAATATTTATAAAAAAATATTTTCAAAAAATCTGTTGGAAATTGGCCCTTACTCTATTTTTGATCGCACAACATAAGGCCATGTTGCCTTATTTTTCGGGCCGTTATTGAGGCGCTAACTTTGAATCTACCGTCCCGCTGACAAGAGAATGCGTTCTTGGCACCTGTCATTCCAACGAATATGTGTTTTGCGAATTTGATCCTTATTACTACTAGAAATTTCCCAAAGGACAGGTCAGGAACGCAATCTGTCAAGAGCCGGACTGTAGTGTATTCTTGATGTAATGAACAAATTACATTTTACTGGAAAACACCGGATTGGTTTTAAGCCCAGTCATTAGAGGGTACAATAATTGATAAAAAATTAAAATATATAAACAGTACTCACTTTTTCCTAATAGCTAGCTTAGTATCTTCTGTGTGGTGCAACCGTCCCGCGAGCGCAGATTCCAGGGATGTCAGCGCCGATTGATACCTCTCGTGCGCCATACTCAGTCTTTCTAGAATCTGCAGGAAGATTTCATCATCAGTTTTTAGGGCTAAACATTTGATAGTTATGAAAAAGTAAACACATTCTGAACTTCTTGAACATAGCTAAAAGAACGGTTTTAATTTTTAATGAATTGATAGATATATATATTTTTAATTTTAGCGTTGTGTTTGCTCAAGACGCTGTCTATAGGTCTAAAAGGCTTACCTAGGTGAAGCAATATTTTCGATAGGAGTTGACTGGTAAAATCGTCACGTAAGGAAAAAAACATTATGCGCCAAGAAAGTCGCATGGACAAGCTCCATGCGACGAGAAAGTCGCATGGTCAAGCTCCATGCGAATTTCACTCTCTCTCGGTCTCTTTCTATTATATACGAGTGTGTGTGTCCGTGTGCGTATCGAGATTCGAGAAAACGCGTCTGGAATAACCTCAATACTGAACGCGTGGAGATTTCGTTAAAACTTATTTGTTTTTGTTTTAAATCATACGTGAGAAGAAACTTCGTTCCCGGCAGGGGTCCTCGGAACGCACAGGCTTTTTTTTTAATTTTTCACATATTTTCAGCCTGGAAACTTCGGGATCGACGGTCAACTGTGCTCGCAAATCTGGTAACTGGTCTTTGCGCGGGAAAAAAAATTCGCTATCCTGAATAAGTATCAATTTCGTCCTAAAATAAAGCGTGTGAATAGTGACCTGTGCCGATATGAGCCGGGCGTGCCTGTGCGGCGCCAGCTGCTGCAGTTACCTGTGCCGATATGAGCCGGGCGAGCCGGTGCGGCGCCAGCTGCTGCAGTTACCTGTGCCGATATGAGCCGGGCGAGCCGGTGCGGCGCCAGCTGCTGCAGTTACCTGTGCCGATATGAGCCGGGCGAGCCGGTGCGGCGCCAGCTGCTGCAGTTACCTGTGCCGATATGAGCCGGGCGAGCCGGTGCGGCGCCAGCTGCTGCAGTTACCTGTGCCGATATGAGCCGGGCGAGCCGGTGCGGCGCCAGCTGCTGCAGTTACCTGTGCCGATATGAGCCGGGCGAGCCGGTGCGGCGCCAGCTGCTGCAGTTACCTGTGCCGATATGAGCCGGGCGAGCCGGTGCGGCGCCAGCTGCTGCAGTTACCTGTGCCGATATGAGCCGGGCGAGCCGGTGCGGCGCCAGCTGCTGCAGTTACCTGTGCCGATATGAGCCGGGCGAGCCGGTGCGGCGCCAGCTGCTGCAGCGCGCCGGCGGCCACGCGGCGGCGCCACAGCGGACTGAGCACGCAGCACGCCTCCTCCTCTTCCCCGCCCACGAGGCGGAGTCTGCCACAAACATGATATTGGTAATTATTTTCATTCCTGACATAATTCTTTTTTGACACAGAACCGGCCAATATGACGGTGCTCGGGGAAGACCTATGTCCAGCAGTGGACATCTTTCGATGATTTATTTTTATCCTTCATTCTTTATTGACGCATTTTAAAATAAGTTCAAAAAAGCAAAGGCTTTTATAGATCAAAAAAATTGTTTTGCGATTCTAAAAACCTGTCCTTTGAAAGTAAATTGTATTTTCCCATACAAAAATTGTCAATAGGCCCGCCGCCTATTGCTTAGGACTTGAACATAACTGGCGGAATTGTGGGTGTACTCTAGAGATACACCCTGCACAAGCCCTCAGGGAAACAATGCGTGATGTTGTTATGTTAAAAACTGTCAAATTTCAATTTTATGCTACGGATAAAAGTTATTTGACGTTGGAAAAATCTACCCTGATTAGAAAATGCGGATTGACAAAGTTGTTACATATTCCTTAAAATAAATTACTTACACATTTTCATTTTCTAACATTATTACACCAGAGTGTATTGTATATCTTACCTTGTGTAAAAACAGAACAGTGGTCTTCTTCCGTCTAACAACTACATACACTCTCCGTCAAATCTTCCACAAAGCGTCATAATCATAGCTATTTCCTCATACAAGGTCATCTTCCTCATACAAGGTTATCTGCCACTTATTACTCACTTGTGCAGCAGTCTCCTCAGCGACTCCAGCAGACTCCTGAGCACCGGGAAGGTGGCGCAGGGAGACAGGTCCACCTGCCTCGCTACTGACAGTAACTGTCGCATGGCCTCGCTGGCCGGTCTACCGCCCAGCTCCTGTCGGCAGGAAGATTCTAGGGATTCTAGACATCTGGAAGAAAATGGAGTAAAAATAATGAAGGAATGGATAATCTCTCAATGCATTTCAGTTTCCTAAAGAAATAGTTACCTAATAGTTAAGGTATATTTTATAAATAGCTTTTGCCCGCGGTTTCGCGTGCGTGGATGTCGCAAAATATCCCACGGGAACGTAGGATTGTTCATCTTAAAAATTTCAACAAAAATGTCCGCGATGGCATGTGTCTATCTTCTAAGGATGACTCACAGTAACCATTAGTATCTTTTAATTTGATAAAAAATTAATTGTTATTTCCGAAGCTATTTTGATTAGTATTATATTTATTCATTTAGATTAAAATATGCTTTGGCATCATATCATTTAAATGAAAGGAGTCAATGACCTTTTTCTCGGCTATTAGGTATATAATCTCGGTACTGTCCGGTAGTAAGTTCCCATGGGATATTTTCTGACATCCACGCGGGCGAAGCCACGGACAAAAGCTAGTGTTAAATAAAACTTACCTCTGCAACGTTCCGAAGTACGTGTCCTTGAGGCAATCCACGAACTTCGCTAACTTCAAACTAATCTTCTGACTCAGTTTGGAAAGAACTGAAACAACAGACCGCCAATTACAAAAGTAAAACAATATCTTAATGCTATGTAGAGACACTCGCACACAGCGACTTTAGTTACAAATTTTCAACAGCTGATTCGTCGCTTTGTCTTGTCCACACACAGATTTTGACATCGAAAACGACTGATCTGAGATTTTGAAGTCCCCAGCGAGTCGCCGGCGATCTAAGTCGCTGCCTGCGAGTGTACCTAGCATATGTTTTTTGACAAGCATAGATTGTTTTGACAGTGTCTGCACTGTTACCTGACTGCCGATTTGAGTGTTTGGTTTCTCTACAATTATTTTAATTGTTTTTTTCAACTTTGGCCGCTTTCCGAATTAGCCATAATTGCTCACAGCGCATAGATCAACAATTTGTGTTCCGATTTAGATATCACGAGTATGACAGCTGAGGGCTGTCAACAATTCGAATCGCTCGTGAACGTACTCAGTGTGGACTGAACATCAAAACTTGTAAATATCATCATATTTATTTTTTTAAATACCACAAATTTATTCTGCTCCTTTGGTTAGGTGGCGTCGATAGCCAGAAGCAAAATTTCGAAAACGCCTCGTTATTTTAGAGATAAACGATGCGACTCAAAACAAAACAGCAAAACTGTCATTTTTGACAGCGCTCACGGTGATATTGATTTATGTCATGGTCAGCGTTATCGCAACATGGCGTATGTCATGACGTCATCTATGACGCAACGGGTGTTAGCACGCTCAAATCAATTACAGCGTAACTCGGAACGCAGCCTTTGTGTTTTCTTCGGTTTCTTATTTTTGTCGGTTGCTTTTTTAAGTTCTTAATTTTTATTTGGTTAAAGTAAAGAGGTAAAGGTACACATTAATATCGGCCAACTGGACCTTGTCAAATACACATCATAATGGCTTGAGTTTCACGGATTAATAACCCCCGTTGGGTCTTTTGCTTCTAATAGATTTTTCACACCTAGTTCACATAATAGGATACACATTAATCTATTAATGTATTTTGTTTTAATGACACCTTCTATGTCATTGATGTTCGGATAAGCTACCTGTCTGCTGCACATCCAGCGACGCCTGCTTGATGGAGATGTTGACGCTGTTGGTGCAGGTGGCCGTGCTGCCGCTGCTGAGCAGGCGGCCGGGCCAGCTGCCGCGCGCCGTGGACAGGGAGAACATCTCGGACTCGTTCTCGACGCGGATATTGTTGAATTGGGGGGAGTCTTCGTCTGGCGGCTGGGGGGACTGGAAAAGGAGAAATAAAACTTGAAAACAGCGTATGTGTTACCCTGTGTGATGTCGAACTTAGAATTGTTCTTTTATCAACCACACTTGATTAAGCAACGTCAAGAGAGCGTCGTGAGAAGAACTTCAGGGAAACAGAACTCCGAGGCCGAGAGTCCCGACTATACTTTGACAATGCTTGTATTGCTTGACTTTAGTAGCGTCTTCAACTCAGTGGATTTCGACATTATACTAGGTATCCTCACATCTATCAATTTCTCTTCTTCCGCTTTAGCTTGGTTCAGTTCTTATCTTCGGAAACGCTCTCAGTGTGTTCGCCTGGAGGAATCCTTCTTTGATTAGTAATCTCCTCTAGTTTTCATATTTACGCAAATGACTTGCAGCTCTACCGACATTTTATTGTAGCTGACGTGGGTTCTGTAATTGCTGCGATGAATCATGACCTGGCTTGCATCAGCGTTTGGGATAAGTCATTTGGTCTGCAAATTAATCCAACTAAATCTCAGGCCATGATCATAGGCAGCAGATTCGTTCGCAATGCGGCTGATGGTGCATCTGATGCCTTTATATCTCGATGTCAATGCGAACACTCGCATTGACTGTACCGAAACCGCCAAGGATCTGGGTGTAATTATTGACTCAATGCTACGTGGCGTGCTCAGGTCAGTGAGGTCAGTCGAAAGGTACATTTTTCCTTTTATTCGTTGAAAAGCCTTCAAAGTCTCTTGCCCTTGAAGACTAAAATTTATTTGGCACAAACCATGTCGACGCCTGCTACCTGGGTGCTACTGAGGAGCTAGTAAACAGGCTTGAGCGCTTGCAAAATTTGTGCATTCGCTTTGTTTTTGGTCTTCGAAAGTATGACCATGTTTCTCAATTTCGCAATGAACTCAAGTGGCTCCCAATCCGCCTTCGCAGGAACACTCGGATTTTATGTCTCCTCTTCAACATCTTACACAATCCGTGTTATCCTTCCTACCTGCGCGAGCGTTTTTCTTACGCTCACCCTAGCGACGCACCGTGTAGATCACACCTTAGATCCCTCCTTAAATCTCATCCTCATAAAACAAGCTACTATTTTTATTCTTTCACTGTCCACGCAGTAAGATTGTGGAACTCACTTCCGCCTAGCATTCATGATTTAAAAACTGTTTCACAATTTAAATATCGAGTGAAAGAGCATTACCTCTCCTCTCAAATGTGAGTATTTATATACCTATAGTATATACACTTTTTATTTACTTATTTATTTTATACTTCAAGCACAGAAATGTACAGAGGCGGACTTAATGGCATAGTCATTTTCTACCAGTCAACCTTCGGGTGATGCAGAGCTTTTTTTTTTTTATTAATACACAGATAACTATTAGTAATATAACGTATGATATTCTCCGGCTAGGTTTTTAATATTGATAAGTACACACAAACGTAGCCAGTGGACCAGCTTCTTAATATAGAAACTTTCACTAACCTTAACCTTCCCATAAGAATCCGCAAAACTCTCATCATTGGTTCTTATAATCTCGTAATCATCGAAGTTATAACTGTCGTAGGACACGGCTTCTTCGCCGTCGGACGGCTGGTCGCCGGTTCGGAGCCGGAGCGACACCGTGTCCGGGCTACTGCGGGAGCGGGACGACGAGTAGAAGATGGAGTTTGAGACTATGAAGCGGGGGTCTTGGTGCCAGGGGAGATCTGCGGGGGGAAAGGTGGATAGTTTTGCAATTTTGCAGAGCTGTAGGGGAGTTGAAAGATAATTTATATATACAGCCCGAAAGGGTAACCAGAGGTGTTCAGTTTTTTGTACTAAATCCCATTGTGTAATAGGAAGCGAGCCTATTTAGTTTAACCGGGTTACAATCGAGGTTCTGCGCTTCTGAACAACTAATTTCCTCGTGGAACACCCTGTATTGCGTGGATGTGACGCATATTTTCCTCCAATTTGTTATTTACGTGTTTTTTTTTTAAATCTTTCTTTGAGTCATGTTTACCGCAAATAAACGTACTTTCTTTCTTTATATCGTTATGCCCGACCCGTGGAACGAACCCAAACCCTCATGCTCCTCAGTCGCAGACCTGGCAGTAAAAGAATCTTGAAAAATGTGGTAAGCTAATGATTTATTTCCAAAAATTTTAAAGTGTTTAAAGAAAGAAAGAATAATGTATTTGGACACACTTTGTTTGCGTTAGTCACTAAATATGCGTTATATTGTTTTCTGTCTATGTTTAAAATCAAAAGGATGTTGCTATTAATAAGAAATAATGATAACCATCAACACTCCAGTCCATATTATTAACTTCGGCCCTCATTTCTTCTAACACTTCCTGCATGATCTTCAGTAACTCTCGCTTCTTGTCGCCTTCTGAGAACTTCTCGTTTATAGTCTGCAAACAAACAATATTATATCATAATCAACCATCTAATTTGCCTTCGCCCAACTGTTAAGTGCATATCTATGTGAATACTGAATCTTTGACAAGTCACATTCCATTGCCATCCAACTATCGACTTTAAACGAATGTATTCTAAGTTGATTTTTGACTAAACATTAATTTGTAAAAAAAACCTAAATATTTTTTTGACGCAATATAATTTGAACTTACTCATGTATGACATAAGTTTGTGGTTTCAAAACTTAAAAATGATCTAAGTTTCAGAATTGAAGTATACTTTTTAAAAGTCATTTTGCCCGGGTCGTCAGAAGCCCGTACAACCAGTCTTACCAAGGGGTATCGTATTACCCAGGTACTGGGATGGAGGTCAGATAAACAGTCGCTCCATGTAGAATACTGGTATTCAGGAGCATCCGGTTAGACTGGAAGCCGACCCCAACATAGTTGCGAAAAGGCTAGACACATCGATTGATTTTGCCCAGCAGTGGACAATATTCACTTATCTAAATTAACTGCTAAGTTAAACGTTTTAAACTACCTCATATAACTGTTGTTCTTGCCTGGCCACGTACTGTATTTTCTTGGGCACGACTTGCAACTCGCGCGCCATGTCGAACGAAGCCAGGATGAATTGTTGCAGGAGTTTTACGTGCACCTGTAATTTAAAGAATTATTTACTTATCCTTTTACCAACATCGTAATCGTTCTCGACCCAAATGTATGGGACGGCTGATTATTTCTCCGCGACTATGATGCTGGTGATTCTTCAATTTATTCTGTTTTTACAATATTTAACACAACTTACTATTTACATTAGGTAGGTACTGAATTAAATCACTAACTAACTATGCAAATAAATTCAAAAACAAAAAGACCATTAGGCGTCCAAGTATTTGCAATGTTGAATGCAATGCTAATTCTTAAAAAGATTTTTGTAGCGGATGGCTCTTTTTATTCTATTTTTCTTCTTAGGCTAAAGAACGAGCCAGCCCTTTGCTCACATGAAGTGGCGACCAGTCGGCGAGAAATTTACTTAAAAAGGATGATGTTGATTTCATGGAGAATGTTGTTGATTTGATGATCTTTACCACACACTTGAATATGAACACACCTTTTGATACAAGCTGTATATACTATTATATTCTGCTGCCCGCGGCTTCGCCCGCGTTGACCCCGATTCTTTTTCTAAAGTAAAAGCCTAATTTACTCCGTATAACATCAGCTATCTGCCAGTGAAAGTCCCATCAAAATCGGTCCAGCCGTTTTAGAGATTAGCCGGAACAAACAGACCGACTGACAATTTTTTTTAAATTGATTTTTTGTTATAGGTACCGTATATACTTTCATATACATTTACTAAAAAGCTGTTATTTTGACACGACAAAGAGGCACTTCAATTTTATTTGTAATTTTTCTGTATGTATAGATAAATGCGAAAGTAATGCAAGCAGCATTGTCTTTGACGCCTTAAGGTTACGCTAGTCGGTCATTCTTCCATACAAACGTAGTATGGTGATTATTCGTGTGTTTGGCGGTGTACGTTCAAAACTAAAAATAATATCAATTTGTCTTGTCATTATCTAGCCCTGTATGAAAGTAGAGTTGGAAAAAAACAATGGGTTTGGAAGTTATGAGCATCGAAACTTCCATATTTCAACACTAATTTTAACTGATCTTTGGGCGTAACTAAATAACTTAAGTACTATGAGAGTAAAGGCAAAACAGAAACCGTACAGGCTGTTTATAAAATTATACGCCCTCGTTTCCGTCATAAATCATCGTCTATTTCACTAAATAAATAATTAAAAACTATATAAATAAATAAAACTAAATAAATAAATAACTGTACTAAATAGTGGCTAATATGCATGCGCATATTAGCCACGCCACCAATGAGTTCGAGCCGACAGACGACTAGCGGAACCTTAACGGCTGACAGAATTTCGACAAAATTAGGCACACGGGTGGGTAGACCACGACCTGGGTTAGGACATAGGATACTTTTTATCCCGGTAGATCGGTCCCGTGGGATAATTTCCGAGCTCTATACTGGGAAACCTAAATATATATAGTAAAAAATAAGAAAATAATACTAACCTCACTCAACTTCGTACAATACTCCAACAGGTAACTCTGCAGACAATCCGCAGCAAACTTCACGACGGTACTTAACAAACCGGTCCTAGACTTAACACTCTTCTCATCTTTGCCCTTCGCACAAGTTTCGCTTGCATTGTGTATGGCGGTGCTAAGAAATGGTGCGAGGGGCTTTTGGTCGGGTGTACGTAGGAGGTCGGAATCGTCGAGGAGAATGCATTGGCTTTTTACGTGATGTTTTTGGGGTGGTATTGCTGAAATAAAAAGTGGTAGAATGAAAAAAGAAATTGTCGAAAGTATGTTGAAAACGACATATAATATTCAATAACACAATTGGAAAAGTTATGGAATAAGGAATAAGCGACATAGGTAATTAAAAAGTTTTTGATACAGGTCGATTGTGTAAGTCACCAAATCGGTTTATAAACGACGGAGTTCTAAAGACAACAAGAAAAAAAAAGCCGAATTGAGAACTTTCTCCTTTTTTTAAAGTCAGTTAAAAACAGTCTCTTGATTCGTTATTTACTATTGACGACCAATTCAAGCAATTAAAATCATAACTGATTTTAAAGGTAAATAAAATTATACCAACAGACTAAAACAAAAAGAGCTTATGAAACTAGAGAAATGAAAAAAAAATTACGAATACCATGCATATTTACAAAACTCGTACTTTTGTAAGTATGCACTGCTATTCGCCTATTATGTTAACCTAGAAAAAGCTGAAAAATACTACTATTTATGTTAGCCTGTATCATCCCACTGTTGGACAAAGGCCTCTCCCGATGGCTTCCAAGTTTTTCGATCCAGGGCTAATGTGGACCACCCGCTATCTACATTGCTTTACCATAATGTGTACTATGTGTGTGTATAGTTACCACCTAAGTAGGTGGTAACTATGTAAGGTATGAGGAACAGGGTATAAAGTTCACTCATCGACGTTATATATATGCTCATCGCGCGGTAAACTCTGCTTGCGCGATGCAGGATTTTGCGTGACGTCAATGTATTGCGTAGTTCGCATGTGGCTATGTAGATGCGGCCACAATCTAAAATGTTCATATTGTTTGTACTCACACATCAGCTCCCACTGGTCCATCATATCGTTCATGAAGGCGGTTTGCTCTTCAAACAGTCTTTTGTCCTCTCCTTTGTGTTTCTGATCGGAGGATTTCTGTGGATCTTGACTTTGTCTGGAACTAATTAATTTTTCATTAATTACATAAAGATTCTTCAGATAATTGAGCGCGACTGTTTCCAGGGTCTGATTCCCGGGTCGGTTTTTTTTTTATAAGCTTATTCTCAGTCGCCTGGCACATGGTATTATTGAGAAGAGAAAAGATTTCACAAGAAAACTAACCTAAATATCCACTTCAAAGCTTCCACATTGATCCTCTTCTCTGGCCTTCTGTGCTCTTCTGTGGGATCTACAGTTCGGTTCATATCTTCGCTGTTAGAGAAGAGAACGAACAGCACTTGTGAGTTGGGGTTTATATCCTTTATTTGATGGAGATCTAGGCAGTTCTGTGGAAGGAAAAGATAAAAAGAATTGACGATGGTTTGCTATGATATATTTACGGTATTTAATCAAATTCGCTAAATGGTAATTGACGGCTTTATAGAATTAATTAATTCAAAACTTATAGGTAGGTACTCATAAAAAGAGTACCTATCCACAAAGACAAAACATAAGCTTGGGCTGTTAGCTCCGCTAGCAACCAACACATAAATACTAGTTAATTTTTTTTTTCACATAAAACCTTTGTTATACCTAATACAAAGCAGACGTACTCACCTCACCAGTAAACACAGCAGGCTCTCTACTCCCATTCCCCACTTTTTTCACCTCACTTTTATTGCCATCCCCACTTTCCCCACCCTCCCCACCGTTCCCCGCACTTGCCATAGAATACAAATTAAACGTATTCCAAAAATCCTCTTCACTCCTAGAAGTAGTTATAGTCCCAGAAATATTCTCACTAAAAATATTCTTCCCAATTTTATCCACCCCAAAAAGATATACAGGGTTAAAATTCTTCAATATGCTGTCTCTTTTTGAATACAGGTCTGCGTGGAGTTTTTTCAAGGTCTGATGGCTGGCAACTCCTGGGTCTACATCCAGGTCTGGAGGCAGGATTATTCGGAGGCCATCTTTAAGGAATTGGTTGTTGATTTCAACCTCTAATATTGTTGTGAGATCAGTCTTATCTTGTCGTATTAGGTCCTGAAATTATGTTAAAAAAAAACATTTGAATAATGGTTTCGAGCTACGAGTAAGTTTGCCAGAGGAAGTATAGCGGACCTCGTAATAAGGATGATGCCAAATGTTTTTTTTTTTGTCCGTCAGATAGATTATTAAAAAACATAAGACTCGTATTTTTTTCTTTCTTTACGTAATCAAAAGATTACAGAAATACATTGAGTTAAAATGTGGCATGACGTCACTTCTTCAGTAGATTTCATACTGAATTGTGACGTAGCGAGCCCCCACTCCCCAACTTTAATGCGTTTTATCTAAATCATTTTTAGGGTTCTGTACCTCAAAAGGAAAAATGGGAACCTTTATAGGATCACTCATGTGCCTGTCTATCTGTTCGTCTGTCACAGCCAATTTGCTCCGAATCTAATGAACCGATTAAGTTGAAATTTGGTACTCATATGTATTTCTGTGACCTAAACACAGACGTGTAACGTAAATAAATAAATTTTGAATATGAGGGTTACTTTTGTGGTAAATAAGAAAATTTAAAAAAAAAGTTTTGCAAACTATACCGTGGGCCATATCAAATGAAAGGGTGCGAGGATCTCAAATATTTATTATTATAATTTAAAAATAAATACATTTAAAGATATTTAAGAAACCGAAACTACTGAGCTAAAAATTAAAAAAAAATACATAGAATGGTTCTTTACCCATAGATTACAAAAAATATATGGTCTTAAAATAACATGGTAAATCTCTCAATATTGTGCGTACAAACTTCCGTGTGCTGTTGGAATGTATCGGAGAACATGTTTTTGAACTGCAAAGTTAAGTTTGCATTTGAGATAAACTCATCCCAACTACATATGGAACCCTTCATTGTTCACGCACTTGGCCGGTTTTTTTAAAATTAATATGCAAAAAAAACGCGTCTAATATTTTTTTTAACTGACTGACGGACTGAATATGTAGATTTTTTTTTACCCAGGCCACGCCCCTATTGTTTTACCACAGATTTTGACATCAATTACCAGTAACTTGAAACTAAACTAAGGTTGAAAGTATCTAATTGTCATACGTGACCTTGTCGCATTTTGACGTGCAGCCGACCGAGGTCGATCATACTTCCACCATTCTTATTTTTTTAACCAAGCAGCACTACTTTATTCCGGAATGAAAAGGTGCTGTTGAAATTATAGACACACTAGCTATTGCCCGCGACTTCGTCTGCGATCCAGGATGAAAAGTAGCTTATGTCCTTACTCAGACCTAATTTCATGCAAATCAGTTCAGCCGTTTTAGCTTGACAAAGCGTAACAAACAAACACATTTTTACATTTATAATATCAGTTAGGCTGAATCGTTTAACTAAGCTCTAAGATTAGCAACACGATAGCATACTCCTTAGCTATTAGCCGTCTGCCGGCGTCATAAACTTTTTCCATAACCGGAAAGGAGAAATGGTCTGACTAGAATAGTCTAAATAATAACTACAACTAAAATACTACTGCTAAAATACTGCTAAAATTGAATGATTTTCTAGGATGGCTGATTGATGAAAATTCAGTTCCCTATACAGAATTTTACACTAACAAATGCCATAAATAATTATACTTTTGCAACTCCAGTGGGTCATATTCCAAGGTTAGTAATACTCTTAACTAGTCTCACCTCAACAGGCAGTATATCCCAGGGCCTCTTATTGCATTCCAGCTCCTCAACCAGCTCAAACTCAGAGTTGCCGAGAGTGAGGTGCACCTGGCGCTGGTTGCTGCTGCCGTATTGGATGCGAACCTGAGGTACAAAGATGAGCGATATTAAAATATTTGATGAATGAGAATTGAGTTTAATAGGTATTCTAATCTGGCAACACCGTTTTACAAAAGCAGTTAGTTTTTCTTATGTAAAAGAAGTCTGTAATCATTGCAGATAGTTAACTGATTCAGGCGTGACCTTCCGGAAATCCATTATAAAATACAATAGTACGTACATATATTTAGTAACTAATACCGTTTAGCTATTCCTAAAGAGTCATAAAAAACCCTGTAAGAAATCGACACGTGTTTCACCTCTCAACGAGGAATCCTCAGGATGATGATTGACTTGTCGCGAACCCGAACACGACATGTTGCCACGCCGAGCGTCGAGCATAGAAAACTTGCATCTCCTGTTTTCTGCTAAATCCTGTTCGGCAATCTCCTGTTTTCTAGGAACAGTTAAGCGGAATAGGTTACTAAATGTATCTTCGTACTATTGTATTTCAGAATATTGTAGTCAACTTACTAGAGTTAGTCAAAATGTCGTGTTTTGTGGTATATTTTTGTTGGAGATCCTAAATAAATAAATAATAACGTCAACCAATAATAATCACGATATTTGACAACAGATAAAATTAATAGGCATTCAAAAAGCAGGGAAACTTCTTTCTACTCTTTGGTCAGAGATTACTAATTCTTTAGCTTTCTATTATTTTGTGTTCCTGACACGGGTCCGTCATAAAATCATCATCATCGGTTAGGTATTATCTCCTTCTACTCACCCATCGACATCCTCTGGGCGGAGGATCAGGCAGCAGCTGATGTCCTAGCAGACAGTGCAACAACCGAGCACGTGCAGATGGCGACGTTCCAAGTAGTACCAGCGCGGTGGAGCGAAGAGACTGGGTCCCTACCTCTTGCACTGCTGTAAACACTTCTGGATCTGGGAAGAGAGAGGATTTATTATAGGGATTTAAATTGCAGTGCGGTTTGCAAATCAAACTAGCAGACCAGCTATAACCTGGGTGTCTTCAAGTCGAGAGTGAATAGATTACTTCTAGGAAAACGTGTTCCAGGGTCGACCACACCATCGCTTACCATCAGTTGAGATACTGGTCAAACGTGAGCCGCCACACGCAGCCGCAGTCATGATCATGTGCGTGAATAATAAAGTAAAACTAAAAAACTAAAAAAAAAAGTCTTCCAAAAAAAAAAACACTACAAAGTGAAAAATTACTTTAAATTCGGAAGTCTGTGTCTTTGGTTTTGAATTTTCGTTTTTTGCCACCGACTTCCGAAATTAAAGTTATAGCACACTTTTTAGTGTTTTTTCGGAAGTCGGTTGTTTTTTCTTTTGTAAAAAGTTTTTATTTTTCACTTTTTAGTTGTGGTACCTACCCCACACAAATTTGAATACTGCCTGCTATGTAAATAACAGTGAGAGGAACTTATCATATCATCCACATACTAAATAGGAAAAAATACGTAATATTGAAGCTCACTCAAAAACTATCCAAGCAGACTTAATAATAAAAAAATATATATACGCTACGAACATAGAACCTCCTCCTTTTTGGAAGTGGGTTAATAAAAACCAAAATCAGGGGTGTGTTTTTCAATGTTATCCATATTATTTAAATAAAGATCCCAATGAATTATGTACATATGATAGAGGAAAGAAAACTGATAGGGTATGACAAACGTGTCACAAAACACTAGTAGGTATAATAATTTATTCTAAAATTCCGATCGGATGCAGTGCAAGCGTTCTTTGCATTCTTGTTATTTTCGCAAGGACAATTGCACAATATGCAGTAACCAGTTTCTATTATAAATACATAGTGGTCCGATGACCTCAGAATGACGTCATTGTAGTGCAACTACGTACAGTTATTTTGTCATAATCGGTTCGCTTGGGACAGGAAAAGGGGGATTTTGCTGTATGCGGCAATTAATTGGCGTTAACGAGCTATGCTAGGCGTGAACAGTCCCACCTTTTTGCTTCGTTAGTATTTTTTTCAGTTTTAGATTATTATGTGCATGACTATTTCATTTCATTAGAATGTGATTGGCGTTAAAATTAGGGAAGGATGAATAATCCTTTGGTGAAATTGAACTGAAGTACTAAATATAGAACCAGTAGATATTAATAACATTCTAAGGCGAGGAGTCGAGTTCTAGTCTAACCGGATACAGCTGAATACCAGCTTGTATTCTAAGGCTCGAAGGACCAGAAAGCTTAATTTTTTATGTTGTTTGTCGCAGTATATTTTTTTTTTTCCTATGCTGGACATAGGCGATAGCATCACAGACGATTGGTCTTTCCCTTCTTCATCCAACGGATTAGCACGACCTTCACCAAGTCGTCGGACCACTTAGTAATACTAGGCTAGGCTATTATTGTCCCACTGTCGGGCAAAGGCCTCTTCTCATACACAGAAGGCACGAGCATTGATCACCACGCTTGCTCGAGATGATATTTAGACTTCAAATTGATATTTACTGTACTTAGATCCAGGTTTCCTCGTGATGTTTTTCAGACCACTTACCAAAGTGCAATATATCAGCCACATCGTGCAATGCGCGCTGCGTGTCTCTGACGAGTCCTCGGAGCGTGCGCGTGCGCACAGCTACGCGGCGCGACCACACGCTGCCGCCCGCCATCACTGGCGCCCCCTAGCCGAGTGGCGGGTGGGATGGATTGCATGCGGTGATATCTGGAAAGAAAAAGAGACTCTTGAATGACGCAAATCTGAATTTAATTTGAGTTGTAGGTAGATCTATTATTTCCATTTCCTAATTCTTTATGTACCTACACAAAATATAACTGAATACTACTAATTTAGAAGATTAATGACGCAAAATTTTTGCGTCATTAATCTTCTAATCGTGCTATTTACAATTTGAAGCTGTGGTCTGGAAGTAGGGATGTGTCGCGCTATGATTCTTTCAATGTCTAGTGACAAATGGCTTAAAGATATTAATTACGCTCAAATCAAAATAAAATCATTTACGAAACTAAGTTATTTTCAATATTTTCAGCTCACAACCATTCTACAATACAAAATTCATAAGCTATTTTACTGACAACCAGCCTATTACTGGATATTAGTGACACAATCTTAATTTAATTGTTTTTCTCGTAGATCTGCGTGCAAGTAGGGGTTGGGCGAATCGTTACTGCATAACATACATAATACAGCCTTTATTCTCTGATTGTAATGGCAATCAGCGGATTCGTATTGTATCGATAGAATCTTCCTTTTTGCGTGTCGCTGGCAAACTAAACTCAAAATCAAAGCGTTTATTTCAAGTAAACCATTTAAAGAAACTTTTGAATTGTCAAAGAGTCGGTCAGTTAGTCAGAAAGCTGAAGCTGGTTGTCCATTCCAAAAACGTAGATCCTTACGGAGAAGAACAAGCAAGGAACTCCAAGGAGACTATTTTAAATCAAGATATTACAAAATCCTAGGTAAATAGATTATTCTTGTTGCTCCTACATATGAAAACAATATTTAAAAGATGTTCCCCGCTCACGAAGATGACGCGTGGATTAGCACCATCCAGCTCAACTATTTTGTAGGGATCTAAATAGACTGGGCCCTGAATTAACAAATCAAAATTAACATAATATGGATTTCAGTCAATACATTCTTTAATAGTCTAACCTAACCCAACTCAGCAGAAGTTACGCTTGGCGGTTAATTTTGACCTAAAACGCCACAGTATGGCAATCTTAGTACACTAGCATACATCCTTATCGATACGAGCTATACGAGGGTAGTCATGAAAAGATTAGCGGTCAGCAAAGTTCGTAGCGGGATATCTAAGTTTTAGAACCCATAACATGTGAAGATATAATGTTATCAGTCTCTGTAAAGGTGCTGCACACTATCATTACAATAGATTTTCGGAGCTCGTGGTTAAATAATAACAGCCGTACGGGTCGATCGAAGGTTAAGCTACGCTTGCCGCGGTCAGTCCGTAGATGGGTGACCATCCATTACATATCAAGACCCCTCCGTGCCTCGGAAAGCACGTTAAGCCGTTGGGGTCCCGGCTGTCATTCGTAGATCTTTGACAGTCGTTACGGGTCGTCATCGTCAGAACCAGAAACCTGAAAGTCTGACAACCAGTCTTACCAAGGGGTATCGTGTTTACTAGTAACTGGGTTATGGAGATCAGATATTCAGTCACTTCATGTAAAATACTGGTATTCAGCTGCAACCGGTTAGATTGGAAGCCGACCCAACATAGTTGACAATAGGTCAGGCAGATTGCATTCATTCAGTCTCCTGACTGTTCTTGTCATTATATTTGTCTACCAACTAAGGCTAATGACTGAAACATGAAATCGTCTAATATAATAGGATCGAATGCTTTGACATCCTCCGTCAAAGCAAATAATTAAGTCAACAAACGAGATCACGATGTGGGAAGAATTGTAGGCAGGCCTGCCCGAATCGTGCTTAAACCATGATTCTTGCCATTATCAAACTGCGTAATGAGCGTCCACATTTGCCGTCAAGAAATGCCTAAACCAACATCACATTACGTTCATTTTACAAAAAAAAAAAAAACAAATTATAACAAAAAAAGCCACAAAAACAACGCGTTCAAGAACGTTTAGTTCACACTCGGTACAGTGAGTTTGACGCAAGCGCAACTAATACGTTCTTTATCACAGAATAAGTACAGAAGTACCGGTACAATGGCGCGATAAGAAACTCACACAGTCAACTACTTAAACGGTACATTACACTCGCGGTTTAATGTCGTAGATTGCATGACGCCGACTTGTGATGGCTAGAAAGAGTGACTACCGAGATGACGGCGAATAGAGAAGTGTGGAGAAAAAAATAAAGTTATAAAAACTAAAACTCAACTTGGACAAAGTTAAAAAAGAAAACATGACTATATGTCCTCTAGAGGGCGCCATATTCATGCCGATCGATCAAGATGCTTCCAACGATACCATTTGTCAAATAATGACGAGTAGTTTAGAATTTAAGAGGGAATAGACGAACAACGTTCAAAATCATAACCCTCCTTTTGGCGTCGCAGCAGTCGGGTAAAACAAGACATGTTGCACCGACCCCAAATAAATTAGGATAAGGGAAGGAGAATGATGATTGCATGACGCCTACTTGTGGTCAAATCAGGGCAATTAGGAATTTAACAACCAGGACGCAACATACTCAAAACATTTAGGGGCACGCCAAGCCAAGTAAAAACATCATCATATATATTCTTGAGGGGTCTAAAATGGGTAGTTTCGTGTTCTTTAAAGATTTTACTAATTATGATTAACTAGCGACCCGCCCCTGCTTCGCACGGTTTTTACAACTTGAATAAACATTGAAAATTTTAAATATATTTCAAAGTATTTATCTTTAATTGAATATTTAAACACATTAATCTTCCGAAATAAATTCTCTACATGACAGTGAAAACCGCATCAAAATCTAGCATACATAGCATTGGCATAGTTTAGGAGAACTAAGCGGACACACAGACAGACACGAAAAGCAACTTTATTTTATACTATTTATATTCGAATTCGAATTATTTTATGTCACATAAACCTACATGGGCACTTATGAAACATCAGAATCTAGTTGCACGGTTCCAATTGGTCGTTTCCCACGGAGAGTAGCTGGCAAGAAACTCCACGGTTAGTTACTCTTTTAAAAATAAATGGTTATTACAATGTTTTCAAATTACAGTGTTAATAGGTTTAAGAGGACAGTGTAGGCCTATCAACAAGTATCAGGTACTTAGCAAAATAGAAAATGATCCACAAGTCTACAGCCTACAACATTCTCACATTCACAAAATCTAAAAGAAAAGAATCTATATAAAAGATAAATAAAATAATAAAAATAAGGACCTATTTAAACCAAATGACATGATTGCCACTACAGCTGTAACAAATATAATTTGATAAAAATATAGAATATTGTAGGTAAGTATATAATGTCAAATAATGAAGATTATGTCAAGGATGTAAAAAAAAAACATCGTAATTTGGGAGCAGTTAATAGACATTTGCATAGTTATGCCGTTAATGAGGTACTAGGGAAGCCACATGTGTAGAAGGAATTATTGCCAGACTTCCTTGTCTTCAACATAGTCTTTAATCTTATGATATGCTTTTTAGATAAGGTCATGTTTGATGTTGGTTTTGAACTTTCCATCGCTTATTTCTGTAACCGACTTTGGCATCTTGTTATAAAAGCGGATACTGTTTATAGGAAATGACTTACTAGATTTAGTTAATCTAAAGGGTATCACAATTTCATGTTTACTACGTGTATTTATATTATGAAAATCGCTTCTTATTGTGAAAAGTCCTAAGTTTTTGCGAACATACAAAATACTTTCTAAGATATAAAGAGAAGGCTGAGTCAGTATATCAATTTCTTTGAATTTATTTCTAAGGGACTCACGAGGACTCATTTTGTAGATCGCGATTATAGATAATTATAGTTGTAGAAAATACGAAGAATACCTACAGACATGATGTCATCATCTGCCTAGAATTTTCCCAACTACACACATCAAAAGTGTCTAGGGATCAAGCATTTTTATGCGGATTTCTTGAGATTGAGATGTGGCTTTGTAATAAATTTATGATTATATAAATTTATATGGATCCTTTTTGGTGCATTTCATAATTTGAAACAGGAACTGTTAATCAAATTCGAGTAAAACATGAAAATCAGCTGTCAATATTTTCCCTATAAAAACATACAACGCATTGAAGACATTATTAGTGCTACTGTTTCCCTACTACTGATTAAAACCAACGTTATTATGGAGCGGCGACGTCATTTAAGCAGGGAAGAAATGCTCAGAGCTGTGGGAATGATAGAAGCTGGTTCCCGGCAACGTACTGTGGCTTTAGCTCTGAATACAAGTCAGAGTGTTATCAGTCGACTTTGGACACGTTACCGAAGCACTGGTACCGTGGCTGAGCGCCATGGAGGACGGTATCGCTGCACCACACGGAGACAAGAACGATACATTCAAATCTTAACTCGAAGAGCTCCAACAATAACCGCCATGATGTTAGCCGTGAGGCTTCATCACTCTTCAGGGAACTTAATTAGCGACCAAACAGTCAGAAACCGCTTGCATGAAGTGAACCTTCATTCCCGAAGACCGCTACGGGTACCACCTATAGCAATGCACAATCGTAGGATTCGATATCAATGGGCTCTTGAACACAGAAATTGGGCAGAAGAACAATGGCGTTTCGTGTGCTTTTCTGATGAGTCTCGTTTTGGTATGAGACCGGATACAAGACGTATACGACACTGGAGAACCCCTGGACGCCAACAGCGATTAAAATCCTGCCAGGAAGTCCATCCTTATAGTGGTGGAACCATCATGGTATGGGCGGGTATTTGGATCGGCGGAAGAACTGAGTTGATTTGGATCAGAGGCAACCTCAACGCTCAAATTTATGCTGAGACGATTGTATCTGACGTCATCGTTCCTCTACAAGTGCAAATCGGTCCCTTATTTCAGTTAATGCATGATAATGCACGACCGCACACCGCAAGAGTTGTAAGACAGACTCTCGCCGCAGCTAACATCAATGTCCTGCTCTGGCCTGCTCAGTCGCCAGACTTGAACCCGATTGAGCATGCATGGGATATGCTACAGAGAAGAGCTCTGCCGAATATGGAGGGTATCCAGTCGCAAGAAGACCTTTTTTTGTTGTTGCAACGAACATGGGCGGCCATTCCACAGCGTGATTTGGATGAACTCATTTTGAGTATGCCAAACCGATGTTCTTGTGTTGTTAGTGTTCGCGGTAGAAACACGGATTATTAATTGTTTAAGTTACCCAATAAAATTTTAAAGAAAACTGTTATTTCAGTCTTTTTTTCGAACTTTAATGTTAGTGGTTCAAATGTCAAAAATCCCTTTATTAGGAAAATGGCAAATTTCTTTATTAATGCAAAGGTGACTTGGTTTATCGTTACTGTGACAAACGAAAACACTTTATTTGATGAATCCTTAAAGAAAATTTTAATTAATATCAATCAGGAGAAAAGTTATTGCAAAAATATATGTTGATCCCTAGACACTTTTGATGTGTGTATGTTGGGGTGTTCGACGCGGTGCTGTCCTAAAACCGAGCGTATTCTTTTTACCCGACTACGGCGAAGCAAAAGGAGGGTTATGATTTTGACCGGTTTGTATGTTTATCTGTTACCTCATAATTTCTAAACTGCTCATTATAATTTGACAAATGAGGTATCGTAGGAAGCTTCTTGATCGTCCGCTGGTTATATGCTGAAGTCACATTAAATTAATAATGAAGCCCTATAGAGGACATAAGGACAAAAGTCATGAACTAAAAAAAAAATATGTTGCCGTGTTGGTTATGAAATGAAAGGGCTTAATTAGCGTATTCCAAAAATATATACAGTATAACCCCAAAATAATTTAAATAAAAATAAAATAAAACTAAAACCCAACTACGACAAAAAGTCATCTAAATACTCTCAAAAAGGTATAAACAAGGTATCACAGACAGACAAATAAAAAATCCGGAGTCACACGTCATCTGATCGATTTATCCTAAATAGTGTGAATCCGGATAATTAGTCTGTCTGTGACGTCTTGTTTATACCTTTTTAGGGTTCTGTACCTCAAAAGGAAAAAACGGAACCCTTATAGGATCACTCGTGTGTCTGTCTGTCTGTCTGTTCGAGTGCCACAGCCAATTTGTTCCGAATCTAATGGACCGATTAAGTTGAAATTTGGTACACATATGTATTTCTGTGACCCAAACACGAATGTGTAACGTAAATAAATTAATTTTGAATATAGGGGTCACTTTTGGGGGGCAAATAAGAAAATTAAGAAAACAGTTTTTCTAACAGTATCGTGTGACATATCAAGGTCTATGTCCGGTATCGTAGTGCTTGTTTCAAGGATCTTAAAAATATTTTTATATAATTTTAAAATAAATGCTTTTAAACATATTTATGAAATTCGATGAAAATTTACCGTTTCCCGCCCCCCCTAATCTCTGAAACTACTGGGCCTAAAATTTTGAAAAAAAATGCATAGTATGGCTCTTTACTCATAGATTACAGGAAAACCTAAATAACATGCTAAATCTCTCAATATTGTGCGTACAAACTTACATTTGTAGTTGGAATGTATGGGAGAACATGTTTTTCAACTACAATGTTAAGTTTGTTCTTGGGATAAATAAATTCATCTCAACTACGCCTTCATTGTGCGTAATCCGACACGCACTTGGCCGGTTTTTTAGATGACTTTTTGTCGTAGTTGGGTTTTAGTTTTATAACTGTTTTGTTTGTGAAAATTCCAATGGTCCTTCGTAAACTATTTTATATTGTGTCACAATCGTTACGCTGATGATTGATATAATGAATGATTCATTTCAGCACAGATTTAGTCATTCACACGTGTTTAACTACGCCATTTGATCTCGTGTTTGGAAGGACCAGAAGCTGATTTTCGTATAAAATTTTAAAGCAGTTACAGCGCCAAGATGAAACTAAAAATAATTAAGAGCTTTGGGGTTTATGATTTCTTTAGTATTGATTGACAGAAAACTTAAATATATGTCCATTGTGTCAGATAATTTTTTAATCGCATTTCAAGAAAGCGTTCGACATTTTTCATTTGTTTCGTGGTTGGAAACAACTGTTTCTATTCTTATGCTCATACTTTGCACTTGCCTACGTTGTATTTATTGTTCTAAACTGTATATTTATGTAAGGTGTTCATAATTTCCATTTCCATACAATTTGCAACTACAGTGTGAGTTTTTATAATGTGCACATAGTGAAATGAGGGAATGTATGCTTAATTTAATCGTTGGTTTTTTTTTTGGTGTGAAAACTTCTTTAGGCGCGTTGGGCATTTTTGAGATGGGACTAATCCATTATTTCGTGAGACTGTGATGACACCAGCTTTTGACCATTAAAAAGACATCAACGCGTTGATTACCGCGGTGCACTGTATTTTATTTTTCTTTGATAAAATTAAGTAAGTATAGATTCCCTCATTTCGATATGTGCATATCATAAAGACTCACAATGTGTCAACTTTCTCTTCTCACCTCACAAAACGTGACAAGTAGACGGTACCGCTATTATCTAAGCGACTACATACATTAACCTCTGTAAACCTATGTGATAAGCACTAATTAGCGTGTTTACACTGTTCTCCTACAATCTCTTTTAGTACAAAAGTTTTTTTTGGAAAGTAGGCACTAGACTAGGCATCTACCTACTTAAGTTAATTTTATTTGATGATTTTTAAACAACTTGGCTGGAAAACTTGTACGTTTTTTTTTAACTTTTATTTTCAAATGAGCTTCCCACTTTGCAAGGCTAAAAAAATATTAAAGTTCAAATGTATCATTTTTATCAGCTCATTTTTTTGCCTAAAATAGCTGATTATGTTTGAACACGACTTTCCCATATCACAAACGTCGAAGTCGATGAAATATTTCAACTTACTTCATTACAAATCATGGTTTCCTGATCCACGACAGCCGGGACCAACGGTTTAACATGCTTTCCGAGGCACGGAGGAGTCTCAGTATTTAAAAATAGTCACCCATCCATGGATCAACCCCGGCAAGCGTAGCGTAACCTGATGGATCGACCCGTGTGCGGCTGTTATTTCGTAGCCACGAGCTCCTCAGTGCTCCTCAGTATTAAGGTTGCCAGATTTTATTTTCTTTTTTAAAGGACAAACGCTCATTTAGTTAAAAAAGGGATTTCAATAAAAAACATGTAATTGCTACATAAAGTTTAAAGAAGATCGTGTAAGTTTCAATATATCTTTGTTTGATTTAACATGTTTGTATCTAAATTAAATGCAGTTATTGTTATAGTCATAGTTGAAAATGGTCATTAATTCACTCTTTATCAAATCGGGGGGTACAACTGTTGAGGACATCATTCCATTTCAAGACCATCTGCGAAAAAGTCCTTTCCACAAAACAGTTGGAACTAGGGATACCTACTGAAGATAAACGATACATTTAATTAGAAAAATGTTAGGGTCATTTTTGGAAAAGCTTCCGTGATTTTTTTCCACTTCTCAATGTCAATCAACCGTCGTGCGATAGGTTTAATTAAAGTCTGTTTATTGAAAGCTGAGAGTAAAAAAGAGCGGCAAATAAAAAAAAATACCAACAACAAATATGAAATAACGTATTTGATACTTGAATATTTTTATGCAGAATAGTTATTTTTGTTTTTACAGATTAATAAGAAAGCATAATTGTAGCAAAAAATTAAATACGGTTTTTACGGTTTTAAAGCTGTGTCTCCTGCGCATATTTTTTCGAAATATTTCACAAAAATCCTTACATATTTAACATTTGTTTTCATACACAAGTTGTCTCCTGCGTATTAAAATATTTTTAGATTACATCTAGGTACACATTTTGTGTAAATGTCGTAATGAGTTCCGACGAAGAAGACGTACTTAAAAAGTATCTCTACATCGTCAGTTTATCACAACTTGTTCACAATTATTCACAAGACAATATAACCTCAAAACCTGTGTTGAATGTCAGTGACAGACGTCTGTAAATAAAACAAACCCTTCCCCCTTCACCCGCGCAGAGAATGTTTTCCATGCAGCTCGGAAAACAAAAACATCGTGTTAGCATACACAAATGTGTATGGCCATGCCTCTTTGTTTCGATGTTTTTATGTAATGTCTCTAAAAAACAGCGCAGGAGACACGGCTTTAGTCACGAAGAAATTAATATTACAAAACTATTTATGTTAAATATTGTTACGAGCTGGGTATGGGATAAATTAATTATTACCGATCAGACAATTAAATAACTTTATTAAACACAAAACACTTAAAACGTAATCACAAATACACTACTGATCACTATTCGCTTAGATATCGCACTTCTAGTTCACTTCGATTCGCTTCGTTGTATCGCCTAAATCAGACTGACTCATCGTGTTTTTTTTTTTTTTTTTTTTTTTTTTTTTAACGGGCATCTCGCAGTTTTGACCACTAAGGTCTTGGCTGCTTAACTGGACTTTCCTGTGGGTGCCTTAAGCTGCTACACTCAAAGCCTCCAGCCAGGGGCAAAATACTAAACTAAATTAAAACTAGGCGAACGCTCGCTAAGGGCACCCCCTGTGGGGTACGAACCTCGGCTTAGGGCGTCGCTGAGGGGAGGACAGCAAGAAGGGACAGGCTGGATCAAAATTGGTTTATATCATGATTATTAAGCGGGGTAGTTTTAAAGCTACGTGCTCAGCGGCAACAACTTGCTGGCACCTCGTTTTCGAGCAAGGGTCGGGGAGGAGTATCAATTAATCAGGGACACGGTCGCGATCGCAAAGGACCTCGGCGGCGAGGTCGGAATGACGGGAGGCGTCTGTTTTTGTATATTGTACTGGTGGCCCTATTCTGCTCTTGGAGGAGTGTGATGGGATCATCAGGGTCGGAAAGTATGACTCATCGTGTGTCGGCGCTCTGCTTTTATACCGCCAATATTCAAGAACATTCTGGCTATGTGTAGAACGGTTCCAGAAAAACATCAACAAATAAACATTACCAGGAAATACAAAAGTAGTAGGTATAAAAAATAATAACCTACTTGTACCGAATAAAGAAATAGGTACTTTATGCCCTAGGCGTACGGTCGAAATTACAATGACGAGTTCTAATATTGTTTATAAGTAGTTACCTACTTAACTTCAAACTAATAATAATGGAATGCTTCTCGAAGTTTTTAGCGCAAACACACTGTAATCCGTGCTTTCTCGAAAGATCTCGTACGTACGACGTAACACTGTCCCCTCCTTAGACATGCTCGTCCCGAGCATCATTAGCCCCGTAGTATCGGGCCAATCGGTCTACATGAACAATCTTAGGCGCACCTCGTAGACCCTTCTGTATTCGGTAGGTGACATCGTTGATCCTAGTCACGACTCGGTATGGTCCATCCCAATTTGCTTGCAATTTCGGAGACTTCCCCTTGCTCCGCACTGGGTTATGTAACCACACCAGTGAACCCTCGTCGAAACCCCTACTGTTTGCCTTGCGGTCATAACGGGTCTTCATCTTCTCAGACATCTGTTGGCCGGATTGTCGGATATGCTCATAAACATCATTCAACTTGTTACGCAAATCATTTGCGTAATTTGTTACACTACGTGGAGCATCAGGGGGAGCTCCAGTGATTAAATCTGCAGGCAACCGTAATTCTCTTCCAAAGTTCGCGAAGGCTGGCGTCACAGTCGTACTTTCGTGGACTGCGCTGCGGTAGGACAGCAGAAACGGCTGTATGTGCTTGTCCCAATCCCTCTGCCTGCTTTCCACGACTTTTGCCAGATATCTCTCCAACGTTTGGTTGAATCGTTCCACCATTCCATCAGATTGTGGGTGGTAAGAGGTGGTTCTGGTTTTGTAGGTACCCATCAATCGACAAGTTTCCTGAAATACTTGCGATTCAAAATTCCTTCCTTGATCGCTGTGTATTTCTAAGGGTACTCCAAAACGACAGAAAACTTCCTGAACTTATTTATCTGCGACAGTTGTAGCTTCTTGGTTAGGAATGGCGAAGACTTCTGGCCACTTTGTGAAGTAATCCATGACCACCAGGAAGTACTTGTTTCCGCTCTCACTTTCTGGAAATGGTCCCGCAACGTCTAGTGCTATCCGTTCCCAAGGGGCTCCAACGTTGTACACTTTTAATGCACCTCGGCTGCGTGTGTGGGGTCCTTTCACGGCCGCACAACTGGTACATTTGCGACACCAGTCCTCCACATCATCTCGACAGTGGATCCAGTTAAAGCGTTCTCGAATTTTTAGTAGAGTCCTTTTCACTCCCATATGTCCTCCTGAACATCCATCATGGTAGAGCCGTAGAACTTCCGGCACCTTAGCTTTAGGGACAACCATTTGTAGATGACAGCTGTCCCCTCGAGCGTTTTCCCATTTACGGCACAAGACTCCATCCTGGATCGCCAAGCTGTTCCATTGCGCCCAATAAATCTTCGTGGTGGAACTCATCGCAGCCACATCACTCCACTTAGGTTTAGGAGCACCAGCTTTGACCCACTCGAAGATCGGTTTGATGTCCGAGTCATTTTGCTGAGCCTGCTGTAGGGTTTCCTTCCATTCATCGCTGAGATCTGTTCTAAGCATCCTCACGGGCACTACTTCCTTAGTCTCTTGCCTAGCACAGTGCTTACAGTCTTCGGGACAAGGTCTTCTTGACAAGGCGTCTGCGTTACCGTGAGTTCTCCCACTGCGATGTTCAGTTATGAAGTCAAACTCTTGTAGTAGTTCAATCCATCTCGCCACTTGCCCCTCTGGATTCTTAAACTGTAATAGCCACTTCAATGCAGCATGGTCAGTTCGTAATTGGAATTTACGTCCCAGCAAATATTTACTGAAGTGCTGCAATGTCTTTACTACGGCGAGTAGCTCCCGTCTTGTAACGCAGTAATTTCTTTCTGGTTTGGATAAAGACTTGCTGAAGTAAGCTATCACAACCTCTTGGTCTCCTTTCCGTTGAGACAGCACGCCCCCAATTCCAGTATTACTTGCATCGGTGTCAACTATGAAGTCATTTTCAGTGTCAGGATATCCCAAAATAGGTGTATTGCACAGACGTTTCTTTAATTCCTGAAATGCGACGTCGCAGTTCTCGTCCCAACAGAATTGCCGCTTTTCCTCAGTGAGTTTGTGCAGAGGTTTCGCAATGTCGGCAAAATTCTTGACAAACCTTCGATAGTAGGAGCACAAACCCAGAAATGCTCTAACTTGTGTCCTGTCTTTCGGAACTGGCCAATCCTTGACGGCGATTACTTTTTCTGGGTCTGTTTGAACACCTTCCCCCGAAACTATGTGTCCTAAAAAGTTTACTTGTTGTCTGAAAAACGAGCACTTTTTCGGACTTAACTTGAGATTTGCTGTTTGGATTTTCGACAGCACTCGGTTGAGGTTTTTAAGGTGATCTTCAAATGTACGGCCCACGATGATAATGTCGTCTAGATATACAAGACATGCGTCTCCAATCAATCCGGCGAGTACTTGTTCCATCAACCTTTCAAACGTCGCAGGAGCATTGCACAAACCGAATGGCATAACTTTAAACTGCCACAACCCTTTTCCTGTTGAAAATGCAGTTTTCTCCTTATCCTTCGGGTCTATTTCTACTTGCCAGTAGCCACTTTTCAGGTCAAGTGTGGTAAACCACTTCATACCAGTCAGCGTATCCAGTGTGTCATCGATCCTAGGCAGCGGGTAGCTGTCCTTCTTCGTGACGTCGTTCAGTCGTCGATAATCCACACAGAAGCGCATACTGCCGTCCTTTTTCTTTACCAGGACCACAGGAGAACACCATGGACTCGATGAAGGTTCTATAACACCGTCCTTTACCATTCCCTCAATCATGGTTTCCACCTCTTTTTCTCGTGCAACTGGCAGTCTTCTTGGTCGCTGACGGATTGGTAACTCGTTGCCTGTATTAATCTTATGCTGAACAAGTCCAGTTCTCCCTATGTCAGCATCGTTTGAAGAGAAAGTGTCGGCGTACTGAAGTAACATCTTCTTAGCCTTGTCCATTTCTCCTTTAGTTAAATCGCAGTTTTCCAAAAGCGTTGACACGTCAAATTTTGCACTACGAATTTTATTTCCGGTAGGCGGATCCTGCAATTGACGCATGCAAGCTACTTCCTCGCAAGTACCGATCAAGGTGCCCTTCTTGATCACATGCTCCTTGTCACTTGGATTCAGTATGCGTACTGCTGAGACGTTGGTGGCCTTGACCAGAGTACGTGCCATCTTCCATGGGAAGTCATTGTTCACCCTTTCTATCAGAACACTTCGATCTTTGTGTCTAGAATTCTGTGGTAAACTAATTGGCACTATTGTTTCTGATCTGCGAGGAAGCACAATCTCTTTCAAGCAGTACACTTTTCCTGATGGTGCACCTTCCATGAAGACTTCATCTGAACCACATTTCAATACTCCTTGATCAACGTCGATCTCGCAACGATGTTTCCGCATGAAGTCCAAGCCCAAGATGCAATCGTCCACTATATCGGCCACGATGACATTGTGCTGGTAAGTTCTATCACCCAATTTTAATTCCACCTCCTTCTTGCCTCGGACGATTATGTGCTGACCGGTAGCTGTTACTAATCGTATACGGTCGTGGTTGTCGACGTAGTCCCCAAGAAACCGACTTGCTAGGTGAGAATTGACGACTGTGTGAGAAGCTCCAGTATCCAACGTCAGTTTGCATGGTGTTCCGTTGACTTCGCCTTTGATGGTCAGGCTGTTCCCATCATGTGCTTGCGAGATCAAGATTCTCGGGGCTCTTTCAATACCAGCCAGCACCCGCCCCCCAGTCCTGGCATTTACTCGTTTCCCTGCTGTGGCTGGGCAGTCACTTCAGCCACCCTTCCCTGCTGGTCTTCTCTCGGGGTGCTGCGCTTAGGACAGCTTGACCGAAGATGACCCCTTTCTCCGCAAGTGTAGCACCTAGGACTGTACCCTTGCGGCCGGTCGCGTACAGGTGATGCTACAACCTCCCTGACGCGGTGCGTTCGGTGGTCCTGCCTCACTGCCTCTACTTCTAAGGCATGGGCCAAGGCGTCTTTCAGCGTCTCATGATGCCCAAGTCTCACAGCGGCTCTAACTTCTAGGTCGCGTATTCCATCAACGAACCCTTGTACCAGATTCCCATCGATAAGTGCAGGGGCAGACTGGTATGCTTTCCGAACCAGCTTTTCAACTTCGAGGGCCCACTGCTGTAGGTTCTCGGTACTACGTTGAACACGATCCTTCAACTTAGCACGAAATACGTGCTCCAGGTGCGCGTCGCCGTATATGGACTCTAACGCCTCCAGCAGCTGCTCGTAGGTTACATTCTTGCCGAGCGCCTCAAGAATGTTTAGGGCCTGGTCTCGGAGGCCCAAGGTGAGCGCGGTCATGGCTTGCGGTTTTGTCCATCCATTCGCCTTCATAACAGCCTCAAATTGAATTTTATAAGCCGACCACGAAGATGTGCCATCGAATGGAGGCACCTTAAAGCCCCGCGCTGAAGGTGCAGCAACTACTGAAGCTACAGTCACGTCTCCAGTCTTCAGTTCCCCCAAAGCCTTCTTCACTCCAGCGATCTGAACTTCGGCTTCTGAGAGGCGATTCTCGTGCTGCTGTACCTGATCCTTCATCACCTTTAGGTCTTTGCCAAAAGTTGCATGAAGATCCTTTATGAGGAGCATCTGCTCGTCTTGGCGGCGGACCTGCTCCTCTTTATCTCGCTGCAACTGCTCTTCCAACCGGCGAGCCTGCTCCTCTTGACGGCGAGCCTGCTCCTCTTGACGGCGAGCCTGCTCCTCTTGACGGCGAGCCTGCTCCTCTTTGACTCGCTGCAACTGCTCTTCCAACCGGCGAGCCTGCTCCTCTTGACGGCGAGACTGCTCCTGTAGCAGCGCCATTAAAGCTGACAAGTCTGGCGCCATTGATGCTGTAGGAACTGCGGATGGGCCAGCAACTGGCACTGACGTAGGCTGGACACCACCCGGTGTCTGTGTTGGAGAATGTCCAAACCGCCTTTGGTCCATGTCCTGCTGTCGCTGACTCCTGGTACGGATACCGTCCGTGTCGTCCTTCGGTAGGATTGGCATAATTTATCCCTCACTTCTGACACCAAATTGTTACGAGCTGGGTATGGGATAAATTAATTATTACCGATCAGACAATTAAATAACTTTATTAAACACAAAACACTTAAAACGTAATCACAAATACACTACTGATCACTATTCGCTTAGATATCGCACTTCTAGTTCACTTCGATTCGCTTCGTTGTATCGCCTAAATCAGACTGACTCATCGTGTTTTTTTTTTTTTTTTTTTTTTTTTTTTTAACGGGCATCTCGCAGTATGACCACTAAGGTCTTGGCTGCTTAACCGGACTTTCCTGTGGGTGCCTTAAGCTGCTACACTCAAAGCCTCCAGCCAGGGGCAAAAAACTAAACTAAATTAAAACTAGGCGAACGCTCGCTAAGGGCACCCCCTGTGGGGTACGAACCTCGGCTTAGGGCGTCGCTGAGGGGAGGACAGCAAGAAGGGACAGGCTGGATCAAAAATGGTTTTAAATCATGATTATTATGCGGGGTAGTTTTAAAGCTACGTGCTCAGCGGCAACAACTTGCTGGCACCTCGTTTTCGAGCAAGGGTCGGGGAGGAGTATTTACTCAGGGACACGGTCGCGGTCGCAAAGGACCTCGGCGGCGAGGTCGGAATGACGGGAGGCGTCTGTTCTTGTGTATTGTGCTGGTGGCCCTATTCTGCTCTTGAAGGAGTGTGATGGGATCATCAGGGTCGGAAAGGACATGCCTCGGGCGGCGGATCTGACTAATTCGGGAAGGGACATAATTGGCTGCTTCGACAACCAAGGGGTTGCGATGTCTAGGAGCGGAGTCAAAGTAACGCTTGGACATGCGTTTAAGGAACTGGTGGATCGTAGGGATCTTACAGTCGAGATGGAGGATCTCGCTTCTGACATAGAAGGGAGCTCCCGTGGCTTTACGGAGGAAACGGTTCTGTAAGGCTTGCAACCTATGGATGGAATGGGACTTGGCGTGGGCGAATACTGCACCCGCATAGGTCATAATGGGTCGGATACATGATGTATAGATGCGCAGTTTGCACTTAAGTGACAATTTGCTGCGTGCATTTAGAACGAAATGGAGTCTACCTAGAGCGAAAGCGGCTCGCGAACGAACCGTCTTTATGTGCTCAGAAAAGGAGAGATGATGATCTAGGATAACACCTAGGTATTTGGCGCGCCTAGCCCAAGGGATTGGTTTGCCGAACATGGTGATAGGTCGGGGGAACGGGGGGGGTCTAGTTCTCGGTTTAGAAAAGCTAACCGCTTGACTTTTGTCGGGATTTACTTCTATTCGCCATTTTCTAAACCAGGCGCCAAGGTTGTTGACAGCCCTTTGGAGGTTTAGCAGCATCGTAGCTGAATTTCCCTTACAGATGATCGCTGTATCGTCTGCGAACAGAGCCAACTGCGTCGATCTGTGTTTGGGGATGTCGCTGGTGAATAGCGTGAAAATGAGGGGGGCTAACACTGAGCCCTGAGGGACTCCTGCCCTTATGGGGCGGGGGGAGGAAAGGGCTCCTTCGATGCGGAAGCGAAAGGTGCGATTCGACAAATAGTCTCGTAAGATGAGCACGAGACGATCCGGCACACCGAGTTTGTAGAGCTTATAAATTAAGCCGTTGTGCCAGACTTTGTCAAACGCCTTTGCTATGTCGAAGAATACTACGCTCGTTTGTCGGCCATGGGTGAGAGCACCGCTGATTAGCTCGACAATACGATGGACCTGATGCACGCTAGAGTGCTGAGTTCGAAAGCCGAACTGTTCGTTGGGGATGAGGCCCTTGGTCTCTGCATAGTCTCTGAGACGCTTATAAATAAGCCTCTCATAGATCTTGCCTAGAACCTTGAGCAGACTGATGGGCCTATAACTGGATGGCTCGTTTTTGGGTTTTCCGGGTTTAGGGATACCTATGACAGTGGCCTCTTTCCACGTCTGGGGAAAAATGTTGTTGCTTAACGCACCATTGAAGATGGTGGTCAAAAGCATAATTAAGTGAGCTGGGAATAGTTGGACCACCCTATTGGTGAGTCCGTCTGAGCCGGGGGCTTTACGATTTTTCAGACCTTTGATAATCTCATGTACCTCATCTGGTTCGATGGGGGGCAGGGGAAAATCAGGGTCTTCAATGGGAGGGATAGAGGCTCTACGTTCGACTTCGGCGTCGACCTCATCGAGGTGAGCTTTGTCTACTGGTAGGGTACTGGGAGAGCATTGGGCTTCAAGACTGTCGGCTAGGCACTCGGCTTTGTCGATGTCATCGAAGGCTAATGTTTTGTCCGGGCGGACTAAGGGGGGCATATGGCCAGAGTGAGGGGATCTAAGTTTTCTCTGGAGTTCCCAGAAGGCAAGGTGGGTAGGCTCAAGGTCGCTCAGCATCTTGTCCCAGCCCGTTTCACGCAGCTCCGCCATACGTGTCCTCACAGTTCTCTGTAAGTAGCGCATGTGGGCTTTGTTAGCGGCGCAGGGAAAGCTGCTGTAGGCACGGACAGCTGCGTTCTTCTCAGTCAGCAGGGCGCGCGCATCGTCCGGGAGTTTCAGGTAACAGGGATCTGTTGCCGGAACCTCCCTTGAGCAATCGCTCAGGACGGTTTGCACGTGCTCCGTGAGTGAGTCAATCGCAGCTGTCGTGTTAGCGACAGAGTCAAATTGGTCCGGAATAGAGTCTAGTAAGGGGGACGTGTTGGATTTCAGCTTTTCGCTTACTTTCTTCCAGTCCGTCACCTTTCTAGTGGGGAGAGGGTGGTTAGGGTCAGAGGGACCTATGCGGGATACAAGATGGATGATTACTGGGCGGTGGTCAGAGGTAAGCTCGTGCACCGTTTCTATCGAGTCAAGTCGTAAGTTTACGTTCTTAAGGAGCGTTATGTCAAGGACGTCAGGGGTGTAATTAACCATATGGGGATAATAAGTGGGATTCATCGGAGCGATGATGTCGAAGTTAAGAGTGGAAGAGAGGTCGAACAAGTGTCGGCCCCTGGGGGTAGTGATTTGACTGTTCCAAGAAGGATGTTTGGCGTTGAAGTCCCCTGCCATAATGACAGAGTCGCTCATGCCGAAGAGTAGCTGTAGGTCATCAGAAATAAGTTGGTAGTTTTCTGAGGCCTGAGCTGGGATGGGAGGGATATAGACCGACACTAGAGTGATCGGCGAGTGACCAGTCATGCCTAGGCGACAGACTGATACTTCTAGTCGGGAGAGAGGTGGAGGGTCCATAGGGATGCAATACAGATCCTTTTTATAGTAAATGAGAGTGCCACCCGCGTGACAGCGCGTCCTATCATTTCGAATTAAACGATAGTTAGCAATGGAGGGGTTTCGTTTATGGGGCTTTAGGAAAGTTTCCTGTATGAGGAGAAGATCTAACTGATGATCGCGGAGGAATTCCGCGATTTCATCTTTCTGATTAAATAAGCCATTGGCGTTGAAAGTTCCTATTTTTAGGGATCGGGGTTTAAACCTTTCATAAGAGGCGTTAAACATTATGAGGGTCTAGTGAAGGAAGTGAGGGCGGAGGTAATATCCTCGTAAGCCAGGAACACATTTTGAACCTGCTCATAGCAACCTGATTTCTTGGCTTCAACAATGTCTAAGGCCATTTGTTGAGCCCTGGGGGTACAAAAGGTCATGAAAGTTGAGCTGATAATGCTGAATGCATTTTTAGCGGGGTCCGAGTAAATATCTTTTTTATTAGCCACGGGAGTGGGAACGTGACGCGGGGGAGCCAAATTATTATTGGGTTTTACGGGGGGCGCGGGGGGTGCGGGGGGTGCGCTACGCTGTGTAGACGCGTGGGGAGCGGGGAAGCCGGGGGGAGGAGGAGGGCGGACTCGCGGGTCCATTAAGGAGTATAGCGGGGTATGAGGGGGAGGGGGGCGCGGGGTAACCAGAGCCGGGAAGGTCTGCTGGTGGTTGTAGTTTAGCTGAGACCAAGGGCTAGGTCTCTGTGGACTAAGCCTCTGAGGTAACTGGGACGAGGGGAAAGGTTGGTAAACCTGTTGGCGTTGCTGCCTAGCGTCTAAACGCTTAGACAGCTTTACTGTGTTAGCCTTAGGGGCTTTGGGACAGCCGCGGTAATTAGCCGTGTGGCCTTCGAGGCCGCACAGCACGCAGCTTGGCGGGGTGACGCATAAGCTGCGATCTTTGGGACGGGTGCAGTCTGCAGTGCCATGGTCTCCCAGGCACTTGACGCACCTGGGTTTCGCATGGCAATGCTTTTGGCTATGGCCATACAGTTGGCAACGGTGGCATTGCCCTATGGCGCTGTTTTTCCAGGGCTTCTCGATAGTGAAGCCCCCTAAATGACAGATGGTCTTTACGTTAAATATGGGGTGATGCCCCTCGGTAGGGGAGCACACGACAATGATCATGTCGTAAGCTTCCCTGCCACGCGAGCGGTGCATACGGTGGACTTCATCCACGGGGATGTTCTGCGACTGAAGGTCGGCTAGGATGTCGGAGGAGGGGATCTCTTTGGGGATCTTTTTGATCACAACCCTGATCTGTTTTTCTTCTGGGAGGGAGTAGGTGTGGAATGACACACCTCTCTCTCTCAGGACCCTGGTTAAGTCCCTGTAGTCTTTCGACGTAGGGACGAGTATTTTAATACCCTGTTGGGTGGAACGGGCGCTAGTGTAGCCTATTTTAAGGTCTACACACCACTTTGATACTGCCGTCCACTTGTCCTTGTCTTGGATGAAGACAGGGGGTGGCGGCGCGACCTTTTTAGGGCCGGAGTTATGAGCGGATCGCGGTGCGTCATTCTGCGAGGATGACGCAATCGGGCGGGGGGCGGTGGAGGGGGAAGCTACGGGGGTGCAAGTAGCGGCGGGAGTGACGGTGGGGGTTGCCTGAGGGGCGACTATGATTGAGTCGTCGATGACGACTACTTTGCTCGCTTGGGACGAGCTCTGCTTCTTCTTCTTCCTCTTGTTCCCTTTTCCGGTGACTGGCGTGAAGCCTTCGTCATCCGAGTGGGAAGAGGAAGAAGAATGAGCAGAGGCTAGGGCCTCTGAGTCGGGGGTATAAAATGGATGGGGGGTCGGGGCGCGGGCTACGGCGGTCGCAACTTCTACTATGTCCATGCTGTCAGAGGGACAGGGACTAAATTGAGCCTCGATTACATCGCTGAAGTCAGCGATGGATTGGGACCTAGTTATGGTCTGCTGTGAAGCAGCGAGACCTTCTAGTTCGTTACCGAACTCATTGATAAGGGTAGGGTCCTTTTTAAGGACTCTATTAAGGAGGTCAAGGAGTTTGGAGTTTTCACTCCTGAGGGAAATGAGGTCGTTACGGAGTGACTGAATGTCACTCTGTACGGCCTCCATAATGATTACTTAAAATTGGGACCTAATTTTCCCTAATAAAAAAAAAATCCTAATAACCTAATTCCCCGGGCGGACTACCGGGGATGTGTAAACCCTCCCTGTCGGGTGTAGACAGGGAGGTTGTGTGCCTAATGGTGAGCCCTAAGCTTGCTTTTGCCCGTTGCCTATCTTATTGTGCAACGGGGTCCTGACCGGTCTAGTGCGCCGGGTGTAGACACACCCGACCGACACTAGGTGTGTTGCTGAGGAAGGAAAACTGTCACCAATGCCGACTAGGAGACCCCCCAAGGCCGAACACTGGGACCCGGCCAATTGACTGCCTAACCCTGAAGGGGCTCGGCGGGTGTGATTGGGTCAACACCCCCTCGGTTTCGTTGGCACCGTATGGTTTCCACCGAGGACCACGAAACTGTGGTTTTTCCCTGAAGGGGCAAAATGACTTGAAGAGTCAGTTGACGATACTCTGATAAAGAAACAGATAATTAATCGTATCTTGAAAAAGACTCCGATTAATTGGTCGACGATAGTCGATTAATAATAATCGACTATGAAGAGCGTCGCAGTACGCGACGAAACGATGACTCAGCAACAGGATCGCTTGAGTCACTATCAGGAACCACGATCAGCAGCGCAGCACGTCCGTCCGCGTCCGATGCCAGGCGCAGAGTGTGTGGACTCATCGTGTGTCGGCGCTCTGCTTTTATACCGCCAATATTCAAGAACATTCTGGCTATGTGTAGAACGGTTCCAGAAAAACATCAACAAATAAACATTACCAGGAAATACAAAAGTAGTAGGTATAAAAAATAATAACCTACTTGTACCGAATAAAGAAATAGGTACTTTATGCCCTAGGCGTACGGTCGAAATTACAATGACGAGTTCTAATATTGTTTATAAGTAGTTACCTACTTAACTTCAAACTAATAATAATGGAATGCTTCTCGAAGTTTTTAGCGCAAACACACTGTAATCCGTGCTTTCTCGAAAGATCTCGTACGTACGACGTAACAATATGAAGGTCATATTTTTTAAATATCTGTTTTCTTCTATGAAGGTTTTCATAGCAGAAAACCTAGGATGTTAAACTGGATTACATAAATAATAACACAGATTTTTATATTGATGTCACGCTTTTTGTCATCGCTATATTCAATTATGATTCCACATTTAAAACTGTTATATTGATGGACCAGTACTCTAATTGCGTAATACAACACAATCTGTTTCGATTTGAAATATATTGCTAATCCATTGCTTCATAAGTTGGAAAAAAAAATCTGCTCAACAACGTAAATAACGCAATTAATGTTGTTGAACTTTCAAAATGAAACAAATGAGGCATAATTGTTTACGAAAATAAGTTACGCAATTAGGATACAGGTATAATAAATATAAATCTTGTTTACTAGTATCAAAACGAATTCAATAGTTTAGTTATTTTCGGAATTATTGTAAACAATTGCCAATTGCCTTAAAGTCTCTTTCAAACAGGCGCGACACGCGACGCGACACAAAGACACCGCTCGTCGCGCGACGAGCGGTGTCTTTGTGTCGCGTCGCGTGTCGCGCCTGTTTGAAAGAGCCTTAAATGCATCCTCGCGTTCGCTTTTCACTCGGTTGTAATTATTAATCATAGTGTATAACAACTTTCTCGCACTGCTTCTTAAAGTTTTTGGCATTGTTTTACTTGAAATAAGACAAAATAAACACAAATTCGTTTTCATAAGAGGTTATTAAAACAACAACTGACAACAAGTGACATTTAATGTCAATTTATGAAAACGTGAAAACATCACTCTCAGCTTTCATTAGATAGACTAATAAATCAAATAAGCTTTAAATACGGGATAAAGTCTGTCCCGGCGCACAGTGGGCTGAAAATCAGCTCTCATAGACTTAGGGATTTCAATTTGCAAGTGCCGGATTTTTTGCTGGATATCGCTTTTATTAGTTATTACTATATACAAAAAATTACACCAGAGTTAATTCTGTACAAAAACGAAGGAATTATATATTTTTTACAAAAAATTGTATGATGCTAAGCTAGTATGAAAAATCTAATTATCTCTAAGGAAAACCGTAATATCCTTACTGGCGGTTATACGTAGTACTAATTATTTATGATTTTTTGTCTATGAAAGCCGATTTTCAGCCCCCGTGCCGCGGGACGTTCATAAAATTACGATTACGTCCTGAAATATGGGACGTCCCGGGAAATACGAGACGTCTGGAAACGCTACTCAGTATTGTCCGCAATAGGACAATACGGGCTAATTATTATTATTGAAAAACTTAACTATACTTCAACTATCACAAACACGAAACCTCAGAAACTGGTCCTTCGAGACGAGACCTCAATAAACTTCAGCAGAAGTTTATTACGAGGAATCATTGCAAGGTCACCGCTGCCCGCGATAACCCGCAGGACAATTACCTTGAAAGGGAACAAACAAACGTCACTCGGACTAAAGTAAACAAAACACAGTAACCTTATTCTTAATCTTTGTTTAAGAGCAGTGATCGTTTTTAATTATTGATGTTTTGAGAAGAATTGTGTTATCATACTGACACAGTTTATAAAAGGGACATAAAAGCGAAAGCGTAAAAGGCAGACGTTCACGCTTGTACAGTCAACCGCATATCAGTGGTAACACTTGCACTACGACAATAACCCTTACTGGTACGACAGGGGCTGTCAATATCAAATTGTTAGGTAAGTACCACTTGTTTGCGTTTGACTGTACACCCAGTTTTCGAATGACGACATGAAGGCCTATCTAATAGGCTTTGCCTAGCTCGATCAAGTGACGAAACAAATAGAAAAAAAAAACTGAATTAGGGACGAACAAACATTCGCCAACAGGTAAGGGGTTGTTTGTAAGCGATTGTGTAGGTCTCCTAACAAATAATTAACACTTAAGGCGAGACGATAACCGAGTTTTAATGATTTTATACTGAAGATCACGTCTAAATGAGTAGTGTTAATGATTTGGAAAAAACATATAAAAACTGAGAATCACGCAAAATCTATCAAGCATATTTTTCTGAAACCTGCACCATTTTAAATATAATTTAATTATTGATCTTTTAGTATACGAATTATTTTATTAAAATACCTTTTGTCTTATGTATAATAAATTAATAATGCGTCTAATTTGGGACAGCGCTCCTTGATGGACTAGTCCTGTTACTGGCTGGAAGTACGACGCGTTGCGTGAGCTCAGTACAGAACGCAAGCTAACCACTCAAGGTACTGGCATGTAACTGCGTCTTAATTATGTGATGAAATAATTTTAGTTGATAAAAATATGGACTAGCATACAATAGAAGGCATCAATCTGCGTCACCAATAGGTATGTCACGGAATGTGACTGCAGGCAGAAGTTCGGTAGACTTTTATCAAAACCGGTGTCATAATTTAGATTGGCGGCATTTACTGCTATTCAAAATAAGAAAATAACCTTTTCAATTCTTATTTTGATCATATTAAAGCAAAAACACATTCAGCACGCTTAGTATTACCACAAATAGAAACGGGTTTTGTCGACGGAAGAATAAACAAAATTACTGATAAACGATCATAATCTGTCATTTTGTCTATTCTTGCGTCGACAAAACCCGTAGTAAGCCCGTTTCCGTTTCGTTGTCATACTACAGCACGCGTAGCATGGGGTATTTTTTACTATCGGATTGGACAGGTAATAAACAGTACATTATAACTTATCATAACGTTGGATAATCAATTTACTTTTGTTAATTCCGGAAATGCTTATTATTACACTAATTAAATGATTATCAGTAATAAAAGCTATCGCGACTGTGTTGTAATTTTAATTACGTAAGATGGTCGCGATAAAGCTGACATTGTAGTATCACCAGAATGAGGAATTCGTAAAAAATATCATAGTAATAGTAATGTAATACTTATTATGTAGAACAGTAGAATAGAGAATATGGGGCGCAATTCGTAATGCTCGTAATGTTTGGCATGTTTTTCAGGTGAGGTTTTATGCAATGCATCTTGCCAAGGTGAAGCTTTACACTTAAGATTATTATGTTATATCTCGTCTGTCAGTATTGTTATGCACCGGCCGGCTTTGCGAGGACAACACCTGTAAAACCTTGACTTTTACTGAACATAAAAGTCCAAAAATAACCCAGTGACTCAGACATTGTACTGACAAAATCGTATGAGCTCTCCTCAATTCATTTCACTAGTGTTGAGAATTGAAATTAATAGATTATTCTTGGTCCGCATTGGTGAATAGGTAAATGTGACAAATACTGTCAGACGTTAGACCTTGAGTTAAAATCTCAGGTTTAGTACTAATATTATATTATCTGTGGGTTTAGTAAATTGATACTGATATTGGGTTTGTGAATCATTGGATGCACCCGCGGCGTCGCTTGCAAGGCTGCATCATAGTTTTATTTATTTTCATAAAGATTGTGATTTATTCAACAGACAAACTGATAACCTTATCAAGTTTTAAATTATACTTACTATTAAACACCAAGACGTGTGGCTATCGTGGTCATAAAACGTGGGAGTAGGACAGTGAATATCCAGTCCGGGATTTGTAAAACTACATATTATTATAGGGCCGGCGCACAACAGGCGAGACGCAACGCAGCGTGGTGGTCGTCACTGCCTCACAGTACTTGAAATAACCTCAGACGCGCACCTTTTTCCACTTAGCGGGTTTTGTCGACAGAAGAATAGACAAAATCACAGATTGTGATTGTTTATCTGTCCGCCCATAGACAGTCTCGTGTCGTCTCGCTCCCTTGTTTTATGACCGCGACTGGCACGAATCTTGGCGTTTAGTACAATTATTTTTTTATCGGTTGCAGAATCTCCTGTTAGCTGTATTTGACGTCTAAAATAATAACTCTAAAAGAGACTGTGACCTCCGAGTTTGTTCCGGTCTTTCTTCTCAGAGTAGTTGGATAGGAAACACCGACATCATCTAGTTCTAAAACATAATTTATTTTTGGATGTGTAAATGTTTTTAGTTACTTAGCACACACAGAAATAAATATAATTCATCAACAGATTAAGTTTTCGGGCTTTTAGAAACCGGTGGTCATTGCGTAACAGATTCACAATCCCTTTTCTCTGAAATCGTAGACGACGCCGACGCGACGCCTTGAAAGTGACAGAGACAGTATACAACTTACGGCGACCTAACATTGACTTGCGTTTGAGGACCCGCCCGTTAGAAGCAATCCTGATCGTCACGCCCTCATCATCATCTTCCTGTCCTTCTCCCATGTTACTTGGGGTGACACGTTTCCTTCTATTTTCCCCTGTCAACCGTCTCGCTTCTTTTTCATACCATTCCTCACACAATCCGTTCGTCTTTTCTTTGGCTTTCCTGTCCCTCTCTATCCATCAAGATTTTATATTTACGATAGTCACGCGCTAAATTCTCAACAGAAATACTTTATTGAGTAGTAAATTAAACAGTATAGGTCAGTGCTCGGTGGGGTAAACCCTGCCATACTTATAGTAACGATAGCGAGATTGCACAACATCCATTACTGTTAGTCATACCAGACTATAAACTTCGCTGCAGAATCATTAGTTCGAATACTAATTGTTTTTTCATTAATTAAGACTGTTTACTTCTACGACTGTGTTCTAAAACAACAATGGTACTTAATGGCATAAAAGATAAGCCAGTGCACAAAGTACCTAGTTGTGCCGACTGCTCAGAGACACCGACACTTTTTTTAGATGCGACTTGACGGCATGTGATCAAAGGACTCATGGGTTTTAGACAAAAAAAAAACAGCATTTATAGCTGATGAAAAAATACCATCCTGTATATTGCAGTGAGTGATGGTGTTGCTGATAAGGGTCGACTTATCTTCTTGGACCATTTCCGACGTCTGGCTCTCAAATTGGAGCGGGCTGGGGCTGCTTTGAAGCGGCTCCTGCCCAATCTAGGGGGTCCACGCGGGGATAGTGCGGTCCATGGCCATCTACGCGGCGCCGGTGTGGACGCGTTCATTGAGGCTACGGCCAGCCTGCCGGTTGAACGCGTCCCAGACATGGCCATCCAGCTGGCCCGAGGAAACCGCACGGGCTTCTGTGAGACGGCGAGCCTCCTTGCCGGATTACTGCCACGGATTACTGATCTGGAGGCAAAGGTCCTCGCGCACATTTGGGAGTGGCGCGAGGAGGCAAAACGCCGGGGCTTAACTCCGCAGCCGCGAGAAATCACGGCACAGCGGACAGAGCTCCGGTCGGGAATCGCAGGCCGATTTCCGGCCACCGTAGGCGCGAGTTTGCGGCCGGTGAGCAATGGGTAGCTCGCCGTCTGATAAGGACCAGGCCCGGGTCGACGGCGCGCTGTGTGGCGCTCAAAGAGATGTCAGCAGAATTGACGGGGTCCGATAGGGCCGATGCCTGCCGGGGGTGCGAAGAAAACCGAAAGGGAGATCGTGGCCCCCGGCAACAGGGCGACCGAAGGAACACGGGTGGGTTTTAGTCAGTAAGAGTTTGACACGCCCTCCCGCTCCGCCCAGAGCGGGAGAAGTTATTTGATAATCACCCACCCAAAAAAAAAGGGTGACGTATAATAAAATAAAATACCTAATTATATTTTAACACCGTTGTATACCATGTTATAAGCAAATAAATGATTTATTATTAAAAACTTACAACCGTAATAGGTAGACAGTTGAATTTTTTTCAAATTGTATATTTCTAGTGCCACTATAACAACAAATAATAAAAATAAAATAACATAAAAAAAACCCGTCAAGTGCATGTCGGACTCGCGCACCGAGCGTTCCGTACCGATTAAAATTTTCATCGGCGAGGCCTATATTCGTCAGAGAATTATATCACTGCACACTGCGGTGTGGAATATTGCAGTTTTAGGTCAGCGCTATCTCTTGCAACTGTGGAACTAATGTAATTTTTGTTGATGATTTCTGAAAAAGTGTGCTAATCACAGACATCGTTTTAATTTTCCTGTAATCTTTACAAAAACTTCTATCGCATAGAATTATTTCAGATTTGTCTCTATACAATGCAAATGAGAATATGTCATGCTCACTTAAATGTCTCGCTGATGGTGGCGAGTGTGTTGGATCATTCGGTTCCCTACAAAATGGTTGAGCTGGATGGTGCTGATCCACGCGTCATGTTCGTGAACGGGCGCCGTCAGTTGAAACTGGTCATCTCTTATCTGCCAGGGCTTATTTTTAATCTTATATTTTCAATTGCTTTTGATTATTTTTTGTACATTGTTCTCACATATAGAAGCAACAAGATTGATGTACCCAGGATTTTGTAATATCTATATTTAAAAGAGTGTCCTTGGAGTTTCTTGCCCGTTCTTCTCCATAAAGATCTACGTTTTGGAATGGGCAATTAGCTTCAACTTTCTGACTAACTGACCGACTTTTTGACAATTCAAAAGTGCCTGTAAATGGTTTAATTGAAATAAATGCTTTGAGTTTGAGTTGAGTTTTGAGTTTGCAAACTTTGGAGATAATGGAAGGGAAACGGTATTTTTTTTTTTACATTTTTCGTCAAAAGTCGAAAACTATGCGGCCTAAAAAAAAGAAAAATATTAGAGAATGTGCGAAAGCGCTCTTTCATATGATACGTCACATGCCCTACCTAGTAGCCCCACTTCGAATTTTCAAGATTATTGCAAAAAAAAAACTTTTTTAAAGTCAAAGTCAAATAATTTATTTTAAATAGGTCTCGGATGGTTAGGGATGTATGGCACTTTTAAACGTCAAAATTTACAAAATAATATAATTGATTCTAATCGCCGCTTGCAAAAGGCAGTTTTCGTATGGAGAAGAATGGGCAAGAATCTCCACCGTTACTCTTTTAAAATGTTTTACAATAGTTTGTATAGGTACGTACATTAGTTAAATAATTATATATGAAGACGATGCACCTATAATAAAATTACTATTCCACAATAGGTAAAAATAATTTAAAATGAAGCAACGACAGATAGTGTAATTATGTGATAGATACATGGCGCTCACATATTTACAAACATTGTAAAAGTAGACGATTATCCTAAAATTTATAATTAATAAGTCAGTGTGTGATGAAGTAATCATAGAATATAAAATCAATGTCATATAACACAAAATAATAAATTTTACAATTAAATTAGAAACCTCCATTTTTGGTCCAGCCATAAACTTGATGTACAGCCATTTGAACCTTTTCTACTGCTTCTCCGTGGCTGTTTCCTATATTCATTATGGTTGTATCATCGGCAAAGGTTCCAATCCTGTTTTGCTCGAATTCAGGAATATCGTAAGTATACAGTAGGTACAGGACCGGACCTAACACACTTCCTTGCGGTATACCGGCTTTAATTTCTTTCAGTTCTGAGTAGGCATCTTCTTGTCTTATTCTAAAGACTCTGTTCAGAATGTAGGATTCTAATATATCTGCAAACTGCTTTGGTAAGAGGCTCTTCAGTTTATGTATAAAGCCTTCATGCCATACACATAACAAGAGTGGGTCTGGTTTCTTTATACAAAATGTTCTCGCCAATTTCTAAATGGATTGCCGAGTGATCTGAGTTCATGTCATAGCTTTGTTCCGATTTCATATAACTATAGTTGATAGATACTTGGTTACAAAAAAATCTATTAAGTCCGGAATTTAATTTGGATCTGTTGGCCAATAGGTGGGCTTTCCAGTTGATATGACATCACATCTCAGCTCTTTTATGGCATTCAGTAGTTCTTTGCCTTTAGTAGTTGTTAGTCTGGAGCCCCAATACGTATTTTTAGCATTGAAGTCACCTCCTAAGATAAATCTGCTTCCAAGACGAGTTAGAAAGCTCATATAGTGGTTTTTTTTTATCACATACTGAGGTGGACAGTAAATGACAGATACTGTCACAGGATATTTTTTTGTTTGTAGGCAAATCGTCACTGCTTGGATGTCTTTCTCTTCATATTTAAGTGCTGCAGGTTTTCTTTGACAATAATGGCACTACCGCCTCTTGCTGAATTGTCAAGTGCATGGTATATTTTGTACCCTTTAATCTTAATGTGAGATTGCTTTGTGAAGTGAGTCTCCGATATCAGGCACACATCAATTTTTTCTATGTCTAATACCACTTGTAACTCATTCTGACGTTTTTGTAACCCATTTGAGTTCCACGCCATAAGTTTTAGTTTATTATTCATTTTTTTGGCTTAGAACAAGCAGCTTTGTTGCTATTTTCAATTTCTCGTCAAATGATGACATTAACTTTAAGATTTCATCCAATTTGTTGTCACTGTTCATCATATCAACCTAGGGCGCCTTAGTTAGGCCTGTTGTAGCTATTTTGGGCAAATGAAACGTGTTTTGTTGTAGTTTTAAAAGTGTTTTGACTTCGTTTGTACTGGCTGGGGCTTTCAACTCTTCCAGTAGGTGTATTTTGTTGAGGGGCAGTAGTATTGCCCTTTGATTTTTTGTTTTGAATCTGCTGGATTTCTTTGGCTACGATACATCCCCTGTAGTTAGGTGGATGTGGATCTCCACAGTTGACGCACTTTGGCTTCTCTTCCTTGGATTTTCTGCAGTCCATCGTCAGATGTTTTCCTGTGCATTTTACGCACCTCAGTTCTTTGAAGCAGTACTTTTGCGTATGGCCATAAGCCTGGCATCGTTTGCGCTGAGGTACTTAAGTAGTCGTTGATACAATAGTATGCCTTTGAACAAAGGTTGGATTTTACTTTAGTTTTAAACGCAATAAAAGGCAAATCTAACGAAGAAGAGGGTAGCTTGTTATAAAAGGTTACACCAAGGCCAACAAATGAGTTATAAACCTTATGAAGCCAGTGAAAGGGAGCTCATAATTTGTCCTTATTTCTAGTGTTAACATTGTGTATATCACTGTTTTTGTGTATAAGTCTATATTTTGCCTAATATATAAATAAGATGTTAGCGAAGATGAATTGCGATGCCACTGTGAGGATACCAATATCTTACAAAAAATCTGTCAGAGAAACTCTGGCACCTAGCTGATAAATTGATCAAACAGCTCGTTTTTGAAGGACAAATTTATTTTGAATATCAGCAGCTTTGCCCCACAGCAGAATACCGTAGAACATAACGCTATAAAAATAACTAAAATAGACTAACCGAGTTGTATCAACGTGAGTGTATTGACTTACTTTCCTGACGGCGTAGGCAGCCAAACTAAGCCTTCCCGCTAGCATGGGGTCTCAACTCGAACAAATTATAATTAGTCTTGAAAAAAATTCATAGATGGCAGCATAGGAAGCAATTATGAAATGAACAATCACTAAAAACTGATAAACAGCAGAATTTGGCTGAAGTAAGATTAGTAAAAATTAAAACTTCCTTGTTTTATGTTGATTTATCCATTTAAACACATAAATCACGTATTTCCAACAAAAATGATAAGTGAGACCTTTTACTTGAATTCGAATCCATAGAATGATAAAGTTAATCATGAGCTCTTTGCAATAGATGGCGTTTTACTCAATTTGTCATCACATACTGTATAAACGTTTAGAAGGAAAATCAAACAACATATTTGTATAATCTAGTACCTAGTTTACATAGAAATAAAGGAATTGAAAGAAACATGAAGAATTGAAGAATTAACATGTTTTTGGCAAATACCTACCTTTTTAATTATATATTTTTTTCATTTTACCAATACCTTTCTAAAACTTACTATAAAAAACCGGCCAAGTGCGAGTCGGACTCTCGCAAGAAGAGTTCCGTACCATTATCTATAAAAACGAGCAATAAAAATCACTTTGTTGTATGAGAGCCCCCTTAAATATTTATTTTATTCTGTTTTTTTTTAGTATTTTTTGTTATAGCGGCAACAGAAATACATCATCTGTGTAAATTTAAACCATTTAACTATCACGGTTCGGAATCTTAGTAATAGGGTCCCGTTTTACTCCTTGGGTATTGAACCCTAAAAATGATTGAACGAAACGTTTTAAAAGTTGATGGGTAGCTGGTAATGGTGCCGATTCTCTCACAAATGCCTGTAAAGTAGACTAAAAATCACCAAAATTTAATTTATTCCTGTCAAAACGACGATTTCCCATTCTGAAATAGACTAAAGTGACACAAAACTATATTTTAGTTTGACAGTACTAAGATGGCACCGAGTTATTAATTTAGTGAAAATGGCAATTTTGCTATTCTGAATTTGACGTTTTTCACCTAAAATATTGATTGTCTAACTAAATTTGACTATTTTTAATCGCGATTTTTAATCACTTTTTTAGGTGTGGAATAAAATGTCATGAAGTAAAATTCACACCAACATCTCGACTTCAGGTGCAAAAAAATTTTTTTTTTCTATTTTTTTGCTTATATCTCGAAAATGGTGTGTCCTATCGAAAAAATAATAAAAAAAAAATTCGACACCCTTACTGAAATGCTTAAACCCATTAAACTCAACGTTTTAGTAATCATTTTTCATATTTTTTATACAAAAATTTAAAAAAGAAACACGTCGAGGCCCTGCTTGCGCGCCTAATGCTCTAAAAAAAAATTACAGGTTAGGACAAACAAGTACCACGTGGAATCGCGATTGTGTAATTCGATTTTGGTTGTGTCAAAATTATTTTTAAATTTAGAGATTTGTTACAGAATAGTTTAAGATTGTCATAGCCAAAAGCAAGGGATAAATTCATCCCAAGTACGGAACCCTTCATTTTGCGTGGTCCAACACGTACTTGGCCGGTTTTATTTGATATTTTTAAAAACATTAAGCCGTCGTTCGCACGGACGTAATTAAATCGCGGCGGGATTTTATAGCGCACTGGATTTTCAACTGACAAAACAAACTTGGATTTTCAACTTTCGGTATATCGACAGAGTGTTGAAAATCAAGTGCACGAAAAATAATCGCCGAAAATTTTATTACAACCGTGCAAACGTGCGCTTACTGTCAAAATGAGTTCGGACGAAGAACGCGTGATTTCAGTTTTAGGGTTTTAGCAATAATAGATTTGTTAACGAGGAGATGAACATCTAGATTTAAGCATTGAAATACAAAAAATACATAAAGAAGCATTCCCTGCCGCGTGAAAGTTGCTAGCTCACGCACAAAAATGAAACTATTCCGCCAACTCGAGATATTTTTGTTGTATTGTTATTATACATATTTGTCCTTGAACGTAGAAAAAAACGTAGAAAATTTTACCGTGCGATGTGCGATGTAGGGAATCTATCTTTATGCAATGAGTATATAAGTCGACTTCTAGATGGCGTTATAAAACTTCAGTCTTTGGCAATTTGTGAGTCGCTGATGCTGCCATCTGTTGAAAAAATGGAGGAAGAAAAATAGCCAGCTCAATAGCCAGACTTAGGGAGGTATCATTTCTTTGTATGGGATTGGGTATCTGTACTAGTATATTATCTGTGCCGCTAGGCTCGATATATGTGGGCCGCACTGAAGTTTGGCATCTATCATGCCCTGCCATCTGTTATGCCCAGAAAAACAGCCGAGTTCAGAGTTTCAAGTTTCGGGATTTTGGGTCCTAGATTTCTAACATTTGGTAGGGCGAACTTTACACATTTCGTTTTCTTCATCGTCAAAATCTTGTATATTCCGGTGTACTTTAAAAATAAGAGAGGTATCATCTGCAAACAGTACAACTTCACAGATACCTTTTAAATAGAATGGTAAGTCATGAATATACGCTAAGAAAAATAATGAACCCAGTATTGAGCCTTGTGGTACACAACTGAACTGGTAGCCCGGAAGATTTTACACCATTAACATCTACACATTGGAACCTATTACGGAAATAAGAATTTATAACGTTTAGGGCTTCGTTTTGCACACCGTAATGACATAGTTTACGCAATAGCGTATCATGGTGCACATAATCAAACGCTTTGGAAAGATCAGAGAAAACTCCAATAGCATTTTGCGAATTCTCTCATGCATTAAATATGTGTTTCAGCAGAGCAACACCCGCATCTGTAGTCGAACGATCTTTTGTAAAGCCATATTGAAGAAGGCTATTTAAATTAAAATGTCTTAGCAACTGCTTCAGTATTAACTTTTCAAATATCTTACTAAATGCAGGTAAGATAGAAATAGGCCTTAAATAGCCAAATTGCTTTTTATGCATCTACTGGCCCAAATACTTATAAAAGTAAAAAGTAAAAGTAAAGTAATTTAAAAACAATGAACTTATTCAATAACAGCTGTACATAAGTTGGGATGGATGGTGTAAGGTCTTAGGGTAAAAAGTGTAAAAGAATATTTACACAACTGTTATACAATGTTGATATTGAAATTTGCTTAATAACTGATTAAACAGTTGTTTGAGAAAACTGGCTATTAAATTTACTGTTTTATTGTTAGTAGGTTATATTATTGAGTTATGTAAGGTCTCACTAAATCAGTAGTGCCAGGTAACTCCAAAAAAAATTTCATTTATGAAAATATTATGTATACGTAAGGAAAAATCTACATCTTTTTAGTAAAGTAAGTGATAGAGATAATTTTAACACTAGAAATAAAGATAAAGTAAGATCAACCATTTTTCTGATTATCTAAAGTAAGTAAAAACATCTTTTATGGGGTACTGTGTTAAATGTTACAACAAAATACCTTGTGACATATTCCAATTAAATGAAAGAAAATTGAAACTCATATTAAAAGTACACTTCTAATTTAATTGTAAAATTTATTATTTTGTGATATATGACATTGATTTTACATTCTGTGATTAGTTCTTCACACACTGACTTATTAATTTAAAAAAATAGGAAAATCGTCTACTTTTACAATGTTTGTAAATATCTGAGCACCATGTATCTATCACATAATTAAATTATCTGTTGTTGCTTCATTAGGGTTCCGTACCCTTAAAGGAAAAAAACGGAACCCTAATGAAGCAAACAGATAATTTAATTATGTATGTGTATGTATGTAAAAATTTGCTCCAAATCTAATGGACCGATTAAGTTCAAATTTGGTACACACATGTATTTCTGTGACCCAAACACGAATGTGTAACGTAAATAAATGAATTTTGAATATAGATGTCACTTTTGGGGGGCACATAAGACAATTTAAAAAAAAGTCTTGCTCACAGTACCGTGTAACATATTAAATACAGGGCTTGTTGCGAGGATCTTAAACATATTTTTTTATATCATTTTAGAATAAATACTTTCAAAGATATTTAAGAAATTCTATGAAAATTGACCATTCCGCCTTATCTCTGAAACTACTGGACCTAAAATTTTGAAATAATTACATAGTATGGCTCTTTACTCGAAACCTATAAGAAGTCTATGGTCTTAAAATAATATGGTAAATCTCTCAATATTGTGTGTACAAACTTACATTTGCAGTTGGAATGTATGGGAGAACATGTATTTCAACTACAATGTTAAGTTTGTATTTGGGACAAATTCATCCTAACTTAACTACGGAACCCTTCATTGTGCGTAGTTCGACACGCACTTGGCCGATTTTTTTTAAATTCTTTTTACCTATTGTGGTACAGTCATTTTATTCTAGGTGCATCATCTTCACAAGCTATTTGATACACATTGCATCAGCTAATCAGCTGCTAGTGTTTCTAACCAAATAATAATAATAATATAACTGACCCGAGCCTATTGTGGTGGCTACAGGAGTTCACCCACACACAAGCGGAGAACTGGTGGACCTCAACACCAGGCTGCAGGCAGTCCAAGGAAGCTATGCCATCCTTGGATAGCAGGCTAACCAGGCGTTTATTAAGCCTGGACAGGAACGGCCTGGTGACGGGGACCATAACGGGGCACTGCTCGCTAAACAAACACTTCCACACAATAGGCATAACAGCCAGTTCTCTGTGCAGGGCGTGCATTTAGGCTGAGGAAACCGTCGCGCGCGTACTCTTCGAATGCACAGGCGTCACCCAGATTAAAACAGAAACCTTCAGGTCACCCAAATCTTTCACTGATGTTCTGAACAGACCAGGAGTTTTAATTAACTTCTGGCGGGAGGTGGGGAGGTGAGCTGGTTGGAATAACCACCAAACGGCCGCCATGGCGCACGCACAAAGGGTCTTTCAAAAAGGCGCGACATTATAGACCTATTTCAGTACTACCTACCTTTATAAAATTTTTGAGAAATTAATTTTAGAGCAATTGCAAAGATTTTTTAAAAGACATAAATTATTACACAGCAAACAGTTCGGTTTTACAAGGGGTCGTTCAACTACTGACGCCGGTGTTGAACTTTTAGGTCACATTTATAATGCATGGGAAGATAAATGTGATGCCTTGGGCATCTTTTGTGATTTGTCCAAGGCATTTGATTGCGTTCTTCATGACACGTTAATCAGGAAACTCCGCCACTATGGGATCCGGAACAGCGCTCTGGATCTTCTTACTTCATACTTGATGTACATGTAATAGGATTCAGAGCGTTGACGTTAATGGAAAAAGATCTCCCGGATCTTTAGTAACAATGGGAGTCCCACAGGGCTCAATTCTTGGTCCTTTTTTCTTATTTATATTAATGACTTGCCTTACCTCATAAAGGATAACCATGATATAGTGTTGTTTGCGGATGACACTTCACTTTTGTTTAAACTTAAACGTCAGCAGCTCGTTACTGACGATGTAAATACCGCAATCTCAAAAGTAGTTCACTGGTTCAATGTTAACAATTTACTGCTGAATGAAAAAAAAACTAAGTGCATTAAGTTTACCCTACCTCATGTTAGGCAGGTGAAAACTAAATTGTTGATAAAGGGCGAAGAATTGAATCCTGAAGATAGCACAGTATTCTTGGGCTTAACTTTGGATGCTAAGCTTCAGTGGGGCCCACATATAGATAAATTGTCAAAAAAGCTAAGCTCCGCAGCATATGCTGTTAGAAAAATTCGTAATTTAACTAACATAGAGACAGCCCGTTTAGTGTACTTTAGTTATTTTCATAGTGTAATGTCGTACGGTATTCTGTTGTGGGGAAATGCCGCCGACATTCAAACTATCTTTGTTTTGCAGAAAAGAGCTGTTAGATCTATTTATAAATTAAGTCCGAGACACTCTCTCAGAGATAAATTTAAGGAGATAAATATAATGACTGTGCCTTCTCAGTATATTTTTGATAATCTTTTATATGCCCATAAAAACATAAAATTGTTTAAAAAATACAGTGATATCCATAATATAAATACTAGGAACAAACACAAATTTGTTGTACCTACAACAAGAAAATAGGTAGCTCCTTTAGATGTCAATGTATACGCTTTTATAATAAACTTCCAAGCCACGTACAAGATCTAAGCCTTAATAAATTCAAATCATTTACTAAACGCAAGTTGTGCCAGAAGGCTTTTTATGCCGTTAAAGATTACATTGAGGACAAAAAGGCATGGGATTGAGCTGCTCCAATTTTATTATTTTTTTATGTTTTACTTTCGGAACTTTGTTTTTTTTTTTTTTTTGCTAACTTTAAAATTATATACTTACTTATATGACTATGAATATTTACTTTGTGAAGTATAATATTTTTTTTTTATTATTGTGAATGTGAGGACTATGTGGATATTTATTTTTCTCAGTTACTTTTAATGATCATCTGGCAGTTGTGAGTACTTTATGCGGCCTTTCTTTGGTATTGTTCGTCGAATCATTGAGCTCCTTTTAAGTTCTGAGTTGAGCTACACGATTACTGACAATCCACTCACATCTTTATGGTTCTTTCCTCAAAAGGCCATTTCAGACACAAATCTACATGGTCCTCAAATGAAATGCTCTGACCAAGATTATTTCCTGGTTTTTATATACACATTGACATTAATGAATTTTACATACTTTTAAAGTATAATATTATTTGAATTATTGTGAATGTGAAGACTATGTGGGTCATTCCTTTTTCTTTTTGTTTTTAATTTTTTCTCACTTAGTTCTAATTATAGTCTGACAGTTTTGAGTAATTTATGCAGCCTACCCAAATATCCTTTCTTTGGTATTGTTCGTCGAATCGTTGAGCTCCTTAATTCTGAGTTGAGCTGCACGATAACTGACAAATGCGTGCACTGACTGGACAGGCCCTCTCAATCTGTGTGATGCTTTCCTCAAAAGACCACTCCAGACACCAATCTACATGGTCTTCACATGATCTGACCAAGATTATGTCTGGACTTTAAAAGAGACTGTGACCTCTGAGTTTGTTTCGGCCTTTCTTCTCAGAGTAAGTAGTCAGATAGGAAACGCCGACCTCATCTAGTTTTTAAAATATGATTGACGTGTAAAAGTGTTTGTACAAACCTATTTACAGAAATAAAATCATTTATCATTTATGACACGCGACGCGACACAAAGACACCGCTCGTCGCGCGACGAGCGGTGTCTTTGTGTCGCGTCGCGTGTCGCGCCTGTTTGAAAGAGCCTCAATGGTGCACTTGACGGACTAAGTGCGGAAATCAAACCCCATATCATAGAACATAATAATATAATTATTTAACTAATGTAGGTACCTATACAAACTATTGTAAAACATTTTAAAAGAGTAACGGTGGAGTTTCTTTCCCATTCTTCTGCATACGAAAACTAACTTTTGGAAGGGGCAACTAGAATCAATTCTATTATTTTGTAAATTTTGACATTCAAAAGTGCCATACATGGTCCTATTTGATATAAATTATTTGAAAAAAAAGTTCCCAAAACTGCAAAAAATCATTATTAACTACTTAAGAGCTTGTGTAACAAGTGTTTACTTATGATATTATGTAATACATTTTTTTTTTCTTTTGTGTTTTGAATGTTTTATACAAATTAAATCACATATTACTTACACAAATTAGAAAACAAATGATTTCTGAAAAATTGAAGTATTCCGAAATGCTCATGCATCTGTAACGTGACATCCAAATTTTGAACAGTCCTAATCAGAGTCAGATTAATTTGATTGAAAGGCATTTTTACACTACTAGTTTTTTTAAGGCAAGTTATTTGCCATGCTTATTTTATCCTAATTACTAAAGACCGCTTACTTTGCAGATTTTAACAAATTTATATTCAAAAGATCAGGGTTTATAAGTTACATGTAAGTTTTTTCTAAGAATAAATTCTTTAAATGATGTTGAAAACCGCATTAAAATCTGCTGTGTAGTTTAGGAGAACAACGTGGTCACACAGACAGACACAAAAGCGTGTCGCTTTTGTGTCTGTCTGTGTGACCGCATACGTAATAACATGCATGGATTATTTTAGTATCACCAAAAAGGTTAATAACACTTCTCAACTATTATTGTTTACTGTTAAAAAGTACCTTGAGGTCAACTGACAAATATTCATACAACCAATAGTACAAAAAAAAAAAAAATAGGATTCCACGTTTCTACGACAACTCATAAACTATTGCATTACGACCGAATATTATTAATATCTTAACATTAACAGTTAGCTGAAAAAAATCATAACTTTATAAATCTGAAAGTGAGTTTTTTTATTTGTTTGTTCTGCTTTCACGCCAAAAAGCGCAAAACGGATTTGGATGAAACTGACATATGGGAAAACCTTGACCTTGGTTAGGATACTTTTTATCTCAGTAGTAAGTTGCATCCATACAAGACTGTATTCTGTTCACAACACGTTTTGCACAATTTCTGAGCAGTAACAGAACAAAAAGTACTAAACTTGCATGAATTCACAATAGTATTTTAATCATTAGTATTTTGCTAATATTAGGATTTGGATGAAGTTCGGCACACAGATAGTTTATATTGGATACTTTTTATCCCAGTAGTATGTTTCCGTGAGATAATGTTCAACCTCCACAAAGGTGATGTTGCGGGCAAAAGCTGGTTTGAAATAAAGTGTAAAAACTGTCAGTAAATCCTTTAAGAAATGTCATTTGTAAAACTTTTACTTTTACAAAACGTTTTATAACTTTACATGCAAATGACAATCTTATATCAAGCAGAATTGGGTATATTTTTATGTACACTTTGGAAGACAATCTTACTGCCCCAAAAACCAGTTGACTCGCTTTATTTATACACAATGCGCACATTACAGTCAACAAGAACAAAATCAACCGGCATGTAACGAACTACGTAGATTTTTTTACGGAAAAATTGGAGGTAAACATATAAAATTGTTCCAAATTGGCGCCACCGAAAATATTCACCAGATTTTGAAGCATTGCAAATTGTACGACTGTAGTTAGCGATCGTAAATATAATTGAGGATATTACGGACTGTTGTTACAACATAGATACACTTACCACGGTAGTGAATGTGTTCAGAAAGCTTGATTATAATCCAATTACAAACAGTTGTTGGCACATAACTTGATTATCTCGTGTACAGAACGCCACAAATTAGTAACCGTTATCACTCCAAACAGATGTTTCACTACAGTTTTAGTGTTATAGCACTCATTATGTTTTGAAACGAAATTAGCACAAGGAAAGGAAATCCAAACAACAAAAAAAAATAGCAAACAACCTCCCTACTCAACGTAGTGACATTGACGTTTCTGTCTGTGTTGCCAAAGTCAAAATGAAAAGTGCCAAGTGAATTCCTTTTCTTTCGAATTAAAATTATTTTAGTTTTCTAATGCCTTCTTTTACTATAGACATCACATAATAGATGACTGTAGATTACTACAGTCATCTATACAACGTTAGCTGGTATTTGGTGAAAATGAGAAGCAATAAAATCACAAAAACCAGAAAAGTGAAAATGTTAGATTAATTATTTTTTGTTCCTATTATTTAAGATAAGAGACAAAGGATTATTTAATTTTTCAGAATTAATAAATTCCTAATTATCTGGAATCAGTTATAGTAATACCTTTTATATAAGGAGATCTTTAATTCTTGCAACATTTTGAAATGTCAAATTGCGTTTTATTATTGCACTCTGAGACAAACAATCTACACGTAATTTAAAAAAAAATACTGTATCACTAATTTATTTTTATTTGAAAACAAGAATCTGTTTTATATCTGCGTATTTTCTTAGTTAATCTATGGCATGTAAACAATTTATCATTAAATTATAATGTCATTCTAACACCAAAAACTCTTTGCGAAATGTGTAGGTAATCATAACAATTTTATCATTCATCTTCATAGAAATAGAAGAGCAGCTGATCCGTGATAACAAAGGCGCCACCTATTTAACAAATTGAAACTAAACATAACTTAGATACGAACCATGAAGCATATTCATCCGCTAGGTGTCAACTGGTGACCTAGTTCCCTCGCCTAGTAAAAATAGCGGTCGACAATAGCTCAAACACTATTTATAGTGCGTATCTAAAAAAATCTCAAATCACACACTGTTATCTTGGTTGTTTTTTTTTAAACATCACTCGAATACCGTCCGTGTGTCAGTCACGTCGTGGTCCGTAGCGCGCAACTCACAAAACCTACCTATACAACATAAGTGCCACTGTAATCGATAAAACCTCGCGTTACAGACAATCAGTTGTTTTTTCGTGAATACCAGTGCCCTCTTAGTTGCCGCTAGAGATTTTAGTTTAGTAAACAAGGGAACATGTTATATTAGTGTTTTAAAGTGTTAGATACAATGGAAAGTGTTAAAAGGTACATAAGGAGTGAGTCTGCGAGTTGCGCTCATATGGTTGAAGAAAGCACGGCGAATAACAGGAAGACGGCAGACCCTCACGAGAAACTGAAGGCTCTACTGAACTCTCCTGACGATGACACGGATGATACACTCCCTCCGTCAGATGCCCCAAAATTCGGGACAGTTATACACAATAGAATTTTTGTGGGAGGGTTCTCTTTGACCACGACTGATGAGGACCTGTGGAAGTTCTTCTCAGGGTTCGCGACCGTCACGGCAGCCCGGGTGATCTACGACCGAGCTGGTGTCTCCAAGTGTTATGGTTTCGTCACATTCGCGAGCCCCAGGGTCGCCAGGCTGATCGTCAAACAGGTTTGTCCTTTACTCTTTATTGGAAAACATTTCAGTAACAATGTTGGGTGTATCTAAACGTTTAATTAAAAATCTGGAAATTTTAATTCATGGTGTTTGTGGAATGTTAGGGTCTTTTTTTCAAAACTGGGACGAAAATTGTTTGGTCTCATTGTTTCGAGTCATTTTACTGGGACAATGAAACCCCGACTTTTGTAGGACAGCTCGATATTTTATTATCCGTACTGCTTTTATCAACTCGGAATTATTTCAGGCACTTATTTACATAGTAAAAGGGAATATTTTTGGCTGGGCGATGTTCTTTGTTTAGTCCTGTGATACGGAAATTTTCGCTCGATTTTCCGAGGCGTGTTCTTTACAAACATGAACAAAACATCTCGTTTTATTGTCTGATATCTTTTGAGAACTAGAATATCAGTCCTAACTTTGATTTAATTTTCGACCCATTTTAATATTTTTTTTCGGGAGAAGTTTAACTCAGATGCAAAATTTTCAGCTAAGTACCTACTGCAATTTTTTTTTTACCTCGACATTGAACTTCGCTGCATTAATGATAATTTATGCGATAATACAATATTATCTAAAGAAGCTGTTAACAATAACGAAGAAACATGACGTTTGAATGACAGATTACTAACGAAGAATTGGAGCACATTGGCTCAAGGCGGCATCTTATCTGATACGATGAAATTACTATGATTATTTTTGCACTATGCTTGGTAACATGTTATTAGTGCACGCGTTTTTTGTGATAAGAAATTATCATGTTTTATGTAGGTACGTGGTAGGTATCTACTATGGATTTTTGCCATGTGGTTGCTTTTTTGTCGTCTATGTCTGCAAACATCAATTTAGTATCTCTTAGGATGAAAAATTTTACTCCCTGATCCTGCAAAACCGAAATCAGGGTTATGTTGATCTCCCATTAGGTATTCAAAGTTTCGGTCGTTTGATCGTGCAATTCCAACATTCAGACATTCTAAATCTCAAGGTTATCTGAAACCACGTGCGTTTCTAAAAACAATCGTTAGGCAGATTTAGTTTCCTAGACGCCTTTTGTTTTCAATTCCAAAACAATTATACAAACACATTAATGTACTACCTGTCTACGCCTTTGTTTCGAACGAAACTTCACAAGCCACCTAACGTAACCAGTTGGTACCTATATAATTAAGTAAGTATGTGACCTCATCCATCCACACAGCGACAGTGAACATTGATGATGGAAAAGTACGTGCTATCACCGTGCTTGACAGTTAGCATGTTGTTAACCTTGCAGAAGAGGATGTTACTCATCCTCCCGATATCTTTCGGGAGTAAACGGCGCCGGTTCCTGTACATAATCCAACCGGTAGGTACCTATCAAGAATCCGGTTTAGATGTGCCCTAGCCTAATCGACATTGTTAGGACTTTCGCCTGGGTTGCCTTTTCTAATAAGCAGGTACTCTACGTAGATATTTTTAGGTACTTACCAAACTGAAAGCGGAAGTAGCTAGGTTTCTACCCTATGTTCCTACCTAACTTTAAATAAAAACAGTTTTTGCAAACAGATTTTGAAAAATGTACCCATAATGTTTGGCAGCTAGTAAAAAGAACACAGGTAGGTATGGTATCCCAAAATCGAAAGTATAACCATTCGATATATAGCTTTGTTTTTGTCCAAATCCCTTCATCATCTGCCTTTTTCCCAACTTTGTTATGGTCGGCTTCCAGTATAACCGGATGCAGCTGAATACCAGTATTTTACATGGAGCGACTGCCTATCGGACCTCCACAACCCAGTTCCTGGGTAACATGATACCCCTTGGTAAGACTAGTTGTCAGATTTTCGGGATTCTGACGACCCGTAACAACTATCAAAGATCTACAAATGGCAGCCGGGACTAACGGCTTAACGTGCGTGTCCAAATCCCTTACGATCAATAAAAGCTTCGAAAGGATTTATATAGGATGAAGTCTTGGATCAATGTGGGATACATAGTTCAAAGTTGTGGTGATACTTACAGTGGCACCTTGAGCAGTCAGTCTCGCTTCCATCTTGCTTATCTATTGCAGTACACCCACATTTCACCAGTTATGTTTTAAATCCCATGTAATAGGGAGCGAGTCTATTACCTACCATCAACCGGGCACAAATTCAGAGTCCGAACTGCTACTGAGAAATTCTAGATATCAAAACCCAACAACACTTTGACCGACGTGGGAATCGAAACCAGGACTTCATGCATTGCATTACATAAACTATTCGGAATCGCAATGAAACAAAGGGAAGGCTGCCCTCGGGCTAGGTGAAGCGACAATCTTTGAAAGGCGGCTGGTAACAGGTGAATGAGAGTAAATCAAGGATCGAGATAAACACCGACGGATCCAGTAGTGGACCAGTTATTGCTGATAATGACAATGAGCTATTCTCACACACAGTTCGAGTCGATACAAGAGAAGGTCCAATGATATAGCGCCCACATTGCCGAACCCAAAACAAACGCAGATCAATATGATCTAACACAGGTTTTTCTAGGTTAGTCGCGGCCAATATTTGCATAAAACGTAGGAACGTTTCTGGCATAATCTTGATTTAGATCAATCAAAACTGTTTTGGATCTGACGTGTAGATAAGTTGAACGCGTTTGAGCGCGCAGCAAAAATATAGATTCTTATGATAAGTACAGGTTAGATCTAGTTAATGAATGAAGATATAGGATCTTTTAGGTTTTAGAGCATAAATTCCTAACTTTGAGAAAAACTCAGCTGCACGGGTCGATCCATCAGGTTAAGTCACGCTTGCTGAGGCCGTTTTGTGGATGTGTGACCATTTTTACATACTGAGATACGGAAAGCACGTTAAGCCGTTGGTCCTGGCGATCATTCGTGGATCTTTGACAGTCGTTACGGTTCGTCAGAATCCCGAAAGTCTGACGACCAGTCTTACAAGGGTACCCAGTAACTGGGTTGTGTAGGTAAGATAGGCAGTCGCTTCATGTAAAATACTGGTATTCAGCGCATCCAGTTAGACTGTAAGCCGACCCCAACATAGTTGGAAAAAGTCTAGACAGATTTATGCTCGAAAATCCATAAAATATCTAATTATTATCTGTAAATACTTTAGGAAAAATCGCTTAGAATCTTGCGTAGCTGCAAGGTATGCTCGTGACTACATACCTAGTCAATTATGGACATGCTTAAAATAGGAAGATGTTCCATTGTTTTGCTAATTGACTGACTAGGTATATTATACCTAAGTAAGTAATACCTATCGTTGCTTAGCATTTCGTGGAAGCCAAATACAAATACCGAGATTTATAGTAACATATACTTGTCGGTCTATGCGGCTTTGTGGATAGAGTATCTAATGACTTCAATTTTGTATAATATTTCGTTATCAGAATGCAATACCGAAGGTACATAATCATGTTTCAATTAATCATTCATTTCATTATAACCGCGCGAGCCGAGCGAGCTCTTCTTTCAAGTTGGTCGAAGTGACTTGATTATTTAGTATTAGCGCAAGGTGCGTTTGACACATGCAAGTTTGATACCAGTTCACAATTTGTCGGTTTGCCATAGATCAAATCAAAATCAAATCTAATTATTTATTTGCTAGAATGCAGGTATACATACATAAGGTCGTGAAGAATTAAAGTTGAGCCATACATTCTGCTCAAGATTCGACATGCAAAATTTAAATGAATGAATACGATGCTAAAATAAAAAAATAATAAGAACATTAAACACAATTAATAGATAAAAATTAACAGTTCTATACAATTACAATTAATTGCGTCAAATTGCAATTAATAAGTACCTACTTAATAGTCAAAATAATATCGAAATGTCAGAATACAATTAAAATGTCAAACAAAGTACATTCTAAAAACCTTTTTACAAAAAAATACAACGGACTTCCGAAAAAAAAAAACACTACAAAGTGAAAAATAACTTTACTTACATTAAATTAATTTTACTTAAATTTCGGAAGTCGGTGGCAAAAAACTAAAAATTCTGACTTACGAAATTAAAGTTATTTTTCACTTTATAGTGTTTTATTTTTGGAAGCCGGTTGTTTTGTTCCAAGAGCAACTGTACTATTTAAACCTATAGTAGCTCTACTATAAAAAATACCCACATCGCTATAGGTTCGCCTAAAATATTTGAAGAGTGCCTCGATTTCTCCAGGATCCCACCATCAGATCCTGGCTTCCTTATCATAGTACCACCCTTGGGATATCTCCTTTCCAACAAGAAATATTATGGTCAAAATCGGTTCATAAACGACGAAGTTATCCGGGAATACACATAAAATAATATATATACAAGGTGCAGTTTTGGATCTGCAAAACATTTTAGGAGGTAATTATGTTAGTGATTCTCGACCTGAATCAACAATAAAATGGGCAGGTATTTTTTTTTCATTTTATTCTTATTTACGGAAATCGGTAAGTGTGAACTCCCCTTTTTAAAACGCGACCAATCTGTACGTGTCCTTAAACTGAGCTTTCACACACACAAACAAACGCAACCGACATTTCTTTTATAAATCTAAAGAACCAACCACACCGCCCGCTCCCTCTCCCCCGCCACGCCCCCGCGGCCATCGCAAATGCATAAATCGGGTCAATTTATTAGTGTATTTGATGACGCCGGTATGTGCATACGCTTGCAAATTCCGCCCCTCAAGTGCGCCTTCGATTAACAGTCGGGATAGGTACCTACTACCTAGTTGTAAAAATGACGGACCAATACTCCAATGTAGAGTTGGTGGAGATGGTCCGCTTGTATGCCATCAGTGGAGACAATGTATCTCGAGCCATCGAAATGTTCGCGGAGTTATTCCCCAATCGGCAACGTCCCTCACACAGGGTAATGCTGGCTGCTACGCAGAGACTGCGCGATCATCGTCAGTTCGACGATCAGTGCTTTCGACACAATAAAAACGAATGTGTTTGTGTTACGTAAGCTGAAGGAAAATCAGCAACGTTGTGCTAGACTGTGCCTGGAGTGTGACGGTGGAAACTTTGAACAATATCTCCAGGTAACATAAGTAGGTAATTTATTTATTTATTTGTACGTAGACAATAATTTGTAAATACGATGTTAGCTAAATCAACTTGATTAGTGTAAATAAGTTGATTTAAAATTTTTAACTACGCCAAAAATACCTATCAGACAAAATGAATCACCTAAAATCCCTAACACATGGGTACCTACCTACTTAACTAGCACAAATTATCTTGATGAATTTCTGTCGGTCCTCAGCCCGTTAAAAAGTAGGAAGGAAAATCTTAAATCTACAAATAAAAACCGTCCTTGGGGCTGAATTTACCTACAGAGCGCGCCGACTGCGCCGAGTACCTACATGCCTTATTATTTTTATTATTAGGTGCCTACCTAAATCCCGCGCACGCGCTCGCGATCGTAGTTTCACAATTGTGCAACAGGAACTGCTTACGTGCTTTGTAAGGTTTATTTATCTCCGCCTATCATTTTATTCATCAGCTGATAGGTAACTAACGACGCCAACGTGATCTTTTTTTGGCGCAGTTGTATCTAATTCCTACTATTATTATTTATCGTAATAGCCCAGTGGTTAAGGCTTTCTCCTCTCATGCATGAGGTTGCGGGTTCGCAACTGAGCAAGTACCATTGTGTTATTTTTTTAATTCATAATGATGTAAGTACTTTTTAAATTTATCTGAAATCCTGTGTTTCGGTAAGCACTTAATTAAAGCCTTTGGTTCGAATTGATTTGTAGCTCTCGGACGGTCGTTAGGTACCACACGGGTCGGTATGGGTCAACGACCTTACAGCCCTGCCGTATGGTCGTTGGTACGGGTAGTCAAAAGCCAGAAAGTCAGACAATTAGTCTAACAAATGGGTATCGTGTTATCAAGTAACTGGTTTGTTGAGGTCTGATACGCAGTCGCCTTACGTGATTCACTGGCACTCCATGTAGTGAGCTGCATACAGTTAAACTGAAAGCCGACCCTAACATAGTTGGGAACAGGCTCGGCAGATTGGCCACGGCATTGTAATGATGCTTAAAAATGAGTTATTATTTAGCGAAATTTAAAACAATAATGTAGGTACATTGTGATTTTCAAATTCGAACTACATCTAAGGTAAAATTATTTGCTATAAGTTGCTGTAGCTACAACAACTTGTACAGATCGCGGCACGTTGGTTGAACCTTCGATGCGCAGTAACAGATTTTCGAGTCATCGCGGGGGCTCCCCGTAACCATAGCAACGACCTTCATTTTAGTTTAACGTACGTGCCGCGTTCGTTTCATAGAAATGTGGGCGGAGACTCGTACAGGCTGACGTCACTGGTCATCGCATTCACGCACACAGTGACATGACGCGCGATACATCGCAATGGGTGATTCTGTTTTTTTGAAGAGGGTTATTAAGAGAGTTATTCTGAAAAACAATAAAATTGAAAAATCGAAAAGAAAAAGTATTATTGATTATTGACTTGGTATCGTATTGTTATATGATTATTTACGAGTCTCATAACAACCTCCTGAAATGTTTTGCAGGTTCAAAACTGCACCTTGTATATATATATATATATATATATATATATATACAGTCGAATGGAAAAACCTCCTCCTTTTTTCGAAGTCGGTTAAAAAAAGAATTTTCAAAATCGGCCCACAATTGACGGAGATATCAATGGACATTATAAAAAAACGTCGTTTTAGTCAAAATAATTAAAATATTCAAAATTTAATTTATTTAATTAACAAAATTTTGAGGTCTGTAATAATAAAATCGGTCATATAGAAAATCATTAATGGAGTACTTAATAACATTTTTCACTAGAAAATTTTTAAGGGCTCAGGCGCAAAACGTCTCTTTCGCAAAATGTCCCTTGGTCGTAAAACGTCTCTTTCGCAGAATGTCTCTTTCGTAAAATGTCTCTTTCGCAGAATGTCTCTTTCGCAGAATGTCTCTTTCGCAAAATGTCGCGCCAGGGACTTAAGAATAAAATTTTGATTTTCAAAACAAAAAATCATTTATTAAAATTATAGTGCAATTATGATGTAAAAATTTTGGTACTTAAATTTACTTAAGTATGTATTCAAAATAAAAACAATATCAATAGGTATCAAACATTTTACACACATTCAAAATTTAGATCAAAAAAATCAATACTGTTAGTAAACATGATAATTTTTCCTGTTTTGTCTAATGTTAGTGACGCATTACAGTCTCGCCTATTTATGCACCGCCAGAAAGTAGTTCCACTTTTATTTGTTTTGCTCTTATGATATCTATACTCACAATGTATAAGTGTTCTATGTCCTTTTTGATTACGAATGTATTCGATTTCTTGATCCATATTAAAACTCAAATTCACTACTGTTTTTCAATAAAAAGTAAGAGACAAAACACAGCTCGGCAATTAATGAATGACACATACATTTATAAGTTTTTTTCTAACTACCCTCACATATTATTATAAATGTTGCCATCACTGAACTTTAAATTGTACCAAAATATTATTTTTAACTGTATCAAAATATTTTTTTTTTATTTGGAATACATTCTTAAGTAAATTTAAGTACCAAAATTTTTACATCATAATTGCACTATAATTTTAATAAATGATTTTTTGTTTTGAAAATCAAAATTTTATTCTTAAGTCCCTGGCGCGACATTTTGCGAAAGAGACATTCTGCGAAAGAGACATTCTGCGAAAGAGACATTTTAAAAAAGAGACATTCTGCGAAAGAGACGTTTTACGACCAGGGGACATTTTGCGAAAGAGACGTTTTGCGCCTGAGCCTTTTTAAGTTTCTGATGGAATGTTGTAATGTGTAATTTTTTTAATATTCCGTTGATTTATTAAATATGGTTGGACCCATTCAAATGACACATTTTCTTAATAGTGCAGTTTTATAGCCACCGAGATTTATAAGGTTTTTATATTGGCTTCTCACGGGGCCTTTTCTGGTGGTAGATAGAAACCATCGAAAAATAATGAGTTAAATTGTAAAGAAACAATTAAAATGGTTTCGTGCAATTCACAATTTTTCGATAGTTTATAATCTCGCTAGATACGCACGGATAAACAAAATTTAACTTTTTTTTTTGTTTTATGAAATTTCTAAACTGTTTCTTAGTCGTTTGAGTTCGCTGATTTCATATCTACCCTCAGTTTTTTTCTAGCAACTCTAGTTTTTGTGATACAGGTACTTCTTAAAATTTCGTTACGCGGCTTACTATTTTTTTTTTTGTGCAAAGAATGATTAAATTCCATAAATAAATCGATATATCTACATTAAGAAGAACTTGCTTAAACGATCCAAATAGGTTTTGCGCTGTTTGTGGTGAATATATGTTTCGAGAATATCGTTTAAGTGCGTCTGACTTTATAAAAAAGGCCTACTTCGACTTCTTTGGGACGCTATTACAAGTGTTTAGTAAGCCATGGATCCCAAATTTTGTATGTGCTAGTTGCGTAACATCATTGCGTTTATGGGCTAGTAAGAAAGACCTACTTTGAAGTTCAAAAGTCCTATGATTTGGCGTGAACCGACTAATCATCACGATGACTGTTATTTTTGTGTTGTGAATATTACCGGAATAAACTACAAAAATCGTTCCAAATGGACTTACCCGAATTCAAAATTAGCTATTAGACCATTATATTACCCCCTCTCCATATAAAATTAGGTCTTTTTTTTTTTGGATGGGAAATCATCAAATAATTTCTCCCGCTCTGGGCGGAGCGGGGGGGCGTGTCAGACTCTTACTGACTAAAACCCACCCGTGTTCCTTCGGTTGCCCTGTTGCCGGGGGCCACGATCTCCCTTTCGGTTTTCTTCGCAACCCCGGCAGGCACCGGCCCTAGCGGACCCCGTCAATTCTGCTGACATCTCTTTGAAACGCGCGTGGAACACAACGCGCCGTCGACCCGGGCCTGGTCCTTATCGGACGGTGAGCTACCCATTGCTCACAAAATTAGGTCTGATAAAACAATTTGTAAAAGCTCTCAACAAGGGTTGGGAATGTTTTAAATATATCAGTAAAATATTCCCGAAAAAGACCACAGAAAAAAAAAAAAATGCTGGTATTTTTGACGGTCTTCAAATCAGGGAACTAATAAAGGATCAAAATTTTACTGACTGTATGACAGATAAAGAGAAATCTGCATGGATTAAATTTGTTTGGGTTGTGCAAAATTTCTTAGGAGTAAAAAGTCTCCAGACCACATTAATACATTGAGCAGCTCATGTTGCTCCTTCAAAGACTAGCATAATAACATGAGCTTCAAGATGCACTTCTTCTTCAGCCATTTAGACCGCTTCCCAGAAAATTTTGGCGAGTTAAGGCAAGGACAAGGAGAACGCAGAAAAATTAGAGCTGCTAGAGAAAAACTGACAGAATTGGAAGCAGCGTGGCAGAATCATACAAAATCAGGTATGAAACTTCATAAAACAAAACTACTGCTTACCAGTTTTATAAACTAACGAATTTCATAATCACACAGTGTCATATACACAAATAGGCGTACATAAATTTCAAAGAAAAAAAAAAGATATTTTACAGAAGCTGCTTACTAAATTAATGATCATTAACAATTTGAACAAGTTAACTTCTACAGGAAGACATTTTGTGAATGGCAAAACTCACAGCAAGTGAACTTGCAGCCAACGTTTCCACGTTGCAAGTCAGTAACTTCAACTTATGCAATTAAACTTGTAGTGGACGAGCACTGTTTAAGTTTTGAATATGTGACAATAGACCACCGCGGTGCTGTACAAGCTGACACCTGTAAGACATCTAAGTTGCAACCTTCAGGTTGCAACTTAGATGTCTTACAGAAGTTAGGTTATATTATAACCTCGCTAAGCATTCTCGGCTACATTATAGGCAACGACCATCACTATCGTCTTCCTGTCCTTGTCCCATGTTACTTCGCAACACGTTTTCTCTTTCCATTCGCCCCTGTCAACCGTCACTTTATAATTTACTTCCTTCTCTTTCATATCATTCCTCACAAAGTCCATCTATATTTTCTTTGGCCTTCCTCTCCCTCTCTATCCATCATAATTTATATATTCATCACTCTTTTAGTCACATGCATTGTAGGCATCGACCATCGATAGATGAAAAGTAAGTGAAAGATGGTAATGCTTAATAGGGGAGTGAATACTGAGCTGAGATGTATCGAAGGAGAAGACATGCTATGCCAACTAGGTTGTTGTAACAATTGGGATGAAAATAGGAGGATGATGATTATTATTTCGACCAGGAAATACCAAATATGACAAAATAATGAATGTGGATAACTATATTTTATTATTTTCATAAGCATATTCCTTCAGTTTGCAACTTAGCCTTCTTAAGAACAACGCACACCGGACGGCGCGGCGCCAACGGGGGACGGTATCAAGGAGGATTTGCTGAGGAGCATCCCGCGGTATGCCACGGGGGAAAAGGCCTCTCCCCCGCGATCGTAAGCTAGCAGATTTCGGCACATACGGTCGAGGTCCCCCTTTGATGCTCAGTGGTAGACATCTGAGCTTTGGAATCTATATCATCTTACAATTAGATAAGGACAAATTTACGTCGGTAAATTTAAAATACTCTGCCCTCCCACCGCCGATGCGTACGCTGACCCTTATATGAAAAAGTTAGGTTATATTTTAACCGAGCTCGATTCTCGGCTATGCATGAATGAAAACTGTGAAAGATATAGTTAGAAAGAGGGTCATTACTGAGATGACAGCTGATAGAGGTGTATGGAAGAAGATGGTATGCTGCGCCGCCCCCAAAAAATTTGGTTATGAGCAGAAGGAAGATTTTGACTGTTTTGATCATAAAATACCAAATAATGAAATAACTAGCGAATTTCTCCAATTAAACTGCGTTCAAGAGCTGTCAGTGTCAATATTCCACAACAGTGATGACAGTAACTGTGACGGTTTAAATGTACTCATGGCGTTCAGTTTCATCGGTGAAATTCATATTCAGCTATAACATCATAATACTTTCATAAGTAATGGCTAACTAAAACTAAAAATAGATGCGTGCATAATGTAAATTGTGAAAGATAATGAATACGACAAATTAGGAAGACAATACTGCCATGAACAGCGATGTCGACTGTTTATGGAAGAAAAAGAGGAATAACTCCTGAGAATTATCCTCATAAACTGCCTACGCCTAGCCTTGTCCCAATTATGTTGGGCTCGACTACCAGTCTAATAACTCATAAGGATCATCCTCATCATCTGCTTAGGCCTAGCCTTGTCCCAACGATGTTGGGTGCGATTTCCAGTCTAATAACTTATGAGGATCATCCTCGTCAACTGCCTATGCCTAGCCTTGTCCCAACTATGTTGGGCTCGACTTAAGTTTGATAACTCATGAGGATCATCAAGAATTTAAGTTGATAATATGACATCTCTGTACTCCTGACATGTACTAAATCATTTTAATTTAACTGTATAGACCTCGAACTTGACAAATTTATAATATTCCCATTTTATTGAACTTGACATTGTAATGTATTGCTTATTTCAAATTATTTACTGAATTTCATCTTGACATGGTAAACTTGAGGATATATTGAGGAAGTCTATCATTAAAGCTTAAACTGTTTGCATGCCTTAGTTAAGGTAGTTAGTATAAGGATCATTTAAAACTTAACATAACACTTTTTTGTAACTTGTACCTACTTTCTGTGCAAATACTACTGGGATCAAAAGTACCCTTATGTGTTAATCCAAGCCATAAACTATTATGTGTACCAAATTTCATCCAAATCCGTTCAGTCGTTTTTGCGCCAATCTACAACATAAATCTATTCAAGCAGACAAAAAATTTAAAAACTATATTTTCAGCATCAGACTCGTTCCCAGGTTCCTCGTAACAATTTTTTTTTTTCGAAAATATTAAATGAACAGTTTTGACTCCATTTCTATTTTATTAATAAGTAACCTATAGTTATATAAGTAATATGTTTATGAAATAACTGATTGATACTTTTATAGACTATTGACGGTATAAATTCCTTCTATAATTTTTTATGACCTACAGCTTTCCTTTTAAAGTTGAATACAAAATCCATAATTATCTTGCCGAGGTCGTTGATAATAATCATCATCACAACGAAACAAGTAATTAGTGCTTCCATAAAGTTCCACTTTTAATCATACTACGGTAATAACAGCCAAGCTCACACGTTCTGCTATCAAAATGAAAATCGCCGGCTCCCGAAATGTTCCGACATTTTCCGAATATTCTCGATGATTGACGAACCGAATAACGGTGGCGATGGCGTGAAGGATTTTGTGCTCGGGGACGCTGTTTCGATTAACAGGAATATTCAGTGTTGCCTTTCAGTTGTTTTGTAAGGACCAAGATGTGTACGTAGGTGCATATCTAGTCAAAATCACGGGGTATTCCTCGAAGCGCACCAACTTTAAAACGCACCAAATGATGCGCATCAAAAGTATTCCTCGTAACGCACCAACGATGAAACATAAAGAAGAGGATGAAGCATTCGTAATAAATGAAATCGATTGACGTTTTAAAATTCAACTGTCCTAATTGTTTATTTATTAAAACTACCAGGGAAGCAAAAAATGAACCGGAAGTAGTTGCTTATGGGATACTACTACTACATTTGGTGCGTTTCAAAGTTGGTGCGCTTCGATGAATACCCCAACATCACGCCTGTATTCCTCGTAGGGGTAGGCAGAGGTGTATACCCAACCCATATGACACCGACATTTCACTACCTATTGCCACTTACTAGATAAAAATGCAGACTCCGGGCTGCTGCTAAAACATCATAATAGGAAACCCATTAATACTGCTTGACCTGAGGATCGAACTCGGGACTCTATGTTCAGCCGGCGCACTTGAGAACAATGAGGCATTCTTAAAATCTCGGTTAGCCAGTCACGTGTGGAGAAAATCAGCAAAACACCCTGTCATGATGACAATAACATTGTCATAAACACCATGCTTGTTAAATGTAAATATTGGTAATCGCAAAATACTAAGAAGCTAACAAAATTCACACATACTTTTTTATCGTCGTCGCATCGGCTCGAACCTAAAAGAATAATATTCGTTCATGCCGTGGCTCAAATATCTATAATTATTTCACATTAAAATATGTGAAAGAAAGAAAATTCGTTCATTAGCATAGATACAAATAAAACACCTTCTTTCTTCTTCTCCGCATGTGATGCGAAGGAATGTGGGAAATGTCGTCAGGAAAGTTTTTAGTATGAATGTGGATGACTATAAAATTCAAAATTCAAAAGTCATTTATTCAAACTAGGCTGAGAATCAGCACTTTTCGAACGTCAAAATTACATAAGACAGTCCCCCAAAACGCCCAACCTTCACCACTTCCTAGTGCCTTTAGCTAGGAAGAAGAAGTGGCGCAACAAACTCCCCAACAGCAACAAACTCTCCAATAGCATATACGAGTACGGGACGACCAAAGAAACGATGGATGCACTGTGTGAAAGTTGATATGGCTGGAGAGGGGGTGACTACAGAGATGACGACTAATAGAGAATTATGGTAGAAAAAGACAAGTTGCACCAACCATATATAAATTGGGATAAGGGAAAGAGATTGATGATGACAAATAAAACACTTTAAAAGAAGGTAAATAAAAAAAGCTTAATATTTCTAAAGGGCCCTCGGCTCATCTTAATGACAGATAGCAGCACTAGGTACTGCCACTTGGCGCTGATTTTGTAGCTGCAGCCAACGAGTGTCATACGCTCTAAAACGTTTAACAATACAATATTGTTAAACGTTTGCAAAATGACATACTTACTATGCGACATCTGCCGTGAGAATCTTGGTGCGCAAGATTTTCACAATAGCTAGATGGCGCTGTTCCAAATTGGGTTTTCATTAATATTTTTAAATGTTAATTATGTATTCAAAATAAATTAATAGACAGATTTAATTTCCCATTTTTTAGGGTTCCGTACCCAAAGGGTAAAACGGGACTCCGCTGTCCGTCCGTCTGTCTGTCTGTCCATCTGTCACTGTCATCTGTCTGGAGCCGCGACACTTCGTCGCACGAAGATTCGGATAGGTAAGGCCTTCCAATACAAAGAGATGGCCACACTGCCTGCACTCGTCGGATCAAACCTCTAAACCGCCAAAGCCGCAGCATATTGCCCGCACGCTTGTCGGATCTAACCCCCCAATCTCCCAGAACTCGGGACTCGGGACTAACTTCTATTGCGCCAGACCATGGGACGACACCAGAGCGTCACGTCTTTACACGTTCGTACCAGTTCAGGCCAGTAAAACAGCCAGACAGGTTCCTTCCTGCTGAAACACAACATTACTTATGTTTTATCCATCGGGTCATTCGGACACAGTATGATCATCACAGAAGAATAGTATACCAGTTTAATCTCCATCACCGCGTCAGGACATCACCAGAATCGGGAAGAACCCCCTTCTCCTGACGCATGCAGGATCAAAAGGCTTGAACCTCTCTATCGATCATCGAGAAAGATCTAATCACAGACAAAACAGAATTCCCAAGTGCCAAAATTTAATATTAACATAGAATTCCAGAAGTGGACTGTCACTTCTGGAATTCTATGATATTATTAAATTTTAATTTTTAAGTCATTGTATAACTTTTAAAAATGGGAAATTAAATCCGCCTGTTAATTTATTATGAATACATAATTAACATCAAAAAATAATAATGAAAGCCCAATTTGTAACAGCGCCATCTAGACAGCTATTTTGAAAATCTTGCGCACCAAGATTCTCACGGCTGTTGTCTGTCGCTTAGGATGTCATTTTACAACGTCACAATATCGCCACTCGTAAAGGCTATTATAATTCAGCCTACATCGACACTTCTGGCCATCCTCCTAACATCCCTTAGGTACTCATTTTACGACATCAAAGCGAACAAAGACTGACCTATTCTGTGCCGGAAAATAATAAAGCTTACTCCTTCATACATGACCTTTGGGCCAAGCCTTGGCAATATTCCGAAAAGCTCAATGGCGAGGCAAGATAGAAAAGCTACCTACAGTATAAAATGACACAAACAAAATGTCTTATTTTTCGCTGAAACTGGCATCGGTTGGTATAGTCAACCCCAAAAATATGTGGAACAAGGAACAGAAACCATTTGAATGTCAACAACCTTCGTTCCATTATGCATTTAGTGAAATTCATTGGATAGAATAGAATACTCTTTATTAAGTACACCATACGAATTACAGATATTATAGATGTAGAGATTATAATAATTTAGACATTTGTATTATCGGATACTACGTTTTGTTGCTTTACATGGATATACAATTATGGAACTATGGTTGCAGATAGTAAAATTGTTCCTTGTCAGTGATTTTTTTTTTTTGGGACTACCTTGTTTCTAACTATTTATTTTGCTGAAAGGTTTGGGTTTATTACGGGTCCCCTATGTTATTTCGAACGCCGCTGTTGCGTCACTCGCTGTTGCGAATAATTTTTCCACTGCCTCACAGGTTCGAAAGCTCATGGACTCGAATGAAGTAGTCGCGAAAGACGCTGTTTCGAAAAACATTTTCACTGCCTCATACGCTCGAATGTTTGTGATTTCGATTTATTTAGTCATAAAGTGTACAGAAAAATATTTAAGCAGTAATTAAATAAATTCAACAAATTCGATGTCAATATCATCATTTAATATTATTATTAACAATCAAAAATTTTAGTACCTCAACTGTACATTTTTTTCTATGAGTACTTAACACAAAATCTAAGACTGATCTTTATAAAAAAAACTGTCTAGGTACCTAAGTGGTATTAATTATTAGTGGTATTTTCCAGAAATTAATCAATTGCAAATGTGTTAGTATTAGTTAGTATATACGAGTACTTAACGCTAAAGCTCTTATAAATTCAGGCGTGCCCATTGTACTTTTTTTTTTCAAAATTGCTGAAATAGCATTCTCTGCAACTCTTTGTTTTTTTTTGGGTGGTGTCTAAGGTAAATTACTCAAAATCTTCTCCATTTTTTGTTCCGTGACACTTTGCTCCTCAATAAGTTTTCGTATACATCCATACAGTCCAAGTCTCTTATTTTCTAACAAAGAATTCTAGCGGCGATGCCAGGCTTCTACACTGTTTTGAGTACGTGGAAGGAACATGTTGTTATTTCTTTCTTAGTTGTAAGCGTAAAACTTGAATGTACAGTTGAGGTACTAATATTTTTTATTGTTACTTTGTTAATAATAATATTAAATGATGATGTTGACACCGAATTTGTTGATTTTATTTAATTACTGCTTAAATATTTTTCTGTACACTTTATGACTAAATAAATCGAAATCACAAGCATTCGAGCGTATGAGGCAGTGAAAATGTTTTTCGAAACAGCGTCTTTCGCGACTACTTCATTCGAGTCCATGAGCTTTCGAACCTGTGAGGCAGTGGAAAAATTATTCGCAACAGCGAGTGACGCAACAACGGCGTTCGAAATAACATAGAGGACCCGTTTATTACTGCTCCACTGCACGGAATAAGGCATCTTCTCATAAAAAGAAGGAACGAGCACTGAATTGATGCTCGCGATTACTCGATTAATCAGTTTTCGGACCACTGTATAGGTGTTTAAGGCAAAGACTTTAGAGAAATTAATAATGTTAAGTCAAACTTTCTAAGTGGTTTCGATTAATGTTTAAATTAAGTACGTAGCCGGCGACAAAAGTCGAATTACACTTAAGTTTTTTTTTTTTTTATCTTAATATTTTTGAGCTTAATACGTCATTATTTAAATTTTTATAAAATTTAAATAATATAACATAACATATTTTTTTTACTTTTTATTTAATATTTCATTGAAATCGGAAAGAAGTAAAATAAAAAGATATTAAATGCTGTTAAACAAATTAATTTAATAATGTTATGTCAATTTAGAGATGATAAGTAAAAGTAGCAGTATTAATCGACTTTTGTCGCTGATCGTACCTATCTACCAAACAAGTGCGTGTCGGACTACGCACAATGAAGGGTTCCGTAGTTGGGATGAATTTGTCCCAAGAACAAACTTAACATTGTAGTTTAAAAACATGTTCCCCCATACATGCCAACTGCAAATGTAAGTTTGTACGCACAATATTGAGTGATTTGCCATGTTATTTTTAGACCATAGACTTCTTATAGGTTTTCCTGTAATCTTTAAGCATATTACATACTATTCTCTGTACTTTTTTTTTTTTCAAAATCTTAGGCTTGGTAGTTTCGGAGATTACCCCTTATCTCCTTTTTCTTAAATATCTTTAAAAGTATTTATTTTAAAATTATAAAAAGAAATCTATTTGAGATCATCGCAATAAGTCCTTTCATTTGATATGACACACGGTACAGTTAAAAAAAAAAATATCTTTTATTTTTCTTATTTCCACCCCGAACGTGCCCATATTCACACAGATACTATTAGATATATAGTACAGTGTAGATATTCAGATAGTATTCCTGTTTCTGTCACAGAAACACATATGTGTACCAAAGGGGATTGCCCAACCACCATAGACATTTTGGCCCTAACTGCACACATATAATAGTATAGGGAAATGATCATATGTAATATAAAGAAAGGAATGGGTAAGGAATTGGTTTAAAAAAAAGTCCGGATTTTTAAGATATTATTGGTTTTTCTTTTTCAAAAATACAGTTTTTTAACCATCATTTTACCGTAAGACATTAAGTTTTTTTAAGGTATTTTATGATATTATGCATCATTAGTATCATACACAATCAGTACATCATCCAGGAATTGAGCTGTAGGGAAAATATTACTCTGATGGCGTGCCCAACCCAAATACCATATTACTGTCATTACATGGGCACAGCATCCTACCGTTCGGCGGCCGACAATACAATTGCAACAATACTTTTTAATTGCACTTCTACCAGAATCATTGCCACTTATTAAAATATATATAAAATATACTTTACGACTGATGTGTCGACTTGCAATTCTAGCCCTAAGTAAAGAGCAGTTAGGACTTAAGTTTATTCCTTCCATAATGCTGCTCCTGTGGTCATTACATACTTCTATTCGGTAGCAACCATTAAATCTTATATGCTCACCATAATAAGAGCGAGCTTGCTTTAATTGGTAAGTACCACAAGCAATTAATATTAAGTTGCTGTAAGTTAAAACAGGAAATTCCCTAACATTTTCAGAGTCCACATTTATATTTCTAAAGTCTGCCCGAGCTCTATTTAAATTGCGTTCCCTAACATACTCAGATAAATCATTATTTGTTTCCATATTTTGATGAACTATTTCCAGTATTTGAGCCGCATCATCCCTGTCCCTTATTTTTGTGTGGAATTTATTAATTAGAGCAGCAGCTACAGCAAAGTCTGTCATCAAATGTGTAGAAGCCCTATTAAAATAATTTTGGCGAAATATTTTAAATCCAGTTTTAAAAATGCCATTTACCACCTCTACTACCCATCGACACATAGTCACGGCTCTGGACTTATTAGCATCTCTTGTTGTTAATTGAGATTCACCATCTTCTGGAGACAAAGGTACATGAACCTGATAACCACAACGTTCTAAAAGAGGCAATGAGTCCCTAAACCCTCTATCTAGTATGAATACATCTCCAGATTCAAAATATTGCCTTAATGTACTGGATTCATCACCAAATTCATTATTTATTATATCTGCATCTGAGGTTGTTGCAGGATAAGGGCCCAATACATCTATAATGTAACCATCACTACAAACAAAAAGGAAAGGCTTTACAAGATTGCGATATTTGTGTAATGAGTAAGTTTTTTTCTGATATAGATAATTGGAACTTTTTTCTATGTATATATATGTACCATCGGCAATTATGATGGGACTCCCAGCTTCTCCCCCATAAAGTCCATTTGGAATAAGAAGATTCCTTTGAGCTATTTCTGCTCGGGAAATATGATTAATACCCACATTTCTAGGAACAAAATCCTGATTTAATATTTCGCGGGCCATATTCATGTGCCGCTCTAGCGTGCTTCTTGGCACTTGTAATAATGCCGACATGCGTTCGTCACTATCCCCTGTTCTTAATTTCATCAAATATGCAGCAAGTGCGAAAGAACCCCTATGTTTACTTGACAGTCTCGGGACTTCAGACAGAATTAGTTGATATTGTGCCTTTGTTAAGCCTAGATAATAGTGTACAGTATGCTCAGGCATACTCTGAATATCTTCAAAATCTATGTGATTGTGCATATTATCTTTCAATAATGTAGCAAAATCTTCAATTTGTGCTGCACTAAATGTTTTAATAGGATTATATATTGATTCTAAAAGTAAATCCCAAGAGTTACTATTTAAATGGTAGTTACAGATTCTACATTCTGGAGGTACATAATAATTGTACTCACAAAAAAGACGTACTCGCAATGCTGATGGTACAGTGAGTCGATTGGAATCATTACAACCAGGAAAAAAACATTGATTTTGTGTTATTGGTGCTCTTACATAATTAGGCAACAGTACACTGTGTGATGTTTCTAATCTTTGTGGTTCCGGATGCAGTACATTGCTAGCCACTTCAGATTGCAAGGAGGGCAGACTGGATGGTTCAGATTCAGATGGTTCCCGTTCTGCAGTTGTACGTGATGCTGCTCTATCAGTCCTTCGCCAGCAATTATGACACACACGAGATAATGATGGCAACTGAAAAACAAAAATAAGGCCTAGTGAACAAATAAAATAGATTTCTTTAGTGTAAACTCGATATAAATCAAATATCTGTTTATTTAATACTATAGGCACATGTTAAAAAAATGGTACAAAGACGGACTTAATGTCATTTAATAATTTATATAAATTAATAATTAAGGACAGAGGGACTACCAGTCATCCAACAAAAACAATGAAAAATCAACTGTCTCTTTTCTTTGGGTTGATATGCAAGCAGAGTAACAAGTATTTGTATGTATCACTGTTAGATATCAGCACAACACTTACATAAATTAAAAAATTGTTGAACACTTACCATACGTGGTGCAATCTCTTTTCTTTGGGTTGATATGCAAGCAGAGTAACAAGTATTTGTATGTATCACTGTTAGATATCAGCACAACACTTACATAAATTAAAAAATTGTTGAACACTTACCATACGTGGTGCAATCTGATGGGCAATCACATTTCTTATGAGTTCCTCTCGTGGTGAATCGGAACCGAGTGTGTGTGATCTTATTCTCAAAAGTGACTTGCCACAGCTGATGCACACATGTCCATGACCAACAATCGGTGCATTTTACTGTTCACTAGTTGGATCAGTTGGATGTCGAATTTGATTCCAAGCTGCAGTCCAACACGAGTGGCACACTACACTGTCACTCGAAACTTGCACCTAATAAAGAAGCCGTAATTATTAAAAATTGTTATTATTTTAAGTCAACTCAGTTAAACAGTATTTCTCAGAGGAAGACATAACACATGGTGACATGGACCAACTACTTACCTGCTGTGGTCGAACCCATTGCTGTATAAGATTTCGGACATCTGCAATTTCCAACAAATGTCTTCGTATTTTCGTGACATTTAAACCACAATTGACACAGCGTAAAAGTCCTCTTGAATGAGTTACTGAGGGCTGGGAAGAACTCTGGCCGGTGTGAAAGCTGGGGTCACCATTATCAGTGGATATCGAGTCCATGTTCGTGCAGGGGTTATCGTAAGAAGCGGGAGTGGGATCCATGTTCAGGCCGTGGTCAATAGGGTCAGAAGAATTCTCGGAGTCCATTTAGAAAGCTTGATCGTTGCTTGGATAACAAATCCGCAAGAAAACAAACAAACAAATACAAACGCAAACAAAATCGACTTGTGTTCCGTCAGTTATTAACTTATTATGATTCCATATGACAGTGGCCCTAGCTGTCATAGAGGATTCGATGTTGCCACTTAACAGACTAAAAGTAGAAAAATCGATATCGATTTTTTGTTGGAATTGTAGTCGGAAAAAAAAACATTGAAGCGCTCTAAGTTCTGCATTTCTTTTAGAAAAAATCTACTATAAATATATTTTTAAAAACAGATAAAAATATTTAATTGTGCAGTGGCGTTTGTGTTATAATCTAAAGAATTCATGATAAATCAACTAGAAATTCGCTTATTTAATTATTATCATAACATCATATAGTAAATATAGGGAAAAATGAATAATATTAGCATTTTAAAAATGACATAGTAAGTAATTATAATCGATTGAAAAATAAAAGTATCGATAATTTATTTAATGAAATTAGTAATTGGCAACACTTTTCATATTATCTATAATACTAATGGATTACGGATTTACCTAATTTCATCTTTATCGTTTCGATACTTTTTTTTGTGCAAACATGTTGCGGTCTTATTTAGATAAATGAATACCGCGATTAATAAACATAAAAGATGTTTTTTTTTTTAATAATAGCAAATTGTTGGGCGTTTCGTGGCCGAAATTGGGCATCCCCTTTTCAACTTACTCGGTCCATTAGCAAATTGGCTGTGACAGACGAACAGACAGACACAAAAGTGATCCTATAAGGGTTCCATTTTTCCTTTTGAAGTACGGAACCCTAAAAATATAACATCACACCTGTATTTCGCAAGGCTTAAGCAGAGGTATATCTATAGTACACCCACATTTCGCCAGTTATGTTTAAGTCCCATGTAATAGGGGGCGAGCCTATTGCCATCAACCGAGCACACATCCACACTCCGGGCTGCTACTGAGAAATTCCAGATGAAAAACCCAATAACACTTTGCCCGACCTTTACCTGTATGACTAATAACTTTAAATAGCTGCTATATATAGGCTCTAAGCATAAACAGCCACTATAGGCGTGGTTTCGGTTATAAAAAAAAAAAAAGCACTGCTGTTACATACATTTTGACCGCGTAGGTATTACACTTTTCTATGAAACAGCAGTTTTACTAAAATAACCGACGAATAATTTCAACGCAGGTTCAGAATCCATGGTAACAGTTTTGGCGTCGATGTCCCTGCCACCCTGTACATGTCAAAGGGTTTTCGAGTTTTCGATCGACACTGGCTTCTCTTGGCAGTTATAATTATTAGGTTTTAAGCCCTTTCCTAAAATGGGCGTTATTTACCTTAAAACAATTTAGTGTAATAGTATAATAACTGTTTGAATGTATTACTATTGATTCTACTTGATTATTAGAAATTGTTTTCTTTAAAACATTTGTATGCTAGTCCATGGCAAGACATGCATAGATCATATGCTTATCCAATTTAAAACTGTATCGACTGAACTTATCTTAATAAATCTGTATTCGCTCATTCTAGAGTTTATAGAGTTTAGTAAATACTAAACTCTATAAACTCTAGAATGAGCGAATACGTGTTATGCATAAACACTATTAAATCTGAAATCATACCAAATTTCAAAAGTATCGATCGGCTAGTTTTCCAGTTCTAAGGTGGCTCCTCAATTCAGATGTCTGAATTGAAGAGCCACCTTAAACGTCCTGTAAGTTTTTAAGGGTTTTACTACCAATTCCAGGATCGGGGCCACAAAATCTTCTAATTTACTATTAAATACCAAAGTCAAATAATTTATTTCAATTAGGCACTTTTGACCGTCAAAATTTACAAAAAATAGAATTGATTCTAGTCGCCCCTTCCAAAAGGTAGTTTTCGTATGGAAAAGAATGGGCAAGAAATTCCACCGTTACTCTATTAAAATGTTTAAAAATATTTTGTATACATTAAATATCTAATTATATGTGGGGACGATGCATCTGGAATAAGATACCAAATAGGTAAACATAATTAAAAATGAAGCAATGAAAGAAAAATGTATTATGCGATGGATACATGGTGCTCACATATTTACATGCATTGTAAAAGTACCTATACGATATTCCTAAAAACTTAAAAATAATACTAATGAGTCAGTTATATTAGCAACCAGTTTTATTTTGTCTAGACTCTAAATTGTCCTATGGAGCAGGACCTGCATATTTCCAAGCACTCTTATCTTGGATATAATCCTCTAATTTGTATATGCTTGTTTACAAAAAGTCCTTTTCATATGAGTTTTAAATTTTCTTTCAGTTAATTGTAATATATCACAAGGTATTTTGTTGCAACATTTAATACAGTACCCAGTACCAGTAAAAAGATGTCGATTTTTTCTTACATACATAATATTTTCTTATATGAATTGGCATGGTACCGTCATAATATTAATCTTTTTAAATAGTCACCTGAGAGATTCGCGGCGACGTAGATTATAAATGACTCTGATAGCTCTCTTTTGTAAAATAAAGATGGATTCAATGTCAGCAACCCGACCCCACACTAAAATACCATTCGACATAATGCTGTGGAAGTAGCTAAAATAGACCAAACGCGCGGTTTCTACATCTGTTAACTGTTTTATTTTTCCATCAGCACGCGTAGCATGACGCTTTCTATGTCTACGAAGAATAGACATAGCTCTTTCTATACAAATTGACATTTCGTCTCTTCATTTTTGACATCGCACCGTAGAAATCATTCTACAATCTGTCATTTTGTCTTCCGCTTCTAACGATCTTTGTCTAGGTCCTTTTACATGTAGACTATTTCAGAAGAAAGTTTTCTATCCAAACTGTCAAAATCACTAAGTAGTGAAGACAAAATTTGATTTTGTAATCGCCATGCTAAAGACGGTAGAAAACTTTTTACTCGACGGCCACAAAGTATATACGGTTATCTACAAAATCATGTAACACTTGCGTTTTGAACGCAAAACTGTGATAAGTAATAATTATCATAATTAAAATTCACACCAACACCTCGAATTCATGTACAAAAATAGTACTGTATCTTTTTTCTTTTGCTTATATCTCGAAAATGGCGTGTCTAATCGCAAAAATAATGAAAATTTCGACCCCCTTTATAAAACACACAAACCCCTAAGACTGAACATGTAGGTAATAATTTTTCTTATTTTCCATACAAAAAGTGAAAAATTCCATATAAAATACGTCGAGCCTTCGCGTCTCCGGCTCTAAAAAAAAATTACGGGGTAGGACAAACGAGTACCACGTGGACTCGCGATTGTCGAGTACGATTTAAGTTGTGTCAAAATTATATTTAAATTTAGGGATTTTTTGTTGCAGAATAGTTTTAAGATTTTCATAGCCAAAAATAAAGGGGTTTTAGTGATAGTTTAGATAGTTTAGTTCGGTGTACAAGAGAATCGGCACCATTACCAAGGAAATGGTTAAATCCAATATTACTGTAATATGATTTCTTCCAAAATACGATACTTCGACACTCTTAATATCAATAAAAATTGAGAATCAAACAAAGAAAAAGAAATCCTATGACAAAACAAACAATTCTGAGTCGAATTATGAAAAGAGTGAATTGCGTAAAAAGTGCAGTTGTGTCTTTCTACTTTATTGCAGTCCTGTCTACACGGAACGTCATTTTTGTCTATTCTTCTGTCGACACAACTCGTTTCTACGGTGGTCATGCTACGCGTGCAGCATAAGCGGCCGAGCTTAGCCACCCCGCAAGAGATGTTATATGAGGTCCCCATTGGAATTTTTCGTCTAGCGTGATTCTTAGGAAAACTGAATAAATTCCAGGTTTTCTCCATTCAATATGTCACATTCGCTACCTCTAACGTTCAGTGATTTAAATCTAATGCATTTGGTTTTTACAAGAGAGAATACAGGACACACGTGGTGTTATGTAGTGTGCAGCATATTCCCATTTGCAAAAGTATAAATAGCACTTGAACCTAAAAGTCAAGACAGTATTATTTGAATACAAGTTAGCGAAAATGCTTGTTTTTCTAATAAATCTTATTTACCTTATCCAGTGTCAGGCATCGGCAGTAGGGGTGGCGGTGTTGCCAGCCTTCTGGGCACGTTTCCGGTTGCCAGTTAAGATGGTCGAATAAAAATGTTATTTCGTAACAAAAGCTTTTTCTTGTTTTTATCTCAGAGTGAAGTTTTTTATTTCTACTACAGATAGAACCAAAAAACAGATGTTTACTAATAAAAAATGTATGGCATATGTGGAAACAAATTGCTTCTCTCAAATTATAAATATTATCTTTATTTAATTAAGTATGAATGTGGATGGATATAAGAGTAGGGGAAGACCAAAAAAAACGATGGATGGACTGTGTGAAAGATGACATAGCTAGAAAGGGGGTGACTACCGAGATGACTGATAGAGAAGACAAATGGAAGAAAAACACATGTTGCGCCGTCCACAAATAAACAGGGATAAGTGCAGGAGAATGACGATGATCTTTATCTTCTAAAACTTATAATATTACTAGCTGCGCCCGCGGTTTCACCCACATAAGTCTCGATCCCGTAAGAAATTCGGGATTAAAAGTATCCTAAATCCCAACCCAAATCAAGGTCTACTCATGTGCCAAATTTCATCCCAATCCGTTCAGCCGTTTTAGCGTGAAAGCTTAATAAACAGAAAAACGAACCAACAAACAAACAAGCTTTCGCATTTATAATATTAGGTAGGATTAGCATGTTTCCATTAATTGAAACATGAAACTATTATACTCTACTTTTTCAGATGACATAATGCTAGTATTCCCATATCGTATTTTCGTACAGAAAAGTAAAAAGCACTAGTCAAAACAGTGACACTTTCCGCTCAGTTTGGCTGCTTGAAAAACTCTCTTACGAGCACATGCATTGTAAAAATATTTACTCATACCACCTTTAGTTTTAAATCGTCAAAACTGTCAGAAAAAAAACGATTGAGGTTTGACTTCCCACACTTAAAATTTTAGTGTCTGTAGGTTTCTAAAGTGGCTAGTATTGAAGACTTTTAGTATACTTATACGGGGTATAGGCTGTTAGAATCTTAGGAAAGTGTTTTTCAGAAATACCTAAACTATGCCAGATATTCTGTTCGGATATGAAAAGAAGACATGTGCAAAAAAAAAGACAAGTTAGCTCGAATAATCAAAACAAATGTACAGGGTGGATTTTTGAGAGCTGGGGCTCATTTCCTACGAAATGTATGGTAAAAGTTTTTAGCGTTTTCCTACTTTTCTAGTACTCAAACCTCAGTTGGTCCAATATACTCTTTTGATCCTTATAAGAAACAGGATCGATTGGCATCAAAATAAGACCTAAGACCTATTTTTTTAAATTAAGACCTAAGACCGTTTTCTTGTAGTGACAACTGTTAAGGTACCTTCTTACTGTTCTATCTCAAAAATCCACACTGTAAAATTAAAAGCACGGAAAAAAGTAATCAAAAGCTGCATCCTGACTATGGTAAAAAGGCTTCCACTCAGCATAATCCTGTGGTATGGGGAACCCACAGCCCAGCGCTGACTTTTCGCGGTCACCCGAAGAATGGCCTGACATGATACGACTCATTATGCTCAATATAGTCATTTGTAACGATTCCTACAAGTTTAAGACCGATGAAGATGAATGAAATAGTACTTACAGAATTGGATAGAAAATATAGGGTCTATTAAATGATTCATCAGACATGCCTCGAGTGTTACAATTTATAAGTTTTGGCACGAATCGAATGTGTCTATTATTGAGACAGTCAAATTAACTAATAGCTAACCTAGAGATGTTGTTTCTTAATAGTTTGTTAGACATGATGGTATTAACTTTAATTGGTTACTCTACTAAATATTTTTTTTATGTTCATTGAGAAGGGGTAATACATAAAAACGTCAAGCTATTGGTTAAATATTATTTTTATCATTTAACGTGGCAAAGCTGCCAGTCTTTTGGGAACTATTCCTTAAACATTAAAAAAGCTTATGGGCCCTTTACATGGAGAGAAGTTTTGAGGCCAGAATGCCTAGACAATACTCGTCAGCTCTTCAACTCTTCGTGAAGCCTGCCTCACTATTATCAGCACCTGCCTAGCTTTTTCCCAACTGTGTTGGGGTTGGCTTCCATTCTAACAAGATGCAGCTGAATACCAGTAATTTTCGAGGAGCGACTTCCACAAATAAGTTACTGGTTAATACGATACCTCTCGAGAATATCACGCCGCACCGGGCGACCGCGGGCATAGATAGGAATGGGTATATCCTCCAGGTCGTAAGAGGACAAAAACACCGGTAACTTGACAATAGTTGACTGTATAATGGAAAGATTTTGAAGAGATAACAAACGGTTTACAATTTGCAATGTACTGGCGAGAATATATACCTTAATATGAATATGTTCTACGGTGGTCGAAGACGCAGTGGTGTGTCGGCCGGTGCGCGCGCGCTACTCGAGCGCCCCCTCCGCAGCTCTCGCCCGCGGTCGCCCGGTGTGGTAAGACTGGTTCTTAGATTTCTGGCTGATTCTGGATTCTAAACTATAACTGACTAGGTATCCAATTTTTAAAAAAAGCTTTAAAAATAATAAGAGTTCCTTTAAAAATCCTCGGAAGTAATGTTTCTTATGACTCGGTCGTAAAAGTTAATGAGTAATAAACTAATGATTAACAAAAGGCTGTCGCAATAAAATTACAAATAATTCTTTAGTAATGGACGTACGCGTACGTGTAATTAAAATTACATTTTGTGAGGTTAGGAATTTTTTAAAAGTAATTCTTTGCTTCGGAAAAAACTGTTTTCGTAAAAAAAAATTGCAGACGGGTCATAAAACCCTTTCACCATAATACAAATTAAAAAACATCCATGGTGCAAAAATGTAACGAGATTTTTAATCCTGATGTTACAATGGAAACTTTTAAACTCAGTTACTTTTACATTTCGAAAACATCTGGGGCAAATATAATTACACCCAACATTCTGCGGCTTTTTCCTCAATGCAAACAAGAGGTACTTTACTAAATGAACCGTGCTTTTATGAGTACTACAACGTCGAAATTGTCTGCTTAATAAGATCCACTAAAAACGATCATTATGAAATAAGTACTGATTTTCTTTATACCCATGGTGTTTTTATCCTTAGGTACTCTTACTGGCTAGAAAAAGTCACGCTCTTTATGATGATTAATTAATTACCATGCCTGGCAGACATTATGATCATACTATGTTGTTATAAGGTGTCAGAAAGATCCTACTGTTTCTTATTTTGCCTTTTCAAGGCTGTGGTTTTAAGAGTTAATAAATATATCTTGGTAGGTACTACGCCAGAAAAGTAAAAAAATCAAAATAAAAACCTTCGAGATGAAAATTCGCTTCATATTTTTGGAAAAGAAAATCTAGGGCAAATTGTTAAAATCTCTTTCCTCCACAGATTCTCTTCACCCCCTAAATTGGTGACGGTACCTACCTTCCTACATACATACATAACACGCTGATGTCAAAGATATTTTTACCCCGAAAATGGGGAGAGATTAGAACGTCAGACAGGTGGCAAGTCGCAACCCACGTCATTGTCAACCGTGACGTCATATTAAAAAAGTACAGAACTTTTTACGAAATAAGGTTGGACATGTTTTTTTGGGCTCGTTTCGAAGCAGAAGTTTTTAGAAGCGGTCACAGTGTATAGCTATGTAAAGATATGTAAGGGAGTGAAAGTCGTTTCTGTGTTTGTAGAAAAATATTACAACAGAATATTATTGATGAGAAGTTTTTTTCATTATTTTGGTTGAGTATTTATTTTAGCATTTAAAATGTCTATCTAGGCTTCTGATATTTTATTTTAAATCTTAATTTTGATTGACGATTGAAATACTTGTAATGTGGGATGTATTAAATGAGACTTAAAAAAAACTGGTGAAATAGGGGTGTACAATAGGGGTACACCTCTTCCTAACACTTCGAGGATTACCGGCATGATGTCATGTTACTAATGTACTGAAACTAAACAAATATAAACCAAATTATGCCCCAAAAACCTCAGAAGGTAAACTCATGGTAAACTCCCTATATTTTCTTTTAATTTCTAGAAAGAAGAAATACTCAGTTGTTGTAAAACTAGACTGGAACAATCCAAGTTTGCCAAAAGATAGGGCAAATCCTTAGCCAAGAACCGTTTGGGTGTAAAAACTCCCAGAAATTGGTCGCAATCCAGAATTACAGCAAGTTCGCTTTGAAACGGGTGACTTTAATTCCATCAGAATTAATGACCAGTACTTATTTGCTACCTACATAGAGCGATATCCTTGGATTATAATTATTACTAGCGACGCGCCCTGCTTCGCAAGGTTTTTACGAATTGACAAAACATCGAGATGTTTTTAGGGTTCCGTACCTCAAAAGGAAAAAACGGAAGCCTTATAGGATCTCTCGTGTGTCTGTCTGTCTGTCCGTCCGTCTGTCACAGCCAATTTGCTCGGAATCTAATGGACCGATTAAGTTGAAATTTGGTACACATAATATGCACTTCTTTGCCCAATCACGAACGTGTAACGTAAATAAATGAATTTTGATTATAGGGGTCACTTTTACAGGGCAAACAAGAAAATTTAAAAAACGTTTTGCTAACAGTACCGTGTGACATATCAAATGAAAGGGCTTGTTGCGAGGATATTAACCATATTTTTCATATGATTTTAAAATAAATACTTTTAAAGATATTGTAGAAATTCGATGAAAATTGACCCTTATCTCCGAAACTACTGGACCTAAAATTTTGAAAAACAGATATTCAGTATGGCTCTTTACTCATATATTACAGGAAAACCTATAAGAAGTCTATGGTCTTAAAATAACATGGTAAATCTCTCAATGTTGTCCGCACACACTTAAATTTGCAGTTAGAATGTATTGGAGAACATGTATTTTAACTACAATGTTAAGTTTGTATTTGGGACAAATTCATCCCAACTACGAACCCTTCATTGTGCGTAATCCGACACGCACTTGGCCGGTGTTTATTTTATGTAATGTTATTATTAATTAATGTCTTATACACATAAACCTACCGGAATAATTTTCTTAAAATAACGATGTTGAAAAGCGCGTAATAATACGTTGTTTAGTTTAGAAGAATTACTGGAGGAGAAGCTGAAGGGGCTCGTGGCTAAGAAATAACCGCCGCACGGGTCGGAGCTTGCCGGGATTGGTCCGTGGATGTGTGACCATCTTTACATACCGTGCCTCGGAAAGCACGTTAAACTGTTGGTCCCGGCTGCAATTCGTGGATCTTTGACAGTCGTTACGGGTCGTCAGAAGCCCGAAAGTCTGACAACCAGTCTTACTATGGGGTATCGTATTACACAGTTACTGGGTTGTGAAGGTTAGATGCAGTCGCTCCGTGTAAAATACTGGTATTCAGCTGCAGTTAGACTGGAAGCCGACCCCAACATAGTTGGGAAAAGGCTGGCAGACTGATCGAGTTTAGAATAACGCACCAACGCGGACACACAAATAGTCTAAATTTATGTAGATTTTGAATAAGCTACATCTGTTTAACTGCCTCATTGGTACCGTTTTCAAAAGCGTGACTGCTGAACGCGTCGTCCTAAACTCGATCCCCGGGTCAGGAAAAGTGTTACTCATCTTGTTTTTACTTTAGGAAGCAACCCAGAGTTAGGATTCGTGCCAAATACCTACAAGGCAATAGGGTCATTCCCTATATTATATGGTACAGTCAGCATACACAAGTCGAATACACTTCAGCACGCGTAGCATGCGAACCATTTAAACGGGTTTTGTCGACGGAAGAATAGACAAAATGACAGATTGTGATTGTTTATCTGTCATTTTCTCTATTCTACCGTCGACAAAAACCGTTTCTATTGTGATTATACTAAGCGTGCAATTTTTAAAATCTTAATTATTGAGCAAAATACTTGAGTAGTTAAAATCGGAGCAGAATTCAAATTTCAAGAATATCAACTGTAAGCGTCATTTTGTGTCAATTTTGACGATAGTATGTAATTGACAGCAATAATAGACTTGTTGATACCATACTTAAGCATAATGAAATGAGCTGTAAGTACTATACTGCTACCCTTTCAGGAAATACAGTCGTAATGTTTCTTATATAACTCCCAATCAATCCACAATCTCCCACCCAACATGTACCACTAAAATACAAAGATCAAACACCTTTTACCACCAAAGGGGGGATCAAGACCAACGCCTTCAAAAGCCGCAAGTGACACTCAAAGACTTGGCTTCTCAAGAGTGAGGGTTTGGTCCTCGAGGTGAAGTGGAATATCTACAGCTCTTGAGACAATGACTGACTTATATGGATATATTTATTTTGTAGAGGGTAGTCGATTTTTATTTGAGAGGGTTTTTTTTCAGTAGGGACGTTCTAGTGATTGGTTTTCACTAAATTGGTGGTAGTTAGGTTATTATGATAATATGCCTTAAATATGAAAATCCTTTTTGATACGTCTAATTAGAAAACATCATTTAATTTAAAAAAATATGCTATAAGTCGAGTGCCTTATTGCATAAAGCTTATACAAATTTTTTTTTTTCTGAACAACAGTATTTTACTAATTGAACACTCGCTCCGTTAGTAAAATACTGTTGTTCAGCTGCATCTGGTCAGACTGGAAGCTGACCCCAACATCATTGTGAAAAGGCTAGGCACTTGTTAATGCTCTATGCCTGTGACTCGACGCGCATCAATATTCTTAATATCCGTGGGAAATACTTAAGAGAAAAAAATAAGCAAGAAAATACATTTATTCAGCTCAAAAAATACATTTATTAGCTGAAGTTTCGGGTAATTGAGTTGAGTCATAAAAAATCATAATTGATAATCTTGACGCCAAAACCACCAAACAAATTCCCAAAAAAGCCTATTTCTATTTTTAAACATTGCAGGTTGCATACATTAGCAACAAAAATACTCAAATTGCCCAACTTCCACATTAATCTTGATAAAAGAACCATAACAGACCGCACCCCACAATATTTTATTAATAAAAAAAAAAAACCAAATAATTCTCGTGGTCGAACACTTAAACGTAGATGTGGTTCCCGATATCGTCCGAAATGAAATCCATTTGTTACCGGTCGCGTGCGACGGGTAAATAATATAGGTGCGTTAGGGTAGGTCTCATTGCGAGCGGGTAGCGATTTGTCTATTTATTTTGGCGCTTTTGAATGGAAAACAAACGGGTGGTGGAGGTACCTTTGTACACCAGCTATGGACATTTGCAATATCGGAGGTATCACAGGTCGCAAACGTTTCAGCTTTGCGACTATATATATTCTACCTCGCTAGTTAGTCACATTTCATATTTGCATACAGTAATATTGGCAAATTAGTCAAAACAGCGAAATATTTGACATATATTTGCGACGTTGCCCAATTTCAGAATAAACGCTCCTAAAAGCGTCCAGCGTACAGCAAATAGAAAATAATTAAAATAAGCCATGGCAGCTAAAAGATGACCAGTCTCAACTGACGGCTTTCGTTCACGAATGAAAGTTCTATTATTATCAATGTAATTTTGAGTCTTATCCGATTCTGGGACAGTATGGGAAAATAAATTATATATTTTCCATGAAGTCAATAATTATGTTATATCAATTTCCAAAATAATATTTACGTAATTTAAAAGGTTATCAGTCTTCAAATAATAATACTGATCGATATTTACAAGTAAATATAAGAAAACGGCCAAGTACGTGTCGGACCACGCACGAAGAAAGGTTCCGTAGTTAGAATGAATTTATCTCAAGAGCATACTTAACGTTGTAATTGAAAAACATACATTTCAACTGCAAAATTGTACGCTCAATATTAGGAGATTTAACATGTTATTTTAAAACCATAGACAACTTTTTCTATATTTTTTTTCAAAATTTTAGGCTCAGTAGTTTCGGAGATAAGTTCTAAATTTTCATCAATTTTCTTAAATAACTTTAAAACGATTTCTTTTAAAATGATAATAAATTGACACCCTCACAGTAAGTCCTTTCATTTAAAATGTCACACGGTAGGTACAGTTTGCAAAACTTTTATTTTTGTTTTCTTATTTGCCTTCCAAGAGTGACACCTATATTCAAAATTCATTTACTTGGGTTACACGTCCGTGTTTGGGTCACAGAAATTCACTCAACCAAATTTCAACTTTATCGGTTCATTAGATTCGGAGCAAATTGACTGTGATAGACGGACAGACAAACACGAGTGATCATATAAGCACGGAACCCTAGAAAAGGTAGAGGACAAAGTCATAGGGCATCAAAAAATTCGTCCGCATCGCTGTCAACAGGAAATAATTATGTTAGTCGATAAATAATAATAAATCGTTTATTGGGAACAAAAAACAAATACATACAAACACAAAAAGGTGGCGTTCTCTCTCCTCTTCTATTTTCTAATTTCATTAACTCTGTCACCAGAGTCATCTCTTCCCACTTCCATCTCTATGCCGACGATCTGCAGCTTTACAATAATTTCTTAAGGCAAGATGCGGAAGCCGCCGTGTCTGCCATGAACAGAAACCTGGATTCTATTAGCGAGTGGTCGCGGTCCTTTGGACTGCAAATCAACCCTAAGAAATCCCAGGCCATAATTATCGGCGGCAGGTATATGCGGACTAGGCTCGATGTTGCGTCGCTGTCTCCACTCTGTCTGAATGGTGTTCAGATTGAATACGCAAATACGGTTAAAAACCTGGGGGTGATCATGGACTCTCACTTATCGTGGACTGCCCATGTTGCTCAAGTCAGTCGCAAAGTGCACTACACGTTCCATTCGTTGAAGTGCCTCCAGAGCTTCTTGCCCTTGAAGACCAAAATCTCCCTTGCTCAAACTCTCATACAGCCCATCATAGACTACGCTGATACCTGTTATTTGGATGCCACCGAGGAGTTTTTAAATAAACTTGAGCGTTTGCAAAATATCTGTATTCGTTTTGTTTTTAACCTTAAAAAGTATGATCACGTTTCTAATTTTCGCAAGATACTCAAGTGGCTCCCTATTCGACTTCGCAGGAACTCTCGGATATTGTGTCTGCTATTCAACATCCTTCACAACCCTAAAACCCCTTCCTATCTGCGGGAACGCTTCTCCTACGCCCGTCCTTTTGATGCACCTTGCAGGTCGCATCTTAAAAACCTCCTTAAATCCCCCCCCCCCCCCATTCAACCGACTTCTTTTCCTACTCCTTCACTGTGCACGCGGTTCGGTTGTGGAATTCACTTCCGCCTGACATTAGGGACTCTTGTACTGTTGAAGTACACACATCAAAAGTGTCTAGGGATCAAGCATTTTTATGCGGATTTCTTGAGATTGAGATGTGGCTTTGTAATAAATTTATGATTATATAAATTTATATGGATCCTTTTTGGTGCATTTCATAATTTGAAACAGGAACTGTTAATCAAATTCGAGTAAAAGATGAAAATCAGCTGTCAATATTTTCCCTATAAAAACATACAACGCATTGAAGACATTATTAGTGCTACTGTTTCCCTACTACTGATTAAAACCAACGTTATGGAGCGGCGACGTCATTTAAGCAGGGAAGAAATGCTCAGAGCCGTGGGAATGATAGAAGCTGGTTCCCGGCAACGTACTGTGGCTTTAGCTCTGAATACAAGTCAGAGTGTTATCAGTCGACTTTGGACACGTTACCGAAGCACTGGTACCGTGGCTGAGCGCCATGGAGGACGGTATCGCTGCACCACACGGAGACAAGACCGATACATTCAAATCTTAACTCGAAGAGCTCCAACAATAACCGCCATGATGTTAGCCGTGAGGCTTCATCACTCTTCAGGGAACTTAATTAGCGACCAAACAGTCAGAAACCGCTTGCATGAAGTGAACCTTCATTCCCGAAGACCGCTACGGGTACCACCTATAGCAATGCACAATCGTAGGATTCGATATCAATGGGCTCTTGAACACAGAAATTGGGCAGAAGAACAATGGCGTTTCGTGTGCTTTTCTGATGAGTCTCGTTTTGGTATGAGACCGGATACAAGACGTATACGACACTGGAGAACCCCTGGACGCCAACAGCGATTAAAATCCTGCCAGGAAGTCCATCCTTATAGTGGTGGAACCATCATGGTATGGGCGGGTATTTGGATCGGCGGAAGAACTGAGTTGATTTGGATCAGAGGCAACCTCAACGCTCAAATTTATGCTGAGACGATTGTATCTGACGTCATCGTTCCTCTACAAGTGCAAATCGGTCCCTTATTTCAGTTAATGCATGATAATGCACGACCGCACACCGCAAGAGTTGTAAGACAGACTCTCGCCGCAGCTAACATCAATGTCCTGCTCTGGCCTGCTCAGTCGCCAGACTTGAACCCGATTGAGCATGCATGGGATATGCTACAGAGAAGAGCTCTGCCGAATATGGAGGGTATCCAGTCGCAAGAAGACCTTTTTTTGTTGTTGCAACGAACATGGGCGGCCATTCCACAGCGTGATTTGGATGAACTCATTTTGAGTATGCCAAACCGATGTTCTTGTGTTGTTAGTGTTCGCGGTAGAAACACGGATTATTAATTGTTTAAGTTACCCAATAAAATTTTAAAGAAAACTGTTATTTCAGTCTTTTTTTCGAACTTTAATGTTAGTGGTTCAAATGTCAAAAATCCCTTTATTAGGAAAATGGCAAATTTCTTTATTAATGCAAAGGTGACTTGGTTTATCGTTACTGTGACAAACGAAAACACTTTATTTGATGAATCCTTAAAGAAAATTTTAATTAATATCAATCAGGAGAAAAGTTATTGCAAAAATATATGTTGATCCCTAGACACTTTTGATGTGTGTATTTAAACGAAGAGTGAAAGAACACTATCTTTCCACTTCGTCATAGTTGCATAGTTATCTTAAATAACATTTTAATTATATATATTGTAGTGATATTTATCTTAGAAGTATGTATGTAAGTATATTCTTATACAGGGTTATTGGTAAAACACCAACAACCTCTTAAGGGGTCATTATACTCATCATTAAGAACAACTTTTACTATGGGACCAAACCTGAAATCGCGAAAACAAAATCAGCTGTTCCCAACATTTTTACTAGTTTATGCGAACATAAATGTATGGGCAGCAGATTTTTTTTTTTGCGATATCAGCTTTGTTCCCATAGTGAAAGTTGTTCATAATGATGAGTATAATGACCCCTTAAGAGGTTGTTGGTGTTTTACCAATAACCCTGTATTGTAAGTAGTGTAAATAGTAAATTGTATTTTTTTTTCTTCTTTAATTTATGTTTTTGTTTTATCTTCTACGGTTACACACGTTGTCTACATCTCATTTTTTATAATTTCCTGTCGCAGGTATGCTGGAAGAGATTTCTTTAGAAATAAGCATTGCCTTTGTACGTATTTTTCTGTTCCTTTCTTCTTGTCTGTTTATATGTGTGTGCATAAATGGTTAAATAAATAAATAAAAAAAATAAACGATGCTAGCTGCAATAGTTAAAACTGTGGCGCAGCTACCAACGCCTGACTCCTAGTGAGAGGGTAGCTTGTTCCAAGACGAAGTCATAACAAAGTAAAGAAATTTATAAAATCAAATCAAAACAAAAGTTTTCAATGATGTTATGCCAAACGTCGAAAACAGTTATTAATTTATCAATCTGCAATTACAAATTCCCAAATATTATTATCCTTGACTATTCATAAACTGCCTGTTATGCATAAATAAATCGCTTTTTTAATTGGATTTGATATCGTGTTGGTTGAGGATTTTGTTGACTTGTGAAAAATGGGTGCGATAGGTAAATATTTTATGAGCTAGGTGCCATAGTTAAATGACATTCGCTCATTGTAAATTATTTTGAAATAGTAGAAGGCACTAATATTATAACATAACACCCTTTTGCTGATTTTTTTATCTTTACAAAAGATGTGCTCTCTGTGTTTTTGAATATCGCCACTCTCTGCCTAAAGGCGAATTCGTTTTTTTAGGGTTCCGTATCCGAAGGGTGCCAAACGCAACCCTATTACTAAGCTTTCGCCGTCTATCTGTCTGCCAGCGGGCTGTATCTCATGAACCATAATAGGTAGATAGTTGACATTTTCACAGATTGTGTATTTCTTCGTTTGTTCATTATCATATCGGGCCATGCTTTAGTATTTCTCAAACTTGAATACACCAATTTTCTTTGAGAGCAGAAAAAAATAATGTTGGAAGTACGTATACAATATGTAAAAAAAACCTGTCCGATCCAAAAGGGGCACATAGGTAGGTACTGCAATAACAATACCAAAAACTAATAAAAAAAATCTTATTATTATTGAAAATAAAAAGTTATTGCTATTTAAAATTTACATTTTTATTACCAAAATACCCCAAATCCATAAAAAATTAGAAAATTTTCAACAGGGGTCATAAGTTGACTTATAGGCACCCGCTAAATGACGGCCGCCCGCGCCCCATGTAATAAACCGGTAAAATTCCCTATTGAAAAAAACATGTGGCTAATATTTTTTTTTTTCTTTTTGGGATACTTTTTTTCAGTGATCCTATAAGGGTACCATTTTTTTCCTTTTGAGGTAAAGAAAAAAATGGAACCCTTATAGGATCACTCGTGTCTCTTTCTGTCCGTCTGTCACAGCCAATATGCTCCGAATCTAATAGAACATGTTTTTCAACTACAATGTTAAGTTTGTTCTTGGGATAAATAAATTCATCTCAATTACGGAACCCTTCATTGTGCGTAGACCGACACGCACTTGGCTGTTTTTTCCTGTAAATGACATAAATAGACTCTCAGTACCATACCAAACAAACATGGCTCGGACAGAGTTTTTATTACATATTTTATATCCTGGTTGAAGTCTTCCAAAAGGAACTCTATTTCCAGAAAGGATTCTCTAACTAATACACTATCAGATATACCTAATATTTCTCAGTAGCAGCCCGGCGTCTGGATGTGTGCCCAGTTGATGGTACTAGGCTGGCCCCCTATTACATGGGGCTTAATAAACATAACTGGCAAAATATGGGTGTATGGGGTACACCTCTGTCCAACCCTTCGGGGAAACAAGGCGTATTGTTATTATGATGATATGCCTAAAATATATAAATTGTTTTTATAACACCAATGGGTAGAAAAGGTGTGTCCACGCTGTAAGTCGCACCCAACCTTTGCCTAGCCCCAGATAGAAAGGTCGGTAAACCAGCTTAGTTAAATGAAATCTCAGATTTGTTTTATTGGCTATGTAAAAAATGTCTCAGCAGGTACTGGGACCGCTACATTTGTTTCTGTCTCATATTTCAGGAGGCTTTTAGCTGCGTAAGGAGAAAATACTTCGAAGAATTATATCGAACCATTTTACCGAGAAATTCATTTGAGCAATCAATTCATCTTTGTCAATTTTGTGATTGATTTTTTTTTATTTAAAACAACAATTTGGAGTTTTACGGTTTCATTGAGTAAAAGAAAAAATAAATAATCTCATCTTTTTCGAAGTCAGTTAAAAATAAGACCCTTTGTCTTGCAGTATGATAATCGTCATAAAACAAAACACACACACACATAAACAGGCATAAAATTAATATTGCGTAGGCTACGGTACGGTTACTACGCCGTAGCTGTTGTGATGATGTCACCGCTACGGTAACTAAACTTTCGTAGCAGATGGCTGATACCGCTACGTCAGAAGACCTTATTTCCGCTTGAACTTCGTTGTGTATCGAACGTTTAATTTTATTTTCTTATACATAATTATGAACATTCACATAGTACATAAACTGACGCCTTCTTCCCATGGGGGTTGGCAAAAACTACAGAACGCCACCTGATATGATCCTATTTTTTTTTTCTTAATCCCCACTTTTTTACTATCGACTTCAAAATGAGGAGGAGGTTTATGACTCGGCTAGTTTTTTTGGATATGCTTTATTTAACAGGCATTTTTTCTGAGATTTCGTTAATTATTTTTAAATTAAATTATAATTTTAATCGATATGTTCATGCGATAGCAACTTGGACGTTGTAAAACACACATTAAATAAATAGGTTTATTAGTATTAAAAAAAAATAGATAAAAAACATACATATTTGCTTAAAACGTTCAACATTTCAAACCAAAACAAATATAAACCGATACTTTTTATCTCCCTGCAATATAAATAGTTCTCTTCATGCTTTACCGTTCGCGGCTCGATGAATTTTAACATTCCCATCTGCACAAGTATGAACTATGCGTTCAATTAAAAAAATAAAATAAAAATGCTGAAAACTACGCTTTACTTTGTGAAGTATCTGCTTTTAACGATAAAAGAGAAAGGGAATCCATTAAAATGCTATAAAAGGTAATCATGTTCTTAGGCATTGCATTAAAATGGTCTCAACGAGTGTTGATAATAACTTAAATGTACGTCAGACGCTTTCTGGGCTGTCAGCTCCGCTACCGTGTTGTCTAGCTGACATTTAACCACGGCATAAGCCGCTCTTTATAATTCATTCGATACGAGTGAAGAAGAAGCTGTCTCACCATAGTAAAACTCCTGCCTATTTCTATAATATTGACGTGTTCCGGACTTCCGGATACACGGGTGACAGCTGTTATTCAGGCAACTGAGTCTTTTCAACTTTTAAGCAAACTTGTTTTTGGAACGAAGTTCTTTAACTTGGCTTGCGCTAGGAGTTAACTGGTAGAAATCGTCACGCAACGAAAAAGCGTAATGCCCTCCTCCATACGGAAATATTCCGAACGGAATGTGATAAAGCTTTGATTTTGTATGGATTTACTGACTTCGAAATTCCGAATTAACGTTTCGAAACGGAATTCCGTAGGTATGTATATGTGTGACCGGCCTAAGGAACTTCGTTCCTGACGGGTTTCTGTTACATTCCTAAGACTTGAGACACATCAATTTTCGTATTATGCGCCTGTAATGTTTAGGTAGGTACCACAAGGATCTTCAGTGCTGTTAGGTTTGCCAGAGAGATGGACAGGAAAGAATCAGTGTAGTATAATTTCTTTTTTAGTTTAATGACTTTTTCACATATTATTTCAAACACCCCCGTATTCATAATCCATCTTCCATATTTTCCCCTTTTCCACCATTTGACAATATGTTGTTGTACGTTTCTCATAAATTCGGTTCCGTACGTTGTCCTAATTATTTTTCCAATACAGAGGTGACTGGCGAAAGCTTTATTGCCAGGCTGGCAATATTATTGATGACTCTTTTGCCAAATCATGACGGAACTTATCAGTTTTAGTGCGTAGGCCGTGGTTAGGCGTTTTAGGTGTTTCCGGAGAGTTCTATTAAGTAGTCTAAAACTAGGTAACAAAATGTGTTTTCTTACATAGAAGGTGTGGATTATTGATATTACTTAGACGGTGTTAAATTAAATTGAACGAAAGAATTGTTTGTTTCGTCTCGAAAGTTTAAGAGGAGCCTTCTTGTCAGGAGTGCCGCTTTATGTATCAATCCCTTGGCCCAAATGCTTAACAAGGGGTTCCTCACCTGTCGTTCTCTATTTGTAATTTTATGAAGGTAATTTGAGTTCCTACGAAGAGACTCGTTCGATAGCACTCATGTCCTTACCACCATACCTTTAAGGTTTTTGTATCAGTGATATTACAGGCTTAGGCATTTTCCATGGACATCTAACTATCTCTCAACTTAACAAATAAGTAGATAGGCAAAGCTAACAGATCGAGTCCCAAAGAATTACTGAAAATTTTTATTTATTCAAAATTAACGCATTACAAACAATCTCCATATGACATCCGCCATGTTGAATCTATGATTGATCTAGCGTTTGTCTAGTTCGTCCTTGAGACTGAGACAGGGAAACGAACCTTTCTAGATAATAACATAAATCTCTGTGGAGGCGCCGCCGCCGTAGCGACAGCTACACTTTTTGCTTTATTTTGTTAGTCTGTTACTACGGCAGAATATTTTCTCAGTCTAGTGTGCGTGTTAGAATGTCTATATGTGTCCTAAAAGGACCTTGAACCCTGATATATTGAAATTAGCTTTTGCCCGCGGCTTCGCCCGGATGGAGAGTAAAAACTATCTTATCCAAACCCACCTCATGCTCTTTCCGTATGCCAAATTACATCCAATTCCGTTCAGCCGGTTAGGCGTCAAAGGGTGACAGAGAGGCAGAGTTACTTTCGTATTTATACCTGATTTTGTTCTCTTTAATTGCTAATGCCAAATTCAGCTCTTGTACGTTATCCTTAACGTGTAATTTCAGTCCCAGTGCTGGAGCAAGTCATCTTGTCATTAGAAGTAACTGGCATTGATAACCACGCTTGCCCACTGTACTGACGAATGCAGACCATTAATTCCAATTCTATGTTTTCTCACGATGCTTTTCTTGAAGGGTGGTGATCACTTTACAATTAATTAACCTTGTTAATCACTTGGTTAATTTAAACTAAATAATCATAGCATAAACTAAATAATCGTAAAAAAAACATAAACTAAATAATCGTTTTAAAACATATAGGTATGTATAAGTAATTTTATTGTGCCGGGTATGAACTCAAACTATTTATTTAGTTAAACCAACTACAGGCACTTTAGGATTGTCAAGGGGTCGGCCAGGCAGAAAGATGCCTTTACAAAGCGTAGTAGGTTCCTATGGAGAAGAACGTCCAAGTACACTCGTTTAAACATATAAATCAAGTCAATCTGCTTAGCCTTTTCCCAAATATAGCAGGGTTGGCTTGCAGTCTAACCAGATGCAAATGAATACTAGTATTTTAAATGGCACGACTGCCTATCTGACCTCCACAACCCAGTAACTGGGTAATATGATACTCCTTTACTTGGTAATGAGTGATTGTCAGATTTTCGGGCTTCTGACGCCCGTAACGACTGTCAAAGATCCACGAATGACAAGCAGGACCAACGGCTTAACGTGCTTTCCGAAGGAGTCTCGGTATGTAAAGATGGTCACCCATCCACAGACCAACACCGGCAAGCGTAACTTAACCTGATGAATCGACCCGTGCGACTGTTATTACTTAGCCACGAGCTCCTCCTCCTCCTCTTTTAAATCAAGTTCTTACGTATAATACGTATGAGTATAATTAGGTATGCGGATTATTCTAGATGACACTGTGTTAAGTGATTCATTATAGATTGTAAATAATTGAACTAGGTCCCTTGTCAATATGTACCACATAACCAAAATTCACTCTTCCTTCGAAATACAAAACGTCGCCTAAATTATTTATTAAAAGTAAACAATAAAAACGTACAAAAGACAGCACTCACCCGCCGTCTACCGAAGTAAATATTTGCCCCTCTCAAATTGTTTACTGTAGCAATATTATATTCCTTTGTAGTCCATGTTTCAGTAACTCGATATGTCGCTTCTAAGTTTATTTTATCGTACATTTTGTTTATAACCAATTTTTAGTTTTTAATCGTAGGATGACGTTGTGAAGGCGGCAGGAATCCGCTGGATTGAAGAAGCACAGAACCGGTCGAAGTGACGGTGTTTGGGGGAGGCTTATGTCCAGCAGTCTTTCGGCTGAAATGACAATGATGATGAATCATACTAAAATGCCTCGTCGATATAGTTAGTGGTCGTAAGCTCGACAGTTGAGTGTGAAGTCCTAAGTTGTATTTCCTTGTCGGGAAAAGTGTTATTTGATTTTTACCTTTAGTTTACCGTCTATTACATGGGACTGGCGAAATGTAGGTGCGTTCTATACCGCCTCTGCTTACGCCTTCGAGAAATAAAGGTGTGATGTTACGGTAACCTATAGTTGCATTAAAAATTTGTTGAACGGTTCGTTTGTGGATATCCCACCACTATCATGGATCATTCAGCTCTCTTCAAAATGGTTGAGCTGAATGGTGCTGATCCATGCGTCATGTTCGTGAACGGGCGCCGTCAGTTGGGACTGGTCATCTCTTAGCTGCCATGGCTTATTTTAATTTTAGAATTTTTCTTTGTTTTTATCTTCTATTACGGACGCTTTTAAGGTGCATGTCGTTCTACATTGTTCTCACATGTATAATTTGAACTTGAATTATCTAACCAATATTTTATAACAATTTGTTGATTTAAAACATAACTGGCAAAATGTGGGTGAAACTGCTACAGGAACACCTCTGCCCAACCCTTCGGGGAAACAAGGCGTGATGTTGTGTTTTGTTATGTTGTTGATCTAAAAGAGTGTCCGTGGAGTTTCTTGCCCGTTCTTCTCCATAGGTACCTACTACACTTTGGAATGGGCAACTGCTTCATAATTCTAACTGACCGTCTCATTGACAATTGAAAAATGCCTGTAAATGGTCTAATTGAAATAATGCTTTGAGTTTGAGTTTCAAGTCTATAACTATTTCTGAGATACAGCATAACAAGTCTGAAAACCAGTCTTACCAAGTGTATCGTATTACCCTGTAACTGGGTTGTGGAGGTCAGATAGGCAGACGCTACATGTAAAATACTGAAGTTCAACTGCTTCCGGTTAGACTGGAAGTCGACCCCAACATAGTTGGGAAAAGACAGCATAATTATTTTATCCGTTAAACTTTCAATAACTTACAGGTAAATATATATATTCATCGTTATTTTAGCAAAGCATAGGATAACAACTTTCCTACAGTTGGAACTCTGACTTATTTTCCAAACTAAAACACAAAAAATCCCTTTGAGGCTGCACACGCCAGTCTAAAATGAAAAGTAAAAAAATCGCAATGAAAATATATCAAAAGGAACTCAAAATTAAAACAACTCAGCCAACGTACCCAGCCTTTAATTACGTCTAGCCTCAAAGCTAAAAACAGACATAATCCTAAAATCCAGACCGAAACAGCCGTCATTAGTATCTTTTCAAATAGCCGTTGTATAAAAATAAGGTCGCTACCACCTTCCACTTTCAGGCTTAACCTTTTAGAGATCGTTTGACATTTAAAAGGTGAGCATAAATACCATTGAGTTCGCTAAATTCTGCTATAAGTATTTAAATAGCTACTCGTTAGGGATATTCTTTGGGTGAATAAGAGTTTAATTTTCTGAGGGTCTCACATCGAATTATGCGCGTCATTGAATGTGTTCATTTTTGACCGAATTCCAGAAAGGAAGAGGCTTTGCATTGGACTAGTTTTTTAGAGTTCCGCACCTCAAAAGGAAAAAAAAACGGAACCCTAATAGGATCACATCGTTGTCCGTCTGTCTATCAGTCTGTCAAGACTCTTTTTCTCAGGAACACGTGGAGGTATCAAGTTGAAATTAATATCCAATGCCTGGCCTACGGTCCCTTGGAGCTGTAAAAAAACAAGCTTCTAACTCAACGAATAAAAAAAAATGAGGCATATTTCGATACTCGCAAATAAATGAAAACCTACAGGGTACTTTCCGTTGTCATAAAATTAGGCAAGAAACAATGTCTCACAGAACAAGTAAAGGAAAAAGTTCGAAAATCATTCATTTCTAGTTTTATCACAATAACACATAAACAATATTAACTCAACTTTCATACAAAATATAGCAGAAAAAAAAGGTTGAAATAACCATTTTTATTTTTTTTTAAACCTGTCAGTAATGTATTTTTTCCTATTATTTAGCAAACCATATCAAAAAATTTAAAAGTCACACATTAGTCTTCAACTATCCTTGAAATAAAATCAAAATTTTATTTTATGATTGTATCTTCATTAAGTAAATCAAAGGCGAAATTAACCATATTTTCGAGAGCGCAAAAGTGTTGCAACTATTAATAGGTGCTGTGACTGACACGAATGGTTTAGCACCACGAAAACTGTACTTTTATACTTACACAGACTTAATGTTTCAATTATTTCAAGCTTTCTTACAATTAAATAAGTTATTGACGAAAAAAGGGTTTTTTCGTGCACGGAGCCTTAAAAGCTTACTAGGTTAGCTTTAGCTAGTAAGTTTATTAGTACTTAATTACCAACTTCCTCCTACTTACTTCTAAGTAAGTAGGTACACATCTTCTTAACATTTGGAAGATAAAATAACATATTTATACCTACACACAGGACAAACGAAAATGCTAGTATCGATGATGCATCGAGTAAATGGTTTTTATTGCAAAATCTGCTCAAATACCAATAAATTTTAACTGATTATGCAATAAAAATCATTTAAGGGCCTATTTTATCAAATATTTCAAATAAGAATCTCATGACTACTATGGAGTATACAAGGATTGTAACAGATGTCGTTCTGTAGGTTCTGCCTACGCCCATGGAAGGCAGGCATGAAATACAATAGACGTTGTTATATTTAGAAACCTGTTCAGCTTAACTATTCCTAAAGAGTCATAAAAAACCCTGTAAGAAATCTACACGTGTTTCACCTCTCAACGGGGCATCCTCAGGATGACGATTGACTTGTCGCGAATCCGAACACTGCGTGTTGTCACACCGAGCGCTGATCGCAGAGTGGCTCGGTGTGTGGTGGGTGATTTTATAATCGATTTCCGCAGACGCCTGAATCAATTATCTTAGGCAGGCATGAGTTTATGTATGTATGAATCTCTTCTCCCCTTCAACTTCCCCCTCGTTTAAAAAACCATAATCGGCTTTAAAAGATCCCACTTCTGGTACACAGGCCTACTCTCTGCGAGAGGAGTAGGCCGTAATCCACCGTATAAACAAGAACCGTATATTAATGAATACATAGATAGATTTTTGATCCATTCGCCCAACAGCTCCACTGTACAGGTCCTATCAAGAAAACTCGCGCCATTATTGATGTGTACACACCCGTGTGATGCGTTTATAATGAGAAACCTCCCCGTACGTGCAAGCAGCACGTTTCCAGTATGACGTCACGTTTACAGCGCTTTTTATCGCGATTCACGATACATGCAAGGGTAATGAGGTTCTTGCGTGCATAGAAAAGACGGTTGCTGGTAAATGGGTGCGCACCCATTTGATTAGATGTTTTTTTTTAAAAGCAAGTACTTGTAGGTTGGTGATTTCCTAATTATGTCGTTTATTTTAAAATAATCTAGTAGGTACCTACAGCTATTATTTACTTAGTTTCGGGAAGATAAAGAACTAAGTATTTAGGTCGGTATACTTACCTGCAAAAAAAACACTGTTTGTTTTACGATTATTGATATGACACAAAAACAACCACAAACGCTTTTATGTAGGACTCTTACATCATTAAGGTGAATTCGCAGCTGTAGCCGCAAAATTAAAATGTTCTTACGTTCACCTTAATGTATGTACATTAAGGTGAACGTAAGAACATATTAATTTTAATAGGTAGTATCAATAATAAAAAGCACGTAATTTTAGAGAATAAATATAACTAGGTATCGTTCTATTTACGCTTTTCTACTACTGTCTTATGCTCTAAAATCAGCATTTAGCAATTAATTGATTATTCATTATGTAACCAATTTTAGTTACCGTATTTTTATTATTGAGTTATGGGCCAGCTCTTGACCTCATCGGAATTATCATCAAATAGTTATAGCATATTTCTAGAGCACGACTACAGTATATATGGACAGTACAGAAACTACGTAGTAAACGTTCCAAACGGCACACTCACACAGACGTGCTTATTGACGAGACCCCAAGTGATTGTCGCGGTGCTGTCAGTTCACAGAACACTACTCCTAGCGGAGTGAGTGTCAGTTGCGGTCGCCGTGTCGAGACGAGTGGCCGCCACGATCTTTTTTAAAATGGAGCATATGTAATGATTTCAACAAATTAGTAATAGGCTTAGTTTCCATACTGTCCATATTTACATCGTGCCGCAAGTCTAAAATTTTTATAAAGCACCAATTTAACAAAACGACGCCGTAGCACGAACGCTTGACGTAAACGTAATTTAAATTCGCTGTGGTAGGATTAGCTGGTAGAAATCGTCACGTAACGAAAAAGCGTTATGCCAGGGCCAGGCGATTTTCAAAACATAGATTTTTTTTTTTTGAGAGAATGTTTTAGTTTGTATAATCGAAAATACAACTGCCCTATAGCATTTTTTGTGTCAAATACAATTAGTATCACCCATAGATATGAATAAAGTCTTAAAACGAAGTTAATATTATGTGCGTAACGAGTACTTTCAAAGTTTCAATCGTTTGAATTTACGTACTTAACGTTTACGTCGCGTGTTCGTGCTGAGTCCACCGATCGCTTTGGGCAAAATAATCACAAAGTTAAACTAATACCCCTGTACCCTTTGCCCTATGACCAACCCTTCGATAAATCTCCTATATTAGACCTTTCGTCTTATTTCTAAGGGATTTTTACAAAGTTTCTGTGAGCTAAATAGGTATTTGGTAAACCTTTTGTGGGTAACTAATTTTTAGGTATTTGAGTTTGGTAAATTTCGGTGGGCGTGTGGGCTTTTCCAGAGTTTTGTATCGATTTTAAAATGTCTTGACTTAAGTACATGATTAAAACTTTTGCAGATTCGTGATAACAATCGATAGCAATGGCGTCTTGCACAGTAAAGGATATCTGAAAAACATCACCTGTTGTTAGACTATTTTTTTAAACTGTCTGGCTTCTGACTTGACTTTTAAACATTTTTTAATTAGGTTGTAAGTACAAAAATAGACGTATAAGTACCTAATATAGGCAACCACACCAACTTACCAACACGCAGGGGTCTAATCAGGCTCTCTTTGTACCTACCGAATGAGCCCCCATCCTCAAGCTGACCACGAAAAATGCCGCTTAACTTAAGAAAGCAATCAATTAGCTAGGTTTTTACTTAGCCAATATTCTGCCAATACGGAAAAAAAAATATCCATTACTTGACATCTATTTTCACAATCTCATATTACTAAAATCAAAAATAATAAAAGTAACATTTCCATTAGGTACTTAATATTGAGTACGAATACTAGTAGAACATTAATAAAAATGAAACTAAAAGTATGAACGACCGCCATTTAACGCGGACGCAAAAGCTTTCTGAAACAAAGCAAATACTTCAGGGCTGGCTAATGTACTGACGGATTTACAAGATGGCGGCTTTAGGTGGTAGAATGTTGGATCTAGACTTTGTTTCAGCGGCTTGTCTTTTTGGAGCCGGCTATTGCAGTATCAGATTTTTGTATTTTAACAATGTATTTTATGATTCTATCTGTTATTAATTAAAACAGCGAATAAACTTTCACGATATTTTTTGATATTCGCATAGCTCATGAAGTGATGATCTAAAAAAGTGCCATAAAGAACATGAAATGTAAACAACAGAAAAAAAACTGGTATTCTGGTTTCTAACAAAGCATAAAACACACATAATTTATATATTGCCTTGTAAGGCTCTTATAGGGGGAATAAATAAATTAAGTGTGTGGCAAAGATGTAAAATACACAGTTTATTGTCAAATTGTGATTTATAATGTAAATAACACTGTTTGGAAATAACCAAAAATAAATTAAAAAGCAAACTATAGCAAAAGTGTCGTGATGGTCAAAATGCTAAGAATATTTTTCGGTCTAGCTCTCATTCTACAAGTGTGCACAGTATAACGTGATAAGGGACTTCAACCCCAAACATACTTTTATCCTCTAACATTATTATTGAGAACCCCTTATTCAGCAGTTCTACGCCTTTTTTCTCGAGTTTTTATCTTCAACATATAGAAGTCCACTGCTGGACATAGGCCACTCCAAATCTCTGGCCATAGGCACGCCACTAAGTTCCCAGGTAGCTCTGAAAATAAAGGTACCTACATGCTTTTACATCGTCTTTTATGAAGGCTTTTCTAATTCTTTCCAAGTCTTTTTCCAGCTAAATGATAATACAAAGAAGGAAGCGTACCATGAAAAATATTCGCTATGAGTATTATCCTTCCATTTTCAGATATAACTCGACAAACATTACTGTTTGTATCGCTATGGGATTGTTTATCCAAAAGCTCACTTAACTATATTCATATAATATTTATGCGGGATCACATAACCAATATATTCACATCACAAAACTTAGAGACTACCTTGAACTAGCGAAAATGGGATAAGTTCGTTTTTATATATTTTCGTAACTTACCGTACTGACAACTATTTTGAAAGACATGAAAGTGTTCCTAGGTTTTGCTTGCCGGGTCTCTCTGATACGGATTTTCGGATAAATGCCTTGTTCCTTATTAGGTGCCACATACCGTTATCTGTCTCTATTAACAGATAGGTACGATCAAGCAGCGATATTATTGAGCAATTTTCGAACAAATTCCTTTCCCAAATGGCGCCCATGTCAGCTTTTCGAACTGTTATTTTGATTAAAAATGTTGGCCATGACGTATTTGGGAAATTAAGAAGGGGTTGGGGTTTTTTTATGGGATGCATTTTTTTTACCCTCTTTGCCCATTGCATATTCAAAGACAATCGTATCGAGTAAACTCCAGTCATGTGTCGGAGCACACACACTTTTTTATTTAGCCTGGGTCAAATGTTATTTTAATTTCTTTTTCTTTCTTTTCAACTTACATAGGAGAGAAAGAGGGAAGAGGAACTTATTAGCGAGTAATAAAATAATAAAGAAAAAGTCCATTAAAAATGTTTTCATAAATCTAGAATCATTTTCATCTTACTACCAGCCCTGTTTCAAGCCTGTTATTAAAATAAAAACGACAGTACGAGTACCTGTAACTTTCATTTAGGTACCTATTGTTATGTTCTTTTATTTTCTCTTTCAACACGGAACATAAATCTTTCCGAAGTTTATATTTTGCACATTGATATTTGAAAGGGATTTTTGTGTGGGATTGTAATTAAAGTTAGGTGTACCTACTACAGTCATCTTCATGTTAGTAAAGGCTAGGGCAGATGATAAGTCATCTTTATATTAAGGCTTTATATTAGGTTGCTATCTGTAAAAGTCCAACGTTGTACATAAGCCTCCCAATGACTAATAAGACTGAGTTTACGCCCGCCGCACATACTCACACTCGTTCACGATACTGTGCTGATGCAGCACTGACACTGGTCGTCACGTGTGCATCCGTATTTGCCGATACGAGACGTCATAGATTTAGAAGCAAAACTATAGCCGTCTAGTTTGGTTGTCGGTAAATGCGGATGCACACGTGTCAACCAATGTCAGTGCAACATTAGCACAGTATCGTGAACGAGAGCGAGTGTGAGCATGTACGGTAGGTAAGCGTTATTGCCATAATCACTTGGGCTTGTAGACTAAGGTACATATTGGCGAATATTTCAGTAAGTATGTTGTAATTAGCAGACTTGGGACAATTATTAAAAGTCCCCGTAACGTCATCCTGTAGTCATTTTTAAATAATAATAATATGTATATATTTTTCCATTCATTTTAGACTCTAAGATAGGCAGTGGAAATCAGATAGGCAGTCGCTCCATGTAAAAAACTGGTTGACCATATCCGGTTAGACTGGAAACCGACCCCGGCATAGTTGGGAAAAACTAGGCAGATTAATTCGATTTTAGACTAAAACACCAAATTAATGGGTATGAAGCTGAGGCTGTTAAACTGTAAACAAACTATTAATAGATTCTAAAACCATAATAAAATTATAATTCTGATCAGTTGCGATGATAATAATATTATAATTCACCAAAATGTGGTTAAGGTAGGAAACGTGTCAGAACCCCGTTTTACTGTCTCCCTTACTCTAATACAAATCTACCAATAAACTGTACCTCCATCTCACTCACACCCGATAGCATGGCTGTCAAATAGAAATGGTTTTACCTATTCCCTGTGGCGTTCGCTAAAACCACAAAACCGCACTTTCGCGCTGTACATAATTTACTAGGTATGATATAACAATACTTTCAATCCTGTGTGAATAAGGTCGTTGGTAAAATAGACCACTTTACTCGTAAGTTTTGTATGTAAAAATGGAAAGAACAGATTGTTGCTGACCATTAGTGGAAACTAAAAGCCTGCGCAGACTAGCGGACGGGACGGCATAGGATTTAAAATTTATCAATTGAATTTAATACGTATTTAATCGAAATAAAGTATATATTTCAATGCTCGGTAATTGACCATGGAGCATCGCAGCGGAGTTTTCTCTGGAGCATCAAAAAGCACGCTGGATACCGCGGCAGGATGCGTCGGTATGCGCCGGTATGCGCTGGAGAGTCTGCTAGGTTTACTTATCCAATCTAAATAAGGTATATGTCAATGCTCGGTAATCGACCTTGGCGCATACACATGCCACGACATACCGGCGGACGCTCCGGTAAGCTGGCGGACGCTTGCGGTATCGCAGAGGATTTCTCTTGTCAGTGTGTGCTGACAGATAGAGGGATCCCCCTCCATGCTCTCCCTTGTCGTCCACCAGTGTGCGCATACCCTAACGATCCGTTTTTCATAAAAGAACTGAGAAAATGTATACTGTTAGGGACTACTGACCTACGTCAATTAACCGAATTAAAATAGCCTTTTCATACAAAATAACTGTCAAAGAATGATAGTTGTGATTAATTGAATATTCGGACAATTTCAGTTGGTAGGCAATTTGCTTAATCATGAATTTCCCTGACATTATATAAATGTGCAGTGCTTTCTCACCGCCCTAATCTCTTTCCACTTCGCAGAGGAATTCATAAATTAATCTGAGTACAATGTTCTGCTACAGGTACAACAAATAAATATATCCTATATTCCTAACTAATATTACAAAATAATGGGAAAAAGAGTTTGTTTGTTATGCTTTCACGCTAAAATGGCTGAACGGATTTGGATGTTGACACAGGTAGACCATGACCTGGGTTAGGACACAGAATACATTTTATCCCTATATTCCTACGGAATCGAGACTTATGCGAGTGAAACCTCGGGGCGCATCTAGTAAATAAATAAAACTTCATACAACTCCAGTAACGTGCGCTTTTTGTCATATCGAGCTTTGATTGAAAAATGTATTCGGTAAATAGTATATCGAATCACTTTTCACACCATGTGTAAAAAAAAGTTAAGTAGATGGAATTGACATTTCCTATCTGACTACCTGATGACAGAGACAAACGCTCTACGAAGCCGAATTTTTTCAATAACTTGATATTGTGGCGACGTTACCCAAAAACCAGCAAAGCTCAAGTGGGACTTGGCTAGATACGCTTTTTTGTACGTCGGACACATTATGGGCTAAGACAAACACACCCTGAATACGTCTAATGATGGCGGGACGAGCTTGACGCCTATAGGCGGGATGAACTTGACGCCTATAGACGGGATGAGTTTGACGCCGATAGACGGGATTGGTGCATGTTGGCGCAGTATCGTGTTAAGTGGAAAAACTTTTTTTACAAAAAAAAAAAACAACCGACTTAAATTTCGGAAGTCGTTGTCTTTGGTTTTATATTTTAGTTATTTGCCACCGACTTCCGAAATTAGAGTTATGTTTCACTTTGTAGTGTTTTTTTAGAAGTCGGTTGTTTTATTTTTGTAAAAAGTTTTTATTTCTCGCTTGTTAGTGGGTAGTTTGTAATTTATCTAAGTTACAACAGCCTAATCTCAACTGCTCATCACCTTTTACAAAATATTGCTTTTCCCGATGCAGGGACGTTAATCGTTGAGGAGTTCTCCTGGTACTTAACCATCAGCTCCAATTGCATTGCAACCATATTAAAGTAATCTAATCGCAATCCGTGAAGTACTTATTATTGAGTAATTCCGGTGGCCATTTGTGGTCTTCATCTTCAATTCCACTTCACCAAATGGTGCTTTCCAAGAGCAACTGCACGAGTTACTATAAAAAAAAGAATCATCGAAACTGGTTAGCGTGATATTGAGTTATTCGTCCATCAAATGATTGAAATGGGACCACACGGGAAGCACCAGCTTTCAAATAAAAAAAGAATCATCAAAATCGGTTCACCCAGTCGAATGTTCTGAGGTAACAAACATAAAAAGTACAGTCGAATTGAGAACCTCCTCCTTTTTTGAAGTCGGTTAAAAAAGGAAAGAGAGGCCTTTGCCCCGCAGTGGGAGTACAGGCTGATTTATTTATTTATATCGTGTGCCGTATTTAAGACTAGGTACTGTAATGGGTATTTATAATGTTTATTAAAAAAAAAAAAAAAAAAAAAAAAAACAGTAGCACTCCGGGAGTGCCGACAGAAGTGAAAACTTGAAAAAAAAATCGGCACCGCGGTAATCATCGCGTTGATGTCTTTTACTCCACGCACCGCGGTTATCGACGCGTTGATGTCTTTTTAATGGTCAAAAGCTGGTGTCGTCACAGTGTCGCGAAATCAATGGTTTAATCCCATCTCAAAAATGCCAAACGTGCCTAAAGAAGTTTTCACTTCAAAAACATGCACACACGCACGCACATGCGTGCGTGTGTGCATGTTTTTGAATATCTACAATACAGTCAATATGGCTGTTCCGAACTTCGCGCAGAAGGCTGCGTATTAACATTTTTAGAAACCAAATGGCGAATGCGAGTGAGGCACTAGGCACTACACTACATAGGCACTACGAACTTTCGCACATGTTCTGCGCGAAAGTTCGTAGTGCTTATGTTCAGAACTGCCAAGTTATATCTGCCGTATTGTACTTACTGTTACTCTTGATACTTCTGCTTCTTAACACACACTGGTAGAAGAAGACCTCTTTTTCTATCAAAGGAAAAAATCACTGCCTTTATCAGTATTAGAAAGAAAAAAAAACTGATGCATATCTCCACGAGTTTCAATACTTCAGCTACTAATCTGACCGGCTAATCTTTTAACAACAGGCACGAGCTATTCTCGTATAGCTCAGACATAGCTCAAGCCTACAAGTTACGTATTGATTCTATCTCTTGCAAAGGTATCGGTTTTGTAACATCACCGTTAACTTTGATGTTTCTTCCACAATATCATCGTATCTTGTTTTATTTCCCAAGAAAGATTAATAAAATAACTCCCAAAACAGTTGTAAAAGTCGTAAGTAAATTAAAACAGTAGATTTACGAGGTATTAGGTTACTTCTTACGAATGCCATAAATAAGCTAAGAAAGGTGAAGAATGTTCTGTAATAAATTATTTAAAAGCTGTCAACCAAAAGTAGCCTACTTGTGTTTAAATTACAGCTCTCGTATTTTGAAACTGGCCAATCAAAATAAAAGGTGGTACAGTAGGTGCGGTGAAAACAATGTTAACTTTTCAATACTTGCGAAAATTCTAGCAATCAAAAGACTTTTTACCTCTCTTAATAACCCACCTACTCCAAATTAATCGGAATGAACGCTAATGTCTATACATTGCCAAAATCATCACGCTTGGTAGAGACCTTAGTGATCTCCTTATGGTGCTCAGCAGAAGAGAGAACTTGGCTAATTCTCCTGTATTTTTTTTTTCTAAAACCTATATTATATAGGTATATAGAACTGGGTCGATACATGAATAAACATGAATACTTGAAAGCACTTAATATTTTAATGTTACTGATCTATCTGCCGACAATTGACCTTTCACCCACCAGCATTTACAAGCAAAATAATATCTACTAATAAAAATCCTAATAAAATTGTTTCGCATTTTAACGACAGCCACAATCTCAACAACAAAGTATAATAATCCTCATAAGTATTAAAATCCTTTCCGTAAAATTCTGCGAAAAACATCCTCAAAAGGTTTCCTTAAATATCCATGCTACAATAAAAACGATGACCTTTCGTAAGAACGCTTTTTAGGGTTCCGCTTCTTAAAATGATGGGCTAAAAATAATTGAAAAAGTGTCTGTAAAAATATAAAGGGTTAATGCCTTTAGAATGGCATGAAAAGGGGAAGAAATGAAAAAGAACAAAATCTAGAATTTTCTGTACAGCTAAATGCTCATTTAGGTAAAGGTCGAATGTCACGACTTCAATACAATCTGTTATTTATTCAATAAAAAGTTTTCCCGGAAAGTAACACCCTGATTAATGACTTAACATTCGCTGAGTATGTTTGCTCACAATCGATTCTTACGAGCAAAATATTCTTGAATTATATATCAAAAATAGAGCAGCTGTTCTAAAAAGCAGTAAAAATGACATTTTTTGAGTGCAATAATAAATAGGTACCTATTTATTATTGCACTCAAAAAATGTCATTTTTACAAAAAAAAAAAAACACAATTAACTAAAAACTCCCCGAACCCTCTAGAAAGAATTCGTTTCCGCTTGACCGATTTTTATAATAATGAAATCACTGAATCAGCTCTTTGTAGAACTCCCAGAGAATATTGCAGAGAAGACATTGTTGGCAAAGTTTTTTGTAAGAGTTTGAGGGTATATTACACGTCACACAATGTAGAATCTGAAGTACTGTCGACATGACATCGGTTGGCCACTTCCAACCTTATCGGTAAAGGCTTAAGGGTGAAAAGTGGTCAGCTTCCAACTTTGTCGTGTGTAGTCGACTCATGACGTCGCTTTCGTTATAATGTATGAATATGATATTGTCAAAGTTTTTAGGACCAAGTGATGAATGTTTTTTGGAAAAGAATAAGTAATAGGATTTCTTTTCAGGAGTTCCGGATGGACTCGTTCGGTCAGTCAAATGAAGTCCCTAGTAAGTTTGTTGTATTTGTCGATTCAGAATAATAGGTTATTTAAATCTCGATCACTAAAAATTGGCCATGTACGTGGTACATGGCCAATTTTCAGTGATCTAGATTAGTGAGCCGTGTGGCTACACATCAAGCTATATATTTCCAATATAAGCTGACCTCGCATTGTATCTTTTAAAAATCTTGATATAAAAAGAACTGCTGACCTTTAGGGATTATCAGTGCACACCATGTCCTCAATAATTGATGTTATTTCACCCTTTTTAGCAATCGATTTTTACTTGTATATTAGTATATTGCATCTGGTGTATTTCCTTATCTGATGAAACTTAGCAAAATGATTCCATTGTTCAAATCTGGCAGTACAACTGATCTCACAAATTTTTGGCCATTTCGATATTATCTACGCAAAATCTTTGAAAAAATAATTTTAAAATAAATGTTAGGACATTTCAATGCACAGAATTCACTTCATCTGAAACAGTTTGGTTTTACAAAGGGTCGTTCAACTACAGACGCGGGCGTGGAATTACTGAAGAGCATATTCGAGGCCTGAGAGGAGTCGCAAGATGCTCATGGCATTTTCTGCGACTTGCCCAAGGCCTTCGATTGCGTACATCATGATACACTTACCAGGAAACTGTACCACTAATTCAGAGGGTCGATGTTAATGGCAATAGATCAGCAGGATTTGCGGTAACCATGGGAGTTCCGCAGGGTTCAATTCTAGGTCCATTCTTATTTCTAATTTATATAAATGACCACATAAGGGATAATCACGTATTATTCGCAGCTGACAATTCCCTCATTTTTAAAATCAAACGTCAGTTTGAACAAGTTAACGATGCACTCTCTAAAGTTGTGCATTGATTTAATGTAAATAATCTTCTCCTGAACGAAAAAAAGACAACTCTTTAAATTTTCAACGCCAAATATCATACAGCTATCTACCAATTTTCAAGTTAATGGAATAGAGTTGGACCCTGTTGAGTTGACAGTTTTTCTTGGAATCACTAATCAGCCTATAACGATCTCACTGCTGGGACACAGGCCTTTTCTCTGTGAGAGGGTGTGGGCCGTAATCCACCACGCGGCCCCACTGCGAGTAGTAACACAAATACTGCACATAATATAGTTTTATTTCCTAAAGATAACATTACAAAACGAAGGGAAAGGTAAGGTCGAGGTGTACCTACAGTAATTCCATATTTCGCCAGTTAATATAGGGGGCAAGCCTATTGCCACCAACTGGGCACAAATCCAGACTTCGGGCTGCTACTGAGAAATTTCTGATGAAAAATAAAACAATTACACTTTGCCCGACGTGGGAATCGAACCCAGGACCTCATGATCACCAGGACCGTTAGACCAAAGGCAGTCAAAGTTGCTAAAATAATGTCAAGATAGTATTATCATAAAACCTAAAGAGAAAGCAGAAACAAATGAAATGAAGGAGAAGCGAACGTTAATATTTTTGTAATTAATAACTCCGACGGTTCTAGAGATTGTAACGAATCTTTTGCAGAACAAATCGTCGAAATGAGGTCAAATATTGAGAAGAAATCTCTTAATGAAAATCGATACGACTCACTCAGCTTTATTTGTGTCCTTGTTATATCTCTGAATAAGTTATTGTCGTAAGCTGAGACTACGAAATCTTGAAATAATCCCTCAGGAATTACACCGCGCCTGTAATTCCCGGAAGTTCAGAGGACAGTGTATGTGCACCCACATTTCGCCAGTTATGATTAAATTCCATGTAATTATTAATAATTTTTAATATTATAAATTATTTTCTTAATTTGCAATTACATATAAGAATAAAACGATATAGTAACATCAGATATTGTAGATAATACGGTGCAATTAGAACCATGATTACAAACCTTTACACACAGACATACATAACATCACTCCTGTAATTCCTGAAAAGTTAGTCAGAGGTGCACGTATAGTACACCCAAACGTGACCGTGTTTATGTCCCATGTGATAGAAGGCGAGCATATTGCCACCAAACGGGCACAAATCCTGCCTCCAGGCTGCTACTGAGAAATTCCTGATGAAAAAAACCAACAACATTTTGCCCGACGTGGGAATCGAACCCAGGCCCACATGCTCAGCATAAGCGCTTGCGACCACTAGACTAACGAGGCAGTTCCTAGGACTAGTCATTACTGGAATTTTTCTTCTAAAAGGTTTCTCTTTTTGTTAAATTACTTTCAAATATAACTAAATATAACTTCAAAGAGGCGGTATGAAATAGTACAGATGTTGTAGACGTCCCAATTTTACGCTCAATCTAGGGAGCAATTAATTAAATGAATGGCGCAAATGTTTTGTTATTTGGGGTCGATATATAGACACTTTTCCACAGACATCCCATCGATTAGAGATGAAATCGCATCATCTTTTACGTATTAATTCTTTAGTACCCGCCTACATGGACCTTATGTTCATTATTTACAACCATATTCCAAAAAACAATAAGAAAATTATCATTTCTAAAAAAAAAACAGTGGCACTTCGGAAGTGCAGACAGAAGTGAGAACTTGAAAAAAAATCGGCACCGCGGTAATTAACGCGTTGATGTCTTTTCAATTGTCAAAAACTGTGTCGTCACAGTGTCGCGAAATCAATGGTTTAGTCCCATCTCAAAAATGCCCAACGCGCCTAAAGAAGTTTTCATTTCAAAAACATGGCTTCTTCAAAATAATTTAAATAATTAAAGTGTTTATAGCTTACCAAACTTGTACTATATCCTTCGAATATTATCTTTGTCTTTGTCATTTCTCTACTACGTACCTAAGTTGTATAGTGGCTACAATCAATTTATTTTTATTTTCAAGCATTTAAAAAATGCATCGAATATAAGGCATTGATTTTCACATGTTTTCATCAAAACAATTTTCGATACAACATTCCCCAAACACATATTTCCATTGATATTAAGTATCCTTGAACGCAAATCAAATCAAAATTCATACGGCTAAAACGGAACCCATTTCCTCGACCCACACACCTCTTTATTCTCTTTTATTACACTTAAGTACATCATGCCCTATACCAAAATGTACTATTACCCTCAAAAGGTACTATTTAGGTCGAATACCATTCGTATACTTCCGGTCAGCGCCATTCATAACCCGGAATGGCAAATCATTGACAGTGGAAAGCACTTTCAACGGTTTCACCCCTTTGTATAGTCGACCTCGTAGTTACTTTACCACCTTATGTTGGCTGTGTATTCTGAAAGTTTGCAACGTCGCAAATAGCAGTCAAATATTCCACTGTTTTGATCAATAAACTGAATGAAATGATGAAATATCACTTTGTGTTAGCTAAAGTATTGATTATGAATTGCAATAATAATTCTGGATTTTAGGTGTTGTAACAGTTTTAGGTGTAAAAAAAAGCATTTGTAATGCTCCCAGATGACTTTTACACCTAAAACTAAAGATTCAGTGTCACCAGTTAGTTATTGCCATTTATAATCAATATTTTAGTAAAACACAAAGTGATATTTCAGCATTTAATTTTACTAAATTATTGATTTACTTTAAACATTTAAAAAATTTACAGCTATTTGCGACGTTACCAACTTTCAGAATTCACAGTCTTAGGCCGGAATGGCACTTGGACATCATAAATCGACAAGGTCTATTTGTCTATGTCACAGTTAGATGGTTTCGACCTTAGTGAAGTTTCAATTCAAATTACTAGGAATTCAAAAGTGGCAAATAAATTACGAGGTCGACTATCTACGAACGCACCAAGGTCGACCAGGTAGAATATGAAACCGAAACAATAAATATACTGTGTTGATATTTTTTCGTTCCATTTCGGGGTGAAATTGGGAAAGGTTATCGTCAGGGGTCCCCGGAATTTAGGAGTGCCTTGTAACGACTGTGATGGGCTGATATTGGGCGGAGAAATGTTTTTATTGTATGAAAATGGAAAAGAATGATAATTTATTGGTAGTGTTTGATACCGTGACTGAAAATAACACGAAGGGGATCGTGGCTAGCAATAGCAGCCGCACGGGACGATCGAAGCTTGCCAAGGTCAATCGAAATCAAAATTAAAAACATCAATTCAAACTTGGCTGAGAATCTGCACTATATGACCGTCAAAATTACATTTAGAAAGTCCCCCAAAACGGCCGCCCTTCACCTCTTTCTAGTGCTTTAGCTGGAAAGAAGTAGCACAGCTGTGGATTGATGACCATCCAATCCATACAGAGACCTTTCCGTTCCTCGAAAAGCAAGATAAGCCATTGGCTATCATTCCTAGCTCTTTGACAGTCGTTAGGGTTAGTCAGAAACCCAAAAGTCTGATAACCAGAATTACCAAGGGGTATCGTATTAGACAATAACTAGGGTATGGAGCTAGGCAGTCGCTCCATGTAAAATATTGGTAGACTGGAAGCTGACCCCAACATTATTGGATAAAGGCTAAGCAGTTGATGATGACTGACAATAACAAACGCCTACCGATTGCTTGTTGTTTTTTTTGTAACTAAATTAACCTATCAAGTTGCGAGTAATAAGACACAATTATCTACCTATTGATTGTGACTCTCTTGGGAGGCTACGGGTGTCCATTCCCCAGTTTCTGCTTAATTAGCTCCAATAAACTAACCCATCATGACTAAACTACAAACAGCTATAACACATAGGTACCTAAAAATGTGTTTGAAATTTTGAACTCTCGACCTTTCAAACGCTCCAATGACTCAGCTTTAAACGATTACTTTCACAGATCAAGATAACTGCGATTTCCCAGCTAATCAGCAAAGCTTTTACTCCGTGTTTCCATACTTTTGCAAACCCAATTACCGGCTGGTTACAGAAGGTCTTGTAGGCAATGTTTTTGCAACAAATTATACTTGCAAATCGTCCGCATTTCGGGCCTCTCGGCAAATTTTAGCCGAACCCTATTTATTTATGGATATCGTTTAGCCGGAAATGCATGGTCGTCTTTCTCGAAAGGGTTTGTGTTATTCGTTTAGGGTAGTATGTCACGGACATCCATCTAATCAGGGTTTTGCAGAGCTTGTTATTTTGAAAATGGGTGTGGCCCAGATTCTGAGGTCTTTTTGTGATTTGAATGGAACATTTTGTATAGTTTTACTATGTATATTTGCCGCAAGTAATTTTTTGATGCAAGCTCTATCAAATACTACAATATCTTGTGTGTCACGAAATGTTAAAATTATTATTTTATTCTGGTGAAGATTTAAAAGAAAGAAAGATAGAAAGAAAAAGTATTTATTGGGACTCGCACAGGACATTACAAATTAAACTAAAACACACTCATTAAAACATTATAAAAAATTTAAAAAACAAATAAAAATAAAAAAAAATATATATAACAGAAAGTCCTGTACGAGGCCAAAAGGCTCCTATCTCAGCATATGTTGCGACACATAGCATATGTTGTTAACAGATATTTATCGGTCTGAATTTTGTACAGATCAATAAGAGATTAAACATAGGTATAGTAGTAGGTTATACCATGTAACAAGTGCAAAGAAAAACAATGTTGGACCTATGGACTGTAGAAGGCGAATATTGGCTAATCTTAAAACTTGATGTCTAACAATGGCAATAAACAAAAAAGAAGCTAAAGAATAATTTAAAAGTCCCACATTACACACCGCCAAAATATATCATCAACATAATTACACGATACACGTCGCATCTACACGACATATCTCATCGCAGCGAGTAACAAAGCCATTAATAACGTACCTTAAGAGATTATATTTATAATGAATGTTTCTCGTTTCTTGCAGAGCGGTGGCGTGATGTTCTCTCCCTTGGGACGTCTGCGCGTGGCGCAAGCTGTCAGAAAACAGGTGAATATTAATCAGTTATTGTCGAAATAATTAGGGAAGATGATCTGATATCAAAAGGATAAATTACCTCTCATTAGATGGAAATGGAATGATGAAGAAAATTAGGCGATAAAATTGCATGCTAGATTGGATTTAGTAGATTATATTTGTTAGTTTTGGGTATTCATTCCCAGTCTTCTATCACAATATTATCCAACCGAATTAGACACCTTTTGTTCACATGAGAAATAATATACAGTTACCATAGAAATTAAGTCGTTAAGTCGGTAGAGAAAAATAGTAAAAACGATTAAAAAGAAAAAATGTATTTTACAAAATTTTGTATTTTTCCGTATTAAGAGTTGTTGAATGGTACATAAATGAGTTTTATTCACCACAAAAATAAAAAAAAACAATTCATACGTGTTGACATAAATTAATTAATATTATTATGATTTAGAAAAAAAAACAACACAAGCACATAAAAGCAAGAAATGACAAAAGACCTTTTATCACAGCACACTCGACCTCATCTCTGCGAATAATGCTAAATACTTCAACAGGTTGACTTTAAGCATAGTTCGTCTACTTCCAGATGAGTCAGCTGCCAGTCTTGGGCACAGAGGCTGCTCCTCTTCAGGCTCCACTATGCTACCAGCTGTTATGTGCCCCCCCTCTCGCCCCCATGCAGCCGTGTGCGCCTTGTGAAATGCCGCCTCCGCCATACGCTGTGTATCCAATGCCGTATGATAGTGAGTACTGCTCAAACTTACTCTTCTAGAACCAAGGTTGTGTTCTTTTTCACAGTGGTCAGCAGCTTGGAGTGACTTAGATGTAAAGGAGTTTTCTTAGGTTAGTAACCAGACCGCAGTTGACTCGATGACATTTTGACATTATAATGAGGTGACATATTTATGACACCGGACAACATCGATCGACCGCAATCTGGTTGCACCCTTATAGGACGTATCATACATAATTATCAAAGATGATTTTGGACTTCAAAAATACATATTTAAAGGTTTATGTAAAAAATATAGTATTCTAAGCAGTAAGCATTGCCGCCTTTATCAGTTGCTTACTTATCAAAGCTTCAGCTGCTATTTCTAAGAAATTATTTATTTACAGCAAAATATATACATAAAATTTATAAACATAAATAATAGTCTTAAAATAATAATATGCATATCTATACAAAGGAAGGGAGGGGGAGGGAATAATAGGGCATTCAAAATCTACTTCTTGTTTACTGATCCTCACCATGTTCTTTCTCTCCAGCCACCCCAGCCATCTACGGGCCACCAGCTCAGTACGCCCTGGTACCTGCTCCATACAGCACCCCATGCTGTGAGCCCTCGTGCTGCGCCCCCTTGGACAAGCAGCCGCGAGTGCCGCCGCCCCCGCTGCACCCCGCATTCATCTACTAAACACACCCCCTGAAGAAATATATTGAAGGCATTGAATAACATCTCATGCAGTTGAAGGTACTGATGTTTGTGAAAATGATAGTATTGGATAGGAAGAAGTTATAATTGACAAAAATGTTAAAGGTAGTGCAAAAACATATAGCAATATGTATGTAAACTAAAGACAAAAGAAATACAGAAGTTATTGATAGAACACACAGTGTGACTATACAAATTAGGGAACTGACTAAAAGCACTGTCAAAACAATTTGGCAATAATTTTGAACAACGAAATAATCAAATAACAGAGATATAAGTAATTGTAGTGGAAGTTACAGATGCTAGAAGTTGATGAAATACCAGATTGATAGAAAAGACAAATCTAAAAATAGCGCAAGATATCAAATCTTTTCAAGATAATGTAACAATAGTGATGCATCTTGTTTTAACGATAAACGTAGTTTGGATTTATCAAAATAAAAATACCTAAAATATCTTTATAACCTCTCTTTCCTCTGTCAAATCTATAATCCAATTTTTTTACAGATAATTTAATAATAGTTCTGATGTCAATGTCTTTAATATATTTCTCCATCCAAACTCATTCGCGAAGAAGATTTATTTACTAATTATATTCAGCTTCTTCGATGTATTCCATCTTGATTGCTCAAGTCTTCCAATCCAGTTCATACTCACCCATCTTCAATACATTACTCCTCTTTTAAAGAAATTATTTATATTGTGAGAGATTGTCTGTGACTAATTAATGGACATCAATCAAAGAGATGGTCAAGTGTTCAAGTTATCTCTCCGGTTTGTTTCGATTTCTCTGAATGTCTGGTTGCTTTTATTTATTAGATTTAAGATATTTAGCTTCAAACTGGTATGTTTGAGAAACCGTGGATTCGTGCTATCGTTATTATTATAGTGAATCTAATTGGTGTATCAAATTGTTGTTTAAATAAAAATCATTTGTCATTTTCGTGGCGTGACTTGCAATGTTATAATAAATAATTATGTCATCTACATACAACTATTTATCTATTTTTAATATGTACTTGTAAACATCTATGTATGATACGAAATATCTGTCATCGAATTTGGATTTCAAATAATGTAATCAAAATAACAAATGATTTAATCCACCAATTCCATAAGTTGGTTTATGGTGATCTGGTGAAAAGCCCAGAGAAGATCAATTTGATACATCTGTAGTTATTCTCATTATTAGTGTTAAAATATCAAAACTAACTTAGGTGCGGATATCTCTATCTTTTTATCTAAATCAATTTTAAATGTAATTGTATTGTGGATGTCCAAACATCTTAAATATGGTATATAAACTCGTCAAATTGACAATCGTCTTTTGAATCGAATAAAATAATTCAAGTATCTAGTTTTTCATATCCGCACCCAAGTCAATTATTTTAACACTTTGTTTAAAAATACGACAAATGTGCGATATGAGCACAACGAATTAAGCACAAAATCGATTAGTTGCTAGTTTTAGATGACGTTACCTCTGATAAAAGACAGATTTGTTATTGCTTGTTATCCTTGAAAAGGATTTTTCTTTATCCTTAGAGTAAGTTGTTTTTTGAAACCCCAATGTTGGTGCAAAGGCGTCTTGGAACTGGAAGTCAGAATAAAGATTTTGATAGAACAATTTGTAGAATAACCAGTACTCGTAAATGAATAAGTGGATATTTGTGTAAGAGAGATATATCGAAATATGTAATTGCTTGTATGAGGTATAGAAGAAGAGATAGTTAGCAAAGTATTTAGAGATCTTTGGCGATTGGCTGCTTGCCTACTTGAGGGACCTAGTTTGAAGATAATAATAGTACTTTTAGAGTCAGATTTTAGTTTCATTCCCAAGACGCCTATGACCTTTATGATCTAGAACAGAGAAAACAAAAAATATTTTTTAATATTATTTAGTTTTTACATGTTGCTGTTGAAATACACTGGGGTCCAAGATGTGATAAGGAAATGTGAAATTCAAAGTTGGATTTAAAATTTTGAAAGTCACATTTCTAAACCCGTTATTGTTGAGTTGGAAATAAGAGTTAACTCAGTTTTTATGCACACATTAAACTTGCTATCTTGTAACATGTTTGAGTAAGATAGAGATATTGAAATAGATGGACGTAGATAAGAAATAGGTGATTTTTAAGATGATAATATAAAAGTAAATGCAAATGTTATAAAAGTAATCACCATCATCATCATAATCATCTTTGAAATCTTACTTGAACATGTTAATTAAGCAATCACTAAAAAAAACTGTTTCGAAAGTATTATTGTTCGAACAGCACTCTGTTCTCCACAAAGTGATTAACAATAGACTTATAACGAACCCATAAAGCAATGAAATCGTCAAGTATGTGATACGGAATAATTTGGGAAACGATAGCAATAGTTTTATTTAGTATATTAAAAGTAGATTCTTTTAAATCTTCGTATTCTCATGACCCGTTGCATCGTCGTATTAACATAATATCAAAGAATTTAAATACTTTAAAGATGAGGTCTCTTGCACATGTCATAATTTCACACGAGTTATTAGTCCTATCGTGAATGTGTTTCAAGTGTGTGGCTTACCTTATTAAACTAGAATTTTTGCTGATGCAATTTGGTTTTCATATAGTACCAGAATAATAATAGGACCAAACAATTTCCTTTAAAATCAGAAATGTGCAATAATCTTCGCGTCTGTCTAGATTAGTATATCACAAATCTCTATACGTAAAATTGTTGTACTAATATTAATCATTTTGATATTGTATTCTATCACTTTTTATGGCTGCTAGTTGTGTGATGCTGCGGTGAATGAATTTGTAGCTACTTTTCATTTTGTTTCTCTATTTTCATCTTTGTCACCCTTTCTTTTGATTCTTATAATTAGATCATCCGATGATCTCACTGGTTATAAATATGTATAATCACGTTCTCTTAATATTGTTCAATCTATTTTATTAGCAAGCTGTTCCTCATTCTCTTTTGATATCTTAAGGATAACTGCTATTTGCTAAAAACTTTTGCTACAACTATTCTATCAGCAAGTTCATTCACCCGAGCACTGTCGATGTGGTCTTCTGCCTTTAGTCTTAAGGCTTTCGTCTCAATTACTATTGTACATCATAATTATACGATTAGTGTAACTGGAAATGCTGTCAATTTATCGTCTTGGATTTTTACAATATATGTATATGTTAAGTATAGTATTTAATGCGATGCTTCACTCAATATATCATTTGTATCTTCGTGTTCTTGTAACTTCAGTTCCTTGACTTTTGTGTTACCTCAGAAGTAAAGTTTATATTTAATCTATTGTCGTGTCATAATCTATTTATCGTCATGGTTCACGCGATGGAGTTTTTACTTTTGGTTCTTGAAAAAAAAGGCTATTTGGTGGCATTTTTGTGAAGGAAGATAAAGCCTTCCTCGTCTTATCCTTATAAGCAGGGAAGATGATTTAGGTCTTAAAAGAAGCCAATTTTAGAATGAGAAAAGGAATTGAAAGATCAGAAATACCATCTTATGGATGTTTATCACCTACGCCCTATTCTTGCTAATTCTTTGGAGATTAGATCAAGCAAATACTTTGTCGTCGTGTGGACCAGAATAGCACTCATCGTATATAATTCGATGTTGCACTATCGATGTTTTGAGTACAAGTAATCTATATCCAAGCTAAACTTAAGGTCTATCTTTATCACTTTCATTGCTTTTACCGTTTTTGGCGTAAGTGCATATACATAAAAGCAGTTGAGTTAGTATTTGTACAATAATTGCATTAACCACATAGTTTTTTGAGAAATTATATCACTCATATCGTTGAATTTTAAAGATGTTCGTTTGTCTTTTTGCTTCCTTTTAATTTAATCCTTGTAATTTTTTTCGAGTTCAATAAAATTGAAGATCACCTGTTTTTAATTAACGTGCCATTTCAAAAGGAAGTTAAAAATAAAGAAAAAGTATCTGTTTTACAAAAACGATGTTAGTGAGTTACCAGGTAAAAACAAAGTACCTACCTGTTTTTATGAATTTACGCCAAAAATGATCACTACGGACATAATACGTGGCCTAGATACATACTGCCTAACATATCGGATAACGAATCACTACGCTAAAGTTAGTTATTTTTGTTATAAATGTATATAATCTCTCGCTAGGTGGTTGTAGATGTGTGGGCGAATGTAATTTAGACAATATTAATTTAATTATAGGTTAGGAAGATTAATGTATATTTATTGAGATTGTCACTTATCTTAGGTCGGCTTAGTATTGTGAATCGTCTTGAATGGGACTGGCTTTAGTTTGAAGCTTTATTTTATCTAAAGGATGTAAACAATATCGTTTGAGAATTTTAAGAAAACGATGAAAAAGAAGAGACCCTAAAAATAGGGCTAGAAGATACTGAGGCAAGTATTTCTTACGTTTTTTAGCAAGGATATAATTATGACAAAAATATGTGACAGTCTCTGAGACATCAATTGATCATAGATCTCTCTCCATTATATCTTCATCATTGAAAGTAACCGTGGACTTAAATGATTATAGAACATATTGATGTAGTCCAGGTTCTTCGTTTATTTCTGCTAAAGATTTTGCGTGGAGACTTTTAATCGAAACCACTAAAGCTAGTTCTATGAAAGACTTATCTGTCGCCATTTGTGAAACGTAGTTATAATTAACTTTAGTGGGAAAGCTGTCAATAGCAGTAGTGACACTCACTGTATCACTGTCGGTATTTGTATCATCATTCTGATTATGAACTGGTTCGATTTTAACTATGGTGGTATTTTATTGTTATCTGAGGCTTTCAGTTTCAGGATTGTCTTTTGGTTCTTTTTTATAATCTTTGTTCAATTCAACAAAAAAAAACATACTTTGTTTGTGAAATTATTGAGAATAGTCCTTTTTAGATTGAATTAGCGTGGAATTCCAACTTTTATAGAAATTGATCTATTGGAAGATTCAAATTATTCATAGATGAAATATTTAACAAGAACGCTCATATTTCAACGATGGATTTCGTACGAAAATACAAATTATAACAATTTTTTTATAATGTTTTTGTCATGTTACCCACTTATAAAATTAACAAAATTCTAGAGATTTCCGGCAAAAATTATGTCCCTATTTCTCCATTCTTGTATATTATTATTTTTTCTTATAATAAAAAGGCTCTAGAACCTTCCAAACCGTGTCCACATCATTGACTCATGACATACAGGGACAAAGACAATACAGTTGTTTTCTTTGTAGTTATTTTCTTAGAATGGTCATCATGAGATGTTCGTTACGTCCACTTATTATTTGCTTTAGCGGGTAGACAGGATTAGTGGTTATACTAAAATAAGTCTTAACTTTTGCTCGATTACGTATATTTTGCGAAAATATATTTTCAAAAGTTTTAGCGTTGGAATCTTCACCATCATGGAGTACAATTATAATTGAGAGAGATATCGGCCTTAAAACTGTCAAAAATGAGTAAGTAAGCGGAAGAGGACTATTCAAGTCTAGTATAAGGTTAGACTACACACTAACGTCTTTGTCATGGTACATTATGGTTTCTGCCTGACATTGCATGTTTCTCTTCCGGAGTTTTAAGGCAGATACATTTAGTCATATTTCCGTCTTATTATAATAATGCTGGTTATTTCAAAATCTACGCAGTCGAGCAAAACAAAATTTACTTTTAATAGAAAACTCTCGATGTTTACTAAAACTGAAATATCCAAAAAAAATATAAAATAATAATTATTACTATTAATAAAAAGAAATAATCGTAACTTTTCTCAACTCCAGTGTCCGCAGCAAAAAGCTTAATAACTTTAATAATAAGTTACTTCTAGTGGTCGTTTAAGGATTGTCCAAAACAAGGCATCTGTGAACGTTTTGTTGATTTTGTTCTATTTTCGAATCGTATAACGTGCTGTTTGTTTTGTATAGTGGCGTTATGATGGGGAAGATTTAATAAACATAATCTTTTGGAATTAATAATAATAAGAAATCTTGAAAAAATTTTGGAGAGCAATTTATTGCTCTTATCTTCAGGAGTTAAATAATAAAAGTATTTTTGAATGAAGTTCTACAATGTTCATTTTACAATAATACATATAAGCTGTTGAAAAGTAAAATAAAAAAGGGATTCATTAAGAAAAACCCATAATTTACAAAAAATTAACGAGTATGATGGCTGACTGAAAAATTGTTGTCATCATTATGCTGAATAACATGTTAACATTATTATTAAATAATAGTTATTATTATTTAAATATAATAATAAAAATCTTGGGACTGAAAACTAATAATGAAATCGTGGCGTCACTGTCCAAACGAACACATTTTTGATAAAACCTTTACAAATTTGTAGTCCAACGTTTTTTTTGTTACGATAGTTTTACCCTTTTTAGAGATACGTATAACGCGAAATAAAAGAATATTATTTGTTGAATATAGAAAATATTTCATAGCAATATTTTTATTGTTAACTACTTTTAAGGTACCCTCTTAAAAGCTATGCGTCATAGTAAACGGCTTTTTATATATCGACCAGTGTTTAGTATGTATGGCACATAATAGTTATTGTATTATTATTAAATAGTGAGTTTAGAAAACTATTAAAGTCACTTATCAAGCTGTCTTTTTACTGTATGTAGCAGAAATATAATATATGACTATATCTGTCCTATTCTATACATGTTAGTATGTGACTCTGTATATTTCCTAATAACTATTAAGCGTGGACAAATTTTAATGTCGTTATTAATTTCTATGTTTAATAATAATAATAGAATATCTTCAATAATAATTATTATTATGAAATAGGTTACGCGCGCTATCGTGATCATTATTCAATCATTACGCACATAAGTAAAAAAAAATAATATACGAATTAATTATAAGTAATAATAATAATTACACCATTGTATCATCGAATGTAATTGTTGATTGTTATATTATAATTATTAATTTATTATAATACAATTATTGTCTAGTTATTATGTATGTGATATTGTTATTGGAATAATAGATATTTTAAATGCTATTAAAGTAATTTATCTATTACCCTTCTTGTTGACTTGTGTGTGTAATAGTGTTATTAATTAAGACACTAGTTTTAAGTGAGAATTTTAAAGGTAATTTCAGGAAGTGGTCGTATTCGTGGTAATATAAAATGTATAATATCAACCCTAATAACTGCTTGATGTGTTCTTGTAGGGATAAACAAAACATTTTTGGACATACAGCCTTTTTTCATTGGAAGATTTTATTAACTATTTCACTTTAATATTGTTGTTTTAAAACATGGAAATTTTTCTTTAAAATATTAATTTCATTACTATCACTCTCGTCTATTGAGTCATTAAATGCTTGATAAAAATAACTAAAATCTATTCACCCCATTATATTCTGCATTTTAAAAATAAATTCATGTTTTAAAACAATTTTTTTACATCCATATAGAGTTACCCTATACGAAAAATATCTGACAATAATAATCCTTATTATTAAATACAAATATTATTATTATTATTGCCAGAACGTTGACATTTCAAATAAAGCTTGTATGTAAACTTAGTATGATCTCACATGAAAATAATAAATTATAAACGATCTATTTTACAAAAAATATCTTTCCTGGAAACTGTAATAAAGTTTTTCTTTTTAAAAGTAATCTAGAAGCTCTCATATCACTTGCAATTTGCGAATCACTGTGAGAGGGTATAGGTCATGAGCTCATATTTATAATGATCTTAAGAAATAGAGAAAAATATTCTTCAAATTTATTTCGTGAAAAATTCAAGAAAATATTGAATTATTGATGTTACAAATTAATTACTTTGTAAAGAATATTGAATTTCAACCACAAACTGGTTTATGTAAAAGTGAAAACATCTAGAACGCGTTAAATATGTATTTATTCACTAAATATGCATATATTTTTCGTGAATATCAACGACGAAATCGCACAAATGGAGCAAGTTATATGATGTGTCCATACCCATAAAATTATTTTTATTTGCATTACATTATTTGGTCTGCAAGGCAAACACGAAATATCCAATATTGACCACGCTATAACGTTGAAATGAGTTGCTGTATTATAAATGAGAGCTCATGACCCCTTCTATAGAGCTAAGTACAATAATTAATATAATATTGAAGCAATAACGAATAAATTAATTAAGTCACGTGTAATAAATTTAATTAATGTACAATTTGTCGTTTTCTTTCAAAATCCTAAGAGTTTCATCATTTCAGCCGACAGACGTCCAGTGTTGGACATAACCCTAACCCCAAGCACCGCTACTTTAACCAGTTCTGTGCTTCCAGCATCCAGCGGATTCCTACAGACCTCACGAGGTCATCGGTCCACCTTGTAGGAGGCCTTCCAACGCTACGTCTTTCGGAACGCGGTCGTCACTCCAGAATCTTTCGGTCCCATCGGTCATCTGTTCTGTGAGCAATGTCCCTGCCCTGCCTACTCTATGTCGGTTACATTGGTTCTCCTACGGATCTGTTCATTTCTGATTCCATCACCTAGGACTTAATAGTTCACCCAATTTCAAATCCTCCTGTAGCGTCTAGTAGCATGTCTTGAGAGGCTGGACAAAGTGACAAATCAGCGATAACGATGATGGAAAAGTCAAAAATGTATGGGACTGACATAAACTACTTGAAAGTTTATGTCAATTCTGTTAAAAGTTGTAGGAATATGAAAAGCTTTGCAAACGATTGCCACTTGTCTAGGCCCTCTGGTTAGCCTGCTACCAAACTTGCTGGCTGACCAATATTTTCACCACGACATAAACTATTCTTGTAGGTATAAGTAGCTCCAGTAACAGCAGTGATAGCCTAATAGTGTGACCATCAGATTGCCAAGTCTTAGGTCTCGAGTTCGAACCCAAGGCGCGAACTTCTGACTTTTCGGATTTATGTGCGTATTTTATAATTATCACTTGCTTCAAAAACGGTGAAGGAAAAACATCTTGAGGAAACCGGCTACCTGAGAGATATTTCTCGACGGCATGTGAAGCCAAGTCAGAAGCCCATGGGCGGCATAAAAAAACTGACACCAGGTTAGTCACTAACCACACGAAAAAAGAAAGAATTAAGAAAAAAGAAAAGAAAAAGTATTTATTGGGACTCGCACAGGACATTACAAATTAAACTAAAACACACTCATTAAAACATTATAAAAAAATAAAAAACAAATTAAAAAAATAACAGAAAGTCCTGTACGAGGCCAAAAGGCTAAGGCATTAGTTCCTGCTAACACAAGTAAACCAGATTTCTACATCCGGACAAACTTATTTAGGATTTTGTGATGTTTTTATTTATATTTTGTTTTGTTTCTTAATTTAAAACATTTTTTTAAGTAAAGAAGAGTATAGTTACTATGTTTTTATTGACTGTCTCGTTCGGCTAGTGGTCGCAAACGTCACGGCAGAGCATAGGATCCTGAGTTCAAGTCCTGGGTCGGGCAAAGTGTTAAACGATTGACCCAAGCATCCCCGAGTTTTATTTGACTTGCCCCTTCCAGGAATTCGGCGTGATGTAACCCTGCCTTGAAAAAAAGGTATTGGTATTACTTATAACTAAAACCTTATTAAAAAATAATGGTTCATTTTCTTACAAAAGAGGAATTCATTGTGCGACATGGTTATGTGACACCTACATATATCTGTTTGTACTGTGGAAAAACATCTTCAACTGAGTAAATTCAAACTCAAAGCATATATTTCAATTAAACCAGTTACAGCCACTGTTGTCAAGGGGTCGGTCATCCCAGGGCGTCGGGAATCCCAGGGCGTCGGGAATCGCGAGGCGATTTCCGGCCACCGTAGGCGCGGGCTTGCGGGCGGTGAGCAATGGGTGGCTCACCGTCCGATAAGGACCAGGCCCGGGTCGACGGCGCGTTGTGTTCCACGCGCGCCTCAAAGAGATGTCAGCAGAATTGAAGGGGTCCACTAGGGCCGATGCCTGCCGGGGTTGCGAAGAAAACCGAAAGGGAGATCGTGGCCCCCGGCAACAGGGCAACCGAAGGAACACGGGTGGGTTTTAGTCAGTAAGAGTCTGACACGCCCTCCCGCTCCGCCCAGAGCGGGAGAAGTTATTTGATGATTTCCCACCCACAAAAAAAAAAAAAAAAAGGAGTCGGTCATTCAGAAAGATGAAGCTAGTTGCCCATTCCAAAGCGTAGTAGGTAGGTTCCTATGGAGAAGAACGGGCAAGATACTCCACGAACACTCTTTTAAATCATAATATTGTTATAAAATATTAGTTACATCATTCGTGTTGAAATTATACATGTGAGAACAATTTAGAAAGACGTGCATGTTAAAAAAAAAAATTATAAGCGGTGGCTGCTAAGGGATGACTAGTCCCTACTGATGGCGCCCGTTCTCGTACATGACGCATGGATCAGCATTACTTAGCTCAACTATTTTGAAGGGAACTTAATGACCCAATACACACACCACCGTCAGCGAGACCTTAGAGTGAGCATCACATACTCTCAGCCGCCAGGGTACATCAAGTCAATGAAAGACGAACCTAGTAAATGGTAGCTTTATAAAAGGTACATTAGTCACAGTGCTCACACAGTGCTATGCAGTTTTAATTGTACTTGCCCATTGAATTTTCTAAACCAAATCAGGGATCTTTATTAAAACTTCCGCCTATCCATTATAAATAACCCACATGTCCAATCTCAAATAACCAACCAAGCACGTGGTCGCCTCAACTCCTTCACTAGACAGGTCACTGACCGTGTGACGTCGGCTGTTAGGCCCAGACAGCTAAATGAACTGGGCCTAAGCCTAAAAGCGTCATCTCATTTCCATGTGAGTCAGACGACATAACTCACTAGCATGACATCGAACAGACGAATCGTTTTTTTGACGTTTGACTCCTTTTACTCAGAAACAGACCTAGATTTTTTATACATAGTCAAATTTTATTACACACTAGCTTGTACCCGCGACTTTGTCCGCGTAAAATTATTTTTGCTCCAACCCACTTCGTCGCATCGCATTGCGCCTGCGCTATTAAGTACATCGGTTTTCGCTTAGCTTTCTTTCTGACTATTTTTTTCTTTTTAAAAAAATTGGGCTATCAAATGAAAATATATTTTTTTCTAATCCGACTGGTAGTTCCAGAGATCAGCGCGCTCAAACAAACGAAAAAAAAAACAGTGGCACTCCGGTAGTGCCGACAAAAGTGAAAACTTCAACAAGAAAATACTTGCATAGATCATTGATCCGTAACGTAATATAAATAAAGAGCACGATCACGTTTACAAAAATTAGATATCGGTAACAACGGTGTCGCAAGTTCAATTGTTTTTTCCATCTCAAAAATGCTCAACGCGCCTAAAGAATTTTTCACTTCAAAAACTCTTCAGCTTTATTATTAGTTCAGATATAAAGTCATAATTTAATTAGATATAGCACAGAAATCTCGATGTATTGAGCTGTCGCCATTGCACCCGTGCAAAGCTAGGGACACTCGCTAATGCACAATGAAATTATCACCCTTGAATTCAAAGGGTTTATTATCATGTTACAAAGCAACTGGGTTGTGGAGGTCAGATAGGCAGTTGCTCCATGTGAAATACTGGTATTCAGCTGTATCCGGTTAGACTGGGAGCCGACCCCAACATCGACGATGACGATAATGAATCACGCTAGTATCTATCTATTCCTAAAAGGGACTAGCTAGCAGGGTAAATTTCATGAAGTAGAGACTATTAACATGATTTTGTGGGACCAAGTCTTTAAATCTTTATTCCCAATCAATGTAGGTTTATGTAATAAAACTAGACACTGAACATATCACACACACACACACACATCACATCACATTATCTATAAGCCATATTTTTGAATGCTTATTATTCTGTGTGGGATTCAACCCGTAGCCCGTAGAGCAGCAGGCAACCGTCTCGCCTCAGCATCAAATTGTGCCATCAAAGTTGGCCAAGAGGTCGATGGACCACCTGATCATAATCTAACGAGCCTTGTGGCCAGACAAACACAATGAAATTATGTTTGTAAGAAAGGTCTGTTCTAAAAGACGTATCCGATGAAAATGTAAACAAATGGATCTGAAAACGTACCTCTAGATGCCAATTTGTAGTGCCACTTACAAATAGAGTGCATTGATTTACTATTTAAACTAGAGTGCATTGATTAGTTAAACTTCTAATTTTAAACCACCTTGAATATGTTTTTATTTGACAATTAAAGGTGCTGATAAACTCACTTGTAATGAGCATTCTTTTCTAGCGAAGGTTACATTACAGAAAAAAAAACGGGAGCGTTTTAGCGAGCTCTCTAGCGAAGGGACTAAATTTGCTTCGAGCTTTTTGCCGTGCCGAGCAATTCTGTCATTGTTCCGCCGCCGTTTCAAGTTTTTTTTCTTTTTTTGTCGACCATATCCTAGAGCATTTGCTAGAATTATCGTGAAAATGTTCGTAGCGATGTGTGGCTCTATGCTTGGTTCTGTTCGTTGTTCAGTTCGACAAATTTAAAAACGGTGAATGCTCGATCTTACAAGTGAGAGTTTATCAGCACCTTATGGATAATTTTATAAACTCAATTTTCGTTGAAGATTTTTCAATTAGCTTCAACTTTCTGACTAACTGACCGACTCTTTGACAGTTCAAAAGTGCCTGTAAATGGTTTAATTGAAATAAATGCTTTGAGTTTGTGTTTGAGTTTCAATCACAATTCAATAAGGTTAGGTATTCAAACAATAACTGCTGGAAAATGGTGCGATATAAAGTTGAAATCTTCTAAATACAGATGAATGTGTTACTAATTCCCTTTAGTGAGTGATTCGTAAGAATTTAACCTGACCAGAGTTTATTTACACGTTCATCAGGTACTTACTTCTGGAACAGACATTACGTAGATTTACATTCATACAAGTTAAAGGTGTAATTTTTTATGAACACAAAACCTAGTCAAATTAGGTACTTCTACATTGGACCCAAGCTTCGTTTAGGTGACAGATAGAAAGAAAGAAAGAAATAAAAAACGTTTATTTGCGGTAAACATGACGCAAAAAAAAGTTTTGAATACATAAATGAGAAAAGGTTGGATGTTATAATCTCAAAATGAATTAACTAACAAGCGCTTAAAAAAAATAAAAATGAATTAAGTAACTAGAGCAATATAGCTAACTGATCCCCATCGTTACTTAACTCGGTGTTAGGCCCGTTTACCCTGTCACATATATGTAGTTGGAAGCGGTCGGTACATTCGCGTCGTACGTCGCTCCGTATTACCACCACTGCTACCCCCATTTGACTATTAATTGGCCGCAATCCAGTTAGAGAGATGGAGGAAGATTGGATGCGGCAATATGTGGCGATATTTACTGTACCTACAGCCATTTTGCATATTGTACCTATGATTTTGCATCACCGTCAAAACCATCTTGATCTTTATTTTTGTCGCAATAAGGTTGCTATTGCTGTTAGAAGTAAAATATCAGTGAATGGATTGGTATCGTAGGTAGCTGGAAAAGAAAAGAAAGAAAGAAAATACGTTTATTCGCGGTAAACATGACGCAAAGATTTTTTTTTTAAAAACACGTAAATAACAAATTGGGGAAAAATATGCGTCAAATCCACGCAAAGCGGCCATCGCTCAGCGTAAATGCTGCAATCCCATGCGAGACAGAGCCCCAGTGCGGAAGAGTTCTTGATTGAATTACTTATGAAGACTTCCAGAGGAGAATTTTTTTTCAATTTTAATTTATTGGTTAAGTATCGACTTTTTGACCAGCACCCGAATTGCATATTACACTTTCAATCAATATCTGAATAATTTTTGAAAGATATTGCTAATCCATTGCTTCATTTTATGTTCGAATTTTTTTTCTGCTCAATAACGTAAATAACGCAATGAATGACGTTGAACTGTCAAAATGAAAGCCATTGCTACTGTTAGTGTGACTTACGCAAATATCCCGCAGGAGCAGGAGTTAATTAACAAATAACAACTCTTTCGAAGTCATCTTTGTCAAAGAGTTCTACTAGATGTCTCTACTGAAAGTTCTTGTTCTTCAAAATGCAACGTAAACCCTACTAAAAATGAGTTATTTCCCGTCCTTTTTCAAATAAAAATCTATTTCAGCATAACTTACTACTGCATAATATACCGCACTGCTGCTTACCGACCAATGAGGAAACAAAAGCAGTGCAGTATCGTTTCAGTATACCGAGCATACTATACCGCACCAACCAATGAGGAAACGGCCTAGTGGTGAAAATATGATTTTTCTTACAGTTGAAAGTGAATAATTTACGGCGAACGTTGGAGAGAAACGTAGTTTATACGAGTATATACCTGAATAAAAAACGAAAAAAAAAAACTGATTAGTACGATTAGCATTTTATTATAATGTTTGCTTTAGTGATTCTTGTTTATAAAATAGTTGATTTTTGTATTACATTTCTTTAATTTTAAATTGGGTCTCACATTCGACAACCCTATTAAGGCACATGCTTTGTTTATTCCAAAAGTGGTCAAGTCTGACAACCAATTCTCAATATTGGTCAAATCCATTTCGCATATAATTTAATCTTGAAACGTTTGCAACAATACCACATCCATTCGAACTATGTTCATTGACGACTACATGCGGCCTTGTGTAAGAGCTCTTTCTCATAGAGCGCTGTGATGTTTTTCTAGACTCTTTAACTTATTTTCAACTTATCAGAAAAATCTCGAGATAACTTAAGGCGAAAGCGTCAGGATAGCTCGCGAAATTCAAATTTTCTTACGGTTTTTGCAATTTGCAGATCAGTATCAGGTTATATGTTAATCTAAATATGATTCGCGCCCGTAATAAATAAGTACCTATATAATTATAATCGTTAGAATCAGTAATACCTAAAGTTAGAATTGCCCTCAAATGTCAGGATTTCATGAAATAGTCATTCAATATGAACTTGGAGAATCGTATTGATGATTTTTATGATTATATTTCTAAAAATAAATATTTGATACGGCCGCTAATCATGTAGTTAGATTAACCTACAATCTGATACTGACGTGCAAATTGCAAAAAACTTACAAAAAAGAATTTCGCGGGAAATCCTGACGCTTTCGCCTTAACTTAAGAAGCTTTCTACTGCCATAAATCACGATGTGACTTCACTTTGTACAAGCTTACACGAAGCTTTCGTTTTGACAAACTGAATCCATTTGGACTCTCACACATACAGGTCTTATTTAAATGAACGCAGGTACAGCATAATTAAGATATAAAGATCCCACTGCTCACCACTGCTCGGACACAGTCCTCTTTGTGAGAGGGAGTGAGTCGAATCCCACAACGCGCCTAATGCGGGTTGGTACGAATTTGGAGTCACTGGTATTTGTTAAATATCCACACTGAGTCATAACTATCATTTCCAACTAAGCACAAAGACCTACATCACAAAAAACAAACACTTTTCCAAGCCCTTGCTGGGAACACAGCCTTACAACGCGAGAAGCAACCGCGCAAGCTATGTAAATCCTCAAAAATATTATTTTTAATTTATCGTGGTCAAGTTGACTTTATTATTTGCTGCTTTATGATGCAAGGGATTGTTGTAAAGGTTTATTTTTATTGGCAACGCACGCAGTACTGTTTGTTGGATCTCTTTATTGAGTTAAAATGGTGTCAAGAGTTTGTTGGTCGGGAAATTGATTATTTTTGTTAATGAATGAGTTTGTTGAGATTTAGGCAGTAGCTTATTTTAGGCCTGCTTATCACCACAACTCATTAAATGCGTTTAGCGCTACACGTATCTAAAACTTCATTCTGCCTCTGTCTACTTCAAACGATTTACAGAAACAGAACGATGCTTGAAATACGTTTAGTACTAAATTAATTAAGTGATTATGAGTGAGTACATTTAGAACTTTGGTCAAATTATAAGCGCTCGCAACTTTTCAACTTCTTGTGTAAAATTGATGCGAGTTGGCTGCCCGGGGTTTTCACATAAAGAGATAACTTGTGTCGTTAGTCAACGCTCCTTATGTTTGGTCTCATCTCATAGGCATTTTTTTTTTGGGTGCGTAAGCATCAAATAACTTCTCACGCTCTGGGCGGAGCAGGAGGGCGTGTCAGACTCTTACTGACTAAAACCCACCCGTGTTCCTTCGGTTGCCCTGTTGCCGGGGGCCACGATCTCCCTTTCGGTTTTCTTCGCACCCCCGGCAGGAATCGGCCCTAGCGGACCCCGTCAATTCTACTGACATCTCTTTGAGGCGCGCGTGGAACACAACGCGCCGTCGACCCGGGCCTGGTCCTTATCGGACGGTGAGCTACCCATTGCTCACCGTTCGCAAGCCCGTCATCTCATAGGCTGACGGAATAATTACGATCCACTTGATACATCCACAGAGCCTAAAAAAGCTAGTCTTACTTAAATGTTAGACCAGCTTCATCCGCGTTCCGGTCGTAAATTATCCCACGGGGACGTAGGTACTATCGGGGTAAAAATTATCCCATGTCCTAACTCAAGATATAGCATGTCCTAACTCAGGTCATAGTTTATCCGTGTGTTTCATTCAAATTCTTTCAGCCGTTTATGCGTGAAAAAGTTACAGACAGCCAAAGACACTTTCCCATTTATAATATTAAATACGGGTAACTTACTCAAAACTTATTTGGAGGATAAGAAACAAGCCGGAAGTAACTTAATTTCACACATACTAACCGCACATTTTATTGTGTGTACTTACAAACCAACTCCACATTACTAGATCCATGACATACACATTAAGCCATAAATACACTCACGTACGAGCTAGTAATATATGTAAAAGTGTGGCCAAAAGTGTCCACTGTGTAAAGGTCATTAAACTCGAGCTGCGGGTAACGACCCTTGGGTTAAGGGATGCGACGCTGAGCATATGTTCGATACACCCTAGGAATGAGGAAGATGCTAACTATTTGTGTAACTACAAACTGTTCTTATTAAGACTAGGTTTCGGAAGCATAAAGATAAATATTTGGGTCCCTTTTAATTTACATACGTACTTAAATGATCTCATGTCTTTTTCCAGTGGGGGGAGGCAGAATCTATAGAACGCTCACGCACTTGCACCTGCTACGATTTTGCTTCGTCTATTTGTATTATTTGGTAAGACTCACTTTATCAGCTAATGTTCATGTTCAAACATCTGTTCACAAAAACGCACCCGACAAAAAAAAAACGAACGAACCTTACAGTAGTCGCTTAAGATGAGTAACACAACATCTGACGGCTTGGCTGGCAACACCAATATCTCGGAAAATGAAAAACCATCTGACGACCAACTCTAGCACCGCGCGCGCTCATTGGTCAAAACAAATAGCGCGCGCTTCCGTGGCTTCCTGTTACACACTTCCGTCCCTTTTCACGAAATCACTCCCATAGATTGTAGGAAAGCGGGAAGAAAGATGTTACACTTCAAAAAAAAGGAGAAGGTTTTATACATTCGCGGTTTTTCATCTGTACTTTAATTATTATTTATTTAGCTACCTTTAAATATCAAATGAAATATATCTTTTACATTGTTAAGAGCAGTAATAGAAGTACCCATAAAAATCAAGACCCGTGAAATCTCGTGTCAAGAAGATATATATCGCTCCGTCACTCCTGTCTTCGCGTGGCTGCGGCCGGTGCAATTCGAGTGGAACGTCTGGAATTAAATCCTATTTTATACGCAGTAACCAGTTGTAGAAGCCAGATAGGTCGTTCCATTCAAATACTGGTATTAAGCTGCATCCTGTTATACTGGAAGCCGACCGTAACATAGTTGAGAAAAGGCTAGGCAGATGATGATTTCATAGTCATGAAAATTGTTATTTACTGCCGTATTACGGACAAGCTAACATGTTCCATTTTCTTGATAACAGAAGGCAACAGGATAGACAGGTGCATTTTTCTATATTGTAAAATAAATATACTGTAATCACTGTCCATAGAAGGTATAGTAAGTTATAGTAACACGACCATACAACAAACTTTTAATCTTATCTAATTAATCTGTATTGTCAACATTTCCACACAATTCTGTCTTTCGCCAGTCCTTTCGGTAGGAGTCAAGCCGGTCCCGCCATCTTTTCCTTCAACTTTTAATATTCTACAAATTAAACCTTACCCAACACGACACTCATAGATAAACATACAAAACCTACTTGGACCTCTGCCCGGTGCCCAAGCAAAAAGGGCGTGAAGTCGCCATTTTAAAATAAGCATACGCAATGCGTATTTTATTGGACTTGCTCGTATTCTATTCCCACGCTTAGCTACAAAATAAAAGCACTAAATGATAGTAGCGACTGAGGCGACATCTATTGTAGGGATGCACTCAACGTACATACCCCCACTGCCCCCCAACACCCTCCCCCCGTTCCCTATCAATCAGTACTGTAGCGCAAATGTGAAAAATCGAAAAAAACCGTCGCGAAATCCGCCTGTAGACTGGTTTCGAGAGAGATAGCAGATGTGTTGGAGTAAGGTGGGAAAGAGATGGAGAGAGGATAGTCTAAATTATTGTATTATACATAATAATATTCGGGCGGTTTAACGTATATGCTTGGGTTGAAGAAGCGAAATTGGTAGACTGATTTAAATTAGGTTTATGCGTTTTTGGTAATGGGGTAAGCACATAAAAGACATTGTGTTATCAGCAGTATTTGACGCTACTTTTTTAGGGTTCTGTAGTAAGCAAAGGAATCCTAAAAATCGGAACCCTAACCTGTCTATCTGTCTGTCTGTCCGCGACTTAGCTCAGAGACCAGAAATCACGCTGACAAAGTGGTAACATAAAATCATGACAAAACAATTTTTTTTTTGGTTTTCTCCCCTACACGTAAAATGGGGATATTTTTTTTCTCGTCTATCTCATGGTGTGGGATATCGTTGGAAAGGTCGTTCAAAAATATTGCGAGTTCGTCAAAACCATTTTTGGATTACGGGTTCCCTTTGCGAAATATTAAGCTTTAAAGTGCAAATTTATGTTATAATCAAGTGTCCCCCCCCCTGCCAGCTAAATGGTTGGTTTTGGATATGTCAAAAAATTCACGGCAGTAGTATATATAACGAAATTAAAAGGAAATCTATCACAGCTAAGTAAGTTACAAGTTAACGAGTAAATATCGATTAACATACATTTGCGGTTGCAAAAACATCTTCTCCATACATTCCGTATGCGAGAACATGCTTTTTAACTGCAAAGTTAAGTGTATTCTTGGGATAAAATCCCAACTACGGAGCCCTTCATTGTGTGTGTGGTCGGACACGCACTTGGCCAGCTTTTGTTTTTGTTTTTAATTAATAAGTCTGATTATGTAAGGTACTCCACATTCTCACCAGATTATAAGAGAAACGGTGGAAAGAGTCATGTGAAAATAATTACTTGTTTGCTGACGTAGATTTGTAATCAATGTATATCCCTCCAAGATAACTTAACGTTATGCCAAGTATTAAAAGCTCGTTAATAGTACAGTAGTTTGGCTTATCCTGAAAATTATTTCATCACAACAGCAGCTAAAGCGACTTTTGAATCATAAGTTACCTAATGAAGCTCTGAAGACACGAGTTCTTTTTTATCCATAAGTTTTCATCAATTTATTTTCATCAACATTTACAAAACATCGTCTAATTTTTAAATAACCAAATATTGGTATTTCAGAACCTGTCATGTAAAATTCTTACATCTGTGCAGTTTACTAGAAATTTTGTTATTTTATATTTTGTTTTCCCAGCATAAAATATATTCACCATCTGAAATCCTAACATAAACTGTAATACTATAATCGTATTGTCTCCATTTTCTTAGAGGACGCTTCGAGCGAGCCCACTACACACCCCTGCAAACTGACTACACCCCATTCCCAAACCCAACCCTACACCATCCCAATAGAGTCGCAAATGCACTGTCAGATTTTGTCCCATAAGTCTTTTTGTATCAACCCGTCGATTGCCGAGACCCGACGGCGCGGGCGGTCGAAGGAAACCTCACCACTTAATTTAGGGTTAAAATATACTTCACCCGATTCTGGATAGCGGAGGGAGGGGCGCTCAAGGTCACATGGTGCTCGTCACGACACATGTCATTGGACTGGGTCTGGGTGAGACTGGTTGGTGATTAAGGGAATTTGTGTTGGGTGTCAAATTTAATGTAGAAGGTAGTTATGATCCTGTTATGACCCACTTTTGTAGAAGGGTCTACCATTGGATGATGTAATTATAGATTTTTGGGTATATAATATTAATCGCCAAACTTGGCAGACGAATCGGTGATTGAGAAAATAGATTTCAATTAACTTTTACCACTTTCACGAGCGAAAAAATAGTGTCATATTTTAATGAGAGCCACGGAGAGCCTAGAGAAGTGGCAATCGGTTTCAAAGCGTTTCATACATTGATATATATATCAATGGTTTCATACCTATATCTTCAGCACTTTACAACAGGATTAACTTTTCGGTAGCTAATGTTAGTCCCTTACGGCTTTGACTTTTCCATCATCATTATCGCTCTAGGCCCTCGTATTTAGGCCCTCAGATCAGAAAACATTTATTAACATTGGATATCTGTTTCGTTTTGGCTAAGCATCATCAGACAACATCAACGAATGGGTTATGTTTTAAAGAAAGGGAGCAGCGTCCTACTGTGACCTAATAATAACTCGATACGATACCCATGCTTGGTGGCTTTATGACGATATCCACGTTTCTCGTAAGTAATTATTTACGTTTATCGTAATTTAGATCTAGAACAGTATTTTTATCAACTTTCAGAATGTGCTCAATCGCGTAGCTCAGTTTTGAATTTATATTTATTTTATGTTGCACTGAAATTACATTTCGCTTGATTAAAAAAAAAATGTTCTGGTGTTGTTCTCGCAATTGAAAAAACGGGATCATAAACCTTTGAGTCCCCGCATTCCTAAAATAACAATAACAAATAATTCAAGTACCTATTTACCAGCCTGACAGAAGCTTACAATAACGTTATTTTAACGGAACAACAGCCTGGCTGGTATAAAAAATGATAATGTAAACATATATATGAATATTAAATGAACGAGCGGCGCGCGGCGCCGTGGTATAACTCACTGCACGCTCCATGTGTTCGTACAAGTACAAAAATGTGCAGGGACAGGGCAGCACTAACACTGGTAAAGAATTTTTAATGGTGTCGTTATTCTACAGATTCCATAGACCATATTCATGAGTGATTCTGAGTTTGATTCCACGGGGCCTAAAACGGCCGCTTTGGCAGAATCATAATATGATAATATTATGAATCACACAAACTGTCACAAACAGACAATTCATAATATTATCTGCGTTCAATTCATATTACGCAATTCATCTGTTTGACAGGTTTGTATTATAATGAAATAACATTTAAACTATAGAAATAAAAAAATAAAAATCTCGTTTGATTAATAAAAATTGTAAAGAAAAATTATCCGGTAAAATTACGGTCTTTATTTTTTCATGCGGCTATATTTTCACCAAATATGATTCTGATATGAATTGAATTGAATATGATTCAGCTAAATTATGTGTTACCATAGAAGAATTGCTGGGAATTCTGAAAAATAATTGCATTTAGAGGAATCGTGTAATGTGGCCGTTTTAGACCCGCAGGTTGGGCAGTGTTATTTTTGTTATTAAGGATCGCTCAGTAGCAGCGCGTAGTCTGGATTAGTACCCTGTTTGATAGCATTGAACTAAAATAACAGGCGAAGTGGAAGCCTTCGTACTCACAGGAGATATTTTAACACAATGATTTACTATCGCGCACTGGTTTTTCAACTCTTGGTACTGAGCTGAGCGTTGAGAATCTAACAGAGCGCATCCAAGCGTGTCAAAAAAGCGCACTGTTAGATTTTCAACTCACAAGTGCGCGTTAAAAAATCGTCCGTGCGTACGAGGGCTACAACTCCTCTGACGCTTCGGAGCATTCAAGTGTGATGTTACGCACTTGGTAATTTGTTATCAGAAATAACATTCGCCCAATCTCCACTTTTTTGTTGGATTCAAATGCGATCGCTTTTCGTCGTGTTTTTCACCAAATGTTCGCATACTTTATTAGGTTAGTATTCCACTCTCAAAGCCATAAATATTTGCTTTTAGTGCCCAAAATTAACTGAATTACAGAAAAAAGTCAGATCTTGTCGAATCTGGTGAATTTGGGATCAATTAATGTCAACATTTCTTGGAATTTATTGTTTCGGAAACATTCCTCTCAAAGTTTCGAATATGTTTCGAGCTGCATGGTTTCTGGCTTCGTCATAATAGAACCTCGTGTTTTTGGGGTTCCGTACCTCAAAAGGAATAAACGGAACTCTTACAGGATTACGTCGTTGTTCGTCCGTCAGTCTGTCAAGACCCTTTTTCTCAGGAACGTGGAGGTATTAAGTTGAAATTAATGTCAAATACATAGATCTAAGTTTTCTTGGAGCTCTAAAAAAATCAAGCTTCTAAGACAACGCAATAAAAAAATACGCCATTTATGCGACATATTTTGATACTTGCAAATAAATCAAAACCTACAGGGTACTTCCCGTTAACCTAGAATAATGAAATTTGCTAGGAAGCAAGGTCCACAGCACAAGTAGAGAAGTCCAAATTTATAATTTGTATTTTTTTGCGATTACAAATTTACATTTGCAGTTGGAGAATTGACCGTGACGTATATCGATACAGGGGAGAACATATTTCGCAATTACTAAGTTAAGTTTGTTATGGGGATAAATTCATCCCAACTACGAAGCCCTTCGTTGTCCGTCGTCCAACACGCACTTTGCCGGTTTTTTTAAACTCACGGATTGGTTTGATAAAATAAAAAACATAAAACTTAACACTTTTGCGATTGCTAGTCGCAGTAAAAGCTGCACCTGTCCAGTAGCCTGTTCAAGGAAGCATCGTGCTATTAGTACACTTAACCAGGCAGAACAAACGATTAAAGGAGTCCTGTGTGGGTCAACAATGGTTACTCTTCTCCACAACAGTGTAAATTCTGTATATTTACTAATCCTCTGTAATCAAAACGGGATTAGTAACTCGTACTACTTTGTTGAAATAAATGGGGTCGTTTACAATTTGTTTAGGATAAATGATCTAATAAATAGTGCATAACGAATTTGCCACATATTTAATTAAAAGTGAATATCAGAGAACCGTAAAATTTGGCGCCAAATAAAAAACTTTGTGGTCAAAAAAAGTTGTTTATATTCCTTTTGGCTCCCTATAGTAAGTATTTAGTACTATTTCTTGAGAAAGCGTTTGTTCGGGAAAAGAACATGGAAACGAAATGTTTCGGTTCGAGAGTACTTATCATTTACCTCTCGTTATCGTTATCCGATAAAAACATGAAAATATATCAATGTTCAGTTTTAAATTAATTTGTCGATTTTGATCTATTAGAAAAATCTTTCTATAATACTTGTCTCCCCTCGAAAACCTACCTCTGTTTTTAACCCGCAATAATATAACGCAGTGCATCCATAAACTGCTGACTCAGCCACCGGTCATCTTAGGACACGCTTCTATTCGTAATTTGTACGCAACCAAAATGATCGGTTACCAACAATACAGTTGAAGCTAGAGTAATGATAAATTCTGTACCTTTAATGAAAAGTGGTATAAGTCAAAAAACCTCGTTATTAGAAAAATTTATAAAAAGTTTTGCATTTTTTAAACGGCTACAACTTTTTTTTATTAGGTACTGAGTTTTTTTTTTACGTTTTGACTTTTATCAATTGAAAATTGTTATTATGATATCGGAAAAACTTTGATTGTGTTCAAAAATAACTAGAATCTGAGATAAATCAAAACTTAAATAAAAGAAAAAAAACAACCGACTTCCAAAAATTAAAGTTATTTTTCACTTTGTAGAGGTTTTTTTTTGGAAGTCATTTTTTTTTTTATAAAGTTTTTACACTTTTTAGTTGTGGTACCTACCTCACATAAAATTCGATTACCACTAACTGCTATGTAAATAACAGTGACTTATCATATCATCCACATCCTAAAAAAAAATACGTATTATTGAAGCTAACTCAAAAACTACACAAGCAAAGTTAAAAAAAAAATGGGACCACCTCTGAAGCCTACCAATACCAAACAAAAAAAGAATCATCAAAATCAATTTATAATTTGAGGAGTAATCGCGTCACAAAAAAAAACATACAGTAGAATTGAGAACCTCTTCCTTTTTTAAATTGGTTAAAAACTAGACTTAATTCATAGAAACATTTAACTTTCTATATGTATAATGTTATAATTTAAATTATATCATTTGACATATTATAAATGTTACAAGTATTTCTAAATCATCTTTTTGATAGCAATAGATAATTGATAGATGTCATCAGCATACAATACAAAGTCCCCATTTTTTTTACCAATTACTAGACTTTAAATGACAAAATGCTGCTTATAAATAACATGGGTATACCATGGGTATGGGTACGGTATTTTAATCACCACAAATAAACTCTTTTTTCCATTTGAGTAGGCAGAAACTTCAGAACTCCTGCTACGATTCTTAAACACAATTCTGGCTTCGTTCATGTTCATCGAAGTGCGCAGGTTGCCGCTCTGTATCATTCTAAAATCAAATCATTATGTTTTAGACTAAGTACTTAAAAAGAAATTAAGCTATAAACCGCTAATAGCAATTAGCAATGTCGACATATTTCGCCGCCCGTTCGATTTCCGCCGCGCACAGGATGGATGGAAAGCGACACATGAAGTAATCTTTTGCTTCGTTTGGTGTAATTGCTATAAAGCGTTCCTGTGGGAAGATAAATAAATACATAAATAAATTTCACCGTAGCGCGACTATTTATAAAAACTAACCTTTTACTATCGTAATCAATTTTCAAAGTATTTTATTCAATCATAATTATTATGCCTCTTATTCACCTGCCACCATTAAATCACCGCACACAAACCACAGCCAATTTCAAACATTCCCCGCAATAAAACTCTATTTAATTTAAAGAAGTTTTCTTACTTAAGATTCATGAAATACATACAGTATGTCCAGAGCATCAACTACACAATCCCATGATAATATTCCCATGCAGTTTGCTTTATATATGGTACTAAAATACTTGACAGACATATTTATTGTCGCTTAAAAATTATTACACGCGCATTAAATTCGTAGCTGTTCGCTACAAATGTGCTACGAGACGGTAGTATCGTTCGTAGCGCGTCGTAGAGGATCTACGATGTAGAACCTTATCTGCTTGACATTAAGTTCTTGAATAGTTAGTAGGAGTATTAGTTTTGGTTTGAATGTAATTACGTACTTACTCATAAATAAGTTACATAAGCGTTTAGTTCATCAATTAATATACCCGTAATACAGTGAAGGAAAACATTTTAATGAAGCATTCAGAGGAAGCGTAGGGTGGTGTATGCTTTTTCGTATGAGATGAGGTCATTACCATGTTGTAGTAATAATTTAACTGATGTTTTTTTTTTTTTTTAACTTTGGCCAGTTGTGCTTTCATCCTGCTGAGGAGGTCTTGCTGGAGAATTCGTTGCACCACTTCTTCATTGCAGTTAAAATGATACCTGGTTTAGTGACGAGCGGGCGGTTTTGGGGCTTAATAACTTTGGAAGTTTAAGCGTAATGGCTTTAAATTTTTATCATGTTTGATCCTTCTGAGTTTTGAAGTTAGTGAGGAAGTCAAACAGACTATCAATGTATTGTCTGCTTGATTACCTCCGGATAAGAACCAGTTAACTTATCTGATCAGATATGACTAATTCTGTGCCTATCTGGACTCTGTGAAAGTGGGCAACCACTTCTAATCTTCATTAAAAAAAAATCAAATCATCGTTCCTATAGGTATTGTATTTTATTCGTGGACTTAATTGACTCCGAAGTTGATCCAGAGCATCAGCATTTGACGTTTAAGATAAAATAATCGACATCACCACCGAGTCTTTGGTTCCATAAAATAATAAACCACCGTCTCATCTATGATAGTTTGCAGTAAACCCTTTTCCTAAGTCATTTTTTATGAGTAGTACATGATAAGTGGCTAAAAGATTTCTATGCATTTCTCGCCCAGTTTTCTGAGGAATGAACGTCAGAAGTATATCTTTATATGTTCCATAAGTGTGTAATTTAGGAGCCCAACTCTGTTCCCCGGGATGAGGGGAAACATTTTGATTTCATTAGCATATGTTGGATAATCTTGCTCCAATAATCTTATTATATAAATGACTAAGTTGAAGATACGAAGGGTAGATCATATGAAATGATCATTAAAAGAAAAATTCTTGGAGATCAAACTTAAATATGCGCATTTAAGATGTATGGTAATGTATTTCATCAAAATTCTACATTCTACAAAAAATAAAATTCATATTTTTTCCACAAAACCCAAAGTAAATAGAACGGCGTTGGTTAATTTATGATATCTGAGATCTTACTATCTTAGGACATAGAGAACATAGTTTTTTCTCCGTCTCGTCCCAACTAGTCATAATTTAACATGAAAACGTGCCCGTCGCCAAAATGAAACATCTATATTCACGTTCTATAGTCTTCTAAAATACGAGGACGTCTTAGACCGTCACGATCGACATGAGAAACGAAAATACACAAAATGATCTGATTGAGTTCTTTTGAACGGAAATATTTTTGACTAAATTGCATTCGACGACCGTCGAGTCAAGCAAGCGGCCAATGAGGGCTGATGTGATTACTGCCTGACTCATAGCCAAAAAAGAACACGATGCGGCATTCCAATTGCAACTGTGTGTAGTATTTTCTCCCGATTATCAGGGAGCGTTTGAAGGATGCAACTAGGGGGGCGGGGAGGGCGACGGCGGGGGAGCGCGCGCCGCCCAGTCGAGCCGTGGCCGCCGCGCACACCGCACGTAAATGGCGCGCTAGAAACAACCAAATGAGTACTCCGCGAGACCAAACGCGAACCCTGTTCACCACGAGACGACCGGCCAGATACTGTTGACTGTGATCATTATTAGTAGTTTAAATTAATTAATCATCTAGTATAAGAGTGTTTCGGACTGTACCGGTTTGTGGCTAATGTGAGTTCAGATCGCGAGCGTGTGGCTGCGGATCACGTGCCCTACATTTGGGTGTCGTCGCCGGAACGCTCAAATGCTGCATTTTTACGTTTATTTACAACCAGGCAATGCTTCAGTAGTAATAGTCGTGTAGCCTAGCTTAATACGTAGTTAAGTAGTCCTAGTGTTATTACTGTCATTAAAGTGTATCGTCTCGTAAAATGTTGATGTCATCTGTATTGAACGCATGCGATCTCGCAAAGCATTTGCGATTTTGACTATGTAGTGTTCATGTATTAGCTTGATGCGATTAATTGTGATCAATAAATCATTTAAACACATTTTTCATGTTTTTAGTATCACCCCCCGTCTGTTTAACGAAGACCAGCCAGTCTTTTGCACTGAGTGTCTTTGCGTATATTTATGTGGTGTAGCCGGTTGCATTGTAGTTTGAGCCCTATTACTAGTGTTTAGAGTCTAGATTGGGGTTTGGAGCTCTGAATAGAAACATTAAACCCGAATGTCTGTAAATTCACCATCTTATTTCTTCATTTTTAGTTAGCTCCTCCGCAATGCTTCGCTAGTGGCTATATACATTTTACTATATGTAGTTTTTGGAGTGTGTAGTTTGTGTAGTTTGAGGTTGGAGTGACGTTGTATTGGAGTACCAAGAACGATGCACGTGGCTACCTGAAGGTAAATAATTGCTCCCACGTGGCTGTGAGCTCAATTAACCTCCCCGTGGGGTCGGCACGCACACTTTCACTAATGGAAAACCTGTACAACTAACTGTTGTTATAAATACAACCATTATTGACGTCACCCTCCATTTGGTGTCACTAATTACTGATTTTCTGGTTGATTAGGTTTTATATTAATAGGTTTGGCATTGGATTCGGTTCATTTGAATTTTAATGCGTTTTTTGATGTTCTGGATATGTGTAGCGGATACTACCAGATAAAAAGAAAGTTTTATTTTCTTTGAAAAATGTTACCTAATATTTTCTAAAATCAGAAACTTACAAAATACATTAAAATTGAATAAATCTGATGATTTAGACCTAAAAAATTCCAACCAAAGCCATGACCATCAGTTTTATGTACATAGATGAATTAATATTCTATTCGGATCATTTGGTAGAACACATTAGATATGTGGTGTGTGTGCGTCTGTGCGTAAGGGTGTTTGTGTCTGGCGGGGTGGATGGGTGTGCGAGGGGTGTGGGGGTGTGTGAGGCCCCCCGGCGGCGCAGAGGGGGGGTTGCGGGCCGGCACATGGGCGATCGATGCGGGGCGCGTTGCCCGCGTATCATTTGCGTGCTACAGCTCTTCTCCCCACTCCCCGGATTCCTTCGATGACCTACAGAGTCCAGGATCCCATCAGATCATTTGTATTATATTGTAGGGAGCACGTGATTCTCACATGGTTTTCATCGAGAGGTTATTTTCTTATGTCATGTCGATAAGCAATTATGTTTTATTTATTTAATTGTCATTGGTTTGTTGATTGCGTTCTTGGTTCTTTGGGGATATTGGAATCGTTTGAGGTTATATTCTATTTTTCCATTTTACGCTCAATATGACACTTAATGACTTTCGATAGTATTCATAATTTTGATCAATTCGTTTAGTTATTTAATCTTGCTGGTCATGAGATCTAAAGACAACTTAAGTTCACGATTAATAGTAATACTTCCTTTTGGTAGTTATTTAATTTGCAGCATTTGACTATAAATTAAACAAGTGGTTATCTGTACAAAATTAGAT